>OU744331.1:0-2400000 GCA_916610235.2 Lasioglossum morio
ACCTAACCTAACCTAACCTAACCTAACCTAACCTAACCTAACCTAACCTAACCTAACCTAACCTAACCTAACCTAACCTAACCTAACCTAACCTAACCTAACCTAACCTAACCTAACCTAACCTAACCTAACCTAACCTAACCTAACCTAACCTAACCTAACCTAACCTAACCTAACCTAACCTAACCTAACCTAACCTAACCTAACCTAACCTAACCTAACCTAACCTAACCTAACCTAACCTAACCTAACCTAACCTAACCTAACCTAACCTAACCTAACCTAACCTAACCTAACCTAACCTAACCTAACCTAACCTAACCTAACCTAACCTAACCTAACCTAACCTAACCTAACCTAACCTAACCTAACCTAACCTAACCTAACCTAACCTAACCTAACCTAACCTAACCTAACCTAACCTAACCTAACCTAACCTAACCTAACCTAACCTAACCTAACCTAACCTAACCTAACCTAACCTAACCTAACCTAACCTAACCTCTAACCTAACCTAACCTAACCTAACCTAACCTAACCTAACCTAACCTAACCTAACCTAACCTAACCTAACCTAACCTAACCTAACCTAACCTAACCTAACCTAACCTAACCTAACCTAACCTAACCTAACCTAACCTAACCTAACCTAACCTAACCTAACCTAACCTAACCTAACCTAACCTAACCTAACCTAACCTAACCTAACCTAACCTAACCTAACCTAACCTAACCTAACCTAACCTAACCTAACCTAACCTAACCTAACCTAACCTAACCTAACCTAACCTAACCTAACCTAACCTAACCTAACCTAACCTAACCTAACCTAACCTAACCTAACCTAACCTAACCTAACCTAACCTAACCTAACCTAACCTAACCTAACCTAACCTAACCTAACCTAACCTAACCTAACCTAACCTAACCTAACCTAACCTAACCTAACCTAACCTAACCTAACCTAACCTAACCTAACCTAACCTAACCTAACCTAACCTAACCTAACCTAACCTAACCTAACCTAACCTAACCTAACCTAACCTAACCTAACCTAACCTAACCTAACCTAACCTAACCTAACCTAACCTAACCTAACCTAACCTAACCTAACCTAACCTAACCTAACCTAACCTAACCTAACCTAACCTAACCTAACCTAACCTAACCTAACCTAACCTAACCTAACCTAACCTAACCTAACCTAACCTAACCTAACCTAACCTAACCTAACCTAACCTAACCTAACCTAACCTAACCTAACCTAACCTAACCTAACCTAACCTAACCTAACCTAACCTAACCTAACCTAACCTAACCTAACCTAACCTAACCTAACCTAACCTAACCTAACCTAACCTAACCTAACCTAACCTAACCTAACCTAACCTAACCTAACCTAACCTAACCTAACCTAACCTAACCTAACCTAACCTAACCTAACCTAACCTAACCTAACCTAACCTAACCTAACCTAACCTAACCTAACCTAACCTAACCTAACCTAACCTAACCTAACCTAACCTAACCTAACCTAACCTAACCTAACCTAACCTAACCTAACCTAACCTAACCTAACCTAACCTAACCTAACCTAACCTAACCTAACCTAACCTAACCTAACCTAACCTAACCTAACCTAACCTAACCTAACCTAACCTAACCTAACCTAACCTAACCTAACCTAACCTAACCTAACCTAACCTAACCTAACCTAACCTAACCTAACCTAACCTAACCTAACCTAACCTAACCTAACCTAACCTAACCTAACCTAACCTAACCTAACCTAACCTAACCTAACCTAACCTAACCTAACCTAACCTAACCTAACCTAACCTAACCTAACCTAACCTAACCTAACCTAACCTAACCTAACCTAACCTAACCTAACCTAACCTAACCTAACCTAACCTAACCTAACCTAACCTAACCTAACCTAACCTAACCTAACCTAACCTAACCTAACCTAACCTAACCTAACCTAACCTAACCTAACCTAACCTAACCTAACCTAACCTAACCTAACCTAACCTAACCTAACCTAACCTAACCTAACCTAACCTAACCTAACCTAACCTAACCTAACCTAACCTAACCTAACCTAACCTAACCTAACCTAACCTAACCTAACCTAACCTAACCTAACCTAACCTAACCTAACCTAACCTAACCTAACCTAACCTAACCTAACCTAACCTAACCTAACCTAACCTAACCTAACCTAACCTAACCTAACCTAACCTAACCTAACCTAACCTAACCTAACCTAACCTAACCTAACCTAACCTAACCTAACCTAACCTAACCTAACCTAACCTAACCTAACCTAACCTAACCTAACCTAACCTAACCTAACCTAACCTAACCTAACCTAACCTAACCTAACCTAACCTAACCTAACCTAACCTAACCTAACCTAACCTAACCTAACCTAACCTAACCT
Source organism: Lasioglossum morio (assembly GCA_916610235.2). NCBI lineage: Eukaryota > Metazoa > Arthropoda > Insecta > Hymenoptera > Halictidae > Lasioglossum > Lasioglossum morio. The sequence goes on from OU744331.1 coordinate 2,447, forward strand.
AACCTAACCTAACCTAACCTAACCTAACCTAACCTAACCTAACCTAACCTAACCTAACCTAACCTAACCTAACCTAACCTAACCTAACCTAACCTAACCTAACCTAACCTAACCTAACCTAACCTAACCTAACCTAACCTAACCTAACCTAACCTAACCTAACCTAACCTAACCTAACCTAACCTAACCTAACCTAACCTAACCTAACCTAACCTAACCTAACCTAACCTAACCTAACCTAACCTAACCTAACCTAACCTAACCTAACCTAACCTAACCTAACCTAACCTAACCTAACCTAACCTAACCTAACCTAACCTAACCTAACCTAACCTAACCTAACCTAACCTAACCTAACCTAACCTAACCTAACCTAACCTAACCTAACCTAACCTAACCTAACCTAACCTAACCTAACCTAACCTAACCTAACCTAACCTAACCTAACCTAACCTAACCTAACCTAACCTAACCTAACCTAACCTAACCTAACCTAACCTAACCTAACCTAACCTAACCTAACCTAACCTAACCTAACCTAACCTAACCTAACCTAACCTAACCTAACCTAACCTAACCTAACCTAACCTAACCTAACCTAACCTAACCTAACCTAACCTAACCTAACCTAACCTAACCTAACCTAACCTAACCTAACCTAACCTAACCTAACCTAACCTAACCTAACCTAACCTAACCTAACCTAACCTAACCTAACCTAACCTAACCTAACCTAACCTAACCTAACCTAACCTAACCTAACCTAACCTAACCTAACCTAACCTAACCTAACCTAACCTAACCTAACCTAACCTAACCTAACCTAACCTAACCTAACCTAACCTAACCTAACCTAACCTAACCTAACCTAACCTAACCTAACCTAACCTAACCTAACCTAACCTAACCTAACCTAACCTAACCTAACCTAACCTAACCTAACCTAACCTAACCTAACCTAACCTAACCTAACCTAACCTAACCTAACCTAACCTAACCTAACCTAACCTAACCTAACCTAACCTAACCTAACCTAACCTAACCTAACCTAACCTAACCTAACCTAACCTAACCTAACCTAACCTAACCTAACCTAACCTAACCTAACCTAACCTAACCTAACCTAACCTAACCTAACCTAACCTAACCTAACCTAACCTAACCTAACCTAACCTAACCTAACCTAACCTAACCTAACCTAACCTAACCTAACCTAACCTAACCTAACCTAACCTAACCTAACCTAACCTAACCTAACCTAACCTAACCTAACCTAACCTAACCTAACCTAACCTAACCTAACCTAACCTAACCTAACCTAACCTAACCTAACCTAACCTAACCTAACCTAACCTAACCTAACCTAACCTAACCTAACCTAACCTAACCTAACCTAACCTAACCTAACCTAACCTAACCTAACCTAACCTAACCTAACCTAACCTAACCTAACCTAACCTAACCTAACCTAACCTAACCTAACCTAACCTAACCTAACCTAACCTAACCTAACCTAACCTAACCTAACCTAACCTAACCTAACCTAACCTAACCTAACCTAACCTAACCTAACCTAACCTAACCTAACCTAACCTAACCTAACCTAACCTAACCTAACCTAACCTAACCTAACCTAACCTAACCTAACCTAACCTAACCTAACCTAACCTAACCTAACCTAACCTAACCTAACCTAACCTAACCTAACCTAACCTAACCTAACCTAACCTAACCTAACCTAACCTAACCTAACCTAACCTAACCTAACCTAACCTAACCTAACCTAACCTAACCTAACCTAACCTAACCTAACCTAACCTAACCTAACCTAACCTAACCTAACCTAACCTAACCTAACCTAACCTAACCTAACCTAACCTAACCTAACCTAACCTAACCTAACCTAACCTAACCTAACCTAACCTAACCTAACCTAACCTAACCTAACCTAACCTAACCTAACCTAACCTAACCTAACCTAACCTAACCTAACCTAACCTAACCTAACCTAACCTAACCTAACCTAACCTAACCTAACCTAACCTAACCTAACCTAACCTAACCTAACCTAACCTAACCTAACCTAACCTAACCTAACCTAACCTAACCTAACCTAACCTAACCTAACCTAACCTAACCTAACCTAACCTAACCTAACCTAACCTAACCTAACCTAACCTAACCTAACCTAACCTAACCTAACCTAACCTAACCTAACCTAACCTAACCTAACCTAACCTAACCTAACCTAACCTAACCTAACCTAACCTAACCTAACCTAACCTAACCTAACCTAACCTAACCTAACCTAACCTAACCTAACCTAACCTAACCTAACCTAACCTAACCTAACCTAACCTAACCTAACCTAACCTAACCTAACCTAACCTAACCTAACCTAACCTAACCTAACCTAACCTAACCTAACCTAACCTAACCTAACCTAACCTAACCTAACCTAACCTAACCTAACCTAACCTAACCTAACCTAACCTAACCTAACCTAACCTAACCTAACCTAACCTAACCTAACCTAACCTAACCTAACCTAACCTAACCTAACCTAACCTAACCTAACCTAACCTAACCTAACCTAACCTAACCTAACCTAACCTAACCTAACCTAACCTAACCTAACCTAACCTAACCTAACCTAACCTAACCTAACCTAACCTAACCTAACCTAACCTAACCTAACCTAACCTAACCTAACCTAACCTAACCTAACCTAACCTAACCTAACCTAACCTAACCTAACCTAACCTAACCTAACCTAACCTAACCTAACCTAACCTAACCTAACCTAACCTAACCTAACCTAACCTAACCTAACCTAACCTAACCTAACCTAACCTAACCTAACCTAACCTAACCTAACCTAACCTAACCTAACCTAACCTAACCTAACCTAACCTAACCTAACCTAACCTAACCTAACCTAACCTAACCTAACCTAACCTAACCTAACCTAACCTAACCTAACCTAACCTAACCTAACCTAACCTAACCTAACCTAACCTAACCTAACCTAACCTAACCTAACCTAACCTAACCTAACCTAACCTAACCTAACCTAACCTAACCTAACCTAACCTAACCTAACCTAACCTAACCTAACCTAACCTAACCTAACCTAACCTAACCTAACCTAACCTAACCTAACCTAACCTAACCTAACCTAACCTAACCTAACCTAACCTAACCTAACCTAACCTAACCTAACCTAACCTAACCTAACCTAACCTAACCTAACCTAACCTAACCTAACCTAACCTAACCTAACCTAACCTAACCTAACCTAACCTAACCTAACCTAACCTAACCTAACCTAACCTAACCTAACCTAACCTAACCTAACCTAACCTAACCTAACCTAACCTAACCTAACCTAACCTAACCTAACCTAACCTAACCTAACCTAACCTAACCTAACCTAACCTAACCTAACCTAACCTAACCTAACCTAACCTAACCTAACCTAACCTAACCTAACCTAACCTAACCTAACCTAACCTAACCTAACCTAACCTAACCTAACCTAACCTAACCTAACCTAACCTAACCTAACCTAACCTAACCTAACCTAACCTAACCTAACCTAACCTAACCTAACCTAACCTAACCTAACCTAACCTAACCTAACCTAACCTAACCTAACCTAACCTAACCTAACCTAACCTAACCTAACCTAACCTAACCTAACCTAACCTAACCTAACCTAACCTAACCTAACCTAACCTAACCTAACCTAACCTAACCTAACCTAACCTAACCTAACCTAACCTAACCTAACCTAACCTAACCTAACCTAACCTAACCTAACCTAACCTAACCTAACCTAACCTAACCTAACCTAACCTAACCTAACCTAACCTAACCTAACCTAACCTAACCTAACCTAACCTAACCTAACCTAACCTAACCTAACCTAACCTAACCTAACCTAACCTAACCTAACCTAACCTAACCTAACCTAACCTAACCTAACCTAACCTAACCTAACCTAACCTAACCTAACCTAACCTAACCTAACCTAACCTAACCTAACCTAACCTAACCTAACCTAACCTAACCTAACCTAACCTAACCTAACCTAACCTAACCTAACCTAACCTAACCTAACCTAACCTAACCTAACCTAACCTAACCTAACCTAACCTAACCTAACCTAACCTAACCTAACCTAACCTAACCTAACCTAACCTAACCTAACCTAACCTAACCTAACCTAACCTAACCTAACCTAACCTAACCTAACCTAACCTAACCTAACCTAACCTAACCTAACCTAACCTAACCTAACCTAACCTAACCTAACCTAACCTAACCTAACCTAACCTAACCTAACCTAACCTAACCTAACCTAACCTAACCTAACCTAACCTAACCTAACCTAACCTAACCTAACCTAACCTAACCTAACCTAACCTAACCTAACCTAACCTAACCTAACCTAACCTAACCTAACCTAACCTAACCTAACCTAACCTAACCTAACCTAACCTAACCTAACCTAACCTAACCTAACCTAACCTAACCTAACCTAACCTAACCTAACCTAACCTAACCTAACCTAACCTAACCTAACCTAACCTAACCTAACCTAACCTAACCTAACCTAACCTAACCTAACCTAACCTAACCTAACCTAACCTAACCTAACCTAACCTAACCTAACCTAACCTAACCTAACCTAACCTAACCTAACCTAACCTAACCTAACCTAACCTAACCTAACCTAACCTAACCTAACCTAACCTAACCTAACCTAACCTAACCTAACCTAACCTAACCTAACCTAACCTAACCTAACCTAACCTAACCTAACCTAACCTAACCTAACCTAACCTAACCTAACCTAACCTAACCTAACCTAACCTAACCTAACCTAACCTAACCTAACCTAACCTAACCTAACCTAACCTAACCTAACCTAACCTAACCTAACCTAACCTAACCTAACCTAACCTAACCTAACCTAACCTAACCTAACCTAACCTAACCTAACCTAACCTAACCTAACCTAACCTAACCTAACCTAACCTAACCTAACCTAACCTAACCTAACCTAACCTAACCTAACCTAACCTAACCTAACCTAACCTAACCTAACCTAACCTAACCTAACCTAACCTAACCTAACCTAACCTAACCTAACCTAACCTAACCTAACCTAACCTAACCTAACCTAACCTAACCTAACCTAACCTAACCTAACCTAACCTAACCTAACCTAACCTAACCTAACCTAACCTAACCTAACCTAACCTAACCTAACCTAACCTAACCTAACCTAACCTAACCTAACCTAACCTAACCTAACCTAACCTAACCTAACCTAACCTAACCTAACCTAACCTAACCTAACCTAACCTAACCTAACCTAACCTAACCTAACCTAACCTAACCTAACCTAACCTAACCTAACCTAACCTAACCTAACCTAACCTAACCTAACCTAACCTAACCTAACCTAACCTAACCTAACCTAACCTAACCTAACCTAACCTAACCTAACCTAACCTAACCTAACCTAACCTAACCTAACCTAACCTAACCTAACCTAACCTAACCTAACCTAACCTAACCTAACCTAACCTAACCTAACCTAACCTAACCTAACCTAACCTAACCTAACCTAACCTAACCTAACCTAACCTAACCTAACCTAACCTAACCTAACCTAACCTAACCTAACCTAACCTAACCTAACCTAACCTAACCTAACCTAACCTAACCTAACCTAACCTAACCTAACCTAACCTAACCTAACCTAACCTAACCTAACCTAACCTAACCTAACCTAACCTAACCTAACCTAACCTAACCTAACCTAACCTAACCTAACCTAACCTAACCTAACCTAACCTAACCTAACCTAACCTAACCTAACCTAACCTAACCTAACCTAACCTAACCTAACCTAACCTAACCTAACCTAACCTAACCTAACCTAACCTAACCTAACCTAACCTAACCTAACCTAACCTAACCTAACCTAACCTAACCTAACCTAACCTAACCTAACCTAACCTAACCTAACCTAACCTAACCTAACCTAACCTAACCTAACCTAACCTAACCTAACCTAACCTAACCTAACCTAACCTAACCTAACCTAACCTAACCTAACCTAACCTAACCTAACCTAACCTAACCTAACCTAACCTAACCTAACCTAACCTAACCTAACCTAACCTAACCTAACCTAACCTAACCTAACCTAACCTAACCTAACCTAACCTAACCTAACCTAACCTAACCTAACCTAACCTAACCTAACCTAACCTAACCTAACCTAACCTAACCTAACCTAACCTAACCTAACCTAACCTAACCTAACCTAACCTAACCTAACCTAACCTAACCTAACCTAACCTAACCTAACCTAACCTAACCCGGAAATCGCTCTAACCTAACCCGGAAATCGCTCTAACCTAACCCGGAAATCGCTCTAACCTAACCCGGAAATCGCTCTAACCTAACCCGGAAATCGCTCTAACCTAACCCGGAAATCGCTCTAACCTAACCCGGAAATCGCTCTAACCTAACCCGGAAATCGCTCTAACCTAACCCGGAAATCGCTCTAACCTAACCCGGAAATCGCTCTAACCTAACCCGGAAATCGCTCTAACCTAACCCGGAAATCGCTCTAACCTAACCCGGAAATCGCTCTAACCTAACCCGGAAATCGCTCTAACCTAACCCGGAAATCGCTCTAACCTAACCCGGAAATCGCTCTAACCTAACCCGGAAATCGCTCTAACCTAACCCGGAAATCGCTCTAACCTAACCCGGAAATCGCTCTAACCTAACCCGGAAATCGCTCTAACCTAACCCGGAAATCGCTCTAACCTAACCCGGAAATCGCTCTAACCTAACCCGGAAATCGCTCTAACCTAACCCGGAAATCGCTCTAACCTAACCCGGAAATCGCTCTAACCTAACCCGGAAATCGCTCTAACCTAACCCGGAAATCGCTCTAACCTAACCCGTCGCGAAACCTTACTCGCGCGATTCCTATGCTCGCCGTGTCGATCCGCGCTCGCCGAACCGTGCTCAACGAACCGTGCTCAACGAACCGTGCTCGTTGGAAAGCAGTCATGAGTTTACCCTGTTATTCCCTCTCCACCAGCTCAGAAACAATCCGTTGGAAGAAGTGGGGACAACGAACCTTTAAACATCTGTTACATGTTTAATAATGGGGCACCAAAAGAATGATGGTCCTGCTAGTGGACCCTTTTTTTTTTTTTTTTTTTTTTTTTTTTTTTTTTTTTTTTGGCGCGATGGGTGTAAAACCAATTGACGATGAAACGGAAATGCGGCAGGAAGTGGCTAGTGCGCTGACTCTCGTACGGTTTAGGATAGAGAGAGAGAGAGCACGAAAGCAGAAGCCTTACCATCATTTTATAGTGCGTCACAGTTTCACAGCACGTGCAACTACGTTTCCGTTAATGCAAATAATAATTATTGACGAACATAACCTCACATCAAGTACATTACGGAACATGGTTAACACTGAGAATCAAGCAAATAATCCATCAAGTTCAATATTAAATGATGTGAAAGTTAGCAATATTGTCCAACCTTATAGTGAGTTTAAACGCCATAGACCAGTTCATAATCAATTTAAGAAAACATTTATAAATAACAAATTTGGTCAGTCGTGCTCTGTTTGCAGTAGATTATGGTTTACTAATGATTTAAAAAAAAAAAAAAAGGTACAATGCAGAATATGAAGAAATTTTGAGAATAATACTACCAGATATTGAAAGGGATAAAATACCAATCTGTAATACTTGTCGAACTGCACTGTCGAGGAAACAAATTCCTATATTACAATGTCTTCCTACAACGGTTTTAAATACTCTGAGATACCAGCGCATTTACTTCCACTGGATTTAGTGTCAGAAAGATTAATTTCTCCACGCATTCCTTTTATGCAGATAAGACGATTGAGGTATGCACATGGCCAGTATGGCATTCTAGGACAAATTATAAATGTTCCGATTTGTGTAATTACGATGGTTAAAAAAAAAAAAAAAAAAAAAAAATATACAGTTAGGACGGTATGAGGAGTGTGTAATAAATTCTTTAGATAATATGATGTATTAACTCTGAATCTTTATTTGAATCTTTTTTTTTTTAACAATCGAATATATCTGTTGATAGGTAACCACACACAAAACAGATGTTAACAACCAAATAAATTAATCAATACAATTACCATGATAAGAAATTTACATTATCTACATTAGTGATCTTCATTAATTGAGGAGTGTGTAATAAAATTCTTTAGATACTTTGACGTGTTAACTAAGAATCTTTTTATTTTGAATTTATTTACAATAGAATATCTGTTGATAGGGAACCAAAAACAAAACAAAAGTTAACAACCAAATAAATTAATCAATACAATTACCATGATAAGAAATTTACATTATCTACATTAGTGATCTTCATTATCTACATCCGCCACAGGTAACCGCCGTTACCGACATCTTGCGGGTGAATTCGAAACTACATTTGGCTAACAGTTGGAGCGTTTGCCGCTGCACGAAATGGCGCTGTACGCAGGTTTGGAAAGGGTTTAATAGTTTATAAGATTGTACATTTTTTATGAAGTGAAACTTCTTTGCTGAGGGTAACAATTTTCTAAAATAACGGGTGTGACGTTTCGATATAACGGATATGTAACGTTTCGATGTCACGGAAGTGGAAAGTGGGGCGCGAAAATTTAAACTGAGAATGAACGGAGAAGAATAATTTCTTACCCCGACGGGATTCGAACCCCGGTCCACCGATTTGGGATAACCAATGATCTTTAGAATGATAGCGAACATTTTGGAATATATCGTAACGAATAAAATGCTCGGTAGTAGGATCAAACGAAAAGGTTAGAAATACATGGTTATGTTACGACTACAGACATATAGAGATAGATTGCGCCGTCTTACGGACGAGTTGAAGTAAAATCAAAAATAAAATAAAAATACTAATGTGTGTTTACCAAAATCTAAGTAGAATCCACGTTTTCAATCAAAATGAATAAATATATTTTCATTTAAAAACAAAATTAGTCGCGCAGAAGAAGCTCAGTGTGGTGTTTACAAAGTATTATTATACTGATGTGTGTTTACCAAAATCTAAGTAGAATCCCACGTTTTCAATTAAACTGAATACATATACATGGTTATGCAAACGTAACTTTCATAAAAACTTATTTCTTACAAAAAAATCAAGTTACATCAGATGTTGGAACTGCGATTCATTTTTCTACGATACAGAGCACCGCTCTTTGTATTACATTTCTCATTGTTGCCATCATTACAGCATCTTTTTTATGCTATTACATGCATTTGTTATGTGATTCCAAAGTTATTGAACATTATTTATTGTTCTGTCGTGTACAACGGATTGAACATATCTCCAAAGGTAAAAATCCAACGGAGGCAGATCCAGAGAACACAGTGGCTAACGAATTGGATTATACGTTCCTGAACGTATGATTCTGAAGTGTACGTGATAAATATAAACATAATATGGGAAGCGACAGTGGTAAACATAAACCGAGACACCCTACTTATGGCGACAACAAAAAAGTCTTGTATAAAGAGCGGAGCTCTGTATCGTAGAATATGGATCGCAGTTCTATTATATTATTATTATATTATACTGATGTGTGTTTACCAAAATCTAAGTAGAATCCACGTTTTCAATCAAAATGAATAAATATATTTTCATTTAAAAACAAAATTAGTCGCGCAGAAGAAGCTCAGTGCAGTGTTTACAAAGTATTATTATACTAATGTGTGTTTACCAAAATCTAAGTAGAATCCCACATTTTCAATCAAACTGAATACATATACAGGGTTGTGCTAACGTAACTTTTATGAAAACTTATTTCTCACAAACAGGAGCCGAAAGTATAGAGAGAAGTGTAAAGAAAATAAAAATATACTTGTGGAAAACCATGCGCGGTGGAAGTGAAACTTCTTGCAGTTTAGTAATGTTTAGAAGCATATTAAGATTGGAAATGTTAAAAAAAAAAACAAGATCAGGAACAACTAATACAAAAAACAAGGTCAGGAACAACTAATACAAAAAAAATCATAGAAAAAGTTTCACTTCAAACATAATAAACGATCAAAATTTGCTTCGCAAAGAAGGAGAGCGTATGGGAAATGCTATGAACTACGTTTCTTTCTTTCTCATACGCTCTCCTTCTTTGCGAAGCAAATTTTGATCGTTCATTATGTTTGAAGTGAAACTTTTTCTATGATTCTTTTTGTATTAGTTGTTCCTGATCTTGTTTTTTTTTTGTATTGGTTGTTCCTGATCTTGTTTTTTTTTTAACATTTCCAATCTTAATATGCTTCTAAACATTATTAGACTGCAAGAAGTTTCACTTCCACCGCGCGTGGTTTTCCACACGTATATTTTTTTATTTTTCTTCTGCACGGACATCATCTCATATTTATTATGATAGTGATAATTATTTTATCTATAAAATCTTAACTTGTATAATGTCTAACTAGACTAAATCATTAAATCATTGGATTATGTTACTTATTTGAAATTTAAGCTAAAAATATATTTAGTGAATCTTTTATATTATATTATCAAATTATCGCAACTTATATTGTCAAACCTTTTCTGTGTCAGCATATTTAGAATTCAGTATTGATAAGTGGTGATCGTACCTATTTCAGTAATAAGAAAAAAACTAATTGTGTTAATATCTTATTCCTTAATATATTTTATTATGAATTCATCTATATATTCCGTTATACAATTAATTTGCTAATCGATGAACCTGCATTGTTAATGATGTAATACATATAGGTTCATACATAAATAGAAATGCTGAGTTGACAGATTTCCTAACCTATTCGATAGCCCATCTCTTATGGACAAATTTAGTAACTCGTATTTATTATGTAGTGCGTGATTTTTTATGTACTATATATGAAGTTTACTTTGACATGCGCAATTTAGAAATAAAGATAATTTACATCTGGATTATATTATTTTCTTTCGAAATTAAAAGTTACCAACACAGATCAACCCAGATGTGCCATATCGCTAACCGTTGTTACCGATATCTTGCGGATGAATTCGAAACTATAATTGGCCAACAGTTTGAGCGTTTCGCCGCTGCACTAAATGGCGCTGTACGGACGTTTCTCGAGGGCGCCATCTAGCGGTAGATGCGGAACTAAATTTGGCAAACAGTTTGAGCGTTTCGCCGCTGCACGGAATGGCGCTGTACGCAGGTTTGGAAAGAGCAAATGATTCGTGCCGGATTTACATGGCGTCTTATGGGAAAAGCGGCACGATTCATTTGCTGCTGTAATTCATATTCGGTACTCTTCATTTATTCATTTTGCATTAATCTTGTTCATCTTTATTGTATAATACAGACAGAGAGTACACTACCCAGTACACTCCCACACATACAATCCTTTTTTTTAGCCCTTGAATAACAATTTCATTGAAGGTTTGACCCTGAACATCGACGAGATACTACTATTAAAAAAAAAAAAAGAAAAAAAAAAGAAATTTAAATGAACAAGCTTTAATAATATATTTTATTCTGATGAAACGTGCCATTGCAAAATGTTATGGAAGGGAATAGGTTTTAAATAATCGTGGATATTAATTTACATTCTAGTATACAATATTAACAATAATTCAAAGTGTGCAGCTATTAGCTCGGTATTATCCTTTATTCGATACTCTCAGTATCTTACGAATAGAGGATAATACCGATTACCAGGTCTCACCACGTGGAGGTTGCTGCACACGAGACCCGGAAAGGGAGTCAGAACGAATGCAATATTCCTTCTGGCTCCCTTTCTTACAATGCAGAACTTATAATACTAATATATACTACGCAAGTACGTCGAGTAATTATCGCGGAGCAAAAGGGTGTGAATCGGAGAAGAAGTCCCCGATTCACGGGGGACAAAAAGCGAATCAGGCTGAAGGCTCTGATTCTTTGAAAAAGGAAAACTAAGCAAACCAGAGCAGAAGGCTCTGGTTTGAGGGTACCGCGAGCAATGGTCGAGAGGAGTTCCGACAACAATACCAACTTCAACAACCACCTGCCGCCACTGACGGACATGGGTGGGAAAATTTTACCGATGAGTGGTAAAGAGCGGACACAACGCGTCTCGACCCCCCCATTAATATAAACTACCGCGATCTCCCCGTACCAATAAATCTGGTACATACTACGTGCGAGCAAAAGTGTCCGACACAGTAGAAGACTGTGTCGGAGTAAAAAACAATAACGAACAAAGTGAATTTACGGCGATAATTACTCGACGTATGTACAACGACGACATACAATTAACGTCTTATCGACTAACGCAACTTAACTATACGCTGTCAAGTCTTCTTTGGAGATTGTCCTCCTCTCTTCGTGAGTCTTCTTCGGTGTTTGTCCTCCTCTTCTTGGTGTGTCCTCTCCGTCGACGATGAAAGACTGCTGAATCATAACTGAAACAGACTAATGTTAATTAAAGCACACACAAACCCCGCACACGAGTGCGAATTTCTACTGAACCACCAGAACAATACAACCAAACACACGAGACCATACGAGAGACCACATGACGAGAGCAAACAAGAAAACCAGAACCAGAAAAAGAGCTCCCATGAGCAAACCAGAAAACGAGCTCATGAGAGCCAACTCAACCCCGCACACGAGGGCAACAAGACGACCTATAGGCGATTCGGGTAGCCCCAGGGACGCGACACCCCGTACTCACTCACGGCCTCATTCGTGAGTGACCCCTGAGGGAACTCCGATCGGAGGAATACCAATTTTCAACAAGATGTAAAAATTTTCGAAGAGGAACTTCAGAAAGTTCCGATGTGAACACTTTGGAAAATCAGAAATTCAAATTGGAATGTTCACTAACTGTACAAGTTCTTTGAAACAGCATACTAGATGTGAGCCAAGGGTAAACGAACAAATCATCTATGTATGGTCGACTGCGAGCTAGCTGAAAGTAAATTCATATTCAATGTAATAAAATGTAATGTTTCTATATTTTGCAAGTTTTAAAGTCTATCAAAAATTGTACTCGTGCGGCTATTAACTCGACCTTATTCTTTATTCGTAAGATACTGGAAGTTTTCTACCTGCATTGTTAATGATGTAATACATATAGGTTCATACATAAATAGAAATGCTGAGTTGACAGATTTCCTAACCTATTCGATAGCCCATCTCTTATGGACAAATTTAGTAACTCGTATTTATTATGTAGTGCGTGATTTTTTATGTACTATATATGAAGTTTACTTTGACATGCGCAATTTAGAAATAAAGATAATTTACATCTAGATTATATTATTTTCTTTCGAAATTAAAAGTTACCAACACAGATCAACACAGATGTGCCATATCGCTAACCGTTGTTACCGATATCTTGCGGATGAATTCGAAACTATAATTGGCCAACAGTTTGAGCGTTTCGCCGCTGCACTAAATGGCGCTGTACGGACGTTTCTCGAGGGCGCCATCTAGCGGTAGATGCGGAACTAAATTTGGCAAACAGTTTGAGCGTTTCGCCGCTGCACGGAATGGCGCTGTACGCAGGTTTGGAAAGAGCAAATGATTCGTGCCGGATTTACATGGCGTCTTATGGGAAAAGCGGCACGATTCATTTGCTGCTGTAATTCATATTCGGTACTCTTCATTTATTCATTTTGCATTAATCTTGTTCATCTTTATTGTATAATACAGACAGAGAGTACACTACCCAGTACACTCCCACACATACAATCCTTTTTTTTTAGCCCTTGAATAACAATTTCATTGAAGGTTTGACCCTGAACATCGACGAGATACTACTATTAAAAAAAAAAAGAAAAAAAAAAGAAATTTAAATGAACAAGCTTTAATAATATATTTTATTCTGATGAAACGTGCCATTGCAAAATGTTATGGAAGGGAATAGGTTTTAAATAATCGTGGATATTAATTTACATTCTAGTATACAATATTAACAATAATTCAAAGTGTGCAGCTATTAGCTCGGTATTATGCTTTATTCGTAAGATACTGAAAGTTCTTACGAATAGAGGATAATACCGATTACCAGGTCTCACCACGTGGAGGTTGCTACACACGAGACCCGGAAAGGGAGTCAGAACGAATGCAATATTCCTTCTGGCTCCCTTTCTTACAACGCAGAACTTATAATACTAATATACTACGCAAGTACGTCGAGTAATTATCGCGGAGCAAAAGGGTGTGAATCGGAGAAGAAGTCCCCGATTCACGGGGGACAAAAAGCGAATCAGGCTGAAGGCTCTGATTCTTTGAAAAAGGAAAACTAAGCAAACCAGAGCAGAAGGCTCTGGTTTGAGGGTACCGCGAGCAATGGTCGAGAGGAGTTCCGACAACAATACCAACTTCAACAACCACCTGCCGCCACTGACGGACATGGGTGGGAAAATTTTACCGATGAGTGGTAAAGAGCGGACACAACGCGTCTCGACCCCCCCATTAATATAAACTACCGCGATCTCCCCGTACCAATAAATCTGGTACATACTACGTACGAGCAAAAGTGTCCGACACAGTAGAAGACTGTGTTGGAGTAAAAACAAAAGACGAACAAAGTGAATTTACGGCGATAATTACTCGACGTATGTACAACGACGACATACAATTAACGTCTTATCGACTAACGCAACTTAACTATACGCTGTCAAGTCTTCTTTGGAGATTGTCCTCCTCTCTTCGTGAGTCTTCTTCGGTGTTTGTCCTCCTCTTCTTGGTGTGTCCTCTCCGTCGACGATGAAAGACTGCTGAATCATAACTGAAACAGACTAATGTTAATTAAAGCAAACACAAACCCCGCACACGAGTGCGAATTCCTACTGAACCACCAGAACAATACAACGAAACACACGATACCATACGAGAGACCACCTGACGAGAGCAAACAAGAAAACCAGAACCACAAAAAGAGCTCACGTGAGCAAACCAGAAAACGAGCTCATGAGAGCCAACCCAACCCCGCACACGAGGGCAACCAGACCGACCTATAGGCGATTCGGGTAGCCCCAGGGACGCGACTCCCCGTACTCACTCACGGCCCTATTCGTGAGTGAGCCCCTGAGGGAACTCCGATCGGAGGAATACCAATTTTCAACAAGATGTAAAAATTTTCGAAGAGGAACTTCAGAAAGTTCCGATGTGAACACTTTGGAAAATCAGAAATTCAAATTGGAATGTTCACTAACTGAACAAGTTCTTCGAAACAGCATACTAGATGTGAGCCAAGGGAAAAACGAACAAATCATCTATGTATGGTCTACTGCGAACTAGCTGAAAGTAAATTCATATTCAATGTAATGAAATAATATGTTTCTATATTATGCAAGTTTTAAAGTCTATCAAAAATTGTACTCGTGCAGCTATTAGCTCGACATTATTCTTTATTCGTAAGATACTGGAAGTTCTTACGAATAAAGAATAATGCCGATTGCCCAGGTCTCACCACGTGGAGGTTGCTGTACACGAGACCCGGAAAGGGAGTCAGAACGAATGCAATATTCCTTCTGGCTCCCTTTCTTACAACGCAGAACTTATAATACTAATATACTACGCAAGTACGTCGAGTAATTATCGCGGAGCAAAAGGGTGTGAATCGGAGAAGAAGTCTCCGATTCACGGGGGACAAAAAGCGAATCAGTCTGAAGGCTCTGATTCTTTCAAGAAGAGAGAAAAAATAAACAAACCAGAGCAGAAGGCTCTGATTCTTTGAAAAAGGAAAACTAAGCAAACCAGAGCAGAAGGCTCTGATTCTTTGAAAAAGGAAAACTAAGCAAACCAGAGCAGAAGGCTCTGATTTGAGGGTGACGCGAGCAATGGTCGAGAGGAGTTCCGACAACAATACCAACTTCAACAACCACCTGCCGCCACTGACGGACATGGGTGGAAAAATTTTACCGATGAGTGGTAAAGAGCGGACACAACGCGTCTCGACCCCCCCATTAATATAAATTACCGCGAACTCCCCATACCAATAAATCTGGTACATACTACATGCGAGCAAAAGTGTCTTCGCAGTAGAAGACTGTGTCGGAGTAAAAAACAAAAGATGAACAAAGTGAATTTACGGCGATAACTACTCGACGTGTATACAACGACGATTTACAATCTTAATAACTATTGCACATAATAAATTCTTATTGAATAACGCAACTCAACTATAACGTCGTTGTCTTCTTCGGTGTGTCCTCTTCCTTAACAATGAAAGACGTCGGCTGTGGAAATTCTAACTGAAACAGACTAATCATATTTAGACGCAACACAAAATCCCGCACTCGAGTGCGAATTCCAACAGAACCACCAAAACAAAACAACAATCCGCAATCGAGACGAAACGAGAAACCAGCTGACGAGAAGAAGTCAGAAAACCAGAAACCGAGCTCTCGTGAGCAAACCAAAAAACGAACTCTCGTGAGCAAGCCTAACCGACCTATAGGCGATTCGGGTAGCCCCAGGGACGCGACTCCCCGTACTCACTCAAGGCCCTGTCCGTGAGTGAGCCCCTGAGGGAACTCCGACCGGAGGAATACCAATTTTCTACAGGATAGAAAAATTGTTCCAAGTGAAGAATTCGAAATCAGAAATTAAAAGTGGAATGTTCACTGACTGAACGTGTTTTTCGAAATAACGAAATAACGAACCGAAGGTGGCCAAGGGTAAACGAAACAAGCATAGATGTACCCTTGGCCGACTTACAAGTTAGCTGAAGGCAAATTCATATTCGATTCAATGAAATATCTTGTAACATTTTGCCATTCTTAAATTCCATTACACATTGTTATCAAAGAAAAAATATTATACGTGCAGCTATTAGCTCGACATTACCCTTTATTCGTAAGTTACTGAAAGTTCTTACGAATAGAGGATAATGCCGATTGGCCAGGTCTCACCACGAGGAGGTTGCTGCACAAGAGACCCGTAGAGGAAGTCAGAATTGATCACATAATTAATACTGAGGAATATTTTGATAAATGTACTAAACTTAAAGAACCTATAAACATATATTTAGGAGATAATAGTTTTAAAAAGCAAGAAAAATAGGAAATGCTGTTAGCTATTTTGAAACGTTCGGTATGAAAAATGAAATAGTAATGAAAAACGTGTTCTATGCAAAAGATGTTCTATGCATTCAAATTTAATAAGTTATGGAAGAATTACTGAGAATAATACGATTATTTCTTATGAAAATTTGTCAAAAATTATAGATGGAAATGGTAAGCTTATAGCAATAGCATTCAAAGAAAATAGAACGTACAAAATGAATTGTAAATTAAAATACAAAGAGTTTTCGGTAAATGTTGCTCTCAGTAAAGAGAATATAAGTCGGAAAGAAAAGTGGCATAGAAGCCACTTTAGGATATGTAAATTTTAACTATTTCAATATTTTATGTAAGCAACAATTGGTAACGGGCATTTCAAATAAACTGGAAACAGAATTTATGAAATGAAAGACGTGTGTATAGAAAATAAAATGCATAATTTGCCATTCAAAAATAATAGAACGAAAGCCAAAGCTATTCTTGAAATAATTCATACAGATGTTGTGTGTGGTAGTTTTCAAACAGCGGGCACAAATCGAGAAAAAAATATTTCGTCTCCTTCGTTGACGATTATAGTGAAATTGCAAAAAACTGTATTAAATCAAAAGCAGACGTGTTTTATTGTTTGGTTAAATTTTTAAATGAAAGTGACAATTTAACAGGAAAGAAGGTAAAATTTTACAGATGCGACAATGGGAAGGAATATTTAAATTATAATATCTATAATTTTGTCAAAGAAAAGAGTATCGTTATAAGTAATTGTCAAGCGTATGTACACGAATTAAATAGAACTGAGGAACGGTTCAATAGAACAATAATGGATATGGCGCGTTGTTCATTAGCAGAGGCAAAAGTACATAAACGATATTGACCGGAAATAATGTGTACAGCTGCGTATTTGAAAAATCACTATAGAAAAGAAAACACCGCACGAGACATTTTCTTTAAAGAAAACCGAAAATATTTGTATTCAACAAAAGATATAACATTAAATTATGAAAAAAGATGAAACGGGTGAAACGTTCGATTGTTATGTAGATGCCGAATGGGTAGGTGATATCGTTGATAGGAAGTCAACAACTGGCTATGAAATTCGACTATATGGGAAAGTTATTCATTGGAAATCGAGAAAACAAAAATGTGTCACAAAAGCTTCGTACATTTGCAGAATATGTAACATTATCAGAAACAGTTGACGAATTGATATTTATAAAAGAATTAGTTAAGATATTTTAATGTTAGGTTGGATCAGCCAATAAAGATTTATTAAGATACTTCGGGAACTATTAACTATTAACATAGCGAAATTGATATTGAAATTTTACGAAAAATTCAAATCATATTAAAATTCATTATCATTATATGCACGAGCATGTAAAAGCAAAGACAATCGATATAACTAAAGTGAACTCGGAGGAGAACGTTGCGGATATATTTACAAAATCCTTATGCAGAGAAATACTTAAAAATTTTACGAAACTAATGAATGTTAAATAAATGGGTCGCAGAAAAATCATGTAGGTGTGCCGAAACGCAGCTGTGTGTACGACGATAAAGTCAGACCGCGGAAGACAATGGATGGCTTTTGTTAAAAACGCGACGATACGCACTACGATACGAGAGACACATGGTTAACGATCACGATTTACGGATTTACGGATTTACGAATACGGACACACTTTTTCTATCACACTTGTATTGTAATTCTGTCTATCTTTGTTATTTCTGTCACAATATTCTGAATATAGGGCAGGGCAGATATTTTATTCTCGAAAACCTTGTTTCTACATACCAAGTACGTCGAGTAATTATCGAGAAATTAGATAGGCAAAAGTGCGAATTTGACAATATTTTTAAAAATCTTTCGAACACTGAACTGTCAAAGTTTTTTTGTCCGATGGCAATTGCAATAAGAATATTGGAGGTAAACATTGAAAATGTTTGTTCAGTGGAAACAATCAGTTGAAAGTGGACAAAGCAACAAGCATACAAGAATATTGGAATTAAAACTCACCAGTAACCCCCTTCTCACTCCTAATCCACTCCTAATCCAGTCTTAATCCACTCCTAATCCACTCCTGGTCCACCCCAGGTCTCCCGGCACATCCCAGCATACACACTACCGCACACACTGTCACAAACGCTATCACAAACGCTATCGCAACACGTCTTTCCCAGTCAACTCCGCGCGCCCACGCCTACCCGACCATGCCCGATTGACTGACTGACAGTGACTGAGCGCTCTCGCTCTCGCTCTCGCTTCGCTGCCTCTCCCCACTCCTCTTCCATCGATCGATTCGATCGCCGAGTTACTAATTATTGATAAATTTCTTATTTCTCGCTGTTCATTGTTTATAACAATTGCTTTCGCCAACGGTGCCCACAACCACTCCCTTGACCATCTGACCAACTAATTTTTTTCGAAAAATATGCAATAGAACTCCAGATATAGAATAACATTTATAACATGAATATTCCCGCGCGTTAATTTATTACCACGTTTTTATTATTCGATACAATTCACAGAGAAATTTATTATTTCTGCCATTTCTGGCTGTTCAATGTTTATAACAATTCCTTTCGCCAACGATGTTAACCAGCACTCCCTTCACTATCTGACCATCTAATTTGTTAGTCAATATAGGCAATAGAACTCAAAATACAGAATAACTTTTAAAGCATGCATATTCGCATTAATTTATTCAACATAAATACTACGATAAATTTATTATTTGTGTGATAAAGTTGACACAGATAATAAATTGTTATAGATTTTTTCTTAATATAAAATGAATTTTTATTTAATATTAGAAAGAGAATATATTTTTTTTAATGTACAGGAAATATTTTATGTTCATCATGGAAAAATATTGTTATTCCGGAATATGCTGGAAGACATACAAAACTTTCATATTACGAATGAAATATTGGTTTCAAATATAAAATAAATCGTCATTGAATATTGGAAGTAAAATTTGTACTCCCAATTTACGTTGAATTCGTGTGTGTCACTTAATCGACATACATTTATGTTATGAGAACATTAATGCGACAAAGTTGTTGCATGAAAAATAATCGTGCAGCTCTTACACGTCTTACAAAATATGTGATTCAACTGTAAGATTAAAAAGTTTGTAGCAACAGACTCATAGTTAATTAATGTTCTTATAATATAAATGTATGTCGATTACGTGAGACACACGAATTCCAATTAAATTAAAAGCAAACATTTTACTTTACATCATATTTTAAAACAAATATTTTTCCATAATTATCATGAAATATTTCCTACATATTAAAAAAGAATATTATATTTCTAACATTACATAAAGATTCCCTTTATAATGAGAAAAAATATATTATGATAAATATTATCTGCATATTAAAGAAATATATTTTTCGCGTAATATGAAATAAAGAATCATTTAATATTTATTTCGAGAGTCCGGGGCTACTACATACCATCACAGTCTACATTAATTCTTAGAATCTGAAGAGAAAATGGCAACACCGCGGTGTTGCCATTTTCTCTTCAGCATGGCTATTATTAAAGAAGGCTGTGGTAACATACTCTAAATAAATTCGTTAGTGGCTATAGTAGTACGTATTTTTACAAATTATATTTCATTTTATTTAAGTTTTAATCTTTAAATGGAGAGGCCTTGTAAGTCGAAAACCAATAAAAATAGAAATAAAAACTATTTCACCTTTTCGTGAATCGAACCCGGGCCGGCCGCTTGGCAATCCACGGACCTAACCACTAGGCCAATTGTTTTTTTTTTTTTTTTATAAAAGCGTTTTTATTGTGCCAGAAATATATACATGGTTTAATTATTTACATTTATAAAACTAATACGCCAAAAGTTTGTCGCCGTGGTTTGTTTTTTGTAAGGGTAAACTGAAGGCTCGTTGGGACGGGCTCGCGCTGTTTGTCTGTGTGCTATTTTATTGCACTTAATGCGGTTGTGACGGCTTAGTCTAAGTGTGTTTCTTAATCTCTAATTTTGTTTCGCTTTGTACAGAAAGGCACGGTGTAAAACTGTACATTTTTTCGTTGTGTTTGTCGTTTTCGTTGTAGTTTTATGGTTATTGTGCGCTTTGTGCTCTTATCTTTTTTTTTTTTTTTTTCTCCGTATTTGTACCGTTGAAATCTGAGCCGAATAGCGAAGGTGTTGTGTTTAGTGTATCAATTTTGTCTGAATGTTTTATATTAATTTATATTTTGTTAGTTGGTGATAGTTTTGGTATTCCTTGTTGCTTAATACTTTAGTCTTATTACATTTGGTTTTGATGTTATATTTATTGATTGAGCCACCAATATTTTTTTGTGTCTTTCCTGGGGTCGTTTTCGGTGTCGTGTTTGGTTAATTTATATTGGAATCTCATTTCTGTGTCATTTATATTTTGATTGCTGTTATATGTTATTGTTTTGTTGTAGTTTTTTCTATTGTAGTGGTAAATAATTGGGTAACCGTGTGTGTTTTGTATGAGACCTGAGCTGTCTAGGTGAATAAAAGCTTCCGGTGGTGTGTGTCCTGTAAATCTCGTTTTTTCTAAATATTGCGGGTTTGGGTACGTGGAGCTAAATATTAGGCTATTGTTAGTTACATTTCTAGTGTTTGCCCAGTGGTTTCTTATTATTTTTAGCATGAATAGGTCTATTCGTGTTGTTTCTGACATGTGTAGTAGCTTGTTGTTGCTATAGTATTTGGTATAATTTGATTCCGGTGTTTTATAGGCGTTTAAGCAGGCTCTGAGGCATCTGCGCTCGAATACTAGGCCAATTGTACTATTGAGTATAAAATGATCAGAACTTATATATAAATCACGACTAGAAAAGAGTTTTTAAAAATAATTGAAACAATATTAAGACCTGTAAATAAGAATGTAGATAGGTTAAGCGATAGTTCTTCGGTTTAGCATAAAGTTTAAGACGTGAGAGGGGTTAGTTTAAGAATATATTGATTATATTGGCTAGATTAATTTTTGAGATTTAACAATAAAAGAATCCTTGGCTATGAAATTCGACTATATGGGAAAGTTATTCATTGGAAATCGAGAAAACAAAAATGTGTCACAAAAGCTTCTTACATTTGCAGAATATGTAGCATTATTAGAAGCAGTTGACGAATTGATATTTATACAAGAATGAGTTAAGATATTTAATGTTAGGTTGGATTAGCCAATAAAGATTTATTAAGATAATTCGGGAACTATTAAGTATTAACATAGCGAAATTGATATTGGAATTTTACGAAAAATTCAAAACATATTGAAATTCATTAAAATTATGTGCACGAGTATGTTGAAGCTGGTTGAAGCACAGACAATCGATATAATAAAAGTAGAGTCGAGGACCGGGCGAATGAACTAGCAAGTAAACACAAGCCAGTGTCATCGGGCGTACCTCGACTAGGTCGCGGAATAACCTTGTAGGTGTTCCGAAACGCACCTGTGTGTATGACCATGAAGACGAAGAATGGCTTTTGCAAAAATCGCGAAAATACGAACTACGATATGAGAGACGAACGCGATCACGAATTACGACTACGACACACGGTTAACGATCACGATTTACGGATTAACGAATACGGACACACTTTTTCTATCACACTTGTAATTCTATCCTTGTTGTTTCTGTCGCGATATTCTTAATAAAGGGCAGATATTTTAATCTCGAAAATCTCGAAAATCTTGTTCCTACATACCAAGTTATGACTTCTGAACGTGTATTATTTGAGTACTCGTATTATGGAGTAATCATAAACATTTTTATTGTTTGCTTCATTGTTATAGATAAGGGATTATAGATAATAAATTGTTATAGATTTTTTCTTAATACGAAATGAATTTTTATACAATATTAGAAAGAGAATATATTTTATTTAATGTACAGGAAATATTTTATGTTTATCATGGAAAAATATTGTTATTCCTGAATATGCTGGAAGACATACACACCTTTCATATTACAAATGGAATATTGGTTTCAAATATAAAATAAATCGTCATTGAATATTGGAAATAAAATTTGTACTTTCAATTTACTTTGAATTCGTGTGTGTCACTTAATCGACATACATTTATATTATGAGAACATTACTGCGACAAAGTTGTTGCACGAAAAATAATCGTGTAGCTCTTACACGTATTACAAAATATGTGATTGAACTGTAAGATTAAAAAGTTTGTAGCAACAGACTCATAGTTAATTAATGTTCTTATAATATAAATGTATGTCGATTACGTGAGACACACGAATTCCAATTTAATTAAAAGCAAACATTTTACGTTACATCATATTTTAAAACAAATATTTTTCCATGATTAACATGAAATATTTCCTACATATTAAAAAAGAACATTATAGTTCTAACATTACATAAAGATTCCTTTTATAATGAGAAAAAATATATTATGATAAATATTATCTGCATATTAAAGAAATATATTTTTCGCGTAATATGAAATAAAGAATCATTTAATATTTATTTCGAGAGTCCGGGGCTACTACATACCATCACAGTCTACATTAATTCTTAGAATCTGAAGAGAAAATGGCAACACCGCGGTGTTGCCATTTTCTCTTCAGCATGGCTATTATTAAAGAAGGCTGTGGAAACATACTCTAAATAAATTCGTTAGTGGCCATAGTATTACTTATTTTTACAAATTATATTTCACTTTATTTAAGTTTTAATATTTAAATGGAGTGGCCTTGTAACTCGAAAACCGATAAAAATAGAAATAAAAACTATTTCAACCGTTTCGTGAATCGAACCCGGCCCGGCCGCTTGGCAGCCCACAGACCTAACCACTACGCCAATTGTACTATTGATTATAAAGTGATCAGAATTTATATATAAATCGCGACTAGAAAAGAGTTTTTAAAAATAATTAGAACAATATTAAGATCTGTAAATAAGAATGTAGATAGGTTAAGCGTTAGTTCTTCGGTTTAGCATAAAGTGTAAGACGTGAGAGGGGTTAGTTTAAGAATATATTGATTATATTGGCTAGATTAATTTTTGAGATTTAACAATAAAAGAATCCTTGGCTATGAAATTCGACTATATGGGAAAGTTATTCATTGGAAATCGAGAAAACAAAAATGTGTCACAAAAGCTTCTTACATTTGCAGAATATGTAGCATTATTAGAAGCAGTTGACGAATTGATATTTATACAAGAATGAGTTAAGATATTTAATGTTAGGTTGGATTAGCCAATAAAGATTTATTAAGATAATTCGGGAACTATTAAGTATTAACATAGCGAAATTGATATTGGAATTTTACGAAAAATTCAAAACATATTGAAATTCATTAAAATTATGTGCACGAGTATGTTGAAGCTGGTTGAAGCACAGACAATCGATATAATAAAAGTAGAGTCGAGGACCGGGCGAATGAACTAGCAAGTAAACACAAGCCAGTGTCATCGGGCGTACCTCGACTAGGTCGCGGAATAACCTTGTAGGTGTTCCGAAACGCACCTGTGTGTATGACCATGAAGACGAAGAATGGCTTTTGCAAAAATCGCGAAAATACGAACTACGATATGAGAGACGAACGCGATCACGAATTACGACTACGACACACGGTTAACGATCACGATTTACGGATTAACGAATACGGACACACTTTTTCTATCACACTTGTAATTCTATCCTTGTTGTTTCTGTCGCGATATTCTTAATAAAGGGCAGATATTTTAATCTCGAAAATCTCGAAAATCTTGTTCCTACATACCAAGTTATGACTTCTGAACGTGTATTATTTGAGTACTCGTATTATGGAGTAATCATAAACATTTTTATTGTTTGCTTCATTGTTATAGATAAGGGATTATAGATAATAAATTGTTATAGATTTTTTCTTAATACGAAATGAATTTTTATACAATATTAGAAAGAGAATATATTTTATTTAATGTACAGGAAATATTTTATGTTTATCATGGAAAAATATTGTTATTCCTGAATATGCTGGAAGACATACACACCTTTCATATTACAAATGGAATATTGGTTTCAAATATAAAATAAATCGTCATTGAATATTGGAAATAAAATTTGTACTTTCAATTTACTTTGAATTCGTGTGTGTCACTTAATCGACATACATTTATATTATGAGAACATTACTGCGACAAAGTTGTTGCACGAAAAATAATCGTGTAGCTCTTACACGTATTACAAAATATGTGATTGAACTGTAAGATTAAAAAGTTTGTAGCAACAGACTCATAGTTAATTAATGTTCTTATAATATAAATGTATGTCGATTACGTGAGACACACGAATTCCAATTTAATTAAAAGCAAACATTTTACGTTACATCATATTTTAAAACAAATATTTTTCCATGATTAACATGAAATATTTCCTACATATTAAAAAAGAACATTATAGTTCTAACATTACATAAAGATTCCTTTTATAATGAGAAAAAATATATTATGATAAATATTATCTGCATATTAAAGAAATATATTTTTCGCGTAATATGAAATAAAGAATCATTTAATATTTATTTCGAGAGTCCGGGGCTACTACATACCATCACAGTCTACATTAATTCTTAGAATCTGAAGAGAAAATGGCAACACCGCGGTGTTGCCATTTTCTCTTCAGCATGGCTATTATTAAAGAAGGCTGTGGAAACATACTCTAAATAAATTCGTTAGTGGCCATAGTATTACTTATTTTTACAAATTATATTTCACTTTATTTAAGTTTTAATATTTAAATGGAGTGGCCTTGTAACTCGAAAACCGATAAAAATAGAAATAAAAACTATTTCAACCGTTTCGTGAATCGAACCCGGCCCGGCCGCTTGGCAGCCCACAGACCTAACCACTACGCCAATTGTACTATTGATTATAAAGTGATCAGAATTTGTATATAAATCGCGACTAGAAAAGAGTTTTTAAAAATAATTAGAACAATATTAAGATCTGTAAATAAGAATGTAGATAGGTTAAGCGTTAGTTCTTCGGTTTAGCATAAAGTGTAAGACGTGAGAGGGGTTAGTTTAAGAATATATTGATTATATTGGCTAGATTAATTTTTGAGATTTAACAATAAAAGAATCCTTGGCTATGAAATTCGACTATATGGGAAAGTTATTCTTTGGAAATCGAGAAAACAAAAATGTGTCACAAAAGCTTCTTACATTTGCAGAATATGTAGCATTATTAGAAGCAGTTGACGAATTGATATTTATACAAGAATGAGTTAAGATATTTAATGTTAGGTTGGATCAGCCAATAAAGATTTATTAAGATAATTCGGGAACTATTAAGTATTAACATAGCGAAATTGATATTGGAATTTTATGAAAAATTCAAAACATATTGAAATGCATTAAAATTATGTGCACGAGTATGTTGAAGCTGGTTGAAGCAAAGACAATCGATATAATTAAAGTAAACTCGGAGGAGAACGTTGCGGATATATTTACAAAATCCTTATGCAGAGAAACATTTGAAAATTTTACGAAACTAATAAATGTTAAATAAAAGGGAATATGTAAAATCAAAATGTACAATATAAATGTAAAGAGGCGTGTTAGAAAACGTGTATACAATATGTACAACATACAACAAGCGATGGTAAATTATTAAATATTAAACTTAGTTATTAAATTAACTAAAAGCCACTCCGAACGTCATTTATTTCTAACAGGAATGAATAAGATATTCCTTCTGGCTCCCTTCCTTTAACTTTCTTACGACACCGAATATTATTATACCTGTGGGAATCAGCATATTGGGAAGCCCACCAACCGACCGAGTCATTGCCCTCAC
Source organism: Lasioglossum morio (assembly GCA_916610235.2). Classification (NCBI taxonomy): domain Eukaryota; kingdom Metazoa; phylum Arthropoda; class Insecta; order Hymenoptera; family Halictidae; genus Lasioglossum; species Lasioglossum morio. The sequence goes on from OU744331.1 coordinate 29,374, forward strand.
ACCGTCAATAAAAATAACGTCGCGCGGCCAAAAAACTTCAAATGACACGTTCGTACATATTGTAAAGAGTCGAGAACCGGGGGAATGAACTAGCATGTAAACACAAGCCAGTGTGATCGGCCGTACCTCGAGTAGGTCGCGGAAAAACCGTGTAGGTGTGACGAAACGCAGCTGCGTGTACGACGATAAAGTCAGACCGCGGAAGACAATGGATGGCTTTTGCTAAAAACGCGACGATACGCACTACGATACGAGAGACGAGAGACACACGGTTAACGATCACGATTTACGGATTTACGGATTAATGAATACGGACACACTTTTTCTATCACACTTGTATTGTAATTCTATCTTTGTTATTTCTGTCACAATATTCTGAATAAAGGGCAGGGCAGATATTTTATTCTCGAAAACCTTGTTTCTACATACCAAGTACGTCGAGTAATTATCGAGAAATTAGATAGGCAAAAGTGCGAATTTGACAATATTTTTTAAAATCTTTCGAACACTGAACTGTCAAAGTTTTTTTGACCGATGGCAATTGCAATAAGAATATTGGAGGTAAACATTGAAAATGATTGTTCAGTGGAAACAATCAGTTGAAAGTGGACAAAGCAACAAGCATACAAGAATATTGGAATTAAACCTCACCAGTAACCCCCTTCTCACTCCTAATCCACTCCTAATCCAGTCTTAATCCACTCCTAATCCACTCCTGGTCCACCCCAGGTCTCCCGGCACATCCCAGCATACACACTACCGCACACACTGTCACAAACGCTATCACAAACGCTATCGCAACACGTCTTTTCCTGTCAACTCCGCGCGCCGCGCCGCGCCGCGCGCCGGCCCAACCATGCCCGACTGACTGACTGACAGTGACTGAGCGCTCTCGCTCTCGCTCTTGCTTCGCTGCCTCTCCCCACTCCTCTTCCATCGATCGATTCGATCGCCGAGTTACTAATTATTGATAAATTTCTTATTTCTCGCTGTTCAATGTTTATAACAATTCCTTTCGCCAACGATGTTAACCAGCACTCCCTTCACTATCTGATCATCTAATTTTTTTCGAAAAATATGCAATAGAACTCGAGATATAGAATAACATTTATAACATTAATATTCCCGCGCGTTAATTTATTCCATACAATTCACAGAGAAATTTATTAATCTGGCTGTTTAATGTTTATAACAATTCCTTTCGTCAACGATGTTAACCAGCACTCCCTTGACTATCTGATCATCTAATTTTTTTCTTAAAATATGCAATAGAATTCGAGATATAGAATAACATTTATAACATGCACATTCGCATTAATTTATTCAACATAAATAGTACGATATATTAATTGATTCTATCTGTTCAATTTCTATACTAATTCTTTTGCCATTTCAATTGTTTACAGTAAAGTCTCCCTTACTCTGTTCTTCAACATATTTCCTTTTCCACAGATCGATTCTGCGAACATTTGTGTATGAAAAAGTGTAAGGTAATAATTCTCGTTTATGAAATAATTTGAAAGTACAAATTGAGATACCTCATATAAAATTTAAAGTCGGAGTCGGTGATTTTCCGAAAAGTATGCTTCAATGTTTTCTTAATATTACTAGGAATTTTTTGTCCGTGAGTTTTGCATGTAATATCGTAAATCTTAAATAACCAACACTAAAACATCGTCTGAAATATCTGGTTAACTTGGAATATGTTCGGTGCAGAATGTAATAATTCATGATAATCGATTTCACCGAGAAGATACTAACAGTCTCTCGTAAGTGTAAAGATGGTTGCGTGACAATTTGCCTTCTCACCGACGAGAATCTATTCGCAGTAGACTTCTGCACCGACGAAAGATAGTGTGTGAATTATTATGTACTATGTATGAAGCTTACTTTGCATGCGCATTTTAGAAATAAAGAAAATATACGGCTGAATTATATTATTTTCTTTCTAAATTAAAAGTTACCGACACAGAGGTGTCAGGACGGCAACCGCTGTTACCGACATCTTGCGGGTGAATTCGAAACTAAATTTGGCTAACAGTTTGAGCGTTTTGCCGCTGCACGAAATGGCGCTGTACGCAGGTTTAGAAAGAGCAAATGATTCGTGCCGGAATTTACATGGCGTCTTATTGGAAAAGCGGCACGAATCAATTGCTGCTGTAGTAAATATTCGATCTTCTTCATTTTGCATGAATAAATCATCTTTATTGTATAATGCAAACGGAGAGGTACACTCTCACACATGCAACTAATTTTTTTTTCTTTTCGATGCGATCAATTGTTTAGAAGATATTCGAGAAAAACGATTTTACAATTTGCCATTAACGTTATTCCCATTTTTCTTGAAAATTGTTCTACGAGGAAAAAGTGATGCGACATAAAAGACACGGAATATTAATTTAATATCGTAATAAATACATTGAATTTTTTACATTACAATAGTCTGGAAAATTTTCAATTCGACCAAAAGCTATAACAGCAGGACTTTGATTGTAAATATACTTGATGGAAGCTTCCCTGATTTTATCTGCCGTTATTTTCTGCAATTACAATAAAATTTCAATACAAGAAAGAAAGTAAATATAGTACTTCTTTACCTCATATTCTTTAATCCTTTTGTGAATTGGTATGTAATATCCATATCTCAAATAATTTTGAACAATATCTACCAAATGATGTACCGGATCATTTAATAACAATAATTCTGTTGTTTTACATTGGTTCACAGCCCGCGATACTTCTTTACTAGTTATTGTTGTACACAATCTCATCCATTCTTTTTGCAAGAAACTAGTCATTATCTATATATGTAGGAAATGAATTTTTATTTTTCTTTTACTGTTTAGAGAAAAAAAAATTTCTTTATTAGGAAGACAAATCCCGTGTATGTTTATAGTTAATATTATTATACCATGAGACTTAATTTGTCACAAACAAAGTAACATCCCCATATGCTTGTAGACTGTGCCCAATTCTGAAAGAATGATTTGTACATATGACATAGAACTGTATTAAATGCGCAGTGTGCAAGATAAGGTGCATTATGTTGTGCTCCTCCACCTAAATGAAAATGTATACGATCATTAAACGATTCTGATTGGGAAAAAAAAGAAAAAAAAATTCACTTACTAGATGTCCTGTCCCAGCAACCAACAATTTCTTTAGCTACAGTAAGTGCATAATAATCTGTGCAATCTTTAGAACTTGGTCCTTCCACGCCAATTGCTACATACCCTAATTCATGATCGTCATCTCTGTACCGCAACTCAGCACCTACAATCATTGTATCATTTAAATACTATTTATACAACTAAATTACAAAAAAAAATTTTTACTTTTTTTCGTTTTTAACCTGAAAATCGATAATCTCTTTGTCCACGAGATGACTGCGCCAAATCGTAAGATCCACTGTTACACATAAAGTACTTGCAAACAATTTTTTCTAATTCCGCTAGACAAATGGGTCCGGTACATACAATTGTCATGGAACATGGTTTGAATAAACGATCTTGAAATTCAGTTAATCTTGCTTTACAAAATTTTCTAAAAATTGCCAATTATCAAGTACATAAATAGACACAAACGTGATTTGCGTACGTGCGTGCGTGTGTTTGTGTTAATCTTTAATATATGTATTTAATAACGTACTTACTTTATTACATCAGTTTCAGGATATACACTATTTGCAAGTTCGGTATCCTGATATGCAATGGTTGGTAAATAATCCATTACAACTCGTTCTTTGTCAGATTCCATTTTAGAAAGGTCATGCAAGATTACACATTTTTCTCTTGCAATATCTTGATCACCTACGGTAGGGCTTGGAATTATTGACTCGCGAGTGCCGATTTTTGAAGACTACATTTTTGAGTACTCCCACACCGCATGGAGAGATTTTGTTGTAAAATATCATTGGTCAACCTACATATCAGATTATTCATAATCACATCTGCAAATATATCGATGAGTTTAACTATTTCCTTCGAAGGTACTGTGCCATAAAAAAGAAACATGTCTCTCGTAGCAACAGTGGTAATCTTTGCACCAGTTTCTTCTACCGCTTTTATCATTTCTTCTTCGTTTCTACGTGTTGTTTTCTATGTTAAATATCTCTGTGTTTATAAATGCAGATATTTAAAAAAAAACTGGTGGTGGTGTATACTAGTATGAAATGTTTATTGTACATATGTTGCGACAGAAATTACCATATATATATATATATATATATATTTCCTCTCTTACCCTGAAAAGTAAATGCTCTAAGAATAGTGCACTGCCACGCTCTTCAGGCAACTCGTGCATTGCACCCACTGGGAAAAAACAACCCAGGGTTGTGGTGTAACAGCATTTACTTTCGCAAACAAGACGTATACCATTACTTAAGGTACAAGATTCTACTGCATTTTCGGTGTTCGTATCTAAACCTGTAGACATTTTTCCACGCGAGTTGTCATGAGCTCGAAACGTTTTGCAATCACTGTTCGACATAGTAATGTATCCCTTGGAAAAAAGAAATTCAACATGACATTGTCTACAGTATAATAATTCTTCTTCCTAATCAATCTAGAAAAATTAATGCAGCTCTTACTCTTCGGATGTGCTTCAACGTTGTGCTGATTTCTACACGACACAAATATTTTAAATACATTAGCATCTTTTAATAAATGATCGCACATCTAGAAAATAACCCAGACTACTCGTATCAGATACAATTACAATATAAAAACTCTATATATACTTAACAACTGAAAGTGTACATGTCATTTTTCTCTTTTTTTTTCTTTACATAAAAATACACACACACTAATATGTTCAATGAAGTAGACGTTTATTATAGTGCATTAGTTTCGTTGATAATATGGAAATGTATTGGAATGAGTTTTCATAGCATCAAAATGAATAAAATGACATTTTGATAAAATAGGTCATTTTCATGTTGGTGCAAGTTGAATTCTGTACATATACATATGTACTTAGTAAGTGAATATATATATATATTTATATATTATATTATATTAATATATATATATATTTAAAAAAATATGTATATGTATGCTTCCTATGAGTAATGTTTTCATCGAGAATTCATATACGAGCTTACATTAATATCTGAAAACTACTGAATCAACAACTGTCTCAAGCAATATTGTTATCATATACATGATCTTTTAATTTCATATCCTTACAGAAGTAAGGATATGAATCAACTACGCTTTTAAATACATTAAAAATAAGGCTTTTCAGTTGAAATCGAAAAATAAAAACGTATTTTATGATATCCATAGTTTGTTTTCCTTTCAATTATTATCGATATTATTAATCGCTAACCCCTGCCACGTCAAATAACGTATTCAATGAAATTTATGAATTTCTACATATCGTTCGGTCTCACAATGAGATTTCATTAACGTTAGTATAAAGAGATTCTAATATCGTGTTAAGCTAATAAGTATGTATCCAAGGAAAATTTAATACCTTATTAAATTGCACACAAATACGTATTTGCATTACCAATGTAACTGGAGCACTTGCAAAATAAATACACTGAACACAGTTTACACGAAGATTTGTAAACTCAAGTATCGATTTCAAATGTTCTTCCACGATCCGCGTGTTTCCTTTACATTTCCTTTCCTTTCCTATTTTGTCAAAGTAAAAAAACTATTTACTTCTAATTCTTCTGTTTGCTTATCCTTCGCGAAAAATAAATTTATTTAACTGTATTCAACTGTAGCAGTATCGCATTCATTATCAAAGCCTGCGGCGTAACTTTGTGTTTTATTAAATGTCGTTCATCAATATTCACACACGCGAGACATAGACTGAAATCATGTTAAATTCACGATTCATGCAGTCTGTTATAACTATGTTTCATCGAACGAGGACAATAATTTAACGTTTGCTTTCTCAGACTTGAAAGCTTCGACACCTTGCCTAGTAACAGAAGTACCGGTGACATCCAAATACTCGAGGCTAGATGTATTAAACGCCAAATGCACGAGACTTGAATTTGTAACGTCCCGATAATTTCTAACGACCAATGTTTTCAAATGTGGATTGTTAAATACTCGTTCACCGTCTTCTACAACTATTACTCCTTCTGCCAAGTCCTTGACCATCTTACGATCAAACATATCGCTTCCAAGGACACAAATTGCTCTGTCTGTTATTACGCAATGTCCAAATGAATTATTTTCCCATTGAAATCCATCTTCGACCCAGCACTGTGCAACGTGTGCATCTTCGTATGCCGGTGGTACATTCAATAAAGCTTCTCTATCCAAAGGTCGTGACTCCTGATCTTTTAATTCTGTATGTCTTAGCCTGGAAGGGCATTCTAGGTAGAGATGAGTCAAGGTACTAGTGGAACTGAAGCAACAAACTTCGCTGTCGCCAAGTGCCGTATCTCGTAAATCCAGAATCTAACATATGAAAATAGAATTATTCCATTGTTACGATACATTAGAAACACTTTAGAATTGAGAAAAGTAAAGCGCGCACCTCCAATTTTTTAAATCCAAATCGTGTTGCTAAACTAGTATAAGCAACACATTCGCCCAAACGATGACAAGAATTCAATCGCAATTCTTTCAAGTTTGGCATTTTACTAATAACCAAGAGCGAATGTGGAGTAAACCATTGACAGTTGCTTAAAATCAAACACTGAAAAATATACAAATTAAAAACAATAAGGTACTGTTTAAGAACAAAAAAAAATAAAAATAAAAAAAAATACTAGCAAAAGATTTCAAGTGAGAAGCAAAATGATAAAAATAAAATGGATAGAAGGGTTAGGATATTTTTGTAATATTATTGGTTATCATGGGTTTGTGAAATGTTATTTCAAAGTAAACATACCACATTAATTTTAAGCGCGAGTACATCTCGATTTTCAATTAGTATAAGTATAGTTGTTCTGTAATGTATAGCAATTCGCATGTAACCAAATATGAAAAATGAACACTGCATAAAGCAAAATATAACGGTTTGGTTACTAAACACAAGTAGTAGTGTAGAGCAACATAAAAATTCATGCAATTGTTAAGTAAAATTTCTTACCGTTAGATTAGGCATATGGAAGTTCATGTGAAAGAAATATGATTTATTCCTACGCAAATAACCCATTTCACAGCCCTCCAATGAAAGCTTTTCAAGAGTACGTGGAAAATCTGTGATCGCAATCTGCAAACACACGCACAGAAAATTAGTTATTTTATTTGTTCGTTCGTACGAGGCTATTCATTACGCGATCTGACTCACTGTATCTCCATGAATAATATAGTCCTCGATGATGAATTCTTTAAGTTGTGTACACACGGTTTTGATAGTATTGAAAAAACGAAGACTAAGACGTCCTATTTCTCCATTATCCAAACTGCGACGAATCGCAAGGGTTGTTGTTACAGGCTGAAGAAATTTTATGTACTCTTTCATGAAATCCTTCAATTTTATAGGCAACGAACGAAAATCTACTCTTCTCCACAATGTTTTGTCTTGCGCTACTTGTCCAAATCGTTGACAACATCTAGTCAAATATTAGTTATCAGTTAGAATAAATGACAGGACTAGAAGTTGGTGCATCGATCGCGTAACATTTCCCACCTACAAACTCCCCTGCTATTTTATCCAAGCCACGATCGATACATACGTATAACAAGATACATGTATAAAAAGTCATAGTTTGGTGACGCGACTCGCAACCCCTTGGTCAAATTACTATTTCTATTAGGCTAGAATCCAACCTAGGGTAGAACAGGCATTGGACAGGAATGCGACCAGCGAGAACCTACTAAATATTCTTGTTCAAACTCACAAGCTTATCGCCATAAGATCTTGAGGGGCCAAATATTGAAATATGTTTAGTAAAACATCATCAGAGAAATCCAACATATGCGGATATAGTACTGCTTGGTCTCCTACTGTACCCTCTTCCAGTCTAATACGTTTGGTATCATCCTCGCTGCTCGACGACGGCTTGGGAGACATAGATCTGCTGCGTTTCATTTTCATCTTTTTCTTGCACCTGCGCATAGTAGACGGAACCCTTGTTAAATGTAATCAATCACATATTCAATAACCGCTAAACATTATTTCATTTCTTTACGCTAATTCAATGGCATAACACATTTCTAACTATTATATATTATATATTAAAATAGAATCCATCGGTGTATGAACAGAAAAACTTGAACGTTTCTACATAGTCATTTTCAGATAGCCAATTTTTCTGTGCAGTGTACTAAAAATAATTTACAAATACATAATAGGAACGTATAATAATTTGTTATTTAATTTAAACAATTAAATATCGGAGACACTTGCTCTTTCATAAGCTTCAGTTCTTCCTGCATCTTTCTCCAATCACTCTTAATCCACTGAGAAATGATTCTCTATTTCCAAATTGTAACTGACAGGAAAGCACAAAGAAAGTTTATTGTTCAGAACTGTGACTGCTGAACAGTGCTAAACCAGTGCTAAACAGTGCTAAACAGTGCTGAATAAGCTCTGTTTCTTTGGCAGAATCTGGCAGAAACCCAGCAAAATAGTGATAAAATTTATGCCAACCATATGACAAACTCAACAATGACCCTAAAAAATTTTTCGGAGTTGTACAATTTTGTAAAGAAAAAGAAAAAGCTAAGGTAAGAGAGACCAGGGCCAAATTGTCCCGATTGTTATATCTACAAAACTAGAAAACACGATTTGCTTTCAATTGATTATCTCGAAGAACGACGATAACACACTCTATGTCAGTCTATGTACATAGCCCGTTCCCGTTCATCTTATTGTTAGTGGCGTCAGGATACGTCCGGACGCGGACGCGTGAGTCGCGTGACGCGACCGCAGCAATGTATTGCGTGTATTCTGTGTTTTTCTAACCATGATTTACTTACCTATGTATACATATGTGTGCACTGTACACCTACCAGATAACTAGATATTTTTTCATAATTTTTATTTTGTTCTATTTCGATTATTTCATACCAATTCATGTCCTTCTTATTTTTACGGATCAAATGACACTTGGCAAGATATGATAGTATACGTAATAGCATAGAGCAGAGAGCAAATGAGAGTGCTCACAGCCGGGTTTTGGCCGTGCCACTTTTGGCTGCACACTGCACATCGACTCTCAGTCCGGACAAGAACCTACATACATCGTGATCGACTCGCAGTCCGGACAAGAACCTACATCGACTCTCAGTGTCTCAGTCCGGACAACATCATTTTTGGCCTTGATCCGAATAAAAAGTTTATGTTGTGGAAGGGAATAGTGGTGAAATAGTTTGAAATAATGGTGGATATTAATTTACACTCTATTCAAAGTGTGCAGCTAATATTAGCACGGTATTATCCGTTATTCATAAGATACTAGAAGTTCTTACATTGGAGTGACTAAGGGGGTAACGTAACCCCTGAATATTACTAGAATATTACTAGATTTAAGGGTAAAAACAGTGTTTGCGGGAAACAATTGTTTGTCCTTATACAGTCCTTATACGAGCATATTACGAGTTGTGTGAGGGCTCATTCTAAAAAGGAAGGTTGATTGTAGGGAGCTCAGCTCATTTCACCCAGTTTCACCTCTGGTGTTCCTGCATGGTCCGTGTTGGTCCAGTATTGGTCCGTGTTAGTCCGTGTCCAGTGTCCCGCGTGTCCAGCGTGTCCGTCGCATTAGTGATGGGCACCATCGACTGAAACTATCGACTAAATCGATAGTAGCCAACTACTATTTTCAGTCGACTGATTTTTTAAACTATCGACTAAATTCAATTAACTGAATCAGTCGCCGAGCTATTGGTTAAATTGTAACGGGCGGGAGTTTTGAATAGATTTTATAAAATTTATTACTATCAAATACATTCACTTATTAGCGATATCGAATAATTCGTTCAATAAACACAAATAACAATTATTATACTAGAAATATTATACAATTATTAAATAACAATACTTATATTATAAAATTTTCATCATAATCTAAAGAAAAAGTAGTATTTTATAATTATATCTGTCAATAACAGATATTTTTCTAAAAAGTACATTAACACTTTGCCTTTATATCGCATTATTATTAAAGGATAAATAATAATATGTGAGATAGACGTAGGCATAGATTGCGGGTTATACCCGCAATCTAGACGTAACCACTAAAACAAAATAACAGTCGACTAAAAACTATCGACTAAATATTCGATAGTATGTAACAACTAAATAGTAATTAGTCGATAGTTGAAATTAGTCGATGGTACCCATCACTACGTCGCATAGACCATAGACTATAGAGATGGACCGGTTGGATTATCTCGATTAACCCTGTTCCATGGCTACGGATGACAGGGTTGAGCGGTTGAGCGGCGTGAAGCGTAAGCGTAAAGTGGCGTAAAGTGAAATGGTATGGACGAGTATGCGCGCGACCGCGACCGCGACCGTTAGAAAATTGCGCCATTTGTTTAGTTCTAACCAAGATTATTTTCCAAAGTGTTGAAGTGTTACGCGGATGATTTATGACGTTGCGAAAGGTGGCACGCGTGGACACCGATGGTGTTGTGAATATTACGTTCTAATACGTGAACGCTTGGCGAAAATTCTGATCACGCTTCCCGTGAGTGCGTAGCGGGGAGGTTCGTCCACGAGGGAACATTTTTACCGGGTCCTTTTCAGAGGAGGAACTTTTTTTTTCTTTTGTAAACAAAATGTCGGTGGATACACTGAGCGATGCGGAGCTACGCAGCAAGTTGATGGAATACGGGTACCCGGTGGGCCCAGTGACACATACCACAAGAAAAATCCTTGCGAAAAAATTAAAAAGTCTAATCGAAGCACGGGGCTCGGGTTCGCGGTATTCCTTAGCTGCCAGGTAATTTTAGCACGTATCCTTCCAATTTTCAATTGGTCCCCGTAGACCTATGTATTTATGTATGTAAGTATGCAGACACAGCGAGTTCTTTTGCCCTTTTAATTATCCAAACAACAGATTAGGTTTTACGATCTGTATTCTTCTCGATCTCTATTTACTCGCAGCTCGCAGCGATGTTTATCTGTAATACCGTTATATATCGAAATTGATTTCTTGTGTTTACGTTATACGTTATACGTGTTATATGTTATACGTTATATCTTCTCTTACATAATGCTGGGAATTTCTATTACAATTCTTTTATTTTCTAATCAAAGTTTCTCATGTATTAGATACAGTAGCGAGGATACGGACGATGACTCGAGTTCAACATCTACAAAAAAGAAAAAGGCAACAGCTAATGCTCGACGACAAACTCTGGCAAATCCGATGCCTCCGCCGCCGTCGGTTCCACCGTCTTCGGATACAAGTATATCGAAAAGTTCAGTTAAGGAGAAGATAGCACACCCTGAGTTTAAGGATCCTGTAGCACCTGATTACGATAATTCGTTGTCCTTCACGACTCGTACGGTAACGAAAACCACACAGAAAAAATATGTCAAGACTAACAAGACATCGAGCGTTACCGATGGCTTAGAGACAGGCTCGGACTCGGATGTTGTCGAGGAAGTAAATAGAAGATATTCTCCATCTAAATATGTATCCGCTGTTGGTAAATCCCACGACTCTAGATTGTACGAACACAACACGTCCGAACACGAACCAGTTACAAAATTATACGATTCGAAATCCAGATCTATACATACCATAAAAGACAATAAATACAGCGAACCGCTTTTCGATTCCAACATCTCTCCGATACATTCTCAAAAGGAAGATATTTCTACAAAAGACAGCTCGAGTCAAAGAGATCTTTTGGCAAATTATGAAACACCATTTTTATCCGAATTCACAAGAAGACTTAGTTCGCGTACATCTATGGGCAATCTGGCGTCTACCTCTTTGTCCAGTTTAAAAAGTAAGTTTGGTATACTCTTGGAATAATCTGAAATAAATAATAAAATTTCTTCTCTGCGTTCTCAATGTAATTGTTCCCTATGTTTTTTTACCATCGTCTAGGTCCAACTTTACGCCATACGTCTAATTTATCAGAGCAGAAAGAAAAAGATTCGAATGGTCACTTTTCTTCTACGAGATCGTTGTACTCGACAACGAGTCCAAGGTATTATAAAAAACTAAAAAACTGTTATAAGATTGTTGTAAGATTATTGTAATTAATGTTACCACTATCGTACATATATAGTATTCTAAGTATGAAAATTGTTTGGTTCAAGGCATACAACAACATTAGATAGACCTCGAGAAACAATGAGTAGAACGTTTAAGCCATCGGCCACAGGCAGGGAAGACACGCGCAACAACCAGAACATGGTGTCTGTAATCCTGGTAGTGGTACTGGCCTTATTTTTCGGAATACTTGCAGTTATATACATGGGCCTCGGTGGGAAATCAGAAACATTTCCCTCGCTTTCAACGGGTAGGTATCCAGAATCGTAGTATTGTTTAAATAAGATTTGTAGAAGCGTACTCTTCTCAAACTATAACGAAACAAAAAACTTACATACTCTAATTATCAGTTTGTGGGAAAGTTTCTGAATTAAGTTGGTAAATATATTAACAAGTATGTTGCAATATATATGTTATGCATCATGAGTTTGAATTATATATATATATAACTCTATTATATTGAAAACAAATAATTATTAGCTCTTGAAGGTAGTACATATACAAAACGACTTCTATAATAATAATAATCAGATTTTTTAAAGAGAACATATAAACTAGCTAAGATATATTTCTGAAGGATGAAATTTTTCTACTTTAGATTTCATTAACTTATCGCATGATGTACGTTAGCCCCATTGCATGCTATATTGTATTAAACATATTGGATATTGAACAAAGAAACAACATCTAAATCTAAAATTGTTTTTCGTAACATCAAGGTTTTATCGTACAATCGTACAGTATTTCATACGTACTCTCTCTCTCTCTCACTCTTATATGAACTTTTTAAAATTGAGATGTGTAATCAGTTTTGCAAGATTCTATTTGAAATATGTATTGTTTTTTTAACGTATTTAATAAAATAATAAGTATTAACGATGTATTAATTTTGATATTTTATTTCCTTTCCCATTATGTATATATACGATAACGATAACGATCTTATTCTATTTTCTATTGTCTGGATCACACACTGTTCACAACTGTCAAATAATTTTTCCTGTTTTTCATGTACAATTAATATGTACATATTTCAATATATATGCATATACATATACACAAGTTTGAAATGCATAACATATTCGAATTGAAAAATTCTTATATTGATATATATATTGATTAATCGATTCCTATTGTATACGTATATATTTCAATTTATAGATAGCAACATACCGTTATGCTTTGATGGAGCTGACTATGAATCGCCTGGAGTTAATTGTGTAATGAAAGAAAACATAGATTCTGTACTACAGCTATTAAAGCGACTTCAACCGATTTTAACAAAAAAGGCGGTGTCCATGATATGCGACAATTCCAGCGAAACTCCTTATCTGACCGATTCCGAAATCATGCAAATGTTTACGAGCAGTAAAGTGGTAGGTTGAATTAATTGTAACGGAACGAAAATGATTCTACGAACTTCGCTATATGTACAAACATGAAATTGTTTTACAGAAAAGTTTGGAGGTGAAAGAGGATTTGCAAAATGCACAGTTGCTCGTCATTAAAAATCCTAAATGGGGTATTTCTTTGATAGATATAAATGATGATAACGGAGTTCCCGGTGAAGTTTTGGATACCTTGGTATTGTAAAAGCTTTTCCATGGTTGCGATTAATACAATTGATTTTCGATGACATGTATAAATTAAAGGGAAACGCGTCCTTTTTTTGCAGGATAAATTATTTTCTACCCGTTTAAATGGGAAAGTTGGAATGGCGATCACGAACCCAGAATTACCGATGCAATGTCTCGTTAAAAATAAGCTCTTCACCATATTCTCCTCTCTTCTGATTGTGTCACTTGGTAAATTTTTTACCGACTTATTATGGGATGAATTTTCTTGAGATAACCTGTGCTGACGAGGTTCCACGCAACGCGATAATATTCTTACATCGAAACTACATACTTTCATTCTGTAATTGTGTCGCATTAGTAAATTATTTCTTTCTGATTATAATAATCTATGTTATGCGATTTTCTTTGTTCTTTGGCATGCAGCGTATATTATTGCACGATAATGTTTCGCTGAGCATACAGTGTGTGTGTGTGCGTGTGCGTGTGTTTATTAGACTGCAGATTTTTCTAGAAAAACATTTCTTTTGTTTATTAGCCGTGTCAACTATTGTATAGTATTGTATAGTATTGCATAGTTCCCATTTTTATTTCGTAATATTTCCAATATTAACGTGTGCCACGTGCGAACGTGGAAATGTATTCTATCAAGATCTGCAATTTAATTGTTATATCGTAAGCAGTACAGTAGTATCTTCGGTATCTTATAGAAATAATGTCGCAATATATTCTCAGGCCTCCTAGCAGCAATAGGATTGCAGAAATTATTCGTTTGGTATATAAAGTACAAGAAAAGTACAGAGAGGGAAGTGTTTAAGCTTGTTAGCGAGATTATTAACATGGTTGAAATGCATCATCAAAATGCTGCTGTAGCATCGCCCGGTGGTACGCAAGAAAGTTTCCTCGCTATCAGTCACGTACGCGATAATCTAATACCACCCAAAGACCGTAAAAAGATGGCCAGCCTATGGGAGAGAGCAGTGAAATTTTTGGATGAGAATGAATCCAGGTAAGCGCTTCGTTTGCTTCTCTCTGTGGCTTTGTTCTTTCGATTCTCGAGTCTGTTTTTTGTCTTTGAAAATGAATAATGAACGGCTTTCACAGAATTCGGAGGGAAGTACAGCAGGTTGCGGGGGAAGAGTTTCACGTGTGGCGTTGGCTGCCTAATAACAGTCTTAACAAATCGAACGCACAGAATTTCGTTTTGAACAAAAAGTCCAAAGTATGGCAAGGCCAAGCGTTCGAAACAATGGAAGGTTCGGTTAACAGCTTGACGTGTTCGCCGACACCCTGTTTGAAGATAAGACATATGTTCGATGCAGACGTGTAAGCGTTTTTAATCGTTTCTCTATCATTTTTTCCGATGATACCGTTGGCATCCGTACGTATCCGTCCGTATACATGGTTTACGTTCGTTTAGAGAATTCGAGGATGACTGGGAAACAAAGGTACAGGACGCTATTCTAGAGAAATGCGGGGAAGGCGTAAAAATACTTCACATCCGTGTAGATCGTGGAAGTCGAGAAGGGTGTGTTTACATGAAGTGTATGTCGCAAGAAGACGCAGGGAAAGCTTACCGGGCTTTGCACGGATGTTGGTTCGACGGTAAGCATCGAATAATATAAAATAATATAAAATAAACCGTCTTGTACCGAAGAGCATCGCAGAGATAGGTTTAACCCTTTGCGCTCGGAACTATTTCTTCTATCTGAGCAATATTTTTTTCAATTTAATATTACAGTAATTTTTGAACGACGCGCCGCGGCGCCTCGCAGTCGTCGTTCGAGTGCTACGGGTTAATACTATTTCATTTTGATGAATTACACACGCACGCACACAAACTGTCTTTGCCCTGGATTATTATTTCATTCGAAGATTGTATTGTTTCAGGTCACTTAGTAACTGTTAAGTACCTGAGATTGGAAAGATACTATGAGCGATTTCCAGACGCGCGTCACTGTACGATACCTTTGAAGCCAAGTAACAATCAACGATTATCTATGCAGGCAGATTACTAGCGTTGCCACTTTTCGATGTAAACTTACAGAATACCTCTTTGCTTGTACATACACGCGTTAACAAGCAAACATATGAATCTTTCGCCGCTAAATAATTGTTTGCGGAACGGAATTCGCGAGATACTTCTATTTTTTGCTCTGGAAGAGAATAGAACTTTATACTTATCGCGCAGAAACACAGAATCCGAGGGACTTGTAATTGTGTGATAATGTTCTGAGAATTCGAAGAGACAGAGACTTTTTATAATCATTTTCTAACGCGTACATTATTATTATTATTATTATTATTATTATCATTATTACGTTCTATAATATTTTTTATTCGTTTTTGTTTTCGGAAGGAAAAAAAGTCGAAAACAAGACTTAAGAATTACATTATTGGTAAATTTACTGTAAAATGAGTGTAAAGATATTGTTTCGAGCTGCATTTTATCAAGTTTCCAAGTAGCAATATACAAGACAAGAAATATGCATATCCGAAATTCAGAAACGTAATATATGCATGTATACTCTCTTACTCTCCTCTTATGCGTTCAAAAAATGTGTTCAATTTACCACTTAACACTGGTTTTAATGTTATTTAGTTATCATCTTCGGATAAATGATGGACACGTCGTTTCCTTATGCTTTATTAACATATATACTGAATAAATGACGATCTGTTTTCCTTACGTGAATACGTTCATACGTTCGTTTCAATAAGTTTTATAAAACAAAGAGAAAAGATTGAATTGTTAAGTGTTAAAAGTACAACAAACTTCGAAAAAATTATTATTAAAATTTAGTATATCACACGTGCGTGTTATATTGTAATCTGTAATAACGTAGTACTAGTGTGGCGGCACCTCGCTCGCGTCTTCACCGCCAGAGGACTTTTCTCTAACAATAAGACAACATCCTCTTTCCACGTTTTCTTATTATAGTCCTTCAACTTAAACAATATGATACAATATCAAAGAGATAAGATCACATGAAAATATATTGAAAATATAGAAAACGATATTTTCCGTACAAAGTTTCGTTTGCAATCAGTAGAAATATGAAATAATTAACAGTTTGCTAGTTTGCTGTTTCACCTAGCTCCGTTAAATAGCGCGGTGAAATACGCGTTTAAATATTTCAAATGCAACCGCATGTATAAAAAATGTTATTCTAGATTTTCTATTTATTTATCCAAGCTTGAAAAACCTATAATTCAACCCTTTTTTTGTAGCACTAAATTGACCTTATCTGCGACGCTAAAGGTCGACTAGCGGGAAATGCTCCTTTTCTTTTCATCTTTCATCTTTCACATCCATTCCAACCGCCAAACTAGAATTGACATTTAGCTCATAAATTTTATTAATCAAGATATTGTTTTCTAAACGAACAACGCAAAAACGTGATCTTGAAACATTTTATAGTATTGCCTTATTTTATTCATAATTTTATTTATTCTATTTCAGTACGCAAGTATTGTAAAATACATCTTATTTTATATTTTGTAGTATCAATGTTTTTAGTACTTTCTTTTACGCACATTAACGTATTACAGCGTATATTGCTACTTAAAGTACTAAATGAAATAAACTTTTGCATTTTGTGTACTTTTCAGTAACTTTCTACATCCATATATATATATATATATATATACACACACACACATACACACTGAAATGTCACAACGGAGCATTTAAAACACATTTTTTGCAAATGAGTCAACAAAAAATGTTCATGTAGAAATGAATATATACGATTTGTTCATACGATATAATGCTACTTTCTTTCAAACGATAGAACGTACATATATGTATATATATATATATATATATATATATATATATATATATATATATATATATATATATATATAATTGTACGTACATTATTACACAATCAAGGAGAGACTTAATTTATTCTGTTTTTACAGACTATGATTAATTAAGTATACGTAGTTGCATTAACGCTTGGTAAACTGCACAAAGTTTAATATTAGCGAACTGAGTTAATAATACAAGGTGTTTCAAGACGAATAGTGGATCCAAGCAAGAGATTATGATTAATAGTCGATATATGTACAAATAAACGGGAACGTAATTTTAAAAAATCGAATTCGAATATTTATCAGGTACTATGCGTGTACCAATTGACTTGTGTGCCTTTCCATTACTAATAATTTCCACTTATATACAACTGTTTGTAAATATTAACAGCGACACATGATATTATTTGTTTCGAAATAATAAAGTAGATAATGCCCTACTGTCAGCATTTATTGTTACGAGTAGAAATAATGAGTAATGATCAGACACATTAGCCATAGTAAAAATACATTTTCGAGTTCTTTGAGAACAGAACTTTGACTGAAACACACTGTACAGCACACAGTAGACTGTAGAACATTAATATAACTTCAATTCTATAATGTATAATAAAATGTTGTTTAAAGAAGTAGATTTGCAAAAAATTAGTTTTCAATGGCTACACAATACTTGTTAATGTCAATGACATTTATTATAGTCATTGTACGGTCGATCGAGGAGCTAAATTTTACTTTACTTTAATTTCTATAAATTTCTATAAATACTCGTATTGCCACTAATGTTATCTTATCTTATCTTAATTGTATATAGAAGTTAAAAGAAATTCAAAATTTGAGAATAATCCAACACACATTTAAACTTTTTATATGTTACAGAAAGGGAGAAAGTTTTCAATGAACACATTGTTCTATAATAATATGTACATTACTCTTTATGTTCATATACATATACATGTATATAATATGTACATGTTGTTTAGAATTATGGCAATATTTGTTAATGTAACTATAGTTGCTTGTATTAGAAAGATGCGTAACAACAACAGCATATATAGATATATACATGTAGAGACATATTTTTTTAGTAAAAATATAAAAAATCTGTATGTTTCTTATAAATAATTTGATTTTACCGAATGTCTTAAGAAGATTTTCTTTTTAGCAAAGTTCCTGCTGTTAATCAGAATTACGAATCGAGTTCTTCCAATAATTCGTGAGCTTTAAGAACTTTTTTTAATTTCATCAGTCTGTAATTCATGAGTTGCACTATACTCTCATAGTACAATATACATTCTCTTTGCTTTGAAATTTGTTCTTGTAACTGTGCTATCAACATATCCTTCTCGTCGAATGGTTCAGTAGAGAATGCTGATTTTTTGACAATGTCCTTAGCGATCAACACACCCGACGATTCCTCTACGTTATCCTTCCGAATTACATTTATATCTTTTGTCATTTTATTATCCATATTTAATGGATTAAGTTTGAAATACTTTTATCGAAATTAATCTCAGAAAATTTCACTTAATATCTATTCGCAGCACTATGCTATTCATAATACAATAAAATTTTTGTAGTCTTGAAAGTTTATACATTAACGCTTCAATTTGTTCATTTTTCTATTTTTTTATGTAAACTATAGATTTCATATTTTATGAGAAAATTTATGTTCAATTCAAATATTGAAAACGTGAAAACTTTTGTCCTGTTTCTTTTGATCCTATGTTGTATAAAGGATTTTTCATTAATATTTTCGTTGGCCGAGTTCTCCTCGAAAAGATCCTTCGATCATTTGTTTCGGTTCTTGATGACTGTGTCCAACGGTTCAACGGGTCCAACTCCAACGTCGATGCGAGTCATTGCGAGTCATTGCGAGTAAATATGTACCAAAATGTATGTACTCACAAGAACAAGATTGTCTTAGAAAGGAAAACATGCACAGATAGGAAACAAGAACTGTTAATTATAAAATGATTTCGAATTACTCATAATTTCCAAATAATATACACCTTTAAAATAAAATGAACAATATTAAAGCGCGTACAACAAGTTTACTTACGAGTAATTTAATTTCTCCCGATATTTCGTGATTGTCTTGAAATGTTTACTGTGCAAGAAAAGTAACCAAACTATTGTCCAAGTGGTTCAAAGTTCAAACTGGTTCAAACTGATTGCTGACTGGTAGGATGTACATTGACATATACATGTACAGAATATGAGGAATTTCTAAATATCCTGAAACATGTTTGACCAATCCTAAAATGTTGTTGTGGTAAATATACTTGAAAGAAAAGAAACCGAAAATTCACCCACAAAAGATACTAGTCGTATCTAGCTACTTCGTTAACAAAATCGGCCATTTTGTATTTGGAGATTTGGTTGTGATTTGGTTCCAATCAGTTCCAATCCATTCCAATTCCGATCATGTTCCAATATTAAACCACGAAAGAATTAAAACTATAGAAAGAATTCAAGCTGATGCTTACCATCGTAACTTGTGTTGTGTGATTAGTTTATGGTTATGCTTTCTGGTTATATTTTCTATGCATAATCTATCTATATTTAGTATCAGAATTTGTCAGTAATGCTAGTTTTATAGGTGATTATGTAAGATGTGCATATTATGAATAAAATATGAGAAAATGCAGCGGTTTTTAGTAATTTAGTTTATACACAACTCCCAAGAATTTGAAAACCTAGAGAGACACACTTATCGACACACTTAGAGACACAACATAGAAGCACAACTTAGAGAGACACACTTAGCGACACACTTAGAGACACAATTTAGCGACACAACTTAGAGAGACACACTAGAAGCACAACTTAGAGACACACTTAGCGACACAACTTAGCGACACAACTTAGAGACACAATTTAGCGACACAACTTAGAGAGACACACTTAGAAGCACAACTTAGAGACACACTTAGCGATACACTTAGAGACATACTTAGCGACACAACTTAGAGGAGACACACTTAGAAGCACAACTTAGAGACACGATTTAGCGACACACTTAGAGACACACTTAGCGACACACTTGGAGACACAACTTGGAGGCACAACTTAGAGAGACACAACTTAGAGGCAAAACTTAGAGAGACAAACTTAGCGACACACTTAGAGCAGCAACTTAGAAGCACAACTTAGAGAGACACACTTAGCGACACAACTTAGAGTCGAAATTGTAGGTATTACTCCCGAGGTGACCGATAGGGAATGCGGCCTACTTCGCTCGGAACCGGAAGAATTGAAAAGGAAATTCACTGCTACTCCAATACGGCTGAGATATACTTTATTCGCGCGAACGCGGCAGAACACGGATGGCCTTGAGAGCAACCGGAGATCTTTATCGTACAACGATCAGATAGCGATTGAATATCTCAGTGATGCCAGAATCGTGGGTCGTGGGTTTTTTCTCCTTCGCCGTTTTAGCCGGATCTTCCCCCACTCTTACTTCTACTGCGCACGCGCTACACACGAACGTATGTCTAGTCTGCCCGTGTGAGTGCCACTCTGAACAGAATTTTCTCTTATTGTTTCTTTCAAATCTATGTAGTGTAAAATATAGAAAATTCTAAAATAGTATTCCAAATCTTCGATTAGTGGATTTAAACTATTCCGAACAAAAAATATAAATTATTTCTACGCTATACGTATTTTTTTATTTTTGTTCCAAATTCCTATCAAAGGTACATATATATATATACGGCACTGTGCGACGACGTGCGGTGCTGCCCTGAAAAGCGGCAGTTCCACATCGGTGCACCGTGCTGTCAAAGGCAGGTTTAGAGGCAGCCAGCAGCAAGCAGAACCATTTACGTCTGCGCTTACAGGCGCTCAGCCAGAAATGAAATTTGTGGTTATCGGGGTGGCTAGGCGAAAGTTCGCCTAGGCGCGTAGACACGCGATGTCTAGAGGGGCGACTCGCTGTCGCAGCTCGCATGCTGCGATTGCACAGCAAGACTAGCGCCGTGTCAAAGCGCGGAAACACATGTTGCCCCTAGAAAATAAAAGAAAACGCGCCATCTATCGGTTGAGACTGGTTATTCAGAATAGCGGGGCGGCTAGTGACGGTTGATGGTTTGCTGATCTATAAGTTTCGCTTACTCGGAAAGTGTGCAGACATGATTTCTCAGCGCGTCGGTCTTTTCCGGTTATTCCGTAGCGTGTGCGAGGTAAACGATTTATTCGAGAGAAGGGATACTTTGTGAAATCCGAAACAATCCAGCAATGCAATAAACGCTATCGCATACTAATTCTATTATTTTGCGTGATATAACATATTTTTTCAAGGCTGAGTATTATTTTCGAGAAAAGCGTTCATTTTGTGAAAGATAGTGAAAGATAACCTTGCTTTTTCCGTTTCTGTCAACATTCGGTTTTCGGGAAAAATTCATGTCTCTCTTACTTTTAGCTGCATATAAATACATGTTGTTCAACTAGAAAAGTAACTGTACAGATTACATTTGCTTTCCTCTGCATCGCTTCGAAAAATCTGATAACCCCTTGTCTTGGTATTGCGAATTACGCATAACCTAGGAAACATATTCAACTGAAAATCGAGGAAGAAGATTCTTGTGTTGTGTATAGAACGTACTTCCTACTAGGTTCAGTTTTAATATTCCTGTAATATTATGTAGGATTTCGTTTCGGATACAAGGACATCAGGATTAACTATTTTCGATTACATGTTTTTCGACAGTGTTTGATTGCATACTAATGGTTTGTTATTTGATTTTAGGATGAAGCAAATTGTGACAAGTCAGACCGTGAAAATACCTAAGGACTTGACCGTGACGGTCAAGTCCCGTTTGGTAACTGTCAAAGGACCAAGAGGTGTTCTTAAAAGGTCTTTTAAGCACCTCGCGCTTGACATTCGTGTAAGTAATTCCATTATTCCCAGAAATAGTGAATAGTTAATAGATAATTATAATTATATTTATATCTATATTTATCGTGTGGTGTAACAACTAACTATATAATATGATCGCTACATGATGATAACGTGGATTCCCCTTCATTTCTCATAAATGATACGTCCTTTCCTGAACGATTATAAGCTAAGCTTATGCTCTGGTTTAATAGTTTATCACTGTTTCGCTAATGTTATCGTTATTTTTGTCTAGATGATCAGTCAAAGGTTACTGAAAGTAGAAAAATGGTTTGGCACCAAGAAAGAATTGGCAGCTGTACGTACAGTTTGCTCACACATCGAAAACATGCTTAAAGGTGTGACTAAGGGTTATCAGTACAAAATGAGAGCAGTATACGCTCACTTCCCCATCAATTGTGTTACAACAGAAAACAACACAGTCATTGAAATTCGTAACTTCTTGGGAGAGAAGTATATTCGTCGTGTAAAGATGGCACCAGGCGTGACTGTTACAAATTCAGCTAAACAAAAGGATGAACTGATCATCGAAGGAAATTCGTTAGAAGATGTCTCCCGTTCTGGTAAATATTCGATCGGAATAACTTGTGCTTGAAACTTTCCTTCGAGTACCAAAGCTAACGAACCCTTTGCCTGTGTCTGTGTTTCAGCTGCCCTGATACAGCAGTCTACAACCGTAAAGAACAAGGATATTAGGAAGTTCTTGGATGGTTTATACGTATCTGAGAAAACAACAGTTGTACAAGAAGAATAAATATTATATACAATTTGACCACGATGTTTATTCATTCGTACCCTGTGAAGATTCTTCTATAGATTAATTTCGCGATTGCATTTAGCGCTATTGCAGTCAGCGAGTATAGTTGAACGCGCATTGGTAAACCCGATAAACTGTAAGAGGGAGCGGTGAACGGTGAACGGTCATGCTAAAATATGCATTCGTTAGGATAACAGATTGTCGAATGAAAGTTCATTTGCTTTTACTCTTTACTTTCTTCTAAACGTTGGGAAATGTACAGAGATATTAGCCGAGACTGCAGCTGTTAGTATTGATTTCAAGTAAATTACATAAATTTTCTTGCGAGAAAGGAACAAATTATACTTATCAATTATTGATTTCACGTACGTATAATTGCAGTCTGAAGTCGTTGAATCGACTATTATTCGCACGCAATCTATAGTAATGTATAATTAATAGAGTTTATTCAAACAAAATGCATTTGTCCGCGGATTATCTGAAATATGATAACTGGACTAAAATATGATTATTACACGCATTAAATTATATTGTTAGTATATTACACGTACACGCATAGTATATGGTACAATAGGTATTGTGTAAGTATATGTATATGCATACTATCTACAATGGGTTAGATGTTAGCGGTTAGCGTAGGCGTGGGTGTAGGTAACCAGTTACACGGGCATGCATTCTTCGTTTCCTTTATCCATCTTTTACATTTTACAATATCCTTTTACCATTCCTTTCAAAACATCACAAGATTGCTTCCGATTTTTAGAACTGAAATATTTTTAACGAAAAAATTGCAAAATTTCCACAACAATTTTATTAACTTTATTAATTAGTTTATAAAAATACCAAGGCTTTATTTATGTAGATTATAAACGGTCTTTATTCGAATGAAATTGAGATAATGGGAGAATGGGGATTTGCAAACCCGCCATTTTGGCGGGCCCCGTAGTTTTAGTTTGAAACTCGCTCGTGCATTTTGGTTGCCTACTCAAGGGTCACTGCATACGCGTATACGAAGTATAACACATAGTATGTACTGTGGATCATTATGTAAATCCAGACGTTTCATAATATTTCAGGTATTATTGAATATGTGATAAATAGACACTATCGGTACAAAACTGTACTGGCATAGATGTTACGAATTACACTTAATTTTCTGGAAAGTGTTGATTCACCGTGCAGGTCACTCTATCTTCGCTGCCACCGCCCCCCCCCCCCCGCCGCCGCCGCTACGCCAGTTTTCCGCAAACTTTGCGGATTTCCACTGATTTCCACCGGTTGCGAAAAAGCGCGAGCATTCGAACGATGGTCTCGATAGATAGATGGACGGATCAATGATAGATAGATCGGGAGCTGTCGGTGTCGCGTAATAGAAAAAGAGAGTGGGACCCGAAAGAGAAAGAGAGGAGGGGGAGAGATGTTCCCTGATCGGCGTGTGAGCAGTGAGGGGGATAAAGCAGCGCGAGCGATAGACGAACGCAGAAAAGGGAGAACACGCGTGTTCTCGAGTGCACAGTGTGTTCGATCGGCGGCAGGCAGCGGCTCGTTTTGTGTGGCTCGTTTTGTGCGGTTCGTTTTGTGCGGCTCGTTTTGTGCGGCCCGTTTTGTGCGGCTCGTTTTGTACGGCCGCTCACCAAGTACAAGTACCGTTCTGTTTACGTTCGCTTTCGCATTCCCGTTCCCGTTGTTGCTGTTGCTGTTGCTGTCGCTGTTGTAAATTTCATCTGACAGAGAGTGTCCGATGGTCGTGTACGCGACAATTCCGTCAGCGAGCACGCGTTCGAATTGTCCCGGACTGGTTTGAATGGACGCGGACCGATTCGCTCGACGCGATGCGACGTATTCGAACCGCGAGCTAAAACGATGAAATAAAACAAGAGTTTGGTGCAATCGTATCCGGAGCTCCAGCCATCGAAACCGGAGATTTACACAACGATTATTCGACGACCTTGAGGTAAACGATTCCTAGACTTCGGACGCGATTTCTCACGGAAGTATACTTCCTCTGCAATCGCGACACTTTCACGATTACTCTCACGCTATTTTTACGGCCGAAAGACTGGTTTAATTAATCGTCGAGAATAGGGGAATTTTATCGGTTTTACGATGTAATTGTTATCTCGCGTGAAAAAGAACGAAAAACAATTAAAATATTATAGTTGCTCTCAAAGAGAGACAGCCGCGTGACTGCAATGTCATTTCCGCGACGGCACAATAATCGCCGACGATGGACGATTTACAGTATTTACGACTCTATTGTTTTCAAAGAGAACTCTTCTTTTCGCCTTTTCGCGTGTTCGAGCGAAAACAGAACTGGTGTAGTCTCGATCTCGATCGATTCGTTTATTTTCAGTGAATAATCGGCAGAAGTTATCGGCAGACAGGTGTGTATTCAAGATATTTGCACATTCTTCGAGTATCGATATCGACAGAAAAATTCACACCCGAATAAGTTAAACTCTTGGCTGATCGTTTCTATTTAGCTTCGATTACATTTCGGGGAATAAACGAGTCTCGCGAGAAATACGTAGATCGAACGTTCGGGAACGTAGATCGAGATCGGATCGAGATCGGATCCTCGCGTGAAACGACCGATTGAACTTTACGCGTGCACTCTGTATGCGTTTCGTTATCGGGGTTGCGTTTAAAGGGGATGTAATCTAAACGGTTGTTGGAAAATCTACTGGTACGCGCGACAATCTATTTTTCGTAACCGGGAGAACATGATATCGGTGTTTCTGTTCTTCTACGAGAGTACACGAGATAATGGAGCGAGAAATTAGATGTTCCC
This sequence comes from Lasioglossum morio, assembly GCA_916610235.2. Lineage (NCBI taxonomy): Eukaryota > Metazoa > Arthropoda > Insecta > Hymenoptera > Halictidae > Lasioglossum > Lasioglossum morio. The sequence goes on from OU744331.1 coordinate 55,360, forward strand.
CGAGCGATACTATCGTTTCTCTACTAGGGCACCGAAACCAAAGTAGCCCCCAACGAGATTAGCCGATCGATCGTCATCAACGATTATTTTCATTACAATACATACATATCTAGAAAACACGCGGCCGGCATCTACATTACTAGTTTATTGTTGTTCACGAAATATAATATACGTATTCCGGTACAACGCAAACATAATATGACTATTTGTGTTTTATTTATATTTATTAAATTGATTAAATTGATTAAATCGATTAAATCGATTAAATCAATTATCATTAATAGCTCATTTTTTTACCGTCAAGTTAGAGAAAATTTAATGATCACTTATATAAAGAATAAAGAACAAAAAAAAATCGATTGATCAGGATTGATTATTTTGATTAATTATGAATTCTTAATCAAGTTGCTTGCTATCGTCGCTGTTTCTTTTTCTCTCCTCGCGGAAGAGAATTTTTTAATCGATCTTGGAATTTCTCGCGTTAAGTGGAACACGATTTCAGAAACACAGCCGTCGTCAACTACCTACTTACTCGCTCGTGGATGTTAATTATCAAGTAAAAAAAAATGGTTAAACTATTCTTTTCTGGTTAACGATTCTGGTTCACATGTAAACCTTTCTGTTATCGCGACGCGAATAATTGTATCGACGTAGCGTATCGACGCTACAACGGCATACAATTTTATTATTATTCATTATTCCATTATTACTGGAAACGTCACAACGCAAGTTGTCAAAGATAAGAGGAAATTAATTCTAATCGATGCGATTTGCGAATGCTGTCAAGTTGAAACAATTAGATTAGATTAGATTAGATTAGATTAGATCGGCTTTCGAATGTCTTCGAAGAGAAACAAGGCAGTTGATAGATCATTTATTTAGCCTACTAACTAAACTAAATAAAATTATTGCAGTTTTCTGCATTCGTGGTAAAGGTGTTTCGTGGCAAAGATGTTTTCCATTTTCGGCACGCGAAATATCTGAGGTCAGAATTCGCCTTACAAAATATTATATCTGTATCAATACGTATGTAGAAACAGCAACTTACGCAAAGTTTCGCAATTCAATAGTAATCCCGGATGAGAAAAAATCCCGGAAGTCGTTTCATACTTAACCGTTCAGATTAAACGTTATCTGTGCTCAAAGTTAATCGGCAACGTTTTTTGGTCCTTGTTAAAATAAGAACAACTTATCAAGTTGATTTCTTGCGGTCGAACTCGATAATTGCAAGAACCATCATCGGATAGCTAAAAACGCTGACTTACACCGCACCGTTTGGCTCTGCACATAACTCAGATTCGCCGGACATTAATGCAATGTTGTTTTCGATAACGTATCGCCCATGAAATATTCAACGTACACCGGGAACGAAACCCCCTTATTCTATTTTCACTCGCTATTCACATTTACAATTAGCGATGCTGTTATATTGTCGATTTATGCTAGTTCAGAGAAACCTGTTGGCGCTGTGTTGACGCTTCGTATTAGTATTTGCTGGCGATCGGCAAGCGGTTATCCATATATTTACGTACTCCCCGTATCCCGTATCCCGTATCCAGAATTCCGTATCCCGTATCCCGTATCATTCCTATTTACTAATTAGTATTAGTATTTCAGAGTACTAACGATTCTAGTCAAATTTTTCAAAGTCGTCACCAGTGTATAGAGACTGGACAGAGAGACTCCGCACAATTGAATATTCCAAAAAATTCAACAACTTATATCTGAATAAACAATTATTTGTTTGCGACATATGGTTCTTTTCAAGCTATTTTCTCTTTTACTTTCGATGACTAGAACATGTTGATGTACAAACAAAGTTTAACAAGAAATTTCTTTGGTATAAACTATTTTGCGACAAGTTTCTTTTACTTTTTCTTCTTGTACTCCTGTAAATGTTGGAGATAGGGATCAGCCGTTATTTTACTTATTAAGAGTCATCTCCGATCAGATTAAAAATTTACACAATACACACACGTAATGCTGACTATAACTTCTCCAGCCAAGGTTATCTTCTTCTTTGAACATATGTATAATAAGCTTACCTATATCGTATACTGTCCAGGTCACAATTCGGTAGGAAACTGTTGCGACATTCATTTTCTTGCTTTCTTGCTTCCTTGCTTCCTTGATTTCTTGCTTTGTTACTTACCTAATGGCGCTCACTCATCAAGCGGTTACACGCTTACCGATAATTACAATTTACAACAATATCAATTGACTGAACGTAGTATTTTTTCAGATGCATCGACTTTGGTCGATTACGTCGGCTCGCTTTTCCTCCGATAATTTGTTACACGTATCTGACATGTTTATGTCAACATGTACCTAATTAATTGAAACCGCAGGCTCCGAGAAATGACGCGCGCCGCACCGCGGCCGATTAGCACGTGCGCGCTCAATCCGCATACACTCGCATACACTACACACGATTATCCGGTTTCCGACAAATTGTTCGATGCACGGGAACCGAATGCAATCGAGTCGACAAATATAGATGCTTCCATTATTTGGACACACACAGATTATTTTGTAATTTACATGAAAAAGAAAACGTGGTGAAAACGTGGTGAAAACGTGGTGAAAACGTGGTGAAAACGTGGTAAAAAGATGGTAAAAAGAAGCAATTTACCACGTTTTGAGAGTAGATCCTCAAAGATCTCCAGTCTAATAATAAAGACCGTTATTTCCGAAGGATATAACGAACTACGATGAAATTACATTTACCGTTCAACTCGACTGACAGAACGAATTTGGAAGTTTGTACCAGGCGTGTGTCTTAAAGTTATTCCAGTGTTAATCGCGTTCGCGACTGGAACGACGGGAATGATATGTGAACTTTGTCCATACGGAAACCGGATTGTACGCATCGGAATGACGAATCGTTCTCGTTGGAATGGTATTTCAGTAATGATAATCAGACCGGGAAATAAATTGGAATTAACAGACTTTTAAATATTTACAATTATAATAGATGATAATGCGAAGAATCGCTGTAATTTGCGCATCGCTCGTAAAGCAGCGAATCAATTGAGTATCACGACTTACTACTTACTACTTACTACTTACTACTTACTACTTACATCTTGTACTACTTCTAACAAATCAAATGACAACTAACAACTTATCTAATACTTTGAATGCGATAAATCAATCAATTTTCTATAATATCATTTCTACGTAAAGATATTGTTTCTCATTATATCTTGTATAATTATACTGGGTGGTCCTTTCTTTTGTACAGTAGCGCGTATGTGTATATCATACATACAAAAACTAACTTTAACAATAATTTGTTTTTGGTAGAAACAATTTTTCGACGAGTTTCTTATTTTATTACGAATGTCGCCCGATCCAGACCGATCCAGAGGTGCAGATTCATCCTTAGGGCGGATCATCATTACTTTTTGCACACCCTGTACCTGTACAATTAGTTCTACGAGCTATCTGTAGTTAAACGCGTCTGTAAACAAAGCAATTGATTACGCATCATATTTGACATTTATACTCTATACGGAACGATTAGTGAATTTCCGCTATTATTAATCTCTGTGATCTCTGTGGTCTCCGTGGTAAATGAATGAGCAGATTAGTTAGTTTTTCTGCTAACGAGTGGCTATTATATGTATGTATATCATGTAATACAATAGGTGATTTTCTTACATAATTCTATCTGTCTAGTTTTTATTCCTGTGGAATTAATTACTTGCATTCTTCATTCTTGTATAGCTATTATACTGTATACGTATAATACACTAGAAAAAAAAACGAGTGTTACTTAGCAAGCTAAACTCCTAAGATCTACGACATTATCTCAAAGTCAACAAAAAGATCATTTTGAATCGTAACAAATTCAAACCTAATACGGAACAATGAGTTCTGTAATCTCTGAACAATTATAGAAAAAGATTCTGGTTGGACGCAAAGAAAACTATTTTCTCTCTATTTCTTATTTATCTTTCACCGGTTATTCTCGAGTTTTTTTTCAGATTGATCGTTCGACGGAACAGTCGGAACAGTCGGAACAGTTAGCTCGCACGGCGGAAACAGCGAACGTTGAACTTGAATTCACCGCGTTCCGATGAAATTGAAGCGCATGAATCGGATCTGGGATCATCTCCGTTGGACTTTCATTGTTGATTCATTGCAAGCGATAAGATTCGCGGGTGTACTTCGACCAGCGTTATTATGAATCACAACTATCGACAACCGAACGGCAACGGCAATGAGGAATTAATAAAAACATTGTTTACCGCTCGGTGCACAATATCTTAATTTGTCAAGAAGCAGATAATGTCGTAAAGTAATGGTGCAAATTAGTTGGTACAATTTAATTGCGTACGTTGACTGACCGACGCGACGTTGCGCTGCGTCGTACCGGGTGACCGGCGTACACAAATACAGTCATTTTTGTTCTAGGCAAATACAGGTTTTCGCAATATTACATAATTTTCATAGTCACCGGTGTCGGTGTCCGACAGTGTTGTTGTCTTCGGTTTCGATGAAACGATGTTGTACTGGAAATTCATACGTAACTCGGATCAAAACGCAACTAGAGTTCGATTGCTTTCTGAAACAATGATCGCCACTTAATTCTATAAACAAGATTACGGTTATCGGCAGCGGAGATAGAGCACTTTGTTCTCTTTGAGGAAGTTTGCTCAAAGATCGAGCGTTTCAATGTCGTTGATGCCCTCTTGGCATCGCAGCACGCGTGTTGCTCTTCCAGTGCTTTCTCTCTCTCTCTCTCTCTCTCTCTCTCTCTCTCTCTCTCTCTCTCTCTCTCTGTATATGTAGAGAACGATTATATGTACAAGTTTCGAGTTATTTATGATCCGATGATCGTTGTAGCAACGAACAAAACCGCCGCTGATAATGGACTTCCACGGAGCGAGAAATGCACGCGAATCGCGAAGCGTCATTGTCCTGTATCTTCCTGTTCGATTCTTTGACTGGCAACCAACCCAGCATATAAAATCCGCAGTCTTTTCTCCTCCTCGTTGCAAATGGACACAGTTGCAAAACCATTATTACATATACGGTTCTATCGGTGCATCGATATTATCGAATTTATCATACTCGCGGAGGTTACGCAAGTATTATATGTATGTAGGAATCGGTATGCCATCAACGTATCGGGAACGTTTAATGTTCTTCCATTTCCACGGGTCCGGCGGTTTATGTCGGTTATGTCGGTTATGTCGGTTTATGTCGGTTTATGTCGGTTTATGTCGTATCGTGAAGTTCGATTGCAGCCACTTAGCACCTGTATACACTTAGCGGTTGCAACGTAATTACGTGTCACAGCTATAATTGCACATGTGTGTGTGTGTGTGTGTGTGTCCATACCTAGATAGCCTAGAGTGCCTAGAGCAATCAAATAAAAACGACGAATTATTCAAACATTTATTATAGCGCAGTTGGCCGAGACTCGTCGATCTTTGTTCAGTCTACGCGCGGATTACAATTGAATCCGGAAGTGAGTCTGGAAATAAAGCAGTGCAAGTAACATAATATTGCATAAAAAAATTGTTTGCAGACCGCAAAGTTTAAAAAAAATTGCGTTACGTGAATACTAATGAATAAAAGTGAGAGATGATAAACGATTGGTTAGTCGGATTTTGCAGGAAATAACGGAAAGAGAGGATTCTTCGTGTTTCGCGTCGAGTCACGGTGGAGGAATGTGTGACGAATGTGTAACGAATGAGTCTGTCTGTGTCCCGGAAACCACACAAAGTTAGCGTTGACACCACAATGAAATATCCGGTTACGATAATTGACTGGTATGGAATACATATATGTATTGTATGTACATATGTATATCGGGATCGGGGGTCCTCCTCGCGGTGATTTCGGCACGGCGGGGCGCGGCGGGGCGCGGCGGGGCGCGGCGGGGCGCTTAATTCCTCAGACACGTGGTGTAACGAACGAGAAAAACGACAAACAGAAAGTTCCAAGTCCGCTAACCTTTGTTTCCCTCGATCGCGGATCGATTAATCTAATCTAATCGCGGACAAGCTTTCGCTAGATTTTCGACGGAGCCGCGTTCGCCGAGTCCATTCTGCCAGCAGGCAGGTACGGTTGCATCGGTTACGGTCGAGTACGGTGTCGCGCTCGTAAAGTGATTGAGAAACATTTTCGCGTTTAGGCTCGTCATATGTTGACCTCTCGATTATTTCGGCTTTTTGTGTGACACACCGGAACGGGGTTGTTGAGTGTTGAACGCACCGTCGTCGATCAATTGATTCGTCATTCTCGGCTGGCCATCTGGAACCGAGACAAGGACGTGCGATCAATGTCGAAGGTGAACGAACCTTTTCGTTGATTTCTTATTTTGAATACCAACTACCGAAAGGCGAAATAGAAAGCATAACCGTGTCACCATTCGCGCACACCAGCGTTCCTTGCATTTTTCGTAATTTTCGTAATTTTCTTCACTTTCTTCTTCTCGAATTGTGTCGGAACACGAGAGAATCAGATTTATTATTACTTACAGACACTAGACTGTGAATCTGTATGTCTGTTTTGACACTTTTCTATCTTGAATCGTCACAAACTTAGCGTTGACAAACTTGTTTTCCAAAGCGTGAACATCTCAAAGTAGATTACATATTCGAGAGTAACGTCGCGTCGACTGTCGATTAGCATGGATTGGTTAACATGGTTGGCTAATTAGTTTGCTCTGCTACTAACTTATTTGTTGTTGACGACGGCTCGGCTCGGCTCGGCTCTGCTCGGTTAAATTTAATCGTGTAGTTTACTGTTTGCAAACGTCTTCCGTGTTTTGACGTGACCCGAAAAATTCTGTAATCTCGAGATGGTTCTTATAACGACGCTCGATGGTCCAGTCGAAGCAGGTCGAACGGTCGAACCAGTGTTGAGAAAATCGATAGGAGGAGGAATTGTATTTTGAATCGATAATTCTTAACTGTGGATCTTGATGCAAACTGAAAATCTTCTAGATCGGAAGGAAGATCGCGTCGTGGCAGGGTGTCTGTCGCATGTCGTGACGCTTCTGCGTTCGTTATACATATGTACCTTTCTTCGCGGCCTGTGAGAAACAATCTGCAGATTAAGGGGTTAACAATAACGGCTATTTCCTCTTGTTAGAGTCGCGCGGTGCTGGTTCCCTTCCTTATGTTGAATTAATCGCCGAGCGTTCAACCACTAATACTTGTCCGGGCACTCGACGAGTTCAAGCGAACCGCGGCGCACCGTCATGGAGGTATTGATGCACGAGGCCAGCAATGGCCAGGGAATCAATGCGGACAGTTCATTCGGTTATGGTTATACCACTGGGAAACAGCTGGCCAACGAGAGGCTGGAAGATGATGCTCGAATAATCGGGAATGGAACGCGTTTCATGGAAACGGCCGCTGCCGACACCGTCGCCATCTCCTTCGAGAACATCACCTACACGGTGTCCCTCGGCTGCAGAAAAGGTCAGTTCGAAAACAGAAACTGCACACGCGGAATCGGTCGTACTTTCGAAATCGAGGAGGTTGCATAACCTCGATAAATAATGGTTACGCCGATCAGAGAAACTTTTCTTTGAATCACCGCGTAAGTCCATAGATGCGTTGCGTTGCGTTGCGTTGCGTTGCGTTGCGTTGCGTTGCGTTGTTGCGTAGCCCCTTCTTTCGGAGCACCGTTATCAATTTCTCTTTTAATCTGCCATTATACAATCTCTCGTATGCTATTACATCATGGTAATGCTTCAACTTTCACATCTGTTTTCACATCTGTTTTCACCCTTTCACTCTTTCAAGTTACATCCACTCATTTTTTCCCGCCATTCTTCTACATACAATTAGCTTGCTTAGTTTTACGCGAATCTACACAAGTTTCGCGATGTGCCATTACTGTAGGAACACGACGTGTTCGTAGGTGAAAAAGAGATCTTGCACGGGATCCACGGAAGACTTCCGGCGAGACGATTGATCGCGTTGATGGGTCCATCGGGAGCAGGGAAGTCAACGTTGCTGAATGTTTTATCGGGATACAAGACGACCGGCGTGAACGGTAACGTCCTTGTCAACGGACAGACAAGGCAGATGCACTCATTTTTGAAGTGAGAGCCGACTATTTTTCTCCTCTTCGAATCTACCGAAATCAAATAACTCTGACCTTTGAACCGCAAGTAGCAAATGTTTTTTTTTTTCTGATTCCGTGCAATTGAACTTTGCAGATGCAGCGCGTACATCACGCAGGACGATCGGTTGGAGCCGTTGTTGACGGTCATCGAGAACATGAGGGTGGCCGCTGACCTCAAACTGTCCACCGAGATCCCGCGATACGAGAAGGAAACGATAGTGAGCAACGTTCCGAGTCCCGATTAATTATCAATATCGTTTCGGTTTCAACTGCAATCGTTCCCGCGCGTACACACGCGTACACGAGCGAACATATCCCGCCGCGGATTGATAAGATAAACGGTTACGTGTTTACGGAATAATGCTATTGTTCGGTGTTCAAAGTCGCTTAACCCCATTTTGCATAGTTTCTTTCGCAATTGCCGCAATTAACGCTACAACTGTCGAGCCCTAAAAGAGAACACCGAACACCGGAGAGTGTTTCCGGTCTGATCGCGCGGAATCATCCAACTGCGATTACGTTTCGTTCCTTCTATAAAGGGCCCAACAGCCGATTCGTAACATTCGTGTTACCGTTCGGGTCGGTGAACTCGCTGACATACTTTTTCTCGAATAATTCTGATCTCGCGAAGGTTTCGCGAGGAACAGAGATACCCGACCCGATCCGACACCCGACATGTTGTGTGTCGCCTTTTAGGGACGCTCGTTCACATATCTCGTGGACACTAATAAATTGGAGAACCGGAGAAGGCTGTAACTGGAAAGGTGAACGTTATTTCAGATCGCGGAGATTCTTAAGACACTGGGTCTACACGAGCACGTAAACACGCGGGCGGAGAGACTGAGCGGAGGACAGAAAAAGAGATTGTCCATTGCTCTCGAGCTGGTTAACAATCCCACCGTTATGTTCCTCGATGAGCCAACCACGTACGTGCAATACATATATTACAGACTAGACTATATCTTGTTTCTACAATATCTACAATATTTCTACCAAGTTCCACCTAATTTCCAAGTAATCTTGTCTAGTCAGTTCCAACTATCCTTGGAAATACATATATGTATACACATTCATATAGTATACGTATGTATTGCTAACTCTCGAAGGATTACCGTTTTTCCACATCGAAGGATACCACTAATTAAAGCGTTTCTAGATATTGATTTATGCCTCTCTCGATCAAGGAACGGCGATCGCTTGTTTTGTAACTTGACAAATGATCTCGTAGCCTGTAACCTGTAAGCCGTAAGCGAACGAAATGACGAACGAAATTGTGCACGATTTTCTCTCTTTTTTCGCAGAGGACTGGACAGTTCGTCTTGCATGCAAGTGGTGAATTTGCTGAAGCTGCTGGCGCGTCAAGGAAGAACGATTGTCTGCACCATACATCAGCCTAGCGCGTCCCTGTTTCAGCTATTCGATCTGGTAACGATGCGATATGAAAACAGTAAAAAGATCGAAAAAATGTCAAAATACAGCCGTACCAGTTTCATCTTGTTCTTATACCGCTTATTTTACCGGTTAAACAAAGAATTACAATTTCAATCCTGTTTCTTCTAATTCGCGCAAACTGGCGCAGACAATTTCTACTTCGTTTAACTGCATAAAAATCCACCAGTCTACCAATTACATTGAAATCGTCACATCCGCCGACACCCGGTCTCTCTAGTATCAAGAATATTTTGTCACCTCAATTCTGGGAAGCCTTTCTACATTTTCGTGTGGTTCAACGTGTCATTCGTACTTGGTAACGAGCGAAGCGTGTTATCAAAGCTTTCGTTTCCTTGACAGGTTTACGTGTTGGCGAAAGGGGAGTGCCTCTACCATGGTGCAACCGACAAACTGGTGCCTTATTTGGAAAATATCAAACTGCCGTGTCCTATGTACCATAATCCAGCGGATTACAGTATGTATTTTTAACAAATTCAATCGCATTCGAAATGCGTACTTCCAGATGGAGGGCTTATTTAATTGAACGCGCGACAGACAAATTTCTTTAAAACTTGACGTGCCGTATACATATACAGTACAAGTATATGTATATTCCGCACGGTTTCCCATATTTCTCATTTCCGATTTCCGATTTCCGATTTCCGATTTCCGATTTCCAATTTAATAGTTATCGAACTGGCCTGCGGCGAATACGGAGAGGACAAACTATCGTTGTTAATATCCAGCTCTGAAAACGGCAGGAACACGGAGTGGTTCAACACTTCGGACATGGACATGGACGCGGCCACAGCCGCAGCGAATCTGAAAGGTATGCAAACAAATCTTTGTTACATAAATAAGCGGATGTTACTTCGTTTTTCCTTTTTGCAGCGTTGCATCCTTCGAAGAAGAGCGTCGACGATAATGCCAGTCTGCAAGCGACTTCTTTGACGTACCAAATCAGGGTATTAATGTGGAGGGGTTTTCTTATGTGCAAAAGGGATACGGTAAGTTTTCATTATATTCGTTAGACTCTTGAGATCTTTGAAAGCAGTGTTTCTTTTTTGTTTTACATGTGATTCTATTGCATGTGACTTTTTGTCAAGATTGCTCACGATCAACTCACGATCAATTCACAATAATTACCGTACCATTGCAGACTCTAACACACTTGCGAATCCTAGTCAACATAGCCGTCGGCTTTATGCTCGGCTCCGTGTTCCTTGAAACTGGCATGGACGGTGCTCGAGTTCTAGATAACTATAATCTTCTATTTTCCATTCTGATACATCACATGATGACAACGATGATGCTTACCATAGTCACTTGTAAGTACATAGATGCTCGATGCTCATGCTCGATATTCTTATAGAAATTTCATTTGTCACATTTCTCCCACAGTTCCCATGCAAATGAGCATCCTGCTGAAGGAGCACTTCAACAGATGGTACAGCCTAAAAGCATTCTATACGTCTCTGACGTTGATCGACTTGCCACTGTCGATATTCTGCTGTCTAATTTTCACGCTGATAGTCTATTTCCTAACGTCCCAGCCACTCGAGATGACACGGTTTTTGATGTTTTTCTCGATCAGTCTACTGGTATCTTTTATAGGTCAAGGAACTGGTCTAATGATCGGAGCAGTATTCAACGTAGTTGTAAGCGTGCTTGCTCCGTAGATCGACAACATTGTAAAAATGTCGCCGAACTGAAACCGAAATTATTGCATTTCAGAATGGCACGTTTCTGGGACCGACATTATCCGTACCGTTGATGATGTTTGCCGGATTCGGTGTGTCATTAGGCGATATACCGAGTTATCTGAAATGGGGGACATACGTCAGCTTCCTACGATACGGCCTCGAAGGGTAACAGTTCCTATTTCTATTTTCTTGTTCCGATCAACCGATAAACTAATCGTCACTGCGGATTGGACGATTTATTATTAAGTCTACCAACTTTATTATTATTATTATTATTATTATTATTATTATTATTATTATTATTATTATATATACTGAGGATTTGATGCATTCATCAAGAAAATCCAGAACAGAGTATCGTGTGTAGACAAGCTTGGAAATTAAGACTAACCATGAGTAACTATGCTGAAGAGTAAATTGAACGTTTATCAATTTGCAGGTTCATCAGTGCCATATACGGTTACGATCGACCGCTATTGGACTGCAAAGCGAACAACAACTTCTACTGCCATTACAGGTACACGGCGAAGTTCTTGTCAGACATTACTATGAACGCAGATCAATTTTGGAACGACATAGCAGCGCTGGTCACGATACTTATCGTAACTCGAGTTGGCGCTTATCTGCTCCTCAGGTGGAAGATCGTGTCCATGCGATAGAAACCGTCGGAAGAGTACGTTAATCGAACTCGTCGTGTTCCTACCGTCCGGCGCGCACGCGACGTCCTCTCGACTCGTATTTTGACTGCCCACTGTTTCATCGTGATATTACTAAATAAAATTGTTCGCGACGCGCGACGCGACCTTACAACAGAGAACACGCAAAACAAACCTATTTACCTATTTAGTTAGCCAGTTCAATTTAATTTTCATTTTAATTAAAGCTGCAGAACACCGAATAGTTTTGCAACTACATTTTTCAAATATCTTTCAACGCGTAATTGCGAACAATGTATTTTTAAAAAGAAGCTGAACCCGCTACCACGAGATATATACTTTGTACTTTGTATTAAGCTCAAGTTTTAGGAAGAGAACACGCAGACGCAGGAATGTTCCTACGTCTTGGATGTTCTAACGTCAACGAATTCGTTCATCTTTTCGAATCAACGCGTTAAATATATATATATACGTATATGTATACATATTTTCGCACGTTAACGCAAAACATTAAACGATTATGTTTCTGTGTATGTAACGAATTAAGTGCAGCATGATCGCAGAAGATTTGAGCGATAGTGCTACAAAGTAAATAATTGAGTGTAATCTAAGGTGATATTACTCCGAGACGATATCGTTCGGAGATCGAACGTGATATTTAAGGATTGCTCAACGAAAAGTCAATTAGCAAAACCTGCGAGCATTTTATTCTAGTGATTTTTCCTTGAAAATTATTGGAAACACGTTTCCTATTGTACATATATACCTAACCATACAGGGTTTTTATTCACCGAGCTTTGTCATGTTTTCAACTCGTATGTCCAATTCTCAGCTACATATGTAAAAAAACTTTTGTACAATTATTTTGTTAATATTTTTATACTGATGGGACCAAAATATAATTCATCGGTTACTAACATGCGCCTTTTTCATTGCTGTTCCCACTACGAACCACTATGCATATTGTATAATATTGTATATCATACTATAAACGTATATATATAAACGCGTATCAAAATTCAAAAACATGTATACGCATCAATCGTATGACGCTATCAATTTTTAAGAATCCCTCAAGTACGATGTTGAGATCATTTAATGCTACATAATATGCTATAAATAATGTACATGTATATAGTCGACTACGATTATACTATTGTTATTAGTGTATATGTATGTACATATTTAATGTCATGCACAATCTTATACTCGTATACGTACAAATATAAAAAATACATTATTATTATATTTCACTATTATAATCTTTTATATGTACTTGTACTTGTACATGTACATGTACATGTATTGTATTGTATTGTATTGTATTGTATTGTATAGTATTGTATAGTATAGTCAGTATAGTCTAATGTTTAATTAAACATATAATTTCACAAAATATATGCAAGCATATTTCATTTTGGCACCCATGGGTGCATCGAATGAAAATGTTTGGTTTGTTTTTACCAAGTTTTGGTAGGTTTTACCAAACTTCTGGCATCTTCTTTAATTATTGTTCAATAACAAGCAATCATTTTGATGAAATCAACGAAAATTCGCCACGTATGACAACGCAATAATTATTTCGTGATGTCAGAGAGTCTTTCGGTAAAATAATAATAATATTTTTTAATATTTATCAGAATCTTATCTCTGAGCCACGTGCGCTTTCCACTTAAGAACTAGATAAGTGGCTACCTGCAGACATATTATCCAACTGCACAGAGCAAGTATAATCGTGTGAAAAGAGACTGTTGGCATGTCCATCACCTCCAGAATTCTATCCGGAATACGCAGTGGACAATAGATTTTCGAGCATGGTAGCCTTTGCCTATCCCCATCGTAAAGTGCTTGCAGAATACCTTCGAACGCATACCTGCAAGTGCAACGCACAATTTTTATGCATTTCAACTAAAGCTGAAAGCTGAAAGCTGAAAGCACTCGAAACATTCTCTTCGTGTATACGTATACCGTATACGGACATTCGAATCGCAGATTCGCAGACTCATGACTCTCAAATATTTCAGAGCTAAACTGTGTAACAAATATTTGTGGCTGTAGTATCGGCTAAGCCTAGATTCCATAGATATTATAACTATAAAATAAACTACGTATGATGCGTAGAAATACACGACGACGCTAACTAATATAGTTAGACAGATATAATTGATTTTTATTTAACAACAAAAATACTTTACTCTGCTCTATGCTCTGAAAAAGACAGAGTAAGTGAAATCTACAGTCGCTATAATATTAATCCTGCCAAAATCAAAAATCATCTATATAATTTCAACTAATACAATAAGATTGAAATGTTCTGTCAATCTAGGTTTTAAGAATTTAGAAAAATATAGAAAAACAAGAAAAGGTTACAGTGTCAATAGTAAAAATATAGTAATGTCATACCTGAAGAAACTGATGGTGCAAAATGGTTGAAGGTAGCCCGCCACCTCGCTGAATTTGAGAAAAAACCCGGCGAAGAGGATTATGGGCATGTTGATGGCAGGAATCAAAAATACTCCCAACTGTGAAAATATGAAAAAATATTCGTCTACTGTATTAGCCAGCAAAGTTCTATTATTTCTATAACAATTTCTATAATTAAAATTACGCAGGAACCGCTGCTATTTGAATGGCCTACTCGGCATGAATTGATTTTTATGCGAGAGATATTTACTGACAGCAGCATGTTAAATTAAGTTGAAACGCGATACAATTGTCACGCATTTGTCGCGCAATTGTCGCGCAATTGTCACGCAATTGTCACGCAATTGTCACGCAATCGAGCACCAAAGTCAAAGTTCTCGTAAAATTCGAATAAATTGATTACTTGTTGGTGGAACGCAACGCCGACTAGCATGCCCGACGACTGTCCCAAGATCGTTGTTAGGATGCAGATGAACCATATGCGGATGAACCTGTTACACTCCATCAATTGGCCAGTCATGTAGTACGTTACGAAGATGAACACGGAAGGACAGAGTAACTGTACAGAAATAAATAAATAACAATAATAATTACACGATAACTGTCGACACTATAATTATATTATAGAGTTACCTGCAACGGTAAATCCGACAGAATTTTTGCCGTATAGTATGACCTCAAGCGATACCAATTGTTCAGATATTCTCGCAAGAACACCATTGCCTCTATAGGAACTGCAAACAAAATGTACGTTAACTATAGTATACTTTACTACACTTGGAAGAGACATCCTTTAATGAATGGGCTGATTTCTCACTTACACATTAGCACAGCCGGCATAGAACTCGAAAAATATAAAAACAGCAGAACGAAAAATATACAAGCGATATTGCTATTAACTCTACCAGCATCGTTGCCGGTATCGTAAAACACGGCGCCTAGTAACAAAGCTACTACCACGTGCGCGACGAACCTCAGTTTAGTGAGTGTCTAAAAGTAAAAGAACAACAACATAGCGAAAGGAAAAAGAATGAAATATAAAGCTGTGTTCACGCTGAAACAACATCGAGCAACTTTTTGTCTTGTCGTCTCTTATTGTTGCATTTTAAGATGTAACGAGACTGCAACGCGACTGTGATGCGCTGTGACGCGACGAAAAGTTGCTTCATGTCGATTCAGCGTAGACATAGTTTTACATAGATAATACGGCTAACGTTGCTCAAGTGTACAATCGATTAGCGCATTCGATATAATTGTCGAATGACTAACATTGTCCCGTTTGTTGCAAATCATTCCTCTCATTAACAGCACCGTCAACTCTCGCCACATGGGCGACTTTAATTTGGTCGCAGTATTTTCGATTCTCGGTGCATCGGCTGCATCTGTATCTGAAATGTGAACTGCGTTGAACGAGTAACAGTTACCACGGCGAAAAGGTCTCGTACACCTAGGACAACACGGAGAAGCAAGGTCAACTTTAACTTTGCAGCATCGAGTTGAAAATATGTACTTGGTAAAATCGATTAGTCTGATCCACCTATGTACACGAGACCCGTTAATAATTAAAATTGCTTTCAAGTACTCGTTGCAGGACACTGGAACGATGTTCTGCGTTTCTGATAGTTGTTGCGATTTATTTCGTACAAGTTGTCCAAGTCTCCGCCCCTTTCACCGGTTACGACCTCTAAAACTGTTTATACGGAGAACTATCAGTGCGAGAGTTGTTCAATTGAAATACGCATGCATGTGTATATTATTGTGACTCGAGAGAATTACCAAATTCGGCTATGTTATAAAATTGCGGGCATACATATTGCGCCGAGTGCAAAGTACTTGGAACATTATCCCAGGAGCCACAGTAGAACGATCTTCCCGCGTGAAGGACCAACAGGTCGTCGAACTTTGATATGATCCGACTGCTGGGTTGGTGGATAGTGCAAGCAACCGTGCAGCCGTACCTTGCCATTCTATGCAGCAAACTGATTACCTGGACAAAATGATTTTGTTAAAACCGGTTCTAGTTAATACTCTACTATATGTACATATGTACGTACGCTAGTCGCTAGTAGACTGCGAATCTTTGTGCAAATTTCTACAATCGTGAGTTTTGATTGATCGGAAGCAGGATAAATAGAAAAGTTGTTCCGATCCGCAATTTACCGATCGCAATCATTTAACAGGATTTTACAAGAATGAAAATTCTATGGGTTTCCGATTAGAGTCTCAAATTGTGGATTTGTACAAACATCTGTAGTTTAACTGTGAAAATTTCCATTAATTACTGCAAAGGACCTGCCACGATGAGGTGCTGTCAAGACCGCTGGTTGGTTCGTCAAGCAACAACAGCGACGGTCTCGTTACCATTTCTATGCCTATCGACAGCCGTTTTTTCTCTCCGCCGCTCAAGTTCTCCACCATTGTGTCCAAGCAGCTCGACAAATTCAGATTGTCTGCTATTTCTTCAACCTGTTCAAACATACATTTATTTATGTCATGTTTATTGCTCTTACCGGTGTTGCATATGTATGACAACGTGAGAACCGATGACAACCGCGACTACTTCGTGGACACTATGATGTAATCAGAATATGTATATCGATAACTTTTTTTTTTAACAGTACGTTTCCGAAACGACGACGAACGATATCCCGAAGCCGAAAATGAAAAATATTACGAATCCTTGGAGATATACGTGTGTATGTGGTATACGTATGTATGTATAGTGCATGTATAGATATAATATATGTGTATGTGCAATCATAGAATTTTTCAGAGTATTTTTCGTGACTTTTCAAATTTTTATTTTTATCAATTCCTCTCGAACTTACGATTAAATTAAAAGCTCGTCGGTCACGGATCCCTTGAACTTTCAGTCGCGCAGCAATGTAGAGAGTCTCCCGTGCGCTGAGCAACGGCAGTAATGCGAATTCTTGCGGCAAGAAACAAGTTTTCTTGCGAAAAGTATCAGCGTTCCATTCGCGATCGTTAACTGTGATAGAGCCTTTCACGTTGGCCGACTTCAGGGTGGAAATTATGCGAAGTAGTGTCGTTTTCCCAGCGCCGGACGGCCCCAAAATCGCAGTGAGTCGTCCAGGGCGAAAACATCCGTTGACGTTCTCCAAAATTTTTCTTTTGCCTACAAATAAATCATTTTTATTTTTATTACGATCATTACCTTCTGGCTTTTTTACGTCTTTCTTAGTATCGTCATATTTTTTCCACTTTTCCGCATAATATTTAACAATCAATTCTATAGCTTTTTTCTTTTTCTCTACACCGAGTGGTAGTAAATCTTTTCAATTGCATGTTATTTACATTTTCGGGGAAAAATCACTGCAATACATATATAATAAATCTAGTCGATGTTGCGTCAAACATACACGGTTCAAGGCAGACGATCGAATCGATTGAATCATCGTTAAATGTGATTACTACATAGACTGCGGATTTCATTTATGCATTTATCAGAACTTGTAAGACAAAAAACAACAGTGAAAAGCTCGCGATTTCAGACTCGACCAGCAGTATTTATGAAACACATGCACACGCACGCACGCACGCACGCACGCACACACGCGCACGCACACACACACACACACACACACACACACACACACACACACAGAGAGAGAGAGAGAGAGAGAGAGAGAGAGAGAGAGAGAGAGAGAGAGAGAGAGAAATAAAGTGTTTGTTTTACCAAAATGTTAAAAAAACGTTAAAAAAAATCCTTTCAGGCACATCCGATAAATTTCCCCCTCGTTGCCCAATATTCCGCGTCACAACGAAGAAGGTAAAGCTCGCACGCATATACCGTAATCGTAAACTGTACTTTCTTTGCACGAAGAAACGACTTGCCTTTCTTGCGACAAACCTCGTACGTGAGATCGTCGAACTGGACATGCATCTTGGTGAACGTTCGCGTTCCAGAATTGAGAAAACTCTGATTGTCTTTCAATTCGATTCTGCATTCCTCCTCCAGCATATTAACAACTGTCGCGTTCCCGCTCGTACCGTTGCGATTGCGATTGTGATTGCACGCCTCCATCTCGTTTCTTTGTGTTTTCGTTTCTCGACAGCTAGCTAATCAGCTGCGTCGTTTCGGTTGTCAGTTGATCCATCGGTCGTTTCAGATAAGCGGCTGGAAAGCTTGTTGCATAGTATGTATACTCGGCGCGGCACAACACGGCGCGGCGCGGCGCACGTTACGTCAATTTCTGCAAATGGAATTTCAAATTATCCGTGAAATTCGAACAAAGAAATATTATCGTAACGCGACAATCTATTAACGCGAAGGCAATCATTTTCGAACAATCTGCCTGCTGTCACGCCGTGCTGCCTGGATCGTTTGAAAATGGGAACGATGTAAAATGCTCTAAAAAAATCAGCAAAACTAACACTAAGCGACTGCAAGACAGCGATAAACTATCATGCGCTATCTCCGCTCATACCATAACTTTTCACCTTCGCCCTTGCATCCGCTGCGAGATAAATACCGATCCGGTCGCGGTCTGTACTGTTTGTCCTGTTTGTACTGCTGCCTGTACCAACGTAAACGCGCTTTGTTTACGTTCCACTGTTTTTCACCGACAATTCAGAATTCAATAAAATTATGTTTCCAGTGTACGTTGCTTGCTATCGATCAATTGTTTAAACGGATTGTTCACATTCTCTCACCACCCAGACGATTTCACTTACCAGTCGAAAAGTCTGCAGATTCCGTCCGATTCAGTCCGATTCAGTCCGATTCCGTCTGATTCCGTCTGATTCAGTCATGGAACACAGTGGCTGACTTCGGTCATTGTTGCACGAAACTCGAAATCCGTCGATCAAAGTGGAAATAGATAGCGGTCGAAACCGCGTGTTGTTTGGTGGAGCACGATCTCGGGCGAACCGATTTATCCGACGGACATCCGACGCGAATGAATTCGTCGTAGCGACTGAGCGACTGCCGATGTGCCGATTGCCGCCGCGCGCCAGTTTCCCACTTTCCCGGCGTAACTCTCTCGCCCTGCATATCACGACTATACTACGTTCGCAATTCGACCTTGGTTTGCGATTAGATGCCAGCGCTTCGCTCTTTCAATACTAATCGGCGTAATCTGGAATTCTAGGCTATATTGGCTATTTGTACGAATCTTGCATTCGCAACGCTCTTGTCGAGCGAACTGTGAAAAATTTTCAAGCACTCGCGATGCTGCCCCCCACTCAGTCTCTCACCTATGTTTATGTTTACACTCTGAGTGGCCAACTGTTTTACCCTAGCGGTACGCAACTACATTTTATAAAAAATTCAACATTTTTTATCTTTTCTGTATAGCCTTGCTTGTATGCGTGAAATTCTTGAAAATTCGTAAGCTACATAGCGGATATTCGATTTTTGTTTAAATCGATACAAACTATAAAAAACAGCTTTTATTTTCGATATTGCAGTCTCGTTTGATGCAAAGTGCAAACTGACAAGGTTCCAGATGACGCATGACGCGGAGTTAGACTAGACAATGAATCTGCTAGTCTGCGCTTAATAAAAACAAAATGAATACACTGTTAAGGCGTTGCTTAATTTGCTTAATGAAAATGACCGTGATTTCTTAAACAATCAGTATTCGTATTCATAAGCGAAGAAAATGTCCCTCGAAAATAAAATGATATCATGACTGTTGCCGGGAAGTACTCGGTTCTCAAATCCCGTCGAAGAAAATTTTTTCTTGTCATTTCATTACGTTAATACTGTGCACAATGCAAGATGTTTGCGCTGTACTACCGTCTCGTTGCATAAAAGATATAAGCTCTGACCTGAATTCATTGGTAGTAATAAAACAGACAGTATCTTTTTTATTAAATCACATATAAAATCACATCCTAAATCATTGTTATCGCTGTATTATTGTAATAGGTATTAATTCACCGTTTTAAATTGTAATGAAATCGGTGGCAAATAACGACGCCTTAACGAAGAAGGTTCTGGATGTATTCGTTTAATGTCCCTTTAAATACGATGATGCAAATACAAAAAGGATACAGTTAATTATAATCTAAATATGTTAAACTTTCTCTCCTCTCTCTCTCTCTCTCTCTCTCTCTCTCTCTCTCTCTCTCTCGGTAATCAGTATTAGCGTGACTCGTACCAAGAAGAAAAAAAAAGGAAAAAATCAACTCTGGTCGTTTAAAACGAGACACATTATCAAGAAAATGTCATTGATTCACGAAAACATGCCACCTCGAGATAAGAAGAGTTTTTCTATCTATCGTGGCACTTGTGTTTATCATGCACGTATAATTTATAACAATCGCGTAATTGTGTATACATACATACATATACATGTATGTGTATACCATATACGCACAATCCATCGCATCTGTAATAAAGTAGAATAAATGCAACGATAGTTGTGTCCTTTTGGCGAACAGTCTTGATATGAAGTTACATATCATTTTACATTGCACGAAATATATCTCAAATAGAAGGTCAGTCTTTCAGAAGAAATCGATTATACTGTTCTATTTGCACTAAGCTGAACACAACACATATCTCAACCATAGAAAACCTGATTTCACAGAATCTCACATTTAATCAATTGCGAATTACAATCGTTTCTCCAATTTGAGTTTCAACAAGGCGAACGCCCCTAGGTCCAACACGAAGTATAAGCATGTCAGAACGATCATGCAAAACCAGTAATCGGCTTGTTTCATGTCCACGGCGCTCAACAGTTTCTCTGGCACTGCGAAATGGCAATAGACGTCCGAACAGGACAGCTTTGGTCTGTTATAACTGGAATTACAGAAGATAATTTTGCGTTGATCGAGCATCATAATCCATTGCTCGAGATTAACACGCCGACTACGCTATATTTGATAAGATATCGGTACCTGAGCCAATAAGTTATAACGCGATCATCAATCGAGATGTTGGAACAGAAGAAATAAAACAGCTAACAATATTGAAAACACGGGGGGCTTAAATGTACTTGATAGAGGTGTGCAAAAACCCGAAAATTTCGGGTCAGGACGTGTCGAGAATTTGATTAAAGATCGATACGGGTTCTCTAAATATACCGGAAGACCGGAAAATATTCCAGACATTCGAGAACCCGACCCGACCTGTCCCGATCCGATATTTTCGGGATTCTGCGCGCGGTTCTAGCAGTTGAATTCACTGACAAACCAAGTTTAATACCGAAGCGTTCTTACCCATAGATAGCGACCATTACACCCTCAAAACCGTACTTAAGAAATGACAAATGGAAGAGCCAGCGTAGATATGGATGAGCATCTCTGAATTGTACAAAGAATCCGCTAAATATTAAGAAAGGAAGAATGAAAAGAGGTCCGAAGATCATACCATGCTGAAAGAAAACAAAATGGTTTACGTATTAACGGAACATCGATATAATGCCAAGAATATAATGCTAACGGAATCATTAAACAAGACCGAATCGTAAATAACGATGCAACTCGACCCTTTGTTTTGTTTATACGTTTATACAGACCTGTAATTTCATTCCAGTTCCAATTAACAGACCGATCGTTTGAGCAACCATACTGACGGCGAAGCACATCAAAACGTAGAGACAGAAACGTCGAAGTTCCAACAGCTGATCGCTCATGTAATACACTATGAGAATGTACATGGAGATTGCGATGAATTGAATGGGAAAATCGGCCAACTTATTCGCAAGGTATATAGAGGGCAATCTGTACCAACGATTAAAATGTTCGCGTGTGATAATTGGCAACTCCGCGGGAACTGTAAAAAGGTAAACGGTAATTGGCGTCAGCGAAATAATATCAAAGTCGGCAGTAGAAACTGCAGGTATCAGCCGCAGTCGCACATTACAATGATAGTCTTACATGTGGTGACGGTAGCGCTAAATGCACTAAACATGAGAAACATTATGTTGAAGAAGAGGAGATTGAAGTTGTCTAGGACGTACACTGCGTCCTGTCCAATCTTGAAGTATATTGTCCCAACGAGCAGAGCAATTACAAAATGCATTGCGAGCCGTGTGAATGTTAATACCTGAAAACGAAACGAAACGAAACGATACGATATACGCGTCAACGTCTAATTATTTTGCATAATTGTTAATAGGGGTGTACGGTGCCCGATGTACGGATTTTCGGGTTCTCGGATAACATTCACGAGAGTAGCGTTCATTTTATTCTGTTCCCAGAAGAATATTTTTCAAACGATTTACCTTATCTCTAGACAGTTTAATGGCATTTCGTTTGAGAAGAATGAACACCTGATTCAAAGAATTGGCAGCATAATCGGAGGAACTTTTGGCTTTGCTGCGGACAGGATCCATTTCCATCGGGTGTCGTTGTCGAAGCGCTTGAAACGATGCTGTTACATTTAAAGCGATAACTTCCTCCTGACAATTGACGTTTATATTGCTCGTTGACCTCCAAGCATTATTTTTTCCATTCTCAATGGCTTCCACCAATTCTGGTACGTATTTGCCGTAATCTCCGTTGCAAATTTCCATCACTGCACAAAGGAAGATGAACTCGGTTATAGAAATCACACGCCTTTACCAAATACGATGGATCACACTTGCGATGATGTATTAGTATTCTCGTGGCGGTAAACGAACGCCGCGAATGCGACGCGAATACGTGTCGAGATAGGGCGACGCGACGCGACAGGACAGGACGCGACGTTTCCATTTACTTACAATAGTCGGCTGGATTGTAATGCGTCGGGCATTGCAGTCCGAGGCTGCTCAAATAAGGCACTAAATTCTGCGTGCTACCGCTGTAGACGCAACTTCCGTCGGCGACCACATAAAGGTGATCTATCATGTTCAGAAGCGAAGCGCTCGGTTGATGAATTGAGCAAATTACCGTCTGCCCTGACTTCGCCAATTGCTTCAGCAACGTTATACAATACTTTGAGGTGACACTGTCTAATCCGCTAAAACAAAATAGATTCTCGCGTAAACTGATTCGGTCGATTGAATGAATTCGCTGCAAGATAAAACGACTTTGGACACATCCAACTCTTTTCTTAACAAATTTAACGGGTTGGAAGTAATAGAACAGTGTCGTTAAACGCTTTACGAGTACGAAAATAAAATGATAAACCATCCCATCGGAAATACGTGGTAAAATTCCTATCGAATAAATAAGTGGAGAATATTCTCCTTACAGATACCTAGTGGGCTCGTCAAGGAACAAAATTGGTGGACTATTGAGTAATTCCAACGCAATGGCCAATCTCTTTCTTTCTCCGCCGCTGAGCCATCCTGTGCGCGTGCGACGAGACGAGTCCAGGTTCATTGTCACTAAAATTTGGTCGATCTGAAAATAGTACAGGATTAATTATTAGTAGAGGTGATCGGGGTTCAAATTAACTTTGTCGATAGAAAAGAATTTCGTAAAAAACTGAATTGTCCACCGTTTAAAACATGTCACTTCGCAATCAACTACCTTTCGTTTCTTTTGTTGTTGGCTCAT
The DNA here is from genome assembly GCA_916610235.2 of Lasioglossum morio. NCBI lineage: Eukaryota > Metazoa > Arthropoda > Insecta > Hymenoptera > Halictidae > Lasioglossum > Lasioglossum morio. The sequence continues at coordinate 79,127 of OU744331.1, forward strand.
GGAAAGTTTAAGATCCGCGGCAACATCCATGGCTTCCTGTACGGTCAGCAATGGTTGCAAATTGTCGTCCTGCATTATATAGGCGGACGATCTTTTAAATTCAGTCAGATTTCTGGCCCTTGAGTTCACCATTATGTTCCCGCTGACGCCAGTCGTCCTGGAATTAAACAGATTACTGCTTTTCAACGGTATAATCACAATTAATTCATTGACGGACTATTCGATGGACCATTCCATGGATCATTCATTGAATTTCAGTCAATGGCCTCGATCATTCATTGCTGTTGCGATAAACTATAAAAGGCATGCTTTAAAGCGTGTTCAACCTACTTAATAAGTCGCTCAAAGTAACCACGCATTCAATCGTTTAAATCGTCTTATCGTGCTGTGGCTGTGAAACGTAATTCGGACCGATTCGGACTGATTCAACTGGAATTAAACGCTCCGTATAGCTCATTGTTTAATAATTCAATTTTCTCGTTACATGTCGCAGTTAACACTCGTGAACACGTATTCTGTACCCAAAATAATGTTTCGCAGAGTTTCTCTACTTTTTCGGAACTTACATAAATTACAAAGAAAACTACATTTTTGAAAATTCCTATTCGTCCTATTCGTTCCATTCGTTTAAAAAGATAATTGTAGTTGGTTCTAGCTACTGAAAACCTATTCATAGACATTTCAATGATTATAAACACTGTATTTGATGGAGGCTTGGCAATTTTCTTTCAAACAATATGTAATCTTAAGAGCTGGGACTACGTTACTCGATTACGTTACTCAATTACGTTACTCGAGATAACTAGTGCTTTCAAAGTTGGAATCGATATCGTTATCGTTATCGAACAGGTATGTAATTGTTAATTGTCCTTAATCGTCCCTAGTTTATTAAAAAAAAGACCGTAATTGTTTGTCCTCGATTTTGAGAAGTATTAATTCCAGCTTCGATCGCGACATATCGAGTGAACAAGAAGACAATTTATTTCTTGTTTACTAAAACGCGTGAAAGTGCGTCAAAGCGCGATGAAAACAGGCGTTTATCGTTCATCCACGGACTGAAAAATATTTCTTTGGTCACCTAAGGTTTATCGTTGATAACCGTATTAGCACGAGTGAAAGACTTGCTGTCGGGATTACAGTGGCAATGTAAAGTCAGCGGAAATGCAAACGATTGCATGCGTTCGATTCAGAGTTCAGACGGATTTACGCATCGAGACTCCTCTATCTAATCGCTGACAGAATTTTCTGTAGCCGCTGTAGATTAATAAACTCGATCACAGAGTTCATATGTACGGAATAGAATAATAGATCGTACAGAATACAGAAAGCGTTTCAAATTAGCGAGTTTAACATTAATTCATAAAAATCAAGTGATATTGCAGTACGAGCATACCGAAGCACAGATTGTTTTTAGCCACTCCTTACAAGAGCGCAAAATTTTGATGTACTAAGTAAGACTTATCAGTCTATCGATTTAAATGTTTTTTTTTAGTATGTATTACAAGTAGTAAGTAGATAAGTAGGCAATTTTTTAGTTTTTGTTTTTACCAATTCAGCGAATTCTAAGATATCTGCACGAATTTGAATGGTTCGCGAGACGTACCGTGCATAAATTTACGAAGGAAAGGAAATAAAACCGACCGAATAAGAAATATCCCTGACCTTGCGGGTCAGTTGTCGAGTGTTGCCTTTTAAAACGATCATCCTTTTTATTCGAAACTCTCTCGCTCTCTCAGAGCATAACTGTACCAGGTCTAATGACCCAGATCGTCGTCGACACTTCCTCCTCGACCGGTTTCGATATATGTATGCATTTACTTTTGCAAATAGCTAAACGGCCGTGCAATCAATTCAATATCTTTATCAGTAGCATTAATTGATGATCAGGCAAATTAACTGTATGTATAACAATGTTTGAGAAACGTGTTAAGTGTTAAGGCTAACTATACTAACACGAAGCCTGCCAGCACATTCAACAGCGTTGACTTTCCCGCGCCAGACAGTCCCATGATCGCCGTGAGTTCGCCAGCTCTGAATTCGCCGCTCACACTCTTCAGCAACTCCAGATTTGCTGAAAATACACATCGGTGCGAATACAATCCAGACTATCGAATAGATAAAAAATATAGTAAAGCGATATTAGTCGAGCGAAAAACTACACCGTAAACAGCGTAGTAAACAGTGCGGAGCATCTTGAGTGTGATCTGGGGCACATTAACATTCTCATTCCACGCGCTTAGCTAGCCCCGTTTAAGCCACACCCTTTTATAACTTGTTAGCCAGTCACGCGAACTTTGCGTGTTAATCCCGTAATCCCGTACCCCGTACATGTTAATCGAAATATTACATTCTGCTAGGAATGCACTTGGAGTGCTCGTGGATATACATTTCCGACATAAGAGAGACAAAGAATCCTCTCGCTTACGATGAAGGAACGAAGACAGCGAAAGTGTCTATTAATTTTAGAAGCGAAATAAACAGTCATTCAACGTTCGCGATATCAGTGTTTGCTTTCACCTTGCAGAACCTCTGCATTTCTCTCATTCCGCGAGTGAAACTTCAAATCTATTCGGGAGAGGCTCAGAGGATTCAAGAACTTGAACCGACTGGAAACAGTCGGATCGACAGATCCACGGCAACGTCGGCAACCAGTGACACGAGAATTCGCGAAATGTCACGCAAACTTGTACAGCTATATGACACGTTACCCATCCAATAATTAACTGTTAATAAAGATTCGTGACAATGCCATGTCCTCACAAACTAATTCACCATGTCCTGTTTGCGTACTAATCCAATCTCGCGCTTCGACGTTGCTCGACGTTGCTCGATGATGCTACCGCGAAACTTTCAATATTATTAGTATATGAACGTTTGAGAATATGCGAACTGTTCTCGGGGCAATTGACCACGGCTTAACAAGGGTCCCATTTAATTTGTTACAGACGATACGCCGCGCCGCGCCGCGCCGCGGCGCGCCCCCGGCGTCCGTAGTACATATTGTACAATATGTATATATGTGTACAATATTTTTAAAGAGTTCTTAATCGTGTTTATCCTCTCGTGTCGTTCCTCCAGTGGTTCAGGGTTAATAAACTCATAACAGCCCGACAACACACGCGCACATCAGCGATCGCTATTGTGCACACCGTCTATGTCTATTTATACCGCTCCGGGACGAATTCTCCGACAGCATACGAAGCTGAGTACTAAAGGTATGTTGTCGTCCATCGTATGTTGCCTTTAAAAAATAATTGCAATACAACCGCGAAAAGCAAACTGTTTGTAGAATTGGAATCTTTAAATGATAACTTTTACAACTTTACAGAACAAATTACATTAAATTAATTTCATTATTTGTTATTCGAGTCAACTGGCCGTGTAACACTGAAACTGTAACTGATCGCGAAGTAACCGTTTCGAAACATCTACGCTCGAACGAGTCTGATCGAGTAAATCGATTACGAGAGAAATTGGTAAATATTTACAACAGGTCCACGTCTTCCGATTTTGATGAAATTTAAATATGTTATAGATTTCGACATTTTGAACAACTTTTTCCTTTTCCAATATAGGAGGGACGCTTTTAGTTTTCGAGATATTTCAATTTTTGTCTGTATTAGTAAGCCTGTCCCGGTGCGGTGTTTGTTTACGTTTTGACGCTGTAGAGATGAGGGAGAAACCAGGGGGCGGAAGGAGCCGGCCTGACACCAACACACCCACCCACTCAGTGCTTAATACACACCCGGTGTTTCTAAATTATAAAAAATCATGTTTTCATCGCGTCGCGTCGCGTCGTCACGTGTACTCGCATATTCATTATAGTGCCGCCGCGCCTCACCGATGTAAATGGTATTGCGTGTACACCTCGGTATCGCGCGTGTAAGGCGTGTATGTCAGCTGCGCGCATATGTATATGTAATGCTAATTAATTTTCGATAATCGAATCGAACTCTTCTCGACAGCGAGTCGATCTAATGTCGCTGTTTTTGCTGTATCTAATAGCAGCGTGATTATTTCCAACCAAAACAGATTATTAGATTGTACTTTACGCAGGCTAGAATTTATAAATGTACACTGTACACGCAAGGCTGTTGCAAGTATCTGTACAGTTACACATCGTATAGCTGAAGTTCTTAAAAGATTATTGCATTTAGAATGGTGTACAGAGATTTTTTTGTCTTTTCGTCTGACTATAAATATCGTCTTTATGAATAATCTTGAGTGGAATCAACGTAACAAAGTGCAATTGTAAAAAGTTTCATGACTTCGTCGTAAAACATTGCAGAATGTCTGAGATGGTCCGAGATGGTCTGAGACTCGACGCATAAGTACTTATGTATACGTCCTATACACACATATACCTACATATATATATATATATATATATATATATATATATATATATATATATATATATATATTGTAGTGTTTCGATTAACTAAGAAAACGAACGATACTCACTTTTGGACAGAATCCAGGGTCGCGCAGTGTACGAGACATCCTCGAAGACTAGAAATATCGAATCGTTGATATCCATTGCGTCGTCCAATTTTTTGGTGGTGGTCGGCGCGTTTTCCGAACTACGCATGGCGTGCCTCAGCTGCTGTTGCATCTCGATGAGTACTTTCGTGCCCATTCTCTATCTTTTTCCCGGCACATGCATTCGTATATTCGCCGACGCGCTTTCTCTTTCTTTCCCGAATGCTCGGCGATTGTTATCGGGCTCGCTAAACACAACGAAACACGATTCAGAAAGTTGTACATTGTACATACATACATGTAAGAAAAGAGGCGAGACATGGAAACTGGTTACACGTAGCGTGGCTATACAGTACAACAGTACATATTGCATTTCGCAACCGATCGTGGGCTGTGCGCTTATGGGTTGTGGCCCTTTTCGGCCATCGCACACCGAGAGCAGCCGCTTTTCTACTTTTGTATCGCCAAGCCGTTATCAATTCCGGAATGTTTCCAAATGTTTCTACTGGATCTAAACATTCTACTGAATCTATAATATTTATGATCGCAGCCAGTGTTAGTATGTACTAATTAGTTCAATTTCACCGGTTTCTATAAAAAGTCTTTCCCCCTTATTGAATATCAAGATTGATCCACTTCGATACACAGAACATCAATGTAACTACCTGACGGGTGCGGGTGTAGTCCTGGTTAATCTGCATTGCAAGTAGACGTTTCAGACGGTACCAGAGCACTCGATGCAATCTTAATGTCCTCTTTAGAAAAACGAACGTACGGTAACGAGCAACATCAAATCACAACGGAAACGCTGTCGGAACATGCTAAACGTACAGTCGAGACATCGAAATTAGTATGCAATTTCATATTTCTAGACTGCGGATTTGATTCGACTATACCGAAAGTGAATAAGTAAGACTCATTAGACTCGTTAAAATTACTAAAAGAAAATTTTCATTTTCATGTTATGTATACTTTTCGCAATTTTGCACAAAGATCCGCAGCCCAGTAGTTTCCGTTCGAATAGCTGTAGGGAGCCAAAATATTCTCCACGCGCCAAAGTTTGCAGTCCGAAGAGCATTTGAAATATCAGCTGTTGCTTATTATCGTTCCTCGAGAGGTTTAGTCCGCAAGATTAACTCTACACGAATCACGTATGATTCGCTACAATACTTCGTTATCGAGCATTGTACACTCGGTTCGAAAGCCGATTTCGCTCGAACCGTCTTACACACGTTTCTCAAACGTCATGCGAAACGCTTGGCCAAGGAGCAACATGCATAAACGCATAAACAGAAAAGTCGTCTTCGCCGGATAGTGTTCGAGAACAAACGTGTACGTATCACGTTTAGTTTCATCTCGTTCATACGTAAATTACTTTTTCTTGCCCTTTTTTTCTTTCTTTCCGGACTTATTTATATAACGCGACATGATTTCTTGTTGCAACATGCGATTGTAGATATTTACAGAATCGGTGTATGCTACTTCCGGTTTGTTTAGTTTGCTGTGTAATTTGCACAAACGTTGCAAAAAGGCAAAATAAAGATGTTTTTTTATGGAAAATAAAGTTATCTGCATTAACCGTAATACGACAGAAGCCAAGTAAAAATCATTTTTCAGATGCCAACTACATTACAGATCCCAACTACACGCAATATATTAACGGAAAAATTGATTTACTGGACAAATAATTTCTGGGATTCGATCGGCATTCGATCGTACATCTACATTCTACGTTAAACCGAATCATTTTCTTCGTGTAACAAGGTTCCCGTAATAATGCTTTTGTGAATTTCATAGTGGAAATTGATTCAAGGTCGTCGCCTCGGGACTACGGTAATCCCTTTGAGCCTTTACTCCCACACACAACCGTTGGATGCAGACGATGGTAACATACGCAGCGACTAGCGAAGGTAAATACATGCTAATATGTAACTCTCTATCTCTATTAACTCGCAGACTATCGGTTCAGCTCGCAAAATCAACTTTTCGAATCGATTGCTGCCGAGCGTTTATTGTTGCTATCGTGTTTAGTAAAAACTCATTTGTCCGACGGTACAGAACCTTGCACCGCGCGCCGAGACTTTTCTTCAAAGCGATTGTATACGTACACGATACATACAGCGACAATCAAGAAGCTGACCTTGTTTGAACCGTTTCGCACACCTCCGTGCATATACAAAGAACAACACTGTAAACGCAAAGGCGCAGAGGTCGTTTCTAACGTATTGGTCAGGCTTGCGCATAGACCGCATACAGACGCGTTCGTTGCATTACATACTGTCGCATCCGCGCGAGACAAAGCTTCATATTTCATCCCTACCTCGTGGTTAAGAATCGGTTAATAATCGAGCACGTTCGAACGTAAAAGGGTAGCGAACAGACACGAATACGTAAACATTTTTCGGTCGTAGACTGTGGTACACAAGTAAAACGTAAAACGTAAAACGGAAAACGGAAAACGGAAGAATTTCTTACGGTAGTTTTAGGGTGAACGACGCGACGCGAAGGGATGAAAAGGGAACGGAAGTGTAGGGTTACTCTGCTTCAGAGAGAAGAGAAGGTGCGAGTTTCGAGTGTACCGTGTGGGTGTGCTTGCGCGGATAAGATTGTATGGTCTGTCTGAAGTGTATATCGCAGAGCCAACTTCGTACAATGTACCGTTACTCGTACACTGTCATTTTCAAAACAAAAATATTCTTTAATTATACGCTAAATAAATTCAGCACGCAAACTACAGATTCGATAGGTACAGGAAATAATTAACGAGAACTGTTAATTAACTGCTAGTCAACCCGTTCACGGAACGAATACAGTTGATGTTGATATAAGTACACTGCTGTATGGTGTCGGATGACCGTTCGGTGGTGCGGATATAGGGAGCGTTACAAAGATACGGTTGGATTTGTCAACACATTCTGACACATACCGAGCAAAAAGAATTGTCAAGGGAAACGTTGAAAGCAACGAAATCTTTCGGGTATATATTATTTTTGATGACTCAAGCAAATAATCAGCGAAATGGGTGTTATCAGTTTTACCATTTTTGTCTGTAGGTATGTACCTGAAACTCTATCGGGATGTCGCCGATATTCGATATCCTATACTTATCTCCCAGGATGCTTCCTCGACGTCTTCGACAAACATACAACATTCCCTTGTACAATAGCATGAGCTTGCAGGCAAATCACCGCGGAGAAATTGGGATACAAAAACAAGATTTGTTGTCAGTGCAATAGTTTGCGATAATACGAATTGCTAAGTAAGAATATCCACACACATTTCTTACAACTTAATAAAGATATTTTTCCCGCTATGTCTTGCAATCGCTACAAACAATATTTATTTGCGAGTTTGAAAGAATATCAGCTTTAAATTTATTAGGGTGCTCCGAACGCGTTCTTCCGTTCTTCTGTTCATCCGCTAAGCTCTTTAATTACATAGTATCGTACCGACCCGACGCGACGCGACATAACGATAGGGGAAACCGTCACCACGACCGTGATAAGAGAAATTGTCGAATTATTTTTACTGTTAGATAAAATAAATAGCAAAGTTCGCGCGAGTTGAATGAACGAAAAATATTCGCGGTATGAATCTGGACAAACAGTATCGGTGAAGGAGTCTCTATACATAACTATATATGTATGCATAACTTACGATAAGTGAGAAAAAGTTTTCTGAAAAACATCTCACTCATACTAAAATCTTCACTATACATTCGGACTATTCCGGATTGATAAGAAAAACTAATAAACTAATAATATATTTATCGAAATGAATGTTTCAAGTAACAATTAGGAAATGGTGAAGTTTAATATGCGAAAAATTTCTGGCATGTTCGTATCTTATTTGCCACTTTGAATAATATGTATATACACGTATGTATGTATTCATCGAGATACGATTGGAATGTTTTCAGATGAGAGTGTAGGAACGATTACATTATGTACAATATGTATACATGTAGTTCGAGGACTCGACTGTCGCTCTCATAGAAACTTACCGATAAGAACATAATTAAATTACAATTAAGAGAAACAACTTCTCGTATAAGAAATCCATTACGGTTATTGCATTTTGCGACGTAAAATGCTCGTTAATTTTTCGCGAATCTGGTGACCGAGAATGGACTACGTATAAACAGTTTTTATTCTTTAATTGCATCCCCCTCCCCCCCACCCCTACCCACAGTGATCTCTATCTCCGTCACTCTTAACTGTCGTAACGATGGTAATAAAAAACGAAATTAATTGTAAGAGGTACTTACGCAGAGATGAGATAAAGTCTGGTGAGAACGTCAACGCAACACTCCTACGCAACGTCCATCTTTAATCACAATATCCGTGGATCACTGATTTATCGCACTGTATATGTATCACGTCGATGGAAGTTCCGTTGTCCCGCGACTGAAATAAAAAGAGCACACGGGTTGACGTTTTTACAAAACAACAGTGAACAGTTGTACAGGTGATAGATAGAGAGAACGATCTGAAACGTACAGCTACAGCTACAGAATCGATCAACGGAACGGAAAACGATCCCGTTGGCCTGAGAAGCGCGCGAACTGCTACTTTCGTGCTACACGTGCCAACACAACACGCTTCTGCGATTCGTTTGAGAAGGGAAAGAAGAGCAGAAGAGGGTGGAACGCACTGGTGCGCGCCAAATCATAGTCCAAATCAGTCCAGATATTTACACGCGTACCGAGCAAACAATTTATTATATCTTAAACCGTGCTTTATTTATCAAATGTGCTATCGTCTTATTGAGCATCCATCAGTTTAAGAAATCGATTGGCGATAATAAAGTAACAGCTGTGCAGTTCGAACGACGGAAAAAAGGCGGCAGACGACGCGTTTCAACAATGTTTTGCTTCTTTATCAAAAAATCTCTCGCGGAGTATGTACAGCTGTGCGCGATTTCTGTTCTTTATAAATATATATGTTTATCTTTAAACGAATTTAAAACATTGGACTTTCTTTGACTGTGAAGATTGTAAGCGTTCGTGAACTTCGTTCTAAAGAATATGGCGATTATGGGATATATGCAATACCGTTCACTGGGGAAAACAGACTGTTCCGAGTTCCGAAAGGAAAAGCCACGCAACGAACACACGCATCGGATCGCGACGATGCGATACCATCACTCTCGACGCATTGACGCACTCGAGTCTCGACGACGACTGACGACGACTGACGGCGACTCAACATATTAGCACCTCCCGCGCGTCCTTGTCCCGTCCCATCCCGTCCCGTCCCGTCCCGTCCCGTCCCGTCCCGTCTCGGTCCGTCCCAACACCCGGCACATGTTGAAAGTTAACTCACAATCGCGCATGCCAACTGTCAGCTACTTTATAATAACATTCGAGAAACTTGTATTATAGATTGACAGGGGAGCTCTATCGATATGTAGCCGCTCGAGTGCGACAGAGTCAGACAGAGTTGATGTTACACAATGTTATCCTTCTCAGCTAGGTGGTGGCGGTAAACTGCGGCAAAAAGGACGCACCCTGGTATCCCAATATCAAAATATTGGGAAGTTAAACATCTGTTGAACGTTACCGTGCGCCCGCAAACTTGTTCGAATCTGTCCAAATCTGTCCGAATCTGTTCCAATGTTCCATCAGTAACCGGTATAGATTTAAACGAGTCCGAGCTTAAACGAAACCAATATCACTGCGCATGGCACTCGCGCATCGAAAGCGTCGTTTGCAGCAGTTTGCAGCTTGATTATTTTCGTGACGTTAGGTCTGGTCGGGTCGCAGGTCTTATGGTCTTATCTCTATGCCAGTCTATGCCATGCGCTTCTATATATGTAATTTCAATTTTGTCGCACAGATGCTCTACGAATTATACATACAAATCTCATACATTTAATCCGTCATATTAAATTGTTCTATTCACGATTTTCACTATTTCCGTTGCTGATTCAATTTTTTTTATTTATATTCGAATACACCGCAATACCGCACAAAGTAAAAGCGCTTTTATGCATGTGTGTGTATACTATATGTATGTACATGCATGCAAATAAATTAACTCGTGTCCATCATATTTATATGTTGCTAGCTGGTTGTAATCCTCGCCAACTCGACAAGGTTACCCGCAAAAAGTCTTCTGGTATTATTTTACTCGTGTATGTAATACAAGAAACTTATTCCGATTATACGAACGTTTCAGACCTTATTTCTCACGATGACTTGTATGATTACTATTTTTAATAGTAAGTAGAAAATATAACAAGAAAATAAATTAACCACGGTCGATGACATCTAGGTATTATATAGTATATACCAGTACACACGCGCGCGCGTGCACACACACACACACACACACACCTATGTTTCTGATTGTCATTTTTCCTGTCATTCAATATTATTCATGCTTCTAATTAGCTGAATGCGGTTCTACGAGCGACGCCGTTCACGCGAATTATCACCGACTTTGTGGAAACGCTCAAAACCGATGGTATCCGCGTGAATATTTACGTAAAAGCATGTACGTGACAAAATGGAAAAATTTGAATTTGCCGCTTTGTGCGCACGCGTAGTCGGTCTGGCGCAGGCGTCCACGGATTGATAGAGCGTTGAACGCCATCTTTATTGGTCCTACATGAGACGAGACTGGACGAGACGCGCGGGGTACAGCGGTGAATGTGTCAAATCGCAGAATCCACAACGATATTTGGTTGAACATGGTGTTTATAGAGGAAAGGTGATTGAATTCGCGTTTGATCCTGACGTAAGTAATGCGTGCGGCCAGGCGACGATGAGATCTGTGAAAGTTTTTGTGCGGTTTCGCTAGCGACAATTTTCTGTCGGTCAATATTACTGCTAGCAAGAGATTTCGTGACTGCATGTATGTAGCCGTCGTATCTGCGGCGGAAAGCCAACTGGAACGAACGGAACGTGCCATGGATATTCTTGATAGCAGCGATTCTTATGTTTTCTCCGTGCTCCGTTCTTTCTACGCCGAGATATTGCCGAAATCTTGCTCCCGTTGTTCCGATAGAGTTTATTTTAAGGGGCAGATCTTGACAATAGCCACCATCCATTTTGTTTATGCACCTCCGGCACGCTCCGTTCCAAAAACATCTCGCCTCGCGCACATATCAACTCCGTTTTTCCAATGTTATTTCGAATGTTATTCGCGAAAACATTAAACTTTCGCATAATTGATTCAGCCTGTTTTAACCGTGGTTACTATTCCGTGGTTACTTCTTCTTGTGTACGGCGATAATTCATGATAAAATAATGAAGTCTGGTGTGCGGGTGTTTGTATGTATGTATATGTGTGTGTGTACGTATTTAGGCGTGCGTGCGTGTGTTTTTACGTGTACGCGAGTGTATCGTCGATGCACGGGGGATGTTTTGATTTCGTGTTTATCGTTATGTGTCACGAATCGTAATTGCAATTTTAATTAGAGAACAATGCTATTACAGAACATTTTTGTCTTCGGTTCTTCGGTTATTAAAAACTAATAATATTCATGAGTTTCAGTTGTAATAACTTTTGCTGTTACATTGTTGCTTTTGTCGAATTTTAACATTTAAGTTATGGATAAGTATTGAAATATTCCTGATGACTGTGATATCCAAATTGTCTGTTATTTTTCAGGTATGTAAATTAAGGAAAGATGGTTAGCAACATTTCGCGGGGTACTCCCCGAATTCAGGTCTTCAGACCTACTTACGAGGAGTTTAAAGATTTTACCAAGTATGTGGAATATATGGAAAGCAAAGGCGCGCACAAAGCAGGCTTGGCAAAAGTGATTCCACCTCCCGAATGGATTCCTCGGAAAGGAGGATATAATTTGGACAATTTGGATTTGACTATTCCTGCTCCCGTTTGCCAGGTGGTCACAGGCAAGCAGGGTCTGTACCAGCAAATCAATATACAGAAAAAGTCCATGACCGTGAACGAATACAGAAAACTCGCCAATTCCGAACGTTACAATACGCCGCGTCACTTTGATTACGAAGATCTGGAAAGGAAATATTGGAAGAATATAACTTACGTGGCTCCTATATACGGGGCCGACGTGTCCGGTTCCTTGACAGATCCGGACGTGAAAGAATGGAACATTAATCACTTGGGCACGATACTCGACTATGTGAACAAAGATTATGGTATATCTATCGAAGGTGTGAATACGGCGTATCTGTATTTTGGAATGTGGAAGGCCACGTTCGCGTGGCATACGGAGGACATGGATCTGTATTCGATAAATTATTTACACTTTGGAGCTCCAAAGACTTGGTACGCTATACCCCCGGAACATGGACGCAGACTGGAGAGACTGGCCAGCGGTTTCTTCCCGTCGAGTCATCAAAGTTGTCAGGCGTTCTTACGTCACAAGATGTCTCTTATTTCTCCTCAAATATTAAGACAGTATTCTATTCCGTGCAACAAGGTAAGCTCCGACATGTTCATCTGTCTCTCGTTAATCCGATACGCGTACACGATAGTTCTAAAGAACGTGTTAACGAGAACGCGTTAATCTTGTATCTCAGATAACACAGGAAGCCGGAGAAATAATGATCACTTTTCCTTACGGCTATCATGCCGGTTTCAATCACGGATTCAACTGTGCCGAATCCACCAACTTTGCTACGCCACGATGGGTAGAGTACGGCAAAAGGGCTATACAGTGCACCTGCAGTAAGGACATGGTAAAAATATCCATGGACACGTTTGTGAAACGTTTCCAACCGGAAAGGTAAGGACCTTTCTAATTTCTACGAGAATACGTATATGTACGTAGATTCGGGACAATTTGCTAATCGAGAAAACGCTTGGTTGCAGGTACGAATTGTGGTTGCGCGGGGAGGATATCGGTCCACATCCCGAAGATCCTAGGCAGACAGCTGCGCCCATGCCGTCTCAGATGGACTTGTTGTGCAGTAACAGCAGCAACGGTCAATTACCGCAGAGTTATTTAAGCGCAGCACCTAAGAACAAACGCCATACGATACACAAAAAGAAAAATATCATGGCGACGAATCCGGATGTCGATATGGAAGAGCTGGTAAATCGAGCGGATATCCCACCGGATGTCAAGAAAGTTTTACAAGACCTTGAATTGGAAGAAGCCGACGACCAACCTGACGAGCAGCAGCTAGAAGTTTTGGAAGATATTTGGCTGAAGGCAGGAGAAATGGGTAAACATGTTTGCTGTGTACTTAGCAAGTTTGTGTTTTTTAATAAATGTTTTTTTTTTAATAATTAATAACCGCCCCGAATATAAACGAATGCAAACGAATATAATTAATTGTTTTCGCTGTAGATGTAAATGAAGCTACCGTGTACGACGATGGCTACAACCGTAAGAAAAGTCGCAAGCGTAAGAAGAAGAACGCGGAGAGAGAGAAAAAATCGAAAAAGGACTCTAATAGGAGTGTTCCAGGGACTGTGACAGTCAAGACTGAAATTAAAGAAGAACCTGACGATGACTTGAGCTTTTTGTCTCCTTCGTTCCCGGATCAAAGCGGCCATTTGGAGGACGAAGAGCAAGGTTGCTCCAACGTTATACCTTCTCGCGACAACATCGTTGAAAGTATGAAAATGGAGGAGGGTTCGGACTTGTCCGAAACCGCAGGGAAACCAGTTAAGAAGAAGAAGAAACATTCGAAGTCTGGTGAACCAAAGAAGACGAAATCAAATAATTCCCGTAAAAAGAAGAACAAGCATTTAAATCTGACCATCTTCGAGACTGGCGAACCTTTGGACGTGTCCGATGCTAACGTGCAACGACAGCTAATGGCCATGCCTAGCTTAAATCAGCAAAAGTCTTTGGCTGTGAAGGAGGTTGCCGTCGTTCCAGGGAAAGGAAGTCAAGCGATCGGAAACATGATATTCCCTGGCAGCGAACCCGTTCTAAATGTTGCCAGTACGCTGGTAAGCGCTGTCTACGATGACTCGAAGGGACACGAAAAATTTGTAGATCCTGGATTGGACGAACGAATGAGCGTATACGCGAAGAACGCTAAGAAGCTCAACTTGACTATCGTCAAGTCAACGTTCTCTACGCCAGCCATGGTGAAAAATGTACATGCTCCGGATCAAGCGAAGCCTGTTGTTAAAATCGACAAAGCTGTGGAGTCGGAATATATCGGTGACGACGCCAAGGTGACCGTGCAGGAGGTAAAGTCGTTCAATCAGACCAGTTTTAAAAGCGTAGGCACAATTTCAACCGATAGATCGAATTATTCGAAAAAAGATATTATAAAAGCTCCACGGTTGAACGTGCTGAGCGCAGCTTTTAATGCACCGGCCGTCGAGGGCTCTTCGAAAGCGAATGCCGAGAAACCGTCGGGAGAAGAGAAACATTCGCGCACAGCGACGAACAACATCGTAGTTTTACCAAAGCCTTGGCCTATCGCGAAACCCCAGGAGCCTAAACTTGCGAATATTATGTATTTGAACAAAAGTTTTTCCACCCCACCGATTTTACAGAAAGAAATATCTGTACAGGAACCAGGAAACGATTCGAAGAGTCAACTAGAGTTGTCGAAACCTCTGGTTTCCTCGGGGATTCAAATACCACGGCTCGAAGGATTTTTCACGAAGAACGCGGTCTTGGGTCAAACGATCGCACAGCCGATTACTTGCCACGGTATTAGCAGTCCTAGCACAGACGTGAAGGTTCTGGGAAAGAGGTCGACGACCGACACGTCGAAAATGATGGCAACAAAGTTCTGGCAACTTCCAAGCGGTAGTAGCAGCTTGTTTTACTCGAAGGACGTGAACGCGGACGATACGCCGATCCAGTCTTCTTGCATTGCAACTTTAGATTCCTCTCAGATGTCTGCCCCGTCTTCTTCGTTTAGTCTATCGAAGAATATCTTCTTGCCTTCGGCCTCGAAGTGTACAAACGTGTCGTCGTCGGTAAATCCGCAGTCTTCGATGATGTACGACTTTAGCCAGAAATGCTTGCAAAAGCCTAGCCTGGCTGCCAGTTTAGTCGAGTCATCGTATCTGAAGATCTTGTCGAAACCGAAAGAGTCGTTGCTGCTGAAGAGAGCGTTAAGCCAGAAAGTTGAATCCTGTAATCGAAGGTTTTTCGGTAAGGGTACAAGCACGATCGTCAGTAACGTAAAGACTGTGTCCACTCAAGTAGACAATCCGTTGGAAATTAGTCAATCCGGCCAGATTCTGAACATTGTGAGTATGAAGAGCGGCACGTCGCACGGTGTCAATCCATCGACTTCGGAATTACAAGCTACGCAAAATGTCACCACCATTTTGCCGATTAAACGGGAAGAAGAGAAGAACGAGGAAGACAAAGTTGCGGTTCAGGATAACCAGCAATCTCAAAGAATAGAGAAGAGTTCGGAAGATATTTACGCGAGCATGCCACCGTTGAAACCCATCAAATGGTCGACGTCCCGGCGAAAGTCGAAAGAGAAATTGAAAAAGGCGACCACTAGGAAAAAAGGTACACCGGAGAAGGTTGTGTCGGGAACGATCGGTCAGGAAGACACTGGTGCAATAGCTAGTCCCGTGGAAAAGCCACCCTGCGCTTCTCATCGCGTCTCGATGATACCTGGACATATATCCGACATGTTGTTTCCCTTTGTTCCGAGCAACGATTTACTGAAGGCGTTCAATGATTATTGGAGCGCTCAAATCTCGCATTGCGCGATCTGCGCACCGTTTACCTCGAGTTACAACGGACAAGGCAGGCTGATGCCTGCAGACTGGAAATACTGCAAACCCACCGTCCTACCGGAAAGCTCACCGATATGGGTAAGCGTGCTTCAACACGATTTCTACTTATTTACAATAGACCGATACACCACGTGCATCGTTATCGATTATCTAACTTGTTTTTTTTTCTATATTTCTTTTTATTATCTAGGTGTCTGCTAATATATTCGTCGCGAACTCGAAGGAACAAATGGTCGAACCAGACAATGATAAGCTGCTGCGTTGCAGAGAATGTCATGTGACCGTACACGCGTCGTGTTACGGTATTACGGTAGTGCCCACGGATACACGAAATTGGGCGTGCGATAAATGTAAAGCTGGTAAACAACAGGTGGTACGTAGCCCTGATCGAATAGTGAACAATTCTGTTTAATAAGGACAACAACGCGTCCGTTATATATTGTATATTATATATCGGTGATATTTTATTTTGTTTGGCAGATGTGTTGTTTATGCCCCATGCGCGGCGGTGCTATGAAACGTACCAGCGACAGTAATTGGGCACATATATTATGCGCTCTCCTATTACCAGGAGTCACCTTTAAGGATGCTATCAATAAAGACCCGATCAACGTTCTAGCCATCAAGCGTGACATTGTTAGGCAACAATGTTGTTACTGCGGCCAGACAGACGGGGCGTGTCTGATTTGCAGCCAGTGCGATAACCTGTTTCATCCGTCTTGCGGACTGATTTCCGGCGCTATGTTCTCGATACCCGTGTACAATTCGCTGGAGTTTCAGGTATTTGCAAACGTGTCCAAGTTTATGCTTGAAACTTGAAAACTGGAGGTCTTGGTTGGATATTTTGTGTTCGTAACAACTTTCATTTCTATGTAATAACTTTGAGTTATCTGTTTCTGTTTCTGTTTGTGTTTATGTAGGTAACCTGCGACGGACACGACGACGGAAAGGAAAAAATTCCAACGATTCGGCAGGGTGAGGTTGTTTGGGCGAAACATCGAAATTTTCGATATTACAAAGCCAAAGTGGATTCGATACACGACACCCTGTTTTATATGGTCACGTTTAAGAAGGACAGTTCTTTCAGCGATGATCTCTATCCATCGGATATAACGGTACGATCAACGATCCAAATACATATTACGTACATATTTATTTTGGCTATTTCCACACCGATGGCTAATTGTTTATAGAACGATACGAGAATGTATCTGGTCTGGTCTGGTCTGGTCTGGTCTGGTGTTTTATCTAGGCGTGCGCGCCATGTTATCTACGTGTCAAAATGAATTACCAATTTTTTATAGAATTACGATCCTGGAAAGCAACCGCAACAGGGTGCTGCTGTCATTGTGAAATGGACAGATGGGGAATTATATGATGGTATCTTTGAGGGTACGAATCACAGGATCATGTACACCGTGAGTAATATTTATTTGATTTGCATAATCGCGCGAACAGAACAGTCGTTTACCTGTAATTAAGTTTTCACGGTTTCTACATTTATACGTATTTTTTTTTCTTTTCTTTTTTTTGTCATGATGCAGGTAACCTTCGAAGATGGTTCGCAGCTCGCGCTGAAGCGGAACGAGATCTATAGTTTACAGGAAGACATGCCAAAAAGAGTGCGTTCACGTCTGGTATGTTTAGTACTAAATTAATTTTTATGCTACGAGGAAATATTTGAATGCTACCCTAGAGAACGGTTCACCTGCTTCTTCGTTGCTTTTTATCGTATCTTCTCATTTGTTTCTTTATTTCTCATTGACCACGATCGACTCGAAAGTTCACGTTTGATTTTTCTGTTTCAATTGGTTTCATTTAAAGTCTTATGCGACCGAAATGAAACACCGGCATCATCTGTACGGCATGGAGGATGAATCAGAGGCGCAAAGAAAGGTGAAACAGTCGAGATATTGTGATTAAACGCAAAATTCAATATGGCCCTATGTATATAATTAATAGAGACAAGAAATAATGATTGAATTGCTGTATATATTACATAACGAATAAAACTCTAAAACGTCTCTCTAAAACGTTCCCTGGAGCAGATCAAGCGGACAAATCTATGTTTCACTTAGTTCTCTTCGTTTCTTTTCTATTCTACTTTATCTTCTCTTTCTTTCTCTTCGTTTCTTCGTTTCATTATCGATCGAACACCGATGCGAAGCGTTCATCGGCGTCACTCTTTCCTATCGTTTAGTGTACGTTCTGTTGCTTCTGCCTACTGAAAGGAGTATTGAAAAGTAAATTCAAATTCCTATTCGATTACGAATTTTTAAGCATTATTCATTCGGATTAAAGATGATGGTTGATCTCACCCGATGATTTTAGAATCCGAATAAAAATTGTTGAACGAAAACGTGGAAATATGGTGCAGAATTGGAATGGCGGGTACCAGTGACGTCTGCATGGGATACATCTTTCATCTGATTGAATAATTAATATTGCAACGTTTGATTAATATATTTAAAGTAAAAGTATTAAAGGAACCGCGATATGGATCACGCGTCAATGTAACGAGCGTCCCTTTTGTGGCTATAAATAAGCACGTTCAAGTTTTTAACTGTTTATCACGTAACCAGGAGATAGTGCGAGATAGTGCAGCATAAAACAACACGTAGGATCTTTCGAACCACCTTGTAATTTACAAACAGCTATCGACACACAGTTTGTAACGGGCTGCCTCATGGCGTCGATCAAAGAAACGCATAGAAGCCCTCGACATCTATTTCTGTACATACATGATTGATATATAATAATCAAGATACCATATAAGATGTATGTTTATAACTTCCTCAGGGATACCGGCACATATCTCTAAGTTCGTAGTTCGTTTTATCTTTAAATGAAAATCATTCTCGGTAATCGATATAAAAAATTGTCGAAGAACAACGGAATCTCTCTCAACAAGAAAAACAAACAAGTTTGCCGTATAGAAGCACCGAAAATATTTTAATATATTTTAAATATTTTAGATATTTTAGATAGTTTAGAGATTTAGATATTTTCAATTATGTTTCTGTCTCGTTTCGACTGCAGAAATTTCCTCCCTGAAGAAGTTAAACAAACAGTCCACGTGCGTAATTTAAACGGAATTTTTTACTTTGTTTTACGGATAAGAATCGAAAATCTTTGAAAAGAATTTGAAATATCTGGATGTTTGCGTTGCGTATATCCGACTAACAATCACAAATACTGGTAACACGTCTTACTGAAAGCGTTAGTATAGTTAAGCGGGGTGCTTCTGATGAACAAGATTTAGCTTCTTTAGAGGAAGTACGTTAGTAAAAAATGGAGTAAAAAATGTCCTGACAGCGTAGCACATTTTTTATACCATTTTGCATATTTCTTAAAGAGAAACCGTTTCTTGGGATCGCTTTCTTTCTAGAAATGATTGATTCGTCAGGATATGTTACGTTCAGGAAGAATTCAATAGTCATCAGTGAATCGTTGCAACATTCTGTCCAGTTTACATTTTTCATCTACGCTTATAGTTTGAAAGTTATCGACGCAGTGATAGCTTTTCCCTCACCCTTTATATTAAGAAATTGCGTTATTTTCTAACGTTAACGAGTCCTAACTATTGAATATTCATTGAATAGTTTGCTTAGGATTCGTTCGTTCAGGACTGCTGGATTCTTCCGATTCCGATGCAACGTATCGCTTAAAGTCATCGTTACGCCGAGCATCACCGTAATAAGCTTCGGTATTCGAGTACGCACGCATCCATCACCGATTAGTCTGCGAGGGGAAAAAAAAACAAAGTTTTTTAATGCTAAACCGAGGCGACGAGATTTTATGGACGCCTTACGTTCAGTATGCATTAACATTTGAAATCGTATGAATACTCTCTGCATCTGTTTGAATTGTATTGTTTCTGTGGTACGATACACCTTTGAATGTTTCTTCTGTCACTTACTTCTTCCGTTTTTCTGCGTTCTCAAATCAACTAGACGCGTAACCGGCAATCGACAACCGACAACCGGTAAGCAGCGGCGAACGTTCGACGAAACGTGTAGCTAACATGTATGTACAATATGTACATGTATGTATGTATGTATGTATGTACATTTCTAGAGAGGATTCGTTGTTCGATTTAATAGTGTTCATATGATCTCCGAAAATTCGTTTCCTAGATGTTTTATTTATCATGAATAGACAATGCGAAACAAACGATAGTTTTAACTTTTAAAAAATGTGTAATTTATCCGAAAGAAAAATGATCACTTCCCTCGGCCACTTTATATGCCTGTTGATTGGACTAGGTCGTGGAAGCTGTATTAGCGTTCTATCTGTATATGATAATGATTAAAAGGCCAAAAAAAATGGAAAAGTTAACAATGTATCCAAATTGTAGACACACATACTGGATGCAGCGTACAATAAAAACTACAAATACAACACTGGTTCTCTTTTTTCACAAGAGTGCATCTCTGTTTTCGTGCTACGCTCAAACTGACTCGAGCTTCCCTTGCATCATACGGCGTACATTGTACAAAGTTTGTCTCGTGGCGAAACAAGCTTTCTCGTCTGAAAACAATTAGATTAGAAAAATCTAAATTGCGAGGAAGGAGCGTACTAGGAGCATACAAACAAGGAGCGAATTCTCGACACTTGATAAAAAAAAGTAGGTTTATTGAATAGGCTTTCGCACAACCGAGCATCCGTTTACACGTTCTATAATACTAAATATAAGATTTACAGACTACAGTAGAAAGACATTGTCCATCGAGACAGATGGAATAAGAATGTTTAACGCGTGTCTCTCTCGACTCGATCTCGTTTACAGTTTACAAGATAGTTTGTTTAAAGCTTCGCGTACATCACTTTTCCTGTGTCTATCGGGGGGTACCAATACTTCTCTTGGTAACGAGAAAGCGAACACCTTCGGTAGAAGAAAAGTTCTTGATCAACTAAACACGGCAATAAATACTATAGAAATTGAGAATCAGAAGTCTGACACTTTATCGTGCCTTATACCTGCTTTGCAGGGTGATTCTTCATTTAAAAATACAAAATACAAATAGAAACACACAGTAAAACAGTATTATTACATTTATACAATATTGACTTGAAATTTAGACTTGCAGGACATCCTGTACATATATATATATATAGAAATGATTATTCGCGTGCGCGTGTCGGTGTACTATACTATATACGTATGATAATCTTAAGTAACGTTCTAAAATCTTTTAATCGATTTCTTCGACTATTCTTCATAAATATCGTTATTCGATTAACTCTGAGAAGATCTGTAACAAATATATCACATACAACTGTTGGATCTATTCTATCAGAAATACATGAAAAGTGATTTGTTCAACCTTTTCCTTTTTGAGGAAGGTTCTCGTTCATTCGTTCGCAACAATCTTATCAGGCATGTGTCTCATAGAAAAAAAGTAATGTTCTATCAAAAAATAATATAGAATGCCTCGACGTTAACATTATGATCAATGTAATATCACGTGTCGTTCACGCACACGTTCTGATTGTACTCTAGGCACTTAGGCACAAGTGTGAACTCACCCTCCTCCCCCTCATCCCCAACAAAAATTTTACTCTGCGATCACGCGTTTCTCGTGACCGCGAAAAAGTACGTATCTCTTGTTGCATTAACGTTATACTAACGTACGGTCGCTAACAACAACGTCTTCTTCGGAAATAAGTTTTCTAAATGCAACCGTATTCCCCTATAGGAAGTATAATTTAAAATAACGATCTGTAGAAAATAAATTTGATTTTTTTCAAGGAAAACTAAAACAGAAACAGGAAATGACGGTCGTCGCGCGTGTACGAAACATCAGCGAACGCGTCGAGGTTCAAAGGTTTTGCGAACGACCGTTTACGAAAGCGGTGAACCGAGGTAATAAGTTAAGAGAGGCCCGGTAACACGGTGATAAATGAAAAACCGGATGTTATACGTGCCAGTAGCACGATTAGGTTAACGTTCTGCCGTTAGATCGCGTCCGACATTTCCAGTCCTACTTTTACTTTGTGTCGCATGCCGGTATCGATTGCGGGAGTCTTCTTGCGATTAATCCCTTGTTGTGCTGCGCCGAACAATTTTCAGCGACAACGAGCGATAATTATCTTCCCTTCGCCCTCGTCGAAATAAATAGGTTTTCCCCGCGCGCTTGTTTGAACGTTCGCCGCGTTTGTCAATTTGTTCGCTGTGGTCTCCGTAAGTAACTGTCGTCTCGGTCCGTGTCCGTGTCCGTGTCCATGATACAGTGTACACGTACACAGATTAATCGATAGGAATACTGGAACACCGAGAGATCGGTAGACCGGTAGTCTGTCTTTATCTTCTGTTCAGCTTGCACCAGAGCGCGCTAGCCGTGAGCAAATGCATCAGTACGCCGATACCCAAGATCAGAATCAGATTGTCGATCACGCTGGTGTCGGCGATGTCCATCTCTTTCAGGAATTGCGTGGGCTTTTTATAATGACAATAAAAGTCGTCGCATTTGAGGTCCATCCGATCGAAACCGTAGACGGTGTGCAAAAGACTGTGAAAACTGGCGCGGAAGTACGATATGTGGAACATCCAACGGAACATCAACGGCGTGTCCATGTAACGGATGCAAAATCCAAAAACCGAGAACAGCACCGCCAGGATAGGACCCGCGAACACGGCGATCTAAGAGTAGAGTTTTCACTGGTTTTTTCAACATTCGAACTTGTTGGAACCAAGGTGAGAGAAAAATACCTGGTAAAAAGTCAAAGTGCGTACCTTGACCGGCGTGGTGGCTCCGATGAAGAAGCCCCAAGCTTGAGCTGTCAAGCTGGCGGCTATGCTAACGACCATGAACGAAATAATACGAGGCGTTTCGACCGGCTGTCCTGTCAGCCAGTAGCTAACGGCCAAATAGGTCGCTGCGCAAGCTGCTTGAAATGGGATCTCCACCAGCAGCATGCTGATGTAATACGGCGCTAATCGATACCATCGGTTGAAGTGTTCCCTCGAGAGAATTCGCATTTCCTGCGGAACTGAAACATTGTCGAGAAGGAAAATAAGTTTAATACTGTACAAAAACTAAAGGTACTATAATACAGTTTTCCCCAGTACAAATAGTCGATCGATATCTGGAAAAACTCGTTCCTGGAACCGTTCCATGCGGCGCGGCGCAGCAACGCTTAACTGTTTTCACTTTCTTTCGAACATATGAACCGCGAACCGCGAACCGTTTAGACTACATTCACCTTGAAACACTTTCCATAAAAGAGCAATAAGAATAAAATAAGAAAGTGGCTGCCACGACGCGCGACGTGGCCCGCTTATGACACCAATTAAAAGGGCACTTCAGTCATCCAGTGAAGCAACTCCGGTTACAGCCAGTGGCTCTCCATTCGAAATCAATAATTTTTGCGTGTTAGATACCAGCGATTTCTAATAAAGAAAACGAAAAGAGATGCCAACGGACGGGCGCCAGCTCTCCCCATGATCGCGAATAGAGATATAAACGCGTTCTGCGTTTCTCGACCTAGATTTCAAGTAGCTGGTCCCATTAAAACGAATCGGAAAACGCGAATCCTGTCGCGCGACGGAACCGTTACTGGGGTCTTGCACGTTCACAGAGTTCGTTGCGGTTCGCGATCGTACGCCGCGCCGCGCCGCACCAATTACATACATATATATTTAACGGCGAATCGTCGCGCGCGCGAACGCCTGTCCATCCGTCCGTCCGTCCGTGCATTGTTTTCTCCTGTTACGCGCGAGTGTGTGAAAAGTTGAGAAATTCTGAAATCCGGTTTTTGATGACCCAGTCACAAAATGAAGAAACTGTAATTTACGAATTTCGGTCGTTGGAGTAATAACGGTAAGGTTTGCGAGTTGCTTAATCGCGTGTCTTATGCTTGGTTTGATTCGAGAGACGAATGGTTTGTTATTTAAGTTATTTTTGATGGTGCGCGAATCTCGATAAATTTCGTTATTTCGTTATATCGTTGTATCGTAAGAGGCGCGTCGACTCTATACACAGGTACCTACAGGCTAGGGTAACAGCCATTTTTCCAGTGTAGACGATCAGCAACAAGGATCCGTAAAGGTAGACGTAATTCGCTAGGACACCGTTCGCTCTGTAACCGCTTCCCATGTAGAGGTAGCCGAAAATTACTCCGATCAGCAGGTGGCATAGAAGTCGAACCACTAGTAACGTATAGTCCCTCTTCAGGCATAGCAGATGCCTTTTGTAGAGCAGGTAACACTGCGCGAGGAATCCTGCAGGCGAGGGTGACTCCGTAGAATTGTCTGAATCGAGAAATCAGAGTTGAGTTTTTTCTTTGAAGAGACTCGAATTATTCGTCGAAAGAACCTTTGGCCAATGCAAGGAGAAGTGGAATGTATAAAGAGACGGATAATTGCGTAAGAGAGAAAATAATATACCTGTGTTTGGCTTGGACGGGTACGTTTTTACCGTCTTATCGTCCATGCACATCGACTCTGCGGCAGCTGCTAATTTTTCAACGCTGATACCGTAATCGCCTATCGCGACCTCCAGCACTGTAACACACCCAGTTGTCCCCGTCAACTATGACTAACGATAAGTTTAGAGTTTCGACGGGACTGATTTCGATAGATTCTCCAAGGTAACTTACGAAAGTCGGCCGGATTGTGGTAAGATGGACACTCGGCTCCGACCGAGGACATGTGCGGCAGTAACGACTTCACCGGACCCGAATAAATGCAATAGC
Source organism: Lasioglossum morio (assembly GCA_916610235.2). Classification (NCBI taxonomy): domain Eukaryota; kingdom Metazoa; phylum Arthropoda; class Insecta; order Hymenoptera; family Halictidae; genus Lasioglossum; species Lasioglossum morio. Next base: position 103,975 of record OU744331.1, read on the forward strand.
CACTGGCGACGCAATAAATCGCGTCAAACATCTCCAGGAGCAACGCGCTCGGCTGGTGTATCGTACAAATCACTGTACGCCTTTCTATCTTAGCGAGACGCTTTAGAAGCGCGATGCACTGGCTGCAGGACGCGGAGTCCAAACCTGAAAAACAAGCATGACCACCGTTTTCCTGTACTTGAATCGTTCCTTGGATGTTTTTTCAGTTGTAACGTTCGCGAAAATGTTGGACAAACGACATCGATTATCTCGCTGTGTGTGTGTGTGTGTGTGTGTGTGTGTGTGTGAGAGAGAGAGAGAGAGAGAGAGAGGCTTCCGAAATTGCCGAAAACATACAATGCAAATAATGGAAATGATGCATCGCGATCAGGGAGAAGTTGTTACGAAACTCTCGTGTGCCTCGTCAGTCGGGGACCTTGCGCGTTCTCGCGCGAAGCGAAACCCCGAACTACATATTCTTTTATCGGTCTTGTAATCGCGCGCAGATGTTTGCCATCCGTTTATTCCATTTGTTGCGCGTCGCGCGTGTATGTATACGCCGCGCCGTGCCGCGGCAGTTTCCTTTGTCCCCGCGTTGTCCAGTCTTATCATTAGCCTGTCAGGATTGTTATGACTGGCTAGTAACTCGAATACTCGATGGATCGTTTACAAGGCTAGAAACAGCTTGCCTCGTTCATTACGTTTAAAAGTTTGTCTCGCTTCTTTATTTCGTTTTGAACGCACCTTCTATCGTTTTTATTCGCTACGATACTGTTTGGTGGAGTTATTCTCACGAATATTGCAAACTCGATTAATCGTTTTCCGCGAGGATGGAAACGTTCGAATTTCTCCATCGAGTTAAGGAGAGTGTTCTACTTATACCGGATGTCCAAATGTATACTTTTTATACGGTTAAAAATGTAGGAGGCATTTATTTCCTTGCGTCGCGTCGCGTCGTCGGTTAATTAATTCACCTGTCCGATGTATATCTTTGACTCTTACTATCTTTTGTGGAATTATAATTAAACAGACGCCTTTAAGCATTTAGAATCGCTAGCATTTAGAACTGATTGCAAAAACGATTGAGATTCAGGTAAGTTTCCGCATTCGGATACGCAGCTTCCCGAGGCTAACTTCTTTGCGATTGTCTCCGACCTTCGGAACGATTTCAATCGGTTTGCATTGCATTGTAGAACACCAATACCCGGAGGATAACATCGATTAGATGGAAATAATGACACCTAATCAATTTACATCCGTATGCAACAGTCAATTCGTTTTTACGGTTTCTTTTTCAAGTCGATTTGCGACGTAACATTGAGTAATATCCGCGGATACAAAGTTGCTCAAACTCGTTTTGCCCGAGCATTGAAAACACAATGTGTGTAAGCCGATGCAAATGCGATTACCGCGGAGCGTCGTGTCGTATCGTGTCGCGTCGCGTCGTGTCGTGTCGCGTCGCGTCGCGTCGCCTCCAATAGGTTACATGAAACCTAGTCTTGTTTTCTTCTAATTATATTCTGCCCACGCGTTTGCCGGTCGCACGGTGCGGCGGTATTAGACACTGAAACAAGTATTAAAGATATTTGTTCAAGAGTAACTATCGAATGTCGGATACTCATTGAAATGCTGCACTATTGCTGTTAAACACCACTCCGCGCCGTTTATTCGAATTTCACGAGGTTTTCTAATTATGTACTTACCTGTTGTTGGCTCGTCGAGGAATAATACTGAAGGATTGCTCAAAAGCTCCAGGGCGACATCGAGACGTTTCTTTTGGCCACCGGACAATTTTCCGCACAAAGTATCGTAGCAGTGGCTCAGACCTAGTATTTCGAGCAGTTCCAGAACCTGAGAACGAACAACGTATTTGCGATGCAGTTTGTAGTTTAGTTTTTCAGGTGGACGAGGTAGCGCGGGGTCAGAGATCGGTTAAATTCGGATAAATCTAACGGAAAGACTAACTTGAGTGTGCTTGTAGGCCGAGCTGATCTTGTAGCCGAGTTTCAAGTGAGCGGCTAATGTCATGGCTTCGCCGACTGTGATCCTGGTCCTCATCAGGGCGTCCTGCATTATGTAGCACGAAGTTCTCTTCCACCCAGCGCTGTACGGCATCCGAACCTTTCCATTAACCAGTATCTTCCCTTGGACTCCCTTCACTCTGTAACGCAATCGGTTTTCTAAGTATCCACCAGCAATTTTCACGCAACAACAATTCGAACAAAAGAATAATTTGATTTCTAACAACAAGTAGGGACCAGTGAAAATACTGAAATTACCATGCGAAATACCACGAAACAAGAAGAATTAATAATAAAAACAGTAGAAAAAAAAAGTAGAGTTACAGTTGTACTAAAAGTTGACATGTTAGTTATTAGATAAACGACGCGACAGAACAGTTACATGTTTTTTGCATGAACGGTATATCGATTTATTAATAAGACGATAAAAGGACAAAAAGTTGCTACCGAGAATCCGGTTGTAGAATTTCAACCGACCGATTGGTAGTGAATACGCAACAAAAACGTGGTAAAAAGAGCATCTCGCTCTTTTTTTTCATCCAACCTACTAAACAGTAATCGAGAACGACGCGCGACGGTTCGTGTATCGTTTATCTCGAATGATTCCAGTGATTTGTTGTCTATTTATCAGTTTATCCCGTCGAATCGGTCACAGTCACGGTTACGGTATAACGAATGTCGAGCACTTCTTCTACCCGATCTAAAAAAGTTTAGTTTCCATCAGACGATCTTGCCCTTTGAATGCCATTCGCTTCAGCTTCTCAACTAATTATCGAGGACTAGGCATTAACAACGTTTCACCTTTTCGCGAGGTGACATTTCTTCCTTTTGTATGTTATAATCGCGGAATATATTATCGATCATTTAATTTGCGTTACCGGTTTATCGAACGAAATACGTGGTAAAAACGTGGTAAAAACGAAACAAGAACAAGTTGAATACAACGAATTCGCATTGCTAATAAATATCACTTCGATCCGAAACGATTGAACGTTAATCGGATGAGGTATAAATCTTGAGAGAAATCGGTAAAAACATTATGCTAATGGCAAGAAGCGTTGACGCGATCGCGATCAATCGATGCGATGCATGGACAAGAAACAGAGGAAACGCATCGAAATTCGAAATAGTAGAAGGCCACGCGGGACTTTTCGAGATGTTACTGTTACGGTTAACGTGACTGGAAATTTTTGTCGTTCGATGGCCGCCGCGCCGTGACGGTGAGGAAACGGTGAAACGGGGAAACGGGGAAACGGGGAAACGGCAAGCAAGCTGGTATGTATGTATATTTCGATGCTGTTTCAGCGAGAATTTCTTGTCTCGGCAAGATATCTGCAATATCTATGTTACGTTTGCATTTTTACCACGGAACGTCTCGCATTATTCTCAGCGAAACTCGGCAGCTAATTTTTCGCGGAAAAAATTTTTCCGTTGATCGAGTATGCTCTTACTGTGTTTCTACGATTCGTCATCCTGTCCTCGGCATTCGTATTTTCACCGTTTTTGCCTTAATTCAAAGTCGCCTTAATTACCGTCTCGAAACGTTACGTAAAAATCACGTATTCGTGCTGATAAACAATTACTATTCCGCGCGAATAAATTTTGGACAGTTGCGTGACTGTTTACTTCCTCCGCTCAACTCATCATTGGATTGATAATGTTCTCACTGCTGTCGTTTTTCTAGAAAAACATCCTGAACCGAATTCGCTGGCAAGATCGGGACAGTGTTTATCCGTTTATGGCACGATTACGAGGCATAGTTGTCGTTTACGATATGATCCAATCAAATGCACAGTCAGCAGCATGTGCTGTCAGATCAATTCGTTGCAGCGATGCAACTGCTGCGCTGCGCTACGCTGCTCGTACCGTTTTCCGTTTATGACGAAATAAATACTAAAAGACTATAAACAACAACGCTGAAGCTTCGATCTGTAATTTCATTTTAAGAATCAAATCTAAGAAAATGATTAAGCGATGCGCATTGATCATCGCTACTTTCTTATACAGAATCGATTTGCAACCAACTGAGCAAAAAAGATTGTATAATTCCATTGGAGAAAATGGGAGTGACCAGGAAATTTTCGAAACGCTTCACCCACAAAAAAACTGATTACACCCATATACTGGCCCCTTTTTTCACCGTAGAATTTTCGTATAAAACATTTTTGCACGTCTATAAAGATAACGTAGTTATTCAAGGTGATCCTGTCTTACGCGGGAAGACGGCTGGTTTATGAAGTGGCAAAGTGGAATTTGTAAAATGTAAAAGGAAGACAGCGGAAGCAGAATAACCCGAGAAGGATGGTTTCGCGTTGACCAAGGGCACTGACCCACTTTCGTTGTTTCGAGAGGTCGACGCCGATGCCGACGCCGATGCCGACGCCGATGCCGACGCCGACGCGCGACGTGTACACATATGAATAATGGAGCTCACGACGAGGCTTTTATGGTGGGCGGTCTACGATTAGATCGATTACGAAACAATATGTCGCCACTGCGGTCACCGATGATTCAGCTACATATTACTATATGCAGATTTCCGTGGAAATGAAATGCTCGGTGCGTAAATCGAATCGAAGAATAAGCGAACAAGAAGCTGCGATTTCTCAAAATTCACTTTGCAAGCGTCCACAGTTCGCAAAGACTAAATGCGATACTGCGGTACTGCGATACATACTGCGAAAATGCGAATTTTTAATATCCCGAGGTAAGGAGAAGCGACGATTCAATGAACTCGGCAATAGTTCGATTACGAATTGAGTTCGAGTTAAACGATAATAATTTTTTGAAAGACTGTGCAACTACATTGCCTCGATACAACAATTACATTAACAGAGATCGTTGCGTTCTTTGCGGAATATGTACATGCTAAGTTTACAATCGAGTAGAGTTGACTCACGTGTAGCCAGCCAATACGTTCAACAAAGTTGACTTTCCGGCGCCAGAGGGTCCCATAATGGCAACCAATTCGCCTGCCTTGAATTCTCCATTGACGCCATGGAGAATTTCTTTGTATTCTGTAAGAAAAGAAAAACAATCGATCTATAATAATTACACTAATGATTAATGACACTAATGGTAGTTTGATTTCTGTCAAGGAAATCATTCTCCCAGACAAGCAACGCGACAAAACTAGTCTTTGTCTAATGTTTCGCAATTTTTATTCGTACTTTGACAGATTGTTTCGTAAAAACTTGGATGAGCGCAAGATCGATTTCAACAACCAGTTGACTCGTGTAATTATTACCGTGCAGCTTGAAAACGAGCCGAACAATGTCAAGGTGTTGTTTAAATTCTGTGAGTTAGCGGAGCGTCAGCCGCGCGTAGCGTAGTAGATGCCAGTAGATGCCAGTAGATGCTAATATAACATGGAAACCGAAAAGTGATACATGTCAGAGTTCTTGTGTAACGCGATACCAGCTGCTATTGTGTATCCACGATCGGAAGCCGAGCGTTTTGCCGATGTGTATGTACATATTTAGTTGCTTTTTTCCCACGGTCGAAGCGATTCGTTGCCAGGCGGACGTCGCGTCGCGTCGCGTCGCGTCGCATCGAGCCGTCAAGAAACAAAACGAATCACCGGGGATTTCTGAAATATTTTTGAAATTTTTCTGAAATAAAAATAAAACCCGGTCAAGTCCAAGATTGAAAAAAAATTCTCGATAATGGAATAAAACTGTACATAGACGCTTATGAAACCATACGATAGTCGGATACATGCTACTGGTGTAACATTCGCGTAACACGCGAAATTCGAGGGACCGCTCATGTTATCGGTCGCGACCCTCGATAACATATCCGATCAGTATGTGATTCTCTTCCGTAAAAAAGTAATCGTGGACAGAAGCTGCTACAATGATAACGAATAATAGTTGAAATATTTGAGGAATAAAGAGAGGGGAAAAGCGCTTGTCATTTTGCTAATGAAAAATACATAGTTATTCGTGTTATCAATTCGTTTTCAATTTAAACGAAGCGCGGGCGACGCTTGACGCGCCGTCTTGCTATCCTTGACTTAGGAATACTGGTCAGATAATTCGTGCCACCCACGGCTGACCTATATACAGGTCACGCGGAAAGAATCGTCCAAGCTACCTTGGGCACGTTCCATCGATTAAAACGATCGTTTATCATGCACCGCTACGCGTCGCGCCGCGCTAGCCTGCTTGTCAACAGATCGTTTCGTGGTATGTACATATTTCGAATCGTGCAAAATTGTAACTAAACGGAGCAGATCTCCGTCCGACATACAACTTTTCTTATGCAATTTCTGAAGAAATGAAATTTACGACGTTTACTCCTTGCCTTAAACGTTTCAATGTTGTATGTACTTTTGCAAATTTCCGATTCCATCGCGTTCTTACTGTGGAAACGTAGAAGAGCATTGCTCGCCATGTGCGGTCGTCCGCCCGTGTTTAGAATAATGTTATTCCGCTTCCGTTTGGAGGTCGATAAATACGTGACGACACGACTCTACACGATTCAACGCAACGCAACACGTTCGCGCGTGACGACGATGCGTGCATTTTATGCGAATAGAGCCGACACACGATGCGAAATTCGATTTGCTTCGAGCGTCGCGCGCCGCGCCGCGCCGCGCCGCACCGTATCATCCGGTGGAAAAACTGTGCTGTCGTTCCAAACATCGCGTTCCTCAACTACTAGAAAAACACATCAAATGCGCAATCTAATTCTATATTCAAGTGCAACTTCTTTCTGAATACTTCTCGAATAGATACTTGGAATAGAAAGTAGACAGCAAGTATCTGCCATTGTCACCGATATGCATATTTTCAAGTGTTTTCAAGGAGAATCGTAGCGAAACGATATCGCGTATTTAGTCGCATCGTTGTCGGTGACGTACTTTTTTCTTCGTTGTTGCATGAATAATACAAGAAATCTCGGCGAACGGATGCGATCGACTGAACTTTACGTGCAAGCAATGTCTGTCGGATGTCGGATACGCGGTGACAACTATAAAAATCCAGAAACGCGACGCGGCGATAAGACGCGTGATATATCTCTGCGCGTTTAGAATATCGCGGGGGAATATCTACGTCGTGAGTAAGCGAGTCGCAAGCAACGGTGGCGTTTGAATAAAATATGAGGGGCAGACAAACTACGCTCAACTACTCCGCGACTTCGACTACTCGATAAACTAGAGAGGAAAAGCTGACGGTCAAGTCCACCGTATGACAAGGAAACACGTGCCAAACCGTACAAATCCAATTCGGATGCGACTGTATCCTGGAATTTGCGCAAACGGTAACAGCAAGTTTTCTTATCGTTTATCGGTTTCTTAACATCGTTAAAAGAGAAAGAAAAATCAGTTACGCGGATTTACTGACGAAGCTTTTCTTATCGACTAACATTTGATTTTATCGGGTCGCTGGAAATTTTGCAATTCCGCGATCTTTCGCTGAAACTAGTACTTTCAGATCGAAGCTTTTCCTCGTAAGTAGGATAAATAGCAGTTATCGTCAAAAAACGATCGGAAAAAAAGCATCGATGCACATGACGAACGCGTGACCGGTCGGTCAGAAGTCAAATAGAAATTTATGCCTCCGATAGAACTTATAATAAATCTGCATATTTGCTGAATGCAAGTTCACTTCCAATTAGTAATTGTACCTACCTAAACGATTCAAACAAACAAACTTCGGTACAACGAAAAAATCTCAATTTTTTTACAACACTCTTCGCCAATCCGAACAATTATAGAACGAACCTGTATCTCGAAATCAAGAGAGGAATTGAAATCGGGATCCAGGAATTTTTTCGAATGCATCCATCGCGCGCGCGCGCGAATATTCTATTTGTTTCGTTGTTTTCTAATGAAGAAAGGTTTCTTCTGAAAACGGTCGACCGCTTTCTCTGTTTAAAACTTTCTTCGCCGCTCGCAGGACCACTTGATCCGCTTTCTCTCGACAACGCGCCGCGCCGCCGCCGCCGCCGCGTACCGATCACATTTACGTGAACACACTAAAATAAAATACATAGCCTCGGAATCGCGAACTCCGACCGTGAACTGACCTATCATTGACTCGTATCACTTTTAATTTTCACTATTAGAATTTTCACATACGCCAATAAAGTTTAATAGACATTCTTCGAGAATTCAGAATGAATCGATCAACTCTCGTTTGTTAGTTGTCTGAATATTATGTCGCTTGGACTGAATATTAAGAATTCTGAGAGTATTGGCGAAATCTCGAAAAAAGTGCTCCACGAAGAGTGTACGAAGCGAATACATACTATGATAATTGTATGAAGTATGCACTATGATAATTAGAAGAGACGAACACGAAAGCCTATCGGGCTTTGTGAGAAACGAGCACCAAGAAAATTGAAGGAAATCGTGAACGCTACGAGGCGAGGATCGCGCGATCGGTTCTCGCACAAGATTCGCGAGGTTAGTAGTTGTTAGTTGGTAGTTGGTAGTTGGTAGTTGGTAGTTGGTAGCTGGCAGCCAGGAGAATTACGGTACAAGGTGGACACTTACTCGGTCTGATGTTCCGTATGTTCCATTCGGTGACCGTGTACCGTAGATCGTGGAAGGCGAGGTCGACTTCCGGCCTCTTCGGAAACGAGTGTTTCTCCTTCAGGTAGTAATTCTCTTTGGAGACGATCGCGACACCGTGCACATCGTCGTGACTGTTGTGATCGATTTGGCAGCAGCTGAGAGACGACCGGGACGGTGAACAATGGTTCGGCGAGGTGGTCATCGTTCCTGTTAGACGAATCGCAAGCGGTTGCTCGTTTCGACGCGGTGCGCGACTCGGTCCGTGTTCACGTTCGCGGGGAAACGGTGTTTTCCTTCTGACCGTGATTCACGTCCGAAGACGCATGTCTAGCGCCGGCTACTCCTTCTCTTCCTCTTTCACGGCCACGTGAGTTCACTGTTTCCTTCCTCGGTCGATCACAGTTCTTGCATAATTGCACCGCGCGACGCTCTGCAACAGAAACATCGAAACGATGCGATGCATTTTACCATTTTTACCACGTTTTTTTTTACATTTCAGAACAGTTTTTGCCCATTCCTACTTTCGTTATAGTATATACAATATATGTGTATATGTATACATATAGAATGAACAGTAACAGACACGGTGCGACGATTCTATCGGAAGATAGAGTATGTCGTTTGCGTTTCTCGTGTGTCTGAGGGTATATCTACTATCTCTGTCCGTCCGTGGCTGTTCATCGACCGATCGTGACTATGTACGTAGAATTGGAAAGAATGAGAGTAAGGTCTGGGTGTTACATGAAAAATGACGTCCGTTTAACGTGCCAACTGCCAACGAAACAACCGCCCCGCGCCGCGCCGATATTCGTGTCGTAATATGCAATGAGCAAACCGGCTTCAACGTTCGACGAAGGTTGGGAAAGAGCGTGCAAGGTGCACTACGTGTCCGTGAACCGTGAATTCTCGATGAAATTGATTGCGGCCGAAAAAATGTGCTCCCCGTAACTTTAATCGCAACGGTCAAAGCAATTTCTCGTTTCTAGAGCGGATACGATTAGCATTCGTGAGTTCGGAGATGAAATTATAACGTGCTACTTCGTTTTCACCCTTAACTAGTAACTACGCGTAATTAGATACCTGCTTCTCTATCCTGTCAGTTCGCAGCGCAGCGCTAGCAGTTTCTGCTTTCCACTATTCGATCATAAAATATCCTGATGTAATAATGTCGGGATATCGATGCATCGATTCGATCGATTGCTCGAAAAATATGAATCATCATAGCGAATCTATGAACAAGTAAGTAATTCGTTTAACATACTAACGATAGTCGATAATAATAACAGTAAATAGTGAATAGTGAATAGTAAATAGCAAATTCAATAAGGACAACAGTACAAATTGGACGTAGATTGTACATATTGCTGTAGATTATCGGTACTATAATCTGATGGCGGATACCGCAACGAACATTATTTATTGCATCTCGTTGATTTGAATGTCCAACGCGATGCCTCCATCGTAATCGGTCATGTAAACCTACGTGTAACGTTACGGAAAGACTACCTGCGTCATCAAAAAAAAGTCTGACGGCGCTCTGTTAGTCGCGATTAAATGAAAAGGCGCGGTGCGACACGACGACGTTTCAACGATTCAACAAGGAAAACAGATTGTAAAACAGTAGTTAAATAAAGCACGATGAATAACAATCGCTGAAACAAGTTAAACAAAGAGATTCGAGCGTTTTTCCCCGATGGTTTTTCTTCTTTTTGACAAAGTATGTATAGCCTGACGTGAAATGACCGAGCGTGACCAAGCGAAAACGTGATTTCTATTCGCGAACCAACAACGACGCGTTAATTCGTCGATTAATTTTCACGTTCGTCCGTGACAAACAGCCGTATTAATTAAGTGTTTCGTATCCGGAGCTGCAGCGCGGATTGGTCCCCGTTCGTCATCGAGGCAACGCGACGCATGCCTCTATACTCTATATGTATAATAAATCGTGTAGATCCCTCATTAAGAATGTATGTCGTTAAGGCACCGAGGTAGCATTTCTTGAATACATAGTATATCGGCATCAAGTTATCGCGCATTCATTTTTTGTTCGCTTTAATAATTGGCACGCACGGCAAATTCATTAAAATCTGACTTGTAAATCCTCTCTGTTATTAAAACAATGTATTTCCAGTTATAATTTACGACTGGTAAGAATTTTCAAGAGTGCCGCGCCATCGATCACGAGACTTAATAATCGGACAACAGATTGCAAACGATCAAATTCCAATTATGTCAGAGACCACGGTGGTCTAATATCAAGGTCGCTTTGTATGCGTGTTAACGAGCCACGTCATAGATATGCACGTGTATCGTAACGAACTATGTATAAGGAGGATTCGTGTCGGAGCATTGACAACGGACAACGGACAACGGACAACGGGATGCACACTGTACACGTGTACCGAACTTCGCAAGTATTTTACGTTTAAGTTACGTAAAACGAATGCGTTATCGATCGGTTTTTACGGTGAAAAGAAAGTGTGAAGTCAACGCGATTCGTATAACGTTTTATCGGTAGCCTTAGCACTATTTTCGAAAAAAGTCAGCAGAAGATACGCGTCAGCGAGTACTCGTGATAACAGAATAATTAAGAATCGCAGATAGACGATTACCCGGTCAGAGTACGCGTTCGTCGATGCATGCTGTTGTTGCCAGTTCAAGATCGTTGCATTTAATATACATACACGTATTTACGCGTACGATTAAGCTCTGTCTTTCTTTACAAATGTCCCTGATCTTTCGCGTTGTTTGATAACATTTGCAGTTTGATCGGATCCTCGCGTTGGGACGACCTGCAACTACAAATGCGATGTTATGTACACTTGGATTGCATACAAAGCCCTCTTTTAAATGTTCTCTGTGAAAGTGGCGCAGCGGCGATTTAACCTCTCGATTTGAACCAAGTTATGCGCCGACCGTGAGCGTCGATTGTCGCTCGTCTGGTCGTCTGGACGTCTGGTCGTCTGTTAGTCTGTTAGTCTGTTCCAATCGAAAGTAACGGTACATAAATCGAACGCCTCGACGATAAATGCCATCGCGCAATACACATCTTGAACAATCGGATTCGCAAAGTTCATTGAGATTTCTACGGACGGGTCTGGGTTACACATTTTTTACGCGTTCGCCGATTGTTCCGCAATTTCAATCACTCGACCGTCCAGACGCCGACGGTAACAGTCCGAGAAATCTCTCTACAAAATACATGAATGTAACAACATTCCAAAGTGCATTCGTTCGATAATTTCCAAACGTTGAAAATAATGTTGTATTTCTTTCCTTAATGTAATACCGCACAATTCTTAAATACTTCAAATGTTTCCACTGTTTCTATCTTCGTATCCTCCGACCATTGTATGTACGCGTCCGTGGAGTTGTCAAGAACCCAATTTCATATTTGTCGACGCTTTCGGAGCTCGAATTAGAAAACAAACGAAGCTTGTTTACAACTTTCGGCGATTTCCTAATGCGTTGCAGTTTGATTACGCACTCGTCGAGGAGAAAACGAAGAGCCTTTTGCAACCGTGGTTCCAGTTTTCTTCTCTATCTAGAAACTCGATCTCTTAATTATTTGCGAGCGTGAACGCGTGCATCGGGCGCTTTCGTGAGGGCCGGTGAACCGTGGAGTGGGCAAAGAAATCCCTGTGATCGAGCCTCGAATCGAGGACATTCCAGCGATCGGTCAGTTTAATCACTCGATTCGGCCAATTGTCTCCGCGAACGTTGATCGGCCTGGAACCAACGCGTTCCAAACTTTTCGATTATGGAAAGTTCCTCGTCAATGGCCGTGTGTCCTTGCGCAAATGCCGGCACAGTTTTTCTTTTGCAACAACGTACACACGCGCACCATGGAATTACGAAAACGAATCGCGAGTAACGGGTCAACGGGGCATCATACCAGCCGTCATAATCCCTAGGAGGCCGGCAAAACCAAGTTGGAAATGATTATGCGGTACGAATTAATTTTTACACAAATCGAATGAATTTCGCAATAGCCAGCCGCTAGCTAGCTAGCCGAATAATGGGATTCGAGAATATTGCAGTGATTTCGCGAGCATGATCCATCACGTGAGACTTGAGAGGTCTTGCCGAGTGGCAATGGAAAGTCTTGGTTTTTCTTGCGGAACCGCAATGTTGGAGGTTCTTTTTCTTTTTGAACTGGACGTGTCCGATAGTTCCGATGTTCCGATACAATCATGCTATCCTCTCGTTGCGTATTGCTTCAACGAATACCGATAATTTCTTGAATATTTACAAATCTATCAATGATTTTATCTTCCAAGCTTCGGATCCGAGACAACCTACGAATGAAACCGGTTAATTCGTATTGTTCTAGACGGCGCGGCGCGGCGCGGCGCGGCTTTTTAAGAGTTCCCGAATACTAATGGGACTCACTGTAAATTAGATTGATCATCTCGGTTCAACCGAATCGAAATGAGAAGAAATGCAGGAACGCTTTCACTATGCTTTCGGAGAAGAAAGCAAATTCTATCTCGCCGCACATTTTTAGAAAGTTCTCGCGATTGTTCCAGCGAAGGCCTAAACGTTTTCAACGACTCTGATACATGACACAGATACATGATCAATAGATTGTAGATCTTTCATTTCTATCCAGACTGTTGAACGCGTTCAGCAGTTTCTTGATCTTCTAAAATTCGGTTTGTCGAAAAAGAATCAGGACCGCTTTCTACATATTAGGAGTCCCGAGACGTGCTATTAGCTTGTATAATACTGTAAGAAATGCCACTTTTTTCCGATCGACACAGATCTTTAGATATTCAAGATTCGCAGCATTACCATAAATATAGTATGTATCGAGCGATTAGCGTTTTTTGATTGCATAAATATAAATGGTTGCCATTACGGCTTCACGATGAAGAAGGCGATTTATCGAATTTATATTTGAATTCTGCCAAGTTTGCGATCTCTGCCTGAGCTAGAGAATTACGATTAATGATTTACGATTTGAACTGTCGAATACGTAAATAATATAAAACTGCTAGTAGAATACTGCATGGAAGTTTTTAGGCTCCATATTTTAGGCTCTACTACATATTCACTGTTGATACCCACGGAATTTTAGTTAATATCGAGACCGAGGATTCTTATCCCGAACAAATGACAACTGCGCGCGACTAATAGATTTAACCCAGGGGGCAGACACCTTTTCTATTCCCCAGGCGACAACAATGATTGGTGCCATTTTGTCACGTTATTCGCGTTATGCTACACGAACGACCGTACATACCTACAAATTCCTTTCTTTCTTCGACAACTATGTATAAAAAAAAACTACAATAATATTAAATTCTCTGTATGATTGTACTCTTTTAAATTGCACAGGGCAGAGACACACACATACACACATTTATAAGTGCAAAGTGTAAACTATACACTGAAACTATCAGCGAAATATTTAAGAGACGGGAACGTCGCGTCGTGGCATATTTTTTCAATAAATAATTCTCCTCGTGCCAGATACAGGATTAATTATTGTTTATCGTGGTGTAGTTACTCGGTAAAGTGTCTTTTCAGATTGAAAAGTCCATTTGAAGAAACACGTTTGCACGCCACCGTATGAAAATGAGACAACTAATTTGAACTTTGTAGCAGTCAGTCAAGTAGGAACTTCTGAACGCTGCGCTGTCAGGATCTTGGTCACTTATTAGATAATTACAATACGCAACAGCTCCATTGACATCGGTTACCGGTTACACGAACGTTTGATGTTGATACTTGTGTAATACTTGAGAAATTTCTAAACAGTGCGAAGATCATTCTGCTATCTCGCAACAGGCGAGTGTCGTTCGTGTCTTTATCGATCTCTGTGCGAGTACCTTAATCGCGATACACTTTTTTTTACCAGGTTTTTTCATTTTCATACCGAACGAATCAATACGAATCTAAGCTCGATTTTGATCAATCAAAATTCAGTTCACTTCATCATAACAGAAATGATCCTCGCGTATCGTGATAACATCGACAACCTTTTTTCAACGCAACTCACTGAAAAAACCTGGTGAAAATGACGGATGTTTGCACGAGGCATAGATCAATAACGTTCCTCGTTTATTTCGAATCTTTTTGAATGTTTGGTCGCGCGCGAATCGTCAATGCTTATTTGCGTTCGGTAGCGATTAGTTACTGTCTTAGTTGAAACACTGCAGTTCATCGAAATCCGCGAAGCCGAGCACAGTCTCGAATCGAAACGACTCGAAATCGTAAACAAAATTTAGAGATAACAACTACGTATTATAGACAGCGGATCTTTATGCAAAATCAAAATTCTTAACTTCCTCGAAATTTCATTAAATTTTGATTTTGCATATAATAGAAAAAGATTTGTTCTCACAGTCCGAGTATTTTAACATTCTTCCTAGATCGGGACGCCCTGTATAACAATGACTCTATGGTCACGTATGCCGTATGCCGTATGCCGTCAGATTCCGTGCCTCTTTCGGTTGACCGACAGACCGAAACGGAAACGTGTTTCCTACAAAGACTTTGATCTCTTCGAATGCTGCACTTTAATTGCTAATCGACTATCATTCCGTGGCAGCGGAAGCGTCGTGATTCATTTTCCTGGATCGCCGCAGAGTTACGTGCTATCAGCCACGGGGCGATCTTTCCGCGAAAATATCGACGCGAACAGGCGCTACGTCATCCTAAAGTAAAGAAGAAGAGGCCATTTAGTATAGTACTTAGTATACAGTATATATCTGTATAGAAAAAGAAACAAAAAGTTCGAAACGGAAGTCAATCTTTGATAATTACGAAACGTTAGGTCTACCTCAGGAACTGCACTTGATCATTTCTTTTCAGATTGTCATGTGGAAGAAGAGTTTTAAACTACACTTTTCCGAGGTAGAATCGCCGAGAGTCTATTTAAAAGGTAAAGTGAGGTAGAGTGCGAAACGCACCGATACATAGGTAACAGAAGTAGCCCCCGACTCGCCTTGGAATCGTAAATATACTTAGTTATTTATACATATAAATGGGAGAAGAATGAGGCTCGTGGCGGTTAGCGAATCTTCACGTACCACCGCGCCGCGCCGCGCCGCGATGGTTAAAACACGATGACTAATTCCAGGCGCGTTCAAGATCAATATTCAATCTCGTACGTCGTACGTCGTATGGAATGAACTTGACAGAATGCGAATTCTTATGACGGCATCGCCGGCGATAACAGTAAACGGTGGACGATCAAGAGATCGGGTATAAAACGCTCACCAGTAATCGGTCAACGGTGATCGATGCGATCCATGCAATCGATAATTTGATAGCGGGCCCATAATCGAAAACCTATTATTTATACACACCCAAACAAATTCCATGTGTTCCCGTAACTTCTTCTTTCGAACGTGAACAATTTTCTCACCGAAATTATCAGTAGGAGATAGAAAAAAGTTTACCATTCCGATTCTATGAATTCTACCTAAAAAACAAGAAAAATTTTCAGTGGATTTCAAGTGGCTTTCCTTGGTAGTTTTACATCAATCGTAGTCTATTTCCAATTCCAGACATTGCGAAATTCTCCGCTCACGCTTCATACATTCGAACGGTATGTTCGACAACCTAAGAAGCACGACGAAATCGATTTTAATAGATCGATACCTAAAAACCGTGACTTTGATGCTTAACTATATAATTGGCGAAACTCGGTCGTAGAAATCGCTTGGATATGGTCGTAACGTACTTTTTACTAGCG
Source organism: Lasioglossum morio (assembly GCA_916610235.2). Taxonomy (NCBI): domain Eukaryota; kingdom Metazoa; phylum Arthropoda; class Insecta; order Hymenoptera; family Halictidae; genus Lasioglossum; species Lasioglossum morio. Next base: position 120,203 of record OU744331.1, read on the forward strand.
CGCGCGCTCTCTCTCTCTCTCTCTCTCTCTCTCTCTCTCTCTCTCTCTCTCTCTCTCTCTCTCTCTCTCTCTCTCTCTCTCTCTCTCTCTCCTCTATATCTCTATCTCTATCTCTCTTTCCATAGTTTATCAAGCCGCGTGGTACAACTGTATGACATTCAAATAGAGTTATTTGTAATCGTTCCTATAAACTATCAAGTCCACTTCTAATATCAACGTCACAAATATCTTTTGCTTTAAAGAAAAAGTTTCTTTGTATCGTTAAGAGTAACGTAGATATTTTAGATATCATTTTCAAGCAACGCACGCTGTACATATATGTGCCATTTAAAAGCGCGCCATTTTCGTTATCTAGAAACTGCGGAAAGCATGATTTCGATAAGAGTCTCTGTTGTTGTCAAATATAATATTTGCTTGTTGAAACAAGTACTTCTTGCTTTAAAAATTTAATCGTGTCGTTAATAATAATGTAAATATTTTAGGTTTCATTGATATGGCCCGCGTATTTTATATACATACTTAAAAACACGTGGCACGTGCTCGATCTACGCGCAACCTCAGAAGTTAACAAAACGCAGGTGACATTAACGACATACGACATACGACATTCGTCACAATGTAACAACCATGTGACGCTACAATGATAGCGGATCATTTCAATACCGAATCAAACTGGGTGTAAACATAATCACGTGTTTGAGGAGATATTGTCTATAGTAACGTAAAAGTGTGTAAGAAAACAAGCAATTGTATCTGATCTCGTTCGATCGCGTATCGATAATTGACGGTACGAGTCGAGGATGACTTTAACTTACACGCTCGTGGTAATGTTTGGCAGCGTAATCGGACATCCGAAGGCTTGTATCGAAGTGTCAGGTGGCCATTTTGATGCTTTTGTATCCAACTTGCGAATTGCGATAACAACGCGGTTAAAAAATCCTTTCGTTTGTATCCCACAATAATCGATTTTATATCCGCGTTCGAGCCGCACAAACGTATCGGATCCTCAACCTGAATTTCTTTACTGGATCAATTGCGATCGTTCATCGACTGAGCCTATAAATAAAAGCGGTGATTGGTGTAACGAAACTAAATATGTATAAGTTGCACACGCACCACTGAATCCTTCCATCCTTCCCGAACTTTGCGACAACGAGACTAGAAATCGGTATATATAATATGCGTGTAGTGTACAGTGTGTAGTGACGGTAGTGTATACAAACGCTGACAAACTTTAATACATACATTCGACCATAATATTCGATTCCTTCATGAAATGCTTATTGAACCGACACACAAAAACCAAGCGATATTTACGTGTATGTCAATAAAAAAAACGTGGTAAAAATGTCGAAACACGAAGCTGTCGACGGTCTCCTCCACTTCGCTACGAACGAGTTCCTGCTCGTACAAAAATATATTATCATTATGGACGAGTGGTTCTGTCAACATTACGAAACGTTGCCAAAAATCGCTGGCGGTTACCAATCGTAATATCGACGAATCGAAACTGATTACACGGTGTAAGAATTGTATAGATAACAGACAAAAATCATCTTACGTTGGTGTTAACTGGGCTGTCAGCGGACGAATTGGTTCGCGAACCAGCGTGATGCCAAACGAGCTGAAACTCCTATGACAGACGATCTGGCACTACCAAAAGTTTGCAGAGGACTGACCGTGTCGTTGTCGTTGTGTTGTCACGATGTGCCGTCTTCCTTTCTCTCTCTCTCTCTCTCATGCTCTTTTTCTGTAGAACGGACACCAAACGGAACTGAACGGAACGCAAGCGTACACCACGGCGAGTACGGTGCTGCTCGCGGATCGTTGATTGGCGCATGTCCCACGAACGTCCCATGGGTAACGTTTCAGAACACTCGAAGTCCCAACAGTTCCTAACGAGAACACAGTGTCAAATAATCGTAAATTGATCGATTCATTTTAAAGAGAACTTATACACTTTCGTCTACATATTTTCTGTAACGATACAAGAAACAGAAATCGCATTAATATAAATAGAAACACGTGAAACGAAACGATACGAGGAACAGCGAGGAACTGTTACAAACATTTAGAAGAATTCTAAGGTTCTACGGTTCAGACGCAGATTATTATTATAGGAATTCTGAACAACACGCGACTCATAATCACAATGTAAAAATATTTATGAACTGTACCGAGTAGATGATATGAAATTATTGTAAGAAACGAATGTGAACGAATAACAGTCAAATTCAGTTGAGCGCCGATACAACGAACGTTTGAATCAATTTGAATCAAGCATAGACAGTTTTGCAGGTAGCGGCCAGTAGCGCCACTGTACGTACGACCACGGAAGAGGTACGTTGATAGACCAATCGCCCCATGTATTTTTCTATCGCATGTTCGTGAGGCTTCAGATCACTTCAGATCTCCTCCAGAGCACCTGCGAGCACCTAAAGAGCGAGAACACTGAGAGCATCTCTAGAGTCCAGAGTGGTACAGAGCCATAAAATGCTCTAGAACACCATTACCAATTCCGTGTTGCGTTCGACGTTACCGACAACTCATGAATCACTGATTCAGTGAATACCACAAACTCGACTAGAGGGCAGCACTTACCGGAAACAGCGAAACATATCTCAACTCTTGATACGTATATGGTCTAATGTAGTCGTGGATCTAGTTCCAACATTTATCATTCGTCAACGCAGAGGGCCTAAGAAATTCGTGGAGTCCAGTAGAGTCTTTTAATTATAATAAACGTTGCTGCGTTGATAAATACTTAATTATGTTGAAATTATTCTAGAATACGGTGACAATACAGTCTACATGCATATCAATAATATGTATATAAATCCAAAGCAGATCAGAGCAGATCAGAGAGGAAACCTCTATGCACCTCTATGTATACATAGTCTCAGCTTATTTCTATATGTATATGTAACTTGATTATACCAAGTACAAAGTCGTTTTTTCGATGAGCGTTTTGAATAAAAAAGTTGTATCATAATTGTTGTCAGATATCCATGTAACGCAATGTAACATACACCAAACATAAACGCGATACACGCAATTTCCGAGTTCCGAGTTCCGAGTTAACCTATATTGGCCTATATCGCGACAACTAGAGCATAAGCATACATACATAGATAGACGATAGACGCTACGGTCCACGGTCCACGGTCCACGGTCGACGTTCTTGTAAATCCGCCATAAGATTACATAAAGAGCGACAACGCTTCATTGACAAATTCGTTGGTTCGATAAAAAAAATCTCATAGTACGTTCAGCGATTTAAAGCACCCATAGACGCGCGAGGCATAGATTTATCAACGGACAGCCTCGAACGCGTTTTTCAATCTGTCAGAAACAGATCGTTGATGCGTGAATGCACCGTGAAACAACGGAAAGAGGAGGAGGAAATATTTTCCAGCGCCATCTTGCCTCGTAGCTCCTAATTCGTCAGTGCCTGTGAATGGACTTGTCATAAGTGTTTTATGTTATTTTGTTCGTTGTTTCGGTTTTAGGTTGCAAAAGTTAGTGTATTAAATTCCGAGTTCACGTCAGGGTGAGTAGAATGGCTCTGCATTAAATCGCGCGAAACGAAATCCGGGAACGAAATTGTTGTTAAGTTGAACCCGCGAACTATTTACATACATACACGCATATATAAGAGTGGTACGGTCCGTCGAATAAAAGTGTGCGAGCTTTCTGTTCCGTTTCAACGATAGACCGCGATTCTCTCAATATTTCTGATCGCGATGCCGCGATGCGTTATCTCCTCTCTCGCTTTCTTCCATTCGCCGTCTGACAAACTGTCTTCGGAACAATCGGAAGTATTGGAACCAGTTTTTATACTATAGCAAGATCGCGAAGTCACGCCCGCGCGCGCGCATGTGTGTGCGCGTGTATGTAAAAACGCATAGGAAGTGATAGAAAGAAAGTTTCGAAATTGACATTTCACGTATTTTCATGAACTAGGTGGTCTGGCAGCTAAGTCGACGAGTGCATACATACCATTATTATTCGAGCTACGTTAACGATTCAGCGCTTTACAAGTAGCCGAATAGATTTTACAGAAATATTCTTCCGCACACGTAACTGTTCTAAATAACGGATAGTATTCACGTACTGGAATATTCGAATCGTGTTCCACAGAGTGTTGAAGGTTGAAACGCCTATTTACAATGTAATGTTATCGTGTCGTCTGCACGAACGTACAAACGCAACGAAACTTCGGTGAATGTGGATGAATGTTCAGATTAGTTCCGATGCAGAAAAATTCAATGTTTCAGAGAAAGTGTATATCGTAAATTGTAATAACAACACTTCGTTAGAACAAGTATTTAACATAGTGAGTGTGTAAATACACAAAGCATGTGCATGTCCGACGTCCGACGGCATTGTTCTTTTTCTTTCAACACATTGGACGCCACGTCGGTCACCAAAGTCTGACAACAATCTTCCTTTTTAACCTGTGACCACCTGTAACCACCTGTGACCACCTGCCACGGTCATCAGTCACCTGAACAAATACGGTCTCGAATTTACAAAATTTTCATTTATTGCCCGATGCAAATTAAAGGACAAACTTTAACAAAAATTAATATCAATTTCGTATTAAATATTCCTGCGAAATATCGTTTCACGCGTTGTCTACGTATATATTTATATTTAGATATATTGTATATCAATATCTCCAACCTCTATCTCAGTATCTCAGCTTATAAATGCTGTCTATGTAGAAACGAATGTCATCGGAAACACACGACAAAAAAACTATGCTCATGAATTTCACAAAAAATCTGCAGAGTCGTTGTATAGAACGTTTCAGCTTAACGATGACATTACGTAAAACTAATGCATTCGTTATAGATTATTTGAATGCGATATTACGATCTTTGTAATCGATTTACAGTGTAGAACTATTCTCTATTTATTTGAAATTTGTTAGGTGGAAAATGCAAAACAATAGATCAATAGTTTCACGGTCATTTGTAAGTCTAATACCGTGTAACTCTTGTCAGGAAACCATACGACGACAATCCCAAAGAGATCCGGTGCTGAAATAATTCCTTTAACGTATGCGTATTGCGGTATTAAACTGTTTCTTTGGAGGTGTATTTGCTTAGAGAAACTCCTCTAACTGATAATTCTACGTACGACGTAACTATGCAAACAGATGCTCAAAACAGACATCCAACAAGCACGCGTGTATTACTTATCTCTGATATATATTTTTACAGTAGAGCAAAGTCATAAGATATAATTCAATGTTTCATTAATTTTTACAAGTCCAAGTAGTTTTTAAATTTTCTTTAAATTTTTCTTATTTGTCGGATCATTTACGTTATCAAGGATATTGCTGTACAAATTGACATTGCGTACGCTTGGCGCGATAAGATAAAATCCGAATACAGTGATATCAACCGATAGATAATGATGGTTTCCTTTATTTTTTCAGTTTAATAACAAGACTATCTCAAAGAAAAATTCAAATTCTACATTTTATCGATGTAAGTAATCCGATTTCTTATATAACTATTGCATGTGGTCTATTGATTTTTAATCGAGTAGTTTGGTTCAGATTCTTTTTCCTTTAATATAGGAATTTCTTCTTCTTCTTCTTCTTCTTCTTTCTTTGTTTTTTTTTCCCCTAATACTTTAACTTACATTAAAGCGCTTGCAACAAGTTTCACAATGAATAAAAGTAGTAGTAATCCTCGAAAGGATAAACTTTACATTTTTCAAATAATATTGCAGGATGCTATATCGATGAATTCAGAGTAATATCGCGTGTAAACCACAACTTTGATTCCCTTGTAATTTAGAATTACATTTTTATCGTTGCCTTTACCATTAACTGAATTAAGTAAGTTCATATTTTTTTTTGTACAAATTTGCTTCCCAGCAAAGGGAATTCGTAATTACATCGTAGAGACTGTTGCAGATAGCGATATAAATTATACTTATACAGATAAGAAATACCTGCTTTAAATGTACCGTATTTGTTACGTATAGTTTAGAGGATATATATCCTCTATTCGTTATTCGTAGAGACAAATAGTAATGCTATTGGTATTGATTCTTTATAGACAAAATATAATTACATCTAAAGCTGAAACAATAGCGTAATTTATTTATCAATCGAGTATGAGTTGTGCCTATTTAATCGTTAGATATTCTTCGAATGTGACATCTTTTACGATACTGTATAATATACTGTATATTCGATGGCTATACGCGAGTGCGTATCCGATTCGATACGCGGTATTCCGTGCAATATTTATTTGCATAATATTTAGTAAGATCGTTCGAGTTACGTAAAGTACCCTCGGTTAATTATTTAATCGTTTGCGCGTTACATAAAAATTCATTCATCATTCACAGGTAAATATAACAAATATTTCTTGGTTATTTAGCGAACTGTCTAATAGTGTAGGATTTTATTCTGATTCGAAGACTGTTCGGGAGTTTTCTATATTTCTGGACAAGAAGTAGCTTCGTCGACAACTGCCAGCAGTATTTCGTATGCCAGCAATGGCAATGCAGAAGGTAAATTTCACAACAGGCCACAGTCAACAAAATAAAAAGTGTTATTACCTTACTACTAATCGACGATGTTGTTAGAAAATGTTTGAAAAAGAAATTTCGTAGATAAATGTTTTGTGGATACTTTTCTAAATAGTATACAGGATGTCACAGACAGTTGCTTCACGATGGCAACGAAGAATAACGATTTACGATCGATATAACGAGAAAACTTTTCGATTCGAACAAATGCATATAATGAAAAAACAATCAATTTGAAACGAATCTTAACGGCGCAACATCCTGTGTACACAAATGATATACAAAGTATAGTTTTTTAGTAATCAAGTTTTTGCACATACTTGGACTCATTTATGTTTTATTTTTTTCAAAATCATAAGATAACGCGATATTTCTGCACATTATGCGAGTTGGTATCGCAGCAAATATTATTTTCAAAGAAGTTTTTCAATTTTCGTAGAGAAATATAAGATAACGATCCTTAGGCAGATCGTCGGATATAGCAAAGAAAATGTTCTCAAAAAATAAACCTGTCGTTATTTGAAAAAACGTGCCAGTCTCTCTTATATTAATTTGGAATCTACGCAAAACACTAAATGCACTGTTTTAATCGAAACGTTTTATTTGGGGTATACGAACATAGGCACATCTCAAAAAAGAAAGTTGTTCTACTTCGAAGCTGTATATATTATATTACGTTTAAAGTAGTTGTATCCTGTTCTACTACCTTATCGTATTCTGCTTGTCGTACGAAAGATTTAATTTGCAAGTAATATGGCCATACAACAGCTAGGAGAGAGGGGGGGGGGGGAGAAACATTATTGTATACATAATAAGAGGGGTTTCTTTATTTTATCGTCGATTGCACTTTTATTTTAGCTACTTTCATTCATTCTATTACTAATCGAGAATAGAAAGTAGCGATAACGTATTGTTTCAATAAAAGTAGACTAGAAGAAATATTTGACAAATGATTTTTTGCTTCTTTACTAATGCGTATTTGGTCGCATGGCTTTGGTATGCGACGATTGCCCGTATTTATCGCTAAACCGTATAATCGATTTTCTCATTTTTCTTTGTAGATTCTTTAAATGAAATTGTGTTTCAGTCTTGTTGGAAATTCGTAGCATCTATTAAATCTAATAAACAATAAACGCGAATGTATACGACGATAAGTATGGGCTTTTGAAAGAAGCATGAATTTGACTACCTGTTTGTAAGATACGGTGATCATTTTTTAGATGAGAAGGCAAGGTCAGGACGTGATGCAGGTTAACCTGGCGGGTATCAGGCGAGACATTGTTAATCTCGCCCACAACTACAGCAATGCGCAGGTGATTAAACAAGATTTGCTCGTACTATTCTATTCTTGCGTTTAATAAAAAAAATATGTGTTCTATGGAACAGAAAGCTGTGCGTAAAGCCACCAGCAACGATCCGTGGGGTCCGAGCAGTACGCTTATGGCAGAGATTTCTGACCTAACGTACAACGTTGTGGCTTTCACCGAAATCATGCAAATGTTGTGGAAAAGATTGAACGATCATGGTAAAAATTGGCGGCACGTGTACAAAGCTTTAGTTCTGTTGGAGTATTTAATTAAAACAGGATCGGAAAAGGTTGCACAGCAATGTAAAGAAAATATTTTCGCCATTCAAACTTTAAAGGGTAAGTTGTTTCGTCCGATCGGTATAATAATATAATATATTCTTTGGTGACGAGCGTGTTTTTATTGTTTTCAGATTTCCAGTACATGGAAGGGCCTAAAGATCAAGGCGTGAACGTAAGAGAGAAAGCGAAGCAACTAGTGGCCTTATTAAAAGACGATGAAAGATTAAGAAACGAACGAGCTAGAGCATTGAAAGCTAAAGAAAGATTTACACAATCCGTTAGCGGGTTCGGAAGCGATGGATTGGATGCAATGTCACCAGTGAGCAGCGATGTATGTTCCGTAAACTGTAAACTAATAATGAAAATATCAAGCAGCAATCACGTAATTAAAAAATGACGATTCATTTACCGATTCAGTTTCAGGATTGGGAGCCGTGTCGTCTGGGTTCCGAATCTACAGCCAGACGTGCGTATTAATACGAATATATTCTATATACAGTGTGTCTTTTTTCGCAAACTTTTTTCTAAGAACGCAGGAATATCTCGTTGATCGTGAAACTTTCGGCCAGCGAAACGGGCAATATTTGTCCATGTAATAGGAGCTGGAACAGTGTGCGCTAGTTCAGCTCGGTTAGTTAGCTCGGGCAATGCAGGATGCGGCCAAACGAACGATTACCTAATCGTAATCGAGTATTCTAATAATAAATCGAAAATCTTATCAATTTTTTCGATTTATTTTTACGCGGAGAATACCCCTCTGCCCGCGCTTGTACACGTTATTCGGCCGCACCCTGTATTGTATATCAGGTTCCATTGTGCCGGTGCAGAAATTTCTCCATCGCGCCGCCCCGTCCGAGGGTTGAAGATGAATTGCCGCATAAAAAAAGATACATTGTATATTTTGCATGCAACCTACAAGTAACTATAATCTGTGCGCTGATTAGCCGAATTGGAAGCTGCAAGGCCACAAACAGTCGGAGAGGAGGAACTGCAATTGCAATTGGCTCTGGCAATGTCTAGAGAAGAGGCGGAGCAGGAAGAACAAAGAAGACGCAGCGACGACGTCAGGCTGCAGTTAGCTCTCAGTCAGAGTCAACAAGATTTTAAGTTAGTGTCGATTATTGGAAAACTTGAAGTATCGCAAATATCGGAAGTAGCTTGCGCGAGAGTATCAAAGATAAGAGTCTCGCAATTAATTTCTTGCCTAAAGACACACACGAATTTCAGAGCTCCGCAAACCGAGAAACAAAGTCACATGCTGGACTTGTTGGACGTTAATCTCGGAGAAGCCAGCGGCGGAGCCAATGCGCAAACCGATCCTTGGGGTGTGCCCGTCACCGCGCCGCCGCCCAGACCACAGGTATACATACATATATATGCTCACGTAAAGCTCGGTTGAACGATACTTGCGCGCATTCGCTGATTGCATGTTAATACGATATTGCGTACTCTTTGCACGTTGCACAACAGTCTTTGGATTTGTCTCAGTTTTATATGTACAAGGTATGTTCGGCCAATACAGTCTAGGATACTATAGCGCTGTGCTACAGCTTTGCCTCGAAACTTTTCGAAAACTTAGAAAACCAGACCAATTGACCGGTTTTTATTCCGTAGCCGCAAAACGACCCATGGAGCGCTCCCACTACGAGTAGTACGTCACCCATGGTGGATCCATGGGCACCTGTACCGCCGCAAAGACCATGTAAGACGCTAACAATTACATAATCGGTAGTAAATAGTTTCGTCCTCGAACCTGCAGAACAGCTATATGCTTACGCATAAAACTATTTCTAACAATCGTTGAAATACCGTTGAAATCGGAGGATAGCTAGCTATTCCGCAGGGGTCCATCTTATTTTCTAGCGATCAACCGATTCGTCCAATTTCAGCGGCTGCGATTGATCCATGGCGGGCACCCGCACCTTCGCCTGTTCCAGTTACATCTCCACCTACAGCGGATCCCTGGTCACCTGTGCCCGCTACCGGCGAAGCCGAAACAAATAAGAAACAAGTAAAGTTCTGGCACACCTCTAAGCGTGTTTCCATTCTTAACGATGATGATGAATGAATTCCAATGTATCGTTGTTTTAGGCTGGACGAGAGGGTGCAAACTCTGCTTCTCCGTCTTTCAACAACCCTACTCTAACGCAGAATATAGGGTTTGCGGCGCAATCGCCGCAGAACATTGGCTTTGCGGCGCCATCGCCGCCAAACATAGGCTTTAATCTGCCTACTACTTCGAACTCTTTCAACGCCACGAGCAACGGCTTCAACGGCACCGGGTCTAGCTTTAATCATTTCCCCGCGGGTAATCAAAACAATTCTGGAGCCAGTCCGCTGAGCGATCTAGACGAGTTCGATGTAATTACTAACAGAAATAAGCTGGGATCTAGTCCACAACCAGTAAACAATGGTATCGCTATTATTTTATTACCACGCTTATCTTTAACGAAGAATATACCTGTAACATGGTCTGTCGAACGAGATCACCCGCAGTGAAATATACCAGCGTACATCCCAAAGGATGTACAATAAATTCCGATGACTATGTTTACTACGTTTACTGCCTCGTCTCGTTGGACAGACTATTGACACACTAGTTGTAAAATTGTAGGCGTTGCAAAACCAAATCCTCTAATTTTCATTAGCATCAGCTTTAGCGGACGCGTTCTAATATTTTTCATATGCAATTATTGAGATCGCAAAGACGCATCACGAGGAATTATTCGAGAAATTTATTTTGTTGGGTATATGTATATTGGAAAATATCCAAGGTGCGGAACGTAACGCCTACAGGGTGTCCCAAAACTACCCTAGGAGCCGAAAATGGGAGGTTCCTTGGGTCATTTGAAGCGATATTTTCCTTAACAAAAATGTTATCCGCGGCTTTGTTTAGGAGTTATTAACGATAAACACGGACCAATCAGAGCGCGACCTAGACGCGAGTTGGTAAAATCGGCTCGGCGCGCCAACTGTCCATTGGCCAACTGTGCCAACTCGCGTCTAGGTCGCACTCTGATTGGTCCGTATTTTTCGTTAATAACTCCTAAACAAAGTCGCGGATAACATTTTTGCAAAGGAAAATGTCGCTTCAAATGACCCAAGGAACCTTCTATTTTCGGCTCCTAGGATAGTTTTGGGACACCCTGTATATAGATTAGCATATGGTAATGCCTACCTATGTTTTGCCGTTTACTAATCGTGATACACAGGATCAATTGAAACAAACAAATACAAAACAATTGTTTTTGTAGGAGGTTCGTTATCACCGGATCCATTTGATTTGGGAGGCATAGGCGAAAATCTTCCTACGAGTACGGGAGCTGTTAAAAAGACACCACAGTCGTTCCTCGGGGAGAACTCTGCTCTGGTTAACCTTGATAATCTCGTCAGTACTTCTGCGATTAAACCAGCCACACCAACGCCTACAGGTAACGTTTCAGTTCAACTCGATAACGTTCAGTAGTAATTTTTCATCTTGAAAAAAATCCCCGTATTCTCTATTTGTTGTGAGAAATAATCGCGACTATCGGTTTCGTCCTAATCATCTCGCGATGCAGTGGTTTTTTTTAGGACGGAACACCGTAGTCTCGGTTATTATTATTTAATCTACTGTAATTAACACTCGCACGGCCATCGATTTACAAAAATTTCAAGATACCATTCGGACGTGAACACAAAATTCTAATCTCTAAAGTATTTCGCTTTTCTCGAAAACAAATGTCTTTTTTTTTTGTAACGTATTCTGTCTGCAAAATAGCATTTCATTGGGAATAAATTCGTGAGTATCAACAAACTGATTAACTGTATACTGCATGAGTGCATGACTCAATTTGTTGTGTATTTAAAGAAAGTACAAGGATTTTTGTTGTACCATAAATCTTCTTTTACAGCGAAGACTGACGACGTACTGTTACAGGTTTTTGACCGGACTGTACATACACGTGTGAATTGAATGCATTATCTTTACAGTTTAATGGATGCGTTTACCCTTGAAAAACGATTTCTTTTTTTTTTTTAACTTCCCGATTCATAGGGAAGTAACTGTAATTTTTTATTGTAATTTTCTTGCAATGCGTGATGTACGAATAACTGGCGAGTGTAGACTAACGTTGCAAACGATTTTCCAGCAACCATCTCGTATTCAGCAAATCCATTTGCGACGGTAACACCACCACCACCCCGTCCTACGATCAATCAGATTCGACAGGATCCTTGGGCAGCGAATGCACCTACTACAGCGAATCCGTTCCTCTCGTAGCTCGGCAATAGAATTGTCGATGACGGTCAGTCGATAAATCAAGAGCACCGTGGTTTAAAAAGTATTCGTGGTTTTTAGCGGTAACCCTGTACGGTATAAGTTTCTCGATCGCTATAAAATAGCTTTATTTCAAGATATAGGCGACACACACATACACGTACACACATGCATGCATACGCGCATACGTACATACATATATACATACATACATACATACATACATACATACATACATACATACGTACGTACGTACATCCATATACAGAGAGACGACAGAGTGAAAACGTCCTATCGCAATAAAAAGAAAAGAACAAAAAACAGAAGATATTCTGAGAACACGCTAGTTTTAACATTTGAAAGTAATACGAGTCTTTTACGAATGATTAAAGCAAGCGACCACTAGCGACCATTAGCGACCTATTAGATCCTCGAATCGATCAGTGAGAAAATAGAAATGTTGAAGGAAGTACGCTAGTGGGCTCCTTTCAAAGTTTCAACAATGGACACGACTAACATCGACGTTTATTTTTACATAGCACTTGAGACAGTCTAGCGAACATTTATTTCTATCGTGCTTATTGCGCAGAAGTATTTTTTGCGTCAGCTACGATCGAATCGCTTGTAGATTAATCGCGTAACGACGATGAATGGGGAACTGTTTCGAGGATAACGTTGGATGCGCAACAAACGGGAAAACGATGTGGTGTAAATTAAATCTTTGGATGCTTGCGCGACCCCAAGGTGTATAACTAGATTTTATAATCACCTTTTTCATATATAGTATATTTTTTAAGTATGACTCGATTTGACTCGGTAATAGGATATGGTAGAATCATTGAACAATATTTTTGGCGGACTATAAGACGTGAAGCTGAGGGACGATGGGAGCAGTGGTCGACGCGTCATGAATCAATTTATTTGTCCTTGTATTTATATATATCTATATATATACGTCTTTTTCTACGGCTAACGAGATCGTGAGACTGTAATCGTGATTTGCAAAAGCATATTATATCGAACAGGGTTCTTCGGTTTGAAGTTCATACGCTTAACAATGTGCATCGATCGCGGCTCGTAACAAAAAAGAAAAAAAACAAATTAATATACATTCGCGTTGTAGCATGCTTTTTAATTGAAGGGAAAAGTGTGAAAGGTGGAAACATATTTTGCTTTTCGTCAATTCGTGCGGAAGAACGTTTAAAAGGAAAAGTGCATTTGTTTTGAACACGTTTACTCGCTCACTCACAGTCTTGATAAATGTACATCGTTTATCGTACATAACGAAGAAATTATATGTTTACGTAGAATATACAATTTCCTCGTTGCGGAGAAAAGAATACGTATCTTACGTAAACGTATACGGGTCGGTGTGAATCGCTGTTGAAACCAATGGGTCATTTTGTCATACACAATGGCCTCTTAAATGAAACAACGGACTGCCACAAGAGTATATACCGCTGTAATTAAAACGATATCGGAACACGGAACACGTGTAATATACGTAACTTGCCAGGGAATCGTTTTATCGAAACATCTTCTGTGAAAGTAGACGATTCGTTAAAATGATGTTGTGATGTAGCGACTAGACTGTGGATGTTTATGCAAATATGTAGAAATCTTCCTCGTTCGATGTGGAAATGACGGCGACAAAGTCGGCGAGAAAGTAAACTTTCTCGGACTTGATAAAATTGTGCAGAAAATCCGCAGCCTATCGTCGATACACTGACGTGTATCGTATGAAGTATGAACGGTTTCACGGGTTCACGAGTTCAAATGACTGATCGCACGAGTTGACGAGACGCAACGAAAATGTGCTTCCACTTTTACAAATACTCAGTTTGCTGTGAGAGACGTGTATGCTAGTAAAACGATGCGTCGTTCGCTGATTATTCACTGCGTTTAGCAATACCTGGAAGTACTTGCGGATGGGACAGTCTGAAAGCAATTCACTGGAAAATGTAATACTGTCTTTTACACGTGTAACGTACGAGTCGAGTTTAGTTTGTGAGATTTCACACAAGTTTCATTCCGATGACCGTTCAAACGTTCAAACGTTATTTGCACAGGCTTCGTGCACCGCGGAGAAACAAGCGTGGGCTGGTATGCATTTTGTTATCGGTGAGGAGTCGCTGTTTACTAAATCGAAGCGTTTTATAATTTGATGGAAACTCACGTGTCGACGCGCTGCGCCGCGCCGAGCCGAGAAGGGTTACAGATACGATACGAGGCGTTTTTACTCGTTCGATAGTCGATTTAACCTGTTAATCGAGAGAAGGAAACGATACGGGTGAGAATACATACTATTTATATGAAATGCGAGCGCTACGTATGATACCATTTCTTCGGAGAATCGTTGCTAGACGGTGGAATTTATGCAATATATAGCATTCGTTTATATGTGTAAAATGAAATTTCATCAGATTTTGATTTCGTTTGAAATTAGGATTTCGATTAGAATTGATGTTTGTATTATAGATTCGAACGAGCATCTATGAAACTTGAAGTAGAATAAATCATTAATTTATAAAAACGAAAGAAAATACACGCATATTGGTGGATAATATCATCGACGAGAATATATCTCGGAACACGATACTTCTTGGTTTTCATGGATTAGACTACGAGTGTCTATATTTGCATAAGTAGTCGTAGTTTTAATTATTCATAAACCAGACACCGGGAAGCTGCGAAGTCTTCCCCGGTTAACAGGTTAAGGGTATCGATTTTAATCCGAGGACAGTAAAGCGAATCGCATTAGCTTTCGTTCCATACGAGGCAATTTACAATTGTACCTTGATTTATATAATGAAAGAAGAAGAAAAGAAAACGAGAAATTGTAAATACGTTTAACAGCATATCGTTCCCCAATTGTCAAGTCAACTTCTTTTCGTCCGTGCTCGATGGACGGTATATAGGATACTTTTAACTAAGTCTGAAAGTGTTTTTTAACATGGTTCGCTCGTTCTTTCCCGTTTTATCGAGGAAAACGTTGCTGAATTCGTTGGTTTTACATCGATACTTTCTACGCTCGAACGAGACACGATCGTCGGCATTTTTATCCTGTTAACCGGCCGATTCTCCAAGCAACAAATTCAATCTATAGAAATTTACAAGGCCACCAAGCTCGACCGTATCACTGCCATTATCAGCGATATTCCAAATATCAAAGTACAAACGACTTGATCTGTATCGGTCTGATAACGGTACCGTTCACGAGCTCCGGCCACGCGCAGAGATGGCTTTCTGTAAAACTATCGGGAGTCCGGAACTAGGATGGCTGGATCGTATTTCGCTTATAAAATATAATTATTCGCTCGATAGAAAATTCATCGAAAGCAGAGTGAAAGTTGGTCGGATCTAATCATCACCAATAGAAACTGAATCTCGAGAGAAATAAATGAATACTTACACTTCACAACGTTCACGAGTCCCAAAAGTACTAATTGAATTAACGAGGACACGAAGTTACGGATAGATAAAGTCAAACTACGAATTAACTCGCGATCCCCGGCTAACCGGTTAACAGGTTAATCATGATAGTCGACACAATCAAAACGCGTGTATGTATTTATCAGCGAGTTCTTTTTTGACACGTTCAGGACGGATGACTCGATTAGTGTCGATTACGCATCGCGTCGCCAAACCGAGGACATCACAAGAAGAGCCGCGCGACACCGATCAACATCGATTCTCTTCAAATTTTCTAAATGTACGTATCTCGTGGTTTGGTCAGAATTTTGTCCTGGACGTGTTAAATGACTACTTTGCAGGTACAACAGTGAATACCGACTAAGCATTTCCTTTTTTGAAGCAATTAACGCATTTTACAATTTTTATACAAGAATACAACATTGACAAATGGGGGAACAGTGTTTGCCTGCTTCTAATTGAATCGTACACGATCGATTACACCCGCGGTTCAAATTCTGTTATAAGTGAAATATTGCTTAAATAATTCCATTGTATTATTCTTCGTTAAATTAATCGTTTCTGTTGCATTATGCATTTTCAACATACTTGCTTCTATGATTGAAACTATGTATATTTAATATGTATTTATCCGGATGTTCGCGAAAATATGAAGTTATTACTATGTGATAGGAATGTAAGTCACCGTATACCACTCGAAGTTGTGTTTCACCGATTCAATGATTCAATAGTCTGCGCTGCGTTCTCTCTCTCTCTCTCTCTTTCTCTCTCCACTGGCTTTCTAGAAACATTCTTCTATTCGAGCGAACGTGTCTTTTGCGTCTG
The DNA here is from genome assembly GCA_916610235.2 of Lasioglossum morio. NCBI lineage: Eukaryota > Metazoa > Arthropoda > Insecta > Hymenoptera > Halictidae > Lasioglossum > Lasioglossum morio. The sequence continues at coordinate 136,861 of OU744331.1, forward strand.
GAATTCGACATCGACCAACTGCTAAATCTTTTATTTTCGTTAACTGAAATGATCAAGTAACTTGTTTCCTTCTTTTTTCTTTCTACTTTCTACTTTTTTGTACAAAGCAATAGATTGGTATTCTTCTGTACGTACATGATGTGATGCACGAGCTTCATTTTTGCGCGAACAATGGAACACACTGTTTAGTTTTTAGTGTTGGTGTAAGCGCAGAGCAAATTCAAAGAACATTTAAGAATGAATATTATATATTTTAGTAGATTATATTATTATTATTATTATTATTATTATTATTATTATTATACAAATAAATGTAAAAATTTTCAATTTTTCTGATTAAATATTTAATTTGAAGTTTCCTTGTATATATCGTTTCCTCTATATTGAATGCAAATCACTATTTTCGAATTGAAAAACATTTACAAGAACAAGTAACGATTATTATTTCTACGGTGTGAATCACATGAAAACAGTACACTTGAATACTTATGCTACACAATCCTGAAGAATGAACCGACAGAATGGTTTCTTCTTTTCTGTACATACTTTGTGTTTCCATGTCCGATAGAGGTAGTCGATTTGTTCGATTTGTTCGATTTCTTCTATTTGTCATGGCTCGTGTCGAGAAGTAAAGAAATTACAATAAGTAAAGAAATTATGCAACACATTTTATTTTATAGAGATGCTTCGGTCGAAGAACTTATAGTAACCGGAGGAAGGAAATACGAGCGAACTTGACTATGTAATTGTGCTATCTCAGGGTCTTCCCTTTCTAAAGCTCTGAGTAATTGTGCAAACTGAACCGTACCTGTAATATACGAAAGACTAATAAATTATTTCTAACGAATGAATTTTTAACTTTGGACTGTATAGAGCTTACCTTCTCGTCCTTCTGCAAATCCATAGTTCTTGATAACGTCCATTTGAATTTGAACAACAATAGGAAATACGAACTGCATCATTTTCAGCATTTCATTTCCTGAGTTTTCCTTTGCTTCTGTCAGTTTCTGAATATTCTCTGCGGTACTCAGCGCTGTTAGAACATCTGTCAGAACAGCTAAAGCAAAATCATCGAATAAGATTCTTATTCAAATCATGTAAATTTCACTGTGAACATTCTGCTTGAAACGTCAAGTACCTTTCGCTATTTCCGGAGTAAAATTAGGCATAGTAGTCATTACAAAGGCAAATTAATGCGAACGAACGTGTCAATAATAATTTAGGCAATTTAGACAGCCGTCTATAGTATATGTATATAGGTTGCGAACTGCACTACTATTATTGTTCAAACAGATTTTTTACAATACCGAAGCTGTCTCATAGTATTATTCTGAATATTTTCGAGTTTTTATTATTATTTTTGCGCATACGCAGCTTTTTTAACCTGCGCCTGCGCAGGTTTTTTCAGCTGCGCAGGCGCAGGTTTTTTCAGCTGCGCCTGCGCAGGTTTTTTTTAGCTGCGCAGGCGCAGGTTTTTTTAGCTGCGCAGGCGCAGGTTTTTTTAGCTGCGCCTGCGCAGGATTTTTAAGCTGCGCCTGCGCAGGTTTTTTTAGCTGCGCAGGCGCAGGTTTTTTTAGCTGCGCAGGCGCAGGATTTTTAAGCTGCGCCTGCGCAGGTTTTTTTAGATTCGCCAGAAAGAAATAATAAAATTAGCAATAATTGTTGTGAATAAATTTTGCGAAATTATTGGGGCCGCGAAGGTACCCGATATTCGTACTTGGCTGACTGAGGCTGACTGCTAAGACTAAAATCGTGACGCATGCACGAAAAAGCGACCAATATCCACCAACATCTCATCACTGGTTATGACAGGTTATGATGAAGGCGTTACTGTAAATTGTAAACACACAACACAACAGAAAAGTAGGTTAAAAAATATATATTGCAAATGGTCTATGAAAATATTTGATGAAACGCTAATTGTTAAATCTTACTGGAAGATTGCATTGTCTCGGAAGCATTCGATAAAAATACGTGAATAAAATCGACCACGATGAGTCTACACTACGATCAAACACTTTTAAACATTTTTTTGAAAGAGAAAGTCAATTTCTTTGACACAATTTTTGGATTTCTTCATCGAAAGTAAGTGATGATGCCGCAGCTAGATTTATCGATATATTTGATATATTTTTGAATATAAGATATGTCACCCTATCACCTGTAGAAAAAATTGTTCTTTCAATTTTGTTCACAGTACAGATTTTTACGAAGAGTACGGTCCAGATAAGAAATCGGCCCTTCCACCTGGAGAAGCGGAGAGGGTGGTATTAAACAGTTTTAGGAAATGGAAGAACATGCCCAAGTTTCGGTATTCGAGTAGAGATCCGCAGAAAAGTCATAATTTGAAAGTAGAGACCTCCGAAAATACCAAAGACGACGTGCCAACGATCGAGGAAGAAGTCAGTAGTACAGAAGCTCCGGTAGTAGAAGAAGTTGAAGTAGAAACTAGCGTGGAACCTGAAATAGTAGATAAACAGATTTGTTCAGAAGGCAAGGATAAACTTTCAGATAGTTATAACGGAGCGGCGAGGGATCGTTATACATGGTCGCAGTCGATTAATGACCTAGACGTTCTGATTAAACTGCCTCCTTGTATAAAGACAGCGAAGGAACTCGCGGTGAATATAGAGTCAACGTTTATCCAAGTAGAGGCAAGGCTACCGACGATTGTAAATAGCGGTTCGATATGGCGCTCGATTTTTGCTGGAGAGCTTTGTCATAAAATAAAAAAAAATGAATCCGTGTGGTCGGTTGTACCTGGAAAACATATCAGCGTACGTTGAAATACCGATCGATCGAGCGGGCTTCGTTATCGTTGCAGTTCCTCGAGTTTCTTTAGATTTTAGATAAATATAAGGTATCTTTTTTATTTTAGATTCATTTCGAGAAAGCCTCTGAAAGGTGGTGGGACGCGTTTCTCGTCGGCGAGCCAAAAATTGATCTAAGTAAAATTGACTGTTCGAGACATCTCGACGACATGGGAGTAGAGGAGCAAATGAAAGTTCAAGAGCTAATGTGGAATCATCAGCAGAAACTTCTTGGCAAACCAACATCCGAGGAAATTGTGAGAATAGCCTTTGTCTTCCCGTTTTATACTTTATACAGACCAGAAGGTTCAACGGAAGGTTCCACAGGTGATACATAACTGGAAATTATTTATTTACAGAGAATGGAGAAGATTTTGAAAAAGGCATGGAACGCGAAAGGGTCCCCCTTCGAAGGCACACCATACGATCCTTCGGTTCTAAAGTTTAGTAACTAGTTAATGCGATTAGTGCGATTTCTATTCTCATAAGCGGTAGTACTTAACGAATCATTTGGTATATCTGTCGAAGAGCTTACGTGCGTGCGTTCAAACGCGTAAAAATTTCTACGTAACTACAAATCACGATGTGTTTCCAAGCATTCCATGCTTGGACGCAAATGGACCGATATCTCTCAAAGTACCTTTTCATATTACTCGTTTACGAGAAACGGCGCGGCGGTCGAGTTTGATCGTCTACAGTTCTACAGTCTACATAAAATCCCGTATTTATTATTAGATCGTTTGACAGTAGATCTGAAAAGAATTGTTCGTGATCGTCGTATGTCTTGAACGAATAACATCGAAAAATTTACCTAGAAAAAATAATTCGTATTCTTATCTTCGATATAAATATCTTTTTCGAATCCGAAAGAAAAAAATTTATAAATTATTATTAAAGAATTATTAAAGAAGAAAATTTATCGGACAAATTACTATATTTACTGCCTTCCTTCTATTGAAATTTTATTGTAATTGCAGAAAATAACGGCAGATAAAATCAGGGAAGCTTCCATCAAGTATATTTACAATCAAAGATCTGCTGTTATAGCTTTTGGTCGAATTGAAAACTTTCCAGACTATTGTAATGTAAAAAATTCAATGTATTTATTACGATATTAAATTAATATTCGTGTATTTTATGTCGCATCACTTTTTCCTCGTGGAACAGTTTTCAAGAAAAATGGGAACAACGTTAATGGCAAATTGTAAAAGTGTTTTTCTCGAATATCTTCTAAACAATTGATCGCATCGAAAAGAAAAAAAAAAGAGTTGCATGTGTAAGAGTGTACCTCTCCGTTTGCATTATACAATAAAGATGATTTATTCATGCAAAATGAAGAAGATCAAATATTTACTACAGCAGCAAATGATTCGTGCCGCTTTTCCCATAAGACGTCATGTAAATTCCGGCACGAATCATTTGCTCTTCCGAAACCTCCGTACAGCGCCATTTCGTGCAGCGGCGAAACGCTCAAACTGTTAGCCAAGTTTAGTTCCAAGTCCACCGCTAGATGGCGCTGCTCCTATTTGTCTAACAGTTTGAGAGTTTTGCCGCTGCACGAAATGGCGCTGTACGGAGGTTGCTCGAGAGCGCCATCTAGCGGTAAACTCGGAACTAAATTTAGCTAACAGTATGAGCGTTTCGCCGCTACACGAAATGGCGCTGTACAGACGTTTCTAACTTTATTTAGAAAGAAAATAATATAATCCAGACGTAAATTATCTTTATTTATAAAATACACATGTAAAGTAAGCTTCATACATAGTACACAAGAATTCATACGCTATATAATAAATACCAGTTACTAAATGTATATGATAATAATCTATACGTTATTAAGCCGTGCATGTTAAAGAACTGTAAAGATTCTACTTGGTTATCGATTAATATTCCATTCACTGAATTGTTAGAAAAATAATTCTTAACGGTACATAGACAATTGTCCAATTTGTTTATAAGAAAAACGAGATTACATAACAATAATTTTACGACTCTTCTGTTTCTTTGTGTAACATAAACCATTTATTTCCCTTGAAACTGTGTTGTAATTTTACCACGTTTCTTTATTGTTCAACACATGAGATTACGAATAAAGCTTCAGAGGGCTTAGACTATTGTGTAGCTATATTAGGTTGTTCGTAAAGTTTCTTTGGTTTTCGATCAATTATATATATGTTCTGTTGCCGTAGTTGCTCTCTGCGGCTCCGCGCTCTAATCATTGCAAACGCTCGGTCTCCGAACATCATAATGCATTGTACGCACTGATTGTTCGACGCAACAATCATCCAACTAGACTAGTCAATTTCCGGCGAGCAATTAAGGTCGAAGCGGCATTAGCCGCGCAAAAATTCCTGGTACCTGCATGTCCGCGATTTCATGAACCCGCAGGCACGCGGGAGGTTCTCGCCGGTGATCTATCGTCGACAGATATCCAGAGAAAGAAAGAGAGGGGGGGGGGGGAGAGAGAGAGAGACGATTACCCGCGGATCAATATTAATCAAAGACGGAAAAATGGTGGATCTCGCGGTAGCCAAGGCTGCCGAGGATCTGCGAAACGATCTGAACGGAGAGCCGCGCAAAATGCAAGAAATTCCTTGCTTTTCCCCGATGTCGACTATTGCACCGACTTTATCTCGGTGGTGGGACTGTTTGGTAAAGGAACAAGGAAGGAATGCTTGACGATGGTAGCAGGTAGACAGCCAAGCGCAACACGCTGTTCTCATTTCCCCTGCATCCGAAATATTTATTAACAAGCATTATCCGGTACATATGTCGACTTGTTGCAAGCGTTTGGTAATAATTTGGTCATAACGATTATTCTTCAAGCCTGGTTCGAAATATTGTTTCGTAAGAGCAGCACAGAAAGAATCGTACGCACCGAGGAATTCGCGCACATGCGTGCATCGAAATCTCCTGGTCTCCGGCACGGCGCGGCGCGGCGCATCGCGGTTGCAGCCGTAGCAGGGAATGCGGGACACGTGACACGAGTTCGAGAGACGTTTCCGAAGGAAAAATCGTTTCCCAGGGGAACCCACCCACCGTGCGATTCCATTATCCTTTGGAGGCAGCCAATCGGCGGGTTTGTGTGAGCGAATGTAGACGAGCGTGAGCAGAAATGCATTCGCAGCGTTCTCGGTTCTCGGTTCTCGATCGTGGCTTCGTTCTACGTTGGAGCACGTTCGTTGAGCACCGCTACGGGTAAAACACAGGTAATATACCTGCCCGGGGCTACGTGTATCCCCACCTAGGGTCCGGTTCTCTCTCCTTGGTCGACTCTCGGCTTTTCTCCGAGGTGAGTCGGGCCGTTAGTGTCGTTGTCGTAGGAGAGAATGGTAGTAATGCGTATCGCGGTGTATCGTGCACCCTGAAGGACGACCTCATCGTCGAGCGAGCCAGTACCTGCTGCCTTGTCTTCTCTTCTTCCATCGAACGACAGATCTCGCGCGGTGTTTGCCAATCCACGATCCTATGATCCACGTTGATCGAGAACGCGAGTTCGATCCGACCAGAGAAGGATATTTCGCGAGGCTGGACCGATTCGTGAACGGTTCGTGACCTGTTTCGTGTGGATACCCCCTCCATCTCTCTCTCTCTCTCTCTCTCTTTCTCTCTCTCTCTCTCTCTCTCTCTCTCTCTCTCTCTCTCTCTCTCTCTCTCTCGCTCGCTCGCTCGCTCGCTCGTCCCTTTTCATTCGGATCGCGGATGCTCGACAACCCCGAGGACGACGACGACGACCTCTGTTCTCGACATCGTAGCTGCTCTCCGGTATCGTTACAGTGGTACCGTGTTGGGTGAATTTAACGGAGCGTGGTGTGCTGTCGATAAAGGGAAATTGGTAGATTAGAAGAGAGAAGCGGAAACACGTTGGTTGGTTCGAGAGGAAGAAACAGAAGACGAAGAAGAAGAAGAAGAAGAAGAGGATACCAAGATGCCCTGCTCCGCGGTGACGCTGTCCCTCGCGACCATAACCGGTATCATTGCCAGCGGCCTCCTCGCGATCTCCTTTTCCACCGACAACTGGCTCTACACCGAGGTCAAGCGTGCCCAAATCCAGGTTCGTAAAGTCCACTCTTTACAAACGCATTTTTCGATTCGAGAACGTGTCCCACCGCACGCTCCCCGAGCCCCGGGCCCCGGGCCCGCTTAAGACCCGAGGCTGCCACGTTGGGCCCAACGAGAGATCCAACTCTACTGGTAACCCCGTTATTTAATGGACAACGTATTTCCCTCGCGATTATCTTGCTTTTCGGAGAAAATTCTGCCGAACCTTACTGGTTTTTGGCTTGGCAATGTAAATCCGCGACTGATTTACATCACTACGCAAACGGAATTGAAACAGTCAGAATTGGAACCTGTTGCTAAAAGTACTGCTAACATAATGCTTTAAAATTAAGTTAAGCTTGTACCGTGTTTCAACGAAAATATGACACGTGGGTGAATTTTTGAATGTGAAATCACGTTCTTGTTGGACATTGAAATTTTAAAGCCTTTAAGCGCTTCGATGAGAGTTTATTTTCGTCGTAGAAAAACTGGTTTTCTTGTGTCGATGATTGTATCATCCCGGATACACCTAGTACGTAGCGTGTGTGCACGTACGATATTTTAGCGAATTCGCTCATCGAATCTGTTTATCGTTCGTGGATGTTTGGAAACCGATCTGAGATTTCTCCGATAATTCTTTGCAAGGTATTGCAATATAGAAAATAGAAAAGAGGAAAGATGTCGTTATTTTGTTCGTTTTGATTTCCACTTTCTACGGTAAGAGAATATACAGGCTCTGAAGAAAGTGTCTCGGTTGGAACAGGGACAAAATTTCTTCGGGTTGTCAACGGCGAACGAATATCTTGGGACGCGATTCGATTAATAAGACGTTACACGGACACATTACGGTAAACGCGTTGGAAAGTTCGTTCGTCTCGTAGCCAAATAGTTCTCTGTTGCCTGCTGGTTTCTTTACTTTTTTAGCTGTTATCTTAACTTGTTATCGAATTTTTCTAAGCAAACTTCGTTGCATTCAAACTATTAGCGGAACGCGAATTAGTTGTTAGAAGTAAAAGTTTACCAAGTTCATTGGCGAAATGGAAGAATTTGGAAAAAATAGCGCTGGCACGAGAGGGAGCCCCGTTAATTCTGAGTGTCTAGAAAATTGCTATGTTCTTATTAATAATCGAGCCAGACCGGAAGTGGAATGTCCACGGCTTCCGTCGTCCTTGTGACAGGTGAACGTTCGGGTCGAAGGTCAAGTTCATCCTCGAGGACCTCTGTTCGAGGGAAGATGTTCTCACGAATCTTTCGTGAAATATTCCACGCGGAAGCCATGGAATACCACCTTTACAGCGAACGATACCGTTCTTCCGTTCTTTCGTTCTTCCGTGATTCCGTGATTCCGTGGCTTCGTGATTCCGCGATTCCATGGCAATGCGGAGCGTTATAGGAGATTCTCACTCTCGATTCTCGTGAAATTTTCATGGAAGCGAATTGTTGCTCCGAACCCGTTGCTCTAAAATTTCAATCTCGCTTCAAAACACTAATACATCTGTCAAAGAATTTTCTTGTTAATTATCTTATAGAAAAGCGTGGTAAAAAAAAAATGATTCAACGAACCTACGGGGAAAAAAGTACAAGACCGTACCCGTAAGTAGGTACACACAGCGATTTAAGTCGCGAGAAATTTCAGCAATCGTCGCGTGCTACTTTTACAAGATAAATCTACGGAATGAGCGACAGGGAGTTTTTTTCCCCGGCTAAAATATGTATCGATTCGCAGGACAGGAATGAATTGCACGCCGTGATTCTCCCGTAGAAAGTACGGTATTACAGAGATGGTAGTCTCTATGCTAGTTTCGAGATAGGTACTTTCGAGCACACAAGTCTTTACTTTCGTGAACTTGTTTTGAAACGGTATCTCTTCGAGCGAGATTTCTCAATGACTCGCGTTGCTACGAACCAACATTGCTTCTCGATCTCTATTTTTTACCACGCTTATCAAGTACATAGTTGAGTATCACTCTGTCGGAAAGAATTCACGCTCGGAGCAGAGTTCGCATAAAAATTGCAATTGCTCGTATGCTTTTAAACGCTGACACGTTTCGTCTTGGCAGGTAGGAATTTTCTGGCTTTTTAGGGTTGATCGTGGGAAAAATGCGTGGCTTTTTCCGTGTGATTCCGCACGAGGATGGATCGTCAGCTGTGGAATTTAGCCGCGAATCTTTTCGGTTCGGCTCTGGGCTTGCCCCGGTCTAGCCTCCGTCATCCACGATCCGAACGATCGACATTCCAAGCCGCGCCCATTTTCAGCGCGTTGACTCGACAAGTCTCGCGTTTAACGCAGCCCGCCGCGCCGCGCCGCGCCGATGCACGCGCAATCGTGCACGCACTCGCTCTCCTTTACGGGAATCGGTCGCCGGTTCGAGACAACCGGAGACTTTTCTCTTAAAAAGTACCGGGATTTCGTTGCACGCCGCTTTCCTGCGCCTCCTTTATTTGGGTTCCCGAGGAAAAACCGCCGTTGCCGCTGCTGTCGCCGCCGCCGCCGCCGTCGTCCCGCACCGGATCGATCCTGTCCGATTCAATGGAGAGTTGTACGAGCAACGCTGTTCGAACCTGTCCGGATCCGCCTTGATCGTCTAATCACCCAAACAATAATGCCTGGTCATTCGTAGAGTCGAGCATCCATAATTCTAGCCTCTATACATATAGGACAGGTTTATTTATTTCCTTCCGTTACATCGAAATAAAAGAACCTCGATACTGTGTCGCTCCAAGTTTCGAAATTTGCTGCCTCTATCGGTTGGACTTTTTTAACGGACAGTAACTAACACGTGTGATGACACACCAAGTGTCATCAAATGTTTTTGTTTCTGCACTCGTGGGAGTCTTCCACACACGGCAAAATAAATGTGTTTAGAGCTTGTTATTATTGGCGTTGAGTTCTCGATTGCACGCACGACAAGCGTCAGTGTCGGTGTATCTAGCTAGACGTTGACACGTGGAGCGCCGAGAACAAAGAGTTGCTTTAGCAATTACCGTGATCCGGTTTGGTTAAAATCGATGGAATATTACTCGATCGTTTAGAGTATAGACTATAGAAGGCAACTGTATGTTGGAGCTGGCTGTATGACGTACGCCGCTCTGTTATTCCTAGGAGCTGAGGCGCGTTTACCTTGGCGAGCGCAGCCGGTGCTCGCGCCCATTAGAATAAAAATGTCGGCTCGACTCCCCCTTTTGCCGACACTGAACGATCCGTACAGTTATGTTACTTGCACCATCTCCTTTTCCCAGCCAGGTGAACGATTACACCTATCCCGACGTGTTTGTGCATGTACGTAGAAAGAAAGTAGACTGTAGGTGTAGACTGGTGTAGATTGTAGACGCGTAGACGAACGCCAGAGATCCCAGGGACGATGATAGACGAGGATACACGAGGATACACGAGGATCGTGTTCAGCACGCGCGAACGTCTGTCTCGACCGTTCGAACTGAATCTCCCCCTCTTTCGAGCTTATTTGGCAGAGGAATCCCGTCGACCTCTGCACCCGTTTCCCTTTCGCAATACCCTCCACCGTTCCTTTTTACCACGTTTTTCTATTTCTGCAACCTTCGGTCTGCTGTCCCCAATTTTCACCGATGCGATAGGTTCCACGGTTTAGGAAACGAGACTCCTACACGGTTTATTCTTCCATTGTTTATTGGTCAGCATGTATTAATTAATTTTCCAGCTGTTACAATTTTCTTGCCAAACCATTCGATTGGTGATCACTAAAAAAGAAGGTGTTTAGGTAGACAATGTATAAATGAATGGGGGGTCTGGATAAAGGTAACAAAGCGAGTACCAGGAAGATCACCGACCGGATACCAACGATCGTAGATATCTCGTCGGTAAACCATCCAGGCTGCCACAACGAGACAAAGGAGCGTCGTTCACACGTGCAGGTCGAGAAACCTTGAATCTTGAGAACCTCGAGAGAGAGCCTTGGTTTTCGATGGTCCAGTGCTCGCTAGCGTTCCGCGACGTGGTCACGCTCCGGTCGCGGTCGAGTCGAAGTGACGCGACGCGACGCGACGCGATGCGATCGCATCTCCTCAGTTTTCGTTCTGACATTCCGAAACATTCAGAATTGCTTCCAAGAGTCAGACCTGCGAAAATATTTCGTTAAAAATAATTGATGTCACATCTTTAATAATAATAATAATAATAATAATAATAATATCGATCAACATTGAAATTGAAATTGTTTTTTCTCGTCACGACCCGTTTGAAAAGGCTCCGAAGAGGAGCAGGAAACGACAAAAATTAGGATCGCGAAATCGTGATATAGTCTACGTGCAAATCGTACACGTGTCGCGCGGGCGACAAGGACGCGTCGACTGTTCCTTTATAATTCGTGGCCTGAATCGATCTTCCGGTTATGTCACGATTTCTTCAATGGAGGCGTAATTACACCGCGCCACTGCAATCCCGCCGGTCGTTGCCGACACAATAAATACATGCTCGCACGAATTGTAATCGACTTGCGCAATGTTCCGAATGCCACGCCGCCGCGCCGCGCCAAACGAAATCGTTGTCGCTTTCAAAAAGGATTCTGCGGACGCAGCGTTTCTTTAAAAAATCGCAGTAACGTTTGTGCAAGCTCTACTACTTTGCAATCGTACTGAATCGAAGATAACGTAATCACGAATGTATCTTAATCTGTACGAGCGAAGCGAGTGCTATTCCTCTGCGCAAGCCATTTTGCTAACTGATGGTCATGTGAACATTCCACCGTTGTTTCATTCAATGGTAATTCAGCTGTGAGTTAATTGTACTGTCAAGATCAGCAATATCGTACTCGTTTAAAATGTGGATGTAAAGTTGGTAATTCCATTGTTCCGACCCATGACCTAGGAGAGTTGCATTCGCGTAAAGTTGCAAAAGCCTCTCCACACCTTCAAAACTTCAAATCATAATATCTACTGTCTAAAATGAACTGCCAAACTGTGACCATAAATCTTCCCGATGTTTCTAACACAGATAACACCGATTAGGCGACATAAGTAGTTACAACTCCGCTATTCGGATCTACGATCTAAATATCTAATCCCGTCTAGCATGCGGATTAGACAAACTACGGTAGATAAAAATTCGATGGAAAAATTGATCGCGTTCGCTCGCAGCTTTCGATCGAGCAACGTCACGATTTACACGTCCAGTATACAGTATACAGTATACAGTATAGAAATTCATTGCACCAGACTTATTCGAGGAACGAGCGGAATGTCGTTTCCCGCGAGAAACCTTTACCCTGCCTGCCACTTTCATTGTTGCGCAAACCGCTTGTCTAGCTATTCAAACAGCCGGAGACCATTAAACGGTGGCCTCCCGGGACAGTCGTGTCCGTGTATTTCAGTGTATTTATCACCCGGCGCGGCGCGAAATCATAAATCGAACATTTTCATAATTTGTTCTCGGCGCTGCGCCGAGCGATCGCTCGCTCGCGTGGGCCAACGGTCGAACTCGTCGATGCCTCGTTTTCCGAGAATCTGATTTTTGCATCGTTACCTTGTCACTTGGCTGAATCGAACTTGAACGAGCAATCGAAATGCGTCGAAACGCGTCGAAACGCGTCGAAACGGAAGGTTTCGCTCGCGCTCGACGAACAACACGTTCCCCGCTCTAACTATTTACCGGCCGAAGAAACTTGCGGCGTAATCGGACCGATGTTTCGCTGAAACAAAGCTTGCAGCTTGTATTTTTGCTCGACGACACAATGAATCGACTCCGGCGATCTTGGCAACTCGTAAATAGACTGCGGAAGTTGTGCAAATATGCACCGCTGCGCTGGTCAAATGTTTGCAGCAGGCTGCGCTTTCGCAACCGCGGAACGTTGTTGAAATCAACGAACGTGTTCACGAAAAGTAACATCGGTGGCATTGGTAGCGTCACCGAACCGAGGACTCGATAGAATCTCCACGCGGAAGATTTTCTTAGAGATGAACGAGGAAGTTGATATTTTCCTGGAAAACGCCTGGTTCCGGCCGCGTGATTTCCACACAACCATAACGCATGATTACACGAGGAAAAGGAATGCTGGAAACAGCTGAGAAATTACATCCCCAGTCGTTTCTCTGTTGGATGCAACGAAATTACATTCCAGGGAGTAACGGGACCCAGAGTTTCACGTTGTAGCAGGGCAAATTGTCGGGAAGTTGAAGAACGAATCGAGTAAACCGAGTAAAAGAGACATAAAACTCGCAAAGGGTTGCGCGGTGTCTGTCACGAACGTTTGTTCCTCGAGCCGCGTCTCGAAAAGATGATTGATATTAATTAAAAGTGGCACATCGCGCGCCGCGCGCCTTGTAGTTTCATTCGATCTCTATCTGCCGGTGGAGGATGTATTATCGGCAAAAAGACGTTTCAATGACCGGAATGAAAGGTAATCGGTTGCTGCAAGGCCGGGGAGGTGGGGCGGGGGGGGGGGGGGGGATATGGTGGACGCGATGCCAGCGGAAAAACGGTTATCATCGGCGAATCGCGAAGGAATTCCGTTCCACCACGAACACGGTAGGCCATACACTGCAAAGACGACTTCGGGAAAAAATTCAATATTACAATTGGGAATTGACACGTTCGTGCAATGTTTACCGAGAAATTCTGAAATTTCAATGAAACACCAGTGGCAGCGATAACGAATTTTAGACGTACAACTGATACAACTGATACAACTGATAGAACTTGGGACACGTTCTTACGCTAAGGAGCGAATGAGCGATTGTAATTGTTAGGCCGCGCGCAGTTGCCGCGCCGCAGCGCGCCGGTCGGTTCAGTGCGTAAGGGTGTTGAAAAATCGGTATGAAAGTTGCAGCGGGTTTTACCTATCTCGTGGTTCGCAAAACTGAAATGTTATATAGGAACGAGTTTCATGGTGAACGGTGTACCCGCGATTTTTTCTTCTCTCGCGAATTCGTTGCAGATAAGCCGCGTTCGATTAACGCTTTCGACTTATGTACGTAGGACATTGAACTCGGCGCGAGCGTGCTTTTTTTTGCTTTAGAAATCTGTGCTACCGGTTGTCGAAAACTGGAAAAAGTCTTGGAAACACGTTTGCTGGATTTATTTGCGATGGAAATCTCCCTTGGTCGCGAATTCGACTGATTTATGGCTCTCGTTTTGCGCCGCGATACGATACTGTTTTTCGTCTTACGTAAAGCGTCGATCGTTGATCCAAGAAAATTGAAAGTGTTGGCTGCAGATTAGCTCAGGGATCGACAAACTACGGCTCACCAGGTTAATCGACGCGAAAATATAAAAAATAAAAATAAAAAACAAGTGAAATTACGTAAAATAAGAAAATTAACAAACGATGAAACGATCGTATCTTGGCAGACTTTCGCAGAAACTCTCCGTCGACATGGATCGTCGCGTGTCGACCTACGCAGCTACGCACGAGGGAGTGAAGGAGTTACCGCAACTTACGAGCTGCCGCCCACGCGAGCATATTTCGCGCTTTATCGTACGCAAGGTTGTTAACATTGGCAGGCGTTATGTGCGCTGCGACACAACTACATTAATCATTCGAGAATTGTCCGTTGATATTCTATGTATCGAGTTTCTGAATTCCTCTTTGACAGTCTTTGAAGGTTCCGTCGACGCGACGCGACGCATGACGCGCGACGCGAGACGACGTCCACAGATATCCACAGGAACGGTACGATAGAAGTATTAAAATGTAAAACCAGTGAAAAATAAGAAACAAGAGTAAGAGAGGCGTGGAGTCCAATTGGAGTCCAATTAACGCACTTTTATCGCGATGGTGTTCATCGCCTAGGTTTCTCCTGAAATTACCGCGGGACCGTTTCACCTGCAGGACGAAGCGGAATCGACCATGTTAATAAACAAAGAACACTGGCCACGGATCGGTAATCTGGCCATTCGTATGATCCGACTATTAACGTTTACGTTAGCAGTCCAGTTTGCAGATCAAAAATCAAAAATCAAAAATCAAAGAAACTGAAAACTGAGAAACTACAAGAAACAGGGAGACAAACAGGGGGACAAAAAAGAGGGAAATAACCTAGTTCGGTTGGGACACGGTCCCAATGAGAATTGGTTTTGAATCGTAATTTAAAATTGAATTGCGAGGGAAGAATGGCAGAGCTGTTTCCAGACAGTTTGCAATTCCCATTGAGCCGCGTTTTCTTTTCTATGTCAAAGAAATCGCAGAGGCAGGACGATGTTCCCGCGGTCGAGGCGAGCGGAGCCTCGGTGGCGAAACAACCGCGTGAAAGCAGATTCGAGGGACCTGGTCGCGACCTCTTATCATTTTCCAACCATTTCGACCAGCTAATCGCGTGATTTCTGATTCGCCAGCCTGGTTAACTGACCTGCCGTAAAACTGCCGTTTCGAATACTCGTCAGACAATCTCTTACGTCTTACATACGTCTTGACTCTTAACCGATACAAAAATCTTATTTCCTTAGGAGAGGTTAACGTTAAATAGAATTAGTCACCATTTACTGTTTAATATATATTGCGTTATTTCATTGATGTGTTTGTCTGTATATAAGTATTTGTGAATGCGTAATCCGCTTGAGATGTGCATTAAACTATAATGTTAACGCAACTCGTGTAGCAATATGCGGTAAAGTGGATAGAAAACGAAGGGAAATTTCGTGATTCATCTAGAACCTTGAAATCGTATTAATCGTTGCTCGATTAGAAATGCCTAATCGATAAAACGATGCAAAGTTGAAAGGACAAAGTGAAAATCGTAAATATTTTCTCGCCGGATCGATAAGACGAGGAAAAAACCCGCGATCACCGTTGGCAGCGTGGTCGAAAGTTCATCGTGCAAGTTGTAGACCGCTTCGCGTCGCGCCAGAAAGAATGCTGCGGGCTGCGGGAGGCATGGGTGTACAGTGTAAATACGTCAAGGTTAAGAAGATCTTGCAACTTGCAACACGCGAGCATTCGGTATCCGATTATCGCATTGTGATCGGGGAAAACCGTGGGACGCGGAATCTCTCTCGGATTTCCTGCGCGACGAACGTCGCTCTTCTGCATGATCGATTGACATCAACAAACCTAATCCCCTATCTTATTACCACGCGCGACCGGAAATCCCGAAGACACGCCAACGAACCGACCTTGTAAATGCCGTTATTTTCTTAGCGATCAAGATTTTTCATTTATTTTCGTTTCGACCATAATCGCACTCGTACGTAAGCGAATTTTTGATTTCCGGTCACTAGAACGAGTGGAATCACGGTAACAGTCCCAAAACGGATGGAAACACGCACCGTTTACACGCAAGAAAAACGTATAAACGTAGAAACGTAGAATTGGCTTGTGATCCGAAGGTAGAAGACAGGTAGCAGTTGTCAAGAGTATCCTCGACGTGGCGTTGGGCCATTTTGTAGAAAGTGCAATGGCGATTTTCTGACGGGTGCACCGTAGAAAGTGCAATAAGCCGGAGGTCGCGCGCGAAATGATCGGCTACGCGCGCGGTTTAGCCAGCTAACGCGAGCGCAGAAAGAAACGTTTTCCACGGTCCGTTTCAGATCCACGTTCTAATGGCGACGCTCGTATCCCGTGTGCGTGCGATCCGTTTTCACTGTTCCCGAGGCATTGCACCGGCACCAACGAGAGCTCGTATCGTTTCTCGTTTCTCGTTTCTCGTTTCTCGTTTCTCGTGGCCACCGGAGATCGTTCTCGGATACGGGCACGTTGATGCGACAACGATCACGGTCCGATCACGGCCCGATCACGGCCAATAATTATCATCGTTCGCCTAACGGGCCCTGATCTCGCTTGACGATCAGCGTGTGTCGCGTTTCTATCGCAACCCTGCACGCGGATCAAGGCCGACATTCGAGAGTAGCGCGATAAGTCTAACTCTAGGGATAATTCTCTCGTGCTCGTTGTCGCACGGCTCGCATTAAATTGTCTTTTTCCCAAACGTTGCACTCTCGTTGGTGTTCTCGACGAAGCGTGTTAATTGTTCGGGGGAGTAAAGGTAAAGGAAGATCGTGGGCTCGGGAAAACGTTATCGGATCAAACGATGCGTTGTTCCCGTTGACGCCGCGCCGAGACGGTCACTGCTTCGCAGCTCGGAGTCCGACGCCTACAACTCAACAACTTATGGCTCGAGCGTCAAGTTTAGTTTCTGTAAAGCGTAAAGGGATTCACAGGTGCGCGCTACAGCTGTCGTACAGAATCTGAAATTACATTTAATTTCGAGGGCGGCACGCGAGGTGCATCCTCGATCGCAAGAAAGTCCGGAACTCGAGCCGACACGGCTGAGTAAACGCGCGCTCTCCGCTCGCCAGGCCTCCTTCCAGCCGAGCGCGAGCTTCTTCGTTTCTTCAGGAAGTTCCTCCGCGTAGAACCTGAAAATTCGTAACGCGAGCATCGTTTCCTTTCTTTCCGCAATTTCCGTTGCTGTCGTTTTACAGGAGCGCGGGAGCAACCGCGACACACGCAATCGCCGCAATGAACATCATCGCATCGTTTCAAAATCCGTTATTTCCGAAACAATTGATTTCCTAACCAAGTCCCAAAAATTATGTACTTCCCCCCTCCTTCGAAGAGACGATTCCTGATGATTCGTTTCAACTCACTTATCCCTTTGTGAAAATCTTCTCCGCGACTTTGTTACGAAGTTGAACAGTTTTGATTTTACGTAAAGGTGCGCAATCCCCGCAGTACGAATACATATGTAGTTTCGTAACGAACAAGCTGTTCCGATCATCGATTCGCAAAGTCTAACATGCAAATTTATCCGTTCTATCGTGCGTCGTTGTGAAACCGCGGCTTCCTCAAATTGACCAGCCACGGTTCCCGTCTAATTTCCTGTAATCTATTCGCCGGTGTTTTTCGCAGCTGCTTTCGGCGAGCTGCCCGATCGAATCGAGAATCGTTTCTCCGTAGTCCGCGGCCCGCGGCCCGCGGCCCGCGGTGCGCGGGAACGTCCAATCGAAGCAAGAACGATTCGCAATCGTTACTTTCCTACTTTCCTACTTTCTAACGATCGTAATATTCGTACGAGGCGGCTCCGCCGAAAGGATACCCTTTCGATCGTTTTCAGCGTGCGACCCCGCAGAGATTAAGCGTTTCGATATTGTTGTCGATGGAAATCGATATATCGTGTTGCACAGGGCATATTGCTTGTATCCGTTGTATCATCTATGCGGAATGAAAGGGATCGTTAACGGCGCGAATCATTTGAATAAATTTTACTGTTGCAGCAATATGCGGCCAAGCATGCCGAGCAGAGCCACTTGGTGGAGCAAATGAATACGAAGTACTACTATTACACGAGGACGCAGGGGCTCTTCAGGATATGCTACCCCAAGGAAAGACCGCCCACTGGTAAGCAGAAAAACAATCTTCGAATCAATTCTTTCCGGTGAACGCTTCGAGCAAAATTGATCCGAGACACTTTCAATTGATCCCATAATATTGTTACGGAAGCGTAATTCATACTTTTCTCGTATAATTTGAGTAATTCTATAAATAACAATCTGAACCGATAGACGAAAAGCGAGAGTATTTTCAACCGCACGAAATACAGGATTGAAGCGGTGCCAAGTTGGATTGAATCCGACAAATCGCTGTACACGCTGGATCTGTCTGATGAACGCTGCCTCGAGGCCCGGGTCTCAGGCCCCGTGACTTTCTACGTTACGATACCGTAATGTCGCGGGTTATCCGCGGCCACGTAATAGGTTAAGAGTTTAGGATCGATCGTTCGGTTGGACGGTTGCACGCAGTTCGCTCAGGACTCTCAGAGAAAGGAAACGCGTCCCGCGAAATTGCTCGCGTGTACGCGATGGTCCGGAGAGACGCGTCTTCCGTCTTTCCAGGAGTTTCTTCGATCGACCTACCTCTCGTTCATTTTTTTCTAACGAGGAATATTAATCCTGCTAACAGTAGACAGAAGAGAAATAGTTTCTGGTCGGCGTAGCGCCGCAATCGTCCACGATCTTGATCTTTTTGTTGCTAACGGAGGAGTCAGGGCACATCAAAATCGCATTTACTCGAGACTCGGCCACCGTTAGACCGTGAACGCTCTGAATTACTTAATTCGCAACGAGACCAAGGAACTTGTGATCGTTTTTACGAGGCGAAACCTGACGCTTCGGCCTGTCGCGCGTCGCGCGTCGCGTCGTTGTCGTCGTCAACGTTACCTCGATAAATAGACCGTTGCGATTGTAATTGCGTTTAGAACCACCGTTGCTCGCAGCTCTTTCCCATCCAATAATTTCACGAATAAAAAGACGACTCTGTAAACTCAGAATTTCGAGTAATCACCTTCGAGAGACGAGCAGCTGATGCGAACGAGACTCTATCGTCTCATCCTATCAGGATAAAGAAGTGAAACCGAGTTTCACTGAATTTTCAGCCGTTTACCCCAGTTTTCATTCCATTCAGCGTTGATCCTGGTACAATAGTTGGACAAATGGAAAGTTCGTTTGCATAATAAAAGAAACTGCGTTCGTGAAAGGGAGCCAAGTGCAGCACCTTCGCAGTAAACAGTAGAAAGACGTTTCCCAGTCTTGGCCGTGTGCACAATGAGCGTTATCGTTTTCAGCTGCGAATGTCAGAAAGGCGATCGTTCCTTTGTGTGCGCAATAGGTAGTGTTGTACATACATGTACCTACGACCTAAGTACACGCGACTCGCACTCGAATCATTCTTACCGCTTTCGCGTTCGCGTTCGCGTTCGCGTTCGCGTTCGCGTTCGCGTTCGCGTTCGCGTTCGCGTTCGCGTTCGCGTTCGCGATTTATAACATTTCAAGAAACAAAGAAATTGTAAGTAAAGGTGGTATCTCCTTTGCGCGTCTGGTAGCAGCGTTTCGTTATCCATATTCCATACTCCGTTAGTCGTAGCACTCTGCTGTGCCTCTAGAAGCACAAGTTTTCGTTCCTATCATGAGAGTTGGTATGTCTTTCCTTGTACATATTTTGCTTCCGAAGAAAAGCGAAATGCGCGGTGGCTCGCGTCTAGACGCAGTTCAGAAACGCAGTTTAGAAACGCTGCGTTTAGACGCGCAAAGAAGATGAAAGTCCACCTCGACTATATTTAACCTGACGAGGCAAAGGGACTTTGAAGATCGAACAATAAGTCGATTCCGGCATTATGCGAGCCGCGTAACTATCATCGAATCACCGCACCTGCGACCTGTGTGTACAATCAACTCTGCCTGCCATTCGTAGATGTATCTTGATGGCTATCGTAAACAAAGTAGCAGCAGTTGAATTATGCAGTCTGCACGCGGCACGGCGCGGCGACGCGCGACAACTGCTGTCTTTATGGTTCATTGTGTCAAGGAATCTTGTTTCTTGCGAGGAGGATATTCTCTGACGTTGTCTGAACGTTCACTACTGTAATTACCCGATGATCAAAGTTTGAGCTGTTTGCTGCGACTGCTAAGATTCAACGGATCCTACACCGGTAATAACAACTTGAATCGTGAACGCGTGAACAGTGTCGGACGCCGCGCCGCGCCGCGCCGCGCCGCGCCACGCCACGCCGGAGCAACGGTTCTCCTTCCTTCTAAAGAGAAAGCCCAAAAACCACGAGTTCGGTTAAGAGACCATAAATAGGAGAAACGTTAGAGAAAGAAGGAAAGGGGATAATGTCTAACACAGTGAAAATCTCCCAGACTCGTTCCTGCAAAATGATGTAGCCGTACGAGACAATACGCTTTATAATTTGCGTAAACGGCAACGAGATCGAAGATTGTGAAAAAATGAAGAACAAGACACCGCACCGTCGCGTCGCGTCGCGTCGCGTCGCGTCGCGCGTCGAATGGAAAGCACCCGCGGGATTCTTGAGAATCGGAACACAACGGTGGACATTGTTCTCGTGGTTCGAGCGGAAAACAATCGACACGATCGATACATCGTACGTATCGTGGCTTGTACCGTTCTTCGACCACGAGCTCCTTATCGGCTGCGACGTTCCGTTCGCTTCCGGCGCGGCGCGGCGCGACGCGACGTTCCGCTTCCGGCTGTGTCTTTGATTTATTTAGCGTACGTGAGAGGTCGTCGGTCCCGATAGAGCGAGAAAAGGGTCCTTTCGTTGCCAAGAGTGTCCGTATAGAATCGTTAAACCAACCGATTCGATATACGTATGTAGTCGTACCGAATCGATGTCGCTTATTCAGAGTTGAATAAGAAAGAAGCGAGAAAAATGAGAAAATACAACTGTCGACTGTCGACTGTCGACTGTTGTCATGTGCATCCTGACGCAACAGAGTGCGAATCGAACGGGGATTCGAGGTCGGCGGACAGGTAGGAAGCGAAAATATTCGCCGATATTCCCACCTTCGGGCAAAAATGGTCCTACAAAATGGAGGTCAGGTGTACGCGATCGCGCTATGCACGGCGTGAAAAATTTCAAGAAACCAGTCAACGACCGGTTTCGGGGAATTTTTATGTGTTCGTTCGCTTTTGCCCCTTCCTCTCGCTTCGTCCTTTTTCCATCGACTCTCTTATCCGGTCGTAATTACGAAGTCGCTTCGACCAGGGGCAAAGTCGGGTCCTACCAGTCGTCGCGACGCCGCGCCGACGCACGACGCGCGACGGTTCCTCTTCCGGAATGGAGAGGCTGACGAACACGGCTGAGCACGGCTCTCAACTGGTGTTGTAAGTATGTACAGTTAGCCGAGAGTCAACGATCTTGGCATGGCGCCTCGTTTAGGCGAAACTAGATTCGAAGAAGGCCGCCGGGGAAACGAAACGAGAAACGAGTGCTGCCCCACCGGCTGAATGTCAAATATTTCAAACGGTAGGAGGGTTTGTTTGCGCGACACGAGGCACGCGACGCGCGACGCATTTCCCGTCGACAATCGACGTCCTGCCATCGATCAACCAAAATTACTACGATACCGTTCGTTTTCTCGCCTCTTTGAAATTTTCGCATTATTACTCGAATGATACATAGTTACAATCGGCAGTCGCTAGCGACAAACACGTCACCCCGAACCTTCTCACAAGCTAGAGACCTCTTCTCTTAGTCAGTTATTTTTATCTCACACAGTATCTATTCCGAAGGAGTTCATCGACTTTCTCTCAAAACACACTTGAGAATAGATGGCCGAGGTGTGTCCCATATTTTCTCGATCCGTCAGCGTGTAAAACGTAGAAACGAGTAATAATTGAACAATGTTCGGACACTCTCGTATTCACCGACGCGGCGCGGCGCGGTGCGGCACGACACGACGTGCGGACCATTAAATGGAACACGGAGTAGAAAGAAGATGGTAGTCTTGTTATGATTCGCCATTGAAGGGAAAAGAAGAGTAGCAAAGTAGAAGGCTTGGCTTGCGACGACAACGCGTTGCAATTAATCCGATTGCAGTTTTCTCTGTCGGGATTCCGAGAAAGACAGGAAACCGTGAAAGCATCGCGACATTAGCCTCCGCGACTTTTTCTTTTCACCCGGCTGTGAAATGCCTTTCGAAAGTAGTATTTCGTGGATTAGGAATGGCCAAAGAGTGTAAGTACCGTTGTCCCTGAAAAACGACGACCGACCGGCTACGAGTTATGTACACACGCGCCGCGTGTTGCATTCTGGGTCACGTGCTTTCGATACGCGTGCACGAAACCTTTGGGTTTCTATTTGAAAAAATGCAATCGATGCGTGCACCGGATCGTCAACGCATTGCCTAGAGGCGATGATCTCATTATTCTTAAAAGCCCATGGCTGAAAATCTTTTGGTGGATTTCTCAACGGTAACGTAAAGCTGTGAAACTGATGATTTTTTTTGCTTCGTAAAGAGTTTAATCGTGGTGCGAAAATTGTTTGAAACTATAATTACGGATGAATTTAGCAAACTAGAGACTGGTTCGTTTCAATTCTTCTCGTTCATTCGTCTCCTAGATAATAAAACTTGCGCGGTAGTGTCTACCACAAGCCGTATCGAAAACGAGAAACTCGAACGTTCAAACGATCGTATCGGATCACATCGGGAACAATGATAAATGAATTATGCACGGTTAATATAAGCAATAACGAAGTTTACCGAGAACTGTTCAGCCTGGCTTGACGCTAAGTTGCGAAAACCGATGCCGATTCGGGACGACGACTAATTGGTCAAACATGGAAATTCGCCACCGCGACGGTCTTATTTCAGCGAATTGAACCGTACACGTGTCTAACGGGTGCTTGCAAAATGATTGCTTGAATTTCATGGAAACTGTCGCGCGTAGCGTTGAGAGACCGTTCGTCGCATAAAATGCATCGAACGAATTAGATTTAGCAAAACGACGAGCGCTTTATAATTTCACTGTGAATGGTTAGTGAAAGCTGTTATGGTAATAAGAATGGCTATAACTTTGTCAGAGCAACGCGTTTCGCCTTAAGCGGTGCGTTTACTTGCATTTGTATTTGTATATGTATTTGTATTTGTTTGCGAAAAATAGTTGTATGTACTAGTTCTCTTAATCGTATTCATGATTGTTGTGTTGCAGTACAGACATATCTGAGTCCGGTGGAGACACATTGTATGAACGTCAACTACTTCATCCCCGACGAGGAGAATCTGACGAGAGGTTTCTCCGATGATGCCATGACTCGACTTCGTAAGTGATAGAGATCGGTGTTTAAACCCTTTCGGAACGAATCTTAGCATATCGACGGAAATTCCGAAAGTTCAAAATCAATATGTAATTCCTCCTAACAATTGAAGATTCCAACGGGAAAAATTGGTTCTCCAATTTTTCCAATTTTCCGAATTTTTCGTATGTTTCAGACATGGGCAGATCAGTGATAGCTCTGTTCATAGTAGCATTCGTCGCAATCTTCACCGCCTTCTGGACGGGAGTGGTGGGCTGCTGGAAGAGGTCACCTGGGAATATCACGGCGACCGCGATTTTGATGCTGCTCGCGTGTCAGTAGTACTCATAGTTGACGTACCGATACTACTTAGGAATAGTTATTGGACTTGACCGGAGAATACTAACGCTAACGCTAACGCTAACGCTAATTTTTTTTCGAACGATTCAGGTCTCCTTAGTGCAAGCGCGATGGGCCTCTGGCACGGGGTTGAATACTACGAGAAAGAGAAGGTCGTCGGCGAAGAGTACTATCAACAATGGACCAACGTGAGTAATCAAGGTTAATTAACGGCCAACGCGATCGGCGAATAAAAAGGAACATCCGATTCCCAGCAGCTCACTCAGCCATCGAACCGCACACCGCGCACCGGTTAGAAGAATCGTATCGACCATTGGCATTTATCCGACATTTTCTCTTAGCACCTACGGTTTCCTAGCAATTAAACAGTCGTATCGCTTACATCATTGTTCAGGGACTTCCGGCGACCATTAATGCGTCGTCGATTAAGATGTCGTAAATTGACGTAAATACCCGAGGCGGACTTGTGTAACGTAGAAAGTGGCAGCGCGGCGGGTCATTTTAAATGCCAAACGAAAAGTTTGTTGCTTCTCGTTTGACGAGGTCTCGGCCCTCGGGGACTCGATCTTGATACCGTGTGGTCGAACCCGAAGCACTGGAACTCGGATATTTAATTGAACAATTAAATTTCCTTTGATTTTTTTTCCTTTTAATTTTCCCTCTATTTGTATGTACTTTTTAAAATACTTCAGAGTTCTTCTTATCTGCTTCTTATCTTTTTCTACCACGTATAACAATATTACTAACCAAGTATTCGTTATCTAGGTACGTGAAAGCAAAAGCAAGATGGTTATGTATAATAGCAAAGATGTCTCGTTAGCAGGGATGTTTGTCGTTTCGTTTAGATTAGAGTTTAGAGGCGCAGACCGAGGATGCTGCGGGGAGGCAGCTCGAGGCAGGGCAACAACAAGACGCGGAGAAGAGGTTGCGGAGAATTACGGATTCGCGATTTAAAGTGTTCACAGAGAAATTTGCCCGCAGGTTTTAAGGAACAACGCGGTGCAGTGGTACGGCTGGTCGTTTTACCTCGCTTGGCTGGGTGTTGCGACGTGTTTAGGCACGATGACGCTATTCCTGATCGCGGCGTCCTGTCTGCGGCGGGAGCATGCCCGCGAACAGGCACAGAACGTTCAGTACATCATGCCAGGTGTGACACGATAACAACGAACCGAACCGTACTAACTTCCCCCGTGTCTTGTCTTTTTTGTTTTTCTCGGAATTTCTCGGAACGCGCGGCGCATCCCACAGGTCCTGAAGGACAACTCACTAATCTCGTACGACTGGTCGTACGTGGTCGCTTGGGTCGGCGTCGGTTGGTCGTTGGTCAGCGCGATCTTGTTTAGCGCCGCGGCGATTTGCTTGAGGGGCGAGAGAATGCGCGAGGAGGCGATGAACATGCAGTATCTCATGCCTGGTACATATTTAACACCGTTTTGCTTGCGACACGCGCACGCAGACTCCTGATTTTGGTTGAGTCGAGTCGCGGTTGTCAAATTGAAAGGTAGCGAAACAATGGGAAAATGAAAATAGCCGCTAGGTTCGTTGTCGATGAGACAGAAGTCTGCGTGCACGGCGTGTTCCACTAACTATGATTCATGATTACTGGGTTGACCCCGAAAACGACGTTCCACTAACTAGAAACAGTTCAGGTAATAGAGAACCGTAGACTGAGGTTGATATAGAGGCAATACAACAGATGGTTCGATACACTATATTAATTAACGATTGCGTAATATAGAAATCGCCGGTCTAGAATGCGAGAAAATTGCACCACGCTTTAGAATGTTCCGGAAATCGAGAATCGGTAAATATCGCCTTCGAATCTGTTCGCCTAATTGCCGTTCACCTAAGCATACATACATACATATATATATATATATGTAGAGTGTAGAGGCATTTTCTTCGGAAATTATGCTCTTATGAATTTTACAATTTTACCAATTTATACATAGACCAAAATGTTAAATCTCCCGCGTTGAATTGCTTCTACATCAACGAATCGAAAGATCAATTACAGAGTGTAAAACTGTCGTCATCGAAAATGATGACATAATCGCTGGTAGAGAACGTGTTAACAAACAAATCCCAAACTAATCTGAATACCGAATGTTAAGAAGAGAAAACGAGACGATACTCGCTTCTTTCGCATCTTACGAATAACTGGAAAACGTTAAAATTTGTACATAAAGTATCAGACGACTAGGCGGCAACGTCCAGGTGGGATGACTAGAGGTATGCGAGATCCTGAATATGTGTGGGGAATCCCGAAAGTTCACAGGAGTTTCGAGACGTTCAAACATTTTTGTCACGTTTTTTTTTTTTTTTTTTTTTTTTTTTTTTGGATTCTCGCACACCTCTGGGAATGATGGTTGTCGGAGGATCCGTAGGGACGGACGTTGTCGGAAAAAGGAATGCTCGATATTCGTCCGCGCAAAACTCTTACTCGGCTCACGCTCTGTTTCCACCGTTGGATTAGAGCGATTCTGTCACGGTCCGCTCCTGCGGGAAACTTTCTAGAGACAGCATAGTCTCCAGCGATGATCGATAATCGTGCTCCACGATAACGATACATCTAAACGGTACTTTGTGCCTCGTCTCCGAAGCCGCCACGTGTTCTCCTTTCCTCGCGGAAAACGGGCTTTGCTGTCCGATTAATTTTATCGGGGAACACGCCGAAGAATAGCTGTTCCGCTAATTTCTCTGTCTCCATTAGCGAGTACACGGCACGCTCGTATCCTGCGACGATTCGACTAGCAGGGATTCTCGAAACCGGAAACCATCGCGCAATGTATCCGTGGATATCTTTCGAGTCGATTCGTCGAAAGCGACACACTTGCCTAATTTTGCCTCCTCCTCCTACTAACTACTACTACTACTACTACTACTACTATTACGAGGAATTGCTGCGTATTCGA
This sequence comes from Lasioglossum morio, assembly GCA_916610235.2. Lineage (NCBI taxonomy): Eukaryota > Metazoa > Arthropoda > Insecta > Hymenoptera > Halictidae > Lasioglossum > Lasioglossum morio. Next base: position 163,487 of record OU744331.1, read on the forward strand.
GTTCGCGTATTCAGCGTACAGTTCGCGCGGCATAGAATCGCGTTCGATGCTGGGGAACTGTATACGGAGTCGTACATCTACTTTTAACTTCCTGCAAATTTTCAGAGTCTATGAACTTTATCGTAGCAAATCCAATGAATCTACATTCAGATTTGTCCCGCAGTCTAATCCCGCAGGATTTAAGAGCTTTGTATTGCGAAGACGGATAATCGAGCACGCTTTGTACCCCGTGCGAGAACGATGGAATGCGTTTCAATAATGTTGTGGATGTTAAACATTCGAGAAATTTGCTGTAACGAGGATTGCAATCACCGAGCGATCGGAGTGCACGCTCTGGTACAAAGGCATGATCCTAATCGAAATCGAGTGAATTTTTTATCAAAACTGAGAAAGGATACTAGACGAGTGGAAATACTAATTGAATTGCTTGACAAGTAGGGCTCGCACATTAATGGTTCTTAGCCTTGTCTTAAATAATTCTGCAGAGTGTCGTGAAGATTTCTAATTGGCTAGTTTAAAAAGCAAAAACTTGAGAGTGAAAGTTTTCAAGATAGTTCCCAAGACAGTTTTCGTATCATAATTTTGAACGTAACGAGAAGTCTCGTAAAAATTGATTAAACCGCAACTTTCTAGTATACGGTACTTTGAAGACGAGCGACGTTTATTTCCAATGATTACCGTAACGTGTTCAAATTACAGACTGACGCAATACACCCTGCAAGAGCTTCTGTTTCAATTTCCAGTTTTTCCTTGAACGCACCAAAGTATTTTCTTTGAATAATAACAATCCGGTTGGCACGGCGAAAGCATAATTACCCGCAGGCTAAGAACCAACAGCGGAACGAAGCGACCCAACTAACTGGGGCTCTTATTATTTTTCTCTCGGAACTCCGGGTACCCGAACTCGAATAGTACTCGGATACTCGATTTAGTACCGAGTATCCGCACAAAGTAATTTCTGCACGATAATCTGCGTGAAATTTCGATTCTGAAATTTTCACATAGATCCAGACATTAGACCGAGTTCGGTTACTCGGATCGATGCTCCGATCCGAGCTTATAGTACGTACTCGTATATGTATTCGGTCCTCGAACCGATCGAGTGGTTCGAGTGGTTCGAGTGGCTCGAGTATTCGTATCTGCCGGATAACGAGTGTTTCGGAACTAACGCGATCTCGTAATATTTTCCAGTGTACCCTCAAAAGCAACAGTATGCGTATGCCGGATACCCAGCTCCGGCAGCGTATCCAGCGCCATACTACCACGGATCGCAATACGGGCCCTACAACTATTGAGAAGAAGCCACCAGAACTAGCAGAAGTCCGAATGATGCGTCGACAGAGGCAAGAGTCTCGAAGAGCCCGTGAACGTGCTCGTAACGAAGAGAAAGGAAATTCGGCTAACAACCTTCCCCGGGGGAACGATAACAAAACGAAAACGCAGATACTAAATAAGCTAACGAAACGAATGAGAAGCGAAACACGAAGGCCAAAACTCTGCGACCGATCCGAAATCGATCCGAAACCGATCCTCGCGCGAACGATCCGACTCGAAACGGAACCAGGACGACCTTGGGTCCCGCCCTAGGTATAATTTATCGTTTATCATAGACCTTAGTTACGTTACGGACAATTCTGGTGCGCACCCTGGCGGGTCCCACGGTTCCACGTGTTTTCCGGTTCGGCGAGGATCCCGTTTCACCACGCGATCCCACGCGATCCCACGCGATCCCACGCGATCCCACGCGATCGTTCCCGAAAACGACGGCGTTCAGGTTCGATTCGCGAGAGAGACAGTTGCTCAAAAAGCCCGCGTATTTACCTAGAACCGAGATAACCTTATACCGAGGGCTGTCTGTGATTCTTGGTGCAAAACCTGTCGATGATTCGTGGCGTTGGTTGTCGTCCTCGATGTAAACGAGAACAACGGCTCGACCCCAGTCCGTTTTAATATTATCGAATTATCTATCTTCATCGATAAACTGCACCCAGTTTTCCCAAATTTTTCCTTCGCGGTTACTTGCCACGTTTTTAACAAGTCATTCGGTAATTAAATTCAATTGAATTTGTCACGTGGTTTTCTTTACCTCGAGCCTATCATTGAGAAGCACTGCACCATGAATTTTGGCGCGCTCCGTATACAGTATACATATACATATACATATACATATACATATACATATACATATACATATACATACACATACACATATACATATACGTATACATATATTTTTCCAATTTAATAACTATATTGTATTATTCTTTGTACGTGCTGACCGTGCTAGGACAATAACGATAGCTAATGGTATTACTGAAGATAATTATGAATGATAACCACAGTGTTTCGAGTGAGGAAAGTTCATTGTTTGATTGGCTACGTGATCTTTCTGAATGTGACGAGGAACGTTTCATTTTCACGTTTCACGTTCCGCCATGGTAAATAGCCTGCCGATATTCGTACACAATACATATGTACTTGTAAAGACATTTCGGTAAATATTTACAACAGGTCCACGTCCTCCGATTTTTATAAAATTTAAATATGTGTAGTAAACATGAAGTTATACAGCAACACATTTTTAACAACTTTTTCCTTTTCCAATATTGGGGGGACGCTTTTAGTTTTCGAGATATGTCAATTTTTGTCTGTATTGAATTTTTCGTATTTCTACACGCTCCACGGCAACGTAAGCCTGTCCCGGTGTGGCGTTTGTTTACGTTTTGATGCTGTAGAGATGATAAACAAACATGGAGGGCGGAAGGAGCCGGCTTGCACCACACACACCCACCCACTCAGTGCTTAATACACACCCAGTGATTCTAAATTATACTCTAGATTTTTACGTATTTTCACGTGCTGATTACGAATATGATAGTGAAAATTCGATTAGGTTAAGTTAGGTTATTAGCAATAATAAATAATAACCTAACCTAACCTAACCTAACCTGATCCAATTTTCACTATTATATTCCTAAACAGCACATCAAAATACGTAAAAATCTCGAGTATAATTTAGAAACACTGGGTGTGTATTAAGCAGTGAGTGGGTGTGTGTGTGTGGTGTTAGGCCGGCTCCTTCCGCCCCCCCTGGTTTCTCCCTCATCTCTACAAGCGTCAAAACGTAAACAAACGTCGCACCGGGACGGGCTTACGTTGCCGTGGAGCGTGTAGAAATACGAAAAATTCAATACAGACAAAAATTGAAATACATATCTCGAAAACTAAAAGCGTCCCCCCTATATTGGAAAAGGAAAAAGTTGTTCAAAATGTCAAAATCGGAAGACGTGGACCTGTTGTAAATATTTACCGACATTTCAAAAATCTAGGGTCAAACGAAGTGTCGTTTCTTTGGTAAATTGTCTAAAAGTCTAAAGAAAGTGAGCGAGCCTCGTTTAGAAAAATTAGGCAGCATGGTGCAAGAGAAATATTCGGTCGGTTGGTATTCGGCCGATGTAAATGGCGGAAAAACGCATAGCATAGTGGGTGCATCGTTTCAATTCGCAAACATCTCGTATCGTACGCGAACGATTCGCATCACCGACTCGTCAGACTTTCTAACGCATAGATTCTTCCTCTCCCTCACCACCCCACCCATTTATAATAACGACAATTTGTAAGACTTCTTTTTGCGGTATCTTTACGTAAGGCGTAAGGCGTAAGGTATTATGAAATGAAAGAAAAGGAAAGAATAATTTAGTTCTCTTATAGAATGCATATCACACATTCAGCAAATAAAACGGTATCGGAGATAACTTCAACCTCTATGTCCCGTCTTTGACGACTTTCGATTCGTTACGGTAATCGTTCGAATTGTTCGAACCATTACCGTAACTTAGGCAAATTAAGAGAACTTAGTGCGTGTAAGTATGATTATTCGTTCAAACGTACTCTATTTTTTATCGAGGAAAACATTCAGACGATTCTGTAAAGTTCAAATGTTTTCAAAAAAAAAAAGAAAAGAAACATACCTAACCCTTTATGTACTATAAACGATGCGACGTATCGTTGAAAACTTGTTTAATATATTCGATACGTTACAAAAAAACGATTCTCTTTCCACTCACCCGTCAGAAGTCAGAATTCAGCATAACGCTTTCGGTTTCTTTTTCGTTTGTTCAGTTTGTTGACAAGACATTTCTTCACTTCGGTATTCGTATTCGGTAAGCGTCCAGATTGTTTTATGGTGGGAATAGGCCTAAATTTTAATTTTATAGATTGTAGAATAGTACGAATAAAAATCAGCCAATGATCGCATTGTTTGCTGGGTTCGACCAATAGGAATCGACATTCTTGCCACCACCAGGTAACCCATGTTCCCAACATGGCGTCGCGGTTTCAAAGGTTTCAAATTGGTTACAAATCTAATAAATTAGAGTCTCCCGCAATTCTGGATTTTCCGGATCGGGAAAATAACGTTGCTATGTAACTTCGGGGAAAATCGGAAGGGAAAATGAATTGCAGCCCGTGGTCACTGTGGTCACACACAGATCACTTGAGGAGTGGGGGCGCGTTTGACGTCTGATCTGTGCTGATGTGTGCTGACTGTGCGCCGCGCCGTTCGCTGTGCCGGTGTACATAGAGTGTAGAATTCCAGAGAAAGCACAGCACAAGTAGCACAAGCAGTAGCAGTTGAGTAGCAGTACTCTGCAAAATTGGTCCGAGTTTACACCGACTCGTTTGATGCGGAACACTGCAGTCACAATGTTCAGAATCTGTTTACAACTGCTCCCGCTCTTCATCGGCCCGTTCGTAATCGATTCGAATGCTTTAACGCGAACATTATTCCGAGATGAAAAGGTACGTGACGATCATGCATCCGAGAAATCGTTTCGCTCCACCCTCGCTCTTCTTTCGAGTATTCATCGTCTGTCATCTTCTGTAACACATGTGCATCATTGACAATCGTTCGCATACATCGGTTACAGTCATGAAATAATTCCAGTACTATCACAAGCCAATTACGTTATCCAGCAGTCAGATAAATAGGTTGGCGGATTTGTCAAATGTGACACATACGAACGAGGTTTTAGATAACATATGTGTGGTGAGAATCGTTGGCACTCCAGCGCATGGAACAGTGAAAAATGTGAGTATACCGAATAGTATTTATATATTTTTTACATTTACAGATTTGATATTGTCAGGTATCGACTGTTTAATAGAATTTAGACTTTTAATGAAAAAGTACTTGTTTAGTCGTCACGATCTTAATCTACATAGAGTAGCAGTTTAAAAACACGATAGCTCACCGTCCTAACCTTACCCCAACCATGGACGCCGACCAGGAAATGTATCTTTTTCCTTGTAGTACATCAAAACGTCGATGCAAGATCTCGGATGGAACGTGGAGTCTGATATCTTTGACGATTTTACTCCAAATTTTGGGAAATTGCAATTTGAAAACATAATTGCCAAGTTAAACGCTAACGCGAAAAGATATTTGGCATTGGCTTGCCATTACGACTCAAAATACACTAGAGAAAGAAATTTTATTGGTGCTACGGATAGCGCTGTGCCATGCGCTCAGATGATCAACTTGGCCAAAGTTATGAAAGATCATCTGGAAACTGTAAAAAATGTAAGCGATACATTTTAGACTTCTCTAAAAGTCTTGTGCAGCACAAGTAGCACCTTACAACCAAACTGTATTATTTTCAGAATGACGTGAGTTTAATGTTTATATTCTTTGACGGCGAAGAGGCGTTTAAAGAGTGGGGTCCGAAGGATTCCATTTATGGCGCGAGACATTTAGCTAAAGCGTGGCATCAAAATTACACTGCTCATGAAAATGGTGAAAATATTTCAGAATTGGCCAAACTGGTAAGCGGTTTTAGCTATAATTTGTCGTATAGAATTTTCCATTGTTTTTTATTTCTGCAGGATATGTTAGTCCTATTGGACCTGATAGGTGCAGCCGATCCAACATTTTATAATTACTTCAGCAGCACGGAGAAGTGGTATTCCTTGTTAGTGTCTATTGAAAATAAGTTAGCTGCCTCTAGAAAGTTTTCGTCGTACAGTTACGGGCAACCCGCGCAATCCTATTTTCAACCTTATTCCATGGAGGCCTTCATCGAGGACGACCACATTCCGTTCTTACAACGAGGTTTGCAATGATTTTTACACGTTTATAAATGATTTCCAAGGTACGTATGTAACGAAAAATTTGTATTCCAGAAACTCCTATTTTGCACGTGATACCGTACCCGTTTCCAACATTCTGGCATAAACCAGATGACAATCGTGATAACATTGATTTGAATACCATAGAAAATATCAGTAAAATCTTAAGAATTTTCGTGGCGTCCTACTTACACGTTACTCGTTAGTACGAGTTTTATATCGACAATTGTTGAAAGCGTTCAACTTTCATAAGATTATTACTTTTTACATAGAGTAAGACAAATTTGATTACATGCGAACCAGTGTATTTATGTATATATATATATATATATATATATTATCTACTTCCTTATACATACTTTGAATAGGAAAGTATACATATATGTATATATTTTGAGATCTGATATAAAAAAAGAGATTTTTCGTACATGTTGAAAAGCATTTACTGCCCTTGAATTAAAGTGTTATTATAGTACACGTAAATGCAGCTATACATTTTCATTAATAGAAAAGTGCTGTACAATGCAGGAAGATATGCGACGCAGGAAATTGTTTCGATACGTGACATCCTGAAGCACGATTGGAATAAAAATTTCGATAATCGTAAAACTTTTCGCGTAGGTAAACATCTCTGTACCGAAACGGAATGTTAGGCATTTCTTTAAATTATGCGAATCGATATGTATCGCGTGGAAACCATAAGTAAGATCCTAAATAAATGCATTTCAATGTTTTGTATGTATACGTTTTAATCACGGAATATAAAAAAATACTTTTCTAACAATTGAATGCTGATGCTTCGATATACTTTGTACGATATTTCCTGAAATTGATAAAAAGTTGTTAAATCATTTGGTAAGATTGTGAAGTGGTCGGGTGACCACGGGCAATCGGGGTAATCCTCTCGAATCCTCTCTACATAAAACTCGATATATCTGATATCTGCATCCAATTGCAAATAACTGCATGCATAGCAGGGGGTGCCGACTCCCATTGGTAGGAAATTAGTAGTAGTCCAGTACCCATAGGTATGGTGGCAGCACAGTAATGCCTCGGCGGTGGGGATACAAACTGTATCCCCCTCCACCCCACTCTTTGCCTTGCGCGTGCTTGCGAGCAAGTTCAAGCAAGTTGAAGTTGGAGCAAGTCAACCTTACTGACTGTTACAAACTGTTGATTGTTGTTTGTGTTGTGTCCTGTGCAGTATTTTGCAGATATTGTGTATTTCATCGACTGATCGTCATCGATGGATTTTGCTGGATGCAAATTCAGCAATATTTAAGATTTGCACTTATCGTTGCAAATTTTTAATTGTATTTTTATTTATTTTTAATTTTATTTTGTTGATATATATATATATATATATATATATATATATATATATATATATATATAGTGGAATAAATAATTTAATAATATATTTTATTTATTCATACTATTTAATACAGCAAAATATAAAATTTCTTTCAGTATTTCTAGTTATCACTTCAGTGCACTTTCTGTTTTCCTTTGCGTTTTCTTTTGATAGCATGGAATGACCCAATATTAATAATAAAAGTGTATGCTAATAATGTTTGACAGGATAAAGCAGCTGAAGCAGAGTATAGCTTAACTGAAAGGAAACGAAGAAGGAAAATACTACCTAGTATGACTCCGCGTTTGAAAAAGGCAAAAAGAAAGCAACTGCAAATTGAATGAGGTAATTGTCTACTATTATTAACTATTTCCATCACTATGTATTTCTATTCTTAATAAATTATATAATTGAATAATTTTATTCTTATATGATTACAGTTACTTTGGAAACCTGGAAAATCCGCAGAAACTAGGAGGAGAAATAAATGAAAAAGGATACAAAGACGCAACTACGAAGAAGAAACTGATATGATAGAATAAGTATATTATATTGTAGTTGTATAATTTATTATGCATATTTATTATTATAATTTTTATGTATTTCATTATTATAATTTATTAATGTATAATTTACTATATGTATGTAGTAATATACTTTATTTTCGGCTTCACAGCATAGAAAATGACTAAGAATAAATATGTTATATTACAAATGCTCACAAACTCATTTTCCCTGAAAATAAATTAATAAATATCAATACCAAGCAAAGAATACGATTACACGTACATGGAAGGTTGACTATGTGTGAGTCAGGTGTGCGTGTGATCACACACTGCTTGTATCCCTACTCTTTGGTCTCTACTGTGCTGCCACCATAGCTATGGGTACCGAACTACAACTAAATTCGTGGCCACTTTTTCTTATGGGAGTCGGCACCCCCTGATGCATAGAATGAACTGGAACGAACTCGACGCAGCGCTCCCTATCGCGGCATGATCGCGGCGCTTGACGATTGAATCTCGAATCAAGTTGAATCAAGTGAAAGTGGGTATTCGATCGTAAGGTTTGGCAGGCCTGACAGAGGTCATTGTTCGTGCGGGCGCGCCCGAGCAGGCTTTCGTGGCGAGATTGAACGAGCGCCGGCGACAAATCCCGAGCGAGAACGAGCGGGACCGAAGCTCATGATTGGCGGAGAGCCGACGCGACGGTAAAAGACACGAGAGAGAGACGCGAGCGACAGACGTGGAGGGACTTCACGCTTCTGTCCGTGTATTTCGATGGTTTTTACGAGTTCGTACGTATCGTGAGTCGGACAGCAGGCCACGGTATCCTGGTGCACACCTTTCGAGACCGTTCTCGAGTGGAACCGTGACGAAATTCGCATAACATCGTCGGAAAACGCAAAGCGGCTGACATATCGGCCCAGGAGAAGGCAGGTTGGACACAAGCACGGCACGGCACGTCGCGGTGCGGTGAGGCGAGAGAGATCGTTGGAGCGACAGGGACACGGCTTGCGCGCGAAACCAGGAAAGAGAGAGAAGGAGGGAGGGAAGGAAGGAAGGAAGGAAGGAAGGAAGGAAAGAAAGAAGAAAAGAGGAGGACACGGCGTGAAAGACAGGGGACTCGAGGGGACTGACGTGTTGCAGCTTGCAGCAGTATCAGACAGACGTCTGTGTCGAGTGTGTCCGAGTGTGTCGTATGTAGCGTGTAGCGGTCGAACGTACGCACCGACGGGTTTACAGCGTATACTCTGCGTACACGGATTATTGTTGCGGCACGGGGAGAGCGAGTGAACTCGCGTGCGCCCGCGCGATCCACACAGTTTCACCGTTCCATTCAAGAATGTTTTAATTACGGGGAGGTGCCGCGGTCCTAGCGAGCCCTTCGCGACCACACGGCCACACTGGATGATACGCGTCGCGTGTGCGCCGTGCGCCTTACACACCGGGAGTGAGGATTCGTGAGGATTAACCGTCTTTAACGGACGCGCGTGTGTCGTCGCGCGCCACAAGCAAACGGACAAACCACCCGTGTCACAGAAATGCTCAAGTTTATCAGGGGGAAGGGCCAACAACCCACGGCCGAGCGACAAAATCTTTTCGCCTTTCAAAAGGTAAGTCCTTCTCTTTCGTTGTCGGACTTTGGGCCATCGGGCCCCCCGCTCGGGAAAAGATTTCGATGCGCCCACACTGGCCCACACCCGGCTTGCCGGAACACGCTGGAACACGCAGGACACTTTCTTCCGTTCATCTGCATCTACCCATATGCGCCCGTGTGTGCGTGAGAGTGCGTGTCCGCCAGTATGTGCACATCTGAATGGCGTATTTGCTTTTCTTTTTCTTTTTCTTTTTTCTTGTTAGCGTCGCGATTACCGAGACCGATTAGATTCGTATTCTGCGAGGAAACAATGTTATCGTGCCTCCGTGCCGTGTTCGTCGATAACATCGATACTGCCGTTTCGAGTGTGATGGTAACGGTACAGAGGAGACGGGGACAAAGTAGTCTGCACCGTTTTAGCCGTAACCGGAGGAAAGCGAGAGTGAAAATCGGCGCGATGCTGTTCTCGATCGAACAAATACAATACTACCATCTATAGAAATTCCGTATTATTCTTAGCTTTCCCTTTTGTCCCTTTATTAATTTATTTCCACCCAGCTATCCTTCGAATGCTGTTCGTGTAGTAGCTGTTCGATTACTCGATTGGCGTTGACCGAACAAAATTATTTCTTCGTGGTTCTAAGCTTGTTTCGGGTTTCAATTGTTTGATACTTGAAAAACAATTACACAACTTTGCCTTTCAAACTACATATTTCTCTAGCTGTAATAGTTTCCAAGATACTCGATCGAATAAGTTTTTCATTGAAATATGCTGCGAACGTATCGAGTTTTAAGGAGATCCATAAATACTTATACCGTGAAATCGCGGTTTAAGTTGTAGGTATCTGTTTGGCGATTACTACTGATCGCTGACCCTTGTAGACGGTCAAAATCAAATTTCTACATACATCTGTTGTCGGATAACGGACCGAGCGGAATCGACAACCGAGTACAATCGAATTGTATGGCCTGAAGCCTACGGTTTAGGAGTTTTGAATAGATCCTTACCTAGACGGTAACGGAAAAAAACTTGGTTGCGTAGAGACCGATTAGATCGGGTAGATTTGGACGATTGACGCGATGCGATTGCACAGGTTGATTCGCGAGTAGTACATGTGAAAAAGCACTTTCTACGCGGACTTTGGTGAAAAGGGTAAGTTCGTATCGGAGGATCGGAGGAAACCGTATTCGCGGAGAACACGATACAGCATGCTGTAGAAGCTATTAGAGCGCGTCGCGTCGCGTCGCGTCGCGGAGAATCAACAGGTCGATACCCGAACGTAATCGATACCGAAAGTCTAGAGTCTAGAAGATAAACCAGCCTCGAGACGCACGGTGCACAAGTCAGGATTATTGTGGTCTGGTCTGGGTTAGGCGTGCGGTGTGTACGACGCGTTTCTCTGGTGGTTCTGTCTCTCGACCGGCTGTCATCGTCGCCAGCCATCGAGTGTATCGTCCTGCGAAACCCTATCGCGGTGTAATTCCCCTGCCTCGTGGATTTCATGTTTGACGACACGCGGATTGCGAAAAAGGCCGGGCGTGCAAATCAGGTCGCGTCGGTCACGATCGATCGATTCGCGATAGATGTTGCGCCCGATCTCTCGCTCCTCAAACTGTTGCGAATCAAATACCGCAGCTTCCCGCCCTGAGTTTGCAAAGTTCGTTAAACCCAACCGTTAAGTTGCTATCGGTAGATTGAAAATGATCGATTTATAAAAATGTTTTCGTCAGAAATTTTTCAGTCAAATTCTGCATTGAAACGCGCACCGAACAGTCTTGTCATCTATGTTATCGCGAAGCGATATACGAGCACATCATCCGCAATTATTACTCGGTTCTCGATTCCATTATCTTGTCACTCGTTTAACAATACGCACCGTATATACCGTTTGATTATTTCAATTAGTTAGATGATCGCTCCACATTTGTAATGGAAATCCATTATCTTTCGCGTCTACATGCTGCTACACCATCGTTCGGACTAAGAAATGGAATCAGAAATGTAGGTTAATTTGTTTCGTTGGGCAATTAGAAGCGGAAGTAGCGCGGTCTCTGCGCGGTAAGACGCACGCCACGGAAAAAGAATGGAAAGCTCTTATCGCGGAGGGTGCTCGTTGTCTCAATTAACCTCTTCGTTTTTATGGAGCCGCGGTGTGCATACCGCAGTCGGTCCCATGAGAAAACAAATTGCGTTCCGTTGCTTCATCGATTCTTGTTATTTCATTGTTGGACCGGAACGAGGTGTGGAGGAGAATCGACGACTGCAAGATGATTAGTAATCACTAGACTCGTTGCTGCGCGAAAATCTTAACAAACTGTGAAGCGCAAAAAGTTCAATGTAATTTTACTCAGAATTTACTTGATCCGTTCACGATAAAACTAGTTCAACTAAATTGAATTAGCTTCGGTTATTTGTCAATTTTTCTAGCACACGATATATCGAGTTCGTGGTCAAGCAACTTGATAAAAAATGGTACTCGATGTTTCATGGACAATTAGGAAACCTTGGTCTTCCATTTGAAGATAACGTATCCGTTATCTGATCTTGTTTTAACCGTGTATCGATATTCCGTTTATACTTTTATACGTAAGTAATTCGATTCACGCTAATCCCTCTTACCGGATGATTTCGAGAACCTATTTGTCTCGGATGTCGACGAGGCTATCTGCAATTCCACGTATTCCCAATACAGGGAAGCCGCGATAAGGGCAAGATACTATTGGTTCTTTGCGCAAACAAAAATACGATAAGGTACCTAGCCCTTTTTTTTTATCCTAAGCGTAATACGTACGCGTATACGAGCGAGAATGAACCGTTAGCTTCTCCTGGTCGCAACTACGTAACCGACACGCCTCACTTATTCTGAAAGTTCTACCGTAATCTATTGTCGAAAGTAAACACAATTTGCGAACGATGTCCTGTCTCTATTTTGCGTTTTCATTACCTACACCTTATATTCGAAATATTCTAAATAGAATTCTGAAACTAAATGCGTCTGTAGTGTACGGGAATTGTTTGCAAACGATAGTAAATCTCGTAGAACTTTATGCATTTTCGGTTTATTGTTATTTATCTTTCTAATTGCGTAAGTATCGACGAAAGAAAGGAAACGTTGCATTTTTCAAGATTTTAAACTCTGGGCTAGCATAGTGTCGGCTCAACTGCGACCTCATCTTTTTTCTGCCTAAGTATGAATACTTAAATGAAATCGATTGTCATAAATGATTCAGCGTTGATCTATTTATTCGTGAAATCTGGTCGAGGCACGTACAAAAAATAGTCCAAAGAGATTCTGGACAGGTGACTATAGCGCCAGCGTAAAATATTTACGTTAACACGACTGCAGCGGGATATCGATCGAGTAATTTCTTATGTTTCTTGGAAGCTAATTAGGCCATTGCTAGCTAGCATCGTATCATACTTACAATTAATCTTGAACTGAAAATATATCGTTGCTGTTTGTTATATCGTTTTATTATTCAGTCTGGCTTAGGTCGAAAATAACAAGTATTCTAGTTTATACAAGTGAAAATGACTCGCTGAAAACACGAAATTTTACCGAATGGCAAGCCCTCGAGTTAGAGGAGATAAGGTAGGAGATAAGGGGGGGGGGGGGGATCGGGAGATTAAGAGATTAGAAAAAACTGAAACAGGTCGAAAATTCGGGTTTGGGACCGTAATTGACTGTGGCGTGTGCGCACCAGTCGGGCCACCTTGCCTTACCTTTACCTTACCATTATTAAATCTAATTCTTTCGATCGAACCTTCCCGGAACTCGAAAGCACGGTAACACCTTGTTTCTTTCTTGTGAAAATTACCTGGGCCAAGGTCTCGTCCACTTTCCTTTCATCCCCGTGGTCTTCTCGGCATACCTAGAACGAGCAACCATTTTTATTCTAATCACGCAGTGGAAACACGCCAAATCGATATTACCGCGACACAGTCCTAAACCTGAGGCCTGGGGGATTGTAACGTGCGGCGGTCTTATCCATCTAAGGATCCTCTGGATTCAGGTAGAAAGGTGTTTCGCTATTTCTCTTCGAACAATTCCGTCCACGTTCGAGAATCTGTGGTCGACTGTGGTCTGAACACGTTCTTCCTGTGCATAAGAAACGTGTCTGATTCGTTTTCACCAATTGCAAACAAATCATTTGCTCGTTACGATACGATAAAATTGCTTTAAAAGAGAAAAATTGGATAAGTAAAGGGGTTAAAGATATTTTTCGAGCACGAAGAGGATGGCGCGCGGTGCGCGTTCATCGGTCGACAAAACCGCTCGATTAACGGGAACCAACGTCATATCTGACTCATCGGTGACTAATGCGTTGCGCAGACGATTCGTCCAAAAATCGCAGACACCTACGAACAAACGTTACTCGCCCGGGAAAAGTCAGAAACGAACGACGCCCGTAATTATTGTTAACTGCATTCGTAACGAGTCGCGGAAGGGAAGCGTCGCGATCGTTAGCCTATCTCTCGTCGGTATTTGCCTGAAAATTAAGCGCGTCTCGTCGTAGTCCATTTAAAAGTATGAGAACGCAACCTGTGGGTTCTGTTTCTTTTCTTCTTCGACCGCTGGGGCGTTTGACACGCGCCTGCCTGCCTGCCAGCCAGCGCACGTGTACCGTTTTAACTTTTAACTCGAAACTACGGAAATTCTTTTGATATTCCTCAATTTTTGTCTTTTCTACTGAAATCTTTTGCCGAGGAGGCGACGGGGACGGCGACGGGAGCGAGGTACAAACAACGCAATGCCGCGTCATCGCATTACCTGGTTGGAATCGGCCCGGTTAAGCCCGGCCGATTCGTGTAACCGAATCTACGCCCCTCGTACCGCGGGACATGCCTTTACCTGAGCCGCTAAATGGCCCGTACCGCCGGTAGCTCACAGTTGAATGTTAAATAATTGAAATTATTTTGGCGCCGTCCATCAGAGAGAAACACGAATTGCAGTGTCACAGTTCTGACAAAGTATCACGAATGGAGTATAAAAGGTACTAGGATAACAAATTCTACCTGAAGAGACAGATTTTTCTCACGCTCGTCCACTCCCCCGTAAATTGATACGCGTCGTGAATGAAAGTTTTTCATGTGCGCGCGACCGTACTCCAACAACGGATACAGATTGCACGGACTATTTTTAGCAACTTTCTCGTATAAATAGTGTGTTGATTACCGCGAGCAGCGCAATTATTGCAAAGGAACGAGCGCAACGACGGATCCGATTCATGAATCGAATACACAATCGAGAGTATATACGGTATACGGTAAACGGTAAACGGTAAACGGTATACGGTATACACGCACTGCGATGCCGGTCGACTTTATTCACCTCGACCGGCGACCAGCGACCGCCGACCGGTGACCGACCCTATCGTCCGTACAACAAAATTAAAGGGCGGTTACGTTGCCGTGAATTTCCTATTCAGCTTTTCCTCTTTCGTTTTATATTTTCCATTAAAATCCGCAGTCTAGTTACGACTGATTGCATAAGCACATAACCGTGATCAGAAAGAAAGCTAGGTGCAGTCGGAAATTATATAATTGATGGGATTTACAAAAAATAAAAACGTGGCAAAGAGAAAATCATTATTTCTCGCGAAAATTATTTTTTTACTTGTCCCTGCCACAGATTTTCAAGCGAATAAATTGTTCGAACACGAGGATCGAGGTTAGAATACTTGAAATTAATTAGCTGCGACACTTAATTCTCAATACGAACGCGTTCAGCAATGAAACATTTTTGTAAGATTCGCCCGTCTCGAATCTCTGTTGCAAGAGGACCGAGTCTGGACAGCGACGGATAAAATTTCACCCTCGAGTAACATGATAGACGCTTACACGTTTCAGCGGTACAAACTTGCTTGTTCTTTACTTAACATTTATTTAATTACCACCTGCCGCTAAAAACGACAGACATTAAAACAGGCATTAAACCAACAACAAAAAATAATGTTAATATAAAGTTGTTCTGTGTCTTGGATCAGAGAGAATAGTTGAAACAACGAGCATCGCTATAAATAACTTTTATATCCAACTCGATAAACATTTTTACCGTCTGGTAATCCGAAAGATTACAATGCACCGCGAGCGATAAGTATATCAAACACGATCGAATCGTTTGATCGGCGCGGACATATCAAAATAATCAACCGCCGTTGGATGATAGCGTGTGTTAACCCTTTCGTTCGTAACCCATTTGGAAGTTCGAACTAGAAATTTATAATCCTGAAAACCGGAGCACATATGTATTTATACTTTATGCTCGTTCGATGATCAAGTTTAATTCGCTAGTATCTATCATCTATCGTATGCGTTGACGATCGCAAAGTAACTCGGTTAAAAGGTTAATGGTAGCGTGTCTAATGAGTGGCGCATCGACTGATAAACGTTTTCCTTTCTGTTCGCAGACGCTGCAGCATGGGTTCCCAAACAATCCGACAGCCCTGGCCTGGGATCCGATATTGCGGCTGACGATGATCGGCACGGCATCCGGCGCCATCAAGGTGTATCCTTTTGCTTCTGTTTCGTTCGGCTCCGAGACCGCGTCTCGTTTTTTCCTCTCGGTATTTATAATCTGGTTTCGTCGGATCCCGATTCCCGATGACGTTCGCTCCGTGTGTCTGTCGATAAATCGTCGAAAACCGGCGAGGCTGAAGGGAAACGAGAAAACGTGATTGACGTCGATTCCTTCGACGAGCCTTTCCTCCCTCTCTCTCTCTCTCTCTCTCTCTCTCTCTCTCTCTCTCTCTCTCTCTTCCTCTCTCTTCCTATCTCCCCTCCACTCACTCCATCTCTCTTTCTTTCTATCTGTGCTCCACCTCATTCTCGACCGTTTCTAATTTTAGTCACCGGCTCGCACGATATATTCCACGATTCGCTATTCTGTCCACTTTTACCCATCGATTCTTCCTAGAGTCTTCGGCTTATTGGATAACGATGGATTCCGTTTAAAACTCGTTTGTCTCCTTAAGGTTTTGCGTAAGATTTTAAGTCAGTTACCGGTATCGGCACAGTTCTCTATGCGAGAGAGTTCTTTTTCCGGGCGTAAATCGCTTTAACGAGGATTCTCCCTGGATCTTTACCAAGGATTTCTAGGGGGAAAAATACTGTGATTAATGTTAGGAGATTATGCTGGATAACGGAGTCGTGTCTAGATGGATGTGCGAGGATTGCCAGGAAGCAAAGATAGGAGAATATTTCTAGGATTTTATAAATGGAAGTGCGAATTTGAGTGAAAGCTACGAGATCAGGTTGTTAGAAAGTGAAAGGGAACGAGAGCACCGGAAAATTTAATGGAGCAAGTCTTAAGGGATAGGATGTTGTAAGATGGCAGTTTACGAGGAAATTACGTAACCTGATTTGCATTAAAGTAGGGGTTGTTTCTGTAGGGGAGGTATCTCAGAATTGTAGCCGTTGCGTACTGGGAGCTACAGAAGTATGTATTCTGCAACAGGTAGAAAAGTTGGAAGCGACAAGAGGTAGAAATGTGTCTAGAAATGCGGAAAAGTTCGAAAGACGCGCCGAAACGGCGAAAGATGAACGATTTTCTCCTGCTTTCCAAGAAGCAGAAACCAGTGTCGATAAATTTCCCCTTGCATTTGATCGTTGCTCGGCCTGGACGTTGCGCGTTGTTGCAACGCGGTTCTTCGGCGAGGCCTAAAGCCCGTGACCGGTTTCTGGTTTTGGTCTCGGTTAGGCACCGCAGAGAGGTCGTTAAAACCATTCCTAGAACAGCTCGAATATATTAATTTCATATCACTCAAACACGGCAAATGGAAAGCGCAGTTGTAAACATGCCCAGCTCAAGAACCAAGCTCAAGAAGCACAGCCCGGTCAGCCGATCCGAAACTTTTATCGGCTTGTTGAACAAATGTTTCGCGGTTGATCGATACGCAGAAATACTCCCGGGAACTGGAGTGCACTTGCACTTGTCGGAAAACGTGTTGCTGTTGCCTCGTTACCCAGTTTGTTCGCGGTTCTCTATCGATTCGACGGATAGAGTTTATTCGGTCCACCTGTTCTTCGTTTATTTTCCTGATAGCGTTTCATCGGGCTGAAATGTTGCGCAAACATCCTCGTGGGCTAGCATACTCTTTGTTCAAACTGTTTCTTTTCCTTTATTTAACAAACGCTTGTCGTCTGTCAATCTCTTAAGCGATTACTTTTCCCATTATTTCAATGTTCGTTGCTCCAACTCTGCCCGTTTCTGTGTTCTTTTCAATTCGAAATGTACATTTCGATGAAAGACCGCGGAAGAGATGACAGAGCGACAGCGTCACACGATATACGCAGCGGGTTGAAATAGCAAAGCTTCTGGTAATTAATTCGACGTTGGTTATCTAAAATCTAGAATCGTTGCTCGTGGGTGTGACGAAACCAGCCGAGTCCCGGAGTACTTGTAACAGTTCAGAAGCTCGGGACTCGGGACTCGGGACTCGAGACTCGAGACTCGAGACTCGGGACCGTCGTACAATTTCCTCGAGCGCCTCTTATCGACTTGGAGCAGTTTTCGAGTGCATCGTGCACAATCGGACGCGAAGGGAAAATGCTAATTAGCTTCGCGCGAAAGGTCTGCGCAGCTCGAACAGACACCGCGTCTCATCGGCCAATCGCATACTTTATTCAGGCAACGATGGCAGATGTTCCCGCCGCTACGTAATCAAGAGATCGTTATCGTCTCGCAAGGCTAGTAATAAACGTCTTCAGATATTTTTTATCGACGAACGTTCTGCTCTGCACTTTTCTCAGAAAAGTTTTCAAGTACTTCGATGCTCGATAACCAAAGAGTTAGACGTACTCCTTTTTCATGAAATACATACATATTTCGATAGGAAACAGAGGTTCGTCGGAGATGCGAGTAGACGATAGAAACTGATAGAGAGAAAGAGACAGAGAGAGAGAGAGAAAATGTTGCAGAATTGTATGTACAACGATGCGATGCAGAGAGATGCAGGATTATTGTGTGCAGTGTGCATTCCTCGGTCCGCTCGGCGAGCACAAACGGCTCGGTCAGCGCGTTAAGTCGGTCATTTTCGAAACAAAACCTCTGTTTGTTCATCTGTCCGGGGCTCGCCACGTTTTCAGACCAAGACGAGACTTCCTCGATTTTCCTCGATTTTCTTCGATTTTCCTCGATTTTCCTTGACTAGACAACGCACACAGATTCGGCAGACCAGGTGTCGAGTTCTACGGTCAACATGTCGACAGCGGGGAGAGGGCGGTCAAGAGAATCGTCGCGGTTCCAAATCAGGTGAGAATGCGGATTTTACGCGCATCAAAATGATGCGTGCCGGTCATCGCGTATCAACGGATGGTTCGAACGGCTAGAATCTATTGGTGCATCGGGGTACGTTGTAACCGTAGAGGCGGATGCGCGAAGTTACGATTGTTTTAAAAGTCACACACGTTGCACCGGTAACGCGATACCGTGTTCGGCTTAGTCTGTCGTGCTGAATTGCGTAACCGTGTGTGCGACACGCGCGATGCATTTCTGCACGCGTGTGCAAGGTAAATAATACACGGACCAGCGGATCTCATTGTCCGATCTCTCCAGTCTCCGATCGTAAAGGCCAACCAAGTATCGCGTCTTCAGCCTGCCTGGGCCACATGGTTTTCAGTGTTTTCGCTGTTTTCACTGTTTTCACTGTTTTCACTGTTTTCATCCGACGCGACGCGACGCGACGTCTATCAATCAAACTTTAACACAGAATTCGCATCGTGTTCTGACACGCACATTTTACAAATTGTCTTTCTTTCTTCCTTTCTTTCTTTCTTTTCGTTTAACTCTATCAACGGTGTAAAAAATATAATACCGTTCCAATTAATTTCCAGTTCCGGTTCCTTTCTCTCTTTTGATCGTTTCGGAACTGATCTTCAGAGCTCGGTCCGTTTAAGTTCTTTTCAGAAGATGCGAGTTCGATGAACCTTGAATTTTGTCCTTTGCATTTTTTCTTTTTGAATTCGCGAGTCGTTCAAATTTTTAGGAACAGCTGGCTGCGCCCTGCGCCAGATCGTCTCGCGCGTAGAGCTCGCATGCGCGCCAAAGGAAGAGGATTGCGTTGATAATTAATTACCGAGGCGAATAAAAAAAGAGGCGAGCGGTAATAGGGAAAAGTGGTGTATAATTACCGGGAATATAATGCGAGATTACTTCATCGCTGCGTCGTACGTACGTAAACAACGACGAATCTTTTTCACGTTCATTTACCTTAGCGGTAAACCATTTTATTCAATAAGTTCTCTCCTCCGCGGTATACACGAGTAAGGCGCGTCACGAGAACAAGACACAAGACCTTGATTAAGTAGCACACGGTGATTAAGAATCACGCGCGATTAATGGGATTATATCGATTATATGTAATATCGCTAGATTTGGCAATTCGGCAATTCGAATCGAATTACAATGAACTCGAAACGCGATACATGCTATAAGTATTAGACTACGGATTTTATGCGTTTATGGCAAGAATGGACGGGTGCAGTGGAAAAAAAACGGTTAAACATTAATGAATTTTTTTGGCTCTCTCGTGGCCACCGCATTTCTGATGATAATTCTGATCAAACTGAAAACGGAAATCTGGTAACTCCTAAATATCACTGATAGAATTGACGATGGAAACAGACATACTCCACGCTACGAGTGTGTTTCCCACTATCGATGATAATATTAATATTCGCTTTCTGAAAATATATTTTATCACGTCATCGAATCGAGAATTAATGGATACGATTAAATGGAAACCCCTTTAGTCGCCGCATTACCGGGACACGTAGAACCGTTATCTTATTTCTCAAGAGAATCGTGAGATAAGATAACGAGTCCCATGATTATAATCCGATCGCGACAGAATCAAACGAGACTAGGTAGGAGGGGAACTTGCACGATTATCGGACCACGACCGTGTCGTTCGCGTAACCGTTAAAAATCAAACTTTTTCACCGATGCAGCAGGAAAATTATCTGTTAATAAAACAACAAATCATCGTCTCTGAAATGACGGGAAGGATGTCACGCGTGTCCCGCGAACAGATTCTCAATCCAGTTAATCGCGTTAATTAAGGTTCATCTCGTCGTTGAAAAGTTCAAGAAGTCTCGAGTGTCTCGGCGAGCATCTCGACGCATCAGCTGCGGAACTAGAACAGAACAGAACAGAACAGAACGGAACAAAACAGAGTAACGAATAGAGAAGAGAACAGCAGAAAATGTTCCTGACCGCAATCAGAATCGTTTAACTGCACGCGTTAATACGGCGGGAGACCCGGACTATTTTCCACGACGGAGCGAAAACGTTCTCGTGAAAAACGACGAGACGTCCGATCCGCGTGAAAGTAAGGAAACACGGAGGCTCGCGTTTTTCTCGAGTTTTCACTCGGATCTCTGCGCCGCAACGCGCCGCTTGCAAAAAAAGGGACGCGGGAGTTGGTTCGTGAGAAACGTCGTCATTGCGAAAACCATTCGGCGTACAATAGTTGACGCGATTATTTCTATATACATACGTATGCTGCGATATCGACGAATCTTGAGAATTGTCGGCGTAACAAACCTCCTTTCCTTAGGTTAGCATACTACGATAAATCTGAAATTGAAAATAAAAATAAAAAGTTTTGCTATTGCGTTGGCAACTGCTTGCGCTACTAGTCAGTCAAGTCCTACTGGTTAAAAAAAATCGGTATTTTTCGCGCGAGGGAAAGGAGTATGGAGATCGAGCCGAGACCTTCCTTAAAAGCTTCGGTTAAAAGAGGATTTTCCATTGTTGTTTACATTCTCGAAAACAGGGCCGACTGGTTACGCTATTGGACAAGTCCGTGCACATGTGGGAAATCGACGAGAGCTCGATCATCGAAACGGAAACCTTCTCGTTAGAGGGTAAATTCAAAGTATCCGCATTATGTTTGGAGTCGAGCGGCGAGAACCTTCTTCTGGGTACCGAGGGTGGCAACATCTATCTCTTGAACATGAAAACCTTCACGACGTCGGACAACATCATCTACCAGGAGGTCGTGATACAAAAGTAAGAACAGCTTTTCTTCCGCGTGAAATCGTGGTCCGTTCGCGCGGGTCGCAGGCTGGCGTCTCTCGGAAACGATTTCACGAAAATTTGCATGTCTTCTTTGTGACAGCGTACCAAACGACTACAAGATAAATCCGCGAGCGGTCGAGGCGATAGCGGAACAACCAGGTCATCCGGACAATATTCTGATAGGTTACAATCGCGGTTTAATGGTTCTCTGGAACAAAGCGACTCCGGGAGCTCAACAGGTGAGTTTTCGTTCTTATTGTTCTCCGCACCTTCTTCACATGTCTGTCAATGTACACACGTAAAACTATATGTTTTACTATACTATACTATACTATACTATGTATACTGCCATGGAGCATAACAACACTGCTTACAGTTAACACTGAATCTAATACTACACACACACAAACACACACACACACACACAGCTTGTGTCACGAAATATTTGTGGGGAAACGCTTAACCCATCGGTGGAGAAAATTGTGTTTTAATGATGCTCCTTTACCGGAGATAGCACTTAATCTACAGCAATCAGGGCAAATAGGAGACCCGACGATGCCTCGTTAACGAAACTCGAAACGGTAATGGCGATTCGATTAGACTCGCTGTTCTAATGATCGCCGGTGACCTTGCAAAATGGAATTTGAAAGAAGAGCTCGACGAAACTTTTACAGAATTTTTAGTTTGACATCTTTACCGGATGCGATTAACTGCGCACAGTTTTGCGACAGACACCAATAGACCAATAGGAGCCTGGATCTATCGTTGTCCCAAAATATGAACCAAAGTTACTTAATTACCCAGCTTCTGCCGATTAACTTAAACGATCATCTGTTTATCTGTTACGTCAGAAACAACAGAAAAACTAATGTGTCTGCAAGAAGTACCTCGAAAAATACGAGTTGAAAAATTGATAAATAAAGCAGTGAGTAGTCGGAAACAAAA
The DNA here is from genome assembly GCA_916610235.2 of Lasioglossum morio. NCBI lineage: Eukaryota > Metazoa > Arthropoda > Insecta > Hymenoptera > Halictidae > Lasioglossum > Lasioglossum morio. The sequence continues at coordinate 186,035 of OU744331.1, forward strand.
GAATCGATCATACGTACGATGACTTTTCTAAAATGACCATTCTGTCTTTTATTTTGTGAATTTAAAGTATGTAGCGTGAAACGGCCATAGTTCGTTCTTGTGAAAAGTATGAAAATGAAAGTTTTTGTAGAAACATTAAAAAATTGCTGATTTCTGTTTTGTTTCATCGAAAAGAATACGATGATTGTAACGATAGAGAGTTGTAAGAATGGTCCTTCGCGCCGGCCGCGGCCGAGGGAATTGGCGAGAGATAGGAGAAGCTGATCGGACGCTGATCGGACAATTATGATAGACTTGGAGGTAGCGTGCCCCGATGGGTTAAGCGCGACACGTGAAATGGTACCGTTGGATCTGATTGTCGTTTGTTGTGTCTTTGGTGGTTTTGGCGAACGTGTACGTGCAGCTGATGGGTTTGTTTTCGCGTGCGCAGACGTTCGTCTCCACGCAAGAGCTGGAATCGGTGCACTGGGTCTCCGAGACCCGATTCGTTTCCTCGCACAACGACGGTTCCTATTCGTTCTGGAGTTCCGGAAGCGATACCATGCTGGAATCCACCACCCCGTACGGACCGTTTCCTTGCAAAGCGATCACCAAAATTCTGGTCTACCCGACCAAAGAGTGAGTACAGTGTCTAACTTGTACCGTAACTTGATCTCTAATCGCTCGTCTATCAAACGAAAAAATTTCATCTCTCTCTCTCTCTCTCTCTCTATATATATATATATATATACATATATAGACACGGGGAACTGGTGTTATTCTCTGGAGGGATGCAGCGAGCCAGCTTCGGAGATCGCGACACTTTCACCGTCATGTCGAAAGAGAAACACGTAGTTTTCGACTTCACGTCGAAAGTAATCGACTTCTTCACTGTGTTCCCGAACCCGGAAGAGGGCAAAGACCCTGCGGATGGTCCGGAAGCTCTGGTGGTCCTGGCCGAAGAGGAGATAGTGGCCATCGATCTAACGCACCCCGATTGGAAGATGATGGCGTTGCCGTATCTCGTGTCTCTTCACGCGAGCGCTGTAAATATCTTTCAGTTTGTCGATCGCGTACAATCGACGAAGATAATCTGACGTGTAGCATTATTTCAGGTGACCTGCTCGCACCACGTACCAAACGTCCCCGACGAGCTCTGGAACAAGATCGTGGCAGCTGGCAAAGCTCAAACCGAGCACTTGTACTCTGACAAACCATGGCCGATCGACGGCGGCATCGTGAGTCCCAAGGCAGCCGGTGACAAGTCAAAGGGCAGAGAGTTGTTGCTGACGGGCCACGAGGATGGAACCGTGAGATTCTGGGACGCCTCGGACGTCGCTCTGACACCGTTGTACAAGTACACCACATCGATTTTGTTCACCGGCGAGCACCTGGACGTTCTGGAGCAGCCGCCGGAAGACGACGAAGACGTGTGGCCTCCGTTCAGGAAAGTTGGAACTTTTGATCCTTACTCGGACGATCCACGACTCGCGATCAAGAAGGTCCTGTTGTGTCCGCTGTCGTCGACGCTAGTGGTGGCGGGTACCGCTGGTCACGTTATCACAGCTTCGATATCGTCCGAACCGGTCAACAAAGAGATCAAAGCCGTCACCATGAACATCGTCAGCGACCGCGACGGTTTTGTTTGGAAAGGTTACGACCATCTGCCGGCGAGAACCGCTAGCATATCTTTCGCAGTTGGTTTCCAACCGCAGAGTCTTCTTCAATTGTACCCGCCGGCTGCGGTCACAGCCTTGGCTATGTACAGCGAGTGGGGACTGCTGGCTGCCGGCAACGCCCACGGTTTAGCGGTATTCGATTATACCAGATCGAAACCCGTCACTGTCAAATGCACTCTCAACCCTAACGGTACTTGCAAAAACTTGCTAAAAGATACTCTCGTCGGAAACGAAATTTTCGTCGCGCTAGCCATTTTTTATTTTTTAGCCTAAATTTTAAATGATAACCTGCGTTTCGTAGATCTCTCTGGGGCAGGAGACACGCCCATCTCCAGAAGAAAGTCCTTCAAAAAGTCCCTAAGGGAATCCTTCAGGAGGTTGAGGAAAGGAAGGTCGCAGCGTAGAATGAACGCCGGAAGTCCGACGAGAAACGCACCTCCGGAGAAGAAGGAAACGTAAGTTGCTTCTCTTCTAGCCAGTTCCTTCCAACGGATCGATTCTTCGATTTCTCCGTGTCCGCCGATCGTTGTTATCTTCGTTATTGTCTTCGTCAACAGCACGAGCGTTGCCTCTTCTCCAAGCGGCGAGCTCTCGCCCGTAGAATTGAAGTCCGTGGAAAGACAGGTGGAAGCAAGACCCGTTGACGACGCCCTTGGTTCGATGGTTCGATGTTTATACTTTGCTAGGAGTTACATAATCAGCAGTAAGCGCAACTTGGAAAATCAACAAGCCCATAACACCATAAGAACCAATAAGAACCAATAAGAAGCAATACCTTCTCGGAAAGATCGTTTAATATTTTGCTCTGTTACAGTGAGGAACACCACCCCCACGCTGTGGGCAGGTACCAACAACGGTACGGTTTACGTTTTCACGTTAGCGATACCAGCGGGCGCTAGACGAACAGAGGAGGATGTAAATTGTACATTAGGGAAAGAGATTCAATTGAAGCATAGAGCACCCGTGATCGCGATAACGATACTCGACGGGTCGAACGTCCCGTTGCCGGAACCATTCGAAGCCGAGAAAGGCATATGCCCCGGACCCGACATGGCGTCCCCGCACAGAGTAGTGATTGCCAGCGAAGAGCAGTTCAAAATCTTCAATCTTCCGTCATTGAAACCGTTTTGTAAATACAAGCTTACCGCGCACGAAGGTTCCCGCGTACGAAAGACCGGCTTCGCCAAGTTCACCTATCCCGCGGAGTCGACGGGCACCCACGAGGAAACCTATCTGCTGTGTCTGACGAACCTCGGCGATTGCTTGGTGCTCAGTATTCCGGAATTCAGAAGGCAACTGAACGCAGCTGCCATCAAACGCGAAGACATCAAGTGAGCATTCTTTTCGTAGATTTACATACATTTATTTGTCGACCGTTCAGTCCTTCTCCTCGCGATCCATTCTTTCAGAGTTATCGCTATCTTCCCTTGTCTTTTCAGTGGCATTTCCTCGTTGACGTTCACGAAAGCTGGCGAAGCTTTGTATCTACATTCGAGCTCGGAGCTCCAGCGAATCAACCTGTCGGCGAACAACGAGTCGAAGATGCATTGCTCGCTGAATTTACCTCCCAACGCGAGGTCGCACACCAGTAAGACCACCGGCAACGAGAAGGTGCAAGATCAAGGTGTCGTGGAGGGTGCAGCGGAAATCGAGGGCGAGACCCAAGCTAGCCAACCGGTCGCTCCGGTACAGAGGACGATCACAGAGAACGGTATCGTCGGTTCCAGTGAGTATACTACGCGTTGATGGCTGTGGCTCCGCGTCGATCTTTTATATTCGATTCATCGATACAATCGAAATAACTTTACGGATCGTCTATAGGAAAATGTTTAAACGTGCTGCTATACTAAAATATGCGTATAACCGCTTGCATATTTTGTAACCTGTGTTACACATCTACACGTTCGCACATATATGTGTCGCTTCGCTATCATCGTCTCTGCGATTCATTAAACGAGAGCTAGCCGCTATGTCGTAATTCACACAACCCCACGATTAACACGAACGAGAGACGCTGTATTCTAACTGCAACCCCTCTAGTACCTACTCTTGAACACCTGTCTTTTAGCCGGTGGCGAAGAATCTCCGAAAGAACCGTCCCTGCGGCCGGCAGCGAGCACCAATGACGTCAACGGGGACGACGATCGTCAAGACTTGAGTTCTATAGGAGATATCACGATCGATAGCGTCAAGGACCATTTACTGTAAGTGAAGACGCGCCATCGCCGAGCCCAGCTTCTTACTCTCTTTTGATTTTATCGCCGCTACCAATGTTGCTTCTACGTAGAACGTTCTCGTTCGCTCGAACCGAAAATCTCTAGCCTCCTCTGCCTCGAGAGATAAATAACAATAGCGATATCGTCAATAATGTCTATTGCCGCGAGAAGGAAAACTTGGATCGTTAAATAAACGAACGACGAAAGGACGGTACAATCGGAGAATAGATCTCTGCGAGCATGTAGCGTGTTCTCGCGAGTTCTCGCGAGTCTTGTGTGTCATAAGAAACCTCTGAAACCTCGAATACCAGAAATTAACTGCGCGCGGAAGCTGGCTTCGTAACCACTTTATTTTGCTCTGCTAATGTGTGTTTTCGTGTACTCGCCATTTTCTTGGCAGTAACAGCTCCCTTTTCAGAAACGCAACGTCTTCCGAAGAACTTCACAGTCGTCTTGCAGGACTTAAGATGGAGGTGACCTCGCGAACCTCGGAAATCTCCACGCAGAATCAGTCACTGGTCGTCAAGACCACCACCGTTGTTTCGCAGACGACCAACAACACCACCGCGAACGGGGAGGTCGAAACGAGTCAAACGAACGAAACCCAACAAATGAACAGTGAGTGAAACCGTTGTTAACTCTCCGAGCCACCACCGATAATTACCGATCAACGGTGGTGATTCGATTGGTTGTCGATCAAGGTTCACCGGTCTATGTTCTGTAAATGTAATTTTATTTAGAACGAAATCTCTTTTATTCTCTCGAGAGCACATTTTTATCAACGTTACGTTTTAATCGAATATTTTCTAGGTCGACGAGTCTAACAATTTTTGCCTATTTTTGCCAGGTTACGAATAATCTATGTATATCCATATGTAATCAAAGTTGCACAATTCATCGACCGCTTAATTATTATTGTGTTCGTCCGTTTTCTCGTTTTCAATTCATCTTGTCCCGGTTGTCCGATCGTTCGATCGTTCGATCGTTTTTCGTGATTATTTCTTATTATTTGTCATTATTTGTGATTATTTGTAGTACTTTCTGTTATCGTTTTGTTTCGTGCTATTTATTATTGCGCAGGCACTACTGTAGAGAGAGAGGTACGCAGCGGTACCGAGACAACAACAACACACGCTACCATCACTCTGCCCCCAAACGTCGAGGTCAGCAAACGGCACTGAGTCTATTGTGAATAATTGGTGTCGGACCTTACCTCGATATTTAAAAAACAACCCAATCGATTAATGCTTAGCAAATATTTGTCGGCTACTAACACACTAATAACGCCTATGCGCACCTAGATCCGTTAACATTAGAACTATCAAAAACAGTCAAAACTGCTGTCCTGTACATTTTTACAAACACCGATTCCTAAACTATAATACACTACTTTATTTAGAAAAAAGTAATCAGGTAGTTCTAGTATTAACTTATTCAAATTTGAATAACACTAAATAGTATGTTCTCTAAAGACTACCCTAATCTAAAGAATACCCTATTTGCGGTATTTACACGGCAACCTCGCAAACATTGACAAATGCAAAAAGTTGAAAGTGTATTTCACTAACAAACTTTTATTTTCCTTTTCCCACGAACTAACGTCTTTTTGCGTAGACGTAGCGAAGCTTTTTTCTAACTAACAAGATTGTCGATAGACTTTGGAAAATACTTAATTAGAGGTAAGATGCCAGATTAGATTTTTTACGATGTTATATCGTATTGCAGATTAGAGCAGCTGACTTGGCAAACCTGGAGGTGACAACGACCACAGTGACCACCGAGAAATCGAAAGCACCATTGGCCAGGCCCGAAGAAGTTGGTTCTTAGAAATGTCGTCCGAATTGTTCCCGCGATCTGATCAAACAAATTTTTGATCACTCTGATTAGCCAGAGCCACGAACATAAAATTAGATGTTTTTACTTAACGAACTCACACGTGTACACAGCGGCGATAGGTAGAGTTTATAATATCGTAGTTGTTTAAAAAAAAATTTTTAGATTTGTACGCGGCACTAGCGTTAGCCATATAAACGATAAGAAGAAGAAGAAGAAGACGACGACGACGACGACGACGAGCGAGAAAATTTTTCGAGTATTGTATAACGACAAGTCGCTTAAGATGTACCAACTGCCAAAATCGTCGAATTGCATTTTATTCCTTTTTAAAAAGGAAGAAAGAAAGACAGAAAAAACAAAAGAAAATTTAGTCTTCGTCAGCGCATTTACAACACACATCCGACCAAAAGAACAAAAAAAAATAGATTTTTGTATCGAAAAATTTCGGCAGTTTAGTGGAAATAGGCCTAGCTAATTTTACCGTAATGCATTTTTATTTTACGAATAAGCGAGAGAAATCTTTCTAGAAAAGATTAACAACGTTTTTTAAGATTGTTTTTATCTGGAACTAATTTAATGAAATATACGGTTTTCAAAAGAATGACTATTTTCTAACGACACTGTAATGTGTAATCGTAATGTGAAATCGGTGTGAACGAGAGACTTCGGTACGTTGAACAGATAACACCAAAATTCATCACAAATCGCGAACATGGCAGCCATATTTCTAAATATTTCAAAATATTTCTAAATAATAAAATCGAGGAAAAAGGGAGGCGACTTAAACCATTTATAGTATTTCGAATGTGTTACGGACGTGTCGCGATGGAGGATAATAAAACTGTTGTGTACAGAAAAAGAAGAAAGAAATAAATCGATACGCCTAAACGAATACAGAGATAGCTACTTAAGTAGTATTAACGATTGTAATAAGGAACGTACAGAGAGACCGAGCAAGGGAAACTTATGACGCGCGACTATTAATGGCCATGATATGAAGGAAGACGAGAAAGAGCCGTTACGAAAAGAATATATTTTTTATTGATGTTGGTTAATCGTTAAGTTTTCCTCTTTTTCTACAAACGACCATGGTACAATGAGACTTTCTCTATCGAAAAGCATCGAAACAACGTTGTCGTTTAGTGGATCATAATCGAAAACAACCCACGCAAAGAACTACATTAAGAAATTATTTTTCGGAACAACAAACTGTGCACTAAATTCAAACTATCAAACTAACGGGTAGCATTCCAAGCACGAAACCCTTTCCTGTTTGTAACAAAAATTTCTTTAACATTTCGTTTACGATTCTATCGCAACACTTCACCAATCTATCCCCCGTGGTTTTTTTTTAGCAAGGGTTGTTTCCATTACGATCCTCTCCATTGATCGAATCGAATGCAAGAGGGAAAAAGAGCAAGGCAACAATGCTTTTTATTAAAGCGCGCGTGTTCGGTCTTTTAGATAAAGAAACCACCAATTGTTATGTTATTATTTGGTGGAGGACAATTCTACATATTAGTTTTTGCGCAGGATTAAGTCGTAAAATTCCACGAATCTATCAGCATGTATCGTTACAGCGATAGAACAAAAATATTCGTACACTGCGGATCGTGCTTTTCAATTGTTGGTAACGATCTCGATATTAACAATTATTTTATTCATAGCAATTCACCCTTTTTATCGAGTTGCCCACAGTACTTTTAGCGTCTAGTAGACCGTTGAAAATATTTCGTAGGAATTAATCTTTCTATTCAATTATATTTCGATGCATAGAAATTGTATCGTGGTAAATAGTAACGTTGCACAAGAAAATGATGTCGATTCGAACTGATTCGAACCGAGAGGACGCAGTGCACGTATACATTTTTTTTTCTGTCGCTCGTATAGCAACGTGTAACGTAGCTCCGACGTCTGTTCCCAAGGGTGCAGACTGTATTTTTTAAACCACCCACACTATTTTCGATCTCACGCCGACATTCTTCAGCGAACACGTAACTCCATTCCTCGGAACGATTTCGTATTCGGATCGTTCGTATCGTGCTAAGGAGCAAGTTCTTTCGTTCTTTTTCGATTCGGTTTGCCCTGCGCGGGAAGAACGCACGAGCTTAGAGAGATATACGTATATCCTGAAATACATTTCCATTGAAAACGACAGACTGACGCGCGGAAAGAGGCATATCCGTTTCTCTTGCATTTAATCAATACCATTCACCGTCGGATCCGAACAAAAACTTTTCTTCGTCGTTTATCGTCTGTCTCTCGAGTCTACGCACACGGTGGAATAGCCGTCGATTTTATTTTTAATTAACCGTCCGACGACGCGACGCGACGGGACGAGACAAGACACTTGACGGCCGAACAAAAGACGGAGCTGGGTCGCATCCGACCCGCAACAAACTTTGCTATCCCCGCATACGACGCGACACAGCAACGCTTTCAATTGTATCTTGATATTTCAAATTACATTTTTATAATCTCCCTTTTCTTTATCGTATTAATTGAATAATTGATCCGCACCTGGCTCCACCCTGGAACGGTTATTAAAGCGATAAACGCGAGGCCTTTGTAGATAGATATTTTTTAATTATTCGTTCTTTCTACTATTCTTTGGGAAGAATTCGATGTTACGCAATTGGTTACAACAGTGAAAATCCCGCTGACTCGTTTCGGCACTCGTTGATAGTTAAGTAATCCTGTTTACTTAGTACTTAATGCGTGTCCCCAAGCTTGGAACCATGTTTGTAGCCAATTGTACAATCTATCCCAAAGATTAAAACCGTTCTCCCGCTTGTGTTTCTGCTTCGAAACGAATTCTGAATACGAATCTTAATCCCCGATCGACAATAATTCGAAGAAATTTCTATTTTAAACGAATTCACCCGTGCCCGTGATTCTTGTAATTATACATTTCATATCCTAGGAGAGCTGGTCACGTGTACTGTGCTTTTAGATCATCCTAAAGTTAATTTTTTTTTACTCTTATTGTAAACTATATTAATGAGGCGAAGTAAACGCGTAAAATAAGATATCTAAGAATGTATGAGAAAGATATGTGCTTCTGCTAATTGTACAATTCATTGGTTTTTTACCTTGATAAAATATTACACACTGTACACAGTGGATTGTCCAAACACTGCCCTAAATATTTCCTACTTGTTATTCTGTCTAATGTTTCATTACACCGATACTTAAATACAGAATGTCTGTTTTAAAAAAAAAAAATATATATATATATATACAAATGATTATTAATGTTTTGTTTTGTGAAAACAAATTATATGTAATACATATATATGTGTGTGTGTATATATATATTGCGACGTTGGCCCCGATCGAGCGGTTTTTACCGCGCTCGGACAAGGGCAACTCCCGGGATTTTACAAGCGCAGAGGCTAGGCCGTATGCGGCCGTGCAAATACGGTCCTCCCGGGGCAAAGCGGTTCTTCTGAGGGACTCGTCTTGAACGCGAAGAATTTAGTTCGGGCGCCAGGTACTCGAAAGTACCAATCAAAACGTAAATTACGGCCCGAGCTCGGAGAAGCCGAGTCCGGGGCGAGCCCCCCGCAAACCCCGAGAACGAAGAAAGGCGCAGGGATAACGGACGACTCTCGCAGGTCAAAGTACGGTGCGACGAAAACGAATTTCGGATTGATCGCACGCGGAAACGCTATTCTTTCCGACGCTACGAACCACTGCGAAATTCGCTCAATCCCGATTCAGCGAATTTTGCGTTATCCGCGGGCAAAAGCCCAGCCGAGGAAGACTATAGAGAGCCATTGCGACACATATTTATTACTGTTTTATTTATTTTTTTTTGTTCCGTCTATCATTGGTATTTTGTTGTAATTTTCCGTTGTTTCCAAATTTTGTTCTCCTGCCCATTCCACAGGTGAGGGGAGTGTACGTTTTGGGGGTAATATTGAGACTTTTTCCGTTGTAAAATTCATGATTGTTAATAATTGTTCGCGTAGAAATAGAATTTTTTTTTTTTCGCAACACTGCCGTAGTGTTTGCGTTCGCGTTGTCCGGAGAGACAAATATTGTTGGCGAATAGTAGTGTGTGGTTTCGAAATCGTTCAGACGTATCGAGAACAAAGACGAGGAATTTGAACGCGATTCGAAACAATAGCCAATCAAGGCTACGAATTCGGTTAAAGTCAACGCGTTCTCGAGTTTTATTTTCGTTTGCGATAAGCCTGGCCGAAATTTCCGATCGCGCGACGACAACGGACAATACGAAGCGATTGAAGGACGGGTGAAGGGGGGGTAGAGTCCGGACGCGTAACGTAAACATCGCGCGCGGCCGAGAAGCCTCGTAATAGGAGAGCGTTTCGAACGTCTCGAAGACGAAAAATAAATAACGAATTTACGTAGCATACCGGGTGACGAAAATGTCGACGGTCGGAGACGACGCGTCGTATTACAGCGCGTACGAAACCGACCCGGAAGAAGAATACGTTTCTTCATTAACCCTTTCGCTACGGGCTGGTTTTCCGCCGCGGTACTCCCGCTGAACGGGCTAGTTCTCCTTCTCCGTCGCGGTACTCCCGCTGAACGGGCTAGTTCTCGCACGCAGTCCGCGAGAGGGAGAATGGGGAGAGCGACGACGAAGGGTACCGAGCGGGACCATCTCGTCCCCGCGAACCCCCTGCCTCCGAGCGCCGTACGACGTCACCCCGTCTCCACGCACCGCAGTCGCGTCGACCGAACGAATACTCGGAGAGGCGCGAAGATTCCCGACCGCAGCCGAGCCGCGGCAAGCCGAGAGTGACAGATACCAGCTGTGCTGTCGGTTCGTCGGACTACAAACCGACGAACAGAAACGCATGTTGGAACTGCCTACGATCGGGCCATTGGTCGAAAAATTGCCGAGAAAAACCGAATAAGCACTGTTACGGATGCGGGGAGCAGGGAGTGACTATTCGCGATTGTCGTCGCTGCGGGGTAAAATCGGAAAACTTCGCACGGAGCCGCTCGCAAGGGCCGGAACGGTCCCGCGAACAATAATATCGGCCCGCATATCGGAAATAAATGGAATAAAAGATCTAGATTCGCGACCGTCGTTATTAATTATCGATGCGCAGATTGGCAAATATCGAGCGCCAGCTTTAATTGATTCCGGTTCTTCGATATCGTTCGCCAGTCGAGCGGTAATTCGGTCGGTAGGAGACCGCGCGGAAATGTCGCTCGCGGATAAACCGTGCTATTTTCTACTAGCAACAGGGGCGATAGATAGAGCAACGGAACAAGCGCGCTTACGAATAACGATAAAGAAAGAAACTCGCGACATTCTCGTACGCGTTCTCGATAATTTGGTTAACCCGTTATTATTAGGAATTGATGCGATAGCAAAGTTTGGTATCGTTGTCGAGTATCATAGGGCAAAATGGCATTTTGCGTCGAGACCAAGCCTCGAATTTCCCTTCGGTCCCAAATCGAACGAACCACTCTGTTGCGGCCTACGAACATTATCGGAAATCGAAAAGGAACGGCTACGCGTATTTCTGGAGAAGGAAATGGCGGACTTTGCGAAAATTCCGGGAATGACAACCTTGACCACTCATAGAATCGACGTCGGAGACAATAGGCCTATTAAACAAAGGTCCTATCCGGTCTCACCGATCGTGCAACAAGCGATCTACAAAGAGGTAGATTAACTACTAGAAAATGGAATAATTGAACCATCGGAGAGTGAATGGTCAAGCCCGATAGTGATGGTTAAAAAGGCCAATGGCAAATATAGATTTTGTTTAGATTTTCGCAAAGTCAATGCAGTTTCCAAGAAGGATGCGTATCCGTTACCGGTTATGACGAGCATTCTCAACAAACTACGCGCCGCGCGATACATTTCCACTCTCGATCTCACAAGGGAACATATTCAGTTGATACAAGCCGATTTTGATGAAACTTATGTGAGATATAGTTCTTCGAAAAATATTTGACACGTGTTTTTTTTATCGGCAACCATCCACTCTGAAGGGGTGAAAACAACCCTCAAAGTTGGGGGTGAAAACCATATTTTTTGAGATATCTCGGCAACCAGTGGTCGAAAAAATTCGATTTTTTTTTTAATTGTGTGTTATTAAATGGCAAATGTAGTCGCACAAAAAGATTTTAACAAACATTTTTTGTTTAAACAATATATTAAAAATTTGATATTTTTTTGCAGTTTCTCGTATTTATTGTTAGTTAATTTTAATGTAACTTTGGGTTGTGATCTTTGATCCAAAATAGAGGATACGTGTTTCAGGATTTTTTTTTTTTGCCATTTCACAATAATTATGCATAATGAAAGATAGTCACGCACCTGGTGTGCGGAGTAAGGAATTCTGGCTTGTTTGAAACGCAATCGAAATATTATAATTGGAACGAGCCAACGCGAAAACGGAATCAAGGAAATCACTGGTCGACTTACCGTTGCCGATTCACCTATCGTTTCCCCAGGCCTCAGATTTTCCTGACTGGCTGCGGTCTTTCAGCAGCGGGAACGAGATTTCAGCAATCACCCGCGACACGGAACTAATCGGAAACGGGAATCGCTTTTCGTACTGAATTACAAACCTACTTCGACAATAGCCAGCGCGACAGTGCTTCCGTGATTCGTATCGACCAGGATCGTCAATCATCGTTTCCCCCCACTACGCGCTCTTTGCCGAATTTTCCCGAGTGGCTTCGCCCGCTCGCGACTAGCAGATCGCAGGATCGACGGACAGGTCCTTGGGCCCCAGACCTGCGTCCCTTTGGACTTCGATACATGGATCTCCTACAGCACCCCGATCCGGATTTCCAGCCACGGCAGGTTGAGACGTCGGCCGGTACGACAATTCACGGTGGTTTGCTGGAGCTTTCTATCCGAGCTCGACATCTCTGTGGGGTTTCGGATCCAACCAAACGCTACTCATGGCCATTTCTTCCTCCGACTGGTCCTTTGAGGGGGCGCCTTCTCGGGTTTTCCGGTTCCAGTCGTGCCCCTTGGCATGGCCCTGAAACTTCGCCGTACTCGGCACGCGCAAGAGATGGCGTTAATTACCCATCTTTAGATTTTTGTCATTCCTTCAGGATCGCTCTAGTTGGCTCTAGTGTCGGCGGGTGATTTTCGTGACCGTTAGAGGTCGGCCCGGTCCACTCCGTACACGGTCAAAGGCCCGTTCACGCGAAATAAAGTGACGGCGCAAATTGCAACGTATTATATATATATATATATATATATATATATATATATATATATATATATATATATATATATATATATATAATTTATCTTGAGTTATTTTATGCAAGATAGAAAACTTGGAATCCCACGCATTTAGTTTACTTCGCTCTAAAGCAGATCAAGTTTGTATTTATAAAGAATAAGCATACACACGTTGACAAACTAATAATAAATATTGACTAGAAAGTACCAAACATGTATTACACTTTTTCAAAACGTTATTACATCATTTTTGCAAACGATCTAATGTATTTTCTACGTATAAATTTATCTCGTCGATATTCCTCCTTCCTTTTAAAACTAAGCAAAATCGAAAATAATGAAATTTTACATTGCACCAATTGAAAAATTGCTAATCAAATAATATTTTTCTAATTCGAGAAAATTTTAGGTATATATTTTGTATAATAAACGAATCAACAACATATGTGTAGTTACTGCGCAGATCTCGTTAGTCGAAGTAAAACGTAAATATGTTTTAATACGTCGAACTAAGATTGACAACAGTGTATTGTTGTGCAATTGAAATATTTGCTTGGGACTATTGATTAATCGTGTTGCTATTTCATCATCTATTCGTTCAAATGGCTTTGATAATCCATACAATACGAACGTCGGATAAAATCTTCTTTATCTGTGTAACACATAAATGCATTTTTTTAACAATGCGATATCTCTTGTCGGCAACTTGTAAATATATAATAATAATATAATTAATATTTAACACTGATATCTGTTACGCTTCTACATCTGGCCAACGTTCATTTAAACGCGTAGTATACAATATAAAAGTGACAAATACCGTTCAAATAATTATTCAGAGCACGCACATTTGAATAGTACTGTTATCTTCTAACCTTCGCATATTATGTATGTATTTATGTACATGTGTATATCGTATAGAAAAATTTAGAATAACTTTTCTAAAATGACACGATGGTAATATGAAAATCGAATAATTGAAATTCGCAATATCGAATCGCAAAGCCTTAGAGGAGAGCTGAAAATCTTGAATCGGCGTTGCTGACAAAGCGAACAAGCAATGGGATCGCATGGGATATGGGATGGGATATTAGGCAATATGGGATTGTATGGGATCAAGATTAATTCGAGTCGGGTTCGCCAGATGACGCATGAGTTTTTCAGGTGGGGCGGAAACGGGATCGCTCATAACAGAGATTTTCTCTCTGCTCATAATGCTGTACCTTGTGTTTTTCAATTTTCCAATTTTCAAATTATTCGACACAATCGAAAGATGTCAGACAGTGGCAATTAACTGATTACCTTTAAGCAGAAATTTGACTATAAATAGTTGATTAATAGCGATGATAGATTCTGAAATGTATAAGCACGCGCTTTCGTAATGAATATCAAGAAGAAGAAGAAGAAGAAGAAGAAGAAGAAGAAGAAGAAGAAGAAGAAGAAGCCAGAGAATGATGTGAAAATTGAAAAATTCAAAAATACCGGAAGAACAAATGATCGCTAGTGGCTTAACTTCCGCCAGTTACCACAGTTCCAGCGCGCAACGCACAGTGCGCAGTGCGCAGGCGTGTCGGAGTCGGAGTCGGATGGAGTGGGAGCACATCGGATGTTCGTGCTTGGTCGCGATCACTCGTGATCATTCGGGCGACGTCGGGGGTCGGGTGGCGGTGAGCGTGTGCGACACTTGGAATTAGTTGGAATCAGTTGGAATACGGACACCACGGACACGGACCACGAACACGGACTTGTCCAGTAGACGGCGTCGTAGAAAGTGAGCGAAAGTGATATAAAGTGTAATGATAAATCGCGCGAATGTTTATTCGTGGATCGGTGGTCGATGGTCGGTTGAAACGCGAACGTGAAGAAGACGGAGGGATCGGGTACGCGGGTCAAAGGTGCGCTAGTCGAGACGAAGCGCGCGCGAGAGAAAAAGAAGAGAGGGGTGAAAAGGATCGAATCGGTGTGGTCGGTGGGACGGCCATAACTGGTGTTCTGCCGTTCGGTCTCCGTTGGCGATCGACGTAGCGAAAGGGCAGATGCCCTTACCCGGTTCGCGTTCCCATTCGCGGGTACTTGCCGTTGTACAGCCCGGATCGACGTACTCGGCTAGATCCGGTGTTAGCGTTGGCCGTCACGGCTGGTTCTCGCGCTTACCAAACACGCGAAATACAAAAACGAGCGGTCAGCCGCCCCCCGTGGGGGGCAATCCTCTCGGACTCGGACGCGACGGTTCTGTCCCTGTGATCGGTGATTGCACCGATAGTGCTTTCTGTCGCGGTGATTTTTGTCTGACAGTGACGAGTGTGACGAGTGTGACGAGTGTGACGACGGAGACGACGGTGACGGAGACGGAGACGGGGACGGAGCTAGCGCCGTCAACAACAACGGCGACCACCGAAACGATCGCAGCGCCATCGACAGCGCGGCCGCCATCGTACCGAGAAGAAGTGGCAGCAGCACCAGCAGCAGCAGCAGCAGCACCACCACCACCGCGAGCACCAGCGATTCCTTCGAGGAGAGAAAGACGAAGAAATGCCCGTAGGTTCGCGAACGGCGACGCGATTAAACATGGAGGCCCCGTCCGGTTTGTAACACGGTGGCCAGGTCTCGTGTAAATCACCGCACCACCACCAACGGAGCCTCTTGCGCGAGAGCCCTCTTGCTCTCCTCGAGTCGGGGCTGCCTAAAAGTCGCCTTTCCTTGCCCCGTGCCACTTTTCTTCGCGAGGGCCCGCGAGCCTCGAGGATGGAGCTGCGCGTTGGTAATAAGTACCGGCTCGGACGGAAAATCGGGAGTGGCTCCTTCGGCGACATTTATCTAGGTAAACTTCTGTCTGTTCGCCTCATTCGCCTGTTTCCCTTTTCGACGTTTACCTTTTACTTGTGCTCCTTCCCCTCTCCCTCCTCCTCCTTCTCCTCCTCCTCCTCCTCCTCCTCCTCCTCCTCCTCTTCCCATTCTCTCATCCTTGCATTTCCCCCAACATACAAGTTATACACGCATAAACGCACGTACAACACCGCACACAGAGACCACCTACTTACTCTATAGTTTGCCACATACCTATTTGCCCTACGACACGCATGAACGCGCCAACTCCCCCGTTGTACACGCGTACACGTTCTTCTCCTCCTTGTTCCTTTTTATCCCGTTATCTCTCTGTCTCGCTCTCTCGCTATTTTTTTCTCTTTCTATTTACCTTCACCGTCGACCCCTCCCCTCCCCTCAACATCCTTCACCTTCTCTCCCCACACCGTCCAGACGTCCTGCTTTACTGATTTTTGGTTTGTTTTGTTGCGGTAACCACGCGTTTCTGACCGGCCCTTTTCTCGTTATTTCTCCAGGTACCAACATCTCCACCGGCGAGGAAGTCGCCATCAAGCTAGAATGCATAAAAACGCGGCATCCACAGTTACACATAGAATCGAGGTTCTACAAGATGATGCAAGGAGGCGGTGAGTAGAGTTTTTTCTGCTGGTAACCGCGCCGTCCCGCGGAACGTCGGTCGCGGCTCGCGATTACATTTCGAAACCCTTCGAAACCCGCCCGTTCTCGGACACGAACCGTCAGAATTTTCAGTTTGTTTGTTGGACAGCTGGTTGAGCCTCCTGGCCACTGAACCTTCTCTCTCTGTCTCGCTCTCCCACCACTTCGTTCTGTCCCCTTCCGCTTCTCTCCTGCTTCCCTCTGTTCCCCCACCCCGCCGTTTCTTCCAATGTTACTCCTTTCTTCCCTTACCGCGGTCTCTGTTCCTCTTTGTGACAATGTAATATGGACTTTACCGTTTTAACGATTACATATTTCTGTTGGAGTTTTAGCATTGCACTCGTGTAAATATTTACTTTATAACTCGTCGGTAGACCGATGTTGTTGATCGCGTCGTCTACGCGAGATTATGACTCTTTCGGGTAAACTTGTAGGCACAGGCACAGATATATACATCCGAATTCTACATTTCTCGGTACCACCGCTACCGCCGAATTTTTCGAGGAAAACAATAGAAAACCTTTGGCGAAATTTATTAGTAGTCGCTTGTATACGTGTACATAGACTTTATAGCATGGAAGAGCAATTGTCTCTTTGTTTGGAGTAAATATTTCGAGTTACTTGGACAGTTGATAGCCAATGCTGGAACGATAAGTCCTTACCCTATCCTTGAATGGTATTCAAGTGTTTATGGATATTTTAGGTGTATTTTTGTCATTCAAACATTTGACTTTTTCACCAGTTTCCGTTATTGTACTAGATTTTTTTTATGCAAATCATGTAAGGCTGTTTCAACAACAGATGACCCTCAATCTATTTAAAGCAGTGCATACGGTATTGTTGTAGCAACAATTCTTCCAAGAAGAAGGTCGCACGAGTATTCTTTTGCGATAATATAATATAGTTGCGCTATTCGAGTTGGTTAAATATTTATAAATGCATTTATTACACAGTATTATCGCATGGTAACACGTAAACATCATATACGTTTAATTATTATATGTTAACGATTTTAGTTGTGTTTTTTATCGCGATCAATAAAATTATTGTAACGTTTTCAGTTGGAATACCCACGATAAAATGGTGTGGCTCGGAAGGTGATTATAACGTGATGGTGATGGAGCTACTCGGGCCATCTCTGGAGGATCTATTTAATTTCTGTTCGAGAAGATTTTCTTTAAAAACAGTGTTGTTGCTCGCCGATCAATTGGTAAATAAGAAATATATTAGCTTTGTAGTATCGAAAACTGTCTTGAGATAATTGAAAGATAAGAGTTTCTCATTCTGTTGGAGCGTTTGTTTATAGATGAAGTTTATCGATTCGTGACTCGTTACTTTGCAATAAAAATTTCTATAGTCTGCAATTCACGACTTGTCGTTACGCGCGTTTTTCAAATAGTTACATAGTCTGCTCTTAAAACTCTATCCACGCGATTCTGTGTATTTACGGTAGCTATGCGAGCGCAATACGTTGTGCTGTTCAAAGTTCACAGTCTGATTATGTGCAGTATTCGTTACTCTTGTTCTCCTTTGGTGAAACGAATTACAATACGGGCAACACTCTTATCATCGAACACAGTCGGTGGCTGATAATAGAGCTCGACGGTCTGAACAAAAACAGTGTTTTAAAGTAACAGCTGAAATTAGCGGGGAAAACTTTACTTCGGAGACAAATTCTTCCGGCGAAGGACTATTTTGGTGTCTGTCTAAATGTGGACCACGCTTGAAAAAAAAAGAAAACAAAAAAACAAATCGTATCCTTGAAATGTTTCTTTCGACGAGACATCGTGGATTTCCACCGAACAATTCGCAATTCATTTAATACTAAATCTTAATACTAGAATCATCGATCTCGAGCAATTGGACGAATCGACTATTGCCGCAGAAATGTTTACAAGACGGTGGTTATCGATGCAATGATTCGTATCTTTTTTGTCCTCAGATAAGTAGAACGGACTACATTCACAGTCGCAACTTCATCCATCGAGACATCAAGCCAGACAATTTCTTGATGGGACTGGGCAAGAAAGGAAATCTCGTGTACATTATAGATTTCGGGTTGGCGAAAAAGTATCGCGACGGCCGCACTCACAAACACATACCCTACCGAGAGAACAAAAATCTGACGGGAACAGCCAGGTTCGTTAATCGTGTCTCGAGCAACTAGACTATTAAATGAAAAGAAATCTTCAAACTTTCTCTCTAATTCGGAGGTTTATCGAAACGATCCCTTTGTCCACAAACAGATACGCAAGCATAAATACACACTTGGGAATTGAGCAATCACGGCGGGACGACCTCGAGTCTCTGGGATATGTCCTGATGTACTTCAACAGGGGTAGCTTGCCCTGGCAAGGCTTGAAAGCGGCGACCAAGAGGCAAAAGTATGAGCGTATCTCGGAGAAGAAGATGTCCACGCCCGTCGAGGAGTTGTGCAAGGGTTATCCTGGTAAATTGACCACGGAAATCGTTAGACCGCGAATTTTCTGCATCTTCTGCATTTACACGAACAAAATAGAATTCTATTTATTGGTGAAACGATTGAAAGAGGATATACGTTTCCGCGTTCCAGATCGAATATACCTTGTATCAAAGTAACTGGCTCGTTTATTGCAGTCGAGTTTGCGTCGTATCTGAAGTATTGTCGAGGATTGCGTTTCGAGGAGAGGCCCGATTACTCGTATCTTCGGCAACTGTTCCGGACGTTGTTCCACGGACAGGGGTTCACCTACGACTACGTGTTCGACTGGAACATGTTGAAGTTCGGAAACGTGAGACAACCAACGTTGCCTTCGGCGCAACAGGCGCCGATGCACTCGCAACAGACGAACACGGGGCTGCCCTCCGGGACCAATAACGATCAGGAACATCGATCAAGGTTAGTGTTCGACCGATCCGAATCGAGCAGGACCTCCGCGCAAATGTCCCGCATCCGAAATCAGACGTGAACATGTCGGCGGTCGTTCTACCGTCATGCCCACCGTCCTTCCATGCGTATAAATAGCATGGTCATTTCATTACCCAGTGGTATTCTATTTTCGGCGGCTGGGTCTACGAATCGGGAAATATACCGGTTCGAACAACAGAAATAATCGAATACAGGGAAACCTTTGTTTCAGACTTTATTTTCTTTTCTTTCTATTCCTAACGAGACCCCTTAATTCCGAACTAGAACAACCTCGAGATCTTTCGGAGGATTGGTATCGTTCCTTTTTTCTTTTCTCTTGTTTCTCTTGTTTCTCTTTTCTTCGGTTACAGAGACGCGTTCGACTGTAGCGCATGTATTTGCCATAGACACCGCGTATAGAAATGTAACGATACTCTTGCAAGGACTGGACGATACATATAACCCTTTGCCCTTTACTGATTTCGTTTTGTCGAACCGACACGATGCAGTCGTAACTTGCGAATCGTACAAGGATCGAGATTTACCATATTATACGGTATGTTTCTTTTCGTTTGCACTCGAAGCGCAAATGATTAATACTACGCTCTCGGCGAGTCCGTGTTGTTACTAGAACTGACTTATTATTACTATATCAAACCCGAATTCATTTGTAAGCGATGATACATCGCCTTCCGATGTGTAAATATGCGCGAATAAGATACAGTGAAGTACAATCCATGTGAATTTATTGAATTTTCATACAAGCTCCGTAGGTTTGGTAACAACATGATGCGTTTAACTACGTTTATACGTTGCTGCGAATGCTCGAAGAATCTGCCATTCGAACGATGCGACGTTGCTCTTTCTAGTCGTAGATAGTGGTTTTGTAGTGGTTTTTTAGTGGTTTGATAAAAATCTTTTTATCCGCGAAATCTATTTAGAGATTTCTTTTATTTGCGAGGGGTTGACTCGCGATCTCTGTAGAGTAGTTTCGTCGTCTGATAACCGTGTCCGTTGCAGGCCCTACACGCGGCAGTGTCTAGCGAACGCGTCGGTGACGACGGTGGTGGGTCCGACGGTGGGCACAACCTCGAACCTGAGAAGTTTGCGGCAGAAGCGCGAGGCGATGGACGCTCTCCGCGATCAGGACAATCAGGAGAAGATTGACCTGCAAGGTAAATTCCAGTTCTACCAAAAATTATCGGTTAGCGGTCAGCAGCAGCAACAGCAGGCGATCGGTGAGCGAAAAACGCAGCTCGTAGTTAGTCAGGCGCAGCCAGGCGGTAGCGAGATCGTGCAGCAACGCTCGACCCCGTGTCAGTTCAGTACGTTCAAATCGTCCCCGGTTAGGGTAACGCCAAACGTCGTGTCCCTGGACATGTCCGGCTTGAGTCTGGGACAGCGGGACGCGGCCGCGTCGCCTAACCGCGACTATCAGCCGGTCGGTCGATTGCGCGAGCCCAGTCCCCAGCTGGAGAATCGCCGGAGTTCCTGGTACACGGTGGACAAGGACAGAGATCGCGAAGTGGTGACGTTGCATGGCAGCCCGGAGAGCAGACGCGATCGCAAGGAGGATCGCGCGGCTTCCGCTGGCTCTTTGAACTGCTTCGGCAGCGTCGATAGAGACCCCGAGGACAAAAGGAGAGAACGTCGACGAGCGGACGCGCGACGTCACTCGGGAAACGTCGAGTACCTCGACAAGGAGACCGAGTTCTTCAAGAAGATCATCCTGAACGACTCGTCGTCGAAGCCCAAGAAGAACTTCTCGTTCACCGGAAAAGAGGAGAAGGCTCATAGAAGTTTGGAGTCCATGGACCGGAGTGTCGACCTGTCCCGCCTGAACAGACTGGTGCTTTTGTTCGACGATCGGCCCAAGACCTTGTGCAACCGTAAACTGTGGAGCCTCGACTACTCGCAGCGGTCAAAAAAGTCGGTCGACACTTCCGCGAACAAAGCGTCGTCCCCCCAGCCGAGGCGGCCGAATTTCTTCCAGCGCGTCCGACGTGGCTGGCATTTTTTACTCAAGCAACGAACAATCCGGCGACGGAATAAATACGAGCGGCCGCAGAGCGTGCAGGAGAAGTGCGAGTATTTTTTACGGAAGTACCAGAAGAACGAGTTCCTCGTGCAGAGCTTGGCGGCCACGGACAAGGAGGAGAGCGTCGCCAAGTCGGAGGACAGCACGTTTCGCGCGAAGAAGGACAACGAGGAGGAGAATTTGCTCGACGGAGATGCCAGCAGCGACCACGATAAAGAGCCCGAGGCGAGTCCTTCGGTAGGCGACCGCTCGCCCGACTGCTCGCCCAACTGCTCGGCCGAGTGCTCGCCCGACGGGTCTAAGGATCGTAAGAACGGCGATGACAGCAACGCGTCCTGCGAGACCAAGCCTCCGGATACTCCTAACAACGCTCAGGACGCTCTGAACGGGAACAAGGAGACCGACATTGTATACTCGACGAGCTTGATCCAATTGGGCAAGCTCTGCCTGCAGAACATGCAGAACATGCAGAACATGCAGAACGCTAATCGTAACGACGCTCTATACTCGCACGAGGTCGCCGGTAACGGTAAGGAGGAACAGTTCATGGACTGGATCGATAACATGAAGGGCACAGTCAGTCTCGGAACGAACACCACCGATTCGCTGGGACACGGAAAGATGGATCGGAACCTGACGGATATTCTAACCGGCATCTTACTGGATATGTTCATCTGCATCTGCATCTAGCGATCTAGCCGTGCAACGCACCACCGAGCGATCTGCGTCCCGCGTGTCCTGTTCTCCGTATGTTATGCTTCAGTTGGTTTCGTCGGGATTTCGGTCTCTTTCTCTCCCTCTCTCTCTCTCTCTCTCTCTCTCTCTCTTTCTCTCCCTCTCTCTCTCTCTCTCCCTCTCTCCCTCCCTCCGTAGAAATATATATGCATATATATTTCTGAACTATTTACGCTACCTATATACACACGCGGATGATGCTGCACTTTCAGTATAATTTGGCCGCGATAGCGATGCACAACTAACCGAACCAACTCCTCTTCTCTTTCTCGCGCGAGAGCGGAGACTCGATTCTTTATACGAGATGCGTGTAGCCTCGCGTATCAAACCACAGCGCTTAACGTATGTTAAAAAAGGGAACGTTCAACGATACCGCCACGATTGTATTCGATTTAGAAGGTAGATAGGTGGTGGACGGTGAACCGGGTTAAAAAGCGAATCCGGAAAATTCGATCGCCTTAGGATCTCCAGAAAGAAAACTCTGAAACTCGTTGATCGGATTTCAATCTTTTGAATTTTCCAAGACAGAATCCGACGAGAGAAATTGTCGTTTGGTTACCACCAGGTGTTCGAAGATCGATTTGACCGAGCCTTACAGTTAGCTTTACTAAATAATACTCCATATTCATTTATTTAACCGTTCAGGGTCTCTGTCTCCACTGTATCCATTGTTTCGCCGCGGTATTTCACAGCTGGTTACAAAAGTATCTTCCGTAGCTCGGAGTCGGCGAGCTCTCGAGTTCGTCGATATCGATTTTGAAAACTTACTTTCTATTACACACATATTGAGAATCGTAGAAGAAACGATTGTGTCCGTTGTTCTTTCACGCGTGACTCATTTGTACGTGTTATTTATTTGAAAACGACAGCCTCTTTAAATCTTGTTGAACGCGTTTTAAAACATTAACGATTCAAATTTTGAAATAATTTCGATAGTACCTGTGTCGTCGTAATGTTGTGTGATTTATCCAGCTACTTTTGTAACCAATTGCATCGAACATTGTAAATTAAACCGGAGCGCTTATTGTCGTCGTTTCTGCTAATCGTTCGATCGCTTCACAGAAAATAGGAGAATGGAGAATGGAGAATGTTCTCTCTACGACCCGTTGACTCGCGTTGCCATTGGCGAAAATCAGTATTAATCGAAGCATTCGGTATGGTCGAGAAGAAATTGTTCAAAAGTAAATATTCCACGGTAGTCAACGCGTCAAACAAACACGTCGATATTGTTCGACGGTAAGCGTGTTATAGCGTGTTAAAACTCTTCGAAGCGTGGCAAAATTGATTCGAATGTGGGAATCATCGATCTCCTCGAAGAGTGAACGAGGCGTGCCGTCCCGTTCGTTTGGTCTTTTTGTTTTTCGGGATTTCGACGCGATGGAAGAAGGACCGCGGAAATGTACGAGAGGATCTGACGCAGAGGTCGCGCTTCACGCGCTTTTATCGTTCGTTTGTGTTTCATTTTTAGCAGTGTTATTGTAAATATCGTGTTTCGTTTCCATCGTCGAAGAAAAATCGTTTTTTCGTTTTTGGTCAAGCATTCGGAAATCAAATGCCTTCAATTATCTTCAATTACCTTCACAAGTTCAATTATTGTGAACAAAGAACTTGTCAGTTTTACGATCAATTTATCAAGTACTAGTCATTCTGTACAGTTCATTTATATTTTACGCGACAACAAATTACACTGTTTTCTTATTTACAATACTCAAATCTCATTCAAAGATAGAATATTCGTAGATAGTTGACACAATGGATTAATAATTAGTACGCATCGGAAAATATCACGTGTCGTAAGTTTTCACACAGTTTCGCTGCTCAATTACACACTGCCATTTTTTTAACGACCAATTGTACTCCCTTTACAAACATAGCGGTAAGAAAGAAAGATAACGATGAAAGCTGCACGTGATATTTTCTGGAAAGATTTACAACACTCTGCGACAACCAAAAAGGAAATTTGCTTTAATAATTTAATGAATCTGCAAAAGTAAATGTGCTTTTGTGGGAGATTATTAATTAAAATCAAACGAAATTAATATTGAGACCACTTCAACTGCCGCTTCGACAGGTACTTTTAGTTATTTATTAAGTTAAGGAGAGAAAAAAGACTACTCATTTTTCACATTTGTCACAAGTGCATCACAAGTGCATCACAAATTTCCAGTCGTCTATTCATTTTCGAAAGAACGTAGAGCTGATCCTCGCGTATGTTGCTCTCGTATGTTGCTCTCGTATGTTGCTCTCGTATGTTCCTCTCGTATACTTTTGCCCGGCAACCGATCGTGATCGACAACGCAGCGAAGTTTTTCGAGATGTCCGGACCAGGTTACCAAAGCTTAGATAGTGTCCTAATTTTTCTACGCTCGAATTACGGTCTCAAAGACTTTGCTCGTCCAACAAACGATGGCAATCGATCCCAACGATTTTTCGGGGATTTGCGAAACGATCGACTTCTTCCAAAAAAAGCTGGCTGGATCTCACGTATATACACAGTGGCGAGAATATAAACAGAGAGGTGATCGCTTGTTCGCCGTATACAATTCAATTACGTTGTCATAAGTTGAATTTCGTCTGCATGGTACACCGTTCGGAGATGCGCTGATTAAATCTTTAACGATTTATTTAATCGTCGATTACTTAAGCTTCCGTTTCTTTTAATTCAAGAATTTCAAGATCACTTGTTACGTTGTACAACGATTTTCCCTATTTATCATCTAGCCGCGGTGTATGTACACAAGAAAGAAAGAAAGAAAGAAGTCGCCGTCGTTACTTCGTTGTCACGCAGTTCTTCATTCATGATTGTCGCTTGTCCCAGAGAATTCTTCGTAATCGCGTGTCTATTTGTAATCATTCTGTTTTTTATTGATAGCAACGATGGTGGTGATGATGATGATGATGAGAAAGTAGCAAATAAACGTTTTTCCATTCAAGGACTGGTCTTCTTTATTTATTTCACCACACGACATTGTCGAATATCCTTGTCAAAATTGTACTTCTCGTTTTCTCACTTGGCCTGAATGGAAAAACCAAAATTGTACGGCACGTCTCGAATCCAGTTACGCCGCGGATCATCTTTTTTGGGATTCGCGAGAAGAGGCTTCCCGAAGCGTGTCCGAGCAGTGTGTCCACTTGTGTTTCACGAATACATTTTTTGTCAATTCTATCGCATCATCTGTCTTCACAAAGGCGCTGCTCTTTTTATCGTTGATCGAACGCCTTTTCTTGTATCGTTGTACCTACCACAATCTGACAGAGACTTTTTTCCATTTCAACTGCCAAGCGTGAAAGATCGTCCAAGCGTCCATTGATCATCCTGTGCTCGTCCGTTACGGACTCCTCGAAGTTGAGAAAACTCGCTTTCAAGCTTTCTCGACAAATCTTGAAAGAGATTATTTTCAGAAAGAAACACAGATTTATACAGAATTTTCCATAAAATCATTTCAGGATAGTGGAATTTTTTATAAGAAATTTCTAGGTTCGTTCTATTCTAAATATTGAAGGAAAGTTAGAATGCGAGAAATCATACCGAACTTCGTGGGGATTATGTAACAAATTACGAATATCCTTGCGCGAGTGCGTTAATTAAATTGATAAGTAAGAATTGCGGAACCATTGGAAGATTTAGATGAAATTATAATTAAAGACTTTTTCCGGTTCTCTCGTTGTATTTCCGAAAAAGAAACGATTGAAGAAGTAATCTTGAACGCGCGAAGCTTAGAATTATTATATTTAGTGGATTTTTCGAAAAAAATGGGGTTTTCTGGCCGTGACGGAGTAGGAATTCCTCTGAAACAGTACCGAACGAATGATTCGCGTCTGATTCGCGTTTGATTCGCGTTTGATTCGCGTACTGCGTCGCGCCGCGCCGCGTCGCGTGGATGCAACTCCCAACATACCAACGGTGGTCATTCAAGACGCGCGTGCTTTTGCAACGCGAGCATCGCGTTCTCCAGTTTCTTATTTTTATTCTGCGTCGACCATAGCTACCGCGAACGACTGCGAATGCGTTTCAACACTCCTCTTCTCTCGGGGGAACGACCGTTTCGCGGGGAATTTCGCGAGTTCCCGATTTATGCTCTGGTTGAAACGAGCAACGCGATACAAAAGCATTTTCTCAGGACAACAGACTAGATAGATAGATGCAGACTGCAAACACGAAATTACGATTACGATACGATTACGATTACGATTAGTAAAAGAACGTTAGTAGACTTTAGCCAGTAATTTAGGCTAGATAGAGCGTACTCGTACCGCGCGTCGATGATTTTCGAGGCACTTGCCCATGTATCATACGATCTGTTATTTTATTACTGGTCTATTTCAGTGACGGGTTTGCCCGGCCCGGAGCGAAGGGTCAGCATGAGGCTGCACCGTAGGGACGCAGCCGCAGCTGCGGGCGAAATGCAGCCGAAGTCCAAGTGAGTTGCTATATCACGCAAGCAAGCGGTATCATCGCCGCGCTAAAGCACCTAAGTATAACTCGGTCTCTGCCTAGCATTTAGGGTGTGGTCTTTTGCTGTACGTGGCTTCGTATAACCGGTTGTACGTCTGGGTTCCTCTCGATCTTGCCAATACGAATCGTCGACACGGTAAACGTTGCACCCGCGGGATCTGATCTGATCTGATCTGATCTGATCTGATCTGATCTGATCTGATCTGATCTGATTCGCGTCTCGCTTCCTTTCGTTATCCTCCGTCTTCTTGTCTTTCTCCGTTATCGTTTGCCTCTCCGAAAGAAGATACAGCTGCTACCAAGCTGCAGATCTTTTTATTTCAATTTTCTTCGATCTTTTACCGGTTCTATCTTCATAACGTTAAATATAAGCTGTAAAATAATAGAAAGGGTATTTCTTCTTTCGGAACAGATGACGAACAAAGATGACGTTAAATATACATGTTATAAATGGATTATGGAAGTGGCCAGAGTGCGGTAACTTGGACAAAACGAGAGAACGAAAGAAACCGAGATACCGAGCTCGTTACGCTTTTGGTGCTTTGTCATCGACGATTGCATGAAACGGTCATTGAATCATCGCGAGTTCGTTCGTCGGGACACCTGCGAAATCTAGACACCGATACTTCTTCATTCCATCGACAGCAGAGTTGGGCACAAAGCATTTCGAATAACGAATAAACCCATTATTTATCATGTACATATATAAATTGGTTGGTTGGTTGGTTGGTTGGTTGGTTCGTTTGTTCGATCGTTCGTTCGTTCCTTATCTTCTTGTTGAAGCGAGGAAAAAATTCGATAAGAAGTAGTTCGTTATTCGAATAATGCTCGACTCTGATCGATAGTTTGTGTTTCTCTAACGATACGGCCTCGCGTGTTCCTCGCATAGCTTCCGATCACTGTTTTACGCACGCGCGGTTTTACGGATATCTATTACGACTGGCAATTGTACATCAGGTTTTTCGTTTCGAAAACCGGGCTGCGATCGGATCTCGCGTTTCACCGAATTCGAGCCGTAGGGGCTCCCGTATTGCTTGCGAACTAGATCTCGATATGGATGTCGGTGTTAACAACGAGTGCATCGGTTATTTGGCGAGGTCAGATTTTTGGTAGATCTCGGTGTCCTGATACCGTGGCATGGTTCTCGTTCGGATCGCCTAGAGATCCGGAGAGAAGTTGAGTGGGGAAAGGGAGAGCACTGTCGTCATTTCGAAAGAATGTAGATCACCGATTCCACTAAATTGCCGTCCTCGCGTCATTTTACAACTTCGTTTACAAGGGCCGAGTCGAATTCATTGCGAAGCCTCGTTTCACAGATTTCGATTTCTTTAACTTTGATTAGAGTTTCGATGGGAAATCGAGTGAGCACGTTCGTTCGAAAATGGAACATTACAACATATAGATATATTTGCCTGCTACTATCGGGTGCACTGGGATATGGTTCTTTCTCTTCGATCACGATTGTTACCAGTTGGTATGTTTTGCGTAACACGTAGGAACGAATGCGACACACGAGCGAATGGGGTTCTTTCGAGCCGATGGGTCGATACTTCCACTGAATCCACCACTGATTTTCTTCGTTTTATCGTCGCGTTGGTAATGGATGACGTCGCCTCTATACACCCATAGAGATCCATAAAATTGGTTCAAAGATTCCTATTCCTCGTTCGTGAACAAAGCTGTACGACAACCAGAAAATATCCGATCGATTCTATATTAATTTGTTCGGAAACGGGATGGGTCCCCGAAAATTCACCCAACCATCGTCTATCCGACATTTTCTGGTTCTCGCGCACCTCTGTTCCGAAACCAACACACCGTAGACCCAGAAGCCCGTCGTTGAAGTGGCGATGGGACCGATACTTTCACCTTGATTTCGATACGGTATGCGGTATCCGGTATCCGGTATCCGGTATCCGATTGATATCGAGCAAAGGCGAATCTGTATCGATAATCAATGGCAAGTACCTGAAAAATTTCGATCCTATCGCTACGTTCACCGGTTAAGTTCACCGGAAAACCCGCTTTATGTTCTTTCGTTGACTGTTTTTTCAGGTAACCGAAAGCCAACTCACTAATTCTAAATCACGAAAGTAGGCAAAGAGGGGGCGAAATAATCTCCTGTGCCACGGTAGCGGACGCCGGCGAAACACTGAAATCGTGGATAAACGATTCGCCTAGCGATCCTTCTCTCTGACGACGCGACGGCGGTGGCCCGACGGTCTCGAGCCTCTCGCTTATCCGATCGATCATCCCCGTTCGAGCATCCGCCATTCTCAAGAGA
This sequence comes from Lasioglossum morio, assembly GCA_916610235.2. NCBI lineage: Eukaryota > Metazoa > Arthropoda > Insecta > Hymenoptera > Halictidae > Lasioglossum > Lasioglossum morio. The sequence continues at coordinate 214,826 of OU744331.1, forward strand.
CAAAAACCAAACCGTTTAACAAAACAAAAAATAATCGATTTCTTCACCGACACGCATCAAAAACAAGAGAAAAAAATCGAGCTCTCGAGACAACGAGACGAAGCAAAATTTCGTATCTCTTTCTTCTCTCTCTCTCTCTCTCTCTCTCTCTCTCTCTCACTATCTCTATCTCTATCTATCTCTCTTTCTCTCTTTCTCTCTCTTTATCGAGTGCGCAGATCGAAGCGAGTTTACCGATTGTCCCGAAAACAAAAAGCTATTCTTAGCTAAGAACAAAAGAAACGACAGTGGTTCGTTGGGACGAGGGAACGAAAGACGCTAATGTCGCTGTTTTGTGTGTCTTTTGTTTTGGAAGCGCCAATGCGACGGCAATGGCCCCGCCCATCCGGATGGATAAGCTGCCAGCCGTAAAGCACAAGTGAATCATCTACTACAACGTCAACAGCGGCAAGAGCAGCAACAGCAACAGCAATAGCAGGCTCGTCGTCGTCGATAGTGTCGTCGGTGATGTGTGTCCCGCGCGACGGGGTCTTAGTCTACCTGGTCGACGATCGATTCGGACGATCAAACCTGTTGTCGATCCAGAACGCTCCTGAACGACGCGACTGCCTAGCTAAACGAACCCGTGAATTCCAGAAGAAGCTATGTCGGTGTTCGAAACGCTCGAAGAGTCGCCAGGGACCTGAAATACAGCTGTGAAGACCTGAACGGAGATCAAGGATCGTGGGAATCGTTTCCAACGAGGCCGATCGGCCCGGGACAGCCATCGAGCGAACTAGAAGCAAGATCTAGAAGATCTTCTGGCGGTTGCTCCAGTTTGCAGAAGGTCGCTCGGTGACGTTCCGCCAAGTCCCCGTGATGGTTGGTGATCGCGAGTGTACGCCACGCGGGCTCGACACGCGAGACTTGCCGTGATCTCCGTGATCTCCGTGATCTCCGTGACCCTGGACACTCCGGAATCGAACGACGATCGAATCTCGTCCTTATCGTTTCGCTACAGATCCCTGGACAGCGTTGTAGATCGAGGGAAAAGAAATGGTCGAGAAAAGACTAAACTTCCTCTTGCCGTTCTTGCAGTCTCGATCAAACAAAGTCTGTTCGGGTACTCTGGTGGTCTGTTTGCTATCGCCGACGCGGTCACTACCACGACACTGGATCTCCTTGGGGATGTCGCGTTAGCTCGCGATCTTGTTGTTAAATTAAATCGCACCTAGGTCGAGATTCGAATTCGTACGTGTTAATTCGCTTTGTTGCTCGTAGACTGCGAGTGTTTGTTCGTTTATATGAATGTTAAAGTTTCGAAGTAATCGTCAGAGGAAAATCTCTAAATTGCATCGAGAAACTGTAACTGTTGTTTTACGTAAAGGATTGCGTAAACGATCGCGTAAACGATTGCGTAATCCGATCGTTCTCGTTTCCGCTTTCTAGAGGATAAGAATGGTCGGGAGAGTAGCACAAATTCGCGAGGTTGCGGAGGTGTTTCTTTTTTCTTCTTTTTAGAACGGTCGCGATCGTCCGTGTCGTGGCGAGTGAACCGAGACGCCGGCGAATCCGTCGAGAACCCAGGATCGATAAACTGTATAAATATGTAATGTACCCGATCAACCGTGATTTGTACATAGACAAGATCGCGAAAATCGATGGCTGGACGAAGACGTCTCAGGCGTCGATAAAGCGCTCGGAGCTGTGAATGTCTCGAAAGAAACGAACGAAACGAACGAGAACGCGCCAATGTCGAGAAGCTCGATTATTCTTTGAACGGTCCCCCTGAATACGACGTTAAGAAACACGGCCGATCGATGGCCACACCCTGTTGCGACGAACGCTCGCTTCTATCGATCGTAGGCCAACGGTGCTCCGATTTTCACCCATAGACCAACATATTTCCGTAAAACACGATGAACGCAATGAAAATCAAAACGTTTTAGCAGCCTCGTCGCAGTAGATTAAGTCGTAGAAATTCTCTGGATGTTAATCGTTCGTTCGATTTGCGAATTGAAAAGTTAAACTTGGTTTCGTACAGCTAAAACTACACAGCGAAAACTATACGAAGGAACTGTCGCGGCATGCCGCCGAGTTGGATCAAAAGTAGTGTATGGAAAAAATTTTTGAAATCTCTATTCTCATTTTCTTTTACTATTTAAACTGTCGATCATCCAAACGATCTTCTACTCTCGATACTTGACCAGAAAGTAATGTAAATTTCTATGAAAATTCTCAGTCTATTCCCAAGAGAAGTTGCACCTGCAAACAAATACTATTTCATTAAATAGACCAACGAACGAACAAAAAAGTGGTTTCATCGATTTCAGTGATCTCGCTTTTCAAAAATAATTACACGAAAGATTCTAGAATAATGCGCTCTCCTTTTTCCGTTTACGCTTCGAGTCGACTTACATTGTGCCTCGTAAGTAGACTGCGGATTTCAACGGTAGAGATTAAGACTTTGAACATTAAAAATATCGAAAAGTATCGAGACGCTACTTTCCTCCTGCTAACAGTATCAAAGGAAACATCTTGTAATTAACGAAGAAACGAGAAAATGTTTATTTTTCATAAAGATCCGTGGTCTACTCGTAAGTTCGAATTCGAAAGAAACGGGCCTCGCGCCACGCTCAGAATGAAAATAAAGGTTCGATGGCAGCTAAAATCAGATACAGTTGCGTCGTGCGAAAATGGACGGAAATGTGAGTGTCTAATGTGCTGGATGATGGCATCGGTTGACAAAACGGCCGGCAGGCAATCGTGCGGGCAGCGCGAGGAGTATCGCGCGAACTTTGTCAAGATCGATCGAGCGTACCGTACAGTTCGTGTCCTAGCGACGTTTTCGCACACGTAAACCCGTGAACGATCGGTGTTCACTCGGCGAAGAAGACGATCGTTTCGCACGATTCGAGGCTTCCTGTTCGATCGGTGGCACGCCTCTCGCCGCCGCGTCTTCTTTCGCCCTTCTATTTTATACTAATCGAGTAGGTGTAATCACGTGGGTTTGGTTCTGTTCACGGTTCTCCCCCGAACAAGGAAATAGGAAAAGGGGGACGAGGCGGGCGTAACTTTTCGATCGAGAAAGCTATCGAAGCGCGAGAGCTTTCTGCGAACAGCACCGAACTCTGTCAATTATCAACTCGCGTTAACGGTTCAGCTCTGTTCGCTTCTGGCGTTTCCGGAAAAGGGACGAGCAACGCGTAACTGTAATAGAAAAATCGATCTAGAGGAAGTAGAGATGCGGCGACGGTCTAGATGCTAGATCTAGACGAATTCGAAGAATTATTTTGTGCGATTCGGAAATCGAAGAATTATCGGGAAGTTTCGAAATTCGTATTATGCGAAACGTTGATCATCTATGTACCAAAATTATGTATGTTCTCGTTGTTAGGACTCGTTGTTAGGTCCGGTCCAATCTTCTCTTTTTATTACGTAGATTCGGTCCTGTGCAGGATTATTCGTTGATCCGCGCGACGAGTACGGTACAGTTTCGTTGTGATGTGAAATTAAGCGCGAACGCGAGGTTCGTCAGCCTTGGGAAAAAGGCTGTAGGTGCCGGTTCGCAATTATCGATTCAACAGAAAAACGAAATGTCGAATCTAGAAATAAGTATCAATTATAGTTGGATGTTAAGGTGCGGAGCTGAGCGGAACGGCAGGGAGTTGTCTAAGAATAATGTGGAAATTCTATTCTTTCTATCCCGAAGAATTCATTCTTTTTGTGATTGTTTATGAAAACCGGAGGAGTGAAATCAACGTGATTTAATCGAGAATAAATCGAAAACCGAAATGGTCTATCTCTTCCTGTCTCTACCTCTAAGCGGACAGGGAGAAGAAGCGCGTAGTTTTATACTGTTGCGAACGCTATTATCAATTCAGAAACGCGAGGCATTTGGTAAAAGGTTTGCCAGTGAACAGCACCAAACTCCATCTTGTCTAGCGTGTTAGGAAAGTCCCAGGAATGTTTGTTAAGCATTACGGAAAATTGATATATCGATTGAGCGATCCAACGACTAAACCTACTTATGAATTCGAGTAGTCGACGAGTGTATTCCTTTCTTATTGAGTTCGTTCCCTATTATTATTTACATTCGATCGAAATCGCTTGTCGCGTTGAAAGCTGCGAGCTGCGAGCTGCGAGTCGAGAATTTTTTTTTTCTTTAGAGAAAACAGTAATCCACGCAGATTGTGGAATATTAAAAAATCATGCGAATATTAAACTCGAAGAGTTTAGAGTTTTGATGCTGTAAAAAGGATTTTCCTAACACTCTGTTCTCGCTAGACTGCGGATCTCGATGCGAACTCCCATTTTTATAGATTATTTTCGAAATTCCATGGAGGAAGATTTTTTTCGACTACGATTCGTAAGGACAAAGTGGAAACATTGCAACGCGACGCGGGACGCGTAAAGATCCGCAGTGTAGTCTAACAGTGTGCGTGGCTGTGTGCGTGTCCGTGTGCGTGTCCCTCTTCGTCCCGTGTGCTTGTATCACGACTTACGTGTTCGTGTACGTGCGTAATTTCGTCTGCTCGGACTACGGAGACTTTCGGTGGAGGAGAGGAGAGAGAGCGAGAGAAAAGAAAGAGAGATTGGTCTCGGACTTGCGTAAAAACCGAACGAAACCGCATCGATCGAATTTTGTAACCCGTGGCACCAAGAGAACTCGCTGTCCCCGGTCCAACGATAACTGAAAAATGTGCAATACATTCTTTTGTATGAGCCTTCGTTCGCAATGATACAAATTCTAAAATAGCGTCTACGATATCGGTAGCTTTAAGTGTTTTGTATCTACTTTCAGAAGAAAAAAAAAAGAAATAATTATCCGATTAAGTAAACATCTCACTCGTATTTATTGCAATCATCCATCAAAACGGAGGGAGGGAGCGTCGAAACGCGCGGCGCGAATCGGAAACTAGTATACGATTTCATACGTATCTAACAGTTCAGACGAATTAATATTTCAATAATCTCGAGCAGATTGTACGGTCTATTGTTCTCGAAATTTTCGATTACACAGATATAGGGACGTTTGCATAGTAAAGACGTATTTTTCCAACACGTCTAATACGTTTGTTGTGTACTTATTTTCGCGCGTCGCGTCGTCTCGATGTCTCTTTTAACTTTTAACACCTCGTCGCAGATCAAAGTTTCTTTACGTCTTATAAACATACGGAGTCGGGGGTTGACAAAGTCCCTCCGAGGCCGGAAGTCGCGCGGGAGCCATCGCTCGAATCTTCAGCCCCGACTTTCAGGGAATAACGAAGACTCATACAAGAAAATTCGATATTCGCCAGAAATAAGATCGGACCCATAAACCACCGTTACTAAAAACCTCGTCGAGAAACGAGATATCTTGTTTCCTTCGATATCGTAGCTCTTTTTTGCCATTTCGATTTTCTTAGCCGATCGATGCGTTTCGGAAAAAGAAAGAGGGCAAGAATCAAGTACGAAAGTCCGAGACAACACAGTCCCAGCAAAAGAACAATCAGATTTTGATCGATTACTCTTTAACGAAAGTGATATTTCAAAAGTAATTCTCGAAAAACGACCGACGAACTGATCCAGCGTTACCGAAAAACGACACACACACACCGCCCCTTGCGCATTCGATTCCATCGTTCGCCGTCGTATTTTCCATTCCTCGTCGCTTCCTGTCTCGTCATCATTCGTCGTTTCACCCTCATCCTCTCCTTCATTAAACCGTCGAATCAACTCGTCTGGCGTAACGAACAAAAAGAAATATCGTGAACGCGATGCGTACGAGTAAAAATGCAGAAAACGATAAATTAAAACGACAAAAAACGTGATAAGAAATGGCGCGCATACAACAAAAAAAAAAATATATATATATATATTATTCCGACACGTGTTTTTCCATGTATGATTTTTTCATAGCTATTAACTTATTATACTAGCTATTAACTATTAGCTATTAACTACTTCCAACTGTTACTACAACCAATTACCACCGCTAATTACGCTATTTACTATGTTGTAACTGTTACAACGACACGAATTGGTCGCGCAACGATCTGCTCGGGGAACGAAACGAATGGGTCTCGGTCGACCTGGGAACCGGAAGCGGCGCTTTTCGCCGCGTGCGCCCTTCACATCTTCATCGCGTTCTTCCGTTCTTCACTTTTCATGTTTCATTTATACGAGAACTGAAACGCTAACTGAAACGCTAACTAAAACGCTAACTAAAACGCTAACTAAAACGCTAGCTGTTCCATGCTCGGCGATCTGGAACCGATCGATCGTTTGTTCGCCAAGTCCCTCGAATCTGATTTGTCTTACCTTTTTCGCGAACTGTCGGAAAGAATCGTGTTTAATCGACGATCGATCGATTGGATGGAATTAGATCGAATCGGTGAGATCGGTCTCGAGGTTTCAACACGGAGGAAACGAACACTGCCAGCGCGAGCTATCCTTGTGCGTTCTACCGTCGCGACTCACGACTCAGAACTGCTCACGAGTGAAACGGAAACGCGTCGATCCGTTGCTTCGCGCACCGTCTCCGTGTCCCTAGATCACCCTAGATCACCCTAGATCACCCTAGATCACCCTAGATCGGACATGGCCAATAATACATCTTTGCTGATACACAGGACAGTTTCGGTTCTTCCTATCTCTCCTTTCTTTTCGTTTTAAACGGACCTCCGCAGTGCCGAGCGGAGATGGCTTCGAGGAGACGTTCTCGTACCACGATCCTTTTACTTTCTACCGTTAGCATTATTTTATTTTAGCCTTACAATTCTGTTCGTACAGAATATGTTTCATTTCTCTTCGTACTTGGCTACCTATCGTACAGACTATAGACTATAGACTCTCTTTTGTTCGTTCGCGATTTTCATTGTATTTTAACTATACAATACTAATCGTATCGAGCTACCGTATCGAAGAGACCGTTTTGTGTATGCACAACATAACATGCGATTAACTATGATCGATCAAGACGAAGAACGAGAAGGAGCGACCGAATTGCGATTAACAGAAAGATGTATTATTATACAATATAATAATAAGCGATAAAGCGAGCGCTCGAGAGAGTTTCGTTCGCGCTACGTTCTCGGATGTGTTTGCGTGTACGCGTCGAAATCACCAACGAACGAACAAACAAACGAAAGAAAGAGCCAAGCGATTTAGCCGAGTATAAACGTGAAAACGAACGCAGACTAACAGTGCGAATACCTGCTTCCGTGTACCATAAAAGAAAAATCGTTTCAGGCGGCGTCGAACTGTTTCCCTTTGGTTGTTTGTCGCGATTCGTCGAGCTTCGACAACGGTATATGTAGTTGTATTCGTTTCTGGGAAACAAATACTCGCTACAGAGAATACAGCGAGCTGGCGAAACTGAAATTAGAAAGATTCGTGTCTCGCGCAGCGATTGTAAAAAGCAAATCGAGAAGAAAAGCGATCGAGTGTGCGTGGGTGCGTGAAAAGCGTGCGAAGCGTGTCGAGGAACCGTGGAGGAAAACGCGATATTCGTGGTTTTCGTTTCGAAACCATCTCTTGCCTGCCAATCAGCCAGTTTCGAGTTTTCCTCTTACATATATTCACGCTTTTCCTTTCTTTGTAGGTTGATGAAAAGCACCAGCGGCTGACCGTCGCGCGTCGCGTCGACTCGACCGACGCGCTCCTAGCTATCCGTGGATCTCGATCGCATCCGTGAGTGATCTACTTTCCGTTTCCGTTTCCGTTTCCGTTTCCGTTTCCGTTTCCGTTTCCGTTTCCGTTTCCGACAGGGGTTCGCGAAGGATCTGCACCCGAGGGAGGCTCGATCAATTCCCCTAGACTCGCGTTTTCTTTTCACGTTGCTCTCGTCATTCTTTCGGACAACGCGCGCAGCCGAGCGCGAAGGGTTGCCTACTTCGGAGACGCCGCGGCACTCGCAAAACAATTTCAGTACGCGTCAACAGTTCCTGAAAAGATTAAAAAAGATTTGGCGAGTTCGCGTATTCTCGAACAAACCATAACTAAATCTGTTATGCTTCTTATTTCGAAGTTGTCCAGTAGCCACGTCGAAGAGTACGAGATGAGATTTTATTCTCACCCAAGACCCCAAGAGTCTTGCGTTCGGATCATTCGGATCGTTCGGATCGTTCGGATCGTTCGGATTCCAGACCTCTCCTCCAGGTTCGTTCGTCGACCCTAAGGACTGTATAGCACATCCTGGTATAGTTATTTTCTCGAAACTACGAGATAACCTTTTGGCAGCTTCGAGACCTGATCGCTACGAACAATTCCCTTAGGATGACCAAGCTCGATCGCTTGGTTAGCTATACTCGCAGACGGTTCACCGAACCGCCAAACTGTGCCCCAAAGTGCGGTAACTCGACTAGGCCGGTTTGCTAGATCGCCGATTCTCCACAGAGAAATACAAGTTTCTTTTTCGAAAGGGGCACGACCGTTCCCCGGCGCACGCTCCTCGAATCTAGTTGAATAATTAAAAAAAGAAGAAACGAAGCATTTTTTAAATTAAACCAGATAAAAGAATAACTGCGATTTGTCAAACCCGTCAGCTGTCGCCTGCCGAATATCCATTTCCCTTTACCTCTGGCGAAGGTGAAATCTAATCTCTATCTCTATATTTCTATAACAAAATCGTGTCTGTCTGTCTGTCTGTATGTTTGGGACGGCATCAATTGACAACGGTTGAACGGAGAAAGCTGGCATTTGAACCGTTAGACTCGGCGTTTCTTCGAGAAACTTTTAGAGCCCACCGCATTCGAAAAAGTCCATTTCGTCAAATATTGTGATGTTATTAGTGAGCAAAGACAACTTTTTCGACCTCTTTTGTTGCACGTGAAAAACCTGCGGAGGCGCAGCTAAAAAAATCTGCGCAGGCGCAACTAAAAAAAACCTGTGCGGGCGCAGCTAAAAAAACCTGCGCAGGCGCAGCTTGAAAATCCTGCGCAGGCGCAGCTAAAAAAAACTGCGCAGGCGCAGCTTAAAAATCATGCGCAGGCGCAGCTAAAAAAACCTGCGCAGGCGCAGCTAAAAAAAACTGCGCAGGCGCAGCTTAAAAATCATGCGCAGGCGCAGCTAAAAAAACCTGCGCAGGCGCAGCTAAAAAAAACTGCGCAGGCGCAGCTTAAAAATCCTGCGCAGGCGCAGCTAAAAAAACCTGCGCAGGCGCAGCTAAAAAAACCTGCGCAGGCGCAGCTAAAAAAAACTGCGCAGGCGCAGCTTAAAAATACTGCGCAGGCGCAGCTAAAAAAAACTGCGCAGGCGCAGCTTAAAAATCCTGCGCAGGCGCAGCTTAAAAATCATGCGCAGGCGCAGCTAAAAAAACCTGCGCAGGCGCAGCTAAAAAAAACTGCGCAGGCGCAGCTAAAAAAACCTGCGCAGGCGCAGCTAAAAAAACCTGCGCAGGCGCAGCTAAAAAAAACTGCGCAGGCGCAGCTTAAAAATACTGCGCAGGCGCAGCTTAAAAATCATGCGCAGGCGCAGCTAAAAAAACCTGCGCAGGCGCAGCTACAAAAACCTGCGCAGGCGCAGCTAAAAAAACCTGCGCAGGCGCAGCTAAAAAAAACTGCGCAGGCGCAGCATAAAAATCCTGCGCAGGCGCAGCTAAAAAAACCTGCGCAGGCGCAGCTAAAAAAACCTGCGCAGGCGCAGCTTAAAAATCCTGCGCAGGCGCAGCTAAAAAAAAATTACAACCTAGGATTTGTAATTGCACGTGGACAAACTCGTGGGTACAGCTAGTCATTTAATAAGTTTAATTATCACTTTATTTTTCATATTACCCCTATACACGGTAAAGCGGAATATTTCGAACAAAATGTTTGTTCGTTAATTTGTATAATCATATTTATAAGGCGAGATTCGATTGGTATGTTGTAAATGAGATTCGTAATTCGTCGAGCATCGACCGATGCTTTACGTCGCCAAAAATCCACCGTCGATCGGTAACATGGTTCCGTTGATCATGGAGCTTCGATCGCTCAAGAAGAAGACGATTGCGTCCACGACTTCGTCGACCTCTGCAAACACGGTAATACAAAAATCAGGATTCTCGAAATCATCGAAATCATTTTATAAAATATCGTCGTGGAAATCGGTCCATATGTATTACCGGCAAATCGGCCCAACGGTATCTTGTTTAGCATGGTTTTCGCCTTCTCCGGATCGCTCCAGCCCAGTTTTCCCATTTCAGTCATCACGACCGTGGGGTTCACGGAGTTCACTCGAATCTTGTATGGACCAAATTCGAGAGCCATCACTCTGGAAAAGGTAAGTAAAATGGTAAAACGCGGTAACGTCAAGATATTAACTGTTGTGAAAAATTAATGTCCGTACTTGGACAGCATGTCCACCGCTGCCTTGGTAGCGCAATAGATGGAATGATCCGCCAAAGCGGCCTGGCTAGCCTGCGAAGATACGTTGACGATGCTGCCGCCGACCATCCTCTTGATCATGTCCGCGGCGACAGTCTGAGTGACGTTCACGACCGATTTCACGTTCGCGTCGATGCTCAAGTCGAAGTCTTTCTCCGTCACTTCCATGAACGGTTGGAGAACGGCGACAGCGGCATTGTTCACCAGCAAATCGATGGGCAGAACGCTCTCGATTGCTTTCCTGGTCGCTTTCCAGTCGAGAAGGTCTACGCAAACGGTTTCGATGCTGGGATCCGCGGCAACGAGTTTATCCAGGTTTGCCTGCGTCTTGGATAGGGCGATTACCTGACCCTTGTACTTGGACAGACGCAGCGCCACGTCCTTACCGATACCTAAAATTTATAGACGCGTTAATACGGGAGGATAACACGTGTTGGCATTTTCATATAAAATTGTTGATAACGTTCAATTTGAAAATGATCCTTTGGAAACATAACAAAAAAGAGGGGGGAGGGGGCAAAAGCAAAGGCCAGGCCAACAGCACGCGGTGTTCCCAGGTGGTCACCCATCCAAGTAATAACCACGCTCAACGCTCAACGCTGTTTAACTTTGGTGATTGGACGAGAACCAGTTTTCTGCAGCGTGATATGGCCGTTGGCTGGTACAGTAGCAGCATTCCGAAATCACGAGATACGCAAATTTCATAGAATACATGTTTCAAAATTCAGAAAAATTTCGAAACAAATTCTATAAAAATAGGTTTATTTAACGTATTCGTCCACTGTACTTACGAGTATTGACAACGATTTATTTATGTAATTGTCAACACGATAAATCACAAGATGGATCAAGATCGATTACCACTGCTAATCGTTTCTGCTTCGCACGATCAAACGTTTCCATTCGCATTTGTAAATAGAGATATACGTACATATATGTATGTACCATAGAACATATATGTACTATTGCCAGTTACAGTATTTACTACTAATCGCCGGTTTACGCCGGCCTACGCGGAAGAATCATTACATCTGATTGGTTCGTTTCAAGCTGTTGCCCAATTGGCGATAACCTTTCTTATCAAACCTTATTACAGAAATAAATCAACGTGTGATATTTCAAGTCGGAATGGAATCGGATAGAATATATGCGTATATATATATATATATATATATATATATATATATATATATATATATATATATATATATATATATACGTGTACGTATATAAGATTTACTTATGAGTAAAATAAAAATATCGTATCCGTTTGTCGATTCGACAACGATGGCTTACCTTGACCGGCACCTGTTACGAGGATACGTTTCCCTTCGAAGTTGATGTTCATCGTGAACGAACTCGTTACCAACTGATTATTGCTGCTTAAAATCAACCACGAGTCTTTTTCGAAGGCTACGCCCCTTATCGCGCTCCCCGTTCCCCGTTTCTCGCAGTTGCTCTCAGTTGCTCTCAGTTGTTCTCAGTTGCTCTCAGTTGCTCTCACCGAGCATGCCGTCACGGTCACAATTCTCGGTTCTCGAACCACGTCCTGGCCCGTACCGTACGCGTGGCGCATTAGGGCGTCTCTCGCGTGTCGATAAATTTACACATTTACACATTTACACATTTACACATTTACACATTTACACATTGACACATCACCTGTCGGCTATCCTATTGTTAGATGTGCCGTTTGCTGTTGTCATTAACGGAGGTGGCTGTTCGACGATAAATAAATAAATCCGATTGGCTTGATGACATACCAATGTCTGCTAGTTTCTTTCTTAGGATGTATTAGGGTTGATTAGAATGTCTCCGAGTGTGTCTGAACTGGTCTGAACACACTTTTCCTATGGTGTTGTCAAGACGATGTTGAATGCACTTGAATCTAAATAAGAGGTTAGGTTAGGAGCCCCTAAGATACAGCTGAAAGAATTTCTAGAATTATTGAAAGAATTATTTTTCTAGATTTTCTGACATTTACAGTCGGAGAAAACAGTCTTATCTTTCACTAAAAAACTTCGCGATAGAAAGAAAAAGAAAGGAAATATCGATGGTGACCGTTTGGGGCAGAGGGTCAATCGGAGACCCTGTGAGCAGTGTTGTGATTGAGGCCTCAATTTCTCGCGCATGCGCGGCAATTTCAGCCTCAGTGACGTAACCTTTTCGATGAAATCGGGTAGCTTGAGCACCCCGCAGACTTTTAAAAAATTATTAGTGTATACATTGAAAAGGCAAGGGGTTAAGTTTTAAGACAGAACACTCGTCCCGCCAATAACACCGGTACACTCCCGCCAACATAACTGCCACGGGGTGCTAGGGCTCTGACCTAGTGATGGGCACCATCGATTGAAACTATCGACTAAATCGATAGTAGCCAACTACTATTTTCAGTCGACTGATTCTTTAAACTATCGACTAAATTCAATTAACTGAATCAGTCGCCGAGCTATTGGTTGAATTTTAACGGGCGGGAGGTTTGAATAGATTTTATAAGATTTACTATCAAATACATTCACTTATTAGCGATATCGAATAATTCGTTCAATAAACACAAATAACAATTATTATACTAGAAATATTATACAATTATTAAATAACAATACTTATATTATAAAATTTCAATCATAATCTAAAGAAAAAGTAGTATTTTATAATTATATCTGTCAATAACAGATATTTTTCTAAAAAGTACATTAACACTTTGCCTTTATATCTCATTATTATTAAAGGATAAAAAATAATTTAAAAAGATAAATAAATATGTTAATAAACATGTAAACATAGACTATAACCCGCAATCTAGACGTACGACTAAAACCAAATTTCAGTCGACTAAAAACTATCGACTAAATATTCGATAGTATGTAGCAACTAAATAGTAATTAGTCGATAGTCGAAATTAGTCGATGGTGCCCATCACTACTCTGACCGCTCTTTTGCTTCATTGTAGATACGCCAGTGTTTCGGTCGCGCATGCGCGAGAAATTGAGGCCTCAATCACAACACTGCCTGTGAGTTCCTGTCACAGTATTATGCTTTCGGATTTTCTACGTAATCGATTTAGCAACCAAAAATTCGGAAATAATTCACAGTTGTTTAAGCTACTAAGAATATAGAACGTTTATGAATTATTTTGTAATTTTCTTTTCAGCAGAACAGAAGAAATTGAGCGTAGTGTAAACCAGACGATAACGAGGTTGGCCACCGACGAGATATTGTTAAAGACAAGTAGGCGCCGGGATAACGCTGGAAATTACAGTGATCTGAAAGACCACATTGCTACAAACTTCCACCACTAGTATAAAAGTACAGATAAATTCTACTATCTTCACGTATGTATTTGCGTTAGAATGTAAGTTATGTACATGTACAATATCAACATTTTATGTACGCAAACACAATGAATAAATAAAGACAATATCATACAGAACCGCATATATTTATTGCAACACCTATGCTTTCTGAATGTCTGACTCGACTGAGTGGCACTAATAAATTTTCTTAATTATTCAGCCGACTGACTTGCCGTCTACTAGTACTACTGAATTCCGGATACCTCCTTCGACATCATGTACTCTTAATACAAAGTTCAATTTTCCAGATTTTCGGAAATTTCCTTAAATTTTCGAGCGTCTGACTTGTCGTTGAGTTGTACTACTGAAATTCGGATACCTCCTTCGACATCATGTTCTCCTAATACCGAGTTCAAAAATCGAGGAAATTTTCGAAAAATCTCAATTTTCGAGCGTCTGACTTGACGTTGACTTGTACTACTGAAATTCGGATACCTTCTTCGACATCATGTTCTCCTAATACCGAGTTCAAAAATGGAGGAAATTTTCGAAAAATCACAATTTTCGAGCGTCTGACTTGTCGTTGACTTGTACTACTGAAATTCGGATACCTCCTCGGCTATCATGTTCTCCTAATACCGAGTTCAAAAATCGAGGAAATTTTCGAAAATTTCCATTTTTCGACCGTCTGACTTGTCGTTGACTTGTACTACTGAAAATCGGATACCTCCTCGGCTATCATGTTCTCCTAATACCGAGTTCAAAAATCGAGGAAATTTTCGAAAATTTCCATTTTTCGACCGTCTGACTTGTCGTTGACTTGTACTACTGAAAATCGGATACCTCCTTCGACATCATGTTCTCCTAATACCGAGTTCAAAAATCGAGGAAATTTTCGAAAATTTCCATTTTTCGACCGTCTGACTTGTCGTTGACTTGTACTACTGAAAATCGGATACCTCCTTCGACATCATGTTCTCCTAATACCGAGTTCAAAAATCGAGGTTTTCGAAAATTTCCTCGATTTTTGAACTCGGTATTAGGAGAACATGATAGCCGAGGAGGTATCCGATTTTCAGTAGTACAAGTCAACGACAAGTCAGACGGTCGAAAAATGGAAATTTTCGAAAATTTCCTCGAAAATTGAACTCGGTATTAGGAGAACATGATGTCAAAGGAGGTATCCGAATTTCAGTAGTACAACTCAACGACAAGTCAGACGGTCGAAAAATGGAAATTTTCGAAAATTTCCTCGATTTTTGAACTCGGTATTAGGAGAACATGATAGCCGAGGAGGTATCCGAATTTCAGTAGTACAACTCCACGACAAGTTAGACGCTCGAAAATTTGTTGAAACTTAGAAGCTCCTTTTACAAAACTTAAGTTTAGTCAAATTTAAATAATTTTGCTTTAATAAAAATTTTCGAAGATGTTAATCTAATTCTACTATCGAATGTTCGTGTAGAAGGTAGGGAAGAAAGAACACATTAATTGTTGTAAGTAATATTTTTTATTTTTCACCACAAAGGTACAATATTATTATTATAATTATTACATTACATGTGTATTGCGACGAGAGGAGACGATGGTGTCTGGCAGAGTGGTGCGGTGACGTAGGTACGAATGTGGATGGCTGCTCTCGAGAAACAAGTGTAACTTACTGCGTACCGAATTGCTAGGAACAAAAAGGAACACAATTAGCACACGATGGTTACAAAGAGATTGGGGAAAGTGATAGAATGATAGTAGCTCAAGGCTCGAAGAAATATTATTCGCGTTGATAGAAAATCAAATGTACAAGTTTGAATAATAAATTTTATTGTGAGGGAATGTCACATTGCAAAGTGTTATGGAAAGTAATAGATTTAAAATAATCGTGGATATTAATTTACACTCTAGTATGCAATACTATCGAAAATTCAAAGTGTGCAGCTATTGGACCAGGTCTCACCACGAGGATGTGATGTACAAGAGACCCGAAAAGGGAGTCAGGACGAATGCGATATTCCTCCTGGCTCCCTGTCTTACAACGCAGGACTTATACTAATGTACTACGCAATTACATCGTGTAATTAAGGAGAAATTAGATAGGCAAAAGTGCGAATTTGACAAATAGAAGCAGGAGGAAAAACACAAGTCCAACATCAAAAATTGTAAAAATGTTTCAAACACAGTACTGTCAAAGTTTCTCCTCGATGGAAATTGCAATAAGAATATTGGAGATAAACATTGGAAATGATTGTTCAGTGAAAACAGTTGAAAATGGAGAAAGGAACAAGCATACAAGAATATTTGAATTAAAACGCACCAGGGAACCTCTGGTCACTTCTGGTCCACGCCTGGTCCACCCCTGGTCTCCAAGGACCTCCTGGTACCCTCGGCACCGAAACCCGTCCGCCCCTGCTAATGCAGCAACACACTCTTCAATTTTCGCTGCCCCTTGTAGCAGGCAACCCGCTTCTCAAGTTACGGTGCCCCTTCTAGCAGGCAACCCGCTCTTCAATTCTCGGATCCCCTATTAGCAGGCAACCCGCTCGTCAATTTTCGGTGCCCCTTCTAGCAGGCAACCCGCTCTTCAATTTTCGGTGCCCCTTGTAGCAAGCAAACCCGCTTCTCAAGTTTCGGTTCCCCTTCGAACAGTCCACCCGCTCTTCACTTTTCGGTGCCCCTTCTAGCAGGCAACCCGCTCTTCAATTTTCAGTGCCCCTTATAGCAGGCAACCGCTTCGCAAGTTACGGTTCCCCTTCTAGCAGGCAACCCGGTGACTAGACTACGAAGAGATACTGTTACAGACTGCCAGCGCCCGTGCTATTCCGCGAGACGGTAAGTGGGCGAAATGGGCGCGGGGATAACGTGGAAGTTACAGTGATCTGAAATACCACATCGGTAAAAGTTCGACCCCGACAAAAATAGTATTAAAATAGTTCCAAAACATCATCTGTATGTATGTACACGGCGGAGAATGTAACATTTAATAATAATTGACAGGCGCGTTAATAAAAAAATTAAATGAACAAGCTTTAATAATATATTTTGTTCTGATGAAACGTGCAATTGCAAAATGTTATGGGAGGGAATAGGTTTGAAATAATCGTGGATATTAATTTACACGCTATTATGCATTATTAACGATAACTCAAAGTGTGCAGCTATTAGCTCGGTATTATCCTTTATTCGTAAGATATTGGAAGTTCTTACGAATAGAGGATAATACCGATTGCCCAGGTCTCACCACGAGGAGGTTGCTGCACACGAGACCCGGAAAGGGAGTCAGAACGAATGCAATATTCCTTCTGGCTCCCTTTCTTACAACGCAGAACTTATACTAATATACTACGCAAATACGTCGAGTAATTATCGCGGAGCAAAAGGATGTGAATCGGAGAAGAAGTCTCCGATCCACGGGGGATAAAAAGCGAATCAGGCAGAAGGCTCTGATTCTTTGAAAAATAAAAACTAAGCAAACCAGAGCAGAAGGCTCTGGTTTGAGGGTAACGCGAGCAATGGTCGAGAGGAGTTCCGACAACAATACCAACTTCAACAACCACCTGCCGCCAGAGACGGACATGGGTGGAAAAATTTTACCGGTGAGTGGTAAAGAGCGGACACAACGCGTCTCGACCCCCCCCCCCCCCCACCATTAATATACTAACTATCGCGAACTCCCCGTACCAATAAATCTGGTACATACTACATGCGAGCAAAGGTGTCCGACACAGTAGAAGACTGTGTCGGAGTAAAAAAAAACGAACAAACTGAATTTACGACGATAATTGCTCGACGTATGTACAACGACGATATACAATTTTAATTATAGTACAAAATAAATTATTAATGAGTAACACTACTTAAATATACAATGTTTTCTTCTTTGTTGTGTGTCTACCTTTTCTTGATGTGTCCTCTTCGTCGACAATCAAAGACGTCCAGCTGTTGTATCCTAACTGGAACAGACTAATCATATTTATACCCAACGCAAAACCCAGCACACGAGTACGAATTCCTACACGACCAATAGGACAAAACAACATCACGCACATGAGACCGAACGAGAAACCACCTGACGAGAGCAAACCAGAAAACCAGAAAACGAGCTCACGCGAGCAAACCATTAAAAGAGCTCATGAGAGCCAAACTAACCCCGCACAAGAGTGCGGCCTGTCTAAACTATAGGCGATTCGGGTAGCCCCAGGGACGCGACTCCCCGTACTCGCTCAAGGCCCCACCCGTGAGCGAGCCCCTGAGGGAACTCCGATCGGAGGAATACCAGTTTTCAACAAGATATGAAACTTCATCGAAGAATAACTTGTGAAAGTTTCATAGTGAATAATTGGAAAATCAGAAATTCAAATTGTAATGTTCAATACCTGAACAAGTTCTTTGAAACAGCGAACTAGATGTGAGCCAAAGGTAAACGAACAAATCATCTATGTATACTTGGTCGACTGCGGGCTAGCTGAAAATAAATTCATATTCAATGTAATGAAATAGTATGTTTCTATATTTTGCAAGTTTTAAACTATATCAAAAATAGTACTTGTGCAGCTATTAGCTCGACATTATTCTTTATTCGTAACATACTGGAAGTTCTTACGAATAAAGAATAATGCCGATTGCCCAGGTCTCACCACGAGGAGGTTGCTGCACACGAGACCCGGAAAGGGAGTCAGAACGAATGCGATATTCCTTCTGGCTCCCTTTCTTACAACGTCGGACTTATACTAATATACTACGCAAATACGTCGAGTAATTATCGCGGAGCAAAAGGGTGTGAATCGGAGAAGAAGTCTCCGAATCACAGGGGACAAAAAGCAAATCAGGCTGAAGGCTCTGATTCTTTCAAGAAGAGAGAAAAAATAAACAAACCAGAGCAGAAGGCTCTGATTCTTTGAAAAAGATAAACTAAGCAAACCAGAGCAGAAGGCTCTGGTTCGAGGGTGACGCGAGCAATGGTCGAGAGGAGTTCCGACTACAATACCAACTTCAACAACCACCTGCCGCCAGAGACGGACATGGGTGGAAAAATTTTACCGATGAGTGGTAAAGAGCGGACACAACGCGTCTCGACCCCCCCATTAATATACTAACTATCGCGAACTCCCCGTACCAATAAATCTGGTACATACTACATGCGAGCAAAGGTGTCCGACACAGTAGAAGACTGTGTCGGAGTAAAAAAAAAACGAACAAAGTGAATTTACGGCGATAATTACTCGACGTATGTACAACGACGAAGTACAATATTAATTATAGTATAAAATAAAGTATTAATGAGTAACACTACTTAAATATACAATGTTTTCTTCTTTGTTGTGTGTCTACCTTTTCTTGATGTGTCCTCTTCGTCGACAATCAAAGACGTCCAGCTGTTGTATCCTAACTGGAACAGACTAATCATATTTAGACCCAACGCAAAACCCCGCACACGAGTGCGAATTACAATATAACCACCGAGACAAGACAACAATCCGCACACGAGACCAAACGAAAAACCAGCTGACGAGAACAAACCAGAAAACGAGCTCTCGAGAGCAAACCAGAAAAAGAGCTCATGAGAGCCAAACCAACCCCGCACACGAGTGCAACTGACCTACCTGTCTGGCTGGCTGGATGGGTGAATGGATGGCTGGCTGTCTGGCTGTAGTAGTCTAGCTGAAACAGACTAATAATAGTTATAGACAACACATAATGCCGCACACGTGTACGAATTCCTACTAGACAACAAGTACAACTGACGAGAGAAAACCAAAAAACGAGAAAACGAGAAAACCAGAAGAACCAAAAAGCGAGAATACGAGAAAACCAGAAGAACCAAAAAACGAACTCACAAGAGTAAATTCGACGAGCAGCTGACGTGAGCCTACCTACCAACAGCTCACGAAAGCCAAACTAACCCCGCACACGAGTGCGGCCTGTCTAAACTATAGGCGATTCGGGTAGCCCCAGGGACGCGACTCCCCGTACTCGCTCAAGGCCCCACCCGTGAGCGAGCCCCTGAGGGAACTCCGATCGGAGGAATACCAATTTTCAACAAGATGTGAAAATTTTTCGAAGAAGAACTTGTGAAAGTTCCGATGTGAACACTTTGGAAATCAGAAATTACAATTGTCTTGTTCACTGACTGAGCAAGAACTTCGAAATAACGAACCGAAGGTGGCCAAGGGTAAACGAACGAAGCAATGATGTACCCTTGGCCAACTGCGAGCCAGCTCAAAGTAAATTCATATTCAATTCAATGAGATATATTGTAACATTTTACCATTCTTAAATTCCATTACACATTTTTATCAAAAATTGTATATGTGCAGCTATTAGCTCGGTATTATCCTTTATTCGTAAGATACTGGAAGTTCTTACGAATAGAGGATAATACCGATTGCCCAGGTCTCACCACGTGGAGGTTGCTGCACACGAGACCCGGAAAGGGAGTCAGAACGAATGCAATATTCCTTCTGGCTCCCTTTCTTACAACGCCGAACTTATACTAATATACTACGCAAGTACGTCGAGTAATTATCGCGGAGCAAAAGGGTGTGAATCGAAGAAGAAGTCCTCGATTCACGGGGGACAAAAAGCGAATCAGGCTGAAGGCTCTGATTCTTTCAAGAAGAGAGAAAAACTAAGCAAACCAGAGCAGAAGGCTCTGGTTCGAGGGTGACGCGAGCAATGGTCGAGAGGAGTTCCGACTACAATACCAACTTCAACAACCACCTGCCGCCAAAGACGGACATGGGTGGGAAAATTTTACCGATGTGTGGTAAAGAGCGGACACAACGCGTCTCGACCCCCCCATTAATATACTAACTATCGCGAACTCCCGTACCAATAAATCTGGTACATACTACATGCGATCAAAAGTGTCCGACACAGTAGAAGACTGTGTCGGAGTAAAAACAAAAACGAACAAAGTGAATTTACGGCGATAATTACTCGACGTGTATACAACGACGATATACAATTCTTAATAACTATATATAAAATAAAGTATTACTGGCTAACGCAACTTAACTATAACGCCGTTGTCTTCTTTGGCGAGTGTCCTCCTCTTCTTTGTGTAATCAGGACAAGAGAAGAGTCCGCATAGAAGACGAAATCGAGAAACCAGATGATGAGAAGATACTAAAAAGGAGAAAACGAACTCACGAAAGCAAACCAAACTAACTTCGCACACGTGTGCGGCTTGAACAAGCTATAGGCGATTCGGGTAGCCCCAGGGACGCGACTCCCCGTACTCACTCACGGCCCCATCCGTGAGCGAGCCCCTGAGGGAACTTTGATCGCAATTTACTTACCTTCTCACGTTGTCTTCTGCCAATCCTCCTCCTCTCATCTCCTCTTCTCCCATCTTCAGTCATCCTTCCTTCCTTCTTCTTCGAGTTGTCGGTTTCTGTTTCTGTTTCTGTATCTGTTTCTGGCTCTGTTTCTGTATCTGTTAACCGTCTCCGTTTCTGGGCCCGTTTCCGTTTCTGTGACTGTTTCTGTGTCTGTGACTGTTTCTGTTTCCGCTATCTGTGTCTATTGTATATGGTTTTGATATCTATTTGCATGTTTTAATGCGTTTAGTATCTTAGACTCATATACAATAGTTTCCGTTTCTGTTTCTGTTCCCGTTTCCGTTTCTGTTCCCGTTTCTGTATCTGTTTCTGTTTCTGACACCGTGTCTCCGTGATCCGTTTCTGTTTCCGTTTCTGTTTCCGGTACTGTTTCTGTTTCTGTTTTCCGACAACTCTCCTTTGGGATGTGCCCTCTTCCTTCTCTGTGCCCTCTTCGTTCGACGATAGGGATGGATGGCTGGCTGGCTGGCTGCCTGGCTGGCTGGCTGGCTGGATGGATGGATGGATGGATGGATGGATGGCTGGTTGGCTGAATGGATGGATGGTTGGCTCTCTGGCTGTAGTACTCTAGTTGAAACAGACTAATAATTGTTATACACAACACATAATGCCGCACACGTGTGCGAATTCCTACTGAACCACCAGTACAGCTGACGAGAGAGAACCAAAAAACGAGAAAACGAGAAAGCATGAAAACAAGAAAACGAGAAAACCAGAAGAACTAGAAAATGAGAAAACCAGAAAACGAGAAATCGAGAAAACGAGAAAACCAGAAAACGAGAAACCCAGAAAAGGAGTTGACGAGAGTAAACCAGATGACCAGCTCACGAGAGCCAACAAATCACCAGCTCACGAGAGCCAACATATCACCAGCTCACGAGAGCCAACATATCACCAGCTCACGAGAGCCAACATATCACCAGCTCACGAGAGCGAAACTAACCCCGCACACGAGTGCGGCCTGTCTAAACTATAGGCGATTCGGGTAGCCCCAGGGACGCGACTCCCCGTACTCGCTCAAGGCCCCACCCGTGAGCGAGCCCCTGAGGGAACTCCGATCGGAGGAATACCAATTTTCAACAAGATGTGAAAATTTTTCGAAGAAGAACTTGTCAAAGTTCTGATGTGAACACTTATCACATCAGAAATTAAAATTGACTTGTTCACTGACTGAACGTGTACTTCGAAACAACGAACCGAAGGTGGCCAAGGGTAAACGAACAAACCATCGATGTATCCTTGGCCGAGTGCGAGCTAGCTGGAAGTAAATTCATATTCAATATAATGAAATATGGTCCTATATTTTGCAAGTTTTAAACTCTATCAAAAAGTGTACATGTGCAGCTATTAGCTCGGCATTATCCTTTATTCGTGAGATACTGAAAGTTCTTACGAATAAAGGATAATGCCGATTGCCCAGGTCTCACCACGTGGAGGTTGCTGCACAAGAGACCCGGAAAGGGAGTCAGAACGAATGCGATATTCCTTCTGGCTCCCTTTCTTACAATACCGAACTACCAAGTTATGCAAGTACGTCGAGTAATTATCGAGAAATTAGATAGGCAAAAGTGCGAATTTGACAAACAGAAGTAGGAAGAAAAACACAAGTCCAACATCAGAAATATAAATATATTTCGAACACTGAACTGTGAAAGTTCATTCTCTGATGGAAATTGCAATAAGAATATTGGAGGTAATCATTGAAAATGATTGTGCAGTGAAAACAGTTGAAAGTGAACCACGAGTGAACAAAGCAACAAGCATTCAAGAATATTTGTATTAAAACTCACCAGGGAACCTCTGCCGGCGGAACGCAGCCGGCTCCGCCGTTCCGACTGACTGAATGACAATGACTGACTGACTGAGCGGTCTCGCTTAGCTGTCTCTCCCCACTCCTCTACCATCGATCGATTCGATCGCCGAGTTAGTAATTATTGATAAATTTGTTATTTCTCGCTGTTCAATGTTTATAACAATTCCTTTCGTCAACGATGCCCACAACCACTCCCTTGACTATCTGACCATCTAACTTTTTTCGAAAAATATGCAATAGAACTCCAGATATAGAATAACATTTATAACATGAATATTCGCGCGCGTTAATTTATTCGATACAATTTACAGAGAAATTTATTATTTCTCGCTGTTGAATGTTTATAACAATTCCTTTCGTCAACGATGTTAACCAGCACTCCCTTGACTATCTGACCATCTAATTTTTTTCTAAAAATATGCAATAGAACTCCAGATATAGAATAACATTTATAACATGAATATTCGCGCGCGTTAATTTATTCGATACAATTTATAGAGAAATTTATTATTTCTGGCTGTTCAATGTTTATAATAATTCCTTTCGTCAACGATGTTAACCAGCACTCCCTTGACTATTTGACCATCTAATTTTTTAGTCAAAGTAGGCAATAGAACTCGAGATACAGAATAAATTTTAAACCATGCACATTCGTATTAATTTATTCAACATAAATAATACGATAAATTTATTGATTCTATCTATTCAATGCCTATAATAATTCTTTTGCCATTTTAATTGTTTACAGTAAACTCTCCCTTACTCTGTTCTTCAACATATTTCCTTTCCCACAGATCGATTCTTCGAACATTTATGTATGAAAAAGTGTAAGGTAATAATTCTCGTTTATGAAATACTTTGAAAGTAGAAATTGAGGTATCTCATATAAAATTTAAAGTCAGAATCGGTGATTTTCCGAAAATTATGCTTCAATGCGTTCTTCATTTTCAAGGAATCTTTTGTCCTTGAGTTTTGCTTTCAATATTGTAAATCTTAAATAATCAATACTAAAACATCGTCTGAAATATCTGGTTAACTTGGAATATGTTCGGTGCTGAATGTAACAATTCATGATAATCGATTTCACCGAGGTGATACTGACAGTCTCTCGTAGGTGTAAAGATGGTTGCGTGACAATTTGCCTTCTCACCACTTCTCACTTTTCATCGACGAGAATCTATCCGCAGTGGGCTTCTGCACCGACGAAAGATAGTGTGTGAATTATTATGTACTATGTATGAAGCTTACTTTGACATGCGCATTTTAGAAATAAAGAAACTATACGTCTGGATTATATTATTTTCTTTCTAAGTTAAAAGTTACCGACACAGAGGTGTCAGGACGGTAACCGCCGTTGCCGACATCTTGTGGGTGAATTCGAAACTAAATTTGGCTAACAGCTTGAGCGTTTCGCCGCTGCATGAATTGGCGCTGTACGGAGGTACTTACGATTGCCATCTAGCGGTGGAGTCGGAACTAAATTTGGCTAACAGCTTGAGCGTTTCGCCGCTGCACGAAATGGCGCTGTACGGAGGTTACTGAAGAGCGCCATCTAGTCGTCGATGGTTGGGGCATGGTGTAGTCGTCGAGTCGTTTAATAGCCGTCGGTAAATTGTTGAAAACGTACATATCTACCTGTAACGTGTTCATGTTTGCATTAAAATTTGACGATTGCATCGTTGATCTGTCTTTATTCAAATTATAACAGTTAAAGCACGAAGAGAGTAGCTGTAAACATGTATTGTAAACGTTTTGAACATTGTAAATGTCCTGAATGTCATGATTATTGAATGTCGTTTGACGTTTAACGAAACATAACCTCGATACATCAACGTTTTATGGAAAACTGGTTGCGTGAAAGCAACGTCGACGGTTCTCGTGTATGCGAATTTAAGATGGATATTGTCGTCCATGGTGTGGTGATTTATTTGCTCGGTTCAAAGCGATAACGGAGATATTTTGGAGCGATACCATCTGTGGAAACAACGCAACAAATTGTTTCTATATACCATGAATGTTCAGAAATCATATCGGTATCCAGCTGTGTTCGAATCGAAACAGCAAAACTATTAGGCGATATCAATAGTAAAGAACAGCTTTGGTATTTGTGCCGTTACCGAGCTAACGAATGCAATGGCGTTCAAAGTGTTCTTGACAACAGGTAGCACGTTCCATCGTGCCTTAATCTTCATGCTTAAACTCGGGTGGCAATCACGTTTCCGTTTACCGATGCTTCTGATCATGCTGTTCGTGGCCACGGACAATAGGCTTCAAATGGTCGTCGATTTGGGAAACACAGAACAACATAATCATTTGTGATTAAGGATACGAACAAACAATCGGCTAAATTATGTAACCGTAAGCGTTAGCTCGATATAGAAAATGTAAATTTGTTACTTATTTTTCAATTTATCTCTGAGATAAGGTATTTTAAGGATGAAAGGGTATTGTTGAAACTTGGATTAACTTTTGTTTTACACTCGTCTTAAGCCGATCTGCGCATTAGAATCGCATAGAATAGGACGAAGAACTAGTATTAGCATGAAAAGAATATATATACGCTCGTAAATGTTGTTCATGCGAAACACGTACGATTTTATATATTATTACTATCTAGATTAATATCTACGATAAATCTATTTGTTACATTGTGCGCGAAATAATTTTGTATTTACCTAAATCCGTAGTATTAAGAAAACTAACTTATTCCTGGATTAAGTTAAGCATTTGAGACTGATTGGTTTTTACTAGAACACTGAAGTTATATATATGTATATATAATAAGTCGAAAAATCTATTAAAGTAATATATATAATATATATATATATATATATATATATATATATATATATATATATATATATATATACGTAACAACTAAATAACAATTTTAATTTTTGTTACTTTAATATATATATATATATATATATATATATATATATATATATATATATATATATATATATGTACTATGTACGTGGGAGTTGTGCAAATACATACATTATCATTGTTGTACGCATCTACGCGAACGTATGTTAAAACAAAATAGACCTAAAACGTTCATGATCAGAGAAAAATGAAGGTTTAAGTGTAGATAACGAATAGAGTAGGTAAAAATAATTCTCTCGAAGTAGCAGCTTAGCGGTCGAATGATTCGACCGTTTAAATGTTAAATGTTAAATGTTACTCGAATAAAGTATGATATAATTACGAATAATGTGTTATCGATTAAACCTGTCTCGAAATCTATAGTCGGTATAAATAAGTAAATTCCGAATAGTTTACGTATGAATATTTCTTCTTTATTGACAAATCTTTGTATATTATACTTTGTTTTTCGTTAATTATTTATAAACTTTTTACATTAGCCTTGAATAATATTATACAATGTTTCGTTTCGAATTGAACGATGCCTCCCTACTTGTCTACAATCTAGACATTTTAGACCCACGAAATCGGCGATTAAAATAAGGTTGGGTGACCTGCATACTCGTTATTCTTTCGTTTTCATGCCAATTATCGATATCGGCAATTCTTGAAAAGTCTAATGGAACGTTAAACGAAACGAAACGAGTTTCTTTGACGTTGGCTTCTTCCGAAGTATTTTTTGTAATTTCTCGAAATTCGTTGGAAACAGTTGTTTTTTTTTCTACGTTTAAATATGACAAGCGTGAACAACGTTATCTTTCAAAATGAGAAATACAAGAATCGCTGGTGGAAACTGATAGCTCAACTTGCACAAAGTGGAATGACAGATTTTTTCTCTATACAATACGGTCTCTATTTATTCCAACAAAGTAGTAGCGATAAAATGAATAATCAATAGTATATTCCTCAGTCGATTAAACGTGAGTACGTGACTTCGATACTAGATAATTGATAACGGGTAGCGGCAATCATCCATTCTTGTTCTCTCTCTCTCTCTCTCTCTCTCTCTCTCATCGTCAGACAACATTTTCGCATCCGTTGAAATTTACAATTGTTTGAGAGCCCCCAAGTCTCGCAATGGTACAATAGTTCCGAAATTTCTTAATTTTATTTCTTAAATTTATTCAAATTTAACATTACCGTGGCATCCGATTTTTTCTATTTTCAAATCTAACAACCGAGAATCCATTTATGATTCGTTTTTAGACAGATCGAATTGCTCGTTAGAGTTGGTTTTCAATTCTTAGACTTGACCAGAACAATTTCTTCGGATGCCTAAGTATAAAAATATTTGAAGTGCACGAGTATTACTCTTTTGGAACCAACCATGGCACTCTACTCGACCCGGAGACTTACTATAGGAATATCAACTCGCGCAGTGAAATCTTTAAAAATATATGCTTAGAAATAGAAATAGAGGATACGATGCGAACGAGCGCGATTCGGCATTAATGCGAAAAAAGTATAAAATGTTAAAAGCACCTAACCAGTTATGTTTGCATCGAGGAACAACGAGACTTTGGATAAAAAAAATTAACTCGACCGAAAAGAATTTCCGATGCTCGCAGACGGGAAAAATTATTTTGTAGGAAGGAAGTTCTACAATTTTCCAAGATTTCCAAGATTCGAAAAAATCGCTGACATTTGGCACGATACTCTTAACATGTTACACTTGGATCGTACTCGTCCACGCACATGCATGTTGTTTCCGTCGAATGCACGCCGCATTGTCTGGCTCTATCGAACGAGTTACTTTCGCGATACCGAGGGCTTAGAGCTTAGAGCTGACTCGACAAATCGTCTCATGCACCAATTTACTCACACTACCCCACCGTCCACGATACGTGTGACTAGCAATAAATGTTACTCGAATATAACTTAAATATCTTTCCCTCGCTATTTATACGCGCGTGCACGAACGTACACGTGTACGTCTACAAGTTTCTTTCACTTTCAGGCTTCCGCTTTCCATCGCTTTCTATAAAAAAATGTCTAAGTGGAATGATCGTTATAACTGGGAGCTTAAGAGCGTTGAACGCTGATTAAAAAGTAGGGTCGCTAATAAAGGTATGCAGGCTCGACCACGGGAGACGGAACGTTCGTGTATCGGACGCGCTAATCTGTTTACCGGGTAATACTTCTTCGTCGTGGCCATGTACAATATATTGTATATGGTTGTAATTCGAATGCGAGTAATGTTAAAGAAAATAAATAAGAACGAGCGAAATTAGAGAAGGATACGATTGAATATAAATAATGAGTTAAATCGTCCTTGCCCGATTTACAGATTCGATCGATCAGACGCGTTCAACCGTCCCGTGTTTCCTGTCGTACCCTGTACAAATTTCAACCTCTTCCGCGTGTTCCAACGGTCGCGGGTGGCTCTTATTAAATATTATAAAGCAAATACGAGTCTAAAAATTCATTTTTCCCAACGCTATATTTCCGAGAGATCTCGTTCGAGAATAGCTAACGATAAGTTTCTTTCAAGAGACGAACGTATAGACTACTCCAAAATGCAACGATACATATTTTTAGCGCATCGAGATTATCAAAATCTAGCAAAATCACCTATCGATCGTTTAGACCTGAAACAAGTGTTGAACAATGGTATCGATGTAGGGGAGCCACTCGTGCTACCAACGTACGCGCGCTTTCATTCTCGAACATTGAATTGTGTCAATCACAGGAAGAACGAGAAGGGTAAATAGTGGAAGTATATTGATTGATTTTTTTGGTCGAGAATAGATTGCCAAAAAGAAGAATAAAATAGAAGATGGGCCGTTCTGTGATTCGGTGGCTTCCAAATACGATATCGATGCTCGACGACAGATCGCTGTCGTAGTTAGTAAGTATGCATGCTTACGCGATTGCAAATGACATAGATATATGTAAAGATATATATGTTTATGGGCGCGCGCGTGTGTGGGTGTGGGTGTTTGTATGACTGTTGTACGTCGCGTGGACTCGTATATTTTATATATATATATATATATATATATATATATATATATATATATATGTATATATATATACACACACACACACACATTATCAAGATAAGGCCACTAGTGGGTGATAAAAATATAATATAAATATTCCAGTTAAGCGATAGTTTCAAAGCAATGGTTAGCGACTACACGGCGGTATGTCCAGAGAAGAATAATTTTTGTTTTCGTTTGCGTAGAAATGAATGGTGATACGCGAATCTTATCGCACGTAAGATTCGCTTTATTGTCATAGTTTCCATCGTGAACCACGACCGTATTCTGTTCGATGTACAGGGGCATCGATTCGCGCGATAAAAAGAAACGTCGCGGTGAACTCTTTGACACGGGCACACTCTTCCCAGACACACGTAGGATTGGTTACCTATCGCGTTCAAGATCTAATATATTATTATATTAACGATAGACGACTCGTAACGAGGGACTACTCGTGGTACTCGATACTAAATATAATATAATTTGTCCTTTCTTTAAAAAGTTCTACCAACTGCTACAATGTACAATACAGTTCGCGCAATCTGTATAGAAACACGTTATAAATTACAAAATAATCACTAATGCCTCGAGTTTCGCTCCCGCGCGGCCGCGCTCGGAAGAAATACTCGTCGAACGCCGCCGTATTGGCTTCTCCTAGAAATATAATGCGATATCGAGAGAACTACGTGTGGCACTGATAGATACTTTTTTCGCACGTTCGACGCTCGCTTAAAAAGAGAAAGCATATTCTTCGCGATACGAAACTACTAATGTACTCGAGGTTCGCGGATAATCGTCTGTGTTCCGGTTACGCTAGCTTTTTTTTCTTTTTTTTTTGTTTGGAAAGTTTTGCGACACACCAGGTTCCAGGCACTGCGCGTTGAGCGATACTCCAGCCAGATCGCGTCCGGCTTAGATCGTGTGTTACAAAGTTGACTCGTGAATGATCGTTGTGTCTGGATCGCTGCTGCTGTGGATGATTGTCGACTGTGGCACATGCGGTATCAACGTGATGGACGACATTTTCCGGACGGGTTTCGGCGAGGCCTGAAACAACAATCGCGATTATAATCTCGAAGAAAGTAACGTAACGAGTGAGTATGTAGTAACTGCAGTAGATCTTTTTGCAACGTATATACTGTACGTATAACGTATAACGTATAACGTATAACGTATACACAGGTACATTAGAGGAACAGTTGACGAAGCGTTAAGACACGCAGCATGCAGACATACCCATTCCCTACTGCAAGGCGCTTCGTCGTCCGAGTAGTGATCTATCTGACCAACGTCCGTTTCGGTCGCAACGTTCCTCTTCTTTGGTTGCAAGGTGGCATAATTGCGGCAGCCTCTGTTAAAGTTTGTCATGTTCTTCTCCTCCACGATCTTCTCCTGACAAAGTATCTCTTGCGACTTGCTTTGGTTATTGTTCGCGACGTTGCTGTTAGTCTTATTGTTGAAATAGAACGGTGGCATCTTGGAAACCCAGTGGTCGAGTCCGGAGCCGGTGGAACTGGTGGAGGCGGCCGAAGAGGTTCCCGAATTGTTGGTCAAGCCTCTCCGCTGATAAAACAGCATGTAGGCAGCGTTGGTGATCAAGTTCGTGTCGTTGACTGCTTCGACTCTGGTGTCGTCGAAGCAGTACCACTGAGTGTCGTAGGGGTTCCGACAGAACGCGGTGTAATGTCCACCCTGCAGATCTTGCCCGTGGTGATTACATATCGCGTAAAGGTCGTAGACGTTCTCGTCGTACTTTGGAATATTTTGTTGGCGTGGTCTGGGCTTTTTCCAGGGCGACCAGCCCAAGCCGCCCAAAGCGCTAACGTTGTTGTGAGTCTGAACTCCGTTGTGCGCTAAGTGCGGCGTCATGTCGAAACCGTACAACGGAAAATCGACCAGCATCGTCAGTTTCGAGGTGGATCTCTGTTTGGACTGTTGTCGAAATCTTTTCAAGTGTATCACCAAGATGTCGGGCAGGGACCAGAGGCCTAGCTTCTTCACGACTTCCTGTTTCTTGTTACAGTAGGGACAATGCCACGCGTCCTCCGCTCCCAAAATCTCGGCTCTGGTGTAGAGGTCGAAGCATTCCTCCAAAGTGACGGCACCACCCAGCTCGGAGTTGCTCTTCAACTGTTTCACGCTGGCGTGTTCCTCGATCTGATCGGTGTCGTCCTGAATGATATTGCGCTTCGTCGCTTCGTCCCATTCCAAGATCAGCTTGACGTGTTGCGGACCGGAGTCGTCGGCGCAAAGTGCCAACGCCTGCTCGATCT
The DNA here is from genome assembly GCA_916610235.2 of Lasioglossum morio. Lineage (NCBI taxonomy): Eukaryota > Metazoa > Arthropoda > Insecta > Hymenoptera > Halictidae > Lasioglossum > Lasioglossum morio. Next base: position 245,779 of record OU744331.1, read on the forward strand.
GCTCCGTGTACAGAGGATGCTCGACGCAGGGATCTATGCAAGGGTGTTCGTCCTGAACCGGCGTGGCAGCCGGGTCCGCGACCCGGATATTGAACAGTCCGGGACTTTGACTAGACGTGAGAACGTCGTCGGCCAGAACGCTGTGCATTTCCTTCAGCAGAAGCTTTTGCAGGTCTTCGTAGGACGTCTCTCTGGAGACTTGCATCGTGTACGGGCTGCCGAATCGTTGCCTCAGGTCTCCTTTCGCGTGAACGTTGATCCACACGAGAAGAATGTAAGCCTGCTCCGCTGGTTCTTTCAGTTGTGGCAGTTCTATGCAGTAGAGTGGGTCGTTTTCGGTGATCACAGATAAAGGTTGGCAATCCGAGAATGTTCTGGAAAGAATAAATCGGAACAATTAGCAACTAGACGAATTCTGGATACCGGTAAAAGTTCCTCTGCTCGACTACTACTCGCTCCACGTTCGAGTTATCTGCTATCTGTTATCTTTCGCGTCAAGCCTACCTGTGAAATCCCTCGTCGTGGACTTCCGTCAGCAACATATGATTCTCGTCGATCCCGGTGTCGCTCGCCAAGATTTCCCTCAGTTCTCTCACGTTAGCCGCCTGGTTCACGCTAACGCCAATTTTAACTTGTCGCGGCTGCTGCGACGTGTACAACACGTTCACGAAAAGGTTCATCTGTCGGTGGTTCTGGGGAACTGGTACCGACACGCAGAGAAAAGGATCGAACGTGTTCGACTGCCGATGACATCTTGGACAGGTCAGACTAGATCGGAACTGAGCTTGGAACACTGCGTGCACGAACGAGTTGTTGCACCGAACATGGTTCGCCAGCGTTTCCGCTGCAACGATGTCGTCCGGACGCCCGAACGAGTTCTGCAAACGAAAAACAACCAGATATGCAACCACCAATCTTACTTCTTCTTGTAGAAACATCGACCTTTCAACTACCTTTCACCGACCACCACTCGTCCATCTACTCTCCATCTAATCGACTCGAATATACTTTACAGTTTACAGTTTACAGTTTACAGTTTACAGGAATCGATTAAAATACCCGAAACCATCTAAAATTCATTATTAACGTTTTCTTTTTTTGCCAACACTCGACTGATTTTTCCGTTGGCCCAGATACCGTGTACCAATTTAACGGAAACGAGGTGAGTGGAGAGTGGACAGACCGAGAGAAAACCGGGGAAACTTTCTATCCTGCGGAGAGCATCGTTTTTATTCGATTATCAACCAAAAATGAGCCAGAAAAATGTTTATCGATATCGCAACTCCGGGAATCATTCGTTCAGAAATCATAGAGCTCAAGATCGCCAAGACGAGTTTCAAACGTTCCTCGTCGATGCATTACCAAGCAAACGGAAACGGAATGACTCCTACGTTCCAAGATAATTGGCGGGAATCTCAAAAACATTCACGTTACGTAATTAGATCTCCGTAAAAGAAATGTCGGCGAATCCGGAATCGAAAACATTTTAAATCGGTAACAATTAACAATTTCTCGTTTCCGGAGGTACTCTTTTTATTTAAACCGCGCGCGCGCGCGCGCGCGACCTCTTATCGCAGGAAACTGTTTGGACACACGCGAAACAAATCGCGAAACAATACAATTGTTATCGTTCGTAAATTATGGAGAGTATCGATAACGACGCGCTGAACCATCGCGTAAATAGCGAGTACCCTTCGATGCGCGCGTAATCGGTGCAGCTGCATTTAATCGGGCCTAGAGGACTTTCTTTTATTTTGCGTCATCGATAGGTCGATCAAGGTGAGAAACCGGACAAACAACGAACCCGCCTTACTAAAATTAATTGTTAAAACGATGGAAAAACCATCGAAAGAGGGGACGTAATCGGTCGTACGATAGTAATCGCACAATCTCTATAGTATCGAAGAGCGCTTCACCGAGGTGTAATTGGTTTTTGATAATGTTTCGCAAATCCCGGTGAAGTAACTTTATCTGTCGATTAGAGGTATTAGAGGCAACATACTCGAGAATGTCGGAGACGCCTTTAGATAAATAGGAAATGCGCGTATCGCTTACCGTTTACACATGGTACGATTTGGCTGGACGTTACGCGTCGCGACCAACGAGTCCACCTTAATAAAACGATTACTCCCCCCCCCCCTCCCCACACACACACACACGCGCGCGCACGCATGTATCGTGCATATCTGTTTAACAATAGATTTAATTATTTTAATTATTTTCTACTATCGCAATTGCTCGATTGTTGGCAGAACGCGAACGGCCCGTGGACCGTCTAACGGATTTATGTTTTGCAACGACAAGGAGGTGGCGCCGCTACTGCTGCGATTAGCGGTTACACGTGCGTCCAGCGTGGGGATTCACGTGTGACAAGCGATTCCGTGGGCATATTTTTTGCCGATTCGACGCGTGACAATCGCGAAACCAGTTTACCACAAGCTAATGTACACAAAGATGAACGCTTATAACGCGACTGTTCTAATAATAACTGTCTACCGGCGCGACGCGGCGCGGCGGTTCGCCTTTGGCTGCAGAGCCTGTCGTCGTCTGCCCTCATGCCCCTTATGTATGTATTCTGTCACCGAGTTTCGCAACCGGGTCCCGTCGCTGAGCCGCGCACCGGATGGGGAGCAAACCGACTGCGAGTATGCTAATAAACGGCAGACAATTGTCGCCGGCTCGCCAAAAATCACAAAGTTGTTTGCGTTTGATCGGAGCAACCTTTCCCGGCAGGCAACGTGGATTAGAAGATCTCAAAGTCCGCCAGCAAAGTGTCAATCACCTGAAATACGTCGAGGTAACCGTCGTCGCGCGTGTATTTGCTTATTAATGGAATAACGTCAACGGAAAATAGGTCTGCGATAGCGCTTGCTAATATGTGCTCGAACGAATGTTAAGAAACAACTCGGGAAACAACAAATCGATCGAAGCGTGTCAGAGAAATATTTAATGAAGATTTATTTGGACGTTTAACCCGGTAAATTACGTTTGAGAAAACGATGCGTAGCGTCGTCGCGTCGTCGCGTCGTCGCGTCGTCGCGTCGTTGCGTCGGTTGCGCCGACTTTGACTGGTATCGATCGGAAATTTTTCAATGATAATCGAATTAGTTTCATTGGTAACGTTTAGCGAACCGCCTGCAAAGCCTCGCGTGCTTTTTCCCCTAGCCCCTTTTCGGTCAGTGGATTCCCCGGTACAGAGTGTACTCGCGATCGGCGTGGAAGGCTTCACTTAACCAGATCACGAATCTTCTGTTTTCATGACCTTCGAAATACGCTGTTTTCAAACACCTGCCACGCATGTATTCTGCGCGATCAACGTAATCGCGAAACAGCAATTATTGTACAAAGGGAAACACGCGAGGATGTCCCTCGAAATACATATTTTACCTACCCTTAAAAGGTTCTTAATGGATTAATAAAATGTAGCTACACCGGGTCGCTTTCGATCCATCAACATTTCTATTACATGTTAACGTGTGTTAGCGGTAACGCAGTTAGAAGAGAGTTTCGGGAAGATCTATCGAACACGAACGTTTGGTTCCTTGACATATTTATGGCAGTGATTTATGGTGCGAGTGGTCGTGAAGCTAGCTAGTAAACAGCTCGAATGCCATACGACACAATAAACTGAGGACCGCATAGGAGGGAGGGTTCCTCAGGTATCGGTGTCGAACTAATTACTGTTTATTGAAAGCGAGATATTGAGAAAAGGCAAGCGACCCTATATTGAAAAACACAAAATAAGAACACGTGATTCTGATGGATCTATCACTCTACAGAGTGATGAAGGCAATGCCTTTTGGTAAGAGGACTGAGAGGAACCACGTGTGGCACGTACCCCAGCATTGTGTTTCTGACATACACAAACATTTCGTCCACCTTTCCGATAAAAAAAGAACAACTCAATGGTTAAGTATTTCACCCTTCGCGTACGAACGTTCTATACCGTTGCGTGATTGGACAGACACTTGGCGTATTTTGTTGATACGGATCAGGTGTGACTCAGCGTTGAACAAGATTCGAGGACAGTGACTTCTCGGAGACAAGAATGACCGCGGCCGAGCGGGCCTCGCGTATTTGCATTGGATGCTTTCGCGAAGACAACCGGTCTTCCGTTACACCATAGATAAGGCTAATTGTTTCGAGCAGGCGATAACTCTGAACGTGTACGTTCGCGAGCCACCGGATCGGGATAGCTGTTGAGCCATCCGCAGGATGTGTATCGTCGATCTGGTTGCCGGAAGTAATTTTCAATGCTTACAGGTTCTAACGACTCACGCAACGATTCGCGACTCGCAATTGGTCAATGTCACGTCGGTACATGTGTACAGGATGTCGCGAAAATCATTTTCTGATCTAGGAACGATTCAAACTATAAATTATTTCACTTTCATTTCGATCGCCTATTACAATCAAAGTTCCTGATCGTTGTAATTAACAAATTAACGGACTAACAGCTCTGCTCCAAAAATCGACAGAATTAAGTAAATCGTGTGCGAATACTTTCAAGCAGGTACGGAAACGAATTGTTCGTATTGTAATCAAAATCAATTGTAATGAACCGAAGCGCGATACGAATGCCACGTGGATTGCGCAACGGATTTCGCGTCGCGTCGCGACGTGATATACTATACAATATTTTTGTTAGCTGTGCGAAATACGATCGCGACGCAATCCGCCGACGTTGCTACAAAAAAGCAACAATATCTGAGAGCAGGAACGGATCGTTTTCTATATCGTTGCAAAACAATGGACCGGAAGTTGGACGCCTCTCTAAACATTCTTTACGTAACAGTGGCAATCAACGGCTCTCGGCTCAGAACTCATAATTAACTTCTTTCGACCTGACAAACACGGAACGCGTCCGGCGTTCGGCCGTGTGCGTTTCGATGCACAATACGCTTCGAATCCGACACCGCTCGAATTACCTTCCGCGTGTCACCGGTGTAAAAAAATTCGATGCTGACACTGCAGAAATTTATGCAAATTCAGATTTTCGTAATCGATACGGCAGCAATCGAGTTTGAAAAAAAATTTTCTTTTTTCCTTCTTTTTACCGAATCAGCTGATAAGATCTCTAATGCGATACCGTATACATATACATATACATATATATATTCCACGTGTAAGAATTTCATAAACGAAGTGAATCTGCATAGATCTGCATCATTCTAGTGGAATCGGTCCTAATCGTTCGCACAAAGAGAGCTCAGAGCTCGTTAATGCCGGTATCATCAATGACAGCGTGTCAACGAAAAGATTTCTCGCAAACATTGACACGCGTAATGCGTCATTCAGAAGACAATTTGTACAAGTGTGGCCTACGACTGATGGATCAGCTGAATCCAAATAAACTGATCGCGTCGACTTTAAACTTAAACTGGTGCTGTGTTTGCAAACAATCGGTGCAAAGAGCAACAGAGATGGCTTCGAGCGCAACATAGAATGGAAAATGGTATTTACATAATATGGAATTGGAACTAAGTTACATATATATATTGTAAATAGTTTAGCGAATATTTTGTAGCGATAGAAAAATGTAGGATGATCGGTTACGGTTAAAGGTAAAGGTAAAGGCGAAGGCGAAGGCGAAGGCGAAGGCGAAGGCGAAGGCGAAGGCGAAGGCGAAGGCGAAGGCGAAGGCGAAGGCGAAGGTGAATGTTTCGTAGGATTGCGTGAAAAAGTTGCAAATATCGTATTACGTGTTTCCATTTAAATTCGTTCCACCGCAAACGTGCCCGCGTTAATTGGATTTGTTAATAAACGGACGCTGTAATTCGTCAGGGTCATTTAGCCGTTCGTCGATGATAATTAGACGGCGTGGGTGGAGATATTAATTAATTCGATAGTACGATTCAGTGTACAGAGGAAGGTCACCACGGAGACGGAAAGCCATGATTAATCTGTTAATCAGCTGGTTTTTCGAGCATAAATGCGCACACAGGCATAACGCGTATTGCGTATTGCGAGCGAAATTAATGTAACAACAATTTTCGGTAATGCTTCTCGTGCGTGCGACGTTTCATTAAATAGATCGTCTCTTCGATGAAATACGGGTAAATGTAACAAGGAGAAATAGAAACCACTAATTTTGATATTTTAAAAGAAAATCTGAGTACATTGCGACGCACCTAATAAATACTGTTATTCGATAAAATAAAATAAAATAAAATAAAATAAAATATACGAATCAGGTGAACAAAGGAACTGAATAATGAAAATGACAAAAGGGGTTACCGAGGGATGAAGTCGCATACGAGCCACGAATTAACTCGTTCGAGTTCGAACGATTAGCTTATCGGCTTTTTATCGGGTTGGTTTTACAGCAGCAATGATTTGCATGTTTATTAATGACATTTATTAGGCGGCTGATTCGCTCGAACGAATATGCACTGTTATTATTCTCGGATCATGACTCATCCTGCACAGTCGACGAACGAATCGAGGAAATAGTTGACGCAAACAACAAATGAAATAGCGGACGGTTTGTTTCCAGTCGGCAGTCGGCAGTCGGCAGTCGGCAGCCGCCATCCGCCATCCGCCATCCGTCATCCGCGTCTTCGAAACATTCGTTTTACACTCTCGTTGTAATCGCTCCGATATTTCTACATTGGTGAGCAACAAATACGTAACAATTTTGATGACACAACGATAGAGCGATCTCGCGTGGAATTTGAAGAACCCGTTGGTTAACACGAGTATCATTTGTACACCTCGACGAACAATTTGTAGTATTGCGCTCCGGAGACGTTCGCAAACGATTACTTAACTATGGTACTCCGTTCGCTTTTGAATATTTCCAACGGTCGGATGAAATAATTAGACGCGAAAAAGATATATTCGAAATTCTCGACATGAAACCAGCAATTCCGTGGATGCAAACCGATAATTAAGACGGAATGGAAAAGAGAAAATTAGACCCGCTGGCGGCAATTAACTCGGCCATGCCACCATGGAAAATTACACGGTTCTGGTCTTTATAATGCGGTACACTGTACGTATGGCATTCTTCGCTTTCGCGCGCGGTATGAAATCTACATATAGGCTGAATCGTACGACCGGATTCCATTGATGACCCAACGGCGTGTGCCAATAAAAAACCACCAACCGCCAACCGCCAGCCGCCAGCCTCCAGCCGCCATTTGTCAACGGAAGCTACGAGAAAAAGGTCGCGTTGACCGTGTTTCGCGAAACGGTCATGGAACGACTGGATCACCGTGGCCCCATTCAAGGTTGGCCCTTCATATGGTACCGCTTGATCCGCTGCAATTGTACAGGGTGCGTTGACCAGAAAAAAAACAACCGGGAAAGCATATTAAACGAAACGTATACTCTCTCTGTATATAATATAATAAAAATTAATTGAAACGTTTATAATATAGCGCATGTATAATTATCCTTATCGCGTGTAACAGACGGAACTGTTTGTAAGAGGAAGTCGACAGCGTTGCAGCGTTGCGGTTAAACGTTACTCAAATTTGATTAGTCAGCGATAAAAGAAAGAACGGAGTGTATTTTGACAAAACTGACAATGAACGAGTGTGTTAGCAAGTGTGAAATGTCAAGTTATTTCGAAACACGATCGTGGTCGGAAATTTTTCAATTTTTTCGCTTATCGGGCGCCGATTCGCGAACATAAGAAGTTATACATATATAGGCGGACGGATGATCCTGCGGGCGCGTCGACGACGAACACGAAAAACCGACGAACCAACACGATTTTCCTCCTTGACGATAAACATTCGTGTTTGCATTGACGAGCCCTCGATACTCGTATTATCTCTCTTTGTTTTCCTGCACGATTCTTATCAAACATTCCCCGCTGCATCGAAACCGTTCGAACAAGAAGACACGGCAATAGATAGTCTGCTGCACGTTCGCGGATACACCGACCGACACCCTACGGCTAGACCACGGATCTTCGTGCATTTATTCTTTTCATATCTTCGGGGCCATTTGCAAATTTGTAGAACACAAGGCACATAATATCAAGAATTAGTAGTAATTTTATATGATCTTTTCTACGAGAAAGGTTCTATGTAGTTATCTCTTTTCTAGATAGATAGAACTAGAAATATCTTTTCCTCGTTTTTTAAGGAATCGCTTATCTCCAAATTGGAACTTGCATACAGATCCGCAGTCTAACTGTCACATAATATAGCGATAAAATGATTGGTTCGATTAACCAGACAGCGACGAGTTAACTCGTCCTGAACGTTTTGTAACGCTAAACGTACCGAGCATTGAAACCGACTGACACTGGTACCTTGTGTCAAAATCACAATATTGAATTTATAAAAACATGATTAAAACAATGAAAATTTGAAACCGTTCATCCGACCGGAAGTCAACTAAATAAACCTAGAATAGCTGCTGTTGTTGATTGGAAGCGAGATCCAGCTTCGCTTCCCATCAATGAACTCTGTAGGGCGTTGCTCCATTGCATTTTCTTCGAATGAATATTTATAATTGAAAATGAAAGCCGCGAGAGAAAGTTCGGTACGTTGCGCAGCGTCGGCATTGTCCGCGGAACGCTGGCCCCTGACACGGTCATAACGTGGAATGAGAATGCGTCGTTAACTACAATATAAATATTTAACGTTGGAAATGTAATAGAAAGCTGTTTTCACTTTTTCACATTTTCACTTTTTCACTTTTTCCATCTACACCGTAGCTGTAGATGGAGAAGATCGAACGGAACTACTTGCGATCGAAGCAATCGGTCGATCGTTCCCCGACTGCACCGGTGTCGATTTAACGCGTTCACACCTTGTAGATCTTAATAACATTTGGTTTGATTAACCGATGCCGATCAAAATTGATTTTCAGATTAATTAATAAAAAAAAAAAAAAAGAAAAAAGAAAAAAAATGAAATGGTGTTGCAGACATCAAGTTTGTTTGGAGAAAGCGGAAGTCCTGTACTGTCACCGGTTCCCCCCGATGGTTAGACTGCTTGCGGCCTGCGAGTGTATAAATTTTCCATAATACATATTTTCTTCTCTTGGTCTCCGAACCGAGACGACCTCTGGCATGAAAACACGCGTGTCGCGTTGCACGCATGCAAGGTCTCGTCCAAGGTGGTGCACGTTTTCATAAAACACGGCTGCACACCGACGTTTTCAACATTCAACGACTGCACCCAGTTGTAAATTGAAAATATTCAATTTGTCGTTCTGTTTAACGTTGTGTCTATGTTAGTCAACCGTAACTAGATCATAGCAAAATATATGTAAATAGAGCAACCAGTTCGCGTGAAACTTTCGAAGCATTTCCATCGAGAACTACATTTGAAAAATCTTTGACAAGCAAATTCGATAAACGCCTCGGCGCGGCGCGGCGCGACGCGGCGTCTGTTTCGGTGTTAGCGGCGTGTATAAATAAATTATGAAAATTTGAAATTCAATGTTTGCTGCCAAATCTCCTTCACCCGACGCACTATGCGACGCGTCAGATGTGATTTGCACGTTTGAATTACGACCCTCTTGGATGAATACACGAGGTGCCGAAGGACGTCTGCGAGCACTGTCCCGGATGAATCGTAAATAAACGATCGCGTAAATAAGAGTTCGATAGGAGCGATCTGCGATGGAAATCGGAACACGATTGGCTAAAGGACGCGCGTGATGTTTGCACGCATCGCACAGGTACGGTTCATGGCGAGATAACAGAATCCGTAATGAACGCGCGTCACTCCATCGTCGCACCGATTTTAACGAACCGACTACATAAATCGACTTGTCTTGCTTGCGCAACGTTCGAATGTTCTTTCAAAATGTTTTTATTACAAATCGGAAAGAAGCCTAGCCTTTGCGAGCGAATTCTACTTTGGACCTTCGATAACGGTTGAAAAAATTGAATTACAGCTGAACGAGGGGCAAGAGCGTAGGACTCGTAGAGAAAGTGAAGGGGGGGGGAAGGGTTGACGAAAACATTTCTAATAAAACCGGAGCTGCGCGAAACGTTCGATGTAATTAAAAGATGCGGTAACCGGCGTGCGCGTTAACGATGCGTGTAATTAATCGGATAAAGGTAGGAGCAAGTTGGTGGTCGGAGCGATCGGTACGCACCGAGCGTTATCCCCCAAGTCAGCCTAAAAGGATAATAAATTATTCACACGGTTGCCTTTCCCTATGCTAATCGAGTCTGCGCCGGTCGCCTCGTTACACCGTAATGTATGATAAAAATTCACGGTACGAAGATAGAGAAGACCTTATCGATAACGTCACCGAGGCCGTTTATCTCGAACCACGCAAACCGCGTATCCTAATTTTAAAAGGACAAGAGAGCTAACGATCTTATCGCAAGGTCAACAGTACGCGCGGCACGGAGGCACCGTGGTTTCAGCACGTGCCCGAGTGCCACACACCGAGCGAGCATTTTCAGAACCGCGTCTCGAACTTGTCCCGAATGCTCCGAGACCCGCCGCGCCGCGCCGCGCCGATTCATCGGCTGCGATAACGTGCACTGCGGCCGGATTTACGGGCTACCGATACAGGTCGCAAACACCTGCCACCCGCAACACAAGTTACCTTTCTCCACTCGACCAAACGATTCGAATTCATTTGACGAAGGTTGAGAAGACGCTACGGGGAAAAAGCGTGTCCACGAATTTGTTTGAATTTTCAAGGCGTCTCGATGACCGATTCCGAAGAAGTCGGTCAACGTGTCGAACATCGAAGGGCACTCGACGATTCGACGAGGAGGGAAAACAAAAAAAGAACCGGCTACGAAAAAGTGGCACGAGGCAGCGGCCGTTAACAACAAGAGGGGCGACACGTCGAACACTGTCGGTTACCGATCCTGATTATCGACTACGCTTTGCCGTACGATCGCTTCATTATCCGATGCCCGGTAAATAACTTTGACCGCGCGCGCAATAAACTGTTGATAAGATAACATCGAGGAATCTGGAGTCGCGGATACATGTATTTACACGACAAGTTCAGATTGAAATTTTGCAGAGACTCGGCTGCGTACACTGTACACTGTACACTGTACACTGTACACTGTACGGTACACGATTTCTTATGAATGTAAAAATTAGATATGACTCCGGTGAACCTTTTACGGCAAGAGAGTACACGTAACTACATATATAAGAAAAAAAATCGGCTTTGCTACCGCGAAATTGCCAGTAGAAAGTTCGCGCTCGGGAGAAAAGAAAATTCAGTTGTTCTCGTAATTGGTAACTTTTACTGCATTTATCTCTGCACTTGTCAGCCACGCCAGGAAAATAATTGCATCGATGGCGAATGACGCACAATTTCACGACGTTTTCTCCTCTGTCACGGCCGGCGACCGTTTCTTTTTACGCGACGAGTATACCGCGGGAAAATCGTAAAAATAAACCGTTGAACAAATTCCGAGTAAGTCGACGTATGCAAATCGGAAACAGTATCTCGTGCACGCATGTGTAATTGCACGTTCGTTAAGTAATATATTCGAAACCGCGATAAAAAGAAAAGTTGGTGACAGTCGATCATTTATTCCGCATAGAAAAATAATCGGTCGCACTGGTTGTGTAACACCTAATCGGCGCGGCGCGAGAATAAGATTAAGAATCGCTAGCCGCTGTATCGTCGATTATCGCGGCTCTGTTTGTTCGCTAATTAATCTATTGTAATACGCATTCGTTTTTCTAGTAATATTATCGGTTATTTGAGGCACGGATAGCACACGTGCAACAGGACGCGCGGACGCGTGGACGCGTTTTATCGTATTGCGGCTAGAAACGAAATTAGACTGAAAAACATTGATGAGTAAATTATCGCGAGTTGAAAGTGAAACGGAGCAACGCTGAACAAGTTGCGAAACATTGTCGAGTAAATTAATTAGCTATGATCAGGGGCAAAAGAAAACGAAGAAGCAACTCGAGGCTGTGTTCCAGCAGACCTTTCATCGGGTCTGCCGGTCTGCCGCAGTCTGCCGGTTGTCCCGTTCCCGTCCCGCCGTGAGCCGTGAGCCGTGAGCCGTGAACCGATCCTCCGTTGCCTCCGTTCCTCTTTTGTTCGACGCGCGGCGTGCGGCGCGGGATGATTCACGGTTCTGTTTTGCATTGCAGTCGTTTTTCTCCGCCTCTCTTACCTCACCGTTCATGTAATCGCCAATGTAGAACCGTTGCAGACTGCGGCGGCCGCGAATGTTCGCGGCTCATTTAAACGGCACACTGTGTTTTTACCCCGAATTGCGAACGATCGGGAGCCGTACACCGGTGAACCAGTGAACAATTGACCGGCGGGCACGCAACGAATGCTGCGCACTTTTCTCTAAGCCTTACGTCATACTTATCGTACGAGCATCTCGTGCCGTGAATCATCCAACTGAAATTCGTCTCGTGAGGTTCGCTCTCTCTCTCTCTTTCTCCCTCCTTCTAACATACGCGTTGCGTTGTCGCTTGTGAGTTGTGACACAAAAACGCGTGGCACAGCCGATCATGTTCAAGTTCGCGCTTATCGAGTGTCGACTATTTTTAACGGCAGAGCACAGACTGTCTCTCGGCCCTGTATTTTTATTATTTTTACAAATACCCTTATCTCCTTTCTTCCTTCCTCCCACCCTCCCGCTCTCCCTCACACCTATCTTCCGGGAAATTATTGAATCGAGACTGCTTCAAATTATCATTCATCTCTATTTCCCTTCCTGCATACCTTTTCAGTACCCGCTACCTAGAAATTTCATTTAATTCCGAAAACAAATAATTAGGAAACGATACTACTTGATAAGAATTGCAAAAATAGAAAGACGTTTTCGAAGAGTTCCCCGCAGCTCTTTTTCTCTGTAACTTGTGCATTCTACACGTTCGTACGATCGTGTGCCATTGATTCAGAGAAAAAGAAAGTTCACGACAAACCGATTTTCGTGTATTTTGAAATTTTGCTTTTTCCCCGAAGCAATTCCATTTCTGCGACATCGCTAATGGCCTCGTTCGAAAAGCGCGGCACGTAGCATTCGAACGCGAAATAAATTTAGGTTAAGGCCTCGTCGCGATCGACTGACTCCGCAGTCGGTGCTTCTAAAAAATAAATAAAATCCACTCGAGCCTGCGTGAACGTGCGATTCCCGGCTAACCGACTCGACAAACATCGATAAGGACAAGTTAAAACGTCTTCGAATCGAATATCATGCCATATACGATACTTTTTCTTGTTCCCGTTCCCGTTCCCGTTCTCGTTCTCGTTCGACGGCAACGCGAAAGAAAAAATACACGTGAGATTTTCACGGACCTATATCCCCAGATTTCCAAGCGTCATTTTTAAGCATGCTTCGGTGACTGCTCCTATCGAGTAGATATATTCGTATTATGTAATCAATCGCCAAGAACGATTACAAACCTGTCCGTCACACGCAACGGTCGACGCGCAACGCGAGAAACGATAGGCATGCATGCGTTAGTATATGTATGTAGTACATCGCACGCGGGCAAAGGCATGCACAAACATTGACACGGAGACTTTTAGCTGTCACTATCAAAGTGACGGTAAGTTGATACGAAACTGAAGAATCCTTCTGTCGTTTCCATTCGCGTACGGCACGGTATAATAAAAAACACCTCGATATCCTTTCGGTAAAAGCAACGCGCAACGGTTCTCCGGTTTAAACAAGCGTTAACCTCGCAACTAGATAACGATTAAAATTTAAGTTGATAACACGAATAAAATTCGCGCCGTTTGCATTGTATTCAAATAGCAATGTTCGAAATTCGAAAGAAAAAGTCGATGAGAATATGTTTGCTCAGACTATTAACTACAAAGAATCCGGTTGCCACGAAGTATTATGTAAAATCGAATCGATAGGCTTTAACATACACATTCGGATATAAGGCGAGGTTTGCGTAAACGATTTGGAAGAATCGGTTTAAGAATCGAACTGGATGGATCATGAATCGTGTGGCGCGGCGCAGCGTGGCGCGACGGTACGTTCGAGTTTGAATTTGACCGCGCTAATGTAAATGCAACGCTTGGCTCGTTCGGTGACCGAATAGCCGAATAGCCGAATAGCCGAATAGCCGAATAGCCGAATAGCCGAATAGCCGAATAGCCGAATAGCCGAGTGACAGAGAATCGGATAGCTTGCTTACCTTAATAATTTTGTATTTCTTTTTGGTAGCCTGATTCAGGTCCTCGTGCACTTTATCCAATAGCCACAACAAAAATTCCTGAGCGTCGTGCTGCAAGTTGCCGCGGTACTGGCTGCCGTATTTGTCGACGACGCTTTTGAAAGCGGTGCTCATCTCCGGATCGTACTGACAGCTCCATATAGCCTTGAGTAGGAGGGCCAACTGTTCGGTGATCTCGCCTTTCGTCCCGTACTTCTTCGAGTTGAGCTTGTTCCGTCTGGATAGATCGACCTTGTACTGGTCGAGCACAAAGTACTCGGCGAGTATGTCCGTATGGGATAGACACTGCAGCACGGCGTTCATGAAACACGTGTTACCGTGGTTGCGTAAACCTATCACCCCTGGCACACGATCCGGCGGTATATGCGCGGGCCGAGGCGGGGGGACCCTAATGTCCCCAGCACTCGACCCTAGATCGTCCCTATGAGAGGTTTTATGGTTTTGCGCGCCCACGTTGGACATGTGCTGAACCATCCTGTTAATGAACTTCCTCCAGGACGGCCTGCGAAACACTTTCTTCTCCGAGTATATTTGCCCGTTCGCGTGCAGCCTGCCCATATGGGGCTGCTGCATGCTCTCGACTTGCTGCTGCATATTGTTTCGCTCCTTGTTGCCGCTCGTTCCGCCGCTGTTGTCTTTCGAGTCGCGGTTCTGTTTCGGACGTCGCCGTGACATCTTAGCGTTCTGAAACGGATTCCGCGGCAACGTGAAAGTACGCTTCAACCGCGAAGCGGACTCTCGTGCTCTCGCCTCGGACGATTTAACCTCTTCCACGCCCAGCTCACCCTCCGACACCGATTTCATCACCGCACTATTCGCCTTCTCACCGTCCATCGCCGGCCACGGAAACAACCGTTCGAGCCTTCCGCCTGCTCACCTCGCCCCGTTCACATCACGACAGGATCCGTTGTTTCGCGAGACACGATACACGATACACGATACACGATCGACACACACCACCCTCGGACACGTCTAAACCATGTCGTGCCCGTCAACACCCGACACTCGTCAACAACTGACCCGCTGCCCGCGGACCGCGGAGAAAAAACGTCATACGCGTAACCCGCTCTCGTACGCTGCGGCGGCCATTTGCCTTTTATCACGGGCTTCCACACTCTTCCACACTTTCACGATTCCAATCCGTGAGCCCGACAGCCCGAGCAGAGTGAGTCGTGACCAGTCGTGACACTCGTGACGCCTCCGTCCGAAACAGACTGAAACTACGCGAATCGGTTCACGGGAGTTGCCGCAACGTCGCCGCGTCCTACCAGTTCCCACCGCTTCGCGCGACCTCTACGTTCGCGCGGCTGCAATCATCTTATCGGCGCTCGTTAACCTAGGGCCCGGCCCCATCTACTTTTTTCTCTCGTGGAACCGTCTGGAACTAAATAATATCTGCCATCTGCTAATACCTACATCAACCTACGTATTGTACCTATTTATACATACTTCTCTCTCGTCTATTTATGCCCAGAAGTGTGCGATAAAAAAATACATTTACCCTTTCTCCTCGAATACTCTCGATCTATGATTATGCTTATATCAGCTTATACATATATGTACCAGGTGATATATAAGATATAACCAGAGAGTAAATGAGAGTGCTCACGCCCGGGATTTGGCCGTGCCACTATTGGCTGCACATCAACTCGCAGTCCGGACAAGAACCTACATCAACTTGCACTCCGGACACGAACCTACATCAACTCGCACGCCGGATAAGAACCTACATCGACTCTCAGTGACTCTCAGTCTGGACAAAATCATTTTTCGCCTTGATCAGAATAAAAAGTTTATATTGATTGATTCGCAGTACCCGTATTATATTATAAACAATTTTTATTTGAATATGTTCTCCAAGTTCAGTTTTTCTCTCTGTTTCATGAAATTAGGAAAAAAAATATCATGTATTAAAATACCTGCAGAAAATAATTATTTAATAAGGTCAAATAAATGGCAGGATTACAGAAGTAGACACATTATACTAAACAAAAAAAAGGTCGAACAACATTTTAGCTCTACTTCCAACAAACTAGAAAATGTATAACGTACTATTTACAATTCCTTAGGACTTGAAGAAATTATATGTTCAGTTAGGAAGTCGGAATTTAACTATGGAATGGGAAATAAAGAAAGGCAAAACAAAACAATTAATCAAAAAATCATTTATTACACACACAAACAAATATTATATAATACATAAACAAATATATTTAAAATATTATAAAACAAATAAATAAATAATTATCACAATACATAACTATTCATAGGAATAAAATAACAATTTATTAACCAATTGCCGGTGGAGAAGGTATTGACCGTTTGGCAGGCAGCAATGACTCTGCAAATAGGAAAATGCATATTAATAATTATTGTTCAATTTGGAGGTTTTTTGTACTTTATTTAAATATAATCTATTTAAAAAATAATACCGATTATTTATATGATACTTTAAACAATTTTATATGCCAGAAAATCTGTTTATACATAAATGGTTTTTTAAAAGTAGTATGTGAAAAACTATACTTTGTTTAAAAAATTTTATTAACCCAGAAAATTCTGTTTATAAAAGCGTGGAAAAATTGACGACGGTGGAGGAACAGTTGACTTTCTTCTTGGAGAATCTCCTACGTGAATTTATAAAATACTTGATTATCTACTACATTCAAATGAAACATACATTGGATTAAATTGTAAATGATTAATTAAACTTACATTGGCGGATCTCGATAATTTTCATCGTTGACTGTGAGTCTCCTGCTCGCGTTTCAGCTACTCGGTCCACCGAAGCGCGAGCTCGAAGAAGCGTGGAAAAATTGACGACGGTGGAGGAACAGTTGACTTTCCTCTTGGAGAATCATCTACATGAATTTATAAAATACTTGATTATCTACTATACTCAAATGAAACATACATTGGATTAAATTGTAAATGATTAATTAAACTTACATTGGCGGATCTCGATAATTTTCATCGTTGACTGAGAGTCTCCTGCTCGCGTTTCAGCTACTCGGTCCACCGAAGCGCGAGCTCGAAGAAGCGTGGAAAAATTGAAGTCCTATAAAAAAATAAGTAATAATAAAAAAAGTAATCCCTTGGTATTGCATTGTGTTGACGCTTGAGCCTTTGAACTGTGCCGCCGACTCCGACTATCGGCGACTCTTTCTTTCCCATACGCTATCCATCCTTGCGCTCGAAACTTTAATTGTCCATTACTCAAGTAAATATTATCGGAATTATATCATGTTTGGTATGATTTTGCATTAAAAAAATTCCAGGAATATGTTGGTGAAAGTTCCATCAAAAAATAATGAAGAATAAGGAAGTTGGAAATTTGGATTAGGTGATCTCACTGATATACCCGAGCCGCATGATGTCATACTTCTCGGCGACCGAGACCTCTCGAGTTTCACGACCCCTCAAGGGGGTATACCCCGCAGTATTGGGGATAGATCTGGGACATTTATCGTCTAGACTTTTGGGACATTTATGCATAAAATACTGTATATATATATAAAGTGTCCGATTGCGTGTGTAATGACGCGAATATTACATGGATTTAAAATTCAGATTCGTTTATTACATGTGCAGACCTGTATTTACATACACAAGAAATAAGAATCTCGAGTGTAGATTAATCGCCAAGACGGGTGACCGTTACTTTTTTACAAAGTGTCCAACATGATACATATTTAATAAATATAAATCATGTACTCACCAACTCTTGCAATCCATTGAGCAGACAAGGGATTGTCCTTTTTCGGGAAAACATACAAATGATGTCCATTTTGTCGGCAATTGCTGCAGTCCTTGTACATGCAGGTATCCATAAAATTCTTCAATGATGTCCCTGATGAAGCCATATCCTAAGTCCTAAATCTGAAACAAACTCCACAAAAAAACGCACAAATCCGCGAACACTCACGCACACGCACAAATCCGCGAACACTCACGAACACGCAAAAATTGACGAACACTCACGAATTCAGGAACACGCACAAATCCGCGAACACTCACGAACACGCACAAATCCGCGAACACTCACGAATCCAGGAATACACAAAATCCGCGAACACTCACAAACACGCAAAATCTGCGAACACTCACGAACACGCACAAATCCGCGAACACTCACGAATCCGGGAACACGCAAAATCCGCGAACACTTCCAAATATACGAAATGTTCGGCAAAAGTTTTAAAAATATAATAAATGAATGTTTAAAGAAAAATATGAAAAAATTCTCCTCCGCTGCTCTGAGCTAACTGTCGAACGCGGTGCTCTACAAAACTCCTCAAATCGCGGCAATGCGAAGCCACGTACAGATCGCTCAGCACTTGTTCGCGACTCTGTTTACAAAAACAGATTGAAGTCGCGGTAATTCTCAACGGTCGCACGACGACTACATTGTAGTCAGGAGCGGGCGCTCGCCGTCTACAACTTCTAAAAGATCGCATACTGAAACATTAATTACATAAAAAAAAGTTTGTAATTATTTAGAAGTTGGGCTTCCTCTCAGATTTTGATGAAATTTAAATGTGTTATAGATGTCTACGTTTTGAACAACTTTTTCTTATGCATGTTACCGCCGCTCGATTTTATTTTTCGAGATATTCGCAAAAAACTATCGCTAATATTGTATTGAATTTTTCGTATTCCTGCACTAAAAATAGCAAATTTTAATTGTTCGGCCTAAAAAAATGTGATTTGAGAGAAAGAAAAAATTGTCTTTCTCTCAAATTACATTTTTTTAGGCCGAACAATTAAAATTTGCTATTTTTAGTGCAGGAATACGAAAAATTCAATACAATATTAGCGATAGTTTTATATATATATATATATATCTGAATGTTCGCAACGCTCAGAACATTGCTGGTTAGGTAGTCTGGATACAGAGATTCTAATCCTGTCGAGTGCAAAGTTTTTTTCCATACATTAAAATTTATTTTTTCAATGTCTTATTCATGTGATTTAGCAATATATTTTCAATGTTTTAAACATGTTTAAGTAATATGTTTTGCAGAATATGGGAAAAATAGGGAGATTACAGTATGAATGGTTTTTAACCTTGAGAAAATTCGTAAAACTTGCACAATTTCAAGAAAAAGTCGTTTCTACGTTACCACGAGCAGAAAATTTTTTTTTAACATACCATGTATCATTTCCCGTAGATTTTTTCACGCTGACTTCAAATCTGGCCTCAAATTTTTTCTACGACCTCTGGTTTTTTCAAAAAATCGAATTATAGTTAAACAGTTTAACTTTTATTTTTTCAAGGTTAAAAACCATTCGAACTGTAATCTCCCTATTTTTTCCATATTCTGCAAAGTTTCAGCTTTCATTTAAAAAAAAATTCATCACTCTACCTCATTTCGATCGAAAGTTATTTCTTTTTGAATCGAGTTAGGTCAAGTTTTCCCACTGTGCGCCGTTACGAGCGTTCACCGGCATACTTTATTTTTTTGACACTGTTCCACCAAACGGACACTTCTGAGATTTTTATACAAAATAGTTTAGCATCATAGCAATATCTTGGAATTTTTTGGTGGGTGTCAACCCAGGGGAAGATGGTTAAAAAAATTCCCAAAAAATTAATTAATTGTTTTCAACTATAAATCATTAGCAAAAAATTCTGGGAAAAATCTGAAATATAGAGTGTATCCATATCTTTTGTGTGCCGTTCATCCTATGTCGATATCTCGTCTCGTTTTAGAGCAAATTGCATTTAAGTGCGGGGGAATTAACCCCAATATCACCCTTATCGGTGGGGGTAGACATTTGAAATTTTACACAATGTTTTTTTTAGACATAAAACGATGTTTTAAGACAGGAATGAGGAAAATCGGAGGGGGCCGCTGGCCCATGCTTATCCGGCTAGACCCTTTCACCCTAAACCCTAAACAAACAAAAATGTGCTGAACATATTTATTTTACATAATTTTTTCGTGGAGTTATGCAAGCAAGGTTCGGGGCGTTCTTCCGATTAGAATAAGACTAAACTCGATAGAATGTGGACTGTGCCATGTGATTATGTAATCGTGAATGTATTCGCGGAAGTATCCGAGGTCTTCAAAAAGATCCTTTAAATAATTTTCTGTCGGCAATCTACCCTTAATGTTTCCCCTAGACACACAGTTTTGGGTATCATTTTGAAAGAAAAACATATTTTTATACTTTTTACACTTTTATTTGACCTTATTAAATAATTATTTTCTGCAGTTATTTTAATACATGATATTTTCTTAATTTCATGAAAAAGAGAGAAAGACTGAACTTAGAGAACACATTCAGATAAAAATTGTTTGCTACGAAAGGGGATATATAATACGGATGCTGCGAATCAATCAATATAAACTTTTTATTCTGATCAAGGCCAAAAATGATTTTGTCCGGACTGAGAGCCACTGAGAGTCGATGTACGTGCTTATACGGACGGCAAGTTGATGTAGGTTCGTGTCCGGAGTGCGAGTTGATGTAGGAGCTGATCCAGGCTAAGCACTAGAGTAGGGGGCAGCACCATACTGGGCACGGCCAAAACCCGGGCGTGAGCACTCTCATTTACTCTCTGATATAACCTAACCTGTAGCCTGTACCGTACCAGTGACTGTCATCGAATCGAATGATTCGAATCTTGTCGAATCTCGAATCCACTGAATCCACCTCGAATCGTCAACAACGTGGTTTCGTGCCGTGCAGCGTGCAGCAATTTCATCGTTGTTGAACCGTTCAGTGTCATAAAACGATCTTTACGCTTGCATTGAAAAGTTTTCAATTGTGTACCAGATAATTAAACAGCCGGAACGATGGCGGAATTTGTAGACAAACGATGCGAGGATATGATCCCCGAATTAGAACAAATGGAGAAAATCAAATTATTTGATAAAAGTGAAATTCGGTAGCTACAACAGGTTATCTTTCGGTACTGTTCATCAGTGTTGCCTTTTTATAAATACTGATGAAAATATTTCTACAGGGGAATCGCGAAAAAATTGAAAGAAAATGAGTACAAAATCCAACGACATTCGAAAACCAAAGAGGATTATTTGCGATATATACAATATTTGATGGACCTTCTTAAGTTGATCAAACAACGTAGAAATGTAAGTATTCTAAATACACCTTTTAAGCAGTTTTTCAAAACTATACTAATCGGTGTTGTAATTTAATTAGAAATTCGGCATTAATCAAAAACAGTCGGAAATCGATCATATTGTTACAAATAAAATTAATTATTTGTACAAAGATGCGGTATTTAAGTTTCAAGACGACATACGTTTTTGGATCGCTTATATCAAATTTTGTAAGCACGTCGTAAGTATTGTTTCAAATAATCACACTTTTACAAATTTTATTTATTTTTTAACGAGTGTGTACGATTCAATGTTCGACAGCATTTTAAAAACAGCGTTAGTCACATATTAGGCAGAATGTTGCAAGTGCATCAAGACAAACCAAAGTGTTGGCACATCGCCGCTCGTTGGGAGCTAGAAGAAAATAAAAACAAGCAGACTGCTCGTCAATTTCTCCTCAGAGGACTGCATATACACCCAACTTCCCAATTATTGTTTACCGATGCTTTCAGGTAAACGTATTTAAACGTATATCTTTTTCAAAATTTCTATATGTATACGTACGATTCAGATTAGAATTAGACGAGGCATTGGCTAACGATCAAAAGAACGAAACTAACGACGACACTGCGGCTACGCCGGCAGGAGAAGACGACATGACTATAGGTTTAAAGAGAGCTTACATTATATATCAACAAGCATCGAAATGCGTCAAGGATATCAAATTCATAGTCGAATTGCTCAACATTACGAAGGAGCGCAGCAACTCGGAAAAGCTACAAAATAAAATTGTTAGGTAGGCAAAGAAAAACAATGCGTTAATAGGATACGTTAAGGCATAATGTTAATCTCTGTAATAGCGACATGATTCAAGAATATGCTCACGAACCCCTAATGTGGGATACAATGGCGAGAAGAGAATTGGAAGGACTCGTGCAGCCTTCTCTCGACGACGATGCTATGGATGTTGATAGTTCGGAACAGACTTCGTTGAGAGATCGCATAACATCTTGTAATAAAGTATATCAAACGGCACTTAAAAAAATTAAAACCGAAGAAATGTGGACCTTGTACGTAGAATGCATGTTAGAGATCAATCAGAAAGACAGATCGCTGCCCAATTTCAAGAGGAAGTTATTGAAAACTGCGTTTAGTCAAGCTCATCAAGCGAAAAAGTTGAAAGAAAAATATTACTTGCTATGGGTTGGTAACACTTGCAATTACTTAACGATAATAGCGTACAATGACTTTTTCGATCTTTTCATAATAATTGTTTCATTGCAGGTCAACATGTTAAATGCCGAGCAAAAGAATGAAAGTACCGTAAAGAAGATAAAAGAAATTTTATGCGTTGCTACGGAGACTATGCCAAACAGTGTAAGTTTATGGCATGCCAGACTGAGGTACTTGTTGGCCTCCGGGTTAGAAGAGGAAGCCGAAGCTGTCTTTCCAAAGGTATAAATATTTCAATCGTGTATTGTAACATGCCCGAAATCTGTGTATCGGCGTATCGGCGTGTCTAATAATGTATCTGTTAGGCAACTCAAATTCTTGGAGACAAATCGTTGCCTTTGTGGAAGATGAGGATATTGCACATGCAAGCTAAGACTCCTGAAAGAACGGAAGAAGTATTCCAAGCAGCTTTACAAGGACATCCGAGCGTAGCTCAAGAAATAAAACCTATCTACATCGAATGGCTGATTCTCACAAAAAGTCTGTACGCGTGATAAAATGATGATTTTTTTACATTTTTTATATATTTTTATATTACGCCTAATATTTATTTTAGGCATACAAGCGACGCGGAAAGTGTACGACAATCTCTGTCTACAACCACCATTTTCCATTAAAATGCATAAGAAGATGGCGGAACTAGAATTGATGCAGCCTGAAACATCGTTGAAGCATCTCAGAAAATGTCATGATATGTCAACGTTACAATTTGGGAAAAATAACACGAACGTCTGGATAGATTACATTAAATTCGAAATGAAACACGGCGATCCAACAAAAGTTGGTGACCTGCACAGAAGAGCGGTGAAGACGTTAGAGCCAGGACTGACGGACTCGTTTATATCAGAATACAGTTTAATGAAGGCAGATCCAGATTCTTCGAACATGGATACGTAAGCGCTAACAAAATAGTGAAACGCCTAAGACGAATATATTACCGAGCGACGCAAGAAACGAAGAAACAAACATATTTGATGTGTTTAAGCAGAATTCTGTCCAGTACAAGCTCATAAACATTATACAGACTCGAGTGGTATTTCCTTTTCCATCCGTGTGAGAACGATGTTGCGGTCCGTTTCATTAGGTAAACGCGTTCTATCCCCGGATTTTAGTGTTGCTCTCATGTCTAAGCACATCACATCCGTTGATAACGAGTGTTCTTTGTCATCGAGATTTCCCTCAATTTTTAGAAGTAAACTTTCGAGATTGTTATACGCTCCTCTGAAAAAAAAAGAATATAAATATAAAATAGAATATGCACCTGTAAGAAAACTGTTATTGCGTATCCATTTAATAGCGTTGCAATTAATATGTCCGTCGAAAACATCTTTCGAATGCTCGTGCGAAAGCAACGGGGTTCGCGGTATCGTGAAAACTGAAAAAAAATATTTTGGCCGGTCATATTAATTGGTACGTCGTGGGAAATGCGCGCAAGTACTTGGAGTCGACGATAATATTTTTCAAATCTTTTTCAGTCTGTCGCAACTGTAATACTTCGTCTTTCAAACCGCCGTCCACTTCGTCGCGACAGAGCTCGAAGCCAGGACGATAAGTGCGATTCTCTAATCTTGTTTCAGCGCATTTGATCGAATCGGTCTTGTGCAACAGCGCATCCTCCAGTCGTACAATTTCTTTCTGCATGATCTCCATTTCTTTTTGTATCTGTAAATCGCAATTAGATGTGAATGCATATTAATTGCTTCGTCGGCAGTCTCTATCGGTCTCTATCGGTCCGGATCTCTATTCGTGTAGATGCGGTTGCCACGTGTACCTTCAGCTTTTGCCATTCCAGTTCGTTGCGACCTTTCTGTGTCTGATATATTCTTTTCCTTAAACCGAAATCTGTTACATCCTGCTGAGCCTTGATATCGTTTCGCGCGCGTTCTCGCATAACGTTCATAGACTCGCGGAAATTGTACACGTCATTCAATTCGTTATCGGCTAACGTTTTCGTACGCTGGCAGTGTTCCAACCAAGCCTCGTAAGATATTGCACTGTAAAACAAAGCGACTATTTTACCACGTTTTCTTCTATTTATCCTGCCCACGGGTAGATGCTAACAAAATGCCTAGATAAACTGCTTATTACGACACCGATAGCTCGTCAAGTTTTCAATTGGATACTTCACGATCGTATTTTAGTCGTAAAAAACAAATTTTAATATATAAAAATAATATAACGCGGACATCCTGACACGGTACTAGTTAAAAACATTGTCCTTACTCTTTCGGAGTCCTCAGCGCGTTCGGTTTATAACTAATGTTCGCGCATGTACGATCCAAACTGAGGTTTTCTTTATCTATTTTTATAGTTTCATCTTTATCTTCGACTTCTAACGATACTTTGAATCGAACTTCCTCTAGACGATTTAGTTTTTCCCATGCAGCTTGGATTCTGTAGAAAATATTAGATCGGTGCAAACGTTTGTGCCCTATGTGCCCGTTGTAGAATATTTTATTTAATATGAAATCGGTCGCGACAAACTTTTGCACTGACCCAAAACAATTGAAAATATTTGTAATCGTTTGTACACTAATACCGACTACTAACATCATACCTCGCAGTCAGCGACTGTTTCACATTTTCTATTACGCAAAGTTCTTTTTTCAATTCTGTATCGGCTTCGTCGTACGTGAGCTCTGTTCCTCTACGACAGTCTCTCATAGAAATACATTGTGCTGTCACTTGTAAAGGATAGTTTAAGGTTTCTAGTTCCTTTTCTGCATCAGCCTTTTCATCTTTCAGAGAACGAATCTCTGACAACAGTTTGTCCAAGAGATTCTGAAGCGCTTCCCTCCATCTTGATAATTCTGTTACCCTATGAACATGAAAAATTGTGAATTCGTTTTTTCTTTTTTTAGGAATAATACAAGGTATCTCGTTTACCTATCAGCAAGACGAGCATTGTTCATATATGTATCCCATATAGTCTTCACCATTGTCTCCGACTGAATAATTTTCCCTGAATTCCTCAATGCGAATGCTTCTGCACTTTGAACAGCTGCGTTTTGTTGAAGGTCCCATTGTTTAGCATACCAATCTGCTAATCCTATTTTATAGAACATTTTTCGATCAGAAACGGTCGGAAAACAATTTAAACGATACTCTGTAAAAAATGCAAATAGATAAAAATTATAATCACCTATATGCGGTAAAGGTTTTTCATACGTGGTCACGGATTTGTGAGCCATGATTTCTCAAAAAATTTAATTCAAACTGTGAAGGTATACATATATGTATAAAAAAAAGTAATATGTACAGACGAAATACTGTCCTAACAGTGACGGCGATACTTGGTTGTTATCGGTCACCAAAGCAACCAAACTAACTGATCTAATAACACGGTCCAACAAATTCAAACGTTTTTTTTTTTTGACGTTTCAAGACATTTTTAGACGCACAGTTTTTGAGAAAATTGAGTTTGAAAAAAGACATATTTTTCGACTTTGAACAAATATTGTGCGTCTAGGAGAAAAAATTAAGGCCAGATTCGGAATCAGCGCAAGAAACTCTTATAAGAATCGCATACTGAGAATCGAAACGATTTTTGGCTGTTGTACAGTTGTACAGTATAGAAATAGAATATATATATATACAATCTTGAAGTTCTTTAAAAGTCTTTACTATGTCGCATACGATATATCTATAGGAATTTTCATAATAAATGCATAAATTAAATCAGCAATCTATAGTAACGCGCCTCCGTTATTCGATTAGGCTGGATTAAACGTGATTAAACGATTTTATAGACAGAGCATTGTAAAAGTTATCTGATCGTACGGAAACAGCCGTTAGACTTGACAACGTTAATAATAATAAATATTTCGAACTGTAAAGAATGTGTTTAGCGTCGAAATCTTGAATATATAATTTGTACTCGACTAAAAATTAATAAATAACAAAGAAAAATCGTCGATCGACAAATCCTCCGTAAATACTGGTAAATATAGAGAAAGCGGAAGTCTATGTTAGCCGATCTTGTAACTTCTACGCTTCTACTTGGACCTGCGTATTGGAATTGTTTAGTTATTACGGTTATAAATATTATTAGGAAAGTTATCGATGGAACCGCATCCATAATCAATCAAATCTTGCTATTTCGATCGATATTTGAGCGAGAATTGAAATGCCGGAAGGGCATACGCGAGTTTATTCGACGGATAAAAACTGTTTAACGGACATTTACCGTTTTTAACTTCGAGCTTCGTGTATTTCGATAAAACTGGTAAAGATAATGAAAATTCATGAAGTTTCACCAATTAAGTTTGACGGTAAGAATGGCGATGGTCGAGCGAAAATGATTGTTGATAATATTTGAACTGATTCGAAGAGACGGAAGTTCCGTCACGGAAGGGTGATCCGATCGGTTTCCGATTGTACCGCGTTACCGCCACTGGTTACCGCGCTACTTCTGCTACGGCTACGATGGGCTACGACTTCGGTACGTCTGCGCAAGAAGTTTGTATTGCCATTCCGAATTGTTTACAGGAATACGAGTGGAAACAAACGATTTGAAAAGATAAGCGGCAAGAAAGAATTGTGAAACGGGGACGCAGGACATTTAGAACTGTTTAAAAGGTAATCCGCTGGGAAAAATCGAATTTTGTCACCGGCTGGAATAGTATGCGAAGATTGAGTATGAAGAGTAAACGTAGGAAGTCCGAAACGACGAACGAAGGAGACTCGGAGGAAGATGGCGTCGGTCGTTCGACGGCTGACGAGTTCGACGAAGTGAAGAAAGGCAAGGAAGACGGTGACTCGATGGACTCGTCGCGCAGAAGTGCAACCAAGAAGCGGCCCTCTCGTAGCAGACATAGCCTCAAAGGAATTGACGATAATGCCGCGAAAGCTGACGAAGAGGACGCGCTGGAAAACGCTATCGAAGAAGATGAAAACAAGAATACCGGGAAGGGTGGAGCGAACAAGCGTCTGAGAAAGGACGATTCGAGAGCCTCCTCATCGATAAGGCAAGACGGAAATGAGAAAAAAGAATACGAGGTTCGTTTTTGTTTCTCATTTTTATCGCGTTCATATATATACATACATGTAAATATGTATATACGGCAATATACGTTCTAACATATTTACGCGGCAACCGAAGACGCGACGCGACGCGGCGCGGCGTCGGAAGGCTGACTATGTACATACATACATACGTTTCGTGCAACCGTAAAATATTCAAGTATACATATGTACATATATTTGACAGTATGTAGTCGGCTACGTCGATCTAATACCATGGAAACTTTTACAAATTAGACGTGCAAGTGTTTTCCTGTACTTGTACAGTAAACATTTCCATCTGTTTAACAACACGTTAAGTTCTATACGTTTGTTAATATTTTTATCGTTCGCGACCAACTTTAATCCAGAGTTGAAGCTTACTTGAACTTTTTCAAGATAATTGTATGAAATGCGTTTGTCGAACAGGTAGAACGAATCATTGGACAACGTTTGATAAAAGGACGAAGACAACAATTTCTAGTCAGATGGAAGGGGTACGATGAAAATTCAGACACTTGGGAACTAGAGAAGGATTTGAATTGTCCGGAATTGATTGAAGAGTTTTTGGCTGAGGATTTAGAGAATGTAGAAGATAAATCGAAAAAGTTGGAAGACTCTCCGAAGGGAGGGAAAGCTAAAAGTCCAAAAATGGATAAGAAAACTAAGAAATTGAAAGTTGGCGCAAAAAAGTCAATGGAAAATGGTACATTTCTTTTTCTATATCCCTGCGTTTATTTTAGGGATCGTTAGAGAAGTTGATTTATTTATTATTTACTCGATTCGCTTGATTTTAGACAAAGAGATAACTACGTCAGACGAAACGAAGAACAAAAAAGATGACCAGAAGGAGTTTGAAGTTGAAAAAATTATAGAAGTGCATTTTAAGAAAAACAAGACAAAGCAGTTTCTAATTCGTTGGAAAGGATTTTCACAGGCGGACGATACATGGGAACCGGAAGAAAACTTGAATTGTCCTGATCTCATCGAGAAGTTTATGCAAAAGGTAGAAAAGGCTAAAACTGCAGATGTACGCGAACTCCGGACAAACCGCCCTCACACCAAGCGATACACGTTAACTACGCATGAACAGGGACGAAGATTATCACGTCGAAATATGAATAAGCAAAGGTAATTTGTTTTACGTGTTATTTTCATGATTTCTTCCTTTTGTATCTCTTAATTTATGTTTATTTTCTTTTTATAGAGCTACGTATCATGAATGTGATGAATAAGTAGTCGCAAACATGTCAAGACACAGACAGAATCTGTAGCGTTCTAAAAAAGAAAAGTAATACTTCTTCAAAACAGTAAATATAAGTGACTTTCCACCTTATACAAATTTAAAGTAAGATTAGCACTTTAACTGTAATGTTGTTTGTGTGTGTCTTAAGTACATATTATATCACTTCGTGTACTGCACACTGTGCACTATACACTATGAAATGTCAACTTTAAAACTATGGTATTTTATTTACTTATTTTCAATTATGTAACGTGTACGAAACCAGTGTGCTACATTGTAACGATTAATTCTTATTTAGTTATCGTCGGTGTCTGTGTCAGTAAAGTTCATGAGATATCGACCATTCAGAATTTTTTTAATTTTCATACTAGTTTTTAACCGTTTTGTAAGCGCGAATATATATCTATATATCAATCTAATCAAAAATAAATACTGTACAACATTTTTTTAACTGAATGTTATTATGCGTGTGCTAGAGATAAGAGAAATCTTGAAATGGACATTTTACTTTGATGCAAAGTAAAGGAGGAAAAGCAAAGGAAGCTTTTGGTAATTGGCTGCAATCAGGCTAAGGAGTGTAGTGCATAAAATAATTTGTACTAATAGATGCATATAATAAAATCGTCCCTGCTGTAACACGTGATTACGAGTGCAATTATATAGAGCGGAAACATACAAACGTTTATTATTTAGTTTTGTTACCTTCGATGTGCTGTTTATAGAAATTAGAATTTATAAATATTAAGCAGTGCCATCATCATATAATATAAAGTATAAAGAAACAAAAGAAGAAAGAGAGACGCGCGTGTCTCGAATATTTCTATTCCTAATCGGTATATTAATAAATGTCAGATTTTTGTAAGTATCGAAGCGCGAAAAAGCTGTATTTATTATACTTTCACGGTGACTATTACTTTTAACTTTAACGATGCTGTGAACGTTGTTTATGTTGTATAACAGATGAAAATGCATTTACTGTTTTACGAATGGATGACGAACGTGACAACTTGTTTCAAGATGAAGCTATAATCGAATAACGTTTTTACATTTACGAACATTATTCGTATCGACATTAACAACGAATCGTGCGAAAAGGTACGTTTACGCGTAGTTCTATGCAACGTTTCCCATTCGTTCATTTTTAATCTGCAACGAATAAATATAGTGGTGTCGCGCGAACAAATTCATCTTCATCATGAATTTATACAGAGCAACGTGTCATCTTTTTGATTAATCTTTCTGAAATTCAGTTTTTGATAGTTCCGTAGCACTTGATGTCTCGCAACGGTGACGAAAACGGTAATAAAAGTTTATTACACGTATATAGGTGAGCATCGATATATCGTATAAGGATAAAAATGATTTGAAGCTCTAATCAATGTACAATTATAGCGTAGAATTGAAACGAACGGGAATGGAAGTATATAAAACTAGAAAAAAATTCTATAAATTTGATAACGAGTCGGAAACATTTATGGGCTACTTGTGGACAATATGGGTTCCAGTCCTCGTCCTCTTGCTTCTAATTGTTCTATGCGTGTTCTGTTATTGGTACAATTATGGACGAATTTTCTCGATTTGTAAAAGGTTCAACATTGCTTCGTTTACACGCATATAGCACATTTGTATTTTTTTACTATACCTATGTCTGTATTCAGTTATTGGTGCAATCCTAAAATTACGTTAACAAAGGTGTCTTGCACGGCAAAAGAAGGAAAGAAGTATTGACGACAGAGTGCCTATATTCAACGAAGACGACAATGAATTATGCTCGAAACCGCTATGTATAAATGCACGTAAAACAGCAAGATCCAAAAAATCTAATATCCAAAGGAGTAGGCAACATGAAAATACGGATTACGAATTAAAGAGCATTTTACCGGTATCGTATAAACTATAAAATATATTTTCAAATACCATTAATCGTATATTCGAAATGAGAAAGAGAGAGAGAGACAACTACACTATAATAGGAAAAAGAAAAACTACTGAACCCTAGCGCAAGTAAAACTGAGGATATCGTTAATAGCGCAGATTTAAGAAAACGACTATTATTAAAAATATCTGCTGCGTCTTTCTTATCGGCTAACAGAAAATCCAAAACTACAAATAGCGAAATATTATTGAACAAAAGGCATATCAAAGATATAGAAGACAATAAAGATAACGAAACAAGTACACCAAGTTTAACACTTTTTGATCGTAACAAGGTATGAAGTAGTATAAACTGTGAATTGCCCTAATCGTGTTTCTGTCTATTAGTTCTGTATAGACTTCAATGATTTTTCTTTTTAGAATGACAAAAGTATCTGCTTCTCAGACACGGATCTAAAGCTTTTGACGAAACCAATATTTTCGGAAATGTCTGAAATAAAGAAACACGATGAACAAATATTATTCTGTGAATGGAACTCGAGAATCATCGATAATCATTATAAAAAACATACCGACACAGGTTCCAAATTAATTGAACTTAAATTTCGAGATACGAACCCATTTAACGACGACACGCACGAACATGTTAATCGAAATTCGAGGAGACATTATTCCCACTGTTCTTTCACATCTAAAACTTGTGACTCGAAATATTTTTCGGATTCTGTGATAAGCAGACTGGACAGTTTCCCGAACTTGAAACTCAAACATTTTCAAAGGTCTTTAAGAAATTATAATTAAATTGGATCGTTCGTGTGTATACGGTTTACAAGTATTATTTTGTGTCGTATATGTTTCAGGTCGATAAATTCATCTACAGCGTCGAGCATGTCTGCTACAAATATCGTGAAAGTCAAATATCCGTTAATCGAAGAAGCAATCGTAAAAACTAATTCAGAAGTATTAAATGTAAAATCAAGAAAAAATTCTGACTTTGCAACATATAAATATGGTTCGAATTCAACGAAACAATTACAAGAAACTGAATCTAAAATAAGATTATACGAGTACATTAGACAGTTGAAGAGAATGAGGTCATCGGTAGACATACAGCTAAATTGTTTCAGAGAAATAAAGAGTCCTAGGAGAAAAACAAAATCTGATGAAAATATTGCTTACGGAATTATACCTCCGACGGTACGAACTGGAACAAACAATTGTTTTTCTCTTAGAGACTTGACCGCGTTAAACGAAAGTCTAGTTCGTAGCAACGAAGGCACAAACGACGTTCGCGCGTTATTAGACCAACAATCGGAAGTAAGCGAAACTTGCAACGAACTAGGAATGTTGTTTTCTCAATACCTGAAACACCAAGTACATTTATGCGAACGAAAGGCTTGCCCCATTTCGAGACACTTGAAACGAAGATGTAATAAACATAGCACGAGACAGTGTCGAAGAAAATTGAATTATCGCCAAACGTATCCATACGATCAAAGACCCGCGTGTAACAGTGGAAACGTGTGCACAGACACGTACGACGAGCTAAAATTAATGTGCGCATCACCTTCGAAAAGAAACAACATTTATCGATGCATGTTTAACAGAAGAAAAGAATTTTTAAATCAACCATGCTCCATACCTGTTCAAAATTTCGTAACAACCATGTAATCGAATATCAAATATAGAAATTAGTATCTCGTAACGATCGTGACTTTTGTCTCCCTTTGGGATCCTTCATGTTTTGTTATAACGGTACAGCGAATAAAATAGTCGTACGTACGTTTAAAAAAAAAATTGGTTTATTCAATTAATTACATGCGCTCACTCCTTTTAACTTCTTTCACTTGAAGACCTGGAAAATTAAAGAGAAATCGTTGAACGAGAAGCAAAGATTTTAGAATTACACGAAATTCAAATCGATTAATACCTGGAGGTAAAGATTGCTTCAATTTTTCTGCCTTCTCTTTGTCTGTAATCACAAGGGTATACAGAAACCTGGAGCAGCGAACCTTGAACTTGACATTGTCAGCGTTCTTCTTGATTTTTACAGCTGTATTATAATACGCGGTACATTAGTAAATTGGTAATCGTAAGAATTATTAAAATGATGACACAATTTTCTCAACGACTTACACTTTGCGTCTTTCCTCCTGGCTTTCAAGAGGAAGTCCTTAATTTCTTTGATTTCGCGTGGCTGTAATATTTGAAGCGATTAAAATAGGTACGTAGAAACTTGTCAAACAGAGATTTTGTCGTTTCATTGAGGTTAGGTCGTATGCACACACTTTTTGTGTAACATGTATCAAATTGTCAAAACGAACGTTTTAGATTATGAAATGAAATAGAGCAACATCTCAAATAAGAAATACCAATGATTAAGGTAATGATGTCAATGAAAGTTTAATGCTTACCATGATGATCGAACGAAGATAGGGCGAATAGGACTACCTGGAAAACATAACAGAAAGTTTAAACATTAATATATTATAAAAATCTTTATATCAGATATTAAAAACTATTCTCATATTA
This sequence comes from Lasioglossum morio, assembly GCA_916610235.2. NCBI lineage: Eukaryota > Metazoa > Arthropoda > Insecta > Hymenoptera > Halictidae > Lasioglossum > Lasioglossum morio. The sequence goes on from OU744331.1 coordinate 278,853, forward strand.
CGCGCGTCAATAGTTTCGAATCGAAATAGGAAGGGATTTTTCCATAAAATATGGATTTTCTGGAACGAAGTATCGAAACAACACGTACCCTGTCGAGTTAACACCGGAAAAAGAGATGTCGCATGCATCAAATCAGCAACAAAAGCTGATGTATTTGAGGGTTTGTATTTTGTATTTCCATTTTATGAAATTACGATAAAATATTTTACACAACGATGTAAAAGTATTTATTCAATTTACCAAAATCGATACGATGCATTAATTATTCTATTATCGGTTGCGTCGTTTTTAATTCTTTGAATTGTGTCGCGATGAATTTGTTCGAAAAAAGGGCGTACAGCGCCAATTCGTGCAGCGGCAAAACGCTCAAACTGTCAACCAAATGTAGTTCCGAATCTACCACTAGATGGCGCTCGTAAGTACCTCCGTACAGCGCCATTTCGTGCAGTGGCGAAACGCTCAAACTGTTTGCCAATTTTAGTTCCAAGTCGACCGCTAGATGGCGCTCTCGAGAAACGTCTGTACAGCGCCAATTCGTGCAGTGGCAAGACTCTCAAACTGTTAGCCAAACAGGCGCAGCGCCATCTAGCGGTGGACTCGGAACTAAAATTGGCTAACAGTTTGAGCGTTTTGCCGCTGCACGAAATGGCGCTGTACGGAGGTTTCAGCAGAGCAAATAATTCGTGCCGGAATTTGCATTGCGTCTTATGTGGAAAGCGGTACGAATCATTTGCTGCTGTAACGAATACTCTTCTTCAAGGAAACAATGCAACAGGACTTTTAAATTATGTAAATGTTTTTACTGTTTTTTTTTCATTTGATCTATCCATTTTTCTCGTAAACGTAACAAATCCGTGGTCTAGTTAATAGGTGCAAACAGAGAGTAAAATGGTTGCAGGAAATACTTGGGCCTTAGGCTATTTAAAATTGGCGGAAAATGAATTCGCAATTTTGATGTGCACAACACCGTCTGTGAGATTGTTTGTTGGTGTGCGAGTGGTTCTGTGTTCCATGTTCTCTATTCCGTGTTCCGTCAGGTTCCGTGTTCCGTCAGTCATCTTTTTATTTAGTAGTGTTCGCAAAGGATTGCAACATTGTAACCACTGATTGTAACGGCAACGTTAGAAATTCATTCGCAAAAGACTCGTTTACGTTTTGGTTTTGCCGTTCAAATAGAATTTTTCGCTCTGTAGTCGCTTCGCGTGACAGGTTGCTTCGTCGAGGAATAATTTCGGGGATTCGATAAAAAATGGATAGTTCGTTGCCGCATATTTTAGAAAGCGCAGATTGCGATGGTCCGGGCAAACCGAAAGACAGGTTAGTCAATCTCCTTGATCAAATCGAAATGCACGTAGAACAGCTGAGGAAGGATGCCTGGCGGCTCGAGGAGGAAAAAGACATTCTCTTGACAACTCTAGACACGCTTAAAAACAATGAAATCTTGGGAGGACTTGAAGAAAGTGAGTGCCTCTGTCAACTTGTACATAGCGATAAACGCAAACTTTCTTTCTTTCTACATATATAGATAGATGGGTAGAACGTCTAAATAGAAACGCAATTGACAGTACACCTGATATTTTTCCAAAATAACTCTCGTTTGTTTCTTGTCAAATTGTCTAACGTTCAAAACGTCACGATAAATTCATTTTTACTAATTTTCGAATTTTTCTATCTAGCCGATAGAGAGGATGTTTTGAGGTATGCGGAGAGATTGACCGTACGATGTTTGACAGTCGATGTTTTGGTAAAAGTTCAACGAGATCACATTCAGCAGGAAGCATTGCATCAGGTATATTATCGATATAGCATTAATATATCGTCAACCGGATCCAATTAACACGGATTACTTTTATAGGTAAACGACTTGATCGACAACTTAGTAATCGGTCTACGAGATGATCCATCTATGACTCGACAACGTTGTACATCCTTCATGAACGCTTGTTCTTCGCACGGCTACGGACTGACAGATAAGACATTTGAAACTGCTATTCTTGGATGTACCATGGAGGATCAAAAACGGATAAAGAAAAGACTGCAGGGTTTATTGGATTACATCGACAAGATGCATACAATTCAACTACTATGAAGGCATTGTTCGATCGATGCATTTCAGAAAGGAAAAAGATAAGTTGTGAACCGAACAATTAATTTCTATTAATTGTTCTACTGGGAATTCGATAAAAATAAATTAAACCAGGGTGCTGGATGGGAAATTCAATGGCGACGCTTTACGGTAAACGTAGAAGAAGTTCTTACTTAAGACACGGAAATCGTATCTTCTCTATGTACGCCATAATTTTTCGATAATACACTCGCCATTGTACACAGCTAAGCTTCTGTCCACTTTATATTTGCATATTATAGTAGGTTGTAGCGATAAAACTGCTATTAAAATTTCATGAATATTCTGACAATTGTTTGAAAACTTTTCAATGAATAATTATAGTATTACACGATCGATGAAACTACGGCGAAACCGATAGCCTTCTTAGAAATTTAATGCGGTATAATATCTGTGAGCGGAGCATACGTATGTTTTGTCAGGGTAATCTTATTAACGGTTTGGTATTTTGAAATTAAAATATATGTTCGTCTTCTTTTTTTTTAATTTTGATTGTAAGAACGGTGATACACACACACACACACACACACGCACACGCACGCACTGGTAGAATTGCTTGCAATTTGATCTTTGCGCGGATATCATGAGTATGTGACTGCTGGTTGGTCATGCCGATACGCCGTCGTAATAACAAACTAAAACAACTTACAAAAGCGTATTTGGCTTTCGAATTCTTTACATTCTGATGAATACTATGTGTATCCAATTATTATTGTAGTATTATAGACTATTAAATGTGAAAATTTATTGAGGATTATATGTATGTACGACCGGACATGGTTTTAAAGGGACGTTTAGTTTATGTGACAAAAAACTGAATTATTTTTTTTTATTTTACACTACGTACCTAAATAGTTTATTGTTAAAGATAGTGGCAGACCATGTTCATTGGTACAACTTTTGTTCACTTATTTTCACAATTTCAATGAAATTGAATATGCTTTATACGTCTAGTACATTCTTTCAGTTTTAGTATAAGTTTCAAATCCAGGATTAGTGTAATATGCATTTCCTTATGTGATTCGAATGAAAGAAATAAAATATTGTTTATACCTAAAAATAGGTCAGCGTTTATTAATATTTACGAAACTGATCGTTCTCTTATGCTTTTGAAGGTGTCGATTGAAACAAACCCTCTAAAAATCGTAACATCTCAGTTTATTTATTTCTCGTTGTTACCATTCGCGGAAAATTCGTTTCCGACAACATAATGTTCTTCTTCTTATAACGTAGAATATTTGGTTAGCCATTACATTGATATCCGTTTAAATATAAATTAAAGTCTATGAAAAGTCAAAACAATTTAAAAACATCTTTTAATATTAAACGTACTTTTAGCAAAAAAAAAAAAAAAAGACTTTACCACACGCGTGATCGCTTGTTACAATTACATTGACTCAACATGCATAAAAAAAGAGAGAACACTTTACTCTTCGTCAACGTTCGTCTTTTACACGTACAAATAATATATTTACTTGATTCTAAATATGAAGTGTCTCTGCGAAACTGGCTTAAACGATTACGATACCGACGTATGCTTCGGATTCAAGTGGAGATTAACCTTACAAGTATTTACATAATGCACTCATAGTAGTGTCGGTGAGTTAAAAGAAATTCGATAAAAGTCATCTATATACGTAAAAAAGAATGCACAAGACTCTTTGCGTATAAAATGTTATTCTTATCGTTGTGTGAACTTTCGAAATTTGTATATTTCTTCTTGTTAGGAAAGCACGGTAATTGCGTCGAATTAATATAAATATAAATATAAATTAACGTCGCGAAGCGAGTCGAATTTCTCAGCTTACCGCCACTAAACGTGTTTCGGTAACACCGCCTGACATCAATAATGTTTTCTTTCAATTTGCTGATAGACGATTCTTGTAGAATTTAAACGTTCCGAATGCTCGATATTCAGCGTACGAAAGTCTATAAGAATCGACAGACAGTGTTGATCAATCGTTGAAACCATGCAGCACGTTCAATTACACCTACACGATCAGTCGTAAACGATCCGTCGTAAACGAACAGACGTAATTGTCGAATTAATTACACGGTGTGCATGTAGGTTCATATCCATCTCTCATAAATATGAATATCAGTCTGTACACGGTTCGAGATTAATTCGTGAACTTTTATTCAGGCAGAGATTAAAGCAGCCTACACGCGTTTTTCACGAAATTCCTCTTCTTATGGTTTTTTGCCTTGGTCCCTGGCCGCAAAACAATCGTACCATTTGCCATACTTCGGCCGCATGTCGATCCATTAGGACTAAAAGCACCTAGAACACGTATACATATATTTATTTATATTTTCATAAACCGAGAAACAGAATGAAAGGATTGTTTTATTGTAGCTGATAGTAGAAGCTCTCGCAACCCGACGATTATGCGAACCTCTCCTTTAGAATGGATTCAATACAATGGGAGAAAACAATATTTATACACTACTACTTGTCCCTCGCAGTCGATCGACAATAGAATTTTTAACGTAACAACAAATCAAATTATTTTCATAAGCCTACGCTATATTTTATAGCGCTGATTATATCAATCGAAATTCTTGTCAAGTAATTCGGTATGAATCTTCTAATCTGATAATTGAAAACGGTATCGACGCTTTACCTACTGGTAGCGATTTCTGATAGAATCGAATCGTTTCTTTCGGGATTATCTTCGAAAGGAAAATTTTAACAATGCGCTTCCAGTAGTGAAAGTGTTATCAGTTGGTAGAGAACACTAGCAGTGTACGAATACATTTTTGTCTCACATTACATATTGTGTATTGATTTCAGTCTATTCGTATAGACTGGAAATATCCGTTGAACATTCTCAAATGTTACGTCCATCCATCCACGCGATCTAATAAATATTTTTAGTAGCGTACGGCGCATGGTATTATAGTCCAGTTCTAGAGCACCGAACAATCGTGTTCATCGTTATTTGTTGTACGATACGTACGATTAGTAGAGAGCAGTAGAAGACTCTTTCCATAGTACATAGTACTACATAATACTATATGCACCGCGTTTAAGTACGAGCGAGAAGTAATTTCACGCGAAGCATACTAAGAAACAAGATGTACAACGGTACGGAAAATGTACGGGACCCTAACGTCGTTTCTAACGAGTACTGAATGTGATAGAGCAGCGAGAGCAACGAGGACAGAGCGGGGAAAGATTCCAAAAGCCACAGCGCTTCTTTCGACGAATGTTAACGCACGCGTTTAATCGATGTACTTTTAGATTACTTGTGTAGCTTCTAAACGTTTAGGCAGTTACTTGTATTATCATATTGTTTATGAATAAAACGATTCTTACATTACGGCGCGGCGTTAGACAAGTTTTGCCTTCCTCTCATTATCTCTTCGCTAACTCTACGAATTATAATTCCTACAACTTTCTCTATCCGTTGCCACTCCGTTTCCATAAAATGTATTGCGAACACTCGGAGCTGAAATACAAATAAAATGTTGAGAGACAGGAGTCCGTAAGTTGCTCGAGGTGCGCTGTAGCACAAAGAACGAGTTAATTGGTCTACTTAGCGATCGGGTTATCGTAGAAAGCGAAAAGTTCTTTCTTTGGGCAATGCCCGGCAGCCAGTGGAAAATGTTATACGCTGGCGCGCGCGCGCGCTGGGTTCACGTGTACAGAGTACAGAAGAAGGGCCACGAACACCGGCGCGTTATTCAAGAATCAAGAACGATGGTAGCAGTCACGCGATCGGGAGGCGTACATGTACTTACTTACTTACACATCGTGCAGGAGCGTATTCGAAGTCCCCGAACGGCTATTGATCTTTGACGTTCACGATCATCTATATATCTATAAACCACGATATCGCAGGAAAGAAACCACCACAGCTACAGCCACCGGTCGATATTTTTGATCGAGTTTTGAGGCGCTTACGGCTTACGGAAACCGGAAACTTGGAGCGGCACGAAACACGTTCGTGAAAAACCGTGAAATTATAGAGGGTGTTCGAGAAACAGCTAAACGAGTAACAACCCTTGATTCCCCGATACTACTGACACAGCTTCTCCGCGTACATGGTTTGTTTGGCGAACCGAAGAAAGTGTTGGCAATTTGCTCTCGCTTTCGATCGTTGGCACGGTTTCCAACCAGTTAGAACTGGTTGGAACTATCCTATCGGGCGGCTATTCAAATTTCAATGAAATTTTAAAGACCGCGCTACACCAACACCAGAATTACGCGTATTCTATTCGAACGCAAGTACAGCAGAGTTTCACGCTTGTAGTTGAGAGTTTTCGTTTGGCGAACCGGTTCGATTAAATATGTTATCTCTAGCAGGGAGAGTAATCGGCGACGAGTGCGATCGAAAAATCCTGTCTTCGTTTCCTGTATAGGTCACCCTGTATAGGTACACCTGTCCAGTCGGTTCATCGAATGCGTCCCTGCTCGAGGCGAAACAGAACCTGCTGATCTATACACAGGCCAGCACACGCCTGCACACGAGTGACTGCGGGTCAAAAGATGACCAGGGCAGACCACCTGGCAAATCTGGGCCAACTATACCTTATCTTATCATCCGCTCCTTTTGCTTAGCTGCTCGACTTCTCGAATTGGCGAGCTGTTAATCCTCGGTTACTCGCTACCATTTTTGGTCAACGGGGCAACCCGTTTATTTTTCCAGTTCTTCCGAGAATCGCTCGAGTTCTCGCAAAAATATATCGCGAAACTGGTCTCGACCATTTTTCAGACACTGTTATTACGTTCGTTTAGATTTACGCGCTGACCCTGTTGCTACTTTCCTCGATTATTTTTTACAGTTTTGTTGCAGAGGAATTTCGAGTGAAAATCTTGATCATAGGAAAACTGAACCGCGCTTTATCGGTTTCTGAAAATTCTTTCAAACCCTGAACGCTCAAAGATGTCGATTCTTAATCTTTGTAGCACAGCGACGACGATATACGTTTAGAAGAGAAGTATACATAGTATACGTACACGCAAGGACAGAACCGAACCGAGCCGAGCCGAGCCGAGTTGTACCTACAAGCGTGAGTATCCGGTACGGTTTATACATTATGCATCGTCTCCACGGAGGTGTTTCCAAGAAAGTGTACTATTCTTTTCGCACAGCCATTATGGTCTTAAACGACTGGTGAACTACTGCGACGGATCGACCACGCGTGAACCGGCATCAGCATCAGTATTGTTCCTTGTCACAAATTTCTTATGGATACCAGCACTCGATACTCGGTGTTGTCGCGCTTCAGCCTTCATTATGTTCCGTGTAATCCGATATATGGGAATTTCTCCTATAATCGAATTCAGCTTCAATTTGCAACGGGCACGTTTGTGGTTCGGTTTATACGGCGCGGCTTTCGTCTTATCCATGGGACGCATCGGGAGCTGGAGAAGTTGACGGACAAGTTGGCAGCCAGGGTCAACATAGTACGGTAATGTCTCGATATACGATACGCGCATACGTTATGCACGTGTACAGACGTTATTCTTTCATCTGTTTGCACGTTTACGGAATTTTTCTCGACCGAAGAAATTCTCGATGTAGGATTGTATACTGTGCTCACTTATTACAGAAGGCGACCTGGGGCCGGACGAGTACAATCTCAGGTCGTCCTGATAATCGTCGTCGCAGCGTCGCATCTCGTGGAGACATCGCGACGCCAGGTGCCGGAAGACGCTCATGACACCGACGTCCTCTTTCACGGACGTCCGGAGCAGTTTGCAGCCGAGAGCCCGACCTAGCCTCTCTGCCTCGTCCCTGGAACAATCGGTCTGCTCGAGATTACTCGAAATTACACGGGCAATTAGAGAAACCAGACGCCACGCTTACGGATCGATCACGCACTGGTCGACCAGATCCATCTTGTTCTGCACGAGCACCGTGGGAATCTCGCCGCACTCGTTCTCCACCTGCGAAACGAAAAATCATCTTATCGTCGCGTCGCTCTCCTATCAATGGATCGCACGCTTATGCGAACGTTGCTTATTGGCTACATATGTGTCAGGATAAAAGTTGGAACGTGTCGAGTACATTTTCTAACTTAACATCGTAGGTCGAGAGAAATAAATAGAGAATAGCGGTGTGCTGAAGAAAAAAAGTAACTGTAGAATCGAAGAAAAGTTCATGTTGCAATTAGCAAGCGGTAAAAGATGGAATAAAATAAGAAGGATGGATGCAGTTCCTCGGTTACGCGGTTCGCCTCGATATACGGGGTGGCTAATGAGAAACAGAGCAGCGAAATATCTCGGATCAGAGACCGTGTCGAGTATTTGACGAGATTAATCGAACAACCGGCAACAATTTGGAGCAGCGCACGAGCAACCGGAAAGAAGAGGACACGCGCTGGAAACGCAGACACACGACGGATGGGTTACGAGAATCCTCAGCGATTTGTACACGTTCAAGATTCGGGCTCGCAACAAGCCGCATCAGGCCGCATCAGGCCGCATCAGGCCGCATCAGGCCGCATCAGGTCGCATCAGGCCACATCAGGCCGCACTCGCACCATTTCCCGCCAGTTTCTCCAACAGTCGAAGAAAAAAGCGAACGCGCAAGTTTCTACGAAAGGAATTCGAGAGCGTGTCCGATGATCTTGGACGTCTTCGGGATTTGAAGTCGTATTTTCTTTTCGCCGTGCGTACATACACCGATACGCGTCGATGCAAATTACTTTGCGCCACATAACGAAGAGGATTCTGCCGTGGGTTCGGAGCAAATCGTTCGTGATCCTCGGCAATTATCGATCCCGGCCAGAGGAATTTCTATTTCGTGATTATACGCGGCTACAGGATCTCGAAAACGGTAACGTCCGACTGCAGGTAGATCGGCGTTTTTCGGTATCGAATATTCAGAAGATACGAAGAGAAATGCTAGACTCCATAGAGGTTCGTTGAATCCGTTTCGGTCGGGTCTTAACCTGAATTCGTTCGGTCATTTTCGATATCTTGATTTGCCACGAGTAGTCCCGCGCATGAAACTCGATCTTCTACCGTTCCAGAAACACATATTGCTACCGGAAAGAAATATCTGTGTTGACGCTTTAGCGAAGGTGCGAGAGAGTTTGCGTGGGAGATAAAACTTGTTCCGCGTTAACGATCGCGGATGAGGATCGATTAGATTAGGATTTGGATTATCGGTTGCAGGACGGCTCGTAGACGGCAAGAAGGCATTCCCGGTTGGACCGTTCTAGGCGTCAGCGGGAATGGAAACGTGGCGACGACGCGCGACGCGGAGCGATTGAAAATCAGCCCCCTCGCTTTAATGGCACCTTCACTTTCACATTCCACCATCCGTCGTGACTACCTACGGAAACGTGGTTGCACCGGTTCGCCGCGGCGTGTATGTCTGCTCGTACAGCAAGAGTCGTACCTTCTGCTTCCACGAAGGAATGGCGTCGAAGGAATCTCTGTCAGTGGCTGAATAAGCGAGGACGCAGGCATGAGCGCCGCGATAATAAGCCGCGGTGATTGCGTCGAATTCCTCCTGGCCCGCGGTATCCCACAGCATCAGTCTAACGTCCTCGCCGTCCACCCTGCGGAACAGACAATGCTTTGGTTAGCGTGCTACCCCGAGCTACTCCGAATCTCTCGGATCGAACCGGGAGCACGATCCTCGTATCCGCTCTAGAGAGGATAGAGAGCCTTCTGTTGCTGTCACCTTTCTTTCTGAAATTCTGTTAAAAGTTTAGCTTCTCTCGGCTATCCGTCTAGAATCGAATTACGCGAGACTGGAACAGCTGTGAATTCCGTGGTTTCGTCGCGCCTGTAGGCCAACGTCCACCATAAATTTCCCACTGTCGTCGCATCGAAATTCCGTCGATAGTCGGCCAACGCGACAGCCGCGCGTCAATTATTTGCATATGCCCGTGCTCTCGTAGAGTCTTTATCCACGAGTAGCTGCACGCTTCTGCCTCCTTGAGAAATGCACCTCTCGCGACGCGACGCGACGCGACGCGACGCGACGCCAGCAATCGTGGGATACTTCCTGACGCACGTGTTTGCTTCTGTTCATCCGGCCGCTATTGTAGAGGCTACCGGTGCGAGAGCTCGCCTTTTTCAGAAGGAAAGCATCTTTTTTGCGACCCCCTTTCTTTCCTCGCGAATTTACACCGTGCGACTGTAGCGTTCCTTGCTCGCGAAACTTTCGGAACCGGAAGCGCTTGTGTGGCTTCCTCTTTCCAAAGTTGCAGAGTTATCGGAGCCGTTACTTTATGATAAGAACGGCATCGAATTTATTCAGAGTTCATAGGGTCCATAGATCGGATATCCAGATTGAACGAAACAAGAGGTTGTCGATCCGAGACCGCGTTTAATACTCGATGAAATACAGGCCGCGCGCGTCGCGCCGGATAAAACTGATCGATGTCCGCGGGCGTTAATGAAAACACGCTAACTGTACAACGTAACGAATGGATATTGGCACGGATTCCTCGAATATTGGCGCGGATTAAATAACGGAATGCGATAATGGTTCGTCGCGCAACCGAGTTATGGGCCCGTTCGGGAGAAACGCGGACGAGTTTTCTCTTTTTCCTTTTTCGCGATGCTTAAGTAGATCGCAGAGAGCTCGCGCCGAAGTCGTCTGTTGTCACGCTTGACGCTTTATCCGCTAACACGATCGCTTCAACATGATCCCGCGTTGCCATGCCGCATGCCGCATGCCGCATGCCGCCGGTTGCCATCGTATATCCTTGCGTGGCGTTCTAACACCGGCGACACGATTTCCAGTTCAAACTTGCCATTCAGTTCAACATTGACTCGACGATCCAAGTTGCAGACTATACGACTCGGTGCGAAATAATTTCATGGAAGTCAATTAATTTCATTCGTTGCGTGGATTCTAAAGTAGCTAGTAAAAGTATTCGTATAGCTGCTGCATAAAGCATCTCGGACAACTCTTCACGGTCGTTCATTGCTTTCCGAATTCATTACGGCGCGGCGCGGCGGCGCGGCGCTCTTATTTGCGGAATTGCTAATCGTACCGTAACGAACCGCTCATTTACATTTCTTCCAGTTTCTCTCAGAGTTTTCTTTTTCTTTGTTCTATATAATCGCGTTATCTCGTATACGAACACGGCATAAGTGAATTATTTCAATTTCATCTAAAGAGTACATATTTACACTTTCAAGCGTGCGATTTGTACCAACTGTTTTCGAGCACGTTCGCCGAGTTCGGTGAATTCGACTTCTCGCAAGAATGGTTCGGATAAACGATTCTTCGCTGTGATTCTAAATCGAAATCGCGGTTGAAACGCGATTCTCGGAGGATTGGCGACTATTTTCGTAAAGCCGTATAGGATCCGAAGTAATGAGGCCGATAAGTAGGTTACGCGCGTGTTTCAGGAAAATAAAAAGTCGCATTCTTAGGAACGTTGTCGATCATTATAAGCGGCGCGGCGGCGAAGTCGCTCGGAAGGAAAAAGAAATTGGTAAAATGGTAAAATGGTAAAAACCGAGCGAAATTGCGAGAGGTTCGTGCATACGCATCTGGTAGCGTTTGAAATACGGGACACCGGCCGGTGACCTTCGTCACGACAGACCGCTCTGTTTTCACGTAACGTCGCGACGCGACGGGGACTTTCGTTCAGTGAGAAACATTTTATAATCGTTCGCGAGTGGGGAGGTTCGTGCGCGACCTTCCGGTTCGCGTGATTTTCTTGCAGTCCACGCTCCGCAACGCTCCGTCCGCGTCCGTGGCCGACGACATTATGAAAAACGCAAGTGTTTCGCCGTTTCCATTTCATCCCGGCTAATCAGACCCCGTCCGTTTCGTTTCATTCTTCTCCCTTCCCGCTCTCCGCCTTTCGTTACCATTGCCACGGAACGCGAGCTTTCGTTTCGTTTTGCTTGGCGAAACACAACTCGAAAATTCAACTGGACATACTATACTCCGTTGTACATACAATCCTGCGATATCCTGTCTTGATATGAATTGAAAAAGTTGCGCTTGTCTGCTCGGTCGAGTAGATGCAAAGATCGAATAACAATCGATAAAGTCGGATTAGTCGTTTCGGAATTTTTTGAGAATTTCGCGATTTCAGATTTCTCGGAAACACCCTGTACACGTCGAGGAACGCGTTCGCCGATCTTCCAGAAAATGGCAAGAGGACGAGAGCGAGTGGGTCGTCTTCCGTGGAACGTAATTAACTCGGTGAACGTGTGTATACGGTATATACCATGCCCGTGGTGCGTACACCTATTATGCATTCTTCTTTAACACACTCTTTAATTACCGTCCGTCCATAGGCCGCCGCGCGATGCGCGCTGCGCGACCGCCTCTCTCTCTCTCTCTCTCTCTCTCTCTCTCTCTCTCTCTCTCTCTCTCTCTCTCTCTCTCTCTCTCTCTCTCTCTCTCTTCCTACACTTTCAGCACCATGAAAAAATCAGTTTTTCTATTCCGCATATTAATATTCCCACCATTCGTGAGATATTTTCGACGGGTTCTCCTCTGGGCATTTCGGTCAAATACAATGACGGATGCCCAAGACTAACAAAGTTAAACACGGATTAGCAAATAATTGCTTCGCGGATCATTAAGTTGAACCTTTCATTTTTAATATTAATATTTCGTATAAATTCAGTTCATTCTATCCGGGCATAATGTTGAGAACGGAATACGTTATTACAATAACGAATCCTTTACGGTTCGATGAAAGGTGAAACCATCGTTGCCAAGATAGGGACGCGATTTGCATAAAAATCTTCGATCCAACGTTCCACGTTCCCGAAAAATCATTCTGACGCGATCACCGGGTTAACTCGACCTAAACAGCAGCTGGCCATCGAGAAAACGGATCGACGCAACAACAAGGAAGAAAGATCGAGCTGCCCTCGATCGCCGGAGATTCCAGGATCGCTCTACGATCGATTTACGCGAAAACAAAAGAAAATTACTCGCGAAAAAAGGAAAGACGCGCGCGACTCGTTGCAGAAGAATTTCCTCGTCGAAGCTACTTACAATTAGTTCGATCCGATGGAAACACATTTTTCTTGATCGATATAAACCGACATCCCCATTATCGGCCAGCGCGAAACTCGTTCGCTTGGATTTTTTCTTCGGAAGATCGATAAAGATCCGGCGATGATCCGATTACGGCGAGCAGAACCGTTCGATGATCGTTCGCGCCAATGTTGCTCGAACATTAAAGACCGCATCGACTCGATCGACTCGGACATTGTGGGTCGTTCTTTTTTTTTTCGATCCAGAATGTTCGTCGGAACGCGAAAAATTCTCGCCGTGAATTATACGGTTCAGAAACAGATTAGAATGTTATCGGTTCGTGTTCGTGTTCGTGTTCGTGTTCGTTTACTCACTCGATCTCCCGTTCGAGGAAATCGACACCGATCGTCTTCTTGTAGTCCCTCGTGTACGTCCCCTTGCAAAACCTCTGGATCATCGATGATTTCCCTACGGCGCCGTTACCAACTATCACCACCTGCGCAAAAATAGTTTCCTCGTTACTGGTTCCTCGTCCCTGAAACAAGATACGCCATAGACCGCTGCGAAAAACTCGCGTAGTATGTACATCGTACACTAGGATGATTTTAGTTTTTCGTGATATCGTGATTCAACGGTGGTAGAATTAATTTCAGATCAATTAAGAACGCGTGTGTGTTCAGGATTGATATACCAAGCAATTCTAATTAATTGTAAGTGGAAGAATTATTGTCGGGATTAACCATGCACTCGGATCGCTTCTAATCGTTAGAAGAGCAGCGCAGCGCAGCGCAGCGCAGCGCAGCGCGCAGCGGCGCGGTGTTCGTTACCGGGGCTAATTTCGATTCAATTGAAGATGGTTACACGGTTGCTCGCCGACTATCGCGAAGATGGACTTTCTAAAAGCCATAGGTCGAGCACGAATAAGGAAAAGGTACTGCGGTGAATTTCTCGCGAGAGATTATCCGCAGACGCGATTAAACGTCGGCTGTTAATTCGGTGATACGTATCGATCCGACTCGGTCGTGTAATCAAACTCGATGGCTCGCTTCGAGTTCGAAAGTCTACATCTACATACAACAATAACCCTGATGAGCTATAAATCGTATTACCCATGATTTAGGATAATTTGAATAACGCGGGAGAAATCGAATAAGAATTGCGAGCAGAATAGCTACGGGCGTTAAACGCTGAACGCTAAAACGTTATTCCTCCACTCGAACCTTTTTGCGATCGATAAACTAGTAAAGACTCGAAAATTACATGTACGTAGGTACAAATTATACGTTAATGTAATTCTCGCTCAACCGCAAGCATCAGCCGAGAAAACATTTATTTTCCTCCTAATTAACGTAAATCTAGTCCGGACATTTGACTCGTAAAATAGTTGAAAACAAATAGACTATGACTCGGAGAGAATTTGCCGTCGCGTCGTTCGGTTTAAATATGTATAACATCGTAAACTCTGCCGGAAGACGCGAGAACCCTATGCGGGACTCGGAGCGATAGCAACGGAAAAGGCATTAGCGATAAATGCAAACAACACAGCAAGAACATTCGCAGACGTTGTAAACAGTAAAAATACCGGGCGATCAAACGGACCGTTCCGTAATTTGTTAAAATTCTAACAGTGCGCTCGCTGGGACATTACGTGACCGATTGTGTGCGCGCGAATGACATTTATTCGACGGTCTCCCACAAAATCGTGTTTACGATCTTCGTAATAATGAAATAAGCAATTTGAAATGAGTCAGGTACCTACTTTGAAGTAGTAAAACTGGCATTAGAATAATTTAACTATGCGCGAAACAATTGCAATACGGCCGTGGCCGTCGAAACTGATCGACGACATCTTCGAGATGCCAGAGTTACGAGCTTGTCAATGAAAATTAGGAAACGCTATCGAGCTACAAAGTTAGTTACACGAGGAACAAGTTCCCCATCGTGTCGAGCAATCGTTAAACATATCTTTCGTTAGACAGTTCGCATTATATTGGTCTTGCCCCGTATACGAATCGCTTCGTTACTCAACGAAACCAGGAAACGAGAAGTCATGTTATTACTTGATTATTAATGCCGATCGCGATAAAACACAGTCTTGCCACGCGGCGATAATATTCATACGCATTAGAGTCGCCGACCGAGGCAAATTCGACCTCCTTTCTATGATTGATGTCACCATTAAAATCAGCTATCCCCAAAGTCTTTAATAAACAGCCCGTGCTTATGGAAATCCACCGTTTCGTGGGGGCAGTCTACCGAAACCGTCGTCGTGGAAAAAATCGTATGATTAGTAGTATTATTTGAAATTACACCCACCCGTTGTTGTCACAAGTGTCTATAAAATCCGCAATCTGTTCAACGAGACGAGGCAGTGAACACCGGGCATACGCGTACTTTGTCAACTATCTGAGAAAAGGGTAGTTTCAACTCTCTCTCTCTCTCTCTCTCTCGCTCTCTCTCTCTCTCTCTCTCTCTCTCTCTCTCTCTCTCTCTCTCTCTCTCTCTCTCTCTCTCTCTCTCTCACTGTCG
The DNA here is from genome assembly GCA_916610235.2 of Lasioglossum morio. NCBI lineage: Eukaryota > Metazoa > Arthropoda > Insecta > Hymenoptera > Halictidae > Lasioglossum > Lasioglossum morio. Next base: position 294,432 of record OU744331.1, read on the forward strand.
CGCTCGAGTGGCTACGTTTACCTTGGACAGACTATAGTAATTATCAATTGACTGAGAGATAGCTCGGTCGGTTACGAGTGGAAGTCGACGATTCGATGGAACGCGTAATTTGAATGCATCAAAAGGACGATCAAGGCAGAGAAATGATTCTCGGTCGTTACGACAGATACGGATTGCGGATGCTGTCCGAAGAAAAGTTCAGGTGAAAGCCGTCTATTTGACGACATTCCTTGGCGAGTGGTTAACGCGCATGTACAACGGGAACCTGTCCGAATGGAATTATCGATAGCGCACGTTTCTCCGACTCTTTATGGTCGCGGCCATGTTAATTCTTCGGACGAGGATGGCGAACAATGGCCGCGACACACGCGGGGAAAAGTGGTCGAACCACGCGTGTGAATGGCTTTCGTGATTTCAGGTTGATTAACAGTTTTTCATGTACAGTTACCAGCCGCGCGGTTGCAATTTCAGCGGAAGAAACGGAGGAAGCGGTTAATTACGAATACGCTCTCGCGCGCCTATATCTCGCGGAGAGCCCACCGCTTTATTGCGATACGTTTAATTTAATTAATAGCTCGCGAAGGGTTCGCGTCAGGATTCTTAACTACGGACAACGCGCACCGTTCGAGCGCCAAGCGCCAATCGCCAAGCGCCGCAGCTTCTAATTGTCATTGGACGACTCTATTTTCACTAGAGATCGCGGTTTTCAACGTGTACCAAAATAGTGTAGTGCGAATTTAAGGATCCGTGTAGATGGATCTGCAACTACGGTTCTGTAGGGAGATGCCGTCTCCGAACGGCTGGAATTCCGTCGAATGTCGCGTCGCGTCGCGTCGCGTCGCGTCGCGTCGCGTCGCGTCGTTCGTTGGTAACGGTAGTGACGCGACGATTCGATACTTGTTATTAATATTATCGATTGTGTTCTTCACATTTTGTAATATGCGATTTTTTATTATTCTGATACGACGTGTGGAAACGAAAAGACGTGTTTGATCTTGGACGGAGATTTAGACGGGATAACTTTATCAATTGCATTCGTTATATTTCAAATTAAACGTTCAATTATTTTCTGTTTACGGACGTGTGTTATCCTTCCGACAACCTTAATCCTACAGTTCTAACGATATTCGAGCGGTCGGCAGCCGGGAGAAGAAGACAGAAAGAAGAAGTATTTGTATGTATGTATTAATAAATATGCGCGCATCGGGCGGGCATCGGATTCCCGAATTTGCATATTCGCATCGTTCGCGACGCCTCCTCCGAGTGAACGACACGTTCCCGTCGCGTGTAGGAACAGGAACCGGTAAAAAATCTGAAGGATCGACGCGCGTCGTCGGCCTGGCCGAAGGCATTGTACCATACTTTAAATAATTCCGCGAAATTCGAGATAACGGTGCGCCCGAACCGAGAAGTGGGTTAAGTCGATAAGGGCCCGTGTCCTCCTGAACCGGTCCTCCGAATCGAGCTTCCATACAACTGTACACGGTGACCCATTAAAAACACATCGCCTCGAACGATACGGATTTATTGTATTTTTACCACCGCGCCTAGCTGTTTTCGAAATATTTTATAACACGGGGACACGATGCTACGCGTTCGGGCGAGAAGGAGTAGCTTGGTCATCGTGCTCATTTAAATATACAATAATATGTTAGGAGATGTTTATTTGTTGGTAGAAGTAATTTCTTGCGAACAGTGTGTGTGTTGGGTCTATCTTCGGTGTACAAAAGGGTGTTAAAAAAATCTTAAGGGAATACGTTTTCAGGAACCACCCGCTATACAAACGGTGATATAAGGGAATGCCCAATAAACCTACGGTCCTAGCAGTCTGTCCAGAAACATGTAAATTTAGGGACGGATTCGGTGTAAATTCGGCTTGTACAAGACACACGCACGCGTGCACGAGTTCCGCCTGTACCCGGCTAACGAACGATTCAACTAGAAAATAAACCTGCCAGTGTTTACACGTAGGAAGGTAGACTATAAGAACAAGGTAAGCTTTCCGACCCGTTTTTAATTTAATCGTGCACAGAAAACTTTATTAATTTCCAATAATAAAGATGAGCGCAGACATTTTTTGCCTGCAAAAAAGTCAGCGAAGAAATGGATCGATATTCATTGATCGCGACTTTGAAGAAACCTATCCTATCCTATCCTATCGTATACGTACGTACACGGCGCCGAACAGAAAGGCCGGTAATTAATTGTCTTCACCGTAATTGTGTGTTGAGCAGTTCTTCGGAAACGGTTCTAGGACTATCTTATTTGCCTTATATGTACGTGAACCGCTTCGTCCTTCAACTTCTCGACATCTGCTCCGAAGGACGTTTCGTTATGCGTGCATGACCTTGAATGACCTTGCACGGGAGGACATTGAACTTGCTCGAAAAGTGACTGTCGCCGTCGGCGAGATAAACAAATCGAGGGTGCCCTATTTAACGACAATCTCTCTTGCTCTACGGGGGACTCGTTAACCGTTAACATATCGATTCTCCTCGCGGATCAATCGATGTATTATCATGATTCTACGTACTAAATATCATGCACGTTTTTATAATAATTTCGCGATTACATTTTAACACATTACCGATCGGTGATTATTGCATATTTTTGAAAAATCTATGGTACATGGGTAAATTTTCATTTAGCATTTAGTATGAACTAACTAAGTCACCCTCAATAACGTCGTCTAATAGTTTCATTTAAGATTGCAATGTCAAAGAAAATTTCTATGCTTTTTTTTGGTACAGCAGAATTATTGAACATCCTATTAATAGGCTTCCGGTCGGTAAAGTGTTAAGTAAGTAGATTGACTACTGTATTTTATTTTACAAGAAGCAATGCGACGAAATAGTTGAAATAGTTGATAATGGAACGTTCGATTTCAAGTATCTGCACGCGAAATAATTGTAAACGAATATTACCCCTGACAAACGTACATACATAAGTAGTCGGATCGATTCGATCATGAGCGAAACACGATGCCCGCGGCCTGATATTCACGAAAACTTCTCGTTATTCGCCGTCGCGTCGGCCTATCGACCATATGCTCGTTGTATGTAATACACAGAGACGCGAACAACAAGCGTTTCGGCAACTATTTACCTATCGCATCGTAGATTATTCTCAGCTACAATCGAATAAGTACTGTACGAAGCGGGAACCCGATTTACGCGAACGTGTGCAAACATTCTCGGCGTTTTTATAGCTATCGTAAACGGAGGCAGCAGCCCGCAGAAAGTATTACCGCGAACGCGCGAACGGCCGATGGCCAAATTGAATATACCGTTACTTCAACTAACTTCAACTAAATGAATCGAATTGATCTGAATTTGGATACTGATAATTCGTACTCGTTGAATAATGAATACGAACACTCGATCGATACCAGCATTACCAGCAGCGACATGGTCAATATTAAAAAGTTTCGGTCAAGCATCGACAGTTTCACTAAACATTCGAGGGCGTGCGCGATTCGATCTTAATCGTGTCTACGTTCTCCCCTACGAATGGCTAATAATTACTATATCCAACGGCGATAGTTATTGGAAACGAACGGCACACCAATTAAACCTCCGTATACTAATCGTGCGAATATCTCCAACACCCCACAGGCTAAAGAAAAAAAGTTTACAACTTCATTCGCAGTATTTCGAGACCATTACTAAAACGGGTTTATCCTACTTAACGTTTTGTAAAAAATCGAATAGAAGAATCTCAATTTTCATAGACGGGCATTCCATCGATGTGATTCCGTGACAGTTGGAGCGAGAGCATCGAACAACGTCTATATAATAACCAGCCATAAATTGGCTTTTTTCGGCTGACAGTTTTTCTGCTTTTGAATAACGGCGATCACGCGTTGCCGTTCGAGTCAGGACCGGAATTTCTAATGTCCATCGAGAAATGCCGAGAACTATTCTTTCGTCTTGTAACAAAATTATAATAGAACATCTGAAAAATCTGTGCTGAATAATTTTATAATTTTTCGGAGCCGTATCAACTTTGCCACGGATCACGTTACCGACCGTTTTTTAATGCCGATATCTCTCGTTGGTATAAAATTGATTGTCACCCGTTCCGATGAATTTTATTCTTATTTAATCGGTTCCAGGCGCACGTGTCCAGCACACGATTCATCGGGTAACACCGTCCTAAGCGATATTCGTGGACTCAAACTGATTGCTCCTAAATAGATTCGCGTTAATCTCAAGAAACAATTGCAACTTTTCGATTTTTCGATTTTTCGAAAACATGGCGTTTTGCATGTTTGAAATTGGATCCTCGAGGATCGGTATTCGACTCGAGACGGTCAATTCCGTTCGATATCTCTAGGCGACGAAATGAGATGTAACGACGTATGGGCGCACAAATTGCTCGTTTCAGCTGTGGACAATAAGAAGGGTAAAAGTAATGCGTGGTTTTACATGAACACTCCCTATGAAAATGTCAGTGTGTACCGTTATAGCAATTGAAAGATAAACCGCAATCGTTGAAGCAAGACTACATACGCAGGACCGGCAGACCTATCGCACAATATTTTCACGATACGAGCTGTTCGACATAATTGCAGTCTTTACGGACACTAGTAAAAACAAGATGCTTTCCGACGCAGAGCATTTTCTCTTTCGAATAGAAACGATCTACGAAATAATGACATTGGTGCGCGTATTCCCGTTTTAAATTTCCCACACTTTTTCCCCACATTTTCTAATATTCTAAGCAATTTTTTCTGATAATCCGTGTATCCTCTTTCTGTTTACCCGTTCGCGACTATTCAACTATTCGTCTGCGGAAATTATTTATTCCGTTGATGGGGAAAATAAGAAAACCGGTAGAAAACAGTAGAGAGATTGATATTCCTAACTCCTAACCTATACCCTGTCTTAACCGGCTTTCGTTGTGTGCGCTACACACCGCTACATCGAAATGCAGATCTGTCACTGCGCATACGCATTTCCGAAATCTGATCTGATTTGAAACATCGAGAAACGTGCCCGCGCACACTCTCGCTTTTAATCTTCAACTTTTCCGTTTCGTTCGCGAAAACGAATTTTGAAACCAAGTTTCGTTCGGAGAAAGAGTGGATACATAAATAGACGAGCGCGTGTAAACAATGCAGTTTCCTGTTATCGAGGAAAGGCTGATTGAGGCTGATATATACATAGATATATTTTAGTGTTTCGATATGTTTCGAGGCGCGCCAATTAAAAAGGTGTTGTTTCGCATGGGCGTCGAAGGGGAACGAGACTGAGCGTTTCTCGCCGGGAGAATATCGAGAGAGGGATGAAAATCGGATTTCTGATCACCTTGAGCGATATCTCGAGTTCTTCCTCCCGCATTCTGACCGTAACGTGATTAGCATAATATCCAGCTGCAACGTATCCTGCGATGTCTGCCGTTGATCATTCGTGTGAAAATCTCTATTATTTAGCCGTGATCACCTTTCCCGATATTTCGACTCGACCACTTCGCGCCGTGACCAAGACATCGTCAGGTATTTCGAATAAAACACACGCGGCGCGTCCTGGTTTTACTCGCGGGACCGTTCAATGGAAAATAAGTCTCGTCGAAAGAGCAACGCACGCACCGGACACGCGAGTACGCGCCGCTAGCTGACTGAACACCTGTACGAGACACCTGCCGCGACTGATCGTTCAGTGACTTTCCCTAGTGATTTTTCGGAAGCCTCAAAACAGTTGCCAACCGCTGAGACTCGAGACTGCTTGAGACTGCTCGAGACGCTAGACGCTAGCAAGCGGACTGAAGCGGACCAGGAAACAAACAGTGCACGCAGATATGTACATATTCTGCCAGATTTCTTGCGCATGCGCGCCAATTTTAAAAATTCTCATCTAAACAAAGATCAAAACAAATTTACACCTTGCAACGGCAACGGAATAATATAATATTATTAAATATAATACGTTATATGTTATACGAGGGTAACAGTTTACGATTCTAACAGTTTATTAAAGCAAAATATATCATTAGGATTTTATACATACGTTGAATATATTTCGTAAGATATTTACAACAAATATTAAATGCAGCACATAATTGTTAATAAGCGTCGAGAGAAAAAAGAAAGACAACGTGTAATTAAAGTAAACGAGTTTCATGAACTTCAGTCTGTAGTAGATGGTTAAAAAATATAATTTAATTTGTAGAAAAAGGTACGCGAGATACAGAAGAATTCCGGTGGTAAGGAGAAGCGGCAAGGAATGTAAAAAAATTACAAAGAAGGAAGTTAAAATTACTTTCTGTAATATTTCTGAATATACGATATATATGTACATGTATACATATAAACGTATACACATTCATATATACATGTTTTATGTATGTATATGTATGTATAGGTAATTACACAATATCTAATGTTTATGCATATTGTGTATATGTATGCATACATATAAAATTATAAAGTTGTATATGTATAGTAATTGTTACATGGTACGCTTATGTACGAACAATTTCAATGACAATACTATTTCATTGACATTACAATCTTTTCGTTTCTTTTTCGTTCAACAATCTTCTTGCACAGAGGATCATGATATTTCACCTAGTTGATACGTACGCAGGCGCTACGTCCTCTGCTATCCATTTCGCGTTCAATTAAGAAGAAAAGTATCGATTAAGGGAAATTATTGAGCCCGTCGTATAAAAATCGCGTAACATCATATGCATCGATGAAACCTATATATAAAAGAGAGTTTAGTTATGTTCAAATAAAACTGTACAGAATATAAATATATATGCTTATATAAAAATTTATTTTTGTACAAAATCGCTTCGCATACCCTACGTAAATGATTTCTGAAATCGTTCCCATCGTTCGTTTTTGTTTTTTTTTTAATATTATTTGCTAGATATAGTATCATTTTTCAAAAATAATAATGTGACAAAATACTTTCAATTATCATGTGACCGCAAGAAGGTAATCAAAGTTCCACGAATACTCGGTTTCAACGAAAATTCTGTTCTCCGTTTAACCCTTAATATCTCCTCAAATGAAATCTTATTTTTCCAGTTACAATCGAAGATATTTCAAACACCTCTTTCTAAACGCTATAAAAACACAATTAGCCCCGCTTGTTTTTTTTTCTTTTTGGCAGTATAGATGTTTATATATTCTTATATTTTGAATTGTCAGTGATCTCCGACAAGACATTTTTCTTTTTTTTATGTCAACGAATAATCCGCACTCGAGTAAGAAGCAAAAACAAACAACACCAAATCCTAAATATGTGTTTTACGAATTTTTCATGTTTTCTTTTCATAGATCAGTTAGACTTCCTTTTTATATGCAGTGGAACAAAAATACATATCGTAAATGTAAGAATAGAAGAATGAAGATTTTTCCAGTAGAATATATGTAAATAAATATTAAACACATTGTACAAATCTCTATAAAAAAAAGAATGCAAATAATCTAAAGCATGTGTAACATGTTTACTCTAAAAGCATACGTAAAATAAGGGAAATTATTGCATAATTTTATACGGGGTTTAGCTGTGTGAAACCATTTTCTTTAAAATATAGAATAATAATAAAACACGAGAATTATCGAACTAATAAAGTTAACGATAGCTAGGATAAGTCTCATAGACAGATATATAAAAATGAGAATTTAAGAATTCGAAAATAAGAAATTTAATCGATAAGAGAACATGGTCTAGCGCAAAATTAGTAGTAGGACCAACTCCGTACTGCTAAATTTAAATTTAAAACATATTACAGTACGATCAAGTGAGAAATTAGGGCATTGTCAGTGTACAGTGTACATGGTTCTAACAACATTAACGTTAATACCCTCGCGTACTTTCTTATGTTATCTTACACGTTTACTACTTTTACTATGAACAATTACGAACGTTTCGATTAGATGCATTGCTTCTATTTAGCATGTATTTGTCCGAAACTTGTCTCAGAGTCGACATAGTCAGCAAACATTGTAAAACGAATATCTCCGGCAATGGAAGTAAGAATACTTGTCCTAGATACATCGTATTGCCACGTATTGAAGTGCTTGTCAAGTTTGAACGTTCAATTTGTAGTCAGTACAATTCTTGGCATTTTCATGTCTTTAAAGGGAATGAGAAAATTTTAATAAATCACTCCTCCAGGGATATAGACATCGTTTGAAAAAGGTTGTGCATCGAAGGTATCTCACCTACATCGAATATACGTAATACTTTTGACAATTGCGTTATCTCGTCAATATCGATATAGGTAACAAATTTCTACTTCAAAAATGTTAACTTCCACAAATATTGCCTAAAGATACACTATTAATATCCGACATTTATACGTTCAGTAGTGTGTTGTAAAAGAAATTGAAAAATTGAAACGTTGCCGTTGACTTCGTTAAAAGTCGCCCAAGTACCGATCTTAATTCTCGTAGGTATATAATTATTCGTGAATTGACAAGCTCGCTCTAAAATTTCACGGCAGCCACCGGAACATGTAACGAAAGCAATCCGTGTAATCGCTAAAAAAATAAACGACGTCACCTTCCATTAAAAGACGACCACCGTTTAATATAAACTATTCTCTGAAATATCACAAACATCCGTGTCCCGAATAAATTGTTAATTGTAATAATCTGCATTCTTCTCGTTGCATGTACATATATAGAATACCTATCGTGTCTTGTCAGTGTCGTGACGAAGCATACTATAACAAAAGATAGTAGTTCGGTTTAATGCCTCAATACGCTGATGCTTCCTTGTACTCGGAACCTTCCATGGTAAAGAAATCTTCGAGCTTCCATTGAAGCGTTTCGAAGGTTGGCCTCTTCATTGGGTCTTTATTCCAACATTCTAACATGATATCGTATAATGCGGTCGGGCAACCAGGCGGACATGGCATCCTGTAACCATGCTCGACCTGGTGAAGTACTTCAGCATTTGTCATACCTGTGCAACACAAGACCAACCATTTCACCACGTTTTTATTCTTTCTCAACGTAATGAAATATAAAATATAAAACACTTACCCGGGTACGGTATTCTGCCATAGGTGACCAATTCAGTAAGAAGAATACCAAACGACCATACGTCAGACTTAATACTGAATTTACTATAATTCGCAGCTTCGGGTGCAGTCCATTTAATAGGGAAACGGGCTCCGACGCGAGCTTCATACTCGTCTTCTTTGATCAATCTAGCTAAACCGAAGTCCGCAATCTTCACGACATTCAATTCTGCAACTAAAACGTTACGCGCGGCCAAATCTCTGTGAATGTAATTCTGCGACTCGAGGTATGCCATACCGGCTGCAATTTGCGCAGCCATATCGATCAATCGTTGCAAATTCAATGTTTTGCCCTTTCCTAAATACAGAAACATTTTTAGCGTATAATATATAATATATCGAATAATTCAATTATATTATACCTTGAACAGATACGTTTTGATTACCTTGCAAAAATTCTAGCAAACTACCATTCCTCATCAATTCGGTAATAATATAGATAGGCTCTTCCAAAGTGCACACAGCGTACAGTTGAATTAATTTCGCGTGACGAAGTTTCTTCATGATTTGTGCTTCTGCTAAAAAGTCTTTAGGATCCATGGTTCCAGGCTTGAGCGTTTTTATCGCTACCGCTGTGGTATTGTTCCATGATCCTTCCCATACTTCTCCGAATTGGCCTTGTCCCAATTTTCTCACGAATTTCAGAGACGAACGATCAATCTCCCATTGATCCCGTGTACGATGGCTAAGACCCTCGGTAACAGGTTTCTCAACCTGTCAACAAAATCAAGTACAGACCAGTCAATGGTTGCTGAATTCGAATGTCTCTTAATGAAATGGTGTTACTATGGAACAGATGCTTTTTTACAATTTGCACACTAATGAACGAGATGTACAAAATTTAAGTGTATATCAACCAAATTTCTAATGGTCTTTGAAAAAAGTTTGAGCGTTCACTTCAATTTTTAATACAAACCTAAAATGAAGCCCCTTAAAGATGTCGATTGGGCTGCGTAACTGCTTGTTAAGTTCGTGAGGCGCTCGTTATAAGAATTAACAAACAGCGAGTAGAGACAGTTTGCTAAATGAAAACATCTAGTCTAGTGATTATACGATAAAAAGGAAACTAAACAGAACCATTGGCTATATGGCAGGATGCATGTGATCATAAGCGAGTGTTAAATTATTCAATTTCATGCCTTCTGACATTCACATGGGCTTTATAAAAAAAGATGTTTCAGTGTGACATGTGATAACTGGCATGTATGGAGTGTAATCCGAAAGTTGTGCGGTGAATGGAGCTTTATTTTTTTTTGTATGTACAACAATACTTTTAGAAAGTCGCTAATACTTGTGTTTTTTATAGACGAGAATGTAAAGTCATTACATATAATTCCAGGAACTTAGTAATTGAACACTTATATGCGATACAAGACATAAATTCATATACTAACGATTGCTTCCATTGTGTTGTATACATATATGTATGTATATATGTATATACATATATATATATATATATATATATATATATATATATATATATATGTATATATATATTATCAAGAAGAATGTAGCACCATACGTCAACTACCTTAGCAACATAAAATGCTCTCAATGCCTTAAAGTCGCAACATTTTAGAAAAGTAGAAAGAATTTATGAACTAGAGATAGGTAAAAATTTGTAAAGATTTAAGGAAAATCTCAGTCATTGGGAGCATTCGAAAATGGAATTCGACAAACAAAAATGCTTCCTTATTTGTATCGTGAAATTTTCTTGTGCGATGGCTTGATAAAAATCTTTCAGAAAATATGTAAAGTTCATTAGACGAGAAGAAAATCTGTTTTAAAATTCCTTTATGCGTGTACAGACGCAAGAGAGAATCCTAAAACACGCACGTTTATAAACTGATCTATGAATTTAGATTTCATATAAAGGATGTTTCGTGTATCTGTACAAAATATATTATTTACTATATGTATATAATGTAATATAATAACATTTTTCCTTTCCATTTTGGATTTTTGTTCTTTTGTGCGCTCCTTAATGAAAGACATTGTAGATGATGATTCGGCATGAAAATTGTAATACATGTTTGAAACATCCTGTATATCAAACAGATTTTAAGCACACAGATGACAGTACATTGTCCGTTATAGTCCACATTAAAAAATTCATATGTCACTGTGCTCCATCGTAACTAATTTCAGTTACTTCGCGTTGAAGGAGCACATACAGCTACATGTGCGTAGGTTTTGTTCATTCTTACATGTGTGCTTTCAATCCCATTTCTTCTAAGAAGAAGCTATGAAGTTCGGCAAGATTAAGATTATAAAAACAAGTGATAAAAAAGAATTATTCTAAATGAAACATGACGATCTAATGTCTTTGAAACATGAATCCATAGAGGACGGGCTTGTGCTGAATGTACAGGCCAAAGACATAATGGATAAGCGTTTATGTTGAAATGAAAAATTAACATGTTATGTCATATTGGGACATTCAATTTACCAAGAAAATCCAGCGGGAGGTAGGGTAAGCAATAACAGAGAAACAAACAAAGTCTATTCAGATATCAAACTTTGCAAGATTATTCGTCAAACTAAAAGCTGCTTTCACACCTTAATATTTTACAAAAATAAACTGTAGTAATAAATCGACTATATATGATTTTTGTCAATATACGTTCCTTTCGAAAGCCAATTAGAAATTTAATAATAGGTCATTATTCATCCTTACACATAATAATATCGTATAGAATAAATCAAAAATCCATCCTATATCCTAAAATATGACTTTGTCCAATAGGCATTGCTCTCTCAAATATTTTTCAAATAATTCTCTCTCTGCATTATATTGATCATTATTATATTAGCTAGACCATATGTGATTTCTCTTGAGCAAAGTCCAACTGGAGTTTAGACAGTGCTATAAATATGTAATACACACGTATGTGTGTGCATAATATACACACTACACATGTATATTGCATGTATCCATACATGTTTCAGTGTAACTTAAAAGTTAGGTGAAAATATTTATATCATTTCATTTATTTTATGTACAAAATTAACCATATTGTATGCTTGTGTACAATATAAAGATCAATAGTTTCATGCACTCATGTTCTTACTTTCACTTTTAGCATCTTATTATATTCAGCTTACATTCAACATCAAGGGATTTCTGCAAGGCTATTATACGTATACCGGAATAGAAAATCCAAATAGATTGATCAAATTTTTATCAAAACAATTGGAGAAACCCCTTGATAACATTGTTCAACAAATGTTAACTTTTTTCTCAACTTCTAGCTCCACGTGTGGTTTTTGGAAAATCAACTTTTTCCAAATTATTGTTTTTTCTATGAACCGTTAATCGGAAGTTCAAAATCAATATATGTGTTGAACAATGGAATTAGTTTTAGTAATATAGTGAATAATAATTAAGCGGTACATCATGTTTCTTAGTATAATAGTGATATATTATTAAAAACCACTTTCATACATGCAGCAAGCTGTCTAAACTCCATTTATATGATATAGGATCATTAAAAATATTAATTTAATTAGAAAATCTGTCTTACCTGTACACACGGTTTGCAGAGATTTACGCAAAGTCCATCCGCATCTTTACTGTAATGTTCAACAAGATCCTGAAGGTTTCTGAACGTAGTTCTCCTAGCAATGAAGAAACCACCTTCGTCCAATTGCCTAATGCGATAGTGTTTAACCGTATCGCCGTCGCGTACTAGAAGAATAAATTTCATTGTAAACATAAATTCCATACTTTCAAAAATAGACTTTTCTACATGGAAGAAATTTTGAGCTTGGTTAAATTACCTGAAAGAGAATAATCATTGTGTCGACTTTCAGAATCTCTAATCAGAAATGCACCATGATCATTCTCAGGTAGCAACAATTTTTTCTCAGCTTCGATTCGTTTGATCTTTCTAAAGTACCATCTATAAAATAATAATATAAATAGACAAACGTAAATTTAATTATTAGACAATGGTGAGAATTAAATATTAAAATTGTTTTTACAGAAATTCATGGTTTTTCAAATTCTGTAACACGTTGCGTGTTCGCAAATTCATTATTTTAAGATACTAAGACAAGAATTTGAGTATAGGTCGTTAAAAAGAAATTATGAACTTTTATTTACAGTTATACAGGAAGAAGTAAAAGGAAGCATTGCTTATCTAAACCGACCGATAGCCAGAGGTGCTCAACTCGAGTTGATAAAACTTGAGATTTAATGCAGCCACTGTTAGTGAAAGCAAGGTCGCGACGATTACCTGAGTGCATAGAGAGAAAATTCATTAGGTGAAAATGTAACAAAGAAAATTGGACAGTTTGCTAGAGATGTTTAATAATCAGATTCGATTAATAATAATACTCTGATGACACACAGCCTGTACAGTGACACCAAAAATTTGTCATTTGAATATATAACTGTAAACTTATACATGACTATCATTCTTAATGCAACCACCTTGCATGTATATCGATCTTTTGCTATTGCTTCCATTTACCGCGATAAAAATATAATATTCTCGTGAAATATTATGCTATATCGAATTCTAATATTTCTATAAAATACTCTATTTTAATGTACTATAAAAATAAGTATTTCACAGGCAAGAAAGCAGTTTGTTTTAACTTACGGTTCTGCTTCGATCGATTTTAATTTTGCAACGTAATTGCTAGGAATATAGCCTTCCTGTCGGGTCCTTTTACTCCTAGCCAGCCACCAGTCTCCTTGAGTATCGTTTAGAATCTCTAGGTGTTCACCTTTTCTAAAGCTTAAATCTTCGTCTGTGCGCGCATCGTAGTCGTATAAAGCGACAAAAATTTTAGCTGTTGGCACATCCGCGTCTGGAATTTGCGGCATAGGCCTGATAGGATCCGGAGGAGGCGTCGGTACCGGACTAGCTTGAGACGCGACCGCCTCTATGTTAGGATTGCCTATTCTATCAGGCTTCTCTTTTTCGGTATCTGTTGGGCTGCTGAAACAATTACCCATGGTTTTTGAAATCTTACTTGAATCTCCACTGTAGAAATCAGCTGTCAACGTGTGTCATGAAATCTAGAGATTCTCGAACGTGTGTACGCCTCCGATATTTTCTCACGTTTGATCGTTTTGCATGGATATCGGGATACAGTGGAAACAACGCGATATTTTCGAAACGCACATGTCTCGATATTTTCGACACAGTTCTACATTGTCCGCGCACTCCTGCGAGTCCGGTTACGCACACACGAAATGCCCTTTGGCTTCTAGAATTTTTCGTATTAAGAATCACTACGGTTATTCGGTTAATCAGTTAATCGTGGAAATGTCTTTTTTAAAATGCGGCGATCATTCATTAAACTCGTATCTTTCTTCTCGAGAACTTCTCAGCTTGTTCTCTTCTTCCTAAGATACTTGCGACTCTTCCGTGAACATCTGGTATATAATAAACATCGAACACTTCAGATTAATCAGTGCGATTTCGCTGAAAATACACACAGTATTTAGAGTAAGCGCGACCATTCATTCGGATGATCGCTCTCTATAGCGACTAGCGACTACAGTGACACTTTCCATCGCCTATTGGTGTATGAGAAACTGTAAGAGACCGAGATACAAAAACAGAGGTATGCTCGATCGGTGTACGCATTTTCGTCAGGTTTGCGCTGATCTGCGCTGATCCGAGCTTGACGACATAATATGGCTTTTCTTTCTGATATCAGGTTAGGTACACCGTATCAATTTTCTCACTAAATAAATAGTAATATTTATCGTTACCTATATATTACACCCATTCGGAATAATATTCTCGGCGAAACACATTTTTTTTTCGAAACAACCAATTTTTACGAATATAGTAGCGTCGATAAAGACGATTGTTTAAGAACGAACTTTATTTATCTATTTTTTAAATATTGTATACTTTCCGAAGGAGCCAAAATCTGCCAAAATCTCTCGAGTATATCGAATTACACACGGTCCCAGTCTGTGCCTCTATGATTGTTCACACTTTGTTAAGGGAAATGACAAATCGCTTGAATTGATATAGATGTTAATTTAAACACTTCCGCTGGAATGACGTGTTTCAATCATTTCTGCAAGATTCGTTTATGCGTGCGTACGTACGAGCATTCGAGCATACCCTATTTTTTTTCTATTGAGTCCCGAACGAAACAGCGTGGGTGCGTCTTCTCCGAATGTATGTAGTGAAAAAAGGCTCGAGAAACTGTGTGCACGAGCGTCGGATGATGTTAAAACAAACACGAGATCAAATCCAGACTCCAGACATCAATCTCGAGCCAGTAGCTCCGATTAGTAGTTTCTTACGCGCACGATAAAACGGTAATAACTATATATCGATTGAATCGTAACGAACCGATAACGAGCACGGCGTTTTCGTGAAAATTCGGCGAAAAACACTACGTAAAGAAAATTCGAGCGAAAGAAAAAAAAAAAAACAGTTTTCTATGTATAGGTAATATTGCCCGCTCGATTTAAACTTGTTTCACGGACCGGTGCGTCACAATATTCCCGAGCGATATAAACTCTCTTACACCGGAAGATCATCTTTTATTTTTATTCCTCTTCCTTATGGTCAATAGTTTAACACTGACGGCGTACTGTAACACGACTCTCTCGGAGCACAACAGCGAACAGCCGTCGCACACAATGTAGACAACATAATTGAAAGTAGCGACGATGTCGCCATTGCATTAAATCGAATCCGTCAAAATTCAGATTCTCACATGTGCGACACCGTGGATCACGATACGAGGAGCACACGGACGATTCACCATCGATACGTACAATTACGGGACGAATCTATTTCGCACAATACTTCAAGACACCTCCACGATCGCTTTATCCGTCTTTAGAAACGAACGCGAGACACGAACAGACTTTTCACGAGAAACCGACGACGGAGAGGTGAAAACACCCATGGTGAAGGTAGCCAGCGGAATGCAGCTTTCGGACGAGTTCGGCTACGAACACGAACACGGCCGAACCTTCACCATCCCCAAGCCCCAAGCCAACTCAACGTCAACGCTCAACTTTACTTCTTACAATTAGGATAATATTGTCTGATTTGTTTGATTTTCCAAATGCATACAAATACTATCGATATATATATATATATATATATATATATATATGTATATATTTTTTCGGTTACAATCGTCGGAATTACTGCTGTAACTGCTTTTAGCTATCGCATCCGTACGTCCAAATCGAAAAATCCTCGGAAAAATTTGTTGTTATACGGGAAATGATAGAAAACTAGAAGATACGAGGAAGCATGAAAACGTTATCGAAGTTTTTATGTACTTTGATGTATATACATAGAAAATCAAAGTTACGCAATCCTTCCTTTGCTATTGGTTTTATCCTTTATCCTTTGAACTTTTTCTATCTAGAATGCAATATTCGAGAAAGTTCGACGTATATTTTATCAAAATTGAATTTAGAGATTTCCAAATTGTATTTGAATATTTACTAAAATATTTGTAATATTTGTATATATTCAATGTTGTAGATGGTTGGTAACTGTGCGACGCTAAATTATATTAAACGATACATGCAATGCTTATCGCTATGTTATCGATAGATTATATTTAGTACCTTAGAAATTTATGGAAGAAATGCCGTATAGTTTCCCTAAAAGATGACTTTGAGTTCATTTTTTTTTTGACGAATTCACTTTAACTTCACTTTAATCACTTATGTGTTAACGAAATCATAGTACGTGTCGCACTTTATTTATTCTTTAGTAAAAATTAGATGGTCGCGTCGACGCTCACCAATATCCGCGATACTACTGTATACTTGCTTCGAATTATCTGCCGTATACGTGTGTACGTATCGTGTTCCGCATTTGTACGTGTATAAAATCTCATTTATTACATTATCAGATTTCCTCGTTTATCCTCTTATCTTATAAAATGTACCAGGGGACGAAGGGAGGGAAGGGGAAGTGGGTAGAAAAAGAGATATAGCATACATAGTATTATGTATTTAAACAGTATGTAATATATATCATACAATATTTTGGCAAATTGAAAATTCTAATTGAGTATGATGCAAAAACAATTCTCCACAACATATTGGAGTCAGAAATTCATTATAACAGTTAGTCGACAATGTACCCGTAATCTTTTGTATTTTTGCGAAAAGAAATGCTGCGCCCTTTACAATTCCCTTCCAAGAAGGACAACACAAAAGTGACAAAGGAATTCTTTCGACTTCGGCGGTGTATTCGGTAAGCCTGTACCTGGAACTAAGTAGAAAACGGAAAGATGCGGCCCTCTGTACGAAGGTACAATAGCGCTGGGAATTTTCGAAACTCTTTTAAATGCATTCCTCCGATAGATACAGGAAGGAAACTTTTCTTACGGTCGTTTCAGTTTCCTTGTTACGCAAGATTTACTTGGCGGCCGTATCCTCGCTGGTATCCGTGTCAGGTATTTCTAAAATTTTTGGACCATAAAGAAGGACGTACGCGCAATGCCAGTCACCTCCGCCGCTAAGCTTTAGTATATCTTCGTTCGTTACAGCGCTGACATTTTCGTCATCGCATTTAAACCAACTATCTTCCGATTGTCGAATCCAAGCTACGTAATGACCGCTACTACTCGATCGTCCTCCGTGCGTTAAAACTGCTTGTAACGTGTAGAAACCGCTGTTATTTGATCCTAAATCTGTAATCGTAACGATGCAACGATAATATTAAAAGAACACTAAATTAATAGTATTACTAAACAGCGGTAAATTTTCTCACCGTTTGGAAACCAGAATGGATCCTGTTTCATCGGCTTTTTCTCAATTTCTGTGTCAGGTTTGTCTTTCGCCTGTCGCGATTCTTCCAGTAAACGGTCTTCGTGCTCTTTAAATTTCTCGCGCATAGGCGTAAGTTTACTTTGAAGTTCGTTGCTGCACAATTCAAAGGCATCGAACTCGAGAGGAAATTTAACGTCCTTGAGAATTTTTGCATTAATTGCTTCCTTCTCTTTATAATAAAAACGTACAAATTGGATAGTTAAATATGCTGGCAGTCTACTAATTTTTGACTACAAAATAAATTATCATATACGTTAAACATGAGACATTGTTCCAAACACGAGCTCTTTTTTCGCATTGTACATGATTTGTTTACCGTTTTCGTATATACAGCATCTCTACCTAGCGACGAGGACATCTTTGTGATTTGTTCTTGCATTTTATTCCTAAGTCCAGAATGCATGTACCTGACTTCGGTCGATATGAAACAGCTTAGTTGTAAAAATTCCTCCTTCCCTTTGGTAGGTGGCTCGTCTTCGGACTCTACGCATTTTAATTCCGTATCGAATGTCCCTCCAAAATATTGTTCGATCAACGATCGAGGCTTGTAACTTTGTCCCTCGTCTTCTGGAGATGCGGAATTGTCCTGCAACCGTTTTATGTTTGTTAACTTTTTTACAATGCAACTGTTTTCTTATCTAAATGTCGAATACGTAGTTCAAGTACCCAAACTTGAATCCACTTTCATAATAACCTTTGCTGGTAATTGGTGTTGCAACATTTTAATAAGCTCGGTCCAACATTCGTTGGCATCCTGTTGCTGAAATTCTCCGTGGTCAGATTTTTCGGCAAATCTTGGAAACCTTATGTGCATTAGCTCTACGAGAAAGAAGGGTGTGTAAAATATTCCTTTGTCCATACGTTCGTACAGATTTTTCAATGCAGCTGTTATATTATGCGCGTAGCTCTTGGTGGGAGTAAGTTCTCCCGAATAATTCGTTAAAGCATCTCGCAGTTCAGGAACAGTTTTCAGGCACTGTATAGTTGCATTAAGATAACAGGTATTTCCTAAATTCTTTAAACCAGCTGGTAAACCTAAAACTGAAGCTAATTCAGTCTCGTTCATGTCTTCGACGAATACCGGTTTCTCCATTGGTTCCATAGGTACATCTTCCTCTTTAGAACCCATCATTAACACGGTAATGCCCTATATCAAAGTAGAAACTTGCAAAATCATACAGATCGGTATTCTGACCTTCTAATATTTCTTATTTACAAACTATATCGTTGTCGATAAAAAATAGTAATGTGAACAATTTAAATCGCGCTCTTACATCTTTTATTTTGATGTTACCCCAGTCGTCATCTTTCAATGTTAGTCCTTTCAACATGACTTTTTGTCTTTCTGGCTGCACTCCTGTGAGCGCGAACAGTTGTGCTTTGAACAGCATGGGCTCTTCGTCCGTATTCACTTCCACATCGGGAAAAAGTTCCTTGCCCCATTTCACTTTAACTAAAAAAATAAAAAAACGTTGTAAAAGTCGGCTACCGAATGTCGTACGGTAAAACGCGATGCAAAAAATGTTAGGTTAGACGTGCGGGAATTTGAAGTTTCGCAATACGTACCCGTGTATTGAGGCATATTTCTTGAAATTTTTTCAACGTGTTTACTTCGTGCGAATGTATGTTAATTGATCAACTGAACTATTACAATGTTTGTCCACTACGATTATAAACTTGGGTAAAATGCACCGTCAGACATTCGCGTATATATGTCAATATATGTACATGTACTAAATACAGTGCATACAGTGATACAGACGTACATCTACAGGGTTATTCGCAGTGCTACGCTCAGCTACACACTGCTACACTGCTACACGCACAGACACCACACCACACTGGACCACACCGCACACACGTCATTGGGATCGGATTCGGGTCGTTCGGAATCGAGACATCGAGACCTCTCGTATTCGCTGATTCTAGTGATTCGTTTTAGTAACACTAATTTTTCTGTCATTCTTTCGGGTAGAATTGGTTAAATATTCATTGTTTATTTGATCAATTAACATTTCTTTTCGCGAACAATATCATAATGAAAACATTTATCATGTTATAAAATCGATAAAAAAATCATTGCTATACAATTAAAATTTATTTAAATGTAACGTAGAATAGATAAGAGAAAATAAAACATTACATGATCGATCACATAAGTAGTATGTATGTATATATATAGCATATATATACATATATATATGCATGAATGAATCTTTTATTAAGTTTTATATAGGGTATAATAACATATTCGATTAAATAGATATACTATTCGCGCAATTTCCTATAAATTAGGACCAGCCTAAAAATTATTAATGTCGAACTATCACATTGTTATAATCGTGACATTCAATCACGATTTTCTAATCTCACTTATTTGCTATAATGTCTGTGTAATGACTATAACAATACTCTTATGTTACAACAATTCGTGTATCGTGTTATTCTGCAGAGTATTGCGCTTAAAATTAACATGTAGTAATCTCATTGCGTAGGTTTCCAAGATTTACATTTTGCACCAAGAAATGTTTTTGGTTTCATCTAACGGTATAATGAGATGGCAAGTGTAGTCTTATCGAAATTAAGCCCAAACTCGCAGAGTCGAATCCCAGCTTCCAGTAGAGAGGGCAGTTCCGTCCGGGGAAACCCGTAAACATGATATTCGGTTTTCATGTCCGTACAAAAATGCAATTCGTTGGCATTTCAGAGTATCCCATATGTTTACAGTGTAGTCACTGTAACCGGCGAAAAGCAGGCGTCCGCTAACACTTAGGTCGACAGCGTTCGCCCCAAATATTATACTTTCTTTTGCGTAAACGGCTATTTCTCTATCGGCGCGTAAATCGAATAGACGGCAGGTTGAATCGTCGGAACCTGTTGCAACTGCATCTCCGCCGGGATGAAATTTTACCTAAACTCCAAAAGAAAATTTATTCCTAATATCGTTAACTCGACACCCTGTACATCAACGAACAGTATATAGAATAAACGTACAGAGTTAATATCGGACTGATGTCCTTCAAAACTTTGAACACATTGACCGGTACGCATATCCCATATCAGAACCATTTTATCGCAACTACCAGAAACAAATGTGTTGCCGGTTTCGCTTGGCGCTAAATCGATAGACATAACATCGCTGGAATGCCTAAGAAAACTTTGCAACAGTTGTCCACTCTCCACGTCCCATAAAGCGCACGTGCTATCTCCGCTACCGGTTAAAATTTGTTGATCGCTATTGGGAAACACGCAACAAGACATATAAGATGTGTGCGTAGCAACGGTCTTTTTGCGCATCGAGACATCGTCTTCTTGGCTCAGAGGATAGACAGTAACTTTGTTATCTAGTCCCCTGCAAAGAGAAAACATCAAATTCAATTCACTGTTGTCAAATCGAAAAGATAAAATTGATGCCAAAGTCAATTGATCACTATAGGTCATTAATATACTATGTCGATACTTTCGTCTATAGCAAAACATCTCGTGCGAGGAAAAACCTACGATTCGCTTATGTATCATCGAACAAGTGACCTGGAGTGGCCAGTTGTTTTGACATTGACTTTAATCTTAAACATGCTTAATACCCGCATGCTACAAGAGCACCGCTTGGAGCATAAGCGCAAGCCATAACCCAAATTGTTGGCATAGTGAGGGCATGTTCTTTGTTTGTCGTAAACGCGTCCCATATTATCATTTTGCCATCCTGGAATATGTAAAGCGTCAAGAAATATTTCATGGAATAAGCGAACAATTAAACTGGCCACTGACCTGCGAAGAAGAGACGATATGTCGTTTATCGGGCGACCAATCGGAACAAAGAACTTTTGCTTGGTGGCCTTTTAAAACACGACGTGGTTTGACGGTGGTACAATTAATCGCTTCGAGCCTATCTGCTACACTGGCAACTGAAACAATAATACAATTTAAGTGGCGATCCCATTCCTAAATACGTATTACGAAGGACGTGTCTCTTTGGCAAAGTTAATACGTATAACAATTACGAGTAATATCGTTTAATTTCTGTCGTTCTTCCTCCAATCGTATTTTTAAACTTTCAGCTTCTTTCATTAGTTTCTCTATAAGTTCTGATTCAGTGGCACCATCCATATTTTTAGGTTTACGATACTAGGTACTTGTCAATAAAAGATAAACAGTTTCGATGTACACGGTGCCATTCGAAGTGTCTTCTCTTACAAATCAGCCTTCATTTTCCTGTAACCTGTGTCGTTTTATTACAATGGATTACAGTTTCTTTCGTAAAAATAGTAAACGATGAATTACCAGACTTGTCACCTGCTGCTTTCGAGTAAGGAACACGGCCGAATTGTAATTATTAAGAACACAATGAACGGCTTTCTGCATGGACGAGTGTTTTAATCTTTTTTCACTTCTTTCTTGCTGATTATTCATTTGTTTTTACTCGAAATCGTCGACGGTATCTCTTTAAAACACGGTCGACAGCAATAATCAATACGATACGACAATAACAAACTTTAGCGCCGGTGCAATGACGCTTCCATATTCGGCCAACTTAACCTGACTATTTGACAGTTTCTGCAAACCTGCAAACCATAATGTTCTTCATTTTTACAAATGTTCATTTATTTTTCATGCGAAAAAATGCTTCATGCTTCATCGTTAACAATGGATATGCATTAAAACAATCTATTATTACTAAAACTATTGTTACAACTGCATGGTTTCGATATCGACCCTATTCAATTTTCACTGATTCTCACATCCGACGACGAACATTGCACGTTTTTTTACTATAGTTATATGTAATGCAAAACTGTCTAATAGCAATATTTTTCCAACGTGTTACAAAATTAATGAATAAACGGTCGATTTTATGTATTTACGACAAGAACGATAGGTACAATACATACTATTTAAAATAAAGAAAAGTTGAGAATAATTTAGAAATATACTTTTAAATATTTGTAACGTGTATGCGATAAGTATTTACATCCTCGAAAACGCATATTTTAAACAGCATCTTGATACATTTGTTATAATTGATTATACATCGAAAAAAATCCGTGTCCCAATTGTTATTTTCAAAACAACGAAACTTCACTCGTTTATGTATGTAAGTCGTTTATCAAACAGTTGTTGAGACTTTGCTTTAAAAGTGTTAATTGTATATTGGTATTTCGAAATAATTATTTGATATAAGCACAGGTCTAAGTTCTATGTTAATGAATAATAATTATACATTGGTCGCACAGTGATATACAGTTTGAATTCGAATTTCGTGTTCGTTCGTTATACTGGGAGTGTGCTACTGCGTATAACCTCGTATCCAAAATCTAATATGCTCGAAACTTGTAATTAAGGATTCTTTAATCGAGTGTGTCTTTTCATAAGAGTTTATTTAATATATAAATTACAGGAAAGTTTGCGTAGAGTATATTAAGAGCAGTATACAGTAGTTTATGGATTAATGCATGCATCTGGATTCGAGGTTACGGCGCAGGTCGATGGATATCGACTTCCTGCCGGTGTGGATGTCAGAGTGGGGTTGAACGGGACGTTCTTCTGCTCGTCCCTGTCTTGACCGTTCTTCGTTTCTGAATCCGTGGTCCGATTGACGGGCTTTCGACACACCAAAATGGCTCAACTGTCCCTACGTTTGGCTTCGTCGATCGCGAGGCAATTACCGAACGCTACGATCCAGGTAATCTTTTTCTTTCGAATCATTTTTTCAACCGATTCGCTAACGAAAGAATTGTTCCGTCGGACACGCCGACATTTTCCACCTTGGGACAACTTGTTCGAACTCGTGTATCCGTTTCGTCGAATCATTTTCTTCGCAAAGTTAACATTACTTTCCTTGACTAACGAGGATCTTTCTTATAATTCGTTGACAACTATTGTATTTCTTTTGTCAGAAGTACTCGTTTTGCTTGTAGTCTATTACATAAACAGAAGTATACCGAGTTATGTAATAAGCATTTGAATTCTGTTACATCTGAGATGTAACAATAATAAATTAAAAACCTTTTTTATAGGTGAAATGGCCTGCTGCCAGCATTGCCTCCTGCAAATACCATGTATCCTGCAGTCGTCGGTCTGCAGAAATCTCTTCCATTTTGGAAGAACGTATACTTGGTACATCTCCTAAGGTACATAGTGAATTCTGTCATTCGTTAAAAACACGTTGTAGTACGTAGATTTATACTGTTCATTGATTTTAAAAAAATATGTTATATAATATTTGGTGACATCTTAGTGGTTTATGCGTGCGTTACTTCCATGCATTTTATCTATGGATATTTATTTTTAATCAAACCACAGACCAATCTCGAAGAAACTGGTAGGGTGCTGAGCATCGGCGACGGTATCGCTCGTGTCTACGGGCTGAAGAATATTCAGGCCGACGAGATGGTAGAATTCAGTTCAGGGTTGAAGGGTATGGCTCTGAACTTGGAACCCGATAACGTTGGTGTTGTCGTATTTGGTAATGACAGACACATTAAGGAAGGAGACATTGTCAAACGTACCGGAGCTATCGTGGATGTGCCAGTCGGCGAAGAACTGTTGGGACGTGTCGTAGACGCGTTAGGTAATCCTATCGATGGCAAAGGACCTCTCAACAACAAACTGAGATTCCGTATTGGTACCAAAGCACCTGGTATTATCCCTAGGTATTTATTTGTTTTTAACACAATTGAAGAAGTACACGATTATTTTTGATTACACGGATCTCGTTATATATTTTTTTAAAGGGTATCCGTAAGGGAACCTATGCAAACTGGAATCAAAGCCGTGGATTCCCTGGTACCCATCGGCCGTGGTCAGCGCGAGTTGATCATCGGCGACAGACAGACTGGAAAAACTGCCCTTGCCATCGATACCATCATTAATCAGAAGAGATTCAACGACGCCGGAGAGGAAAAGAAGAAGTTGTACTGCATCTACGTTGCCATTGGTCAGAAGAGATCCACCGTTGCCCAAATTGTAAAACGTTTGACGGACAGTGGTGCCATCAATTACACCATCATCGTATCCGCGACTGCCTCCGATGCCGCCCCTCTGCAGTACCTGGCCCCGTACTCTGGTTGCGCTATGGGAGAATTCTTTAGGTATTATCGGTTTACGTAAACTTCTCTGGAATAGATAGGAAAAATGTTTAATTAAAAAAGTATCGTTACAACTTTTCATTCTCCAGAGATAACGGCAAACACGCTTTGATCATTTACGACGACTTGTCCAAGCAAGCCGTGGCCTACCGACAAATGTCTCTGTTGTTGAGGCGACCACCAGGTCGTGAGGCCTATCCTGGTGATGTGTTCTATCTCCATTCTCGTCTCCTCGAACGTGCGGCTAAAATGAACGAAAGTTTGGGAGGTGGTTCGTTAACTGCCCTGCCCGTCATCGAGACCCAGGCTGGTGATGTGTCCGCTTATATTCCCACAAATGTCATTTCGATCACAGACGGTCAGATCTTCTTGGAAACGGAATTGTTCTACAAAGGTATTCGTCCGGCCATTAACGTAGGTTTGTCGGTATCCCGTGTCGGATCTGCTGCCCAGACCAAGGCCATGAAGCAGGTAATTATCTACATACCTGATCAAGTATAAATTGTATAAATCTCATTTTGATTGATCACGCATTGCATCGTAGGTCGCCGGTTCCATGAAACTGGAATTGGCCCAGTACCGTGAAGTAGCAGCTTTCGCGCAATTCGGTTCTGACTTGGATGCTGCAACCCAACAACTGTTGAACCGTGGTGTCAGATTGACCGAGCTTTTGAAACAAGGACAATATGGTAAGATTCTAGGCTTTTACGAGCTACTTGGTAAAAGTGCTTCTGTACTAGAATACGGGTCTCGTTCGATCGAATCGTCGACATATTCGATAGAATCTTTAACGGGTGCAGTCGCTTTAAACTAATATTTTTTCAGTACCCATGGCTATCGAAGAACAAGTAGCCGTTATCTACTGCGGTGTCCGTGGATATCTTGACAAGATGGAACCCTCGAAAATTACTGCCTTTGAAAAAGAATTCCTTGCACACGTCAGGTAGCTTAAAAGCCCCAGTACCTTTTACATTTATTTTATTCGAATGCGCATCGATTTAACATTCGAACGTTTCAGATCTACCCAACGAGATCTTTTGAGCACCATCGCCAAGGAAAATACCATTAGCGAAGCTTCCGACGCGAAATTGAAGAAAGTCGTCACCGACTTCCTTGCATCGTTCTCAAATTAAATATTGTCAGTATAAATAAATAATATTTCTCTGCTATGCAAGAGACATGTGCAAATGATATTCATTATCATGTTAGTTTCTAATGTATACCAGTTGCACATTATAAATATTATTACGAAGAAAGAATTCCACAATCGAACGCTAAACACGATAGTACTACACAAATACTTGTACTCATTACACGTTGATCGTTATACAGTATCATAATTGGTTATTACCAGCGGTTGCTTCTCCTGAAATCAAATTTCATTCATAGCAGAAGTGGGAGAAGTGTCGGAAAGAGATGAGTAATAAAGTTCTAGAATTTTTTCAAATCCGTCTTCTTTATTTTCCATTAACGTGGAAGCACGTCGCTTATTTTTACACTAAAATATATGTTCAGTTCGCGTTCGTGACTTGCTCGTACAATTTCAAATGCCTAAATAACTCCAATTTGGCAATTTTCCGATTTACCAAATTTAATATGTTCCTTGATCCTTGGAAAATAATGTTACAACGCAGAATTGGAGTTTTCGTCGAAGTTAACTTTGATTAGGTGCATCTTCTTTTTGTCTACCGGTATCTCCTTCAACACTTTCGTGACTTTTCCTGTGCCGATCGTTTGACTCTTTTCGCGGACAGTAAAGACTTGACCATCCATCACAGGCATACGAAACATTAATGTTAACCTGGCGGTTGCGAATTCTCCCGGCATTAACATATTTACTCCAGCTGGCAATAAAAAGTCGAAACGAGAATACACGTTCCACGTTGCGCAGTAAATCATTGTACAAAATCCATTCAACTAGAAAAATCAGATATAAATTATCCGGATTGAAAGTCAATTTGAGCACATCGTATTTATTAGAATACATACCGGTACCGAGTTACGACGACCACCTTCCGCTTCGGATAGTAAATAAAACTGTACTTCAAAGTGATTAGTAAGATCTAAACTGTTGCTTTTACATAATATCATTCCTCTGCGTATAGAATTTAATTTAATACCCCTTAGTAGAATGCCGATATTGTCACCGGCATGTGCTACCGGCACACTTTTCCGAAAAATCTAATGAAATATTTACAAATTAAATGTCATTATCGGCAGCTCGTTATGTAGGTGAAACCTGCGTATTAAAATATAACTAAATTGTTACCTGAATATCTGAAATATGAGTCTGCATCTTTTCATTGAAGCCTAATAAATCTGCTGCTTCACCTTTTTTTATATTACCCCTTACCATTGTTCCAACTGCAACTGTACCTCTACCTGGTACAGTGAAGATATTATCAATAGGTACTATGAAAGAAGACGTATAATCTCTTTCTTGAACTGGAATATCGTCTAAAGCATTCAATAATAACTCTACAGAGGGAACTCCAATTTTTGATTTATCTCCGTTCAAAGCAAGCAAGGCTGAACCTCGAATAACTGGTGTGTTCGAACCATTGAATCCATATGTAGTAAGCAGTTCTCTAATTTCTATCTCGACGAGTTCACAAATCTCTTCATCCGCTAAATCAACCTATAAATTATTTCATATACATTATAGGTAAACGATAATAGGGTTGCTGCGATAAGGAAGTAACTTTGCTTCATGCTAGTTTCGGTAAATACAATACAGTCATACATCGCTTAACAACAGGGATACCTTCCAAGACGTCTGTTGTTAAGCAAGCATCGTAAAATGAACTTACAATTGTCTAATTGCATGTATTAGGGTCTTAGGGTCAGGATATCGTTAAATTCCATATTTTGTTCAACTGGAATATCCTCAGGGTGCCTAATAACGATAATAATAGTGACAGCAGGACTGAATCGTTGATAAGCAATGCACGACTATACGTGTAAAAGTTGAAGCTATATCCGTATTGCTGGAAAGACATCAAACAGTTTTATAATTGAAATATTTACCTTATTTATATATACAACAACATGTTTGATTCCAATTTGTTTGATTAGCAATAAATGTTCTTTTGTCTGTGGCATTGGACCATCGTCGGCAGCAACTACCAAAATAGCACCTTCCATCTGCGACGCTCCACTGATCATATTTTTAATGAAATCAGCATGACCTGGACAATCTGTATGAGAGTATCGTCTCTTCTTAGTCATATACCCGACATGAGCTATGTTTATTGTGATGCCTCGTTGCTGTTCTTCGGGTGCTTTATCGATCTCTTTGTACGATACATATTTACAATCCTTATATACTTCCGATAAATGTTTCGTTATAGCAGCTGTCAGCGTTGTTTTACCATGATCCACATGTCCTATCGTGCCCACATTACAAATTTCCTGTATCGCCGATTTAGGTGCACTGCAATAACACTTGACGCTTTGTTTTAACTCTAGTAAATTATTTTTACATGATATTATTTCTAGTGTGTTATACTTCTTATACAAATCTGTGATAAACCTTTGGCGTTTCAGTAATTTATAGAACATGGTATTTGCATTTACCGATACTTTAATAATTTGTGTTTACATACAAAGTCGGGTACCAAGATTTGTTAGTTAGGTTAGAGTGGGACACGTGACGTCACAATTTTTGAATAAATGGACTTTTTTGAATGCGCAGGCGCAGGTTTTTTAAGCTGCGCCTGCGCAGATTTTTTTAGCTGCGCCTGCGCAGATTTTTTTAGCTGCGCCTGCGCAGATTTTCTTAGCTGCGCCTGCGCAGGTTTTTTTAGCTGCGCCTGCGCAGATTTTCTTAGCTGCGCCTGCGCAGGTTTTTTTAGCTGCGCCTGCGCAGGTTTTTTTAGCTGCGCCTGCGCAGATTTTTTTAGCTGCGCCTGCGCAGGTTTTTTTAGCTGCGCCTGCGCAGGTTTTTTAAGCTGCGCCTGCGCAGGTTGTTGTAGCTGCGCCAGTGTAACAATAGAGGACGAAAAAGTTGTCTTTGGTCACTAATGACGTCACAAGTTTTGAACGAATGGACTTTATCGAATGCGATTTGCTCTAAACCTTCCCGAAGAAACGCCACGTCTAACTTTTCAAACCCCTGCTTTCTACATATCCGTTCTGCACAAAAAGACAGACAGACGGACACGATTTTATTATATATAGAGATAGAGATAGAGATTTGTCAATGATGTCGACATTTCAAATGATTTACTAGATCGTGAGACACGAAACCCCATACGGTAATTGGTCTACTCGTACACTTCATACATTCAAGGAATTGTGAAAACAATTCTATATATATATATATAAGTACATATATAATCTGATAATTGGAACAGTATGCGAGCGCTCAATCAATGACATTCGATAATCTGTACTCTGTACACTCTGAGTATCTTACAAGAGTTAGTGAGTGTGATGATCGAGTTAGTGTCACTCGAATATTTCGGTGTTCTCTTACGCCCTCTAGGATATATTCTGGCTGAAGTAAGAAGCAGAAGGCTACCAGCAGCATTTCATCGGTGCAGAAGACCACCGAGTAGATTCTCGGCGGTAAGAAAAGAACACGAACGAAGGCACGAAATGTTCCATTCTCCGACGAACGTGTATGCGAGTTACACAGATATTTCTGACGATGTTTTGGCGTTGGTTTCTAAAATCTAAAATATATTCGAAGCGAAACTAAATCAAGAGTATTTATTTGAATTTTGTTTGAAGTTAATATTGTGTTCAAGCGAATTATTTGCAGCTACTGTGCATCTCCGGAAACCAGAAATTTTATGCCAAAAATCCAAATATCAATCCTAGGAGATCACTGATTCTATGCGTGTTTAGAGTTGACCAATTTCAAATTTTTTTGCCGCGTAAAAATGCCCGCCATGTTTGTAATAACCGTCGTACGCCGCTTACCCAGCGGTGCCGCTAGGTGGCACCACAACGGCCGTTACTACCTCGCAAACACGCATTATGAACCACTGACCGTTTGGAATTGTCAAGCGTAGATTTTTCGCATTTTCTCGGCAAAATCTACAGGATTACATAAGAAAGAGGTAACAATTTCTGGTTTCTCTAGGTAAAGTGTAATCTTATTAAATTTTCATTGATTTAAACCTATTCTCAAGCCGTGTTGCATTCTCGCGATAATTTGCTCTTGTGTCGTGACGACCGAACATATTTAAATTCGTTTCGTGGTATAGAAATAAAGTTTATTTAATTCTGATTCACATAAATTATGATTCTATATTCAAATTAAATTGTTTACTTTCTATTAATTCTGATTGTTTTCTATTATTTCTGACTGTCTGTTCTTTCTGTTACAGATTTCGCGGGAAAAAAATTCATCGATCGAGAGAATCGATGCTATCTATGTATTCAACAATCGAAATAAAGACGCAACGTCACGTCGTACATTCTTCAAACAGCGGAGCATGCGAGCGTGAGTATCTGTTATTTTTTCAATAATACTGTGTTGTTGATCATCCGTGTTCAAAGAATTAGTGATCAATTAATAAATATTCAACCGAAATTATTTATTTCTTATTAATTCGGAGTTTCTCTTGTGTCGTAACGGTCAATTGCATTCGAAGTCGTTAACGAAATTTCGTGCTATAGAAATATAGTTTCTTAAATTTCTGTTGAAACTAATTTTGGCTTTATATTCCAATTGAATTATTTATTTATTATTAATTTTGATAGATTTTCTGTGTGTTGGTTGGTTGAAGTTAATGTATTTACATATTTCTGTTATAGATTCTGGGCCAATTAATAACGAAATCAAGACGTTGCTTCAAGCAGCAGTTGACGCGAGAGTGAGTACCAATGTACCAATTATCTTACCAATATTAAACTGTTTTCAAACTATTTCTTTTCAACCGATTAACGAGAACTTCATATATATAATTAACTTGAAATGTTTACCACTAAGTATATATAGTAAAAGCCTATAGTGAAATGTGTAATGGTACTCGTCCTGTTCGATACATGCGTACCAAATTGATTTTTTCGTTGTATATGAAAAAATTATTATTTTAAATTATTTTTACACCTCGCCATATAAAATATATTTTTCTTATGTTCTTTTGTTTATCTCCCGAAAGCTCTTAGACATAAATAAAATAGACTTCTAACCTTTTGCTTCTTTTAAATAAAGTCTCAATAGTGTAATGGCAAGGCAAATATTTAAAAAAAATATAATAATGAAAATTTTAACACGGTTTGGAAATAACAGTGAGAGAATAACAATAGAAGATGGATTCACTTGATTTCTGTTGCATGATAAAACGCACAGAACAAATACATTTAAATAATTCATTCGACACACAGAATTGATTTTAAACATGATGAAAATAGAAATAAATAATCTTGATACGTACCGAGAGGATGAAACAAAAAACGGTACTCTCAAGGAAAATCACTTGCCTACCCTCGCGAATATTTTATTGGTTGAGAGTGGCGACAGTTAGAACAGATGAGTCTCCGACTTGGTCACCGTGTTTATTGATATGCAAGTATTATTTTCCGAGAATTATGTCCCACTGCCACTTGACGTATAAAAAAAAAAAAAAAAACAGAGTGACTAGGTAAGTTGAAGGGACAGTTCTCGGAACGTGAGGTCGTGTTTTGTATTGAAGGTAACCGCCGCGCCGCGCTAGTCCCACTTCGAGGGCAATACCCGAATATCGGGGACTCTCCCCCTTCCAACCCTCGCGAGTCTAAGGATCCGCAACCGCGGCTTATTTTTATTACGAAAGTTGAACTGAACGGACGCGTTTCGTATTAGCTCCGAGTTTTCCTTTAACCTTGTCAACCGCGTTTCTGGTTATCGAGACGCAACACGTATACGACGCACAACAAGGGATCTTTACGTGGTGCGTACGGTTTCTGTATTTCACTATCAATAGACATAAAGATTATTTATTATATTTTTTATTCAAATTAATACTATGTTCAAGCGAATTATTTATTTTTCATTGATTTATTCGTGAATCGTACTGCCTTCTCGCATCTACTCTTTTGTCGTGACGGACAATCGTATTTAAATTCGTGTCGCGCAATAGAAGTCAAGTTTATTTAATTTTAGTTGAAATTAATTTTTGTTTTATGTTCAACTTGAATTATTTATTCCATATTAATTCGGATTTATTTTTTTACGATTGCTCGATCGATATTAATTGAATTTGTTCTTTTTATTACAGAGCTTGAAAGAAAAGAATGCTACTCGACAGAAAAAATCGAGACGCAGCGTGTAGTGATTTCTTCGAGCAGGAACGGGTGTGAACGTAAGTAACATTATCTTACCAATTAAACTGCCATCTTAAACATTATTTTTTGAAACTATAATGAAAAATTAATAAATATTCAACTGGAATAGTCTTTGACGGTTGATCGACTGAAATTAAATAAAATTATTATTTCTGTTACAGAACTCTAACACATTAAATACTTCGAGGATGCTCAAAGAGGACATCGACAGCTGAGATCGAGAGCAACGTGTTGCGCTTTCGTCAAGGGGGAGAGAATGTAAGTAGCAAACTATCTTCACAATTAATATTTGTTATGGAACATTTTCTTTTCAAAGATTTCTATATATCTTTAGTTTTCAAAATTTTCTATATTATATTATAATGATAAATTTTCATCTTTTTTGCTGTTTTTATTTCGAAAATCATTTAAATAGATTCTTTATAGCCCCTTGGTATAGTACGAATCAATTTTTTAATATCATGCTTCTTTTTTTGATTCCAGGATTGTAACGCTTTGCGCAGTGACGATATCGTGACTGTGACGCAGTTTTCTCTTCCCCCAACAAGTAGTGAGTGCACAAGCAACAGTCACTTTTATTATTATTACATTTGAGTAGTAGCTTTCTGATATTTTGACAAGTATAGTGACCGTAGAAAACGCCCGGCGTTTTCCGCGGGTAGTAATCTGTTATTTCTTAGCTAGGTAGGGTCTTTTTGTACGTCGCGTTTTTTTTTATAAATAGAAATATATAATTTCAATAATTGTGTTCCCAAATTGCGAAAAGATGAAAATCTTCCGTAATTTGGAACGCAATTTCTACACTCATTATTTATTATCAAACTAATCGTTTGTATTTTAAAATCATTTTGAATTGCTCGAAAATATTTGATACCACGTACAAAAAGGCGATTCGCGACGGATAGATTCTTTCGGCAAAGCAAAAATTACTTGATTAATTAACTTGTTTATTAATTTCACGAGTACTTTATATTTAATAGAGTATTTATTCCATTATTTCGAACGTCTGCTTTGTCGAAAGGATCGTCCGAGGGTTTTTTGAAATATATACTCAAAGTTTCAGAATAACTAAATAGATAAACAAATGCAAATTTTTATTAGAATCATTCTATTTTTGCTCGACTATAAGATTTAGAAGAAATTAACTTAAATTACCTTTCCATTCCATCTCCAACAATAAAGATATATTATCCTTCCTACACCGAAACCTTTGATTTGTAAGTCGAGATTCAATTTTCAATACGAGTAAAGTCATTTATCGAAACTGCAAGAACATTAGCCCGCAAAAAATCTAACTGATTCTTTTAGCTAGGATTTTCAGGATATTGAGATTCCCTGTTCGTTGCTCGAATCCTCTCGCGTGCCCAGGTGCAACTCGGGAGGGTGAGAGCAACGGGCATGTAATATTGTTTTATATCATGTGTGGCGATTGACAATGGTTAGTGTATCGTGCACGACGTATATTCCACTTGTGTGTGTGTGTTGATAGGCAGTGGAATTGCGTCGGTTTTTTAAACTCTATTCAGTAACACATATTTCTGTTGATCCGTGACATGCTCCATGGATCTTCCTGGAATATGTGTTGTAGTTTTCTCAATTCATTAAAAATAACGAATAACATTCAGAATTACATTCAACCGTTATTTCAATTTCATAATTTGTTTCGCAATGATCACTGCCATTGTCAGTCGATTTCAGCAAAACTAATGCTATACCTTTAGAGTGTGTGTTTGTGGTTTGACGCTGGGGTGTCGGAGGCGTCCCGGGACGTCTCCCTAGGGTGTTAGGTTATTGCACCCTGGCGTGTGTGTGGAGATCGTGTTGCGAATGTGTTGGAGAGCTTGTTTTGCCATTTTTTAAATATAGGGCTAGGTAGGTAGGTAACTTACCTTCTCGGTGTGATTGCTAATTCTGAATAGGTAGGGTCCAGGGCTGGCTACCGTTTCTCTTTCGGGTAGGCCGCGATTCGCACGGTAGCCAGTCACTGGTAGGGGCTCGAAGTTTCGTCTCGAAGTTAAATCGAACGAGGCATGCGTTCGATTTGATCCTTCGTGCTCGATGCTTCGTGCGAATTTCTTAGCTTACCGCGGACGCGGACGCGAACGCGCGCGGAAATAGGGTTTTCGAAACGAAACGATACCGGCTCGATTGCACCAGAGGAGCGATAGGCTTCTTTCGAGACTTGTCTTTGGTCTCGGAAGTCGTTGATCGTTTTCACTCTGCGAGCACGTGTAAGGTTCTAGATGTTTGGCGGTCCGCCGAAGAAAAAGAAGAGGCTATATGCCGAAGAGGCCCCGACAAACTGTCGCTCAAGAGGGCAACTATAATGACTTCGCATCTTCGGATGCGAAGTCATATTTCTTTACTACCATGTCACTATACTTGTCAGTAGAAGTAGTAGTAGTAGTAGTATCAGTAGTTTGTTGAAAATATGGGCAGGCCTCGCCGCCCCAACGATCAGCGGAGATGGGCACGTCCGCGATTGAAATAGCGTTGCGAAAAAACCACGCGTGTTGCATTAGTTGTTCTTGAACAGAGATCGAAGTTAGTGTTGCGTAGATACTCGCGATTTCTCCCTCCCCCCCCCTATTAGCTTAAAAATTGAGATTAAATTACATTTTGATTGTCACTTGTATATTTGAGAAATAGTTTTGCAGAAAATGTAAAGTAGTCTTTTGGATCTCTGTTCTTTGCATTAGCGTTGCGCAGCCAAAGTATCGCGTTTGCATTATTCGAGTCTTTCGACATTTCAGGCGCCCATGCTCCAGCTGCAACGTGTCACTTTCGGGTGTGGTGTAGGCATTCGCGATTTTTAGTAGAGTTGCGAAAGAATAATAAAGCGGGTTGAATTAGCGTAGTATTTTGTTAAAGTCGAAATTGAAGTAGGGGATATACGGGACGAGATTGGTGGAGGTCTGCACCTACTGTTGAAGTAGTGGAGACCTCGCAGCAAAAGACCGCTTGGCATCATCTCTGGCTGATAAAGTCAGCGTTACTAGGCTTCGGTCTATACTCAAGGCGGCCGAGCTCGTGGAGTGTATACTCGCGACTTGGAATCACGCTTTGAGCGAAGGGGCGCATCTGTCCTGGCGTTACGACGTCCAGGCAGGTGGATGGTGTCATAGCGTTTGGATCCGGGGTAGATCCGATGGGCTTGGAAACCCAGTCGCTAGCTATCTCGTCCTGCCTCTACTTCATTTCGATTAGAATAGGGTTTTTTATTTTACCGCTCGTATTGCATGCCACGAATTAAATAATACATCGCGAAACATCATTATTATTAGAAATTAGCGTTGCGAGAATTTGTTGTCGCGATTGCCTTAGTGTCACGAAAAAGTACCAACGCGTTGTATCAAGGCGGGAATGAAGTACAAGCATATTGGAAAATGCGTCGTAATAAAAGATATCGATTTGAATTATAAGAATCGCGATCTCGTAATAGATTAGTAAGTAGAGGACCGAAATTGTAGGACCAGTCGCGCAGGGTGCATACGAACATTCAAAATTTCAGAGACTTTTCTTTGGATATCCAAACGTATGTGGATGTTAACGTTAGAATTTTTGATACCGTAAAAATGTGGAGAATGTGCCCACCGGGCCACTACGTAGAGTAGAAACGTATTGGTACGTTCCGAGGCTAAGTTTTGCCGCAAAGCAGTTACCGCAAAAACACGGTACACGTTTCTACGTTCAACTCCCCGCGGTGTGCCATAACACACGATTCGTTTGCCGTTCCAGCAATGGAACAAGTGTTTCCGCTGTCGTATAACGATAGCGGAAACACTGTAGTTTATCTGAACGTAGAGACGTGTGCCTTTAGCCACTTAATGGTGTGTGAGCGCTAAATGCATGGAACGTACCACTGCGTTCACCAGCATGTATATTTTTTGGGACTAACCCCCCACAACGTAGTGGTTCGATCGCGTTATTATAAACATACAAACCGTGTATGTTGAACGTATCGAACGCCTCGTCGGCCCGCAAGGTAAAAGACGGGGTATCTTTACGTTTCGCGTACTAACTTTGTCGATGAAATCGAGTGTTCGTTGCACCCTGCAACACTGTTTCCTGCAATATCCGAATCTATTCTATTATGATCGAGGTCGTGTAGCATAGTCTTTTTCTCGCGTGTACATTGAGAATTCGCAGAATTGTGGCGAATCGTTTAATATAAAAGTTTTCCAATATGCAAATACTAGGAGACCATCCCGTCTTTTAGAGTTGCGATTAAATGAAATGCCACACTACACCACCATATGTTTGTGTTTGATCTCTTTCAGCCAGTCATCCTAAATTCTTGTAGCCATTGTTTCCCCACAGAGTTGCGTGAAAAGAAATTAAAGTGCACGGGAGTTTTTTATACCGAATTTAGTAAGATAGTGTTGCGACAAATGACGCACTGCTCGCGGTTTTAACAAGGTGTTTATTATTTTTTTAACGTTGCGAAAGAATAATTCGCGGCTTGTTTCCTCCCCAGAAAGAATGGCTACTATCGCGGTTCCATTTAGTGTCGCGTGAAATGAAACGAAAGTGCACGGGAGTTGTTCGTTCTTAATCAAATAAATTAGCGTCGAGAGAGAATGCACTGCTCGCGTTGTTTTCAAATGTTGATTGTTCATTTTTGTAGAGTAGCGTTGCGCAAAAATAGTCCACTCGCGCGTTGTTTGAAATATATCGAGTGGACCACTATTCTGCATATTTATCTTTTTTTTAATTTTATTTTGTGTTAACCAAATTTTCAGTTTCTTTCAGATATTTCTTCCCGTCTCGGTGGAGTGGTAATTAAGGAAATGAAATCACAGCCATGAACATTCCATGTAGAGTTGCGCATAAAAATTAAAGTGTACGGGAGTTCTCCATACTGGATTTATTAAATTAACATCGCGAATAATAATGCACTGATCGGGTTTGATTTTTTTAGTGTTGCGAAAAAATGGTCCACTCGCGCGTTTGTTTGAAATATACATCGAGTGGACATTTATTTCCAATTGTTATTTTTTTTTGTACTAATTCAAAATTCAGTGTTTTTCAGATCGTTTCAGAGCAGAAAGATCTCAACTTGCAGTTGTAGAAATTGTAGTATTTATGTAAATAGTTGCCCGTGCATAGTTGCATGTATTGGTATTGGTATGTGTTGTATTGTATTTTATGTTGCATGTTTTGCATGATATTAATTGTGTTGCTTGTGTTGTGTGTTTTGCATGTTTTGCATGTTTTGCATGGTGTTGCTTTTGTTGCTTTTGTTGCATGTGCTGCATGCTCCATTTAATATGGCCAGTATATAAAATACTATAAAAGAAAGTAAATCAGTTTCTATAGCATGGTAGAGATGTTTTAGTGGGTCGGACGGGTAGGCTAGCAATTATTCTCTTCTTGATATTCATTCGTAAAGTGGCCTAAAGTAGAGCACTGTCAAATATTTATCAGGAAGAGTACAAAAATTTATACGGGCTTTTTTTTGTATTTTGTAATTGTGTATTTTCGAAATTTTCCGTCGGGTGGGACGATAAATAAATATATTATATTATAATAATATAATATATACAATACATATAATATTATATCATTATAATATAATTAATATATAGTATCATGTAATATACTATATGCGGGTGGGGTGGGTCTCACTCGCAGCAACCTCCACGTGGTGAGACCCGGGCAATCGGTGTGATGGTCGATTTATAATATCTTGTTTCGTAGAGACGACACACCAATTGCTCTCTAAAATATTAAAAATCGACAATCACATCGAGCTAATGTTGCGAAAGTAAAACAATTTTTCGACAGTATTTCCACCTTTTTCTCTTGCACCTTATGATTCTATGTCGTAGTTAGAAATTTTATCGAGTCAATATTGTTCTGAAAATTTACATAAATTCTATGTCTATACATATATGTGCTCCGATAGCTGTATATTAACAAAACCAAAATAGAATTTTATTTCGGTACGTTTAAATAAGGAAATTATCAACATACATTTTTATCAGAATTTGATCAGTATCTTCGTCACGAGTCAGACACGATATTGTAAGGCAATAAAAGATTATTTATTATTTGGATTGAGGTGGAACTGAAATAAATAGTTTTTGGTCTTCTCTTATTTCTTGTGTTTTCTAATAGAATAGATACACTGTGTCGCAAGCAGCTAGTTATTAATAAATAATAATACAGACTCTCGTCGGTGATTTAGGTAGAAATCGTGGTCACTGAAGAGTATTTCGTCTATGGTGGAACTTATAGCGATTGTGGTATTTCAGATCACTATTAGTTCCACGTTATCCCCGCGCCCACTTAGCCCACTTGCCTATGTCGCTGAATAGCACAGGGGTTGGCAGTCTTTAATAGTATCTCGTCTGTGATTGTACCGAGGAAATCCTCGTCGGTACATCGTGATCGTCGGTAAGAAGCAGCTGGAAGCAGTAAGAAGGCGAATAAAGGCATGAAATCATTTCATTGAAATATTACATTCTCCAAC
Organism: Lasioglossum morio; assembly: GCA_916610235.2. NCBI lineage: Eukaryota > Metazoa > Arthropoda > Insecta > Hymenoptera > Halictidae > Lasioglossum > Lasioglossum morio. Next base: position 333,103 of record OU744331.1, read on the forward strand.
AAACGTATACGAGTTACACAGATATTTTTGACGATGTTTTGGTGTTGTCTATGCTCTCTCGACTGCTTTTGATTGTTTTGCTACTGTCAGCTACTGTTTGCCACTTTGAATTTCTACAGAGTCGGTAATTCAGAACCGTAGACAGAAAAGTCACTGATATGTCAGTGATAGTGGCGCGGTCAAGTTTTGACGTATCGTACCTGTTTCTGTGCATTGATGTTCTATGCCATGTTATGTACAGATGAGTAATTGATACAATAATTATCTTTCTACAAATGGCAATACTCGATTGCTGAAAATAGTAACGTTAGGTGAACATTTCGATTAAAAACCATGACTTCCATCAGTGAAGTAAGTTCAATACCAAAAACGAAGAAACCGTCGGGTAAGTTTAATATGTATGAAATACAACTTTACTTATTTATTTGATGAGATTCGATACGATTAAAAGTCTAATGAATCATACAGATCTGCTCATTTTATGCGGAACCTAAAAGAATCTCTAACGAATTAAATAAATTGACAGGAACTTATATAAATTAACCCTTTGCGCACTACTAAAAATTGCTGCTCCATTATTCAAAACATTGTTTATATTATTAAATATATGTCGGTATCTAATCAATTACAAAAATTATAGGGAATGGAAATATTCTAGATCGGAAGAAATGTTTAATCTTTCAGGTAAAATAGCTTCGAGTGCAAAGGGTTAATTAATGTGCCTAAAATATATAACTTAAACTGTTCTACGATAGCTTTATTACTTAGTAAGTATTAATTACATGGATATATCTTGTTATAATGAAATGTTTCCTTTAAACAGACAGCGCATTCAAACAGCAACGTTTACCTGCTTGGCAGCCGATACTAACAGCAGGAACTGTGCTGCCAACATTTTTTGTAATAGGAATTGCTTTTATACCAGTGGGGATCGGATTGCTATACTTTTCTGATCAAGTTAAAGAATATATTATAGACTACACAGACTGTAATTCTACAAACCATATTAGCCGCGACGGAGTACCTTACAAATGTGCAGAGTATATCGCAAAAGTGCCTCATCCTACAATACCTTGTACATGTGAAATAAACTTCACATTACCGTACGATTTCAATGGGAAGATTTACATGTATTACGGTCTGACTAACTTTTACCAAAATCACAGAAGGTATGTTAAGTCACGAGACGATAATCAACTACTAGGGAAATTAAGCGATATAGTCTCTAATGACTGCGAGCCGTTTGCCTATGACGGAGGTAAACCGATCGTACCGTGCGGAGCCATTGCCAATTCGTTGTTCAGCGACGAATTATCATTAGATTCTATGAGACATAGAATGAAAGTGCCGTTATTAAGAACTGGCATAGCTTGGCCTTCGGATAAGGCCATTAAATTTAGAAACCCTGAAGGCGACTTGGAAGAAGCATTTGCAGGATATGAGAAACCAAAGAATTGGACTAAATATATTTACCAGTTAGATCCAGACGACAGGAATAATAATGGTTTTCAAAATGAAGATTTAATCGTTTGGATGAGAACTGCTGCTTTGCCTACTTTTAGAAAACTTTACCGTAGGGTAGACCATACGGTAGATGGATTCACCGATGGATTAGTGGCAGGAGACTATAAACTCTCTATTAATTATTGTAGGTAGAAAATTATTTCAAACAAGTAAGTTGCTTTAATTATAATGTAAAATATATATCTTCTTTTTGTAGCATATTCGGTATCGGCTTTTGACGGCAAGAAAAGAATGATTTTGAGTACTACGTCCCTTCTTGGAGGAAAAAATCCATTTCTTGGTATCGCTTACATAGTTGTAGGATGTATTTGTTTATTACTAGGTCTCACGCTATTAATAATACACATCAAGTGTTCCAAAAGGTAAAGATAAATGTTACATACCTTGTTATATGTTTCCTGTTTCTCCTGTCACTAAGCGGTGTTATGCTTAAGAGAGGCTTTCGATTAGAATTTCAAATCTTTCTGTAAAAAATGAAAGAATTCAAAAACCTAACAATTAGTAACAGTATTAATGCATTCTTTATCCCAGAAAATACTTTAGAACTTTTATTAACAACTCGAAGAATGAGTGTGTCAAAAATAGTAGTTTGTATCAACTAAAACTACTAAAAATATCTCTTAAACATACATGTATACTTCTCCACACTATGCTTTATTTCATGAACTAAAGTTCATAAAACTATGTATCTTCGATTCAAAGTTGACAATAAATTATTATGTAATGTATGTTATACAGCAAACTAATGTAAAGATGACTGCAAGAAAGTATGCTTAGGGCACCATAATTGTTCTTGTAAGTGTTTGTCATATTGTGTTACGTCTAATTCTGTAAGAATGTTAACGACACTTGTTTTGTTCGTGTTATGGCTTTATCGATTTGTCTGGAATGTCCATTCTTTAATGAATTATAAACTTGGTCCTGGGAACGTAATTTTAATTATTTAGATTACGTGCATGTAGTATATAAAATTGAAATGAATTTTCTGCATTTTTTCTGCAGAATTCACTTTGTCTTCTGTTGAAGCTTTCACTTTATCTCTTGTTCTTCTTTTGCTTAAAATTTGTGCTTCGTGTATTATGTACAAAGCTAAAATAATTTTTTGTAAAATCCATTTGATTTTCTGTCCATGCATTAGGATCTGTTACTTCGAAAAACTGAATTTTCATCTGTGTGTTACATTAAAACTATTTCAAATTAGTTTGTAGAAACATAGAAACGAATGGAAATTTGTGTAGCTTGTGTTCATTTCGAAGGTATTTAGGTAAAATCTAAATATTTTATTTTATAATAACAAACATTTTGTTGCAAATTTTATTAAAAACCTTTTGTTGGCATCGAATAAATGAATTTCTTTCTTAGCTCTTCTGTAATAAACAGCTTACAATTTTTTCAGTTGTTTTTCTAACGTTAATAATCGTGATATACTATTGAAATTAATTATCCGAAAAACTTATATAATCGAGCAACATTTATTTTGTAGCATAACAGAGATGATTACCGTGACCCCAAACACACCGTATCAAGAATAATTGCACATAGACGTTCTCAACGTTTGAAGAGCATTATGGTCACTCTGCATTTATTTTGTAAGTGTTACTTAGAACATATTTTAGTATAGTTTTTCTTTTGGTGTAAATGTATGAAATGAAATATAGTAAACAGTTACAAGAGACAGTATTCCTTCTTTTCAAAGATTAAAAGATATTTTAAAAAACAGTTCCAGAAGAAGTTTTCTTATTATATTTCTATTGATTTGTATTAACAATTAAACGTAATACTTTAAATGTACAATTTTGTCGTACATACAAAAGTATACTTTTGCAATAATAACAGCAGATGTAATAACATTTAGATCTTGTCTTTTTACATACACATATGTACAAAATATAATGAAAAGAAAAGATTTAAAAGTAATGTGTAAACTGTACATGGTGCAATATATACGATTGTATATTAGAAAAACATGGATTTTTAATTAAATATGTACATGTATTGAGATACTCAAAATAGAAATGTGACTGGCCATGAAAGCATGTAAATTGATTTGATTTGTTATAGCCGAAGATTTTATTATTGTTACGAAGATCATCATCTCATCCATGAGAAGCTGAATTTATGTAATATCTGTGTAATAAACTTTATTGCGTATCTTAATTCATTGTTAAGATTTATTTAGCATATATGCAACATATTTTTGTGTAACATTTATATATGTATGTTCCAGATGTTTTAAAATATTTGTAGCTCTACTCTCTAGTCACCGATGAATGTATAAATGTATAAATAAAGATATTCTTATATTTATTAATACATATATTATATAATATACATATATCCATGAATTAATATGTACATATATTTTTTGAGATAAAAAAATTCAATACATGTATTTAACTCGATAAAAGTATAAATAAAGAAAACGTTAATATTTATCTTCTAATAAGTTATCCGCTTATCGTTTTGTCTTCCGATTTAACGTTCCTTTTGCTTTTTTTATTTTAATCTGTTATCTGAACATTTTATATTAATATACAATTCGGGTTATCGCTACTGATGAACATGTACGTATATACATATAATATAGGCGATATTGAACATGTATTTAAATGTAAAGTAATTTTACATTATTATTGAAAAAAATGAAGTTAAATGTAAGGATGTTCGTAATTAACGTTATATAGCAACAATCGGCAGCAATCTTATTTTAGTACACGCCTTATACCGTCAACTGTTCATCGTTGAAAAGACTGCTTAATGTCATCATATGTTTTCAGTTGCATACTACCACACTACCACGAGTTAGGCACTTGTGAGCTGCTCAAAGCAGTGCCGACTCATCGCCGAAAAGATCTTTACCAAAACATCTTTGTAGCTTTGTTACACAAGATTTTTCAAAGTTTCTTTCGTCAACTGGCACTGTAGTCTTAATTTCTTTCTCTTTCAACATGATTATAACTCTGAAAAATTTGCAACAACAGACGTTTACAGTGGAAATTGATCCATCGCAAACGGTAGGCGAATATAGTGAATGCAAAATGTGTAGCTCCGTGAAGTGTAATATACATTCTAACAACATTTTTCCTATAGGTAAAGGATCTGAAACAAAAGATCGAAACCCAGAAAGGTTTCCCAGCTGAACATCAGAAATTAATATATGCTGGTAAGCGATACGTCTTACATAACCTCATTTTCCCGTAATAATCGATTTTGTTAAACGTTTCGATAAACTCACAATTTTCCGACTTTTCTGTAGATTTAGTCTACTTCTTATCAATTTAAAGAACGAACCTTATCAAATTGTACCATATTTTATTTAATCTTTAAAAATTCTATTGTTTCTTGTGATGATGACTTGTAAATTTGTTACCGTGTAATCGTGTTGCTCGTTTTGCAGGAAAAATATTAGCGGATGACCATCCGTTAACGGAATACAATATAGATGAGAAAAAATTCATAGTTGTTATGGTAACGAAGCTTAAAGCTGGTAGCAATCCTACAACTGCTGAAGAAGAACACACGGAAAGCGACAATAAAGAAGAAAGTAGTACAACCAGGTATAATATAATATCTGGAAAAATTGAATGTTACAAGATGTGTTTGTAGTAAATAATATATTTATTTTTTCTCGTAGCTCAACAGCGCCACCACCTAGTACAAATCCGACTACTCAGACCGTGCCGCAACCTGCCAGTAATGTACAGGAAGAATCTGAAACAAGTACTACCACCGAGAACGTTGGAGGTCAAGCCGAAAGTGCCTTGTTAATGGGTGAAGATTATAACACTATGGTAAACAACATCATGGACATGGGGTCGGTATCTACAACAAAAAATATACAACGTGTTCATGCTTACATGAAAGAGATTGTTGCCAGCGTGTAGGATAGAAATGACGTTCCTTTTACATTTTTCGATACTCTAAAAAAACAACTGTCTGTTTCGTTTGAGTTCGAACACTTCCATATTATAAATTCTTAATTGCAACTTGTTCGAGTTCTTGTCTCATAAATCTAATTTGTAACAGATACGAACGCGATCAAGTGGAACAGGCATTAAGAGCCAGCTTCAATAATCCTGATAGAGCTGTGGAATACCTTTTAACGGGTATACCAGCTCAGCTGTTCGAAGACCCACCAGAAGATCCACCAGAACTACAAGAAGCACTTCAGGATCATGCCCATCATCCCCTAGCATTTCTGAGAATGCAGCCTCAATTTCAGCAGATGCGTCAAGTCATCCAACAGAATCCTCAACTGTTGAATGCTGTGCTTCAACAAATTGGTCAAACTAATCCTGCACTGTTACAACTTATCTCACAAAATCAAGAAGCATTTGTGCGCATGCTTAACGAACCTGGTTAGTTTTTCTTGCGTACTACACTGGACAGTTCACAGTTAGCGTACACGTAAAACAGTATTGTATTAATATTCCCCCCGCCCCCATTGCATATATTTCCTTTACTTAATTCGTTTATTTAGTAGAGGTGTGCAAGAAGAACTTGTCATTTTTGGCTTCTCGCACTCTCTCTATCTCTCTCTCTCTCTCTCTCTCTCTCTCTCTCTCTCTCTATCTATCGTTTACACAATCAAGGATTTTATACGTTTTATTTTTGAGTAGTAGAAACAACAGGTGGCACAAGTGCAAGAACCACACCAGTCTCCGCATCGTCTGTTACATCAGCTACTGCTCCTGGCGCTTTAACCGGAGGACCTGGTGCAGGATTGGGAGCCGCAATCGGAGCCAGGGCTGGAACCGGAGTGGGGACAGGTGCTGGAACCGGAACAGGAGCAGGAGCAGGTGCCGGTGCCGGCGCCGGCGCCGGGTACGGTATAATTCAGGTAACACCACAAGACAAGGAAGCTATCGAGAGGTTGAAAGCGTTAGGCTTTCCTGAACATTTAGTCGTACAAGCTTACTTTGCGTGTGAAAAAAATGAGAATCTTGCTGCTAACTTTTTGCTATCGCAAAGTGTCGATGACTGAAGCAACGCGCTTCATTGATTTCATAATAAAGGAGTTAAATGACTGATATAGGGTGGGTAATTACACAGGCGCCACATATTACTTTCGACTGGTCAACTTTCTTTTGTATATAAGTATGCACACATATTTATATTATAATTTTCTATTAATTCTCCGACAGGAGACCGTGTCAGCTTCAGTTTCGGCGAAATCTACAAATTTAATCGAATTTTTTTACCGACTGCTCAACATATCAAATTATTTGTAGTTTTAAATAATCTTATTTCGCAGTGTAAACTTTTCTATTTATATTCAGATTAAAATGGAATAGCTCGCAACAGTGTTATAATCCATCCTTGCAGTCCAAGAAATTGCCCTACAGCAAAAAAATTTTTGTTTTCTAAATATATGGAGCAGTGTAATTACATTTTTATGTAAGAAAGCCTGATTGTTTAATAAACTATTATAAAGAAGATATAAATACGCTACCGTGTTTATACGTTGAAGTTATAATACAATGACGCACATACATGCAAATTTGTATACACTGCTAGAGCGTATACAAACAGTATATATGTGTACGACACATATACTTTGTACATTTAATAGGCTTTCTGATATAAAAATTATGTAAGTGCATCCGTATATGTATGACTGCATATGTATATATGTGTGTACTTGCGTATAACTTGCGCCTATGTATGTATGTATAAAAAAAAGTCTTGTATTTTTTAAACAAAAGTTAAGAAGACAGCTGTTCATCAATAAAACATTACCAATCATTTCATTTGTGACAAACTAACAAAATGTAAGAAATACTTAAACAAAGAAAAAAAATGAAAATCTTAGTAACAGACGCATTCGAATCTTTTTAAATTTTGTTCTTGACCTTGATATCGAACCATTCTCTCTCATTAAAAACGAAGAAATAAACAGAAGCTCGTATAATTTATGACTAGTTAATAAGTAATAAACATATACAAAGTATCTAAAAACCAGATGAATTCAAGGCAATTAATGAGAAATATGAAATATGAATCTACAAAGAAAATTTGTAATTAACTTTCTATAAAAGTGGAGGCAATGAGATTATTAATACTATGAGAATGCATTCAACATACTGTAGCCTTAATATAATAATACGTAACTTACTAGGAGCCGTTTGAATTTTGAAAATACTAGTACCGATATTAAAAATTTTATTAGAGATATAATACAATGTAAAACAAAATAATATTGAAAGATTGCATATTTAATAAATAAAAATTATGTGAGTCTATGCACAAACGAATATGTTAGTATCCCTGTTTTAAAGAGAAGCGTGTAAGTTCTGAGACTCTGCAATTTGTTGATATATCTTTCTTTTTTTAAGAGATGCATACTCGCATACGTAAGATTCCTTCCTATACAAATGGACTACACATAGTTTATATTTAGCCCAGTTTAATATTTCAATTGTAAGGATAAGTCTACCATTACCGATGTAGTAATGTTTGGGAACGATCTCAAAGTTTCCACTGTTACGAAGAGTTAAGGCATGAAATACAAATTACGGAAAATACTTTTTCGATTCAACTTTCTTTGCGCGTAGTATACCAAAAATTAATATACGCTAAAAACAAAACTGTTAACTAGCAAAAATCACATTCTTTGTTATTTATCGAATTTTATTTGTAGCATAATAAATAAATGCTTTAAATTTAACTATTAAAGTAAAACGCTATACACCTTCGATCTGCGTTGTTCTTCATTTAGTAAACACATAAAAGCTAGATCCGTCTGTTATCTCGATTAATATTATTTGTAAACGTAAAAACTTTTATTGCACAAAAATTTTGATATTTTCATACTTATAAAATATTTTCTAAAAATCTGTACAATACGATACCATATATAAGATAATTGTGTATATATATATATATATATTGAGACGCATTGCTTAGTTAACAGACACAAATATTTAAGAAATTTTGCCTTTTAAGTTTACACCTTTGTTCCGAAGATCTTCCTTGGCTTCTTCGATTTGCTAGAAAAATCAAGGATAATGTTTAAACGACAAAAGAATATCATAGAGATAATTCAATATCCTTTAATTATTCTTGTACTTACTTGTTGCAATTCAACAGCTGCGCTTTCGCAATTATTAAATGTAAAAACTCTGTATAAGACGGTGATGACCGCATACGATCCGAATAAGGATAAGGCAATCAGAGGTAGAAAAATTACAACTTGATGCCATTCTCGAATAACCGATAAATTAATATTTCCTGTAATCGCAGAGAACCACACACCAAAAAATATGGTTGCGAATAAGAGCCATTCCATTAGCTTCGTCATCTAAAAATTTCACAGAAACCCTTATACAAATTGATCCATTCGTGCAGACAAAATTAAATGATATTATTTAATATTAGAGGAACTTTTTGAACTAGTAACATAATGAACTTGTTATATGCTTTACATACCCTGAAGCATATACGATTGTGTACGACTGAATTATATTGATTATAATATTTTGTAATTGAATAATCCAACGATCACGTAATATATTTTGTATTTAATTTTCAAAGTGCACTGCCCTTTTTGTTAAAGGTAAGGAATGTAAACATTAACAAAAAGTCCGAACATGTGACGTGTATCGATTCAATAAATCTGATTTCAAACATTACTTTTGATCATATGACAGCGCCACAGTAGAATTGCTTTATATTTAAATAAGCGGAGCCGGTAATGGCCGGTAATGGCCGGTAACTAACCTTAACCTCAAAAAGAAATGTATTTTTCTGAAGATTCGATATTTGGATCGCTTATACTTATTATTTTTTCAATTAGTCATTACATCTCCACGTAGATATATTCAGACCTGAAAGAATTTCTGATACGAACGCAGCATTTGATTTCGACGAGTAACTTGTGAGAATACACTTTTGTGTTCAAAGCTCTGTGTTATTCAGCCAATACATGTGGCAAGTGATGGCGAAGAAAATGCGGTCAACTCAGGTGAACATGGTGAACTTGAGAAATTCGCTGCAAGAGGTAGTGATGAGATATTGGCACCGATATATATATATATATATATATATACCAGTGTATATTGGGCACTTTTTTCAAGCATGCGCGAGCTTCGGCAGGAATGTACTGCAGGATGCAGCAATTTTTAAGTTGCGCCTACGCAGCTTTGTTTTAGTTGCGCCTGCGCAGATTTTTTAAGCTGCGCCTGCGCAGGTTTTTTTAGCTGCGCCTGCGCAGATTTTTTAAGCTGCGCCTGCGCAGGTTTTTTTAGCTGCGCCTGCGCAGGTTTTTTTAGCTGCGCCTGCGCAGATTTTTTTAGCTGCGCCTGCGCAGATTTTTTAAGCTGCGCCTGCGCAGGTTTTTTTAGCTGCGCCTGCGCAGATTTTTTAAGCTGCGCCTGCGCAGGTTTTTTTAGCTGCGCCTGCGCAGGTTTTTTTAGCTGCGCCTGCGCAGATTTTTTTAGCTGCACCTGCGCAGGTTTTTTTAGTTGCGCCAGCTACAAATAATAAATTTATCAATAATTGTTGTCACGGCGATCAACATCGATCGATATTCATCGACATTCTTTTTTGAATACTGATTCTCACTATATTTCCGTACACCGATTGATGGTACCGTAATTTGATATGCAATTAACAGATGGCTGTTGCATAGCATATTCGTATCGTAAACTGAATGAGACTGGACAGTTCCGTGTATTTATGAAAGCAAAGTGTTTGTTGTTTATGTATATCAAAGTATTGACCAGTATTGACAACAAGAATAAGAATGGCAGTTCCATCAGTTTCACTGTCGACCAGAAATAAAAAGCATTTCTTGGGAGTACCGGCACCATTGGGATATGTTGCTGGTGTTGGAAGAGGGTAACGTATACGACAAGATTGTTTTTAGTTAATCTAACCGCTGGTGACAACAGGAATCGTTGATCTCTACATATTTTAATTCATTATTTACAGAGCTACAGGATTTACAACTAGATCTGATATTGGTCCAGCTCGTGATGCGAATGATGTGTCGTAAGCATTCTCTATATTAAATTCCTAGTATAGTCGGTAAATGGGACATATCCTATTGTATTCATTGGGTTGTAGAGACGATCGACATGCTCCACCAACAAAACGAACAAAAAAGAAAGAAGAAGAGGAAGAAGATGAGGAAGATTTGAATGATTCTAATTATGACGAGTTTTCTGGATACGGTGGCTCGCTTTTTAGCAAAGTAAGATGGCATTTGTTTTACTGAAACTCTTAACTATTCTAAATAGACCTTCTTGTCCCGACCAAGAATTAACATGTTGCGTATTTGCACAGGATCCGTACGACAAAGACGACGAAGAAGCGGATGCTATTTACGAAGCTATCGACAAGCGAATGGATGAAAAGCGCAAAGAGTACAGGGAGAAAAGGCTCAGAGAAGAGCTGGAGAGGTACCGTCAAGAACGTCCTAAAATTCAGCAGCAGTTTTCCGATTTGAAGAGGGAACTGGTGAACGTAACCGAGGACGAATGGAAGAACGTTCCGGAAGTAGGCGACGCTAGAAACAGAAAACAACGAAATCCACGGGCAGAGAAGTTCACTCCGTTGCCAGACTCGGTGCTCGCTAGAAACTTAGGCGGTGAAACGTCCACGAGTATCGATCCCACGAATGGTTTAGCTTCTATGATGCCTGGCGTAGCAACACCTGGAATGTTGACTCCAACAGGAGATTTAGATTTACGAAAAATCGGACAAGCTAGGAACACTTTGATGAACGTCAAACTGAATCAAGTTTCCGATTCCGTGGAAGGGCAAACGGTTGTCGATCCGAAGGGATATCTCACTGATCTACAAAGTATGATTCCAACGTACGGCGGTGATATCAAGTAAGATAGTAAATAGTATCCTTAATTTCGATAGTATTTTTCTCGAATTTATAATCGACTCTATTTTTCCAGCGACATCAAGAAAGCCAGATTGCTGTTGAAGTCTGTAAGAGAGACGAATCCCAATCATCCACCAGCGTGGATCGCATCGGCCCGTTTGGAGGAAGTCACGGGGAAGGTGCAAGCTGCTCGAAATTTGATAATGAAGGGCTGCGAAGTGAATCCAACATCGGAAGACTTATGGCTCGAAGCGGCCAGACTCCAACCGCCGGATACGGCTAAAGCGGTAATCGCTCAATCCGTACGCCACATACCAACCTCCGTCAGGATATGGATAAAAGCGGCCGACTTGGAGACAGAAACGAAAGCGAAGAGAAGGGTGTATCGCAAAGCGCTCGAACATATTCCGAACTCGGTCAGGCTTTGGAAAGCGGCGGTGGAATTGGAAGAGCCTGAAGACGCCCGCATTTTGCTTAGCCGCGCCGTCGAATGCTGTCCCACCAGCGTCGATTTATGGCTTGCTCTGGCCAGATTGGAAACCTACGACAACGCTAGGAAAGTGTTGAACAAAGCGAGAGAGAACATTCCAACTGACAGACAAATCTGGACCACTGCGGCGAAACTGGAGGAAGCTAACGGGAACAAACACATGGTCGAGAAAATCATAGATCGCGCTATATCTTCCCTGAGCGCGAACGGAGTCGAGATTAACAGGGAGCACTGGTTCAAAGAAGCCATGGAAGCTGAGAAGGCGGGTGCGGTGCACACTTGCCAAGTTATCGTCAAAGCGATCATCGGTTTCGGAGTGGAAGAGGAAGACAGGAAACACACGTGGATGGAAGACGCGGAGACTGTATGCTCGACGATATGCTTACTTTGATAAGAATAATTATTCAATTGTTAATTGGTCTTTAAACTATTAAATTGTAATTATTATATTGTTCCAGTGCGCTCAACAAGGGGCGTTGGAATGCGCCAGGGCCGTTTACGCTTATGCATTGTCTACGTTCCCTAGTAAAAAGTCCATTTGGCTACGTGCAGCGTACTTCGAGAAAACGTACGGGACGCGAGAGTCTTTGGAATCTTTGCTGCAGAGAGCGGTTGCCCATTGTCCTAAGAGCGAAGTGCTCTGGCTGATGGGTGCGAAATCCAAGTGGCTGGCTGTACGTGTACACGGATCGATCAGTGTTACATCGATGTTTCAACTTATCTAAATCAATGTATTTACACACGTATATCTAATTGTATTTTTCTTCTTCAGGGTGACGTTCCGGCAGCCAGAGGTATTTTGTCCCTCGCGTTCCAGGCAAATCCGAACTCTGAGGAAATTTGGTTAGCGGCCGTGAAACTGGAGTCCGAGAATTCAGAATACGAAAGAGCCCGACGATTGTTAGCAAAGGCTAGAGCATCTGCACCGACTCCTAGAGTAATGATGAAGAGTGCAAAGCTAGAGTGGGCTTTAAACAACCTCGACGCAGCCTTATTGCTTCTGACAATGAGAGAGGCTCTGGAAACGTTCGACGATTTCCCCAAGCTGTGGCTAATGAAGGGTCAAATCGAAGAGCAACAAGGAAATTTGGAAAAAGCTCTGGAAACGTATAACCAAGCGGTACGTTCGCGAACAGTAGAGGTGTGCGAGAATCGAGAACTCGCCCCGATCCGGTATTTTCGGGTTCTCTTACATCCCTAATACATAGGCAATGTTGTACAGTACAGCATCTAATCGTATTTATACGTTTTCATTTGTTTTACAGATAAAGAAATGCCCGAGTTCCATTCCACTGTGGCGTTTATTGGCGCAGTTAGAGCACAGGAAAGGTCAGGTGACCAAGGCCCGGTCAGTTTTGGAAAAAGGTCGCTTGAAGAATCCGAAGAACGCAGAGCTTTGGTTGGAGGCGATCAGAAACGAACTGAAAAGCGGCGGTGTAAGGGATATGGCGAACACGCTAATGGCGAAAGCTTTACAAGAATGTCCTACGTCGGGGTTGCTTTGGGCAGAGGCGATTTTTATGGAGCCGCGACCGCAACGAAAGACCAAAAGCGTTGACGCGTTGAAGAAATGCGAACACGACCCTCACGTGCTTCTCGCAGTTTCTAAATTGTTCTGGTGCGAGCATAAAATTTCAAAATGCAGGGATTGGTTCAACAGAACAGTGAAGATAGATCCTGACTTGGGAGACGCATGGGCATACTTTTACAAATTCGAACTTTTAAATGGCACTGAGGAACAACAAGAGGACGTGAAGAAACGGTGCATTACTGCGGAGCCTCATCACGGAGAAAATTGGTGTAAAGTATCGAAGAATATAGCGAATTGGTGTTTGAGTATAGATCAAATTTTAATATTAGTTGCGAAAGACTTGCCAATTCCAATATAATCTCTATCTTCATATATAATAAAATAGTGTCCATATATGAGCTCCGACTCGTCTGTATATACTTTTTAAGGATTTACGTATAATAGCGAAATAAATGAGCGCCAACTGTGTCGTGAATGAGTTACTGTGTTTGTAAATAAAATTCAATAAGACCAGTCGGCGCGTTTAGTTTTATTTGACTCGGACAGAGATTCACAGATTTCGAATTGATCAGAATTCTGTACGTGTAAACTTTAGACTAATGAGATTAGACGAGATAACTTCAGATGAAACAACACTTTAAAATTCTTCTAATCTTTTGACTGTTTTAAACGACACCTACACATTCTGATCAGAAACGCATAAAATCATGACTGTATGGAATGCCATAGAATGCTGATTCGCGACTTGCAAACACTTCAGTATTTGCTGACTGGCTGTTCGCAATGCTTCCGTTAATTTGTTTGTGTAACTTGATGATCAGTATATCCATTTAATTCGTTTCAATATCCACGATGGTTATCCACAGCTATAAAAGTTTTCTAATTTACAGTGAAGTAGTGGTTCTCGTCGCGTTAATTCCCGTTTCAGGGAGATTTGCCTGTTGGGACTTCGAGGCGGTGAATTTTCCAGAAGATGTTTTCGTTTCGAGGTTTTCCATTTGGCGAAATCGTGCTTTCTTAGCTGCTCCGAGGTATTGTACTTGATCGTTTTACTGTAATACAATGTCTTGAAGCACACAGAGTCGACGAAAGAAATGAGAATACGTTCTGATACAAAGATGGGGAAGGAATGGAACTTCGGAAGAGACGGGGACATTATTCGAAGCAGTCTGGCCAGAGGTGGGCTTCCCTTCTGTCAAAACCAGAAAAGTATTTTCGTCTGGTCTACACGATAGGCCGATCAACTGTCTTCGATCGACCGTCGATGTGAACGTCGATGTTCGGGGACGTTTATGGGCCCTGGAAGTGCCGGATAAGAATGATTGTTCCGCTAGGATCGTTCTGTACAATCTGAAAAGGAATAACCAATTGGTAAGAAAAACACTGACATTGTCAAGACAATATTTATCATATTACACATTACAATACACATTTTAATTCAATTTACTAACTGGAAAGGTATCATCTACGGAATTGACGAACGTTCCAACAAATAACTTGAGAGCGTTGGTTATCGATGAATCTGGGTCCAGGGGGTACATCGGTGACGCTGGCGCAGGATCGATCATAGTATTCTTGCCAGGTAATTAAACAACAATTCTGAATAAAATAATTATAGAACAGACATACTCGAACAAACAACATCTAAATATTTTAGAGAAAGAAAAATGGTGGACGATAAAGATGATCCAGGCGCCGCAAGTGCCTCAAGTTTTCAGCACCGATCTCGCCATTTCCAGGAAGAATTCGGTCTTGTATTTAACTGGTTCCTCCAGCCTCGATTTATTTAGCATAAATTTGGAAGAGTTAAGGAACGAAGAGGATAGCTTATTCAATAGCGTGAGCATAAAAAATGAATATCCTAATTGCTTTCGTGATTCAGAAAAATTCTTTCAAGGAAATGTGAAACGTATAAGGCCTCCGTCCACGGAGTGTCGTGTCGTGTCGCGTCGCGTCGCGTCGCGTCGCGTCGCGTCGCGTCGTGACAAAATATCGATTAAGAATAAATGTCAATAAATACAGAGGAATTTTGAGAATTTACTGGCGCGACGCATCATGAACAGAGGGCCTAATTATTAATTTCTTAGAAATCGCTTAATGTTACGGTGACATGGCACGGTACAAAAATGGCCGCCTCGTCGGGACTGTTCTGTGATGTGAAGGATGGTCTCCACTATTTCATGTCTACAGAAAGAGCCAGCGTTCGTTGGGACACGAGACTTCCTCTCGAAGTAATTATCTTTCGTCTAGAATTGCGAATACCGCGAATATTACGACGAAATTGCTTTTCTCTATTTCCAGGCGGAAAGTCACTCGGTTCTTGTGCAGAATGAGGATTGTCCGTGCATAACCGATTACGCCACGGATAGTCAGAAGAACTTGTGGGGCTTGATAAACTCGGAATGTCCATTCCAGAGTGACGATTCGCCAAAGTTCCCTCTGAAATCTAGGACCATCAAAATCGGAAAATATCCGACATCTTGAAACCAGAGTTCTCGCTCTATCGACATTAGAACCATCACAAATTGATCGTCCTGTAACTATATTTATAATTCGTAATCACCAAAAGAAAGCAATTTATTTATTTATTTTATTGGATTATAAAATATCTCTAATTTAAACGTCGATTGAGCGGAAACGGCGGATCTATGTAATTTATCAGAAGGCGCATAATTTCCTGAAACGTGACATCGTGGCGTTTCTAGCGGCGTATATTGAATTTTACGCGTACGTTTATTAATCTCCCGTGACTTTTATTGACGTTAAAAGCACTTAGTCGCCGCGTTAAGTAATTTACTGGCTAACCTGCTCCGTTGAAATGGCCAGCAGCAAGGTGCAATAACTGAAACGAAAGGTGCGTACGATCGACGATCATATAACAAATATAGCGATCGGTGGGTGCCACTATCGATCCGACATCGCAAATTGCGTGAATCTAACTTTATCTAACGTAACCGTGCGTACCGTAACGTAATCATAATTAATTTTCGCTTGATAATATGAAAACCACTAATTACATAAAAATTTGATAAAATCTATTCATATTATTCAAGCGAGACGGCTTTCCCTAATTAACATATTAGGTTTACTTTTGTAGACGATTGTTGAACATGTTAACTTTTTGCTTTTTCGACGAACAGACAGACAAGAAAGCGAGTTAATAAAAGCGAAATGAATAGAGAATCAACGTTCATCAACGAAGTTCTCCAAGATCTTTTTTCAATGCTGTCGGTAAACGGTTCGGTCTCGTAACTCAACGTCTAATTAAACTGTTAGTTATCTCCCGTTTAGCGTGCAAAAGAACTACCCTAACGTTTATCGTCAACTTTCACTTATATCGACACGTTTTTCGTGATCAATGCTCTCTGTCCGCACACAAGATAATTACATAAGCGTGCAAAAATCGTTAACGATTGTATCTATGTTAATTGATCGTTTTGCGTTTTATGAGATAGGAATTGTTTGCTGACGCGCGTTCCGATAAGCTGCGAGTAGTTGTTCTCTGGGTAGTAGAAGGACAGCGAAGAGAAGATTCGATTGTTATTAAGAATTTCGTGTATTTACGATTTCCAGACTTTGTCTCTAGATCGACAGCTGAAACAGCGTCGAAGCTTTGCGACTAACACTGGTTGACATTTGTCCAGATGGAAAAGATGGCGGTCAATTCGGGTGATCAACCTTCCGAGTACTACATTTTGGAACCCATTTTCTCGTGTAAATTTTTCGCATTAACTATGCCTCGTACACACTTAAAAGCTTGAATTCACTTGGATGTGTTAGGTATAAAAATTTTAATGGCCGATATCGTTCTATGCAGCACTCGAAATTGATCGATTTCATTGGGACTTCAGTACTGATCGTCGCAAGAGTTTATTAGGGGATGAAGGGAAACCGATGCACCGGGACAACTGACAGTGTTTTCGATGTAATCCTGGAAGTTGCTCTCGATCACCCACATGAGCCTCTTGTAGCCAGGAACAACTTGAGTCGGTAGTCTGTAGTCGCTGCCCTTTTGCACTAAGAGGAAGTTGTCTTGGATGAACGGAGTCTCCGTGTTCCACATGTACACGTTCGAGTCGCCTGAAATTCATTAAACAATCAGTTTCAAAATGAACGCATTACCCCTACCGACACAGTAATTGAATCGTTTACAATTCTAACACTAAACTACTACACTTCGGCTTACGAAAATGTCGAAGCTGATATTTTTGATCCAATGATAATCTCTAAAATGATTCTTCGCATAATTCTTTAGCTAAAACTGTTCGCAGAAGTGAAAACAGGAATCGACTGGGAATCCAACGGGATAGCCATCGGTCGTCAAGATTGAGGAAAATATTTCGATTTTTATCTTACCTTTCAATCTGAAGAAAATGGCAGATCCATTGTCGGTACCAAGAACGACTATCTTGTTCTTCTTCAATCCAACTTCCACTACTGATCCGTTAGCGTTTCCGGCTCTCAGGTTGGTGGCTCTGATGGCGAAGACTCTGTTCGAGCCCAAGTAGGTGAAATAGAGGATCCGGGTGCCACAACTTTTCCTGATCAACGCCAAGTAGAGCGCGTCCTTCTTCTCTGCGCCGGAAGTCACTGCTCTGGGAAGAACCACGCGGTAACCACCGTCAGCGGTTACGTTGTAGACAATGATCGCTCTGGTTCCAGCGTCTGACACGTAGACGTACACCTGGCCGTCCGATGCGTAGTCGACAGCCATGTATTGCAAACGCGACGAGATGTCGACGAGGGGACTCAGGTCGATCACTTTCACCACCTGGAAGTTTCATTTTTCACTGATCTTTTTTTCCTCGAACTGCAAATCCTAATCTTATGGACGAATGTTTTTCAGATTTGTCCTCGTTTATCTAATTCAACGATTCTCGATATAGATAATAATCGAAAAGTCTCGGCAAGCAAGAGAACGGAATACATTCTATTGACAATATTTTGCAGCTTCGATAAAACACGCAGGAAAACTGTAACGCTAACGTATAGCTGACGCGTGGAATGCCGTGCGTTCTCAGCGTGATTCGCACACAAGTATCGTTTATTGCATTCGTAACACCGTCGATTAGTCTGGCTAGCAATAATTGTTAATTGCACAATTAATAATGCAGCTTTCGCTGAGCACTGCAATCGAGATAATTATAATCTTATGGAAAATATATTCGACAGATTAAATGTTACGGCAACCGCTTTTCAGCACTCCGATTTCGATAGTGCCGGTCACTGGTGACCGTTACGGCATTGAACGCGCACAGAAACCGTACCCGCGACTTTGTCCTCGTGCAATAACTAAATCCGGGTTAATACTAATCAATGTAATTAAATGTAGATTATTTTGCAGGATAAATTTCGTTGTCTAAAAATAAAATCTCTATCTCTATCCGAGACCACCTTGGTGATATTCGAAATTTAATTACGTTAATAATCGAGCAGGATTTGTTATTGCACGTGGACAAAGTCTCGCGGGTACAGCTAATTTTGTTATACCTACATATGTATACATATGTATAGAGATTGATGTGACTCCTGGTTTTCGATAAAATCGATTATGATTTACCTTTCCACTCTTCACGTCGATTCCGACCACCTTGGGAGGACACCTGCGCACAGGTTGCTCCAAGGTGTTGACGATGCCGACGTCGAGGACCCACAGGATGTCTTGCATGTCGAGGACAATGTCGACAACGCTCTGCAGAGCCTGGCAGTTCCCTTCTTCCTGAATCGCCCAGCAAGGGAACGGAGCGACTTTCGGCGTGCACTCTCTCGAGTTCAACGAGACGACACCCAAAGTGAACGGTACACCTGATTTGTAGCGAGGCATCGCCAGGATCGCTTGGTCCTTGTAGACCTGCGTCCTCGTTGCGATCACGTTCCTGGCGATGTAACGACCGCTGGTCTCGTAGATGTTCTTCGTGCTCTGACAAGGCCACTCCAGGGTCTGGCCTGACAGCGTCACTGACAGGTCCTTCAGCAACACGTCTGCACCGGCTAGCGACATGACTGCCAGGACGCTGATGATTACGAACCTCATTGTGCTAGCCTGTTTTAAACAAAGTTTTTAAACGATGAGAATGTTAATAGAGCGTAACTTTTGCAAAAAACAGAGAAGCCAGAAGAACGGGAAATGATGGCGACTTACACGATTTTCAGTTGACGTGGACGACGATGAATATGAGCTGATTATAATCGACATTATCCTTATATACATACGTGTGACAGGTAGATCCATCGTTCCTCGATCGTGCACTCGTACCGCTTCCGGTTGTTGCAACGGTTCCGTTGTTGACAAGGCTGCACGAGCCAACTGTCCAGGGGGCAACAAGGAAATGTATTTTCGACGGTTGTTTTGACAAACAACGGAAGTCGGTCGCGTTTCGTCAATTCAACAGTTTCGCAAATATACAAATATATATATATATATATATATATATATATATTCGATATCGGACGATGTCTAAGGAAATTGACAAATTAATTGATACAATTGTTCTGGAGTTCAGTCGACAATGAAAAGCGGAGGACACCTGTGCAGAGTGCATTTACGTTTATTGAAATAATAGAAATGTGATTAGCACAAAGTCTAAATAAAATCAATCTTGTCATTTTTATAAGGAAACATGTACCGGTTGTTTTAAGGCTCGGTAGGTTTAGTGTTGATTTAGGATGAGGGACAAGGGCTAAGAAATTGGAAGCATTTAAACATTTTATTTCTCGAAAATGGCATCCCATGGGCGTTATTACCTCGTACGCCGAAAGCGGGTATTTCGTGGTAGGTACATGAATTTCGGCTGTCGAACGTGACAAACAGGGTTGTTTATCGTTTATCTGTGCATTGTTTATCCACAGTTGGAGTTTACAACGTGAATGGCCAGGGGAACGCGGACGTTTCGACAGAACGATAAACATTTTGGTAAAGCCAGGAGTTTCGTAACGAGAGGCGACACAGCGACACAGCGACACAGCGACTCGTATAAAACTGGTGCGACGCTAATAATTTTTCAGTTCAGTCGGGCTCGATCAACAGCAGCTCCTCGTGTAAATTATTTGCGATGTTTTTCAAGGGCGGGTGTCTCGCGTTCATGGCGACAATGTCCGCCGTCGTCGTTTTCGCATTCGCAGAAGAAGAGATGATCGTCGTCGAGGAGAATTTACCGGCGCGATCAGCGAACGTGAAATGGACCGGAGGACCGTTCGAATGGCCTTGTCCGACCACGAAGAGCATGTTCAAGAACAGCGGTCGGTACACTACGAAAAACGTGATCGCGACTAGGGCTGCCATCTACAACGACGACGCCATCGTTGCTCTCCCCAGGTATTTCATTTCGATGAATTTAATATCTAACGTTCCTTCTACAAACTACTGCATACATTTCGTTAAACCACGAAGAACACGAAACAAAGTATTATCGCGATTTGCAGGTTCAAGTCTGGAGTGCCAGCAACCCTGGCCAAGATCTCCTTGAAAGATCCCAATTGCGAAGCCAGCTTGGTCCCCTATCCTTGCTGGTCCGTGCAAGAAGAAGGCACTTGCAGCGCTCTGCAGAACGCCGTAGACATTTACCTGGATCCTCAGAACATCCTCTGGGTCCTGGATACAGGTGTCGTGAACACCTTGGAGGAGCCAATCAGAAAATGCCCGCCGAAGGTCCTCGCTTTTGACGTCGCGACTGGAAAGGTGAGTGAGACGACTCCCCTCTATGCTAGTCTGGTTATCGTAAATCCATGGGAAACCTATACATATTTCTACAGAGAAACGCCAATCCTTTAAAGATCGATGTCGTTGGATTCGTTTTATATTTTTCCATTTACAATTACGAATCCGTAGACTGATCGAACACGGTGAGAAAAAAATGTGACAGGACAACCTTTCGCGGACGAAAGCGTTCATGAATAATTCAGAAATTTCGCGCAGCTGACGCGCAGGATACGACGGCCATTTTGGTAACGGAACGGCAGAGTCGGATGACAGAAATGATCTCGCGCCGTGTCGCGAGATAACAGTTGTTGACGCGTGTCACTTACTGGCAGATATATCGCCGTCGTTATTTCGTACGCGTTGCACAAGGCGAAATTGAAATGAACCGAGGCCGACGCGTCGACGACCGGGCACAATTGTAAAGCGTGAACGTGAAACGTGAGTTACCGCGCCTGCCGCGAACGATCGATTATCCACCAAACTAAACCTTAACTCTTTTTTATCCTTTCACCCAGCGAACTATTTTTCCGGCTTTGGATATCTTCCGACAGCGAACTGCGAATTAACTGGGCGGGCGTTAACGTGTTACCGTACACGGCTGCTGCGAGTCCATTCGCATAATCGACAGACACGCCCACGAGCATTATTAAAAGACTCGAATCTCGAGCCGTATAATCGCGTAAAGGCTTCTTTTCACGATTGCTCCGCCAGTAGTTTCGGTCAATCTTTGGTAGAACGAAAAACGACTCTGCTATTTCTCCATTCCGTTCCCTCGAGGAATTCTTCTTACCTCGTTGATAGCCCGTAATTGGCCACCTTGACACACTCGGTTCCACGCGAGATAATTCGAACTTACTTATACCTGAACGCGCGTTTTATTACTCTGGTCATAGAAAAACAACATGCTTCGGCGCGCGTTTTATAACTCGCGTGTACCGTCTACCACCACTGCGGTTAGTCGGAATAGCAATTTTGTTATCGAATAAGTGTGGCTTGGCTAGTTGTTGCAACCGGTGTATAGTTAGATCGCAACATTGGTCGAAGGGGTGTAATAAGTGTGTAGAAGCAAGCAGTGGGTAGAAATGCATCGCACGCATATCCCCGAAATAGGTAGAAGTATCCAAGTGTTGGCTCTTCGCTGACCATCAACATCAACGCTCACAGCCCCCGGAAGACTACTACACTACTAATTCAGTGTTCCCTTGGCAATCGCAGACGTTGCTCACGTCTCCCCTGATTTCTGCCACAGCTGGTGAAGACGGTGGAGCTGACCGGTCTAACAAGTCCGTCGTCGAGACTGCAGTACGTGGTGTCGGACTACAGTCCGGACGGCCGGGTGTTCATCTACGTGTCCGACGCTGCAACAAGAGCAATCCTCGTGTACGATGTGACGTCGGGTCGTGGGTATCGCGTCGTCCTCCCGCAGGCGGTTACTATGGGCTGTACCCGCCGAGACGTTTTGTACCTGGCACTTCTCCGTCGTTCCGACGGAAGCACCTGCTTGGTCTTTACCTACTTAAGCAGCAGTCGTCTCTTCTCCGTCAGAACCGAGCATTTGCGAAATGGCTCCGCAAATGGTCGTATACACGATCTCGGTCCAAAGCCGCAGAAAATGGTCTTGTTAGGCACGGACAATGGCAGCGCCCTCTTCTTCCGCTACGAGGGCGAGTCGGACGTCTACAGATGGGACGCCAGCAACCCCTTCGACTCCAGGATGTTCCAGTTGGTCTATACCAGCCCAGAATGCAGCCTGGCTACTCATGTGGCCGCGGATTACGTCAGGAGCAGTATGCGAGTTCTCGAGTCCAATTTCCCAGACTATATGCAGGGTACCATTGGCTGCGGCGCTAACCAAGCGCTCAGTATTATGTAATCTGGATGAACTCAATCGATCAATTCACCTTCGACCACTTGCGTCTTTTTCTCACCCTTCTCACCATTCCTTTTTTATTTCCTCCTGTTTTTCTACTCTCGATTCGCAAATACTTAGCTCGTGAAATATGTTAGTATGTTAGCAGCAGCGTGTGTTAGCGGTAACACAGTTGGAAGAGAGTTTCGGAGGATCGATCGAACGAATGTTTGGTCCCTTGAGACGTATTTATGGCAGGGATTTGTGGTGCGCGAGTGAGAGTGACTGTGAAGCTAGTAAACAGGCCCAATGCCATACGACACAATAAACTGAGGACCGCATAGGGTTCCTCAGGTATCGATGTCGAACTAATGACTGTCCATTGAAAGCGAGATCTTTAGAAAAGGCAAGCGACCCGACGCGACCCGTCGTATGCAAAACGGTAATAAGAACACGTGATTTTGATGGATCTGTCTGGCCACGGAGTGGAGAAGGGGGTAGGCACTTACCCCAGAATCTTGGGACGGGGCAAAGATTGTGTTTCTAGCAAGCATATACCCTCAGCGGAGCATAGACACCCGGTGTTGATACGTCAGAGCGAATCGTAGGCGTGTTGATACGCATACGTAGTAGGCCCCTACGATCGTCTCGAATCCGGGCTGGGGACAGAACGGGTTTAAAGTCCCAAGAGATGAGATTTTTTAGCGGCTAGTGGATTGACTTGACATTTATTCTCAACTCTATAAAAATAACAAAAAAGAACAAAAAAAAAGAAAAATCGACAACTACTTAGCTGCCGAAGATTGGAAAAAATTGGTTGAACAATTAATTTTTATTTCGCGCGAATCTCCTAGCAAGCTGGCTCGGCTAGAATCGATGGAAGGAAAGGTAAACGTGTTGACGCATTCTTTTGTTCGCGTCCGTGCTACCGATCGTGATCCCAACCGGGCCATAAATCAAGATGCAAATCGTTCCGCGATGTCGACCGTGTGGCCGGTGCACAGGGGAACTCGATCGATAGAGAGAAAAAAAAGAAACGGAACCTTTCTCTCTTACAATCACTCCTTCGACGGCGCGGCGCGCGGCGCGGCGCGGCGCGGCAGGGCGTTCGATCGCGATTACTTGTTAGTCGTTCGCTACGTGAAACAATCCCGTTTCAATACGACCGTGTATAATTCGCTCGAACGCCCAACAAAGGATAAAAACTCTCCGCGGTATATGTAATTTTCCAGCTTTCAGAACACAATGCTCGAGACTCGCCGCGTATCACCATGTACCGGAAACAGTCACAATACCATTTCGTGTAACGTAGAAAATGCTCCATTTCTAATTCGAATTTTTCCGCGAAACTCGACGAAAATCCACGATTACGAAAATGAAAAATTATTTATTTATTTCGGCATACAAGCGTGGCAGGATCCGCACCAGAAATAAATCCGCTTTCGAGGAGTTCGTTTTTGCAGCCATTTCTAATTCGAATTTTTCTGCGAAACTCGACGTCGCGCGTCGCACCGTCCTTCGGTAATTTTAACCGACCTCGGAGCAAGTTTTGCTCTCGCGTCTCGTTTGAAAAGGATCAGCGAACTCTTTCCTGTGAACGAGAACAGAATTTGTATCGTGTTCCTCCGAAAGGATCCGGGGATCGCGACTTTCGATGGAAATCGATATTCGGTATCGAATTTGGTTTCTGGATCGCCGCCGCCATCCAGAACGGTGAAAGTTTAACCGTGTAACGTTACATCTCCGTTACACATTCCTCCGTACACATTAATTATCTTATGTATTAATTACCGTTTGAAACAGCCGGAACTTAATGTACAAGTGCCGAGGAATCCGCGTTTTCTCGAACACGGAACCGCGACACGATAAAATCGGCACTCCGAGCGTAACGCGTTCTCCAGAACGATTTATCGATTTGATATGTGCGTATCAAAAATTAAATGATCTGGTACAAGTATAATTGTGAAAAACCTCGTGTCCTCTTCGTCACTCGACATCTTTGGTTTCGTTCAACCGACCCTCGGAGGTATTCTCCACTGGCAATTTACCAATTTTCCATATGTATCTAACTCGGTTGCGGATTTCGATCACGATTTCGATCACGATTTCGATTAATTAGTCGGTCGCAACGTCGCGTCGGTGGCCGTTCACCACAGCTGTCGAAACTCGTCTTACGGACATACCAGACTGAGAAAAGAAATTGATACCGAGTATCAAAAGTTCATAAATCGCACGAAGCCGCGATTTACGATGATCAATTAAGCGATCGTGCCGACGTCGAATATTAACCTGAACCGATCGTCGGAATAATTACTATGTTAAATGAAGCGGTGTGTGTGTGTGTGTGTGTGTGTGATCGGTCACGCTTGGTAATCGTGTGTAATGTTAACACCGTATTCGTATAAATCACTGTAATTACTCGATGAGGGACACTTCCGTTTTTCGTTACAGTTCGAGTAACTGAGAAAACTAATGCAGCGGAGAACCGCAGTTCAGTGATACGGTAAACGTTCGTTTCTTCGTCAAGATTTACGGAGGTGTGATTTATTGGTCGTTCATCGTTAATCTTTTCGTTGTTCGAAACGATTTTACAGTCTTCGAAGAAGAGAAAAGAAAAATTTATTCTTCGGATAGAGTGGTATACTTTTAAATCGACGTTTTTATTAATATCGCTTCAATTTATAATATCGCTTGACTATTCTCTTAATTTCTGTATTTCTATTTAAAGATCGAGATCTTACAGTAGCTTGTTGTAAATTATAATAATATATTAAAAGGTTTAGCCGTGTGCAACGATTGAAGCAGATTAAATCCTCCTCGATTAATTTTTACGAATCGAAACGTTCCACGTGTAATCGTTAGCGCGAGAGAGGTCGTCCGAGGCCCAGCACGCGAAAAACGGAACTATGCTCGCTGTGCCAACATGGCGATACAATGCAGACCCGTTTCATTAACAGAGTAATGTTTATTCATCGCCAAATCTGGTTCACTCGGTTAATCTCGATGTAGTAATTGGATAGGGAGAAAATATGTAGAACCGGGGGGTGTACCATTCTCCACTTTCCCCTGCTTCTTTGAACTGCCTCGGACGTGATTTAAGTCTTGGACCGCTATTGTCGATTACTCGACATTTCCAATGTATCCTACAATTCTGGACACGGGGTCCCGGAACAACTACCGACGTCTCTTAGAATTTCACTGTTTCCTACAATACTCGTAACTCGTAACGTCGTCGTAACGCGCCTACTTCGAGTCACTGTCGATGATAATTCACGATGTAACATTTTCCCACGAAAGTCTTTGCACAATACGAAAATGCACGCGTAAGAAATGTTGATATAACAAAAATCAGTAAGTACAGTAGAAACGGTAAAAGCGTTCGAAGATTTGAAAAACACCATCGTCGCGTCGTATTGTTTCCAGCGGTTATTACAACGATCAAGGAAACAAACAGCTTGAAACGAATGTAGACAATTTTAATTTTGCATCAAATCGGCAGTCGATTATTCAACCGAATAATACATATGTAGGGTGAAATTAGTAGTGTTAGTAATAATACATATAAATGCGAACACGACTCGAACGCGAGAAACGGCTCTGCGAACACAGTTTGTCGTCGATCGTGTTCAGATTTTTGTTATCTTTCGCGACACACGCGACGCGCTAGCATCTGATAGGACGCGACGACGCTGAAAACTCTCGTGCGAAAGCTGGCAGCAGCGTTCTGCTTCGATTTTTGATCGTGAAATTACCGGACCGTGCAATGTATCCACTTTGTACCATCGATCGGATCATTAAGATACGAAAACGCTTTGTTGAAACGACTCGTGATTTTCTCGTCTCCTCGAAATCTCGATCTGCGGGGCGAGAGTGCAGCAACGGTGTGCAGTCATCGCAGCTTGTTCAACGAACCATTATACTTTATAAATTGGATTAGTTCCCCGTGTTACGCGATACGGTTTTTCCTGCGGACGCGTCCGAAAACCACCAGCCAGACCGATGTTGACTTTATCGAATTCCAAATCGAATTAATTCCGATACGTTCCGCTGATTAACGCTTTATCGATCGCACCTCGTTAAGTTTTCACTCGCTCAAAACATTTCCCTGCTCTTGTAACACGCTACCGTGTTTGTTTGACAAGCCTGCTGCTAATTAACCGCGAACGCGAACGCGAACGCGTTT
Source organism: Lasioglossum morio (assembly GCA_916610235.2). Taxonomy (NCBI): domain Eukaryota; kingdom Metazoa; phylum Arthropoda; class Insecta; order Hymenoptera; family Halictidae; genus Lasioglossum; species Lasioglossum morio. The sequence goes on from OU744331.1 coordinate 360,214, forward strand.
CAAATATTCAAAATTGCATATACTGCCTGGCTTTACGCAATCGAAACTACGCATCCACGAAATGATGCCGAAATCTTTAATGCTTGGATAAAGCCGGTACATATAGTGTTTCAACAGATCGAAGTTGACTTCGTGAAAGCTTAGCTCGCGTAAAAATCACTTTGCAGATGAAGTTACCTTCCTGATACTTCGTTCCGTTCGCTTCCATCTCTGTTACGCTGTATCAAATTAGAATTAATCGAGGAACAGATACAGAAAAATATCATGTATCGTGTTAAACGGGGGTGTGTTAACTCTCTCTCTCTCTCCTCTCTCTCTCTCTCCTCTCTCTCTCTCTCTCTCTCTCTCTCTCTCTCTCTCTCTCTCTCTCTCTCTCTCTCTCTCTCTCTCTCTCTCTCTCTCTCTCTCTCGTTCGGTGTATGAAAAGTCCTTTAAATATCAGAATCGAAAGGTTCTAAGCCGAAATAGATGTAGGACCAGGACACTAACCAGGAACTAACCAGGTACGCGGATGGGGACAACGATCTTGTTGCTCTAGGAGCGTTGCCTTTTATCAAGTGCCGCAGCAACAACGCTAATCGTCGCGTCGCGTCGCGTCGCGTCGACTCGCGTTGCGCACGACAATACATACAGTGAGTGCACGGTCGAGTGGTTGCGCTCAAACTTTCCACCGCACCGCGGACACGCTTGCATATACATAGTGCAGACACAGCGAGCTGTGGCGAACGAAGAAAAATGAATTCGGCATGAAAACACATCGTCGAGACCGTTCAGCTGAGGCGTTTGCGTAATCCGTGCAACGATCTTACGGTTCTCGTTAAAACACGCGCGGCGAGCAAAGCGCACGCTGCGTTTTTGCGTTCGCGTTCGCGTTCGCGTTCTTCGATCCGCACTCGCTCGCTATCGTAACTTATTCACACTCAGGATTTTTTTCGACGAGCAGCTAAAGACACGATATCTTTTTCGAATGGGCGACGTAACAGCCATTGAATCTGGATATCTTATTACGAAGCGGCGCGGCGGAAAGATGGCTCGAATATGGTACCAATGTCCGAGAACAGTCCCGGTGGTCGTTCGTACTGATTTTCTGCTGGGGTTGGGCGAAGTAATGGAAACTAATAATATCGTCTACAATGAGAACCACTGTATCCGATTATTTGTATATGAAATGTACGATTTTTCACAGTGAAGTTAAACGTAACATCATAGACATCAATATTTTTACAGAAAATCAATTTTTAGTTGACTCGAGTTTCTTTCTGAATAAAGTACCTATATTCGGTTTCTTGATTTTTAGTGTAAAGCAAAAGTGGATGAGATATTTTATCGTAGGACCTTTTGTGCAACTTTTTCCGAGAATCGAGATGCTTATTTGTACGAGGGTTAAACGTGCATCGACGAACTTGCAGTTGTTCGAAGAGACTTATCAACGAGACAATGAACCGGATCGCATCTCGGACAATCGTCAAAACCGTAGACAGTGGGATTTCGTCGCATCCGTGAGACTGTCCGCGTTCTATGGCGATTCCCATGATATTTCAACTCGGTTCGCTTGCGCAAGCCCAAAATGCTTTATTCCTCTGTGTAGCACTGTTGCGTTATCACCGGGGGAATAGTTTTGCGCAACGATTGCCCGGTACCCCGTAATTTCCTTTAATCTCGATACGAATCGAATCCAGTGGCCCCTTCAGCATTTGTTTTACTCGGTTTACTCGTTTTACTCGTTTTACTCGTTTGACCTCGACCTGCATCATCGAACACGAAGCATCCAGCAAGGACACGTTCTTTCTTCAAACATTGTAGATCCCTTCAACGATACACCTCGATCATGCGAAAGCATAGATCAAGACGCGGACCTCTGTACATAAAATACTCTGTACTATAATAGTGGGAAAAAATATCTCTACGCTTTTCCTGTTTGCATAAATATTCACAGTTTAAAACTAGCTAGGCGTACCAATAAATTTAAATTGTTCCGCGTTTACCTTAAATGGACTAGAATATTCATCGTGGTTGCCAATTAGACTAAACGGTGTGTGCACAATGCTGCACAGGGGTTGCACTCCACAATAATATTAGTAGGTATTAGAGCGTTGATTAACACGTTCGTGATCGATGACGCGAATCTGAATCCTTTCGCAACATATGGTTAACCGATGTTTAGCGGAACTAGCGTTGTTTTTCGTGAAATTAGATGTAATATCAAGCAGTAAAAATATTAGAAAAAATTCAAAATGCTGTTACATCGCTCGTTCGTAGCAAACGTTTGTTTTCCATAAAAGTCCAGATTCTATTGTAGAAACGTTGGACTGGGTACCGCGGTACATTGCATATAATAAATAATTACAATAACTTCCCTATAAATCGGGAAATAATCGCTAATAATAATAACGAATATACAATGTATTATAAATATATAAATTTTAAGTAAACAATGAATTCGTTTACCATGTACGATCGGAGATACTATGAATTTTCCTTTGTGAAATTATTCTTGGCTGATGTTTTTGCGTTCGAAATTGAAAAATCACCTGGCGGTGCGCGGTGTGAACAGGTGAATGCTCTTTAAGAGCAAACGAAGCGACGAATACATCGATTAAAGTCGGCTGTTAAAGTAGCTCCGGTGTACGATTACCTACGAGCGGCGCGGCGCGGCGCGCAGAAATGGCAATTGTACGAGAGCCTGGATAGTGGGTAAATGTTATGCGGATGTCCTTGGTAAGTAACTCCGGTCGAAAGTCCCCGGAACTAAATACATATAAGACCGCGCCCAGCGTTACCATTAACCTCCGAGGTTTTCGGCCATTGCCCGAGGATACCGTCGTTTCCTCCGTAAATGATCCATCTAAAGTAACCATTAGGCCATTAAGTAAGTTCGCGATTATCCATAAGTGGACGCGGTGCATGTGTATTTTTTTGTTTAGCCTTCTAACGCTAGTCCGCCAACTGGTTGGAGCAGAACAGCTTGTCTTCGAGACTGGAATATCTCCCAAAGTCCCAATTAATCCCCGCATTATGAAAAATCTATTCGTAAGCGTTACGGTGTTTAGAAGGACTGGTAATAATTTGCCAGGCCGACGATTTCTTATTAAAATTTTCATTAGAAAATTTCCGAGTATGGGAATGTTCTTTAAAACAATACCGAAGGGGTTTAGACGATGGTTTTGTTGGTTCCGTTTTGAAATTTTCCGAGTGTCACACGTAATGTCGCAATTACTTTTTAACGCTAACACTGCTGACATTTTGACGGGTTTCGTATTTCGAAATCCATGATTATGAAAATGAAAAATTATTTCTTTATTTCGGCATACAAGCGTGGCAGGATCCGCGCCAGAAATAAATCCGCGTTCGAGGAGTCCGTTTTTGCAGCTGGAAGCGATTAGCTTTGAAATTCCTGTAACACTCACCCGGTTTGCGTTCGATTGTTGCGTTCCAGGTGGGCGTCATACTTATTCGCACAAGCCACAAAAACCCGTACGTCGGCCTCCCTGTTCGGCAACGGCCGCGAATTACTTTCTCCGGGCGAAGCGCGTTCCCTGTCTGGCTCGTTACCGCATCGAAATCCTGAACTTCAAAGTATTATGTACCTTCGAAGCATTTACCCTTAGAAACGCTTCTCCCGGAACGGATTAAACTGCTGTTACTCGTAAGCTGCTGTAACGTCTTAATTATCAGCGCGCGGTCACACTCTTTCGATAGACATTTTTTCGATAGATTTTTCTCTTCACTTTCTAAACAGACTACATACGGAATCTGCATGATTAGGCTATCGATCATCCGACTACCCGAAGTGCTTGCACGGAACTCGAAATCGACGCGATTTTTACTTCTTCTCGAATCGAGAAAGAGGGGAAGTGGGTGAGGAAATCGTTATTTGTAATTGGGAATGTTTAGCAGGAGTGTCTAATGTCGTTGCACGATCACAGAACGGCTGAACGGTGTCGAGCACGTTTCGGGGTAAGGATCGCTTCGATTGTTAACCTTTCGAGAAAACGGCGAGCGGTACGCCGCCGCAGCGAGATCTCACGGATTCGCGTCTGAATGTCACAAAAGATCGTGCATCGGTTGTGGTGGGTGTGTGCACCGCCGCCGCGCGCCGCACGCCGCGCCGCGTCGAGTGCGTGGTTACACAATGTGTCCATTTTCCTGTAAGGTTGCCTCCTGTCTCTCAGACAGTTAAGATATCCCAGTCGATGCTAAGAAATTAGATCAGTTGGTGTTGAACCACCGGGACTGGCAGGACTGGCGGGACTTGGTACACGCTCGCCGAACGAGCTCGCAGCCAGACCGTGTGCATACGTCGCGTCGCGCCGACAGACCCGCCTCGACTGCGACGGATATCCCGATTCGATTATCGAACCTCGATCCTCTTCCGCTATAAGATAGATCTACGATCTTCTCGAGAAATGAGGTTGGTCCCGGGTCAATTTATCAGATTTATCTTTCTGCCCACTACTACACTAGTGATCTGTGACTGTGTTCTCTAGTTAGACTAGACTAGATCATGTTCGGGTTATTAATTTGCTTTTTTGTTTCCTACTTTTTCTTAACTTATCTCAGACGCAGTGTTTTCTTTTTTATGCGGTCATGACAAACATGAGTAGAGCAAACGGAAAACAGTGAAAACATCGAAAGAATAAATATTTTTCTATATCTTGCAACGAATGCGACAATTTTTATTATTTTACATAACAGTCCGCAGTTTATTCGTAGCCGACGTGGACAGTGACCTGTGATTTCGTTTTAGTCTTTTTTTAGTGTTTCTTCATTGTATTCTTTCTTATCGTGAAATAGGATGTTCGTGATGCTGTGATTATTTACACTTCATACATTTCTATTTCACTCATAATTATAATTATGAGTAGATAACAACGGAGACTGTGATACAATATTTTTTCTATGAACTGTAACTTCTCCTGAAAGGGGAAAGAATGCTCGGTCCGCGAATGGTGTAATCGTTTAAAAAAATGATCGCAAGTAATAATGACATTTGAGTCGAGGCACGCTTGACCACGAGAAAAAGTTGTCAGCAGGGAACTGGGGCCGTGACTTTCTGAAATACCATAATCGATCACTTTCGCGCGAATTTATGCTTCGATAGATCGAAAAATTATCACGTCTCCGTTCTATTTTTATTTATCGAAACAAGATATGTAACGAATCTGTGCATAGTAATACATAGTTGTCCAGACCTTGATTAATTGACGGTAAGCAATAAGTTTCCGGCAAAGTCGAAATTAATGAGGTCGGAAATTAATCAAGACTTTATTGTATGATTGCATTACATATGCTACTAAATTCAATGTAAATTGAAGACCCTGGGAGTTCAAGTAAGATCTCTAAAGTAAATCTCTTCAATTGTGTTGCACTTTGAGGCACCGCTCGAGTTTCTAATAGGGTTCAATTGCCAAGGGGTTAACGACTGTTGGTTGAAACACGGTCGAGTCGGAAAGTAAGTAAGTGAACGGTTGGCAGGCAAACGAATACGATGCATCTTCAATCTGTAATAACGATAATATGTATATGTATGTTTCGACAACGTTTATTTGCTTACACCTTCTAAATAAAAAACAATAGAATAATTTGATTTTATTCATCGTACTAGCTGTACCCGCGACTTTGTCCACGTGCAATTACAAATCCGACCGCCACCTGACCGCCTCCCGACCATCACTCTAGCTGCACCTGCGCAGGTTCTTTTAGCTACAGACGGACACGATTTTATTATATATGTCATATGTATAAAGATATAGAGATTCGTTTGCCTGCAATCGTTCAATTACTTTCCAATACGATTGTTGTTCGTTTATATTTTATCGGCTACTTTGAATTCGCATGTTTGCATATTCAAAAACGGAATGCCACCTTGTATGGCGCACCTCGGCGTCTACAACGACACCTGATTCTACATAATGAACCGAAACTGTTACAGTGACTATACACGCGGTTGCAAAATTGTTCTTGGTACACTGGTCGCATAAATAAGAACCAGTTACAGTTGTAATTTGAAGGATCGGAGCGCAGGAATCGGCGAGAACGCGTGTCGAACATTTCGAGCATCGAATGAAAATTCGGTGATCGTTCCGTAATGCAGAGGAAGCGGTGTAAATATTGATCGTATCTTACATAATTTATGACCATAATTGTGCTAATACGCTTATACACGAATAAATTATGCATCGGTCTTTTACGCAATGAAAAATAACAGTTCACGCAACTTTCCAACGTTACCGAAATCGTTTCGATCGATAACGCGTAGGCGTTCGCGGTAATTACATACTACGGTGGAGAACGCGTGACGGATCGTCCCTCGGACAGGGACAAGGAAAGTAAGATCAGCGAGCACTAGACGCGATCTCGTGCAATTTGCATGAACCTCTCGATCTCAATTTATGCGGCGAGAGGCGGAAACATCCGATGAGTTCAAGATCAAGTTCACGGTTCATACACCGCTATTAATAACTTCGCATCGAGACAGAATTATTCACGGAAACGTTATTATCGGACAAGGTGAATACAATACATACAATTCTAGTATGAGAGTTGAATGAAACGCCGAGTCTGTACAAATCGTAACGGACAGACGTTAGATAAAAATAAACTTTCTCCTTTTCTCGTTTTACTAGGAATTACAATTTATTTCGCCAGCGTGTTCGAGTGTGTTGGAGATACGGGATCACTGCTTGCTTAGAGGAATAATTACTTGAAATTTATTTTGCCAAGTTACAATCGACGTAACCGGGTTTTGAATTACACAAATATGAATATTATTCCCTCGAAAACTTTCTCTCCTTTTAGTGAAATATTAAATTTTTCACAGGAATTTATATTATTAAATAGAAAGAAATGGAGCAACGTAAAGATATTTTGTAATTTCCACAGGATTATCGTCCTCGTTCTCCTGGCAGGATGCTGCTGCGTCAGGACGAAAGCACTGGCAAGAATAGAAACGATCTATCAATGGCCTCTGTTGGACTTTACGCTTCCATACGATCAAGAATTCCGCAAGGAATACCGTCCGGAGAACGTGGTGCCGACTGGGATCGCGATCGCCAACGACAGAGTGTTCGTCAGCGTGCCAAGGTTACGTGCCGGCGTACCGTCGACCTTGAACTACATACCGAGGAACATCTTCTCGGGGAGCAGCCCGCAGCTTCAAGCCTATCCGTCCTGGGAGTGGCACAGCGCCGGAAAAGGATATCTGAACTGTTCGCAACTGATCTCCGTCTACAGATCCCAGATCGACAGGTGTAACAGGCTCTGGGTCGTCGACAGCGGCGTAATGACGTCGATCGACGACTTCAGACCGGTTTGTCCGCCGAAAATCATGATCTTCGACCTGCTGACCGATCAGCTGGTGCGAATGTACACCTTTCCCAGGGAGGTTAGTGCTCGGTTTGCTCTTTTAAAACTCGCTGTTCTCGGGATTTCGAATGTTGCCGTTATCAATTTTGATCGTTTCGCAGGTTCTGCGACCCAACACGTTGTTGACGAACCTGATCATCGACGACGCCTCCGCGACCACTTGCGACAACGTGTTCGTCTACATTTCCGACACCGCCGGGCCTGGTTCGTAGTTTTATACGATCATCGAACAATCGATCGTCGCGTCGCGTCGCGCGTCCTTAAACCATTGTTCTCCGCAGGTATGCTGGTCTTCGATGTTGCCACCGAGAGAAGCTGGCGGGTCGTTCACGCATCCATGTACCCTGATCCCGATTTTTCCATCTACAGAGTAACATTGACTAAAAATTCGGAACTATATTAATTATGTCGATCGAATCAGAGCAACCGCAAAGGATACACGTTCTTTCGCAGATTGGCAACGACATGTTCGAGCTGATGGACGGTGTCGTCGGATTGGCGTTCTCCGCGAAACTAGCCACAGTGTATTTCCAACCCCTGGCGACCAATCGTTTGTTCAGTGTGCCAACGTCGGCACTACAGGCAGGCCCGTTGCCATTCGGTGAACAATTACCGGTCACACAGCTGGGCACTAAGTCTAGTCAAGGTCTGGCGTTGGCCGTTGACCCTCGAGACGACGCGATCCTCTTCTCGACGCTCACGGAAACCATCATTGCCGGCCTTGATCCTCGTACCAAGGCACACAGGTACCTATTTACCGTTTATACATACGTAAAAAGCGGTCTCGCAAAAATTACTTGTACGTACAGACACTTGTGTGTTCTTCTCTGTTGCGACCTCTCGTCGCAAGCGTCGAACAAAACATTCGGGTCATTCGAAGAAACCTTTCTCCTTTACGAAAATATTCTCCGCGGAGTAATTCTGATGGAATTACCGAAAATTAACGAAAAACGCCGACCAAACAGAGATTTCGGCTCGACCAATGCCAACGATACTCTCAGCGAGGCTCTCATTGGTCCGTGTTTTTCGTTATATTATTCGTGTTCGATACGCTTTATCTTTCAAAGTTCCCCACAGATTCTGGGTTTTCCCAAGAGATTGGGAATCTAACCCACCGCGACCTATGTATCTGCGAGGAAACCGATTACCTACGCTGTCAAACAGCCGAAAAACATTTCGATTCTCACTATGCGATTCTTACAGGTTTTCGCGGTGATTCCGAATCTGCCGTTAATTTTTCTTCCAGACGCACAGCTTTTTTGACGGAGAAGACATATTTGTCCAACTTTAAACAAATATTGTGATGTTATTATAAAATTTATCGAATCTATTTGATGTTCTTGTTCAACATTATGCCGAAACGATTTTGTTTGTTTTCTTCAGGGTGTTGGCGTTGAGCCCTCAGGATCTGCAGTTCGTCGCCGAGATTCGGTGGGCAGAGCAAGATGCCAGTTTCTGGATAATGAGCACCAGATTCCAGAAATTCTTCAGACGAGAGGTCAACCCTCGCGATATCAACATCCGAATAATGAGACTGACCCGCTGACCATAGAACATCGTAGTTCATTCGTATTTCATTCAAATCCTTTCTATATTTCATCTTTTTTCGAGGCTTTTACATATTACGAACAAATCGTTGACGCTAACTTAAACCTGATGTAATTCTAGTGATAATGAAAGCGTAACAACGAATGGAATACAAAATTCGAAACTCGAATCGTACGATTCATCAGACTCTGCGTGTCTTTCAAGAATTTACTATATGATATTCGCAATGCTGAGAGATTTCAAATATGGCGTCAATTCGAAAACACTATTTACATTCGTACTCGCAGACTCGAGTGACGAATGTGTCGAGCAATTGTTGCGTGGAAACGATTAATGATGATAGTTGTTAATCGCAATGAGTATTATTACTTTGATAGTGTAATACGAGATACGTTTGATATGTTTGTCGTCGTGAATCATCTATGGAGGTGTTAGAACATGTAGATATAGAAGAACGAACTCTGAACGTGAATATACATATGTATAAAGTATAGATATTTTACTTTTTTGAAAAGCATGAGAAGCGAACGTTGTTCATTAATTTATTTGTATCTGATAATTATAGATCATCGGAACAATTATATTTTATCTAAATAGAGCGAATCGTATTAGCGGAAATTTGTTTACGAGTACTGCACGAATAAAATGTTTCAGAACCTTCTGAACGGTATAACGATTTTCAAATTGACCTGCTCGCAACCGTGAACCGTTGAATTTTATCGTTTCAAAAGGACGAGTCTCTGGATTTTTAAAACCACGACAAATTACGTTCATACGCGGTTTTTACTAAATTCTATACAAGCATGATTACACAACTACCAGACATTTATGCAATCGTTTAAATCATTCTGGTGTTAGCCGAGCTATGCATAAATCAGTTATCTGCAGTCATTAATTCATACTCGATAATCAGTTTAACGATTACAATCCAATAAGATCGGTATTTATATCAGTTTCACTTGCGGAAGACGAGGATAAATTTCGCCGACTACATAAACTAATACTCTTACATGTAAACAGCGTATTTTAACTTTCTAAACAGTGACTCCTAAAGTTAAGCTCCATAGATGAAAATCGGGATTTATTTTACGTCGCTGCGCTCTTTTCATTTCACAACAGATCCCCCTTTTTTCGGCGATTTTCTTCGAACACAGTTCCTTAAATACGAGAAGCGAAACAAGGGCGTGATCCTGGATCGTAAATAAAAGATTCCCTAAAAAGAATTACAGTAGAAAATAAGATATTTTAATGAGCGAAAGTCTTTGGAGCCGAAGTTCAGCGCCCTTTTTTTTCTTTGTCGCGATACGAAGCTGCGTAAAACCGGGACATCGACCGTGTTTGTTCCACGGGTCTGCCATTTAATTTCGTACGGTTTCACGAACCGGGAAACCTGCTCTGCGATCGTGACCAATGACCGTGACATTCGATGAGAGGGACTGGTTTAAACCATACACAAGGACGAGAAGAGGATACGGCTGATTGACGATCGGAGATTCGTTGCTCCGCTGCTATCGGCGCCACCTCAGTCGATCCTCGGACGCGACGGGACGCGCAGTGATATCCAATGATCGAAAACTCTCGTGATCGAATTAACATTTTCCTCGAGTTCAGCGATCGTCCTGTGCGATCTGGTGAAAAGTTTCGATCCTGCGGAGGTTGTCGACCAAGGACTTTCTTCGTTGATGTATGTCAATGCTTGTAAATTTATTCATTCAACAGAATTTTCTGCGGTTTAAACAGACTTCGAAGTAGCTGATAAAATTTTGCAAATTGGGCACGCACTTTCCTTGCAATGACGTAACGGGTCGTTAAGGAATGGAGCGGACCTGCGTTAACTAGTTTTTTTTTTGTCAGCCGAGTAGTATATCTCGACTCGAAGTTTGTCGGCGGTCTTTATCTCTCACTGATTACTACAAGGAAAATACTTTTCACAAAAATAGTATAAAAGGACTCTGCTACAGATACCACCGCTATAGAAGAGCACGGATCGAGAGCAGGTGAGGAACCTTTTTGACAAAACGTTCTTTTGTTGTAAGTGTCGATGGGATTTCTTTATTACCACCGGGGACAAATATTTTGTTCATTTATATCGAGAGAGTCGTCGATAATTGTAACAAATATTAGTTGACATTCAACGGACAGTACTGTAACAACATGAAATAATCAACGCGGTTGAACCGACACTTTGAATGCGTGAATTGTTTGTCATATTTACGAAGATACCTACCTCGATAAAATAATTCTTGAACAGACTCTAAGATACATATCTCTTTCGCAAGAACACTTTTGTTCCTTAACGTTTCATTTGCATAAGAGTTTAACAAGAACAACTCCGGATAAGACTATCACATATTATTATCTCGCATTATCGAACATTATCATCCTCCTGATTCACTCATTGCGAATAAAAGGCAGCCTCGGCGAGGTTTCTTGTCTCACTCGCGAATTAGTCCTATCGTTGACGGCGCTGTGTATCTTATTTTCAACAGTATAACCTGATTCCGAAAAGTCGCTAAAATTGAAATCGATCGAACGATTCACGATCGCAGCATCGTTCTCATCGTGATATCCGTGACGGTGAAAGTTACGTCCGAAAGAAAACGCCGCGACGCGCGCCGCCGCGCCGCGCCGGTGACACCGAAAAGATCTCGGTTGCGAGAGGGAAGGACTATTCGCAACGATCCCGATCACCGGAAACACTGTTACCTCATTCGAATCGGAGATTCTCTGCTGTGGATCGGAAGTGACTCGAAGGACCAACGAATTTCTTCATTGAAGGTGAGCAATTTCTACATAAATACAAATTTCCACTATAAATAGACTGTGGATATGTCGAGACTCTGAAAAGTTTGAGAAAACGAAAGCACTTTGGTCATTCTTGTCGAAGTCTATACCGTAGAAAGTTCGAAATTTCGAATCGAATTGACTGGAAGCATGTGGGTAAATCGATTTTAGGATAATAGAAAGTCTCGTTTTACAATCGGTCAACTCGGCGAAGAAATTTGTCTTCCTGCTATAAAATAATGCTCGGTCGTAGTGGAATTTGTTACGGTTAAAAGATCGGAAGAAAAAATTTGCTTTTCTACTGAAACGTAAAGCCGCAATACAGTTCCGGCATCGTGTAGAATGTAGACAAACAATTTGTCTCTCTTTTTTAAATAACGATTAAACGACAGCGTCTTACTGAAATTTATCGTGGTGGATACGAGCCTTGTTTCCGGGTTCTACCGTAACCGAGCAATTGTTTTAAATCGTCTAATTGCTTGATAGGCTCGACATTCTCGGCTAAACAATTTTTCAAAATACTTCTTTCGCAGTGAAACAAGATCTTGTTCAGAGTTCCTTGACGGTAGAAAAATTTTCACGTGCTCTACTGCATCACGCGTAATTGTTTTCCGATAACGATGTCATAAACGCGCTATCAGTATTATGAAATCGTCGACAGTCGTAATACCATAGTTGAAATAACAAATACAGCTACGCGCTACTCGGCAAACGGCAAACATTTCAACATTTGCAATTATCGTTTGTTATATGCTCAAATATTTTCTTTGTGCTTCTTGTACCGATTAGCGATATCAGAAGTCAGAATCTTGAAAAATAACAGAAAGGTACACAAACAACTCGTCAACCATTTATGGTTGCGCAACAAGTAATATTAATGCGCTTGACACGGTAATTTTCTTAAAAATTGTAGAATATAAAACAGTAAGTAAGTAGTCGTTTCGGTGTTGCTCGAATCTCGCATGCGATCTTTAAAGCCCATAAATATCTCGGAAAAGATCAATACAGAATTGTTTCATCGATGTACGGTTTCGTCGATGAGAGAAATATTACAGGCATAACTTGAGTATTAAAAATTCAAGGCGTGACTTGACTCGCTTCTCCATAGAATTGTGAAACGGAGCTTTACAGTTTACAGCGTTCGCTGTGAAGCGCCTTGTAACGTTTCCGGCGTTAAACGAAATTGCAGAGAAATCTGTCGTAGCGTCATTGAGCGATTGATCGTTTCGCGAAGTAATTATAAATGATGCGGCGCGACGCGACGCGGCGATAATCGCGTTGTTTGCGCTGTCAGAGATGAGGCATCTTTGGTGGTCGTTCCTGGTGGTCGCTGCCGCTTCCGGTTCGCCGACGATCGAGCCGTTGAAGGGCATCTATTCGTGGAAAAGATTGGAATTCGATTTCCCGAACGAATCTGCAAGACTGGCAGCCATTCAGAGCGGAAGTTACATACCTGGAGCGCCTCTTCCCATCGACGTCGATGTCTACACCGAAGGTAATCAACGATCCATTACAACAACAAAAAACCCATTCGACCAGTCGATGACCCACGATTACCAAGTATTCTCGAAGTATTCAAGAAATTATTCGATCGATTCAATCAGGCAATTCGTTTTTTAGGAAAAGAATCGAAGGTGTTCGTTACCATACCAAGGTTCCAGCATGGCGTGCCAGTGACTTTGGGTTACGTCACCGATAAAGTGTCGTCGGATGGGAATCCCATAGTCGCACCCTATCCAACCTGGAGGTACAACAGCATGGCGAACTGTGAATCCATGATTAGCGTCTACAGGGTGCAGGTAAGGTTCAGTCAATTTTTCGTCAGGGTCTACTGGACCCGTTAAATTGACGGGTTTTAATCACTCTTAATTTGCGATTATTAAGATTGTAAAAATGCTTCCCTGAGCAATTATTTACCAAATTTATTCAGTTTATAAAATAATGTGAAATAGTTATTTCGTAGAGGTTCGTTCTAACCGCAGAAAAATTATAAAACCAAAGAACTTTGTCTCTTTGATTTGCCTAACACCGAGAACGAGAAAACCTCGAGGCTCATTATAGATCTCTCCGGCTGTTGAATTATTTAAGCGTTCCTATTTGCAGGAACTGTTAGTCCGTCGCGTTGACCATTTTAACAGTTCAAGACTGACCACACTGGACTTTGAATTTTTACGCTGTAATCGGTTTTATCCGTAAGAATCTTTCAATTTATTCCAGCAAATATGGTCATTGCGTGTGAGAATGGCCGTGACGTTGCTTTTCTTGAACGATGATTAAATCTTTAAAGAACCGGTAAACGAGATTCCAGCGATATCAGCATCCAATAGAGAAAGAATCGATTCTCGGTATTAGACAGGCGCGTGTTCAAACGGAAACCGGGAAATCTCCATTGGAAATCATCGACTAGCAGTCACTTGGAAAATCCCAGCAGCGAAAGTAGGAGAAATGATATACGTATCTGGGTAGCGTTGAGTCACTGACAAGCCTAACTGTACAAAACGACACCGTCCTGCATATGAAATTAATTGAATGTAATTTGTGGTACAGTTAGTCCTTGAGGAAACCGGTTTAATTGGAAAATGAACTGAATAAACCGAGTGTTAACGGGTGGAAAACTAAATGTACTACTTATGTAAAATGATATTTACACGGTTATTACTTGACTCTAAAAGATTATTTGAAAATGTATAGGGAAAATTCGTTCACCGGTAAAATACATAATGCGCGTTCTTTGTATTTGGAGCATCGCGACGTCGCGACGTCGCGTCTGAACAGGTTTTGTTGTTAGCGCGACAAAGCGCGATAGAGGAAAAATTAACAAAATATATAAGGAAAAGCAAGGAGGCATGTAAATAATGTACTTACTCGAAACGAAAAGAGATCGTGCGATTTCGAGAGCGAAGTTGACCTTCGTATTTTCTACTTATTTCGCATGTACACACATGTCGTACGTCGTACGTCGTACGAGAAACTACAATATTACAAAGATCTTAGTTTCTCGGTTCTCTTTCTATTCGACAGGGTTTACCAAATTTAAGAGGAAATTGAAATGTAGTTTTGCACACTTCATGCGAATGTTGCTTTGAGCGTGGACGTGGCTTAACACGGAACACCTTTTTCTCCAGGTGGACGAAATGGACCGATTATGGGTGATCGACACGGGGAAGTTAGGCGACGAATGGATCTGTCCGCCGCAGTTGCACGTGTTCGATCTTCGAACTGACAAGCTGATCGCCAGATACAAATTCCCCAAGGATCAGTACAAGGACGACTCATTGTTCGTCACGGTGATCGTGGACATCCAGAAGAACGAGTACAATGGTAACGACACCTACGCTTACATCGCGGATGTGACAGGGTTTGCGTTGATCGTCTACGATCACGAACGCTCCAGGTCCTGGAAGATCACGAACAACCTCTTCTACCCTTATCCGCAATACGGCACCTTCGATATCAAAGGAGACACGTTCGATCTGATGGATGGCATCATAGGACTCGCGTTGAGTCCCACAGAGAACGGAGACAGTACCCTCTACTTCCATTCGATGGCCAGCAGAGTCGAGTCTAGGGTGTCCACGTCTGTAATCAGGTTAGATCACTTCGAAATCTATCGGTTCGTGTAATACTTTAGCAATATTCTCAGTCTTTCTTAGACAAAATGTTTGACCGTGTTTAGGAATTACTCTCTATTCAAAAACAATACCGAAGCCGCGGCTAGGTCGTTCGTACCATTCCCGTTGGAGAGGTCCTCGCAATCGGTAGCACAAGCTATGGATCAAAACGGAGTCCTCTACTTCGGATTGTTGTCCGATTTAGCCATTGGATGCTGGAACAGCATGAAATATCCTGAATACGGTGCTCGTGGCAGTGATATCGTGGTCACCAATCCGGAAACTTTGCAGTTCCCTTCTGGAATGAAGGTGAACACTGAAAAATATCACTATCTGTAAAATCTAACCGATCTTACGACAGTTAACACTTTACCTACCGGAAGCCTATTAATACGATTCTCAATACCTAATTGTGCTGTATCAAAAGAAAGCGTAGAAAAAATTTTCTTTTACATTGCAATCTTAAATGAAATTATTACATGACGTTATTCAGGATGACTTGTTAGTGCTTAGTTCACAATGAAAATTGCTGTTACTATGTTACTGTTACTGTTAAAAAGTTTTTAGCCATGTACCAGATTTTTCAAAATTATGCAATAATCACCGGTCGGTAATCTGTTAAGATGTTAATGGAATTAGAAGTTGGGTTAAACACGAGTCTCGATTGCAGATCGTCACCTCGAACAAGGGCAGACGCGAGCTGTGGGTGTTGACCTCGTCGTTCCAGAGATACATGAGCGGCTCCTTGAATTCCACCGAGACCAACTTCAGGATTCAAGCTGGCTTCTTAGACGAGCTGGTCCGAGGCACCAAGTGCGACATGTCCACCCATTCGAGACGTTTCACCTCAACATGAAAATGGTGGCACCGCGAGCAGTTCTCCAGCTACCATCGCACCAGATCCTCGCCTTTTTGGCGATACTCCTATTTTACGAGCAGACCATTCTTCGTGAGCGAACGCTACACGTGGTCCTATCCAACAAAGAATTTTCACACTCGCCAATATCCTCCCTATCTCTATCTCCGATCTCACGATCGCGGTCACGCTGTTTTCGTCGATCACGATTGACCGTGGCGTGGATGGAACAGTATACGAAATGTTTTCGCTTTGCCTGGTTGAAACACTAATTATAATTGCCGGATACAGCAACAACCTTAAAATCTGACAAAATATATATATATATATATATATATATATATATATATATATATATATATATATATATATATATACATATATATAGCTGCTCAGGAGCTTTCGTTTATAACTAGATTTTGGTTTCTGTGAAGTTTTCGATTTGCAATAGAAATCAGTGTTTGTTTTTAATGAATTTGTTTAAAATTGGACAAACAAAATTCTTCGTTACATTTTAATGTTGTTGCATATTGTATAGTGCTCCGGAATACAGCTTTTTCCCTTCTAAACAATCAATAATTATATAGTTTTGAATAAAAGTGTATACTATACGCGAAAAAATGTGGATAAATGGAGTCGTGAAGTATGATTTGAGACTTTCGTGCCTCTGCTCGCGGTGCTGTGTGGAACTTGGTTTGAAATTGTGAAAATTTCAGTGCTGTGAGAGGACTATTGAAAATTTAAACACCGAGAAGATTTAGTTATTTCGATTGATGTAGTTATTGGTACCTATTTATTGTTGCGTTCGTTGTACAGCGAGTCGAGAGTTTCTGTTGTAGTATTTTATGTGAATCTCGAGAATGGTGTGACTGACTTTTGTTTCGTTTACCGATATTCTATTGTTGAGTTTAGGTCTATTATTTTATTAGGATACACAAGGATTAGGATGCACAGAATTTACGTCTCGCTGATATGCATTTTTAGGTACGAACAATGTGCAAATCAAGAAAATAAACGTGTGTGCTAAGAATCGAGAATTATCGTATTTAATAAAAAATGTGTTCTCATAAATTAGATACGTAAGAGACAAATTGGTGTTTATAAAATACACCTGAAATATTTTTTACCTATGTGTCTGTTACCTGATCTTTAATTTTACGATGCGACACTTGCGACAGTATTTAACTTGACAAGTATGTTGTCACGATTGATTCTTTTATTAGTTGTCAATGTGATAAACGATAAACTAGTTATGGGAACGGTAAGTACAGCAAATGTAGTGAATTTATGAATAATTAAGAAGTATCAATTGACTGCTCAGTTTATTCTCGAGATCTGTGTACCTCATGATTATACAGTTTTAAGTATGAATAATACACTCATTTTTATCAGCAAATATGTACTATCTATTAAGGAAGGAATTGCAGAATGTCGAAACTTTCTGCGAAATAATTATATTTAATTAATTTTATGCAACATTTCAGCACTCAATCCATCACTATCCATGTATAAACGACTTCAACAAACGCGAGTGAGACCTATCGAATATGATAACCAGTAATTACTGTAATTATATTTTACTGTATTTTTATTTTCGTTTGAACGCAGATGACACGTGGAATAATGACAGGTCATCATAAATGACTGGACCGACGAATAAATTTTTATTTCGTTTCTGTCTCTTGAAGAGGACGAGGAACATTTTTCTTTTGCGTAGATATCCGTTGGTCAGTGATTATAATTTGCCAAAGCTTACACCTCTCTTGGCAACGATAGGAAGGTAATTGGTTCATCTTTACAAGAAATGCCGTGGATTATATGAAACATTGTTCATCGTACGTTGCGCACGAGAAAGAAAATAAATGTTGAATATGCGAATATTCTATTCTGTTTTTCCGAGTACAATGTAAGTACGTACGTGTTCCTTTATCTTATCATTATTCGAACTAGAAGGTCGGCATTCTATTGTTATGGCGATAATATTTATTGTATATATAATACACGTTTTGTCGTTCCTCTTCAACACTCTTCGTCGTTCGACTAGCTTTGCTGGTATTGTGAAACGCAACCGCATCGTAAGTACATTTATATTATTTCATGTAAAATCAGCGAAAAAATGAGCAATTTTCTAGTCGACACAAACGTCATAAACATAACTTACAATTTTTAAAACAATAACCCTTTCGTACAGACAACCCTTGAATTAAACATCACGATGCTCGAACTATGTACAAGAAAATTCGTACAAAACAATGCCTCAATTGTGCAGATTTTGAAACTTGCCTCTTTAAACAATTCTAAGAACGATTTGCACAGTTAACTCGAATAGATTTATTTAACACGAAGCTATATTCGTTTAATTTTTTTGTACTGTCATATCCTCGACGAACGAAACTCTTTTCGTCTAACTTGACAAATTGGGGCTTGGGAAGAGTTCGTATTGCTCTCAGTGATGTAACGTTTGTGCTAACACTTCATTTACCGTTAATACAAATCTTGAATGTTGAAAGTAAATTTTCAGAAACATGTTCGCGTCATGGTTGTTGGCTGTTTGCGTCGGTGCAGTTTGCCTGGAAAGGCAAATGGCTGCATCTTTGACGGTTCAGAACCACAAATTAGACCTAGTTTTCGAGTGGAAGTACATCGATTACCTCTATGACAACAAGGAGCAGGAAGCAGCTGTGAAGAACGAAAACGGCTATATCAAGGAGAATAACGTTCCCATCGACGTCGACAGGACAAATGATGGTAAAGTAACTTTACAAACAAAACGGATTGTTTATTTGGGTCTCATGGAAATCACCGACACAAATTTCCCCGACTCGGTTTCCATCGACAACATTTCACCGACTCCGGATTTTACCGACAATAACTTTGACCGACGACGTCTATTAACCGAAATCGACTTTGATCAACAACGAATTTGCGTTGTCTGTGAAAATCGTTGTCTGTTGAAGACGTTGTCGGGCAAAGTAGTTGGTGAAATTTGTGTCGGTGATTTCCATGGCACCCATTTATTTATTTATACTGTACACACAATCAGAGGAAGTTGCCAATAGAAAGTTTGGGTCCTCAAGAAAATGTTGTTGTTGTGCTTCTTTGTCAAAGTGTGTAGGTCAAGCGAAAGAGTGACTAAGATTAAGTAAGAAATGCTTAAGTAGCAGAGACTATAATTGAAATTGAAATACATTTACATTTGGAAACTTTGCATTAATACAATAACTGCTCCGAAAACATTGTCGCATTTTGGATTGTTTAGTTCTCGATGTTGATCGCAATTTAATGATCGAGTCACAGTCCGAGCGCACAGCGAGAATGTTTGTAGCTTCGACGAAATAAAAAAGACATCAATCCTGTTAAACATAGGACACGCAAAGTTGATTCCACCCTCGATCGTTTAACCTACAATTATATGTAATCTTACGTTACACAGGTAGAACGTTCGTTACCGTACCGAGAGACAAGGGCGTGTGCTCAACTTTGAACGTCGTATCCGATCAACACGGCGATGGCGGCCCACTTTTGAAACCATACCCGAATTGGGACGCGGCTAAAACAGATTGTTCCGGCATTTACTCTGTCTATAGAGTCGCGGTGAGTTGAAGTTCAACCTCGAGAGAAAGTGAAAAATTTACAAAATTTCAGTTCCCTTGACGAGTCTGTAATAAGTAAGAAGGGAGTAGTATGTAGGAACTACAATTAATGTTATTGGCACACTGGTTCGATCAATTGGTGCGGCAGTGCGCAAGTGCGCCAGTGCGCCAGTGCGCCAATAAAATTAATTGTAGTTTTGAACAATTGTCGTATTGGTATGCGTTTTTATTATTCACAGATCTGCAGGGACGTACTGTATGCGGTGGACAACGGACAGGCCAACAACGGGACCCAGGTTTGTCCACCCCGACTTTACATGTTCGATCTGACGACTGACAAGATATTGAAAAATCTGACAATACCAATGGACGTCGCTACGAACACCACGACAAACAAAGGACTATTGATCACGCCCATCGTCCCTTGTTGCAACCCCTATGACGACCACAACGTAAGTGCATAAGTTTAACTTCTGGTACCGGATGTTCGGTGACGCATACTGGAAAATTCTAATGTCTCGTGGTTACAGATAAAGTAACGTGTAAAGATAATGTGTGATGCGACGGGGGAAATAATGTTAGATTTTTAAAAAGTAGACTTTTCACAGTTGTACCAGTTAATTTCGTTGAAATGTTGGTTTAGTATAACTAATGAAATTGTTTGTTACGATACTACGCGACAGGTTTATATAGCGGACGTCGCGGGCTACGCGATAGTAGTTTATCATACGGATACCGAGAAATTCTCTCGGATCACAGGGGGCCCACTCAACTACGATCCAAAGGCAACCACTTATACGATCGAGAATCAATCTTTCGAGCTCGATGATGGCCCCGTTGGCATGGCCTTCTCTTGCCCATGCCGAACGCTCGCCCTCAGCCCTATGAGCTCCCACAACCTAGCCTTCATCACTCAAACTGACCTTGATCATTCGTTTGGTGACGTTCCAATAAGAAAGTAATTAGTATCTTTTATTTATCTAAAAGATAAGAATCTTTGAAACCTGAAGAAGCTCTAGACAGAGCCTGTTCTTTCTTTTTATAAATTTCTAACATAGTAAAAATTCAAGTATTGATCCATTTATATCTACATATATGTATTTCAGCTTCCAAGGCATTCTGCCTACTCAGTCCAGTGCCAAAGCGTACTCGCATGGCGGCATCTTATTTTTCGGTCTTGTAAATAATACATCGATCGCATGCTGGAACGAGCGTCGACCTTTGGACCAACAAAATATGGTTATTAACATTGAAATAATTACTGAAATGAAAAACTAGAGAACGTTTGCTCGAATACTTTTTTTTACAAGAATAGTAATGTACTACAATAAGTTAGAGGATATTCTGATAACATGGTTTTCAATTTCCAGATCGTAATCGCTGAAAATACCGAGCAGATGCAGTTCACCTCCGGCTTGAAAGTCAAGCAAATTGTATCCAGGTGGGGGGAACAAGAACATATGTATGCTCTTTCGAACAGGTATCAAAAAGCAGCGACTGGCACTCTGAACGTGAACGAAATCAATTTTCGAATTTTGCGAGGAATTGTGTCGGAGTTGGTACGTGGCACGCGCTGCGCCGGCTATTTTTTTTATTAATAATATAACATACGCTTCACTTAGTGCTAGTCGGCTACT
Organism: Lasioglossum morio; assembly: GCA_916610235.2. Taxonomy (NCBI): domain Eukaryota; kingdom Metazoa; phylum Arthropoda; class Insecta; order Hymenoptera; family Halictidae; genus Lasioglossum; species Lasioglossum morio. Next base: position 381,608 of record OU744331.1, read on the forward strand.
TATACGTACATTGGAAATAAATATAACTTGTGCAGACTACCTTCTCCTTCTACGAATTATTATTTATCATAAGAAAGCTAAAACGTTTGAAGTTATTATTTTAATCATACCTGACTCGTACGTAGTTACGTCAACGATTGATTCTCTTATTAGTTGAAAATATGGTAAACAAGCTAAAGGACGGTAAGTACAGTCGAAACCTTCGCTGCATTCAATGGAATTCTAATGTTCCATGAATAAACGAAAGTCTTCGACAATCGCGAGCGAGATGCTTATGTTAGGCGATAACCAATACGTATTGTGATTATAGCAAATTAAAAAAAATCAATTTGTTCGGAATGAATTGTGAAGACGTTAAAAGAATTTGGAAATATTGTTACTTCAACCAAATAAAATGATTCGAGGAAGAAATATATTTTGCGTAAAGTTCCGCTGTTCGGTGACGACTCGCGAAAGCTTACACCGCTCGTGGCATGCTTAGGAGGGTAACGACTCATTCGTCTATTTCCGAAACATAATAATTTACATTGGACATTACATGTTGCATATGCGAATATTTCATTCGGTTCTTCCTGCTATAATATTACCGTGTCTTCTAGCTTAATATATTATCATATCATTTAGCGAAGTAGAAGGTCAGTGTCGTGAAACTACAAGGAGACTATATTCATATATATATATATATATATATATATATATATATATATATATATATATTCTTGTAGCCGATCCTGTGCCTCATTCTTCGTTGCTCGACCAGGTTCTCCGGTACTGTGAAAACAAGGCGCATTGTATATACATATATAAATTGATCTTGAAAGTAAATTTTCAGAAACATGTTCGCGTTACGGTTGTTGGCCGTTTGCGTCGGTGCAGTTTGCCTGGAAAGGCAAATGGCTGCATCTTTGACGGTTCAGAACCACAAATTGGACCTACTTTTCGAGTGGAAGTACATGGATTTCCTCTACGAAAGCAAGGAACAGAAACAAACTGTCATGGGCATCACCGGCTACGTCCAGGCGAAGAACATACCTATCGATGTCGACATGGCAGAAGATGGTAAAGTAATTTTACTTTCAGACAAAATCAATTGCTCATATTCTATAGAAAACGAGAGAGAAAGTTGAGATAATTCGGAAACAGTTCTCCACGTGTTGATCGCAATTCTATTTTGTTATCTCGTAACATAGGTAAGGTATTTGTAACGATATTAAAAGACGTTGGCGTGCCCTCATCTTTGAATACCGTATCCCATCAAAACGGCGATGGCGGTCTACTCTTGAAACCATATCCCAGTTGGGACGTAATTAGACCAGATTGTTCTGGCATTCACTCCGTCGTTCGAGTCGCGGTGAGTCTAACTTGAGAATGAAAAATTTACAAAATCTCATTTCCCCTGATGAATCTATGTATAAAAAAAAAAACAAAATAAGAAGGTAGTGTGAAGAGTGTAATAGTACCGGAAACTGTACGGATTAGTGTACGAATGTGTTTTTATTCTGCACAGATCTGCAAGGACGTACTGTATGTGGTGGACAACGGACAAATCGGCGATGTCATGGTTTGTCCACCCCGACTTTATCTGTTCGATCTGAAGACTGACAAGATATTGAAAAATCTAACAATACCAGTTGATGTCGCTGTAAACACCACAATAGCCCAGGGGCAGTTAGTCACGCCTATTGTCGATTGTTGCACTTCCAATGGAAGCAACGTTAACGTAAGTGTATAAGTTTAACTTCCGTATCGTATGTTCGGTAACGCGTAGTGGAAAATTGACCGTTGTAGTTGCAAGTTGTTTCAGCTAAATTTTCAATTCATCCAATTGTACCTATCATGTTTATCCCCTGAACTATCCTAATAGAATGCGTCGAAGGCTGATCGTTCTGCTGCTAGGGGGAAAGAATGTAACATAGTTAGACTTTTCAGTTGTGTATCTGTTCATTTCGTTGAATCGTTGGTTTCGTTGGTTTCGTTGGTTTCTAATTAACGAAACTGTTTGTTACGGTGCGACAGGTTTACATAGCGGACGTCACGGGTTACGCCATAGTCGTTTATCATCACGAGACCGGAAAATTCTGTCGGATCACAGGGGCTCCACTCAACTACGATCCAAATGCAGTCACGTTGACGATCGAGAATGAATCTTTTGAACTCATAGATGGTCCCGTCGGCATGGCCTTGTCTTGCTCGAGCAAGACGCTTTACACGAGTCCCTTGATATCCTACAACTTAGTCGGCATCCATCAAAGGGACCTCGACAGTACGTGCGGTGACGTACCAATGAAAAAGTAATTACGACCTTGATTATCTGAACGAATCTTTGAAACCTGATGAAGGTATAGAAGCTAGAGCTTCGTCTAGAGTCTAGACAGCAGCTGTTCTTTTCTTCGAAATTTTCAATACCACAAAAATTCAACCACAAAAATTCAACCACAAAAATTGAACTGATTATCAATTTTCGTTTATTTCAGTTACCCCCACATTCTGCCTACTCAGTCAATTGCCAAAGCGATGTCACGATCGGGCGCCATGTTCTTCTCACTCGTAGGTAGTACATCGATCGCATGCTGGAACGAGCGTCGGTCTTTGGAGGAAAAGAATATGGTTAGGAACATTCGAATAATTATTCAAATGAAAAACTAGAAAACGTTTGCACGTCCTTTTACAAGGACTGTATCGCACGATAATTCACAGGGTATTTTCAATCATTTTAGATCATAATCGCTGAAGATGCTGAACAGTTACAGTTCGTCTCCGGCTTGAAAGTCATAAAGTTTGGAACCGAAGAAAATCTGTTGGCTTTGTCGAACAGATTTCAAAAATATGGGAACAGTGACATGAACTTCAAAGAAGTGAATTTTCGAATATTGAAAGGCAGCGTGTTAGATTTGATATACGAGACGCGCTGCGTTGCGCCATTTTGGTTCGGATAAACCTGATTGCCGTGCTTTTTAACGTACGTGCTTTTCACTTATCGCTAGCGAGGTACTTAAATATTGTTAATAAAGAGTAGCATTGAATTGGAAAATAATGCTTAGATTAATTAATTTCACTAATTCTTTTACTAAGTTTTTAGAACTGGATATTTTTTTAAGCGGATAGAAAAAATAAGATTACATTTGAAATTCGAAATTCTCGCGAGGCGGTGTGAAATTCGATGATTTTCGAGTTCGAAGCGATACCTAATTAGAGAAACCGGCGCGGTGCCGCATGCCGTCGCACCGGGAGAATTGCCCGTCACAATTACTTACAGTGAGCACCGCACCGCTCTACCCGATTGGCAACTATCAATCATCCTCTCCGCGTTCACGTTCGTTCAAATCGTTTGCGCAATCACGTCGTCCCGACAAAAAACTCTTCCTTGGCTTGTTGACATTGCGCAATCGTTACCCCGCTGACCATAAGTATCCTCGCTGACCGAGAAATTGGATCAATAATTTCGCAACGGCTCCGGTTTGACTTTATGCAAAGTAACGAAGTTCTGGCAGCAGCCGGGGCTCCCGGAGCATGATCGAGCTTAGATCACCGGCCGAGATTCAAGATTGTCCCTTCGGGCTCTTCGATGTTAGGCTATATAAGAGGCAAGCTCGATTGGCTAGTCGCTCAGTGATTCTTTCCAAATCATTACAGTACTTTCTCGCAAATGAATTTGTCGGGTGTCTCGCTCGTTGCTCTCGCTTCTTTAGTAACAGAGAAAACTACCGAATGATAAATACTTTGTCGTTACGACGGATCTATGTTTATTCGGTCTTCGTACAATTTTTATTATAATACGTGCGTCAATATACAGCGATAGAGACCGCAGGTGATTCGAAAAAACAAGGAGCTTCCGAAAGAATGCACGAACAAGTTTAATTTCGGCCGTTCGCCGGTGTGAATAGTGATCAGAAATTAATTAGGTAACGCATGAAACCGCGCAACTCGTAACCAAGTATGAAAGGCAATGCTCTCGCCCAACGTTAATTTGCAGGTAACTACGATACTGCGTATGTTTATTCAAACGTATACTTTCAAACAGTTTGTTCTGCAGTGGTGAGTTGAAGAAGTGCTGTGGGGTCGTGTCTACTCAACAGTCTGAGAAAGAACATGATCGCCAAACATTTTTCCTGGAAAAATTAGTAGACTTTCTTTCTGAACGAGTACGTTATTTTAAAGCATATCGCACAATCTATGTATAGCATTTTTTTGTTGTCAATCAATTGAATACGAATTACTTGAAGATCTTTCGGCAAAACAAAACAAGTAGGTAGAGTACCATAATACAGATGTAATTGTAGATAAGGCACTAGTCTAAAAAAGAAGTGAATTAATTTTGAAAAAAAAAAGAAACCACACCTACACCCGAGGTTTCCTTGAGATTCTTATCCAGACACAACACCCCAACAGATTGAAGATAAAGGAGTTTGATCGACTGTTTATAAAAATGGTTACGTTATCCTTGTTTAATTGACGTGCACAGTCTGCCGGATCGATCGTTAACGCGATTTAGATATATTTGATGCACTGATAACGGCGGAGGTGGGGGCCGGTGCATATAAAACAAACAACCGCAAGAAAAGCTAGCGCGCGCACAGAAAAACGTTCGTTTCTGCTTTCTCGGTTCGGTCGGATCGTTCAAAACGGCGCGGCGAACGGTCCTCGAGTGTCAGTTCGCGGGATTAAATAATCTTGTACAGTGGTGCAAATCGCTCCCGCACCGGGTTTATCTTTAAAGATTTCTAACTAACTAACTAACTATAATAAGTAATCGAGATAAAGGACTTCGAGCACAGAGATTCCAATTTCTAACACGAAACAGCTGAATTTCAATTTTTATTTTAGCATAATAATAGAATCTCTAATCGGTTCAGTGCTTAACTTAAAAATGCGATAATTTACCCTGTAACTTCTAACACGAAACACTAAATAAATCTCGATTTTTATTTTAACCTAATCATAGAATCTCTAATCGGTTTAATATGTAATATAAAAGTGCAATAATTTTGTAACGTGTCTTTTTATGTGTATGTGTATAATAAAATAGTTGTAGAGTTGGCACTGTTGTCAGTGAAGTGAGAGAAACAAGGAAGGGTCTGTTATAATTGATGTGTCTAACAGCATGTTTCTACTTCTAAGATAAATAATAATGAATTATATATAGTAATTATTGGTACTTGAACATCTCGGTGGACGTTTATTTTAGACGTGAGTGTTAACGTAACTGCGAATATTTATGCGATAATAACCGATATAGAATAGTAAAGCAATTATCGAACAATTCAATTAAATGCTCTACCGTAACGTTGTGAAATTAATAAATGCATTGTGTTGCCGTTTGGCAAATAGTTACCGCTTAATAGAATACATAGGCTTTCATAATAGAAAGTGTAAAGAAAATATCGTGCATTTAAGGGTTAAATTATACATAATTTTTCGAAAGAAGTTCATTTCGCAGGGGGATACGCATCGTGATTTAGAAAATGGCGCCTGGTTTCTTCCTGCAAGTGGAAGTGCCGCGCATAATCGCGGGAGTCGAGTGAATAAATTAACTTCATATTACTTTCTTTATTTGCAAGATTCCACGAGCACGAGGCGTTTCGAGGAGGAAGTGGCTCGCGAAACCGAAAGTGTTCCCGATTTCCGGTGGAAAGCGGCATTTATGTTAAATATCGAGCGGTCTCGCGTCATTTGCGGGCCGAGTCATTGGAACCAGAGACTCTCCGAGGTAACGCTAACGTCGATCATTCTAATTCCCCTTGAGATCAGTTCGACGGCCGTGAGCTTGAATTTTGCAATCGAATCGCGCTCTCGAAGATCTTGGCCGTGTAATTGTCCTTTCGTTGCAACCAATTGCTCGTTTGTTCCCTGTGATTTTGCGGCCGGGCGACAGCACACCTGCCATTCACTCTCCGGAAGCTGAAAGTCATTTGTCCCTGTCAATGTACCTATCCCATCAATTGAAATTTCAAAGATTCAACTTCAGTCATTTTCTTTGACAAGCAGTTTAATTTAACAAAGTAAATTCGGAATTTTACGCAACTCGTTTCGCAAATGTATAAATCGTGACGCTTCTCAAAGACTTGGTAATTACATAAGACGCCTGTTTTGGCATACATATTTATGTTGCGGTGTCGAAGCAATTGACCAGCACTCGCTTGTAGGCGAGTCAATCGCTCGCTTCCTGATCGCTTTTTCCAATCGAATTTGGCTCTGGCCACGATTATATCATCGGTGGACGAGTCCGAGCCTTCGATACACCGCCACGCCGCGCCGGATCCACGGTTTTTCCTTAATCGGGCAAATTCTACTCCAGTTACCGGAGCTGTGTTATGAAATTCCACCTTGAATGGCATCGCGAGATAATTAGTTACGTCGTAACGTTTTTCCACGACACTTTCTCGAAGACCCGATTGCGTCCCCGAACCTGTTAATCAGGGAAGACGAGTTGACTCGTCGCACTCGTCGCACTCGTCGCACTCGTCGTTCGGATTCGACGTTGCCTTTCGGAGAATTTTCTGTCGTTTATTCGCCTAATGATTCGACTTTTATGGTCCACTTTCGGAGAACTGGAACGAAGAGAGAAAGAACCTTTTCTGCCCTGCCATCTTCGCTGCTACGCCGAGTCGAATGGTTGCACAATTCAATTTTGTTCTATTTTTATTCGGTTCTCTGGTTCGTTATAAATCTCTCGGGTTGAACATTATTACAATTTTTGTGGACTCTGCTTATTGTACGTTAAATGGTTTATAATAGACGTTGAATTCTTTTTTTCTGTTAGGACGAATTTTCCGTTGATCGTAAAAGAGGGATGAAAGATAAGAACATTTTTTTGTTATGGTTTGGTAATCATTTTTATTACGTTCCGTGTAGTGAAATTCGAGCATGGCTGTTTGAACGGTACTGTCCATAATAAATTGTAAAAGAGGGATGAAAGATAAGAACATTTTTTTTTTTTTGGTTCGGTAATCAATTTTATTACGTTCCGTGGAATGGAATTCGAGCACGACTGTTTGAATGGAATTATGCATAATCGATAACTACAATAAAGTTTTACTTAGAGAACAAAATCAAACCATTTGCGGTGTCCTTTAAATGATATGAAGAAAATCATTGAAGAATTATTCTCTATTTCGCAGAGATGCCATGACGGTTAAGACAAGGAGGAGTTTCGAGCCGGAAATCGGAGTGTATGGTCAGCGGATGAACCAATGGACGTCGACGAAATTACCGAAACGAACGAATGGCTATTTCTACCTGTCGCCGAGTCATTCGTTCGTCTACAATTGGAACGATGTCGATACTTTGCGGTACAATCACGACTGTCTACAGCGGAAGATGCTAAAACACCGGGGACTGTCCAGCACAAGTAAGTCAGTTATACAAGCATAATTAACTACCGCGTTAATTTCATGAACTACCAAACAGTGGCAGGAAGACTATCGTTGTCAGAATAATTTGAATGTTATTTGCAACCATAAATTCCAGATTGGGAATGCGCGTGGGGCCGGAAACGACTGCGTACCGTTTCACCATGGTAAAATTAAAACAGGCCTTGCAGTGTAAAAACAATAGGGCTGCGACCAGTCAGTGTGTCCTCGTAAAAATATGATTATGACCGGCCGTGATGCCGCGAAGAAAATTGTTTTCCGCAAAAGTAAGCGCACGTGCGGCATTGTTCGAAACATTTTTCTGTTTCTTCGGAGCTGCAAGAAGTGTAGCAATTTGACGTTACGCAATGCAGATAGTTCTCTTGGATATTTCGTGGCTCAGCATCGGCACGTGCTACGTGTTGTTATTAAAACGTTATCGATCGATCTATCGATATTGGTGTTACACACGCGTAGCAAACGTACTTTCGAAACGTCGGCTGTCGTAAGCACGCTGCGAAACTTTGCGCACACTCGCATTTTTCTAGGCAAATTTTCGCGAACACGAAAATTGCTTTAGGAACATTGATTATTCAATTCAGGAGACTAGAAGGACGAACTAACGAAGTTTCACAAACTTGATAGCGATTTTTGGAAATTCGTGAAATCTGCATTAGCATACGCTTCCGTACTCTGCTTCTCACTGATTCTTCCAGGAAAATACCGTCTGTAATTACAGTAGTAATTCCGAGGGAGAAGAAAAAAACCGCGCGTGGATGACAATGAGGCAAATTGCTCATACTTTTCTGACGAACAATCGCGAGGACTGGCGCGAAAAGCTTTCACCGTAAAAGGTGGCGCGATTATCGCGGAATTTCCATTGGTATATCTATCTTCAGTCTTTCAACCTCTCCTCGCGTTTTCTTCTGGTGCCCGCTTTCCGCGGTCGGCTCTATCGTCGCGGATCAAAGCAACCGAACGATTCTCACGAGATTAATGCTGGCGTAACGATGCGCCGATGCGCCGATGCATTCGGCCGAACGGATTCCCTGTTTCGCAACGCGGCGAGAACCGAAGGAACGAGCGAACGAGCGAACGAGCGAACGATTGCCTGAAACCCGCTCTAAATATCGCCTGCCGCATCGTCTTCTCCGTGGAGCGGGATTCAGCGTAGATATTGTGAGAAAACGGGACCAGAATGTTGCCGCTCCGACGGTAATTATACGGTTACTTAACCGACTGTTTGTAAGGAAAATGATTTGCAACCGTGTGTAACGCGTCTAATTACCGCCTGCTAATTGTGTCATTTATTCGGACCGCCTGCACTTCATATCGGCACGCTCAACTCTCTATTAACGTCAACCGCGATTAACGCGATCCGTGCTAATAACGGGTTATTTATCCATTTCAATCTGCTCTTTCTAATTCAACTCCTTCCCATGAATCTAATCAGCAGCGAATTAGATTTTTTTATAAGATTCGCGATCTGTGTCAGGATATTTTCGTACATGGTGTAACACAAACGTATTGCATCGTTTTTCCTACCCTTTATTTATATCTAGCATTGAAAAGGAATATTACAAAACAATTACTCGCTCGCAATTTTCTGAGGCGTAATCAAAGTGAAATAAAACGTGGCAAGACGGTGTGTTGACAGTATCTTGGAACGTACTAAGCAAAAGGTATGTCCTTTGGACTGTCGATAATTAACCTCGCTAACGGTACACTTCGAAATGTCATCGACATTGCGAAACATCGGAAGCCTCTTTCTGCTTCCATTCTACCTGCACCATAATCTTTGTAATATCTTAATCTTTCACTTTCTTTTTTCAAGCCTTTGCGTCGATGATCAATGTTTTTTTTAAAAAAAAAAGCGATTTCTTCCGAGTTTCTCGACATTCTTTAATACACAAAAAACAAATAATTCTTCGAACGCCGTTCTTATTCTATTTCTGACAAAAATCAGCCTCTCCGATTCCTCAAGATTACATTATTCTTCTGCTCTGCTTTGCTCTGCTCTGCTCTGCTCTGCGCGGGTGTTCGGATAGTAGGCGGCTCCCTTTTCCGCGATTTCGCGAGCACGAGACGAGCTCCCATAAGCCAGCCGCCAATGACCTATACCGCAGTCTCGTAACACGGACGAGAGGGAAAATCTTCTCCGAGAGAAGGGATTCGCCATTCTCTCCTTTCGTAGTACACCTAGACACACTTATGACCCGGATAGTGAATATGGCAGTCGGGTAACATCCACGGTCTCATCCCGAGCCGAACATCTCTATTTGACCGTCATCGTTAGTTAACGCGTGTTCCTCGTGGCCTACCCTGACAGCCAGTGAGTCTCGTCTACCCGTTTCTGTTTCTCATCGAAATTTCTTCTCCTTTCTTCTTCTTCTTCTTCTTCTTCTTCTTCTTCTTCTTCTTCTTCTTCTTCTTCTTCTTATTCTCTCCGCTTTCCACCAATGTGAACAACCTCTCCGGGGAACCAAGAGTCAGTGGGTCACCTTGAGGAACACATTTACCCGCCTACGGAATCCTACAGGTAATCGCATCCAACTTTTCGATAATTTTACAATCGCTGTTCAAACGATCATCTTGTTCAATTGTTTTCGTAGTGCAATAACTCGACTGCCAGTTTTTCTGCAAAATCAAAATTTTATCTCCTAATCGTTTTAACGCTAGCTTTGCCGGCAGAAAATTCGACTAGTTTGCTACATCGCTTTATAAAAATAACAAGAACGCATCAAAATTTTTAGCCATTTTTTTCTGACACGTCATCGCAGCCAAAGAAATAAATTTGCTGAATAATTCCCTACGGATGCATTTTTTCAAATCTCGATAATCGTATATCACGAATATTAGAAGCTGTCATTTTGATGGGTCCCGTGAACACAGGGTTAAGAAGTTGAACGTAATACAACAATTTGTCTGTTCATTTTTACCATAAACGTGCGAAATTTCTTCATCCGTGGCCGCATCGTTATCTAAATAAATTCAGTGCTGTAACTTTTAAGAATTACGCCAGTCACAGTTTTGCTCGGTACCATTAGCGTTAATTCATCGTTACAAACGTTTCATTTTATTACCACGTTTCTTATTTCTTTTTTCTTATTTCCAATTAGCACAGACAAGTCTTGATTTGAAATCTTGATTTTAACTCGCATTTTTTACGTTTTTCTCTAATGGCGCGCAATGCGAAATAACGATACGCAATCAGAACATTTAATCTGCGTAAACAATAGAGGATTGTTCGTAATTGTCGACGATGGAAATGGATGATCGACTTTGAATAGTAATTGCAGGCTTGTGCTCGTTCGAGACAACTTTTCTCAGATATCTCGGGCGAAAGTAATCACGAGGCTCGTCACCTTGAAAGTCGTTATACCGCAGTTTCGATCTCGAGCTCGTCGATGAGTTTTCGCTTTCCTTTAGAATTCTCACTGCATATCTTCCCGCGTCGCATCTCTCGCCATGTGCGCGTTAATTAAACGTTATTACCATTTCTCGAGCAGAGAATTATGCAAGCCGCCGCGCCGCCGTAGAGATTACCTTCTTAATTGAATTTTCAACACGCACGTCCCCGGTAGCAATTTGTGCTTCTGCACGTATAGCATCACCGAAACGATTTCGTTAATCGACTTCCGCTTTCGGGAATAAACGCACAAATCCCGCACCCTTGCAATTCCTCGAAACTTTCAAGCATTTTTAAACGATTTACTTTCCGTGTCGCTTGAAAATTCTAACTCTACGGTACAACTTGGAAAATTGTCATTTAATTGAAAAAAGCAAATATCGAATTTTGATAATTCCCTTCCGATGGATGAGTGAAAAGTCACTAGATTAGAATAAAACAAAAGAGTTATTCGATTCTTAAACGGTCCAGTAATTCTAGAAAGTAAAGAAAAATAAATGAATCGTCAGATAAAATACACTACAGACTACAAACAAAATAATAATTTGACAGAATCTATCGATGCATCAAACGTTCCTTCACAGTGTTCCTTCGATGACAAAGGACACAGGAAGTTATAATCAATGTCCCCAAGATATGTAGTAACGGTAGCTGATATCCTTTTAAAATAAATGTTCGATCGTGGTTGTTCGATGGTGCATTGTAGGAGCTGCATCTCGAACAAGAAAGAGCACAGGCAGAAGCGCATCGATAGGAAAGTAACGATAATTGTAGAATCGTGTCACGATATCGCCAAGTACGGTACACCATTCCAATCGCGTGTCGCGCCCGCCATTCTCTCGCTCCAGTGACTTTCATGGGCTCCGCTACGTCGAAAATTTATTGCAAATCGAACGAGCATCTGCAGCCGATTATGCGCGTCCATCAAAGCAATTTGTTATGTTAGGAGCCACTCATCTGCTCGCGAACAGACTGAGAATTGATTCGTCGATTGGTGGACAATCTCGCTGTTGCGTTGGTGTTCCGAAATATTATTATTCGATAGCGATTGCACAAGCGAATTCGCCGTGGCGACGCGCGACGCGTTGCCGCTGGTTGCCGCGGGGCACGTGGATCGCAACCGGGTCGCGTTGTTGAACTTCGATTGAGAAATCGGTCAGCGAAGGCCGTCGATCGCGCCGGAATCACTCCTACGTATCGCACACGCATCGGAATCTCCTTTCTTTTCAGGTATGGCGAACGTGCTGCCATGGCTGATGTCGATGTGCCTTCTCGGCGTGCAGCAGCTCGCCTCTACACCTGGAAGCAACGCGCTTTCGCGCGATCTTGAAACAACAGGCCAGAGGAGTGTGTCTCCGGGGTTCCGCTCGGTACGGATCGCTTTTTCCTTACGCAACACGCCGATGAAGATCAGTTTCCTGTCGTAACACAGTAGCGCACGGTTCAATTTTTCAGTAGCGCTTCGCAGCAGCTACGCTTACGCGTTCGACGCGCTATCCCCTCGGGTGTGAAACTGCGGAGCTTCGATAAACCGTAGAAATCGATATTTTCCGAAATTTTTTCAAACAGTGAAAACATATTTTTCATTCTTGTTGTATTTACTAAACGGCAGCCCTGAAGTGTCCTCGCTTCATATTTTAAACTGAACCACTCTATCGAAGTGTCTCTGCTAAAGCCTGTGTTTCTATACATACATATTTTTCTAACAATAAATACTTTTCAGTCTCTCAGAAACTACAAGACTCTGATCTCGAGCCACGACGAGCTTCCCGGACACATAAATTGCCCCGGGCATGGGCAAGGTGCATCGACCTTGGAAAATTCGGTGGACAGATTGTTACCGACGACTCCGGAGTACAGTAATCACCTGTACGGTTCGACGCCGGATTCGAGCAACTATTTTTCTCGGTCGTTCGACAGAAGTAGAGGTCACTCGAGGCCAACCGGAAGGAATCTGAATATATTCAAGACGGATCCTTATTCGGTGAATCAGCTCGAGACGCACGGGTTTAATTACGACCCGGGTCGAGATCACGTGGAAGACGATTACGTCGGTCCTGCCATGGAACTAGTAAGATAAGATGATTCTTCTATTGGGTTGGAAAGAAAGTTTGTAGCGTTTTCAAATTCAGAATCCAAGATACGATTAAGGTATTGATTGTGCTCTTCGCTATACTTAATTGTTTTAACGACGATCGTGATTTTCGCAGGTCTACGCCTGGTCCACTGTCGATTTTACGTACGACAGCGTCGAGGCCAGGGATGCAGCCATTTACGACGGAGAATTCATAGCGGAGAACAATTTACCTCTCGGTCTCGATGTCTGGAGAGAAAAGGTGTTCGTCACACTTCCAAAGTGGAAGGATGGCATCCCAGTTACGTTAGCCACCGTGCCAAGACACTCGAAGACGAAGAGCCCGAAGCTCAGGCCTTATCCCGACTGGAGTTGGCATCAACCAGGTTGCTATACAATTTACCAATTTCCGACAAACAAACGAAACAGTTTGACAACTTCTAATGAATTTTCACCGTAAACAATGTTATAGTAGATGAAAATAAAACGTGCCGAATTCAACGTTTCGCTTCGACAGATAATGTAACGTGAACAGCCTTTACGTAAATTCTATCCGTTAGAAAACGCGAGGGTCAATTACACTTTCTATTGTAAATAGAACGATTCCTTTTTGCCGCAGATTCGTTTACGCAGATTTCTACTGCCGCGCCGCGCCGCGCCGCGCCGCGCCGCTTAGGTGTGATTTGTCATGCCAACCATTCACCAACAGTAAAATCTCTTTACCGCGTGTTGTCGTAATAGAGAAAATGCGTTACATACGTACATGTAGAAGATTCGTTTAATTTTCTATTTAGGGGTAAGCTTGTTTTCAGCTTGTTCTCAGAATTGCAAGGATGCGGGACGCGCCTTTTCGTTTCTCGATAACGCGCACGCGACGGGGTTTTTCAGTAATGAAAAGTAAAAGCACTGAAAGAACAATGGAAACAACGGAGTGTTGTCATCTTGTTCCAGGCAACTGCGACGGTCTGACCTCGGTGTTCAGGGTCCAGGTGGACGAGTGCAACCGCCTGTGGGTGCTGGACTCCGGGAAAACGGAGATAGCAACAGGTGGCAAGCAGACATGTCCTCCAGCGATCTTCCTCTTCGACCTGATCACGGACACGCTGATCAGAAAGTACACCGTGCCGGAGGATCAGGTGAAACAGGACTCTCTGTACGCGAACATCGTCGTGGACATTAGAAACGAGAACTGCGAGACTGCGGTGGCGTACGCTTCCGACGTGTTCAGATACGGGCTGCTGGTCTACGATTTCCAGAAGGACTCGTCCTTCCGTGTCCAGCATCATCTGTTCTTCCCTGATCCCCTAGCATCGAAGTACGATCTTCACGGTGTGAAGTTCCAGTGGACGGATGGGATCTTCGGGATCGCTTTGAGTCCAGTTGACATCCACGATGACAGGACCCTGTTCTTCCATCCGATGTCCAGTTTTCGTGAATTCGCCGTATCCACCTCCGTTTTCAAGGACAAAAGGACCGCCGACGCGAGCTCCGACTTCTTCGTGCCCATCGGCAGACCCAGGGCAAAGGACTACGGTCACTCTTCAGGGTCCGTGGTCGACAGGAACGGGGTGATGTTCTTCAACATGGTCACCAGGGACTCCGTCTGGTGTTGGGACACCAGAAAAGAGTATATACCTCAAAATCTCGGCGTCATCGGCACCAGTAATCTGTCCCTCGTGTTTCCGAACGACATCAAGGTCGATCACGAGTACGACCAGAGCGTCTGGGTACTGTCGAATAGGTTGGCCATGTATCTGTACGGCAGTATCGATAACAGCAAGATCAATTACAGAGTGTTCAAAGCGAATGTCAAAGAGGCTGTCAAGGATACAGTTTGTGATCCGAGTTACATCGTGCCTGGGGCTGATCACGGCTACGATGAAACTTGCTAGGAGTGTTCGGAGTGCGAGGGAAATCAATTGTTCATCTTTAAACGTATACATACGGCGAGGAGCATTACCGTTTCCACACACTTGAAATCGGAATGGGAAACTGCATGGTAACAGTTATGCGCTCCTTGCTGTATACGAATGCATACAGAATACAGATCCGCGCGAAAATGTCAGTGGCTTTGGAATAAAAAGGAAACAGTGTGGATTACATACGAAAGTTTCGGAACCGATGTTTCCCCAAGACATTTACACTGTCAGACCAACGAAGCATTTTGCATGGAGGAAATGTTCCTTTTAGTTAAGAAATTCACTGCAGCTATACACAAGAGGCTGGTTTTACGAGTATTGTTTCACGAGTTTCTGACCATTCACACCGAAACATTAAAAAATTCGAATAAAAATCTATTCACGACTTTCTGTAAGACAAGACATTTCAGCAAAAAAGATGAAGGCATCCATCTTTACTACAATTGTTAATACGCTTTCTCTGCATAATAATCTCGGAAGAAATCATTCAAATTTCTCGCTGAGTTAAACAATTCTTCACACAGAATCGTGTAGAGCTGAGAAAATGATGCAACAGGCGAAAGCTTATTGTTAACCAAATGTAACTTCAAAGCCGTCCTGTCTGATGAATTATTCTGTTATAAAGTATCACGAGGTGAAAGTATAATATTTCCCAGTGTCATCAGTTGTACACGTAATTGCGAATTCTGTACGCTGCTGTGTTTAACAAAAATGGGGTAAATAGGGTAAAATGGAAGCGAATGAACTGAAAAAAGAAATGGTATTTCTCAAACAAATATATTTTCCAACGAACCAGAGAACGAGTAAATACTATAATTGCTGCGTTGCGCTTGTGTATTTGTAACATAGAACGGAAGAAAAAAAAACAAAAAAAACGTGGTAATAAATGAAATCAAACGACCAACTTTGTACATTTCGGTGTTACAACGAGATCAACTTCGAACGCAAATGACGCAAACAAATAGTATCGAGCATGCACAAACGGATGCATAAAACAACCAAGTAACGGAACTGTTTTATTCGTAACATTCGGTCAGTCTCGCAGATTTACATGAGCATAAACTATAACGTACATACAAGGTAATAAACTTTTAATCGTCGTCCAACCAACCTACATATAGTATAAGAACACATTTTGTCGGAGAGATTACAAATCTGAAAAAAAAATCCTATTCGAACTTGAATCCATTGAACAGATCGATTTCACGCAATCGTTACAGATGAAAGAAAAAAAATATATTCTCAACGAAATTCATGTTACAACAGCAAAAACTATTCGACTTGTAAACGTGGATAAGTATTAATGCGAAAAGCAACCGAAAATTACGGAATCTGAAGGAAGCTCATGTTTGAGCCGGTTCGTCGGACGCGTTCGAAGCAACGGAGAATTCTTCCATGTTGTCGTCGTCGAGACCAGTGTAGGAGACCGCGTCTGTCGTGACGGATTGTCTCGTGTAAAGCGAATCGAAGCTGTCCATGTCCTCCAAAGTAGTCTCGAACTGCACAGGCGAAGAGTTTTCCTCTCTAGTTTTCTCATAGGATTCGCTGACTTTATCCATCGGCGAAGGTCCTTCTCCCAAAGAGTTTTCGACCATGCTGTCATCGTTCGACGAACTGATCTCCCGGTTTCTAACGGCGTCCTGAACTTGTTCCGTGTCTGTATCGATTTTCCAGCTGTGCATTAGTACTGTCGATTTGTCCAGCTGATCGGTATCAGTTTTAGGCGACAGTTCTTGTAACTTGGTTGCCTGGATTACTTCCTGCTCTCTGAGCTCAGACGATACGTTTATCTCCTCCTCAGGCTCTTCGGACCTTGTCTCTTCCACGAGGTATTCGCTGGAGCTCAGACCCAGGTCCAAGGTCTCTCTCCTCAACTCCTCCGTCATTTCTTCGAGGCCAAATTCGGAATTTCTGGACACTGATCTCTCCGTTGTCAAGTACATGACTACTCGCAGCCGCTCCTCGATGGCCCTGGAAATGTTCACGGATGTTTCCAATGTCTCTTCATCTTCTTCGACGAGTCCTTCCTGGATTCTGTTCAGCAACGCGGCGTGCTCGATCAGAGTAGTCGTCGAGGTTACCACTGTGTGCACATCGAACGGCCTCAGAGTCGACGTGGTCCTGGAGACCTGTGTGAGAGAGCATATCCATCGGTAGAAGTGTCTGATGTAGAAATATAATACCAGAAGCCAGAACATGAAGATCGTCTTCAAAGATATCTCTTCTCTCGTTTCCACGACCTCGGTTTCCTCTGGAATGATATCCAACGAGGAGACTTCGTTTCGATGAACGAGCTTTTCCCTCTCTTCGGCTAGAATCGTATTAGGCTTCCGAACAGGGTCCAATGCTCGAACATTTTCTTCTCTTTCATTGAATTCAAGAATGTTTGTGCGAGGTTGATCGGCTTCGGTACTGCTGCTTGTAACGTCTACGTCCCTGGTGCTGCCTTCGGCTTCTTCCACGCGAACATCGTCTCCCGAAGTTTCGTTCCCGACGTCTTCTTCTTGCGCATGCTTGTCGACTCTTCGGTCTCTCTCGTTATCTTCATTCATCGTTCCGACTATAATATATCTGTAGTTATCGTCTTTCGTTACTTCAACGACTTGACGGAACACTGTCTCCTCTGGTTGAGAACTGTCTCCGATCTCCGTTCCTTTTTCAGTATTTTCATCGACAAAATTTTTACCAAACTTCTCGCTTCCCATGGCGTTTTCAATTTCCGCCACTTCGGTAACAAGTCGGACTCGGCTTTCAGTCTCCCCAACCTCAACGCTTCCTTCAATTTCGATTTGGACACTCTCTTTTAGTTTTTCAATAATTTTTTCAATTTCTGCGTCCACCGTTGTTCCGCACTGATCGCCTTCGAGCAAGACTACTTTCCAAACATTCTCCGTTTCGATCGGCATTCTCGCTTCGTCTATCGTTCCACTATCGTATACGTATACGTTATCTTCCCCAATATTTTCATCGATCTCTTCGATTCTGAAACTCGCCTCGTCGGTACATTCCTTCGAATCCAATCCGTTCAGGATATCGTACGTTTTGTTCATGTCCACCTTGAACGCGTTGTCGGTGGCGAGCTCTTCAACGTATCCCGGCACCTCGACGAAGCTAGCACATTCCATCGAACTAGAGAAGGTCTCACCTATGGCCGAGTGGTACTCCTCGTGAATTTCAACTTCCGTAGCATCCTCGAGCTCGTCGATACGCGTGCTCTCGAAAAATTTGCAACTCGATGCAAGCTTCAGCGCGAACTTCTCGAAATTCGAATCTTGTACGCCTCTCGCTGCTGCCTCTTCAGCATCCACTTTGTTCTCCTCCGTTATTATCGCCGTTAAATCATCAAAATCCGATGCTATCGGTTCCACGCGCTCGGCATCCCGATCCAAACGCAGTCGCATGGGGAAAATGTTAAAAGTCTTCGCCACGAGACCAGGGTTTATCTCGGCTGCCGAGATCATAATGGGGAACTTGATGTCCATGAAGATGTCCTCCTTGATGAACTTCGGTATCTCTCCGATATCCTGAAATCCATCCTCGAGCACATCGTCGAAGATCTCGACAATCTTCTCGAGCGTACTATCTTTGGACCGGCTACGGTTCTCCGCGTTTTCGTCAATGTTCAAGTTCCTTAGAACTTCGGTTACAGAGCTGAGCATGTCGTGCAACTGCTCTTCGTCGAGCCTAAACCCCTGATCATCCTCGATGTCCTCGATATCAGGTTCGATCTGAAGGTTGGCCGGAATATTCCCATGGTCCATAGCAGCAGTACAAACAATCAAAGGTCTTGGAGCCTGACCGAGATCCCGTGTCTCCCGAATCGCAGACACGTTCTCGTCAGATCGGTCAGCCTGTTGCGAGAACGTCGAGAATTCTTCCATCTTGCTATCGTGCAAGAGAGAGTCCATCAGCTTGGAGGAGTAAAGGTTGTACAACTTCGTAGGAGTTGCGTTGTCAGCGATGTTCGCATAGAGGTCGGCGTAACTGTCGTGCTCGCGCCACGCTAACCTGCCTGGAACAAGACTGTTGCCTAGATCGTCTTCTTCGTCTCTTCCGACCGATCTTCGATCTACCAAAGTTCTTGCGCTTTGCTCGATCGCCTCTTCCCTAACTACTTTCACGCTTCCAGCGGTGCCATCGGACGTCTCGTCGACTACTTCTTCTTCCACTATCGACAAGTCGTGAATTTCTTCTTCGCGCGAACTTCCTGAAAAGAACGGGGAATGGCACGTAGTCAATATACCAGAAAGTGTAAAGTTTCTTAAGAAAAACGGAACGTCACCTGTTGTCACAATCGCCTCAAGACCAGCAGAACTGGTGGACAAAGCGGACGCTGCATCTTCCTTCGCAGACTTGTTCGGTAGCGTGAACAGCTCCTTCTTTCCAAATTCAATATCCGCCGCGTCCACCCTCGATGCTTCATCATCTTGACCAACAACGTCTCTTGCAGCTGGTTTCTCAATTCTAGATTCTAGTCGTTCGTCGACAGCTTCGACAGACGATGCTGCCGATACTCGCGCATCTTCCTTAGCTTTGCTCCTGTCCAAGTCGCGTCCCGTAACCGCTCTTTTCAACTTCGCGTCGGAAGTTTCGAGAGGTACAATCTTCTTCTCTGCCATTCGACCCACGTCAGCAAAGTCCTTGTTCAGCTGTTGCAGGCGTGAAGCCGCAGCCGTCAGCCTATCGAAGTTCTTCTGCTCCTTCGAGGTCTTGACGATCTTCGACGACTTGGAGGTGTGTCTCTCGGTCGACACGGTGGCGGATCTTCCCGCAACGTTCAGCGGGATCTTACTGCTCCTGGACGGGTAACCTGAACACGAGGAAGATTCTGATTAGTGGACAGCGGATCTTTAGAAGTATTTATAAAGATATATATTAATAAACAAGAACATCAACTTTGTTTAAACATACGATCGACAAAAAGAAAAGTTATTATAAAGATAATACTTGGATAGTTGTTTAACCGAACGTCATTGGGATTTGTAGGATCTAACAAAAGGAGTTTAAGAAGGAAAGCCTGTGAAAGAAACTTTAACTGAGCAAGCAATTTTCCTTAGAACGACGATTAAATCGCTTTGCTACCGTGGAATTTTAGTCGGGGTGATTGTTCGCGAGCGAACGTGCTACAGTCACAGATAACAATGATTGAAATGAACCTGTCTCGTTCGCTGTATTCGCGGAAAGATTCTCTTTGCCTGGACCGTTCCTCGAAGGGACCACCCTCTTGTACGAGCTGCCGAAGTCTTGGTTCGGAATCACCCTTCCAAGATTCTTCAGAACATCCAGCTCTTTCTTGACCTTCAACAAAGTGATCTCGTTGTAAGCCTTCAGAGCCTTCAGTTCTCGAGCTGCCTGGTCCTCGGTTGGCCTCCTCGATCTGTTCCGCGAACTCCTCGTCCTCGAACTGTTTATCGACTGTCTCTCCACCACCAACTTCTTCGAGTCCAACGAGTCGATTCTAGCACTAGGCGATCTCCACCACGAGTCCTTCTGCCTCTCCTTAGGGTAGACCGGAGGCTTTCTCCTCGAGTGCAACGGGTTCGCTTCCGGTTTACGGATCGCCTGAGCCAACGGTAACGTCGCTAGACTGTCAACCTTCTGCTTTGCGGACACTTTACACCCCTCGTCTCGCTTGTCGAAGCTGGACTCCGCCGATGGACTGCGCTTCCCTATCAAGCTCTGCATTTTGCACTCGCACTCGTTCTTGTTCGCGAACGACTTCGGCGCGTTCAGCCGTTTTTTGTCGTTCAACGATGATTTCGAGAGCATAGGAGATTTCGATCGCATCCTCGGAACCAAAGCGTAATCCCTCTTCGCGGAAGCTGGTTTCGCGCTGATCGCGCGGGAACCGTTATCGCTTTGATCTTGAGGACGTTTCCGTCTGCGAAAATATTTCGAACGAGGTTTCGCGTCCATTGGATGTCCTGCTGCGTTGGGATTCGACTGTTTTGGGACGGTGTGGTACGTCGTCTGCGTGGCCACGTCTTTCGTCACTCTAACGACTACAGGTTTCGGGATATCGATATCTTCAATCTTCAAAGGAGTCGGTGGAGGTCGGCTATCGGCGCCGATCTTTGGGGGCTGTCTTCTGCCTTCCGTAAGCATTGATCTATGGGATGTCGATTCCGAAGATCTATGCCAAAATAAGTACGATTTAATACGAAAAGCAGTCTGACGTTTGCTATTTCAAATAAAAGTTACGTTTGCATACATCTCTTCGGGCCTCCAGAAGTCGATTAAAGATGGGGGATTCCGTTCGGGGAACGTATTCGTCAGCAACGTTTCAAGATTCGTTTGTCCAGAGAACGGATTCCATTTCTTCTTCTCCATTTGCTGAAGAGCGCACTGGAGCTCCGAATTGTTCGCAAAATCGTTTTGGTAGAGACCGTCGAACACCTCCAAACGCCACGCAGCATTTCGAAGGCGGTTTGTGCCTGAAAATGTATGAATCAAATGGTTATTTTTTAATATTTTTATCATCTACGTTTCGGTTGAATACTGAATTTGATACGAAACAAAAATTAAATTCATCGAACGTACCATCTTCGGCGCCTCCGACTCCAGAATGTCGTCGATCGCTGCCGTATTCCTCGGTCTTCGAAACAGACGTTGTCTTCGTCGACGCGCCGAGGTCCTTAACGATCTCCGAAATGTTCTGCAGATCGATCGACGGGTTCCGATGGTTGCCGTTGCCGTTGCCGTTGCCGTAGCAGTCCAAAAACATATTCGATCGATCGTCTTCGGGAATCTTCGGGGTAGCTAGATCGTCGAACCTACGCTTCTTGCTGACATGTTCCTCCACTTTGATACTCTTCAGTATCTCGAGGTCGTTCTTCAGCAATTTCTCCATCAACGGGAATCCACTGTTCATCGTAAAGTCAGTTTTCACGTCGGTGACGTTGTAAGCGTAGCTGTAAGGCTGATCGAACGCTTTCCGCGAGTTTTCTTCAGGCTGTGTTTCGTCGTTGTCGTTGTCGTTGTCGTTGTCGTTGTCGTGGTCGACGCGTTCTCTGGGCGTTGATGTCCTCACGCCCGTCGTTTTCACAGAGTTTGCGCGAGATTCTTTCGAGACAGGGTCGTCGACGGTGCAGCAGCAGTTGAAGAGAGCCTGCAGCTTCACGGGACTAGAGCTCCTCTCGACGCTTTTCACGTTTTCCTTAGTGGAATCGATTACTCCTTTTGGTCTCGTTACGGGGCCGATGTCCTCCTCGTGGGTCGGTGAACGTGTTCTTCTCTGTTGCTGCGTCCTCTGCGATTCTACCAAATCTGTGCCTTCCAGTTTCTTCTTCTTCGTCGCGAGGACTTCCCTTGTTACATTTCTTATCGTCGCGTCTTCTTCTTCTTCTTCTTCGATCTTCTCTAAATCATCAAACGTAATTAAATCTTTCAACCTCTCTTCGACTATCTCCGGAGCTTTGTACTGCTCTACAACATTTCTTTTCTCCTCCAGGTCTTCATCCACTTTTTTCTCTTTGTGCTCTCGAGAAGTTTGGTCTGATCCTGCATCGTTTCTCTCTCCAAGTATTTCAGGATTGTTCTTCGGTTCTCCAGACGTGTCGCGCTTGTTCTCCGATTTCTTCTCTGGCTGATATATTGTAGATATTTGCGAGACTTGCTGAAGGAACATGTCGCTCTAAAACGGACATAAATATTTAATATTTAATTATGATATATTTAATACTTAGACTTCCGGTAGATAAAGTTTAGCAAATATATTTACACGATAAATTACCTCGTAAATACTGCTGCCGATGAAGCAACCTTTCCTCGCGGTTTCTTTACCGTAAATAATATCGTCGTCGAGTTCTGTCAATTTTCTATCGATCTCGGTCTGTTTGACTCTGGCGCGAGCGTCCTCGACATCTTGATCGGTGATTCCCAGAAGCTTCTTCGCGTTCTGACCCGGCGTCAAATCAGGGTTGTACGTTTCGTAACTGTCGTACGAGAACAGGGTTGTCAAGGAGCCCGTTCTGTACCTCGGGTCGTCGATCTTCACGTAAAGGTGATTGGTCAACAAGTCCGAGTCGCTTCTCATGGATCGTCGCAGTTTCTTCATCTTCTCTGTTTTACGCAATTGCAGAAACAGACAGGAGTTCGAGTACCAGTTGTAGCTGGCTAAAACTGAAAGTTTTCGAGAATGAGAGAAAAAGATGAGGGAAACACAGTTAACGAACATCATTATTATTTGTTCTTCGTTGCGTTGTCGTATAATAATTTAGAATTCACCCTGTATTTCTTAAGAATGTTTGAACGCTTGGTTTGAAACAAACAGAGTTGGTGAACAAATTTTATCTAAAGAAACATTATTTCAACGATAATGGATTTTTTCAAGCGGCTTTTAGACCCAGATTATTCGAGATTTTTATTTAAATAAAATTTTTGCCCAACTCTGGAACAACGTACAGATTTTAGACAGCAAAGAGAGAGAGAGAGACTTCGGTGGCATTCTGCGGTAAACGTTGCGAAATTTCACAACTTTATATTTTTTCTGCTACTTATAATGTTATAATTTTTTTTTCTAATTTATTTGATTAACTTTCTGTCAGAGATAGCAAGAAAGATTGTTTTCAATGTTTCGTTTGCTCCACTAATCTCCACTGTGGTTAGATTTGACAATGAAGATTTACGGGATTTACGATTTATGATAACAATAAAATTTAATGAATCGAGGGCGGTGTAAACGGTTTTCTTCGAAATATCTTCGTAAACTGACCGTTGGCACGGCAAATGTTTCATTGCAATTGCCGACGGCCACTAGAATTTCAATGAAATTCATTGAAAATATTTTTCGCAACATTCGCAGAAGTATGGCCTCTTATTAGAAATGGAATTGATTATAATTATATATTCAGTTGGACGTACTTAGCGGAACAAGTTTCACGAAAATGAACTCGAGGAAGACGACCAACGAGAACGGGTTCCCGTACCATAGGAGAAGTCCGATTACGACCACGATCACTTCGAGGACGACGTTTTTGAAGAAGCTCAAAATCAGCCAGGGTAGCAATAAGTTAGGTCTGCTCCAGGTTATTATAGGATAAATGTTCGACAAATAGGTGAACGTGTAAACGTGGGCGATTACGATTCGCGTTATTACGATCCATGATAGTACTGCAAATAGACAAGCGAAAGGTGTTGTTAGCTCTCCCGCGCGATCTCGTTCACAGCTTATAAATCACTGAATTACATATTAAGTGTTTGAGTGACTGACTAGTTTTTATCGTGTCTTCACCAATTGTATCGACAATCAGCGATTTTTGCGGCATCGAGAAATTCCAAATTTGTTCGAGCTTGTTCGTCCATTTTAGGGGACTCCAGTCCAGCGTGCTGTTTATCTTCGAATCAAACAATTCGATTTTTATCGCGTGACAACGGTTCGTCTTATCAGCCTTCCTATTCCTTCCCGCGTCACGATTTTCGTGATTCTTTAACGCTTAACACGTTTACCGACCGGTGATCATCGCATAATTTTGAAAAAAAAAAAAAAATCTGTGATGCATGGCTATACACTTTTCAATGGAACCTTCGATAGCAACAGCAATTTTCATTGCGGACTGACAAATCACCCTCGATAACGTCATCTAATAGTTTCATTCAACGTTGCAATGTAAAAGAAAATTTCGATGCTTTCTTTCGGTAGATCGCAATCATTGAAAATCCTAATAGGCTTTTTCCGGTAGGTAAAGTGCTAACCTACCGCTGTCGATCCGCAGTGTAATTATAATTGAATGCAGAAACGCGCGCAATAATTCGAGAACAGTTCCTGATACAGTCGGATCTCGATCGTTTTGATTTAATCGAACACCGAGGCCTAAAATGTACATTTTATGTAGGCGCGAGTCCCGAAAGGTTAGGGACCGAACGAAAGGTTAATAAGTATATATGTAAATATGTAGAAGGGTATGGAAATCGGTCGAAGAAGAAACGAAGGAAGCTGTTCACTCACCAAGCCAAGAATGTTCATTATCAGCAGTTCCGTCCGAAATGTTAGGCCAAGAAAGCGTCCGAGGAAACTAGGCATCAGGAACACGAAACTTTCGGAACAGCCGGAGGGCCAGCGAGTTTTCGATTCTGGGGACGATCATCGTCAACCGGGTCGGACGATATGGAGGACGCAAGATGATCAGGAACACTGTTTCAAGGATCACTCGGAAATTTCACAATGGGACGTTGTTCGTCCATGGACGCGTTAACTACGACGCGTTCGGGACTTGGACCACGTTTGCCAGGCCGAAAGCCAGGTTAGCTAAACAATTGAATTCGATTCGGAACAACTCGGAAACACGAGACGATCGAGACGGTTCGGACGAGGCGAGAACGCCGCGCCACTGGCACGACGCGCGACGCATCCGTAATCGTAATCTCGCGATCGATTTCCGAACGTTGGAAAAATTGTACGATTACAAACATCTATGTTTGACAGGGGAGTGATGTTCTTAAATGTACGTGCCGATGGCCGCCAAAAAATTAACATATGAAAATCGATATCAATTAATAAGACTTTTGCTGTTTGTACATTAGACGACGAGTACTGTCGTACTGTGTAAATAAATCACTTGCAAACCGTTCAGGTGGCAGACATTACGTATTATGAAATACCATAAGCATTTCAGTGTGGACATGGTTTAAGATTTTGATTTTATTCGTGGTCTGGTGATCGATGTCGGATGAAAACGTTTACGTGGTTTAGCAAATAGTGCTTTGCACGAAACAATCATTTTGTACGGAGATTTTTGGTCTTTTCGAGAGCGTTGTTTGGTAGGAAAGTGCATAGGAGCGTTTGCAGTGTTTGCACACGGTGCATCGCGACCTCGATTCGAGTTACTTGAAACCGCGTTCGCGTGATCCGCAACGGCACCGCGAACCCTTCTGCGTTTGATGCAGTCGAGAGATGCAATTGCGGTGGGAGGAGCGGCTTTCCACAGAGAGAGGATCATTCATCTCTGAACCGAGTCCGCGAACAAGTGTACGCCGTGTACGCCTCTTTCACAGAGACGATTTCCCTTCTATCACCGCCGCTAAGTGGCCGTACGTTTGTTGCGGCTATATGCGCGTCGCGTCGTTTTAGCCGCCGCGCCGCGCTGCGCCGTTTCTTACAGCAACACCGTTTCCTCTAATTCGAACGGTTCCACGAACCGAAGTGCATCGAATTTCACCTCATTATCGTCGTCGGGCTCTCCACACTCGCAGAAACTTCTCTGACGATTGCTCGAATCACACGGATCGTTAGCCGCTTACCGCGAGCCAAACGTTTCTCGCAAGGAATGAGATTTTTGATTTTTAAATATCGCTCGCGCACGAGAAAATCATCGCAACTCCCGTTTCTTTTTACCACTGCTTACCATTATCTTGCGTCCCACGTTTTTCGTTTTAACCCTTAGCACCCGAGTGGCGCCTCCGAGGCGTCACTAAAAATTGCTGTACTATTGTTTAAAATATTATTTAAAACATTATTAGATATGTCGGTATCTAACCAATTACTAAACATTTAAGTATTGAATGAGGTGTTATATCAATTTCATATCAGTAAAATTTAAAAAATCATAGAGAATGGAAATATTGTTGGCCAAAAGAAACGTTTGATTTTTGAGTTGAAACAGCTCCGAGTGCAAAGGGTTAAATCTTACAAGTATTTTCACAACTATTCAACAATTCACAAGTACAAATTGTTAGGACTACCTGTACGGGGATGGGAGTCTGTATGGAACCAGGAAACAACATTATTTTATACTTTTCAGTCCGTTTTTAAAAACGTGGTAATTTTGAAATATTTATTTTTATAATAAAAGTATCAATTATACAGGGTGGTCCACCTAAACGTAGTCGCCTAAATATCTCCTTTATTTTTGATGATCGACGAAGACCAGGTAGGAAGTGCGCCTGTAGACTACGGTCACGTCGAGCAGCGGTGTAGCTGGGTTGCGTGCAGCCAGGGGCAAATCGGTCGCGCGGTAACAATGTATGATACACTGTAACAACGTACACACAATCTATAATAATATTTTCACGTAGTATTTTCTTCGTTTTTACCACGTGCTATTAATTCATTTGGTTCCAGTACTAGTTTTTCCATTCTGACAACGGTTGTTGGAAGCAATGCAAGGAAGCACTGTTAATTTCATCTTAATTAATCCTAGTCCTGGTCTGATTCAAACGACCTTCCCTGATCAGCTCCGTTTAATTCCACCGATGCCCAGCTTGCTCTCCTCTTGTTCCACCCTCAACGAGTCTAATTCACTTAATTAAATACAGTTCCTGTTTACCCGGTACTCTTTATTAATGGCCATTTGCCGTTCAAGCGTGCAATCAACTATCCGCGTTCCATTGTCCTTCTGCAAATTCCACATCCGTAAATTTGTTATTTTTGTAAATTTCTATTTCCCTTCGTGATATAATAATATTTAAACGCATGCTTGTTTATAATCGGAATCCGGTTAATCGAGGTCCTAGTGTACATCGAGGCAAGAGTGCGGTCACGTGATTTTTTCGAGAAAACAATGAAGAATTAGCAGAAGGCGGTCTTATGGAAAACGATATCGATTCGGCGATCGCTCGGCGCGCGGAACAGAGATCAGAGATCAGAGATCGCTGGATCGTTGCGGTGGTGTATAGGCTGGCCACCGGCGGTGTAGGTGTAGCTGCACACGCGTCGGGCTCGTACATAGGTGTATCGCCGCGTCGCGGTTTGCCGCGACGGCGTATACTGTTCTTGGCACAGTTTCTGACCATCTCCTATTGCGAGCGGACCGCGCGCGCGCTGGACCTAAGCGTGGTTTCTTTCGTTGCGTCTCTCTCTCTCTCTCCCTCTCTCTCTCTTTCTCTCTCTTTCTCTCTCTCTTTCTCTCTCTTTCTCTCTCTCTTTCTCTCTCTTTCTCTCTCTCTTTCTCTCGTCTCTTCTATCTACTCTAGCCGTTCTGTCGACACGTTCACCACCGGCGGAGTTTTCGCCAGCCGCAGCCGCAACAACCGCCTCCGCCAGCAACCCTTCCCTTCCGTTTCCGGTCCGGTGCCACCGAAAAGTGAGTAGTATGTAGATCGGATCGGTTTCACCGTCGGTGAAACTCAACAGTCTTCTCGCGAGATCAAAAACGAAAGGTCCTTTTTACAGTGATTTTCAATTTTATTCCAAGGGTGCTTTTTCATTTTTCTTTGCGGTGCTAGGTACTTTTTCATTTGTACATTTTCGAACTGTCAGAGTTTGTGTGATACTAGTGAATCTCGGTGAAAATTATTAGAGTCTGTTGGTTTCTACTAAACCCCTGGTGAAAAATTTAATTTTTTAAATGAAAGAGCACATTTGCGACTCCAGACGCTTTTCCGTTTTGAAATTGTTGGCGAATCTTGGTGAAAGTTTTCATTTTTAAGAGTGACATACGAATATTGCAAATTACAATTATTCGGGTATCCGAAAAATCGTTGATAAAATTATTTACGAGTGCACTGAACGCGAAACACGACTTCGAAAGGGAACATGTGCGTTTTGTGTAGATTGGCAGAAATGGAAACATTTAGAAAGCATCCGTTAATCGTATACCTACACTCGATCTCGGACGGCATCGCGGACTTTTAACGAGCGTGACCAAAGCCGAAATCGCGTAACAGGAGTCGTCGCAACGGAAACGAAAAATAATCGAAGAGATGTTTACGCGAAAATCTGTCAACCGGCAATAATTGTTTCTCTTACAATTACTGCGAAATCAAACACGTTTCCGCGTCGAGTCGCGCGCCTGTTGCCAGTTTGCTCGTAAATATTTACGATCCGCCGATCGGTATTGTGAAATCGGATGCAATACTTTTGTTTCGTGTTTCCCGTTCCGGTGCGGTGGAGTGTGCTGTATCTCGTCGAGGAATTTTTGAAATTTTTATCCGTCGAATACGACGCTGTTTCATTCGTATCCTACCAACAATATGTATTTCGCAGGTTTATGTTTTGCAAAAATCAAAGATACTTATTAGGAATACATATTGTTTGTAAATATAAATTTTTTATAGTGTTCGTAATCGACGGATGAGAATTCAAAAATTCCTCGATCACACGAAGACCATAGAATTGTTGTGAAAATGTGTGACATTAAAACTTTGTTTACCTTTCTGTGAAAAACGTGGTAAAAAGTAAAATGGCTTTCTGGTACTTTTTTCTGTGCGTGATCGAAGCCTGATTAGGTTTCCTAAATAGTTGGACGTAAGTTCTTACAGACCCCGAATGAAATTCTTCGCACGAACCTGTTTAAAACGCGTGAAATACGATGAACCTCGAGTTCACGACAGGAAAACTGTCTGCTATTATAGTAATTGACGATAATCGTCGGGAATTGTATAATCGACTGTGCCGTACAGTTGCTTCGACTCTCTTGCGTGCCTCGATGCGCGCCGATAAATCTGGCATTAAAAATACAATAAACACGGCGTGTAAACGGTAAAAATCGTTTAGTTCGTCGGCGACAGCGATAAATGCAGACCTTCGATTATAGCGTTTAAAAATCTTGGTGCGCAATACGCAAGGTTTAATAAGCTTTGAAGCGAAACCAGTGACGGACTCCGCTTGAGGACAATTCTTTTAAACAATTATTCATTTAACGCGCAAGATAAATCTGTTGACATTATCCGCGTTGAACCTACCGTGGAAAGTGTGCAGCACGATGACGAGCGATAAAAATTACATACCGCCCGCGTTTATCGTGCAAATAATTTGCAAAATTCCGTCGTTGGTGCCGCGAGCCCGTCAAGATAACGGTAAGCCGCCTCCCACGTTCTGCAATAAAAAGATCTGGGGAAACGGATCTTCCTCGGAAAAGAGATATATGTAAATCGAAACGCGGCGATCTTGCTTCGTTCTCTTACCGTTTGCTTTTCATTGCTTCTATTTCAAGCGTTTCGCGGTATCGACGCGAAAGAATGCATCCGATGCTCGCAGAAACACTGTTCGAGAGAATATTTGATTTCTTTAAATTGTTTACACGGGGTCTTGACTTCGATAAACAGATGACGACAGTGGAATACGAATACGAGAGAGAGAGAGAGAGCGAGAGCGAGAGAAGAACAGCGGGAACAGCTGTGTGTTTCTCAAATAACCGAAATCGAGACCTTTGGTTCCGTATCGTTCAAACTCTCGGGGATATCTTCAATGTTGCAACACTTTATTGCTGTTCGAAAGACGCTGAGAACGCGCGTTTATTTTCGCTTCGAGTTCGATGATGCTTCGTTACTTGCTCTCTAAACTTTTGTACAATTTACACAGATTTATTGAATGCATCGAATGATTTTGATATACGAGAAAGGTGAATATACAAATGATCGTCGATACACGAGAAGAGACTAAATTTCTTATTCAAGATATTTATTTAACCCTTTGCAGTCGGAGCTATTTTAACTGGAAAATTAAACGTTTCTTCTGACCTACAATATTTCCATTCTCTGATGGATGACATATCTGATAGTGTAAACAATTATTTAAATAATAGTACAGCAATTTTTAGTGGCGCCTCAGAGGCGTCACTCGAGTGCTAAGGGTTAAAAGATTCGATGATTACGGCGATCAAGTCGGACTTGTTCGTTGCTATAGATTATAATATATACAGAGAAAAAGTAATTATTCGAGCACAAGCGAGGAGAACACAATGCAGGAAAATAAGTACCGACAGGAAAAGAATTCCATGTAAATGCACGAAAAAATAGAGACAATAGAAACGAGGAAGAATAGAGAGAGAGAGAGAGAGAGAGAGAGAAAGAAGGATGCGCAAGGTCAACGATGGAACGATTGCGAGTGTTTTACGGGCGGGCCAGAAAAATCGTGTGCAACCGGCGTGCAAGAAGATGGCACGCTGCTGCGAGCACCGCGAAATGTAAAAGGAGGCCAGCCTCGCGATCGCGGCTGAACCATGACAACACGTACACATGCACAGAAATGCATGCGCATGCTTCCCGCTGGCTGAGATGCACTTCTCGAACGTGGATCACGTGGATCGCGTGGATCACGTGGATCTCGATTCGCCGCGAACCTGCGTCGGAGTTTTGCAACATTTCTTCCGATTTTTACTACTCTCCAGATTTCTGCGCGATCTCGCGTTCGATATTATGCAAACATCGCGATTCATCGATCACCGTGATCATCCTCTTAAATGTTTCTTCTTTTCATTACATAATGTTAATCGTCTTTAACATTTGAATGCTTGAACATTGATTACAAGCGAATGAAATTTTACTTCCTCTAAAAAGAAACGCGTAACATTCGTATTTGTTATAGACTTTGTTTAAAATATAGCTATTCAATTATCGATCGTAAATGTTTTTAATAACTCAGTTAATTTCTTATCGGCACCTGAGGAATAAGCGTTTCTATAAAAATTACAGTATGTAACATAATGATATCGAACCATGGCGCCGATAAGAAATTAACTGAGTTATTTGTTTAAAATAATGTTCGTCACGAGTCTGGCTCGTGAAAATACGGTAAAAGGGGTTCGTAGTAATTGCGGACGTTTATGCAAAATAAAAATTTGCTGTCTACTAATAATTCTAAGTAAAAGAAAAATCGTTGATCGCCGAGTAATACATAGAATTCTCTTTCCCGATTCACGAGCGTTCCTCGATCTTCGGCGAACGCGGAAACCAATTACGAAAGCAGCGGCTCGCGATCGCGAATCGATATTCCGCGAGCGAAGTTGCACCTGACGCGCACGCCGCGCCGCGCCGGGATGGATGCTGATGCTGCACATATAAAAGTCCTCGATAAAGATCTAAATCGGAAATTCCGATGGCGACTCACGATCGATCCGCGTTTCGTAGCGTAGGTGTCACGCGGCCTTCCTCGCACATATTTAGTCTTTTTGTGTTAATGAAAATTATGCTGTTGGTAGAATCGTTTACATTTCGATACATGAACGTGCACTGTACTTTATTTGTCCGTATAGAAAACACAAGAATATTGTGAAATTACATATTAAGTACATCGTTCATTCATAAGAAAAGTGACACAGCTGAAAATATATTTCTAAAACAAGTTACTGATAACTGATGTACATACAAAATTAATCCAGTATCGAAATAACAATAAATTATTTCTAACTGAACTATACATATACAGTAACAAGAAATTGGCAATTTCAGGTAATCCTCACATGGCCCTCCTATAAAGTTTCCTTCCATTTTTTTGTTACTTGCAGTGAGCCACGAAAGGTACATCAATTGTTGTAATTGCTGAAGAAAAGGTCAGGTAGTTTGGTTCGATCATAAAAGGTATATTTGTTCACTGTATGTCTCAAGCTTGTCGAAAAAAAAGGTGGCAATCCTAATCCGCACGGTAACCGGATACGTTTCGTTCTATTAGGATCAGGGAACGGAGCTATTCGAAATAAAAGGCTCGCGTGTGGCGTATCGATCATGCGGTCGGTATACGTATCGGTTCGACGAAAGGGACAGCGCCCCGATTGAAGAAACCAAAGTAACGAAGCCCGGTTTAAGTGGCCGATCCGCCCTTTTCCACGCTTCCGATTAAATGGCCCCATCTGGGTCAAGAATAATTGAACAGGCAGGCGGTGTCGTAAACACGCGTGTCAAGTGGTTTTTCTATTTTTTGTCCGCCCAATGTTTAATCCACGTGGCTCGACTAAATATAACGCGCGGGCTCCGATCGTTTCCGCTGCAACACCGACTCGCGTTCTTTCCAGTGGATTTTTCCTTTTCCTCGAAAACTCGAAATTCCGAGCAATTATGTGATGCCATTTTTTTGGTACGTTCTTCTCCTCTAAAGGAGTTCACTGAAAAACCATGAAATACATCGCGAACTATTCCAAGAACAAGAAAATATAAAAAAAAGTAGGTATCAAGTATCAAGAGAAAAATAGTTTTTCACTGTTCCAAACATTTCTGAACTCGAGGATTGCATTTTCATTTTTCGATGCATCGAAGGAGTATCGCTTAACAAACGACTATTTTTTTTTTTTACAGAAATGTAAGCCCGCGTTTAGCAATTGGAACGTTGCATAAAATTAAACAGTGACTCTTTTGAACGGGATAACTGCATCACGCGAGACCACACCTTGCCAACGCAAGGATAGAAAGCAAAGAATGTTGTCACGTTGTCCAGCGGGGAACAAGATGTCGACGTTGATCTCCATCATCTTATGACGCAACAAGCTTTTTGCAACACGGCGAGCAAACCGAGTCAAAGTGCATTCAGCTCGAACGACTTCCGACGCGCGTCGGTATTCGTTCCTTGCATTTTCATTTGCCTGATTAAGTGGACTCGGTGATTCGTAACGATACGAAGGCGAGCATGCGACCGTCGCGTCGCGTCGCGTCGTTAAGATATCGGAATCGTCGCGATTTTTCCACGGTTTCGCCTTTGACACGGGCCGACGCGATGGTTCACCTAAGCTGACCTAATTCGATGTATCATCGCCGCTTATAGACGGGCACGCTTAGTTGCGTGCTAATGTTGCTCCGTAATGCGACTTCAACTGCGTACCCAACTATCGAACGAGCACCGGTTAATATTCCTGCAATTCTTATCTGATAATACAATTCTCTCTTTGCTCGGCCATCTTGACTCCAACAAATTCCATACAATCCTGGATGTTTCGTAATCAAGAAAAAAGTGAAATTGAATGCAGTTATTCGTATCGCTACTCCGTTTTCCTAATTTGTTGATATGAAAGTTGTTTGGAATATTGATGCGGTCGAGCTTAATGAGGTTCCGTAATCGCCATTTAGACTAGATAGATTAAACAGCTCGGACAAAATGAAATTGTCCGGCTACGCCAATATTTATTTACGATATTTTATTTTTTATGTTGAAACTTGTAGATACGTCCAGACGCGCAAAGGAGTTCTCACCTTTAGAGTACTCCGAGATATCCTAGTTGTCTCTCTTAAAAGTTGCCTATTCCATTCTGGAAACTTTCCATCGAAACTTTCCGAGTACATATTTCTGTGTCCGGCGAAGATTTCTACGACGATAAACTAAATTTCGGCCAGTCTTTTTGTGATGGGCGAAAGATTCGTGTCTCGCTGACAACAGGATAAAAATGACGAATCCGCGGCGTTCTATCGTGACGCAGAAATCGGTGGGACAGCCGCCGCTGCCATGCCGGTGGCAATGTCAACCGACTGGTTGTTCGCGGTGGACGGTGACGCGTTTCCTTTTTGCACGAGGTGAACGAGAGAAATCGGTGGATCGAGATGCGTTTCCTTATGGGGCCTGTCAGGCCTCGACGAAGCTTCGTGCTCGCCATGACCGTCACGGTCAAGCGTGTGTCGGCCGATCTCACGGCGATCTTCTTTTCCCAGTCGTCGTCGTTCATCTCCGCATACTTTTTCGAACTTTTTCATCGTCGAAAAGCACGTTTTCTGGACAACATTTTATTAAATGAGAAAATCGTACGCGATTAGACTTCGGATGTTTCTTCAATTTGCAATTTTTGTGAAGCACCAATTTTAATAATTTCGACCGGCTGCGCTATGCGGATGACTGTGTACATGTATATTTTTACATGATAAAATGCCGGGCAATATTGAACTCGCGAAAAATCTGGAAAGAGAAACAAAAATGTTGGGATATAAATTTAATTTTACGCATCACGATATTTTCGATTGTCACAGTATGACAATTATATCTGTGCTTCTACTTTACGGAACTCGCGACTTACGTAATTGTTTCTCTCCGTTTATCTCAGAAGTATTAAACTCATTATACTTTGTCGTATACGCACGCTTCTTTTATCGTTACTCGTACACTACCAAAACTTCGCGCATCCGTTCTCATACCTCGTTCGCTCATCATCATCCATACCAACTTGGTAACAGTTGTGAAAATCAAGGGAAACCGAAGCGTGTGACTCGCGTGGTCGTCCGACGACCATGATCGGTACATAGTACATATCTCGGCTACTAGCCGAGGGCAGAGAAACGCTGCGGGGCCACGCGAGCCTTGTAAGGGCCGAGGATTCAGGGCTACGGTTGACACAGCGGCCAATCGCGGAAGGTGAATTAACCGTGACTCCGATCCACGGCGAGCCTCGCTCCACTTCTCGGTTTGCTCTCTCTCTCTCTCTCTCTCTCTCTCGTCTCAATTAATTAAGAACCGCTTAATTGCCGGCCGGCGCGGCGCGGCGCGGATCAACGAGCTCGTTGTCCCGTGAAACGCGGATCGACGGCGATCGTTCGAAACGGAGAAAACGCGGGGAGTTGTCACTCCTGGCCGCGACGTGTTCACCAGCCGAAACCTGTGTTCCATCGAGCTAGTCGATTCCAAGAGATTGCGCCACATCTCGTTCGATCGATTCGTACGAGGAGTTGTTCAACAAGGTCGTCGGATTTGCCAGGAAGTGAAAATCAATTTACAAAAAGGATCTGCTAAAGGGCGACGGACGACATGCAACTCTCTAAAGAACAAGTTACACAAGGAATCGTTAAAAGAGGACGCACCATCATTTTTACATGAATTTTTTACATTGTTTGTTGCTTAGAAAATAGTAGATTGTTGTTCTCAAGTGTTCGTAGTTGAATCGTTCGCAAGAAGTAAGATGAAAATTCGGTCAGGTAATCGTTAGATAAATATCGACTATGATACAACCGTTTGATAAATGATTGTAAAATCCGAAGGTAGCGTAACCGCGAAAAATTCCGTTTCTCCGCAAATGTTTGTGGCACAAGGGTGTTCCCTGTGGGTTCGCGAGGCCGGATACAGCCATCCGGAGGAATAATAAACGCGAAAGGGAAGGTCAGCGACGGGGAGACAGAAACTGTTGAACAAGTTAAAATAGACGCCGGGCTACCTATGCCAATGACCCATATTCCCTCTATTCTCGGCGTGATGCGAATCAAACGGCGCCGTTTAATCCCACCGAGTCCGCGAACGTGGAATTCGCGATCGTTTCTCACTCGCGAGACTTCCATTTCTTTCTTACTCGCAACTCGCAACAATTCATCTCACTGCGTTCTTATTTGATTTCTTACGGTTTTCTATTAAATATCGCCGGGTGCTTCTGTCTTTCGCACAGTAGCGTATTATTGTATGTACTGAGAAGGACGCGTCGCGTCGCGTCGCGTCGCGTCGCCAGCGCAGCGATCGAATCGAGTATCGTGGCTTCGAAGCGTTCTCATTTGCATACCGAGTAATTTTTCGACGTTTCTGCGTCGTGTACCGGCTGAAATAAAAATGAGTAAGGTGAAAGACGCGACGTCAGCGTCAGCGTCGACGTAACGACACGACATGCTAATGCGACGATTACGCCATTGGAACGGACGAACGATCTGCTCGAGGCTTAAAGTGCGTTCGCGAAGTAAACACGGGACGCGGATATATAAGACGAATTACGAACTATGTAAAAAACTTCTTCGTATTTTGTTGTCCCGTATGTATACCTCATTTTATTTTATTTATTTCTTTAGTTATTCGTTAATGATCGCAGGGAAATAAAAGAGAAAATGATTTTAGTGGACGAGGAAAACGAATGAATCGAAAACGAGTGTGTGAATTTATTTTATTTATTTTACTGTCAATAAATGCTATTTACTTCTGCAGTTAATAAAGTCGGATTTTTTCGAATGAGAGATTCCAAGTTTGATACTATGTTTGGCAAGATAAAGAGTTCTCTGGCCGCACTATACGGTGAATGTAGATCGCAAATAAATAGACAATGATCTTTTGAAAGGAACGAGGGATCGATCGTAGATCGGTTTTAAAAATACTCGAGCACTCGGCTTCTAAATCTACTCGTGATCCAAATTCTATCTTGATCTCTATCTCGTTTCTCTCCGGAGGATCTGTCGAGCGATAAAAATCTTCGAGTTCTCGTGGTGTTCGATTTCTTAAAATATTCATAATTGTTTTTTCTTTTTCAGAATGCAGTTGACGTCGTGCTGTAGATGTTACTCGCTGAAAGCGGGTACAATATTCACCGGAGTCCTTGGCATAGTGAGTACATGTTAAACAATTCGACACAATATAATAATAATAATATTTCTTGAACCATTTTAATAATTTATTTATTCTTTGCTGTCGTTTCAGATACTCTCGATCATCTCGTTGATCATGATCTTCACTCTGAACGTAGAATGGAAAACGATACTGATCGACGTACTGGACCAGAGTATCGTCAAGATCATTTTCGCGATAAATCTGTGCATGACGATCCTGATCTCAACGTTACTCATCGTCGGCGTTTTCAGAGTAAGGAAAAGTCGTAATTAATTGCATAATCAATGGCGACTTTG
The DNA here is from genome assembly GCA_916610235.2 of Lasioglossum morio. Lineage (NCBI taxonomy): Eukaryota > Metazoa > Arthropoda > Insecta > Hymenoptera > Halictidae > Lasioglossum > Lasioglossum morio. The sequence goes on from OU744331.1 coordinate 418,574, forward strand.
CCTACCACGAAACAGAAATCACACAAAAGCGTGATGTCGCTTCTGAATGTTCAACATTATTTACGAGATACTGAGATACATTAATGTTTATAGAAAAACACGTTTATGATGCTACCGTGGGTAGTTCTGGGTATCATCCTAGCGATTGGACTGCTGATCAGCGTGATCTACACGTCCATCATGTTCTTCGTGAATCATGAAACCTTAAATGGTATTCTGTGGCTCGTAATCGGCCTGATAGCTGTCGGTGAGTATCTCCATCCGAATGAACATCATCACATATGAAAAAGAAAACGTGGTAATTGGAATGCGATAGAGGGTTAATCTTTAAATGAAATACTTTTTTTTATCAGTGATCTACACGTATCTGTGGCTGGTGGTGTTCAGCTACTTTCAGCAGCTCAAGTACGACAAGCTGAACAGCAGGATGGGTCCCTACGGCAGGCCGTACAATTACCGACGACCTTGAAGAGAGGACCGTGGCAAAGCGATAGTGTGACAAGAACGATCGGGAGGGAAGGCTCTCTCGTATCCCCCGGAGGAATTCGACTGTTCTTAATCCGCGATCAAGATTAACAGTGTAATTGCTTCGCGGAGGGGTCGGTTGGGTTATACATATACTGTAGGTTCAACAAGCGCAATCGCACCAAAGCACGAGGCACTGCGGATTCCCGTCGCGTCGCGTCGCGTCGCGTCGACGAGAGATTTATCGGAAATCGTATAACCTAATCGTGTCTCGTGACGCAACGCTAATCGCGAATGCTAGATTAGAACGTATTCATGGCGACGAGAGATTGCTCCCTCGAACGATCATCGGCGCCTACGAACTTTCGCGATCATCTCTTACGGCGGCCAAGCCTTATGCCAATGCCACGCTGATTTTTACTGTACACTTGAAATTCTCACAATTTATATACATCATCCGAATATCGGCTTTAGTTCTTAACAATGATGATCGTTCGAGCTTCGGTCTCTTCGGCACTTACAACGTACAATATAATTTTTCACGTGTCACGCGAAACGCCATTCTATTTTCCTTCGCTTTGAGAAACGGCACTGCTGCCCGGTTGCACAGCGTTTCGCCGGTATGAAAATGGCTGCGGCGATCCACTACGGGACGGGAATAGATTCCGTTTTCAAGGATAACGAAAATGTTAAGCGTATGCAAAAATATACGCGTTGCCTCACCGGCCGAGAACCAGTCTCTCCTACGCAAGGTTAACGACTGACTTATTTATTTCACTCCGTCATTATCCGCCCCCACTTTTACGCGCGCGCGCGCGCGCGCTCACCCACGATTTGTAATTCGTTGTTACACCGTGTCGAGTAAAAATTATTTCTTCTTCTCAACGTCGCGTCGTCGTCCTGTCGGTCTCTTCCTCGTCAAGGACTCGACCACCGTATTCTTCTTCAACCCTTTCGCCACGAATTCGATCTTCGATCCATCCAGATTCTTTTTCGAATCTACACGCAGAAACGTAGCTTTCGCGATGTATACCATAGTGGCAAAAGCGTTAGGAAAAGGTAAAACAAGGATCTAGAATATTTTTTAGGTAGAGAATTTAGATGAATTTTAAAGACCTGTTTACACTGCATTGAAATTTATTATTTATAGTAGGTAGTACAGAGAATAAACTTTTCTATCGTGTTTCTATTTTAATACACTTAATCTCGGTTGTTTTCTTTTTTAATCGTTTATCTGAAGTAACCATTGACAGAATGATGTTCATCGAGAATTATACATATATATATATACAATAAGTAGTTCATTTATAAAAGCGACAATGAAGCAACGACTCTTCGAAGGCGTTCCAAATCTGAATTAACGATTAAGAAGTGTTTCCTTGCTAACCACTGATATTTCAAGCTACTAATAAACGAGAAAGTACAAATGTTATATAAGGTTGTTTCGAAATAAACGAATTAATCGATCGATAAATAAAAGAAAATTATACTCTGGTTTCTCTCGGTGAAAGGGACGTCGAATGCGGAGGCGAGTCATTCTAAACATTGCAAGACGGATTACTGGAGGTGTTTTAATGAACTATTTCAATTGGTTTTCTACGTTCTCGCGAACGAACAATGAAAGAGTTGCCGCTGCGAGCCCAGTTGCATGGCTGTCGCAACCGAAGTCTGTTGGCGTTGAAGCTCTTCTTACCTTCCGAGGCTGACTTTCGAGGGACTTGTTTCTGAAAGGAGAACAGGCTCACAGGAAAGAATAATTTTTATAAAATCCGACTCGACTCGGGGCTCTCGCACACCCTTACAGATAATGTATGTAACATGATATTTGGTCCCCTCAGGGTTTCAAATTCATTTATACCAATCTTCCTTCCCTCACTTTCCATTCTCACTATCACCTTTTCACCGGGACGACCTACTGTTTATGGTGGGTTCCGAACCACCTTTTGCCAACAACACGTGAAAAACACCCGGCTGGGTCACTTTCCGGTTTCTTTTTTTTTTTGTTTACCCTTACAGATAATATTACTACAGTGTATTATCGTATTATCAGTGATAATACTCACCCGAAGGAACTGAAACAACCACTGGGATGCGCCCACCCTAACAGCAATCGCTCAAAATGGCCGGCAGTGAACTCGAGGAAACCTTCCATCCCGCAGAGGAGAACTTGAAATTGGGGGAAAAAATGGTCACAAGTTGGTTTTATCTTGTCTACACAAGTATACGCTACGTAATAAGAGTGGACTCGTCGATCGTTTCTTCCTGTTACCTTGTTCCATCATCAAGTCCGGTGTCTGGTAAGGAAATCCAACAGCCTCGATGTCGGTTAGATCCTGAAGGATCGAGGAACAGTAGGAAGCTACCAAATCGGACGTGCGTATCGGCAGACCGTACTCGCACCTCAGCTGAAATAAACAACGAAGCGAAAGTACTCTGCAAGACTTCTCTACCCCACGTAAATTAACCCTTATAGCGATAACCGGCCACCTGTGCGGCCACTTTTCTTAACAATGTTGCAACGTTATCGAATATTAACTTTTCTTTTTGTCGATCGTATGTTTAAACAAAGTTGATGTTCTTGGCGCACCGGTTCGACTCTTAAGTTATATTTCATTAAGTTGACATATTTGAAAAATTATTTTAAACGTTGTTCTCATCAACAGAATATAACCTTTTGTGTTCTTTTTTTAATAATTCACAGACGCAACCACTATTTTCTTGAAAAGGGTCTAAAGAAAGAGCGAAACGTCGAAATAAATATATTGCAACAATTGCTTTGAATTAAATTGATCGAACCGGTGCGCCAAGAACGACCGACAACTTTCTTATTGAATAATGTATAATAGTAATATTGTAGAAAAAAAAGATTTTGGTTATTGTCACAAGGGTTAAACGATATCAGATTCTTCGAACCGTTTTCGCCACTTGAACGATCAGCAGTCTGTGAGTCAGAGGATACCCTCTGGTTAAGTCTCGCCTCGTTAAAATCTGATTGCACGTATCGGGCATTCGATAACGAGAATTCAGCCCGTTCGTAACGATTTCGCCGAGACAACGGTCGCTCTCTTCTTCCTTGGGCGTTCCTTGCATTATCAGTTCGCCGATATCTCGATAAGTTAGGTCGGCCGTTGGGCTGCTCCTATCGACGCCGCCATCTTGCCAGAATATAGGTCGCAGCCACAGAACGGGATTATTTAACGTGTGGTGTACTGTAATCAGTTTGTTTTCGATAAATTCATCGTCGAAATGGTCAACCGCACGGTTTAAATTTATAAACAACTCGTTTACACAATTGAATGTCCTTGTTCTTCGGAACGAGAGTGTCCATCAGGTATCGCCTCGTCGAGTCGCAGAGCTTCAAAATTCTTGTTAACGCTTCCCAATATTTGTTTTCGAGCTGTCGCGCATTTTTGTGCATCAGCGTGGCCACTATATTTGCTGTCGCGAGAACATTATTCATTTTATTCGTCCACCGTTTCGTTGATTCTCATATTACGAATGTATTTCAAGGTAACCATTTTATCTTCGCTACCTTCGACGATTGTGATAGAGAAGGTGGCGTCGGCGTTCATTTGGTCTGGCCTCTCATGAATATAATCGACCACTTTAGTCAGCGCTGTCAGCTTGTCCTCTACGGAACACACCGGTACGTATACATATAACAAATTATAATTGTCACCTGTGAAAACGCTCACGAATAATTCAGTCGTAATCAGTCATAATCGCGCGTGAAGGGTATCGCGATCAAATTTCCACTAAGATTCGTTCGAAAATTATTCCTATCTACTGATATTTATCATAAAAAATCATTTCAATGAAATTTCCAAATTCTTCTTTCCAAATTCTTCTTTCCAAATTCCAAACTCTCCAATCCAAATTCAAATTCTTTCAAAAATTAATTTTTTCAATTACGTTGTCTTGAAATAAAAAAGTAAAAATCGTTTATTTGTTACTTTTTTTTTTTTTATTTTTTCAGATTAGACGAATAAGCAATGCGTCGATTAAAAATGTTGACGTCTCACCGAAATTATCGGAGATGATTCGGCCACGAGCCCAAGGCGTGAATCCGCAGAGGAGCAAGATCGTCCAAGTGCCAGCGAGCCCTCCAAGTCCCTCCATCCGGGTTGGCTGCGATCCTGAAGAGCGTCCTCGTGTTCCCGGCGACTTTATAGCAGCAGCCCCACCGCATGTGCCACGAGGACTTCACCAAATTGATAGGGAAAACCAGTGTATGTTCGTCACGCGCGCCGGAAGCACGACAGCCAGTTTTTCTTCATGATGCTCGACGTATCCAATCCTGGCTATCTGTCTCTCGAGACTCGGGGAGTCTCTCGGATCGAGCTTTTCTCCCAACGATCCACTTGTGGGAGGTTCTGTTCCGAAGGGAAATAATTCCTACCGTGGCTCTTCTGCTTCGACGTAAGCACAGGAACTTTCAGAGAAGAAAATAGAGAGACCAGACACTATTTCTTTTTAATGAAGTTTATTAAGGAAGGATTCCCCCGATCGACGCCAGCCGGGATTTATACTAATGTTCTTACATCGAATTACATTAATTCATCCAGTGAAATTTTCGTTGAAAAATGCGACGGAGACCTAACCCTCTTGTATGCTGCTTACAACTAATCTTACGATATCATGGATGCCGGTGAACGAATTTACAAGCAATCCGGATGGAAAGGGTTCACATACTTCTCCGAAACGCAGCCGGTCAACCCGCGGCCTAATTTCATGCACTTCCCTATGGTCTTTCTCGTCTGAAAGAGGTATGTATCCTCGTTAAGAAAATATTTGAAACATTTCAAATACTCTACATATACTGTATTAGTTTTCAAGAATCAATGCCCATGAATTTTAATAGTATAGTCGTTGCAACGATGTTCAAATTGAAAGTTCTGTCGATTGGAACTAGTAGACTTGAATCGCAGGCTACAATTCTTCTTCTTTTTTTTAGATTGATCTCATTCGAAAATAGTTGGTGGTTGATATCAATCTGTTATAGGTATTTTTCAATTGTTATTGAATACTTACGACTTGATATTCTATCTCGCACAATCGAGCCCCACTATCCTCCAAATTCTCCTGTATCGAATCAATCTAAAATTTTATTTAATATTTAACAGAAACGCAACGGTTTGAAAATTCGCAGAAACGTCTTTTATAATTTCGTGAATAGATTGAACGTTCACCATATTGGGGAGGCTGTGCGTCATAATTACAGGAGTTTGTACGTTGTTGATCATTTCGTTCGACGCCAACGTTCTCGCCGCGAGGATCATTTTGTATTCCCAGAGAGCGATTAAAACGACGATGTAGAGGAAGTTCGATGTCCTGGAACGACAGTTCGATGAAAAGTCAGAACGGAGAATACCGTTGGATCAACTGATGAAATCGCAGAGTTTGAAAATTGATGGAACGTAACTCACATGTTTCTGTTTGTTTAATGTGAATTTGCCGTCTGTAAAACGGACGATAGGAATTCTTTGAGAAATGTTATCGTACTGTCAGTGGTCCAAGTACAGTTGTCTTTTATATTGGTAGAGAAGCCAACCAATTACTCATCAATTAAATAAGGGTTTCGTCCCTCTAGATAGGGTTCTAATCATTTTCGAAACGTATCAATTGGGACACGTGTAATTAATATTAGGTCGAAATCGCGGTGATACCGAAGTTCGATCACCCGAAGATCGTACTTAACAATAACAGTAGTATGTTTGTTAAAATTTACAATTCTGCCCTGCAAATATTTTTTAAAATTCAACCATTGAATTTTATTTTCAACTCGGGCACGAACCCGGCCCAATCATCCGATATTGCATATTATAATATCAAATTAATCTCGACTATTTTTGCAGTAACTGGTGCTAGCCGATTTGTCCATCGGCTGCCACAGCACACAAGCCAAGTATGTAAACCAGTATACCAGTACAGCAGTGAACTGATCATCTAATACAACTACCTCGCCTGTATTGCAACAAGAAGTCTGGATTAAATCCGAGTCTCTCAGAGCCACTCAACATTCCGCTTATAAATGTTTACAATACAAGTTATATACATGTATGATATAAACATTTTATGTATGAAAATACATTGAATAAATAAAGACAATGTCATAAAGAATCGTACAGAGTTATTGAGCCACCTATTCTTCCCGAATGTCTGCTCGACACTCAGTTGTATTACTGAATTTTCGAAAATTTTCGAGCGTCTGAATAGTCGTCTACTTGTACTACTGAATTCCGGATACCTCCTTCGACATCATGTTCTCCTAATACCAAGTCCAATTTTCGAGGTGTTCGAAAATTTTCACATTTTTCGAGCGTCTGACTTGTCGTTGAGTTGTACTACTGAAATTCGGATACCTCCTTTGACATCATGTTCTCCTATATAATACCGAGTTCAATTTTCGAGGAAATTTTCGAAAATTTCCATTTTTCGAACGTCTGACTTGTCGTTGACTTATACTACTGAAATTCGGATACCTCCTTTGACATCATGTTCTCCTAATACCGAGTTCAAAAATCGAGGAAATTTTCGAAAATTTCCATTTTTCGACCGTCTGACTTGTCGTTGACTTATACTACTGAAAATCGGATACCTCCTTCGACATCATGTTCTCCTAATACCGAGTTCAAAAATCGAGGAAATTTTCGAAAATTTCCATTTTTCGAGCGTCTGACTTGTCGTTGACTTATACTACTGAAATTCGGATACCTCCTTTGACATCATGTTCTCCTAATACCGAGTTCAATTTTCGAGGAAATTTTCGAAAATTTCCATTTTTCGACCGTCTGACTTGTCGTTGACTTATACTACTGAAATTCGGATACCTCCTTTGACATCATGTTCTCCTAATACCGAGTTCAATTTTCGAGGAAATTTTCGAAAATTTCCATTTTTCGAACGTCTGACTTGTCGTTGACTTATACTACTGAAATTCGGATACCTCCTTTGACATCATGTTCTCCTAATACCGAGTTCAAAAATCGAGGAAATTTTCGAAAATTTCCATTTTTCGACCGTCTGACTTGTCGTTGACTTATACTACTGAAAATCGGATACCTCCTTCGACATCATGTTCTCCTAATACCGAGTTCAAAAATCGAGGAAATTTTCGAAAATTTCCATTTTTCGAGCGTCTGACTTGTCGTTGACTTATACTACTGAAATTCGGATACCTCCTTTGACATCATGTTCTCCTAATACCGAGTTCAATTTTCGAGGAAATTTTCGAAAATTTCCATTTTTCGAACGTCTGACTTGTCGTTGACTTATACTACTGAAATTCGGATACCTCCTTTGACATCATGTTCTCCTAATACCGAGTTCAAAAATCGAGGAAATTTTCGAAAATTTCCATTTTTCGAACGTCTGACTTGTCGTTGACTTATACTACTGAAATTCGGATACCTCCTTTGACATCATGTTCTCCTAATACCGAGTTCAATTTTCGAGGAAATTTTCGAAAACCTCGATTTTTGAACTCGGTATTAGGAGAACATGATGTCGAAGGAGGTATCCGATTTTCAGTAGTACAAGTCAACGACAAGTCAGACGGTCGAAAAATGGAAATTTTCGAAAATTTCCTCGATTTTTGAACTCGGTATTAGGAGAACATGATAGCCGAGGAGGTATCCGATTTTCAGTAGTACAAGTCAACGACAAGTCAGACGGTCGAAAATTGTGAAAATTTTCGAAAATCTTGTAAATTGAACTTTGTATTAGGAGAACATGATGTCGGAGGAGGTATCCGAATTTCAGTAGTACAACTCAACGACAAGTCAGGCGCTCGAAAATTTGTTGAAACTTAGAAGCTCCTTTTAAAAAACTTAAGTTTAGTCGAATTTAAATAATTTTGGTACAAGGTAGGGCAGAAAGAACACATTAATTGTTGGAAGTAATATTTTTTATTTTTCACCGTAAAGGTACAATATTATTATTATAATTATTACATTACATGTGTATTGCGAAGAGATGAGACGATGGTGTCTGGCAGAATGGTGCGGTGACGATGGTACGAGAATGTCCATGCTAATACGATTGTGGATGGCTGCTCTCGAGAGACAAGTGTAACTTACTGCGTACCGAATTGCTAGGAACAGAAAGGAACACAGTTAGCACACGATGGTTACAAAGAGATTGGGGAAAGTGATAGAACGATAGTAGCTCAAGGCTCGAAGCAATATTATTCGCGTTGATAGAAAAATCAAATGTACAAGCTTGAATAATAAATTTTGTTGTGAGGGAATGTGACATTGCAAAGTGTTATGGAAAATAATAGATTTAAAATGATCGTGAATATTAATTTACACTCTAGTATGCAATACTATCGAAAATTCAAAGTGTGCAGCGAATAGAGGATAATACCGATTGGCCAGGTCTCACCATGAGGAAGTTGCTGCAGAAGAAACCCGTCCACCATTGGTCCCAACCACCACCACCACCACACACCCTATCGCTATCACACACACTATCACAACCCGTCCTTCCCTGTCAACTCCGCCGGCCCGACTGGGCCCGACCGACTGACTGAGCGCTCGCTTACCTGTCACTCCCCACTCCTCTATCATCAAATGATTCGATCGCCGAGTTAGTAATGATTGATAAATTTCTTATTTCTCGCTGTTCAATGTTTATAACAATTCCTTTCGCGAACGATCCCACAGCCACTCCCTTGACCATCAGACCACCTAATTTTTTTGTAAAAATATGCAATAAAACTCGAATAATAAATACTACGATAAATTTATCGATTCTATCTGTTCAATGTTTACAATAATCCATTTTCCGTTCTAATTGTTTACAATAAACTCTCCCTTACTCTGTTCTTCAACATATTTCCTTTTCCACAGATCGATTCTTCGAACATTTATGTATGAAACTATGGCGCTCCGCCCCCTGCTCACTTCGCTCGCCAACCCGCACGGCGCTTCACTCTCTCTCTCTCTCTCTCTCTCTCTCTCTCTCTCTCTCTCTCTCTCTCTTCTCGTTCTCTCTGAAAAATACACACTGTTAAGTCGCTCAATTTTCGGTTCCCCTTCTAGCAGGCAACCCGCTTGTCAAGTTTCGGTTCCCCTTCTAGCAGGCAACCCGCTGTTCAATTTTAGGTTCCCCTACTACCAGGCAACCCGCTCTACATTTTTCGGTTCCCCTTCTAGCAGGCAACCCGCTCTACAATTTTCGCTTCCCCTACTAGCAGGCAACCAGCTCTACATTTTTCGGTTCCCCTACTAGCAGGCAACCCGCTCTACAATTTTCGGTTCCCCTTCTAACAGGCAACCCGCTGTTCACTTTTCGGTTCCCCTTCAGATGCTCCCCGGTGACTTGACCACCGACGAGAGACTATTAAATACTGCCAGCCCGCTATTCCGCGGGACGGAAAATTTGCCTAAATAAAATAATACTTTATTACATACAATATTTCTAAGAATTTTTTAAAAGTTAGTGTGGGGGCGACACTATACTGAAGCCACCGTAACGTAATCAGGCGGAGTCCGGAGCTTGACTCGAACCAACTCGAACTGACTCGAACTGTTTGAGCCGCATGAGCATTCTGTTATTGTCTCTGGTTGTATATAATTACAGATTATTTTGTAAATATTAAATAAGTACTTAAATCATTCGATGCACACAACGAACACCAGATAACGCAATGGATATTTTAACAGTTCTACCGTTACTTTTATTTACTTTAATGGCAAGTACAGAAGTTTCTATTTAACCTCTTATTCTTCACTATAAACATGTATACGTGTTAAGATATGACATGGATAACGCAGTATAATGACAGAATGAAATCTTTGTTCTGTTTATTATACAGCATTGCTTACGATCTTTATTAATACTTACTGATAAAACATTTTCAGATAAATAGGGTGAGTACCGAATTTTCAGCAGATGATTGTAAAAGCTTGGGCTTTAATAAAGCCAATTTACTTTGCTCTACATGTGAAGAATTTAATAAACGTGGCTTATCAGAGATGTGGCAAGTAGAACGTATATTATGATCGGAGAATTTTCGTTTGAATTTTCCACTGTATAATTTAACACATATTATTCCATTGTTCAGGGATAAATGCAAAGAATGTTGTCTGAAAGACGACGATTACGATGCAACTGGATCAAAACGTTATCCACGTGCTATTCTTGAAGTATGCACATGTAAATTTGGTGCATATCCACAAATTCAAGGTAAAAGAGAGTCAGTCACGTATATACATTATATTGTCTTCGTATCTGTACGATATAATATTTTATTGTACCGTTTCCAGCTTTTATAAAAAGCGATAGACCCAGTAAATATAAGAACTTGCAAATAAAATACATCCGAGGCTTAGATCCAATTATTAAATTATTGGATGCTGACAACAAAGTTGAAGATATTTTAGATATTCACAAGTGGGATACGGATTCTGTTGACGAGTTCCTGGCTACCCATTTGTCTACGGATTAATATTGTTGATAACTGGCGCGCTTGTATTCGATTAAATTCTGTATTTTAATTATAAATAACAATTTTTCTACCTATTTTCTATCTGTATTTTGGTGATCTCGGCTGTCAAATATTTTACGGGGAAGGTACAAAGTCCAATCCATTTTGAATATCATTTATTTTTATACTTTCTACAATACTGATGTAGAAGAATTGAATATTGGAATGAAAAGACTTTTAGATGATTTTTTAAAAATACGATGTCAATTTTTTATTATTCGATTGTTCTGGTAAACAATCATTGATCTATATGGTACTTCAGTTGATAGCTTAGTTAATTAATACAAAGAAGTAATGATTGAGATACAATAGTTGACCATAATCGTTTTATAATTTGATTTTCTGTAAATTAAGATATTTATATAAAGGTAATAACATTAGGTATAAAGGTGAAGTGAAAATTATTATATATGAAAGTAAATGTTTCGACATTTTCGTAAGGCAATCGACGAACTATTTGCATTTTCCATATATCAGTATTCTTTACAATACATCTTTGATCACATAAAACATACAGTCCTATAGTAAAATCCTATCATCGCGTCATCATCAGGACAATAAAATCATTATGATATACTGTATATAGACTTTGATTACAAGTATTTTATTACACCAGACATAAACGGAATAAAATAATATTAATATCTTAATTTTATTGCAAGATACTTTGTATATTTCATCAACACATGCCTATTAGGAATGAATCTCATTATAAATTTCATAGCATGGTTATTATTTAAAAAAACCATTGACATATTTCAAGTACTCGAATATTAACTGTATCTTCCGGTATGGAATAGTTACAAGATACAGGAGAGTATAGCGTTTTCGTTAAATCTTCTCTGTTTCGAATCTACCCACCGTCTATTATCAGACTCTATGTACTACATACCATTCGATCGTAAGTGGTACATAATTAAAATCTTGTTTATCAGGTAAGCTTGGATAAATAATTGCCTCCTGCATATTTCCCATCGTACAGAAATACGTGTATACCATCACGTATGATTCGTAATAATGTTAATTGAATATCGATGATTGGAAAATAGACGAAATGGTGAAATCTAAAAACGGACTAAGTAGTGTGATAACTACTTAATATATCCAAGCTTACTTTACTCTTAGGATAGGTACTATTACCTATTATCGTCGACCCCTTCGTGATCGCGGACTACCACGACCACGCGCGAAACCACCTCGTCCACGAGTTGGTTTCACTTGAGGACTACTCTGTTCTCTCTCTACTACTTTTGGAGGAGTTTTTTCTGGCTCGGCTGGCGGCTGTTGTTGTTCCTTCTCTTCACCGTCATCAATTAAGTTTCCTATTTCTGCGTCATTATCGTTGTCGATATCAGCCCACGCTTTGTCGGCCGGTGTTGTCTTTTTCTCTTGAGCGTTCGAGTCATTTTGAGCAGCCGGTTCGCTGTTGCTCTCGCCTTCGCGATGCTCTTCTTCCTCGGATTCAGCGTCCGCCTCGAGGGGATCGTACTTTTCGTCCCCGTCTGCCTTCTTCTGTGCGTTCGCATTCTCAGCGTTATTTTCTTGCGATTCCTGCTCTTCTCCATTGTCTTTCTCCTCGGAATGAGAAATCTTACGCCGCTTCCAAGCTCCTTCGTACTCTGTACTATTATCTGCAGCGTCCTCGTTGGACTGTAAACAATGAAAAACGATCGTGATCAGTTATATTTTATTATGCTCCAAATACCTTCGTTGGAATTTTTCTCGATGACTTGATGAATATAATACCTCTTCTTTCTCTGTTGCTTTTTGCTCGGCACTCTCATTGGTAGACGTCAAAGATTTTACTTCTTGCACGAAATTTCGGTAATGAGTAATGCTGCGCAAGTGAGCATTCATATCTTCTTCTAACATCATGAATCTCCGACATTTCTCGCAATAGAATCCTTGAACGTCTTTCACCATGGATTTCCCTACAATAAAATACATGGTAAATACTACTGTTGTTATTAAGGCAAATACGTCGAGAATTTTATTCGCGGATGGGGACGGTTTCACGAAAATTTTCGCACACTTCTAGAAGATACTTTGAAGCTATATGAACGTCCTCTGTGAAATTTACCGATGGAAATTTGGTTCTGACGGCAGTATTTGTAGGATGGTATTTTGAATTTCTTCTCAGCCAAATTCTCCGTGATGTCTGTTATATATTCTTGTTCTCCGACCGGCTCTTCTTCCTTTTCAGTTTTAACCTCAGTGCCGCCGACGTCCTTCTCTTCGTCTTCGGCAGTGCGTACTTCGGCTTCTCCTTTAGCCAGTTTGTCTGCAACGAAAGAAAAGGGAATGTGCATTCAAATAGAATGTTTATACATTGTCGACACGCTCGTATAATTTTGTGCGTGTTTCGCGTACCTTTTTTCTTATTTTTCCGCTGTTCTTCGCATTGCACAGCATTCTTCATATGCGCGGGTGTCAAGCAATGTTCGTCGTACTCGATGCGCGACGGGAACTCTTTCAGGCAGGGGAAGCATCTTGGGTGCAAGAACGTCTTCAACTGTTGATGCTTGTCGCTCTTCCGATGCGTCGATAATGTACCGTAAAAGTTTAAGTCGCACATTGTACAGTACTCTCGAACGTTGAGGTCCACGGAGACCTAGTAACAGCGACCGTGATTAGGATACATTCAATGGAATGGTAGAAAATTTCACTATTTTTCTACATACTTTCTTTCCACGACGTTTCGAGTTAGTCAAGCTAAATTCACGCTGCTCTTCTGCTATTCTCAGTTCATGCCTCATCAAGTCAACTTTCAATTTGTACATTTCGTCTAACTTCTCCATCATCAATTGATGTGCGCGTCCTCTTAAATGATTCTCGAACGACTGAAAGAATGATTAATTCGTGAAACCGATAAAACAGGAAACGTTACGCATTCGTGTTTCTCTGATTTCAATGAAACTTACATATCCATCCCACATGTGCTTATTACAAATGTGGCAGAACATGTGGCTCATTGGAACCTCCGCGTAACGACTCTCGGCGTGTCTAGCTTCGGATTTCTTGCCAGTCATCTTTGCATCTTTCTCAGATGTAGACGCATTCGGATCTTTTTCCGCCTCCTCGGTAGACGTTTTATCTGTTTTCTGTTCAGCGTCGTCTTGAGACTTTTCATAGTCGTTGGACTTGGTAGCTTGAGCGCTCTCCAATTCTTTCTTCTCGTCCTTCCAATCGCGTTTCTTGTCTTCAGGCTCTTCAATGACTTCGCTAATATAGAAACAAATGCACAATTTCTTTTATAACTACGACAAAACTGCGAGCAGCCTTGTTGTAGTTTCTTTTTATATACTTATGTATATATATATATATATATTTTTTAAAGATGATTTAAATAATTAATATCTCTTCCGTTTGTTTTAGTCATATAGCACAGGTAAATAAAATTTGCAACATGGAAACTAGAAAGAAAACTGGGCATGATATATTCATGTCTAGTGAAGATATTTGATTTGCCTGTTATTATGTACAATCTATATCGAATAATGTGTACAGTAAGACGAATATATTTCGGGATATATTCTTTATGTATTATAGAATATTACGTGTTACGAAATTGTAGAAATTCTAACTAAAATTTGTTTTATGAGTCGAGTTTCGTCAACAATGGGGGAGGGAGAGAGAATATATAACATACTCTAAATGGATATACGTGTATGTAATATACATAAATCTGTATGTATTCTTTTAAAAAGTCAGTTTAGAAAAGGGGCAGAATGTTGATATTTATAGAATAATATACCGTATGCACGTAAGAAGCACCGTGCACACAAAGACAGGTGATAGAATGAGAACTTACTGAAGTTTGAAGAAACTATTCACAATCACCAGGAGCTTACCTTTTCACAACAGGTGCTTCTGCTTTTTCATTATCAGAGGTCTTAACGTCCTGCTGTTCCTTTTTGGCAGTCTGATTTTGTTTAGAGGCAGGAATTGGTTTAGAAGATTTATCGTTGCGATGCTGAGTTTGGTTTCCGTTCATACGCTGACTGCCAGACTGGGGTGCACGAGATTGTTGTGCAGATGGACCACGTCGCCCAGCAGGGCCATCACGGGCGCGATTGCCCATCTAGTCATGTAGGTCAAATGACCAAACCGTCATGAGAAGTATCTAATGTAATTGCGATTCATTCACGAATCGAATTCGGTCTTTACAACCTCTAGGATTGTTGACGGGAGAAAAATATTCTACACGATTTGGAAGCAGGACGTATATCGGTGTTTCAATGAACACCAAAAAGGTCAGTATTTTTTCCACGTTTTCGTGGAGGGGGAAAAAGGAAAGTAGTAAGTAGATAATTGAAGATGCTCACAATCATGGCATCGTCTAACTTTGCACAGGCAATGATCGTACAGATCATAAAGATATGATATTTATAAAACGCATATACATCATTTCCTTTGAACATAGTTCGATAAAGCTGAATGAAAAATAATCAACAAGAAGAAGACATTAAAAACAGTCAAAAATGCAGCTTGCAATCAATAGTTTTGAGTAAACAATTTCCATCAGTCTCAACTGTAATGATGAATAGAAGACTTGGATGGAATATCTAAATGAACCAAGTCAGAGGGAAACCGTATCTGCTTGTCATCGTTGAAATTTTACTGCACAAAACCACACAGTTAAACGTCCACTACTAAAAATGAGCAACTGTATTCTGAAATCAATACACGTCTCGTTACCGTGTTCTATAATGAAATAACATTGCGATGGCAATTAATACTCCTACGAAAATCATATATGGCAAAACTGTATATATATCTCGTTATACTTCACAGGGTAGCCACGTAGTAACTTATCCACTGACTGAAAGCCTCATTAATGAATCGATCAATGAACATAAAGAACGAGAATTAATACATTTTCTTCTTAAGAATTGGTGTTGTTGATGTAAAAACAAGAGTGTAGACTGAAAATTGCCCTTTTGCAATTTCTATTACAAATGATGTTTATACAATAGAATGATATAACTCTTGTATAATCATACCTTGTTATATGGTTGGGGTCGTTGATTCTTCATCGGGTGTCTTATAGGCCGATCATTGAACCGTCCGGATTGAAAGTTTTGCTGATTTGGGAAATTTGGCCCTGGTCCGGAAAAATTATTACCCAGACTAAGGAGCGATGGTACCTGCTGTGGATGTACAGTTATTATTATTATTATTATTATTTTTTCTTACTAATAATTAAACTGCGGTTCTTCATGCGTTTATGCGATTAGAAGAGAGGTTTTACCTGTTGTTGAACATCTTGTTGGTTGCGAAGTAAATTTGTCAGGAGATTACTGGCTATCGCTAACTGTGCTTGAGGCGATGCTAAAGACAGATTATTGTTTGGCGTTGGTAAGATCCCCCTGCCAGGCATCATTCCTCCTTCCCAAGGATTCATCCCTCCGCTTCCACCTCCTCCACCTCCTCCTCCCATTCCACCACCCATATTACCACCCATGCCTCCTCCGCCACCCATGTTTCCAACTCTTCCGCCACCGCCACCGCCACCACCGCCTGCACCACCTCCTCCTCGGTTGTTGAAGCTTCGATTCCCAAAGGAATCGCGTTTTATTCCTCGATTAAATGACATGATCTGAAAGAATGTATTCAAAGTTAATACTTTCAAAGCGAATGCAATTGCACCTGTGTATTCTATCGATTACTAAATGCAATCAAGGATAACTTAAATATATATCGTATTTTTCGTATCCTTTGTAATTCTCACTTTTAAAAATATTCTGAAATAAGCGGCTTCGATTAAAAACGTGTTATCCCCGCGCAGTTCTCGATCTCGCAAGACTTTAACAAAAAATTTTCATTTATAAATGGAGTACGAATGGGCGTCTATTTCCGATACGGGAATTCAGCTAAATCTCGGCAATTATACCGCCGAAAATTCTACTTATATAACAAAGAAATACATAACAGTGCGTAGTACATTTAATAGAGATAGAAAGGAGGAGCTGATACAACAGAAAGGAGACAAGTAATTTTGAGTTTGTCGCTTAGTAATTTCACACAGCAAATGACGCTGTACAATGTGACTAACTGTTCAATTTCCGCGAGGCTTCTTTATCGAGGAATTTTTCCTTCGCACTTTCACAAAACTGCTGAACAATGTTTCGCGATAGCTGTTCCAACAAATCTTACCACTGAAAATCAATTATAATTGTCTACTTACCGAAGAAATAGCGAACTCGAGCTCGGCACAAGAAAATGAGGCAAAACGGGAACGCTCGAGGAAATGGAGTCACTAATGTAAGCGTCTATCACGGACGAAGGCTGCGTCCAAAATGGTCGACTCTGTCAAGGAGCCCTACATCTGATTGGACTAACTTATCGAGGTATGCTCTGTCGGTCTGGCTTCTGATTGGCTGGTTCGCATTTTCATTTTCTCAATATTTATATAAATATAAACAAAGTTAGTATTTATTCAAATTTTACTCGCTTCGCAAAAAGAAACGATTAAAAATCATGTATAATACAGAACTAATAAATTACAGAAAAACGTTGAATTTTTTTCACGCAAGAAAACAATGTATTGAACATTATTCAAACTATCTTCATACAGAATCATACAGAATACAGAGCAAGAGGCTGTGGACGAACATAATAGTATTACACGTGCAAATCGTAATCAGCGCTCAGGCATTTGCAGATTTACAATAACTTTGAATAACTACCTACCGAAAGTGTTGAAACTTTCTTAACAATACGTTGAATAATGTTATTCAAGTATTTATACTAAAATTGAGGTATGTACAATTGCAATCCAATTCGTTTTTGCTTGTAACCGTTTACCGGTAACCATCGCCGCTGAAAAACACGATACTATTTATTTATTTAACGAGCTGTTTTATTTCTATAATATTTCCAGGAAATAACTTTTAAATTTCATTATAATATATAATGTCAAATCAAAGATCAGTTTCTTGTGGTCTCGACTTCTGTGCTGTGCCAGATCTTAGTAGCTGTCTTTTTACAGCAAACTCGTCCAAGTAAGTTAACAGAAACAGTATCTGATAAACGTTACGATCGTATTGTTTGATTAATCGCTTGAAAATTTTACACGTAATCTGTTTACAGGTATGATTTCGTATTTGTACCGCTTATTCATCCTTTGTACAAAAGGGAATTCATTTCTGGTGCTGCGAAAAACCGTGCTGGCCCTTTTACCCGACCAGACATAGTATTATGTAGTTCGGGTAAGTGAATTAAGGTGGAAGACTCGTTTCCAGGATTGCAAGGGGGCAGGACACGCCTTCTCACCTCGTTTGGCACCCTCACGATCCTGGACACGAGTCTATCCCCTTAATAAATACGCTTACCGTTACAGGCAGTTAATTACAATTTAATTTGCAGATTGGAATCATTTAATCATCGGTAAGCTATCACCGTACATTAGAGTCGATTCGAAAAATCCTATTATAAAGAGAAACAGCGAAGAGACTTTAAATCAGGAAATAGCACTGGCAAGACACTTGGGGCTCGTAGGAATCACTTTTAGATTGATGGGTGGTATAGAACGTAATGCAAATCTGGCTAGAATTATCTGTGATAAAGTATCGAGCGCATGTACTTTGCAGGTATAAAACATCGATTAGGTTTACAACTTTATATGCTTTATAATGTGTAGCATTTCTGAATTTCATTGTAGGTCTGGATACAAGTACCTATGGAAAATCCAATTAAAGAAGCTTATTCTTATAGAAACGAAGCGCGTTATTTGGTAGAGAGTCCATGGGAATGGTGGAATGCCTTTAGAATAGTGTGCGATTACGACAGAAAGATAGGTGTTGCATTGATTGTGAGCCACGATCTTCCCGAACAAGAAGAGGTACATTATTATATTATTTCCTATATACAGGGTGTTCCGTTTAATTTAAGTATCTCGAATATATTCGAGATGCTGGATTTTTTTAATTGATGTTTAATCGGAGTTGACTTGTTCGCAAGATTGACAGATGGCTAGGAGAACCAGTCAAATGTTTGATCGTACCTACTACATTATTTATCACAAACAAAAAAGGATATCCTGTTTTGAGCAAGGCCCATCAAACATTGATAAAGAAGTTTTCAGTGTTGGAAGTACAGTTTGTACTCACAGGAGCGAATCGTCATCAAAATATTAGTTACTATCACAATTACTTGGAGTACTTATGGAAGGTAAACGATGTGTGCGATCAGTTTTTTATTATTTTATTTCACCTCAATATGCTCACCTCAGCTGAAAAATTGTTTATAGAGTTGTCAAGCGAATGGTCCAGTGGAAAAATTTGCTCGTGGATACGAAGATTACTTACAATGTCCTCTGCAACCGCTAATGGATAATCTAGAATCTCAAACGTACGAAATATTTGAAAAAGATCCTGTTAAATACACGCAGTACCAAGCAGCTATTCACCAAGCAATTCTAGGAATCGCGAACAAAACGAATAATAAGGATGGGAAAATGTAATACACAATATAGGTATATCATGAACACGTATAAATAGTTGCGAGTATAAAAAGGAAAATATATTTTTAATTGTAGAGTAATTATGGTGGTCGGTGCTGGAAGAGGACCGCTTGTTTTTGCATCGCTGAATGCCGCGGAGATGGCAAAGAAGGAGATCAAAGTATACGCTGTAGAAAAAAATCCTAACGCAGTATTAACGTAAAACATTAATTGTTAGAAATTATTCATTGTTAACGTAGCCGGAAGATATTTACGATTTGTTACATATAGATTGCAGGCACTTGAGAGAGATATGTGGGCAGACAAAGTGTCGGTAGTGTCGTGTGATATGAGAGAATGGATTGCGCCAGAGAAAGCTGATATTCTAGTGTCCGAATTACTTGGTTCTTTCGGTGACAATGAACTATCACCGGAATGTTTGGACGGAGTTCAAAAATTCTTGAAAGGTATACATTTACTATATCGTTGTATTTACTATATGTACACTTTTGTGCAAAAAAAAGAAGCACTCGGTACAATTACAAGATATAACGACAAACAATGTCTTTATGTAGAAGTTGTATTGTACAATGATCGATTTATTGCATTTAAAGTACTAGAACTATTCGATTAAACAGCGGAATCCTTTTTTAGAACTTACTGTGTTCTCATTAAATATGGCCGGGTGCTCCTTTCTTTCGCACAGCTGTGTATATTTGAATATCGTATAATCATCACGAACTATTCAACTATGTTAGACGATGGCATAAGCATACCATGCAAGTATACATCTTACATCGCTCCTGTACAATCTTCGAAGCTATATAACGAAGTAAGACATTGCAAAGACAAAGACAAACATCCATTGGCACATTTTGAAACGTCATATGTAGTTCACCTGCAAAACAAGTATGACATTGCGATACCACAGCCATTGTTCACATTTAAACATCCAAACAAAGGTGGGCAACAGTTCTGCTCTGTTCGTTACGAACTTTCATTATCGGTACTATTGGTATATTAACATAATTTCAGAGACCACGATTGATAATACGCGATACGAGATTAAAACGTTCGACGTACAACAGAATTCTGTGCTACACGGCTTTTCCGGATATTTCGATGCAGTTTTATACAAAGACATTACGCTGAGTATAGAACCGAGCACACGTAGTCCGAAAATGTTCAGCTGGTTCCCTATATTTTTCCCAATTAGGGTAATGAAAAAAATATAAAATACATGTAAAATATAAAATGGTACTTACGTTAAATAATATGGTACTTAATTTGATTTTTTCTCACAGGAACCAGTGCAGGTGAAAGCAGGCGAGAAAATAGCTGTTCACTTTTGGCGTCAATGTAGCAATAAAAATGTCTGGTACGAATGGTGCATCAGTAAGCCCATTTCAGGAGCTATTCATAATCCTGGAGGACGTTCTTATACTATAGGTTTATAATTTAGTATATTTATCATTATCTCGAAATTTCACTGAAACATCTTTGTAATGCATTTCTCAGAAGAATTCCGCGAAAAAGTTCCTCACACGCGAAATGTAACTTTATTTGGACATATATCGTTTTTCACAATTTAAATAACCAATGAAATCTTTATAAAAGTTACTGAATTTATGTAGAAATATTAATGTAAAGTATGAAGGTAATTAGTTTTATTGCGACCACGGCGCGCACTGATTCAAGAATGAATCGTGAGGTCCTCGTCTCGGTATTATACCGAGGCTCCCATTCCCTAGTATTTTTTTTACTTCTATTATAATTGCGATACCAACTCCGCCGGTCTTGTCAGTGGTCTACAGGCTCTGGGACGACCTTGTGTCTTCCCATGTGTAATTGCTCATTATAACCTCAGGTACCTAGCCCTGTGTTGTCTGGTGGCCTAGGGAGACCTTTTGTCTTCCCTTACACGTGGCCATCCCAGCGGCCATGGCGACCACTCGGCTACCTGCACGCGCCTACCCTACCACCGAGTTGGCTCGCATCATTATTCCGATAACAATAATATTCTTTCTCGAACTAGCCTTGCCGTTTTTATATGTCTTTTTAATAGAGAATTACAATATTCCTACACTACACGGTATTTCTTACAATAATCTCGCAAAACTCCAAATATCGCCACCTTTTCGCTACATATATAGTGAACGCTCTTATAATTCTATCTGCAACAATTAAAGTACCTTTTTATCAAAAAGAGATATATCATTTAAAAAATTGCGATATATTTATGCGGATAAAAATAGAAATTTGGTCCAGAATATAATACATGGAGATAATTCAATAAATGGTGATCTTAGAATAGAGATTCACGATTTCCCTCGTGAATTATTCACATTGAACCTGGAGGTCACTGATACTCTACAATCCTGATAACATAAATTACAAGTTATCTCCCAAGTGTGTTTCTACTGACCTTTTAACCTCACGTGATTTCAATAACATTAAATATTTTCTGAAGCTGTTGGAAACCTGACGTCTGCTGCATTAAAAGTAAAACAACGAATTTTCTATTTAAGTACATATTAAATTTCATGGTTTCTTTGATAGATTTTATTTTTGAATAATGTCCATTCTCGTGTTCAGGATTTTCTAATTTTATTAACGAACTGCACATATCAATGTAACAATGATACGTGTTTTTAGTTTAATTTTTTATATTTCAGTTAAAAACAAATATAAATTACAAAAATGTTCGAGAACTATATGTAATATAATTACCAAACAAAATTGTTTAAAATAAGTAGCAGTGAGGGAACTGTCCTCTGTGTTGTTACCAATAAAATTGAAAAATAATTCTGATTGCAACGGGTTTAATGATGATAAAAATTGGGGTTCTCGTTTGGAGTTTGGAACGGCTATTTTATTGTTAAGTAATTGACCAGGCGGTAGTATATTTGTTTCGCGATTAACGGAGGCTTATGCGGTGATGAAATATGTCCTATGAGATAAAAAAGGTTGATAATTTAAGAAACACATGCTGTGTTCTGTGTTTCATACGCATCGTTCAATCATTCATTCGTATCGCGCCTTTCCGTTCGGTCCGTTACAGTCCATTACGGAAAAGTTACGAACTCTGTCAAGGACGACACATTGCAGACGACACGATTGCAATAAGGTTAAGTTTCCGGAGCTAATCGGAATTTATACCTGATCAATTATAAAATAAAAATGGCAAAACTGTTCGCACAAATGGCTAAATGTACCGTGCAGACGTTTTCGTGTGCTTCGAGGACGAGTTTATTCACGCATCCTGTTTCAAGGGTATCCGTAAAACTCTCACGTTCTATTGCTACTACTCAATGTTTAAACGCCGGTAAGTTTGAAAAGAAATTTCATAGAAAAAACTCACCGACAGTAAGAAAATTTTAAATAGGAAACGTAACCACAGTCCGGGATTGTTCTGTTAAAACGTTTTATTTGATCGTTTGATCAATATTTCCAATTTTAAAAAAAATGAGTCGATCGATGATATGAATCGTTAATCATCAATAGTTGATTGTATAGTAGCCTGCGGATCTTTGTGCAAAATAAACTTATAGTTCGTCAATTACAAGACGCAGCAACCGTATAAAAATTACTTCCTACCTTTAACGATTTTAGTAAAATGAAAATAACATATGGACCTTCTTAAATCGTCTTAAGATTAGTCTATTGATTGGAATATTAATCGTTAATGGTATTTGAATGAATATTGCCCGATTCTTGATACTTCATTTAGTATGTATCATAGATTTCATTTTTATGAAGTTGACCTCGGAAAACACTAAAAACCTTTGTTGCTTTAAACACGGTGTGACTTACGTTCGATGGTCTATATATTATAAATGTTACGTAATATGAAATTTTCAATTTCTAGAAAGACTATACGCAAAAACACATGAGTGGATCAGCGTTGATGGTAAAATAGGAACAGTTGGAATATCCAGTCACGCGCAGGAATCGTTGGGTGATATTGTGTACGCTCAGCTTCCAGATGTTGGATCTGTAATAGAGAAGGATGGTTAGAACAATCATAAATATTTATCTTTTAAAATAAGACATCGATATCTTCATCCACCTATTTAACAAAATAAAATTCTTACAGCCGAATGTGGAGCATTAGAATCGGTGAAAGCTGCTTCTGAACTATTTAGTCTGGTCAGCGGAAAGATAGTAGAAAAAAATGAAGCGGTTGAAAAAACACCTGGCTTAGTTAATTCGTCGTGTTATGACAAAGGATGGCTGTTCAAAATAGAATTAACTAATGTAGATGAACTGAAAAGACTACTGAATGAAGAAGCTTATAAACAATTTCTACAATCTGATGAGCATTAAGCATCTCTGGCTGTAAATCTATACAAAGTTATTATTTAGTAGTAGCTTAATTGTCTCTGTTAGCAATACTTTGATCTATTACGAATATATAAAAAGGATTTTTATTTATTTTAAAACATGAAGTAACAAACATTTGTTTACACGTTGGTACAAGAAAGAAAACACTTGTGTCGTGAATAGGATGGAATTTAAATAACGAAAGTATTTATAAAAGAAACGTATCTCGTATACTTCGGTAGAAAACACATTATATTTGTGAGCCATGCAAAGGCATGTAATTTTCTATGTAAGATTAGGCGAATGTGCTTAATGCGATACATGAGGTGTAACATATGAACATTATGAATTAAGAATATGAAGCTGAGTGCAGTAGTTAGTTGATGTCTTTATTAACCACTGTGCATATTTTTCTTCTTGTTATCATATTTGTACAAAGCAAACAAATGTTTTAGTATACATGTTATTCGATATACGAATGACACCGTTGTTACAAATTATAGTAAACTTTGTGTTGTACACAAACGCATTTAAATTATAATAACATGTGTATATAAAAAAAAAAACGATTGAATGTTTTTCAAATACTATTTGTAAATTTCTGAAAATTGTCTGCTTAATAATTTACATAGTACCATCCTTTACCCTCCTTTCGAAATCTATCGTTACGTCTCATGGATATTGTACATATTTTACAATAATACCAAAGACAAGGAGTGCAATAAGGGGAATATCATCGTTTAAAAGGAGTTCAATCAGTATAATATATAAAAAATAGCACTGTCGATCCTAAAAAGGAACAGTTATTAGTTAATAATAAAGATATATTTACAATCAATTATTTTTTTTTTCTACATAATTTACAATTGCCAACTCCTAATGGCAGTGTTAACAACGCAGAATAGTTCATCTTTAAATGTTAATTCCAATGATTTATTGGAGCAAAAAATCACATCGATATTAAATTAGATTATTTTGCCAATTATAATTAGTAACTGTACATATTTAACACAATGCTTATTACACCAGTATTATCGTACTTTCTAGTTACAATTATCAATAAACACGTTGTAACAGAATCGAGCGGACGATTAAATAGGATGGACACATACAAAGATCATTAATTTAGGGATATATTTAGAGACAATTTTCGTGGTATTTTTTTCTTCCGTTTTTTCTTTCTCTCGAGATAGTTATGTTTGCGATTTCCGTGAAGTTGTTCCAAAATTATCAGACCGACACGTTCTACAAGAAGTTTCGAGGACAGATGAAATTACAATAAATAAGATTGTTACGGTTTTCACTTGTGGTTTACCCAAACAGCAACATGGGATTTCAAGTTCTTTCAAAGCTTCGTTGGTAATCGTGAAATTTCGAGTCAAATATATTATTATACATTTCATGTACAAGTATAATCTAATTTGGAATAAACATAGCAGTAACCTAAGATAATAGCATGGAAATATATATAACGGTTACAATACTTGAATGGAACTTTTACATTCTGTCGTTACGCATATTACAGAAGCCGTAGACATCAAGTCTACGTAAGGTAACACTCATACATTCCATTTAATTTGCTATCTGGGTGTCTATTCTGAGGTATGTGGTTCACTAAAAATGTAAAAATGTAAGACTTAATACAGTTACGAAGAGGTAGACATTCATATGCGAGTTAAATAAAACATTAACCGTTTTGAAAGTATTTTTCATGTTTCTTTTTTCTTTTCTTTTGCTTTGTTTTGCAAGGAATCGACAACCGATAATAATGCAAACATTCTTCCATTTCGATCGATTGATTTGAAAAGAACCAGGCGATTTGAAAATTTGGGAACACGTTGATTACATTTTGTTATCTATATCGAAGATTTCAAAAATTTTTTTTGACCGTGGACACAAATCTTTACTCACACGATAAGTACATGCATGTTTTCGAAAATATATACGTGTATATATATATATATATATACATATACATATGTGTATATATATATATATTTATTTATTCATTTATTTATATTTATATTCTTCCATGGTAGTAATACTCGCAGCTAACTCCTTCTGGTTTGATTCAACACTTGATTCTCTTAATCTAATGTGGCATCGAGTTTTTCATCCATTATTTATCTTTTGTTACGTACATCAACAAATCGTTTACATCTATATTTAATATCTTATTACGAAGTCGGTGGAAAAGTGAAAGTAGTAAAATAGCATTTTTTCCAGGTACTTCTTTGATAGAGGATATAAACAGTAGGAGTTGCAAAGGGTGGTACTACCAGCCTACCAGTACGAGCAAAGATTTCTGTTCTTGTTGCCACACTTGAGCCTCGAATCTAGCACGTGTAATTACCGATGGCTTAGATACCACAGGCGTCGAAAAGACAACCTTCACAGCACTGAAAAGTTTCTGACTATTGACTAAACAATAATAATAATCTATTAGTGAAAAATTACTACGGTTCGATCGCTATCTTAACATTCAGTAAATATTTATCTATTTAACAATTGCGATAAGACAATATTGATCTTATATACTTAGTTAATAATCGCTAGATAATGTAGGACCACATAAACCTTGCTCCAATGATTCTTCCATTTCTTAAACAGAATCTTTATTATGATACAATATACAATAATAAAATATCGCATTTTTTCGTGGTTATTTCTTTTTCCGCCACCTATTTGAAAAAAATAATAAAAGAGAAAATACATGAATAAAGTTCTAAAATTAGTGAAGACATTAAGTAGCTAATGATTTTTTTCTCAGTAAGCAACAGAAATATATTTATTTCATTAAACTATACACAAAATATTATAATTACATATTTAACATGATTTATACTTTACAACATAATTGGAATGTGTTAACTAGTATGTACAATATAATAGCCCTGCTGTGTGCAAGTGTGACAAAATGCAGATTTTCTTTTAATTAGGAAGTTCTAAGGATGCCCAGGTGGCCGTGCGACATATATGTATATATGTATATATAAGTATATCACATGAAATTTTACTGTCGTTCAAGTATGCCCATTGAATCCCTTGCAAGGAGCACGATTATCGGTGTTCGTCGAACATTCTTTCTTTCTTTCTTTCTCATTCATCTTGTTTTACCTTCCTCGTTCGTGTTACTATTTAGGATATCGCTTCTTTCGTTCGTTCTTTCTTTCTTTTTTGTTCAAAATGAGAGCAAGGCTTCAGTGGTATGCTTAAAAATAATCGCTTCTAGTATTAGAAAAATAGCTTTGCTTATTTAGACAAAAGTTGCCTGCCCTTTGACCAATATTTTGTTAACCACCCTTTGTACTGTTTTCAAGGCATCTTGCTTACTGTTTCCCTGCGCTTGTACCCACCAACAGGGGTAGTAATTCTCCATGGATACATCTCTAAAACTTCAACATCAAATATAGAAAATATATGTCATTATGTTTATATATTTAGATACAGTTTATAATACATATATTATGTATATATGTAAAGTATGTACGTCTATACTTGATTTGTTTTTGCATAGGTATTTTATGAACCAGGGCCCCTTAACTTGGTCCAATACCTAAGCAGCGTTAGCTCTTAACACTAGGTTTACGGGACCCGTCATTTTGACGGATTTCGAACTTCATGAGCAAAATTACGAAAACCAATAACTATTAATTCTGTTCCAATTCGTGCTGATAATTATCGGTGTAACGAGACGAATATATACCGAAATTTATTTCCCCCTCAGATCTGTAATTTCAGAATTCTGTATTCGATGTATACCTATCCCTACAGATACCCGCCAAAATGACGGGTAAGCAAATTTCATAGTTAATCGTAATAAACCGTTTTTTTCTTTTTCATGAAATTATTTTCCTGGTGACAAATGTAAAAGTAGTTGGAACGTAGATACCAAATAAAAATGTTAATTCAACGGAGATATCTTTCGAAGGCCTCGAACCCAAGAATCCAGTATTTTACCTTGTATTACTGTCAGAGGGGTACGCCAGGGATAATATTCCTCGACTTTTGCCGATAGCAAAACTTCTTCATTTGTCATTATTTGTTGATGGGACTATTTTATAATTCCAATCGTGTTTACTTGTGTAATGAACGATGACAGTTCTCGACGACAAAGAAGGAGAGTTGTGGAAAATTTATCTGGATAACAGAATATATGTCTGTAAAAAAAAATAAGGCGCGGAATAAATGTATGAACAGTAAAAGTTCGTGTTTATTTATGCAATCCTAACAGATCCAATTAACCGATTTAATTAAGCCTGTTAAGATGCGGTAATTGTTTTTAAAGTAAATTAATCGTTTGTATTTAGAAAAATAACTAGTCCCATCCGACGACTTGAACATTTGGGAACACGTCGATCACATTTTTTCATCTGTATCGAAGATTTACAATTTTTTTTCAACTTCGGAAACAAATCTTGACTCGCACAGATAAGTGCGTGCATGATTTTCGTTTCATGTAATTTGATTGTTTTCAAAGTAAATTAATCGTTTGTATTTAAGAAAATACGTCGGTTCCTTTGACTCGTCGATTTGACGGGCGTCCGTAAAGATAGGTAGATATACAAAAATATCCGTAAATCTAGTGTTAATAGGTACTTGAGGTCCACCGTGACAGTAAGGAGCTCTATCGTGATTTTTGAGATATAGCAATAGACTAACTCTTGGCAACACTGCCAAACAAATCTATCGTTTCATTTTCTTTTAGCATGAAGCATCTCCATGAGAAGAGTTTGAGTTGGTGCTCCGCCACTACAATGCTTCTGGTAAAGATGATCTTCTCCCCTGCTTGCTACCACATGAATTTCGGGTAATACTGCTAGCAGCTTGTTAAATTTATCCTGTACACAAACATTTCGTTGATATTATACCGACTCGACGATCAATGAAACTACCAAGAAAAAACCAACGTACCGTTACAGATGGATAACATGTTAATGTGTAATCCAAAAGAGCTTGTAAAACTTGTTCATGACCTTCTTGTACATGTTTCTTGTTCACTAGTCCACGAACTTCTGCACAATCAAAGGAAAATTTGTTCATTACTCGATCAATTATGCACACAGTATTCTTATTAATTTGAATGTTTCTTTTCGGTTTTATTCGCTTACCATGATTGAGCAGCATCAGGAATTTCATGCATATATAGTCCGAAAGATCGAATTTGAGTTCCTGAAGTTTCGACGACAACTCGTTGAAAAGATCTGCCAGGGAAGGAACTCCAAGTAGGCCGAGACAAAGGAGATCAAACTTTTGGCCATTATGAAGTGTAGTCTCGTCAGGTAGATTATTATGTAACCTTTGATGAAGGTGGTCGAGCACCAACATATCCGACCACGAGTGTTGCAGCAGCTTCATTTGGTCATCAACCTGTCAAACAATTTAATAAATTGTTAGATACAGGTCTGCAACGTGTGTTATGTCACCTTGCTAAACTTTCGTACTCGCCGCAGTGTAATTCAATCGAACAAGTTTCCATAAATAAATAGGGAATTCGAATTTTATCCAGCATCGCGATAACAAAACGCCAGTTACAAAGTAAATTATTATTTCGTGAAAACGGTGTTAATTCTCTTCGAAAATCTACCGCACGCCGCGTTCTACAGCAAGCGATTGTAGAAAATTGCAAAAACATTGTATTCGCGTTCCATATTGTCTAAAGAATATTAAAAGTAGGACTCGAAACCGTGGCAGATATTTTTACACCTTTGTTTATATATAGATATGGATATAGAGACATATCGCGCGCTTGTATGCGTGTGCGTATATTTATATATATATATATATAAAAAAAAAAATCAAAAAGTATAGAAACTGTTAAGTAGACAGTTTATAATTAACATGGGCCTGCTTTAGGGCAACCGCCATAACCCAGAAACGTATCTTGTTATGACCTAGATATGAGGCGATGCTTGAAATCATTCAGTGATTGTGCAATGCTGTTGGTTACCTCACATCCCCGCTCGTACCACCAACAGGCCAGCGACGAGTTATTTATCGGTAAGAACTAACTTCTCTCGAAAAGATTCTCAACAACGGTAAAAAATCGTTAAATTTTTATCGCTCGATAACGATATGCTCTATACTGCCATTGTACTACCACTCTACAGCTACCGGTCGTCCAACCGTACACAAAGAAATCGTTGTATATCATTGTGAGCACTGCTACAGCACACAAGCAAAGAAATAGAAAAAATCGTCGATCGATGGATCTACTAAAACGGTAACATCATCTCCAGTGGTACTGCCTACACCGATGACGTCTGCCACGAACAGATTCATAGACGCAATAGATATTTCACAGACAATTCACAGCGCAATCACTATTTTCTTGAAAAGGGTCCAAACAGAGATTGAAACGTCGAAATTAATATATTGCAAAATTGCTTTCAATTAAATTGATCGAACTGGTGTGCTCGAAGAATATCAACTTTGTGTAACCGATACTATTCGACGGAACACGGTTTTACATAGAGTCTCTGAATTTTTGAAAACTCTGAATTTCGAAGAAAATACAATGTTTCATATGTTGCGTGATTTGTGATATTATTATGGACTGCCCAATGAAAACAACGATTCACAATCTGTTTTAATATATTAATTACGTCGGTACTATCTGTATATTCTGAACGACACGAATCTTCTGCTACTTAATAAATTGTTTCGGTAAGCAAGGACTTACCTTGAGATCTTTGAAGAACACCGAATTCCTAGCCCAGTCCACCTGCGAGAACAGATTCTGATCGAGCACTTTGCACATTAATTCGAACAAGTCCACTTCACACTGATTGTACGTTTGGTTTTGCAACAGTCCAAAAAGGGACGCCTGCCACTCGCGATCGTCGACCGTTTGCACGAAGTCTCTTATCATCGGACTAGTTTTCAAGGCGGCGGTCGAGGGTGCGGATCCGGCGGCTCCGTGAGGTTGCGTGGACTGTTCGCCGAAGTTGAAGGGCTTGGGACTTGGGGTGGTAGAGTTGGCAGCCCACAGCTTGCTATCCAGGCCAGGGTTGAGGTTGTGCAGGTGATTACCGCCAGAAATGTTTGGCTGAGAGGACGGTGCGATCAGTTGGTGCTGACCAGCTCCGCTGCCAGCCTGTGTCGTGACCAGACCAGCGGCCACGGCTGCGGGGGATGGACTCGAATCTGGAGAAGACGTTAGACTCGAGACCTGAGGTATTTGGATCTCCTGTTTAATATGCAGGAAAGGCGTTACGGCGGAGGGATAGTTCGATGGATCACCGAGGCTGCCGCGTATCGTTTGCAGTGCCAGCTGCCGTTGCCTCATCATTTGGAGCTTTCGCGCTCGGTCCCTTTTGTACATGGGTCCGAATTTGTTCCTACCGCCTCGCATTCGGTCCGCTCGCACGGCTGTAACAAAAATCATTCCATTAACCCCTCCTACCGACAAACCTCCCGTTCCGCCGATCAATCAACAACAAAAATATATGAAAACAAATTTCACAAAGTCAAAAGTAATTAACAAATTTCACAGTTCGGAATTACTTTTCCGATAAAAACGGAATAGTCATTTCGTTAAATTCCCTTTAAATTTAAACGAAATTTGATTTTACTGTAATCAATATTTAGCCATCGGAGAAAACCGCGAATAAATATAAATTTTCTTTTATTATAAGTGTAGGAAGTTACTGCAATTAGCGTGATCGTAATATAAAGCGTGGTGCAAACGGTGAGAACACAGAACACAACACTCTCTCGCGGCTCGATACGATACGATACGACACCATAAAAACAAAATCCCTGCCCCCCCCCCCCATCTCCTACTCTTCGCGCACACGAGTTAACGGACCTATTACATTTTACAATCGAATCCTACATTTTACCGCGAACATCAATTTTTAGCTGTAAACCAGAAGACGCGATTCGCATGCGGGTGATACGCCGAACTGTTAAATCGCTTTTATCTGACAACGAGACTCGCGTGTACTGCGCACGATATAGCAGACCCACGGTTACCGTGTTCGCTGTGAAATCTTTATTATCTTCGAAATGTTCCCTGTTTCGAAATTGGTTATTGTTGGATTGTCAATAAATTACCAGCACAATCAACTTATTGTTCGTTGTGAAAAACGAATCAACGATCTCCGTATCGGTTTAATAAACAGAGATTAAGAAGTATCGATGAAACGATTCTCAAAATCGTTTCTAAACAAAGATTTCAAAGTATCTAAACAATCTAAACAATCCGGAGATACGAGAGGAACCTGTTTCCCTTTCGGGTTCCAACGATTTTCTTCCAACTAAGAGTCGGTCAAAGCTGAGACTTCGTCTAGTAAAGAACTTCCTCTCGCGTCGTGAAATAAAGACAAGTTTTATTTTACAAATACCAGTGTACATTTATTCACACCCATATCCGATAGTTATTAACCCTGAGCTGCTGTACTGGGGTTTCCCGTGACCCCAGAAAAATTTCTGCACATTAACTTTTGCTACTCAACGTGTTAAAGGTATCTGAGAAAATTTCTACAAAATTTCAGGAAGGTCCCAGAGTACGATACTTTGTAATCTGAGTGAACTCAAGGGGTTAGGACACAGTATTATTTCGAAAAAATGGAAAATTTTCGTTTTTCATAGGTCGAGTATAATTTTTCGAAGATCACGAAAATACGTATTTGCGAGTGAGAGACGAGAGTGATGATCACAGGGCAATTTCGCGAGCACACGACGCCAGCCGTGCGCGGCCTTGAGTATTCAAAGTTCGGCATGAACGAAGGCGGAAGCCGAGGCTAATTGCCACCGGCGGCGATAGGACATAAAGCTCGACAGCTTAGCTCCCGTTTGTTCCTGTTCGTCAACGATTTCTCGATCGAACCCAAGTCCCATGCGAATCGTCGCGTCGCGTCGCGTCGAGAGACCGGCGGCGTACACAACACGGATCTCCACCTACGAAAGCTGCAGGTGTTATTTGGCACGTTGAACGCGTTGCTATTGAAAGCGAAACGCCGCGACTGCCAACGCCGATTATTTATTGCTCGCGATTAACCGCTGGGAACAACCTGTTAACATACTCCGCATACCCGACGCTTTACTAATATATGTGTATATTAATTTGATCCCGAGCGCGGCTTTCGGCGCGAACCAATTCAACCGTATGTACTTGTTGCTCGCGTAGTTATTCCTCCGATTGCGGGAGGCGAGAATTTTCCTTCGATCTGCAGCCAAATGGTTAGGTAAATCCCTTTCTCCGTTTCGCGTATTCGCAGATTTATTATTTCACGATTAGTCGAATTCTGCAGATATGTACTTCCAGCGGGAATAGTTGAAAGAACTCATTTGTTCAATTACCTGCTCGAATGGAAATTGTATAAACGTTGAAAGAACATTGAACATAATACATACTCGTTGTTATTTTTATTGTAGTTATACTGAAAGTTTGATCTTGTTTGCGTTGCAAGATCCGACACCGCGAACTCTGTTGATTGAAAATACGAGCCAGAAATAGTTGAAACGTTCTAGAATATTTAATGCGCCTATTCTGCAGCATCGTGCGAGATTAACACGCGTAATATTCTTATGTGTAGTTTATTGTTCGAGTCAGAGTCTAATACTAAATATGAAGCTGCTTGACAGCAGTGGAGCATGATTTGCATCGATTGAAACGGTTCCAACTGTGCCCGAGCGAATGACGTTCTAGACATAGACGTTCGTTCCCGAATCCAAGTACATACACATTACTGCATCTCCGAGTTAAGGTTCGCATTGTAAACAAGGGATCCACAGATGTGTGGTCTTGAGGCCGGAAGTGGCCTAGCGGAGGAACTCGATACGGATCCCCCTCGTCTGCGAGGGATTCAAATCTCTGGCAGTCGCGTACATCCCACAAGTCCGATCCCACGACCAGACAAAAATTTACGAATATCCGTGAAATAACTCGCGAAACTCTATGAAAATGTAGAGGAAAGTTGCAGCCAGAGATCCGCATCTATCAGTCGAGTTGAAGATCATTGACGCCTCATCTGTAAATCACCCCTTCGCGAATGACAGATTAAAATTGGAAAACGGGGTAAATTAATGAAAATTCGTATTCGTGGCAGATAAGAGAGTTCATGTCGTAACGAACGAACCTTCGTTTGCTTCTCTTATCTATCGAGAAGCCTACATTTCGCAAGTAGAATGAGATAGTAGGTAAACGCGTCGATTAGCTAAAAGTTCACCGAGCGGAGTTCAGTAATGATAAAACCTACAAGTGGCACGCAAACTTTCTTGATTACCTGATGTTGGAAACGAAAGAAGACAGTGCTGGAAGAGTTGACGAGGCGCAAAATTAACGAACAACACTTTTCCTTGTGCCAAATATAGAATCGCGTTTCGTCCACTGGTAAGCGAAGATCGTACAAAATTATCGAGCACGGAGGAAGAAGACACCGGTCCGAAAATTTCCTCGATACCAGAACACGATTCAACTATTCTGCGAATATCGGCTCTCAACTTTCTTATTCCAAACTTTGCAGGGAAATAAACAATGTGTGCTGGGTATCAGTGCACATGTTCGATCGAAATCAAACAAAACAAGCAATCTTGCGATTAAGAAAATCCCAACGTTTCGATCTTGATACGGATCATTTTCAAGAGAAGAATTTTTGTTATGCGTCTAGAAAAATTAATATCACTGTAACACGTGTTAAACACATATCAAACAATACGAAAGTAACAAGAGAAACACTTTGCCTCACTTGCTTTAACAAAAGGTTAGAAATGAAAAATTTCAGAAAGACACTGACACGTTGCCGGTAGAAACTCTACTGAAACCATGCGAAGATTAAGAAATGAAAACAGTACGTACATAGGACCGACACATTTGATATCGAGCCAATCAGAACACAAGGATCAATGCCTGCACAAGTCAATACTTGGCGGTCAATTTGAAGGGAAACACGTGTTTTCAATCACTTTTGATAATCCGTTATAGTAGGACCACGTCCCGCGTGATTTATACCATGCTCGGTCACCTGACCTAGTTTAAAATTTTTCAAAGAAATATCAAGCAGCGTTTAGTGGGCAACAATGATGAAAGAAAATTTTTCAAGGGAATCACGGTTTGTTTTCCGAAAGAATTCGAGGTGGGCAACTGACTCCAGCCATCTCTCCAAAAAACCAGACAATACCGGACCGACCTCGTTATTCAACGTCTCAGAATTTCACGAGCTCCTACCAGATATCGCGACGATAACGAAAACGGATCCAGGAGAATTGGCGAGCGAAAAGCCTGCATCCCCGATCCATCGATCTCGCCGAGGATCCCCGGCGCTTCCTCTCCAAGCATCCTCGCCGGGAACAGCAACGGAGGGAGGGAAAAAAAGGTAGAAATAGAAACAGAAAGAGAACGTTGAAACCGTGCTGCCATAAAAGGTACTCGGCCAATCGGCGATTCACGGAGTCCTCGATGTGGCAAGATTTCCGAAGAGGAGGTGTCCGGGGCGACGACGACGGTCGATCCTCAGGGTCACGGTGCGATCGAGGGAGGATTTCGAGCGGTTTACAATTTATAGGGCGGCCGCGGCGGCTAAAATGGCGGCGTTGCCTATTTTCGTACGAAGTGTTTGCTATCCGTCGTCGCATGAAACACACCGGGCGAACGTGCGAGCGAGCGAACGAGCGAGCAAGCGCGGTGCCGCCGCGGAGCTCGTTGAAAGTGAAAGGAGGTTGAATCGCTTGCCTGTCCACTTCTGCCTGCGCCGCCCCGCCGAGGGAGGAGGGGGCCACCCCTCTGGCCCCTCCGACACCGCAACTATACCACCGACTATACCTCCGACCCTCCCCTCTTCACCTCTCCTTCCCCAACCCTCCCACCCCACCCCACCCTTCGAAACCCTACTTATTCCCTTCCCTCGACCCTACTCCCCCGAACACCTCGCCCCGCCGATCCACATTGCCGCCTCCGCCTGTTTCCTCTGCCGTCACCTTTCTCCTCTCCTCTCCTTTCCTCCCATTCGCTCTCGGTCTTTTGCGCCTTTTCTCACCCCCGCAACAGCCCAACTTTGACACCCTTTCTCGTCTCCCCGTCGTAGCCCTTTTCAACGTCGCGCGTCGTCGCGGGCCAAGAAACTCGGCTGACCAAGCCCCAGCCTCGTTCTCTCTCTCCCTCTCTCTCTCTCTCTCTCTCTCTCTCTCTCTCTCTCTCTCTCTCTCTCTCTCTCTCTCTCTCTCTCTCTCTCTCTCTCTCTCTCTCTCTCTCTCTCTCTCTCTCTCTCTCTTTCGTGTTCCCTGGCCACCGATGGACAAGTGGATTTTTCGTTGTAGACAGAAATGCAGACGGCCGTGTTTGTATAGTTCTGGGTTTCATTGATTCCGGCGAAACGGGGTCGCGTAATCGGGGTTCACTGATTTTCTTATTGCTCGTTAGCTGCGCCTCGAATACAAGCCGCGCACGGTTTTTAGCCGAGCTGATGCAGTGGCCGATCTAATTATTTTCGACACTCCGAAATACGGTTGCGAATCGCTAAACGTGTAGTTTGTATTTTTAAATTAATGTTTTCGGCGCCACCGTATCGATCAATCTTTAATCTAATACCTATCTTGCAGTACGTTTCCAACCAGCGTCTTATACAAATCAAATCAGTTCAATGTTTAAATTACGCCAGTAAAGTAAATAGCAAACACAATTTACCTTTGAAAAAGGTTCAAGCTAGAACCGAAACGTTAGGTATTTTTGCAAAATTATTACGATCAACATAATTGATTATTTATTGATGAAGTTTGTAAATGTTTCTCTCGCGTACACCTTACAATTAGGTGATTTCGGAATGAATTTGTAATCAACCAAGTTGTCGCGTTAGTTACTGCAAACTATTACATCGTTAACAGAGTCCATTCAAATTTCGCAACGCTAAACTGGAATTCCAGTGCCCAGCTCTTAGAAGACGTTCTATCGATCAAGATTATAATTTATGAAGGATCGGCACATATTTTACTAATAGATTTAGCGACCGTCTAATTTTACCGCAACGCTCTCAACACTTTAACGTAATGAATTTGATAATCGAGTAATTCTACGCGACGATCAGCGCGAGTTCTACTATCAAGAGCTGTCCTCGATACGAGCCCCTCACGTGGGCATGCAGCATAAAAGAAGCAACAGAAATAACGTAGATCATTTATTGAACATTCCACGTCCTCGATTACCTATCATTTTCATTTTCTCTTGTTCCCTATTCGAAATACTTTAAGACTATTCGACGCGTTGTCTGTCGCGTCATACTAAGACGATCAAACTATTTTCTCATACTTAAAAACCCGGCTCCACGAGCACAGACGGAGTGTGCTATCTTACGAGTCGTAGGAATGTTTCTAAGAATCGTTAGCAGCACCGTAAATCTGAACTTCTCAATTTTTCACACTTCGACAAGCGGTAACATCTGTAGCTTCACGAATTGTCAAAGAAGAAATATGAAATTCGTCATTTCGACGGGTGGAGCCGGTCATTTCGAAACTAAACATTTCTTGCCAGCACAATACATACATAGTAGAGGAGGCTTCCTGCAAGGGATTGGACAGAGGTAGCCTAGTTGGCTCCAGTGCTGTTCAGTTTGTAGGTGCTCGACAACAACTTACATACGACGAGTGTACGGTAGCAAGGCTCGCTGCAGCGTACGTAAACTTGACACTCGTTACCGCGTATACGTATTCCCGGACTCCATTACTTTGTCGGGGGTCCCCGCCGCGCCGGTCGTCGGGTCTGACGGACATTATGCGAGTGGAGCGTCGTACATCATCCAAGGATTAAGCGGAGCACGTCTCTCGACGACGACAGTCTCCTGCGTTTCTTTCATCGGGGTATGTCGACCGATGTCGACTCGCCGGGAATTCACACAATAGCCAAGCACCGAGAGCCAACAACGAAAGTTGCTAAACTTGACTTTCAGGTTGTCGGTTTCGGCCACTTGTTCCCGATCGGTTAGTGCCACGCAACGAGGCCCGTAGGTGAGCTCCCAGCTTATCGGGACACGTGCAACACCGATTTTTAATCGTTCGCTTTCCCCATCGTATTTCTCATTTAGATCACGGTGGTGTGTCGTGTCGGTCACGAAGTTACGGAATCACGACAGGATTTACGAAGAACGGCCGCGAAGACAGGACTACGAAGAACGAGTTTTCGTTTACTGGCAAGTATGTATCGGTTTGCATCCCCAGGGTAGTAGACCGGTGTACTTCAGGATATCGGTAAAGTTCTACTTGTTTTGTAAAATTGTTGTACCACTCATTCTTCGAAATATTGTTTAGATTGAGGTATTCAATTATCGATCGCAATGTTTTGATAACTAGATGTAATTTCTTATCGGCGCACAGGTTCGATATCATATGTTACAAACTATACATATAATTTTTATAATAAATACTTATTCTTCGGTGATATACATAGGAGGTTCACTATGTGTGAACCAATTTGATGCTAGCATCCTGTTGCAAACAGTTGGCGGGTTATTTCTAACAAATGCGATGTCACCCATAAAAGGAAAGGAACGTTTCGTCCTAGACCCGCTAGAGGACTTTTCGGTAAGGCTATCTAGCGGGTCTAGTATATTGTTTAGATTATTAAATATATCGATTAGTAAAGATTTAGGTATTGCACGAGGTTTAGGTGTTACACCAATCCCGTATCCATGAAATTTCAAAAAGGAAACAAGGGAGAATTCTCGGAACGCGACGTCGCGCGTCGTGTGATCCTTTCGAGGGAGTTTTTGCGCGTGCTGCGGATTTTAGTTAAATTTAACCGTGCACTGCGAAACCATCGGCGCTGTACATCCTTCCTCTTTCTCTCTGCTCGTTTCTCCTGGTTTTTACGCGTGCGTTCTCTTTCAGCCCGGGTCTCGCGCGGTGGCGCATAACCGAGGGAGACCAAACACCGAGCCGACCACGAGCAAAGAAACGGCGTGTATCACGGCTAAACTTGACTCTCGGCCAGCCCAGCCACGGGGATTTCTTTTTTCAACACCGACTTATTGCCGTCCTACGACCAAACCAGAGACGTCTTTTTCCCGCGGTTCCAATCTCGTAGGTGTTCCCCTCCGCACGCATCTTTCCGCCTTCGATTCGACGCCAGGTGCAACCAAGACTGCGGAATCGCGAGTGCGTGCACACGCGAGAGTCACAGCACGCCGCGCCGAGCCGCGCCGCGCCGCGGGATAGAGAACCCACGCTTTCGCAAACGATGACTATTGTTTGGACAGATTTACTTTCGATCGAACGTAAATACACGGCGTAACCCCGTGTCTCGACGGACACCGTGCGGAATTAGTAATCGAGAGACCGCGGCCACTTTTATCCGACCGTTCTTTTCGGCCGACGAATATTTGCCGATTATAATGCGATTATTCCTGCGTTGACTCTCAAACCACTTTCACTTACACCCACGACCTCTTTTCCTGTATTGTTGTCCGTAAATGTTACTCCCGGTAACGCTAAACGGCACTAGTTTCTTTCGGTAAATTCTCGAAAAATTCCTCGTTTCTCGAACCTTCAAATATTCCTTGTAATTTCTCCGATTGTGGATCTTGATGCAAAATAAATATTTTTCTGTACTCGTTTATCAGAATGAAACGAGAGAATTTCTTTCTACTTTTAATTATATTTTCAGTGTTATCGTATCCAGCGTGTTCGTAAAAAAATAATAAAAAAAAAGAAAAAAATAGTGGCCAAACGCTTCCTCTTCCTCTACGCTAATTGTGCACGGTTTCGACTCGCTGACAGCATTATCCATTTCAATTTATGTCATCGTAAACGCAACATTGGAAACCGGTGAAGCAATACTGGATTCTCATGATCCTAGCCTCCAGCTAACGATGATAAACCGCATTCAGTGGTAACACTCGAAACTACGAGTGGTTAATAACCCAAGCTGTAAAACGGATTTTTTACTTTCCGACCGTTTCCAGTTTATACGTTCCCGAATTAGTCATCCTGATCATAAAAGCCGCGTCACGACCGCGTACAATTTTACAGAGCAACCTACTTTTACACGATACGTGTGTAGTCCAACGATATATTTCGGTGTATGAACACGCTCTAAAATAAATGCTTACGTGCCTCGTCGTTACATATGGGTGACCAACGTGGAACAATTCACAGAGCAAGAGGTTAAAGCTAGGTTTGTAATGTTTCTAATTGAAATGCGAAATGTGGTCTTAGACTGACCTTTAGTACCGAACGCGTATAAATCGAAGAGAATCGAGTGAAACGACGGGAAGCGTTACAATTAACAGCGGTTTCGTAACTAGTCGAACGAGGAGACGCCGAATCAATTCCTGCGCTCGACGAATAATAGATTATTTGGAAAAATTTTTGTTCGACGTCGTACGATTCGAGGCGCGTGTCGTGCACGCGCTTTTCCGCGTTTTTCGTCGGACAGCTGAACCGTGAACGAGCGGCGCGCGATCAGAAAATCGAGCATAGACCAGATGTGGGTGGCAGAGAGCGTGGGCCGGTCGCATTAGCGTATCGGCACACGACTCGATTTGATCGGCCGATCGTCAAATATACATGCCAAACCGCGACGCTGATGGTATTTACGAGTCGAATACCGGGGCACCCAGTCGGTCGGAACCTCGAGGGAACATTGTTCCTATATCTCCGCGGAGTAACAACCGGAAGTTTTCACGGGAACGCGAGCGGAATTGCAGCGCAATTCCCCTCCCTTCCCTCCGACCGCCCCCGCTCCGGTTTCAAGCAACTCCCGATTCCGTTATTACGTCGCCCGGAATTATCGATAAATTTCACCGACCGGCACAATGCCAGCCTTTGTCATGGGAAACGACAATGCGTGGCTCGCATTGTCCCATCGCGCTCCCCTTATGCCGCCGGGTCATCCCGCGAGTTATCTCCTTTTATACTTAATTCGGAGTACGGCCTAATAACCGAGCCTTTCCAGGGGCTATTCGGACTTTCGCAATTCTTTTCGGGAGAACCGTCGGTCGCGAACCCTTTGCATTAACATTTTCCACACATATTTACCAACTTTTAAATTAATATTTTCGCCGCAACCGTTTCGATCAATTTTTAATCAAATATTAACTACTTTACAAATATGCCTAACGTTTCGGTTCTACTTTGAACCTTTTTCAAAGGTAAATTGCATCTAGAAAACCGTATATGTATGTATATATACAAAAAACATTATAAACACTGAACTGATTTGATTTGATTTGATTCGTACGAGACACTGGTTGGTAAGGTACTGCGGTCAAAGTGATCTTCAGGACAACGCCAGAGAACCAAAAACTGAATTACATAAACACACTTAACATAAGGATCGACCGGGTTGAAATAAATATCTGGCGGTAAATTTGAAAAGTCCAACAATTTTAAAACACATGCTAATTATACAAAAGTGGTAAAGTTGAAAATCGACATTCCTAAAGTAAGACCAGTATATTCTTTTATCGTAGAGTACGAACGATTTGAAATTGTTGAGCCATTACCAGGTGAAAGAAACAAATAAGGAAAAACTCGTGTTAACGGTATTGGATCGTGTTGAAGATACTCGAAATATTTCAAATCGATTGGTCAACCAGAACTTGATAGAAGAAACGAACTGATTTTTTTGAATTCACGTATTCACGAAGGAATCAAATCGATCCTAGGATTGACAAATCTTCTCGCTCGCGGTAAAAGCGTTATTTATTAATGGTCGAAAACAGTTTCGAGGAAATCCGGAGACAAAAGTCGCGCGACGAGGTCTGCGAACTTCGCGGTTGTCTGCGAATATCGCCGATGAAAATACGGTCGGGACTCTATTGTTAGCCGTCGAACAAGTGTCCCCGGAGTAAAATGACGATGGCAACACGGTTAATAGTATTCCTCGATTTATGAGGATTTCTGAGCTCTCCTCCGGTTGCGCAGGGATTTGGCAAGAGGAGAGTCGGCGGCGTTACCAAAGCCGCATATAAATGCGTTAAATACATCGCGGGACGGTTTTGCATCGATCGCCGCGCTGCGCCGCGCCGCGCCGCGCCGCGTCGATGCGATGGTTAGAGAAACCGTGGACAGCACACACTCGTGTGCGGCTCTCGTGGCTTCGCCGATTATGCAATCGCGAAGCGCACACGCCTACCGGAAAAGTTTCATTTTTCTCCTTTTTTCTTTTTCTTTTTTTTTTTGTTGTCGCGTCTCCACCGCACCATCCTCGTTTTGCGGAATTGATGGCCGACCGGGGCAAACGCGGCTCGTTTCGGGGAATCGGAACAACCGAAGACAGGAAATGTTTAACCGGGCAAACATTGCGACACGATTTCGCGGAACGTTTAACTCCTCCGAGCGCTAAATAGTATGGCGGCTCTGTTTGGGGAGAGTTCAACCGCCGCGCCGCGCCGGCCTCCGAAAACTGTGGTATGCGACGCACAGTGGACCGGAATCGCAAAAACATGGACAAAACTTGCGACTCCGTGAATTCTATTTAATTGCGAACGGTCTTGGGAATTTCTGTTTACTGTTTACTGTTTACTGTTTACTGGAACGAGAAGCGTTCGTAAAACTACCCTTACAATTGATACTTTTCCGGTTGATTTCGAATGTGATTTCAAG
The DNA here is from genome assembly GCA_916610235.2 of Lasioglossum morio. NCBI lineage: Eukaryota > Metazoa > Arthropoda > Insecta > Hymenoptera > Halictidae > Lasioglossum > Lasioglossum morio. The sequence goes on from OU744331.1 coordinate 460,834, forward strand.
CAATTCATGACTCGCGGACGTACCCTCGGAAGTGAATAGTTGAAGAGTTAGAAAAAACCTAACTAGTTTCTTGATGAATAATCAACTTCATAAAAAATTCTGTATGACAAGCTTCCGTTCGAATCGCGACATTGTAATATCTCGTCGAGTCCGTATGCAAATTCCTGTTTTTGTAACAATTGAAATACGGAAAGTGATTTCTTGAAGATTCTGTATCCAATAAAAATAGAATCGGCGCGTTATTAACTGTTCTTAACGCGCACGTTTCTCTCGTATTAAAAAATCCATGTCACGATCCTATAAAGATCCCTCACTTACTCGTTAAAATGAACATAGATACTTCCATATTTATAAATAGTTTTTTACGAATCGAATAGTTGCATACAAATGTGCCGTCCACGTTGAATAAAAGAGAACGCAGTCCGTAATCTTGATCTACCCAGTGAACTATAACTGTGATTAACAAAGTAGCAATGTCACAGCGGTGCTTATTAAAAGTGACTAATGCTGCGTACACACGTGATCGAAATCAGTACTCCCATTAGTAGATCGACGCTTTTTCTAATTACTATTTATTTATGTGTCGTGTATATGTACTATTCTTTCCTTCGGACTCTCACTCTCTACGTTGTGCACGTTCGCGTGACTCTACTTATTCTTTTCAATATAAGAAACTAATAAAATTCGAAGACCGGGTACACGATTCGCTTCTTTTTGTCAACAACTCGTTGTTAAACGTATTTTCAAATCGTTCCACAGTTTATCAGTGTTTCACTTTTCTCTTGTTTTTACTTGCTAATTTTGTGCGCTAAAGTCCTGTTGATCTTGATTCGGAGTTGGCTTCGTTCGATTCGGGTGAGTATTTCATGATCTAGGAACGATCGGCAGCGGCGCGCGCAGCACATGATAGATCCACGTGCAGGCCGCTGAAAGAATGGAGCCCCACGTCCGGCTCGCAAGGTCCGCGTGCGACGACGATAAATACGCAAGAGCGCCGAACTCGAGAGCGCGTGCGTCGAAAAGAAAGGGAAATCCACTTGGCAAATCTGGTCCACGGGTCCAGTGACGTCAGGCCCTCCCCATAGAAATTAATGTGCGACCACGTGACCACCGTCGCCCACGACTGGACCAATCGCAGCGAGAGAGAAGTTTCCCCCCGTGAGACGCGCCGCGTCGCGCCTTCGCCGTTAGTGAAGTCATCCGCGCATTGCGAAACAACGGCAGGAAAAAAAATAAAAGGACGAAATCGTCGGCCAGAAAACCCCCGCCGAATTTCTAGCCGAACAAAGAACACGATCTTCTCGACTGATCATGAGAAACTATACGGAATCGGCAATATCCTGCTCGATACCCGCGACCAACTCGACTTAAATGTTTCGCACGAAGATTATGCAAATACAGATTAGTTGTACGGATTTTTTTTACGGAAACACTGTAATCTAGACTGTGGATCTTTAGGCATACAAAATTGTTTGGATTAATCACACGATATAGCAGTCCCATTCTTTAAACAATTATTATATATTATATTATATCGCCGCCAGAATGTGAGATCTAGGTAACTTGACACTTATACGTTTCGAGCTATCTATGTACTTCGTAGTAAAGAAGCAATCAAGTAGAATTTAATGTAAAAAATTGGTAAACTTTCAAAGTAATCTACGACATTTAGTGAATCATAATTTAGTTTAATCTTGTTGATGTAAAAGGTAGGCAACTTGTTTTTTTTTTGCAAAAAAAATTTCTCTAGAATAAGGAATTGTAAGTTACCTAGTTCTTACATTCAGGCGGCGATATATTATAATATGTACTGAAATAGCTTTATTATTTTCTCGTGAATGTAAACAATCGCGTTGTGTATCGAATGATATACATAGAATCGGAAGGTTACTCGAATCCAATTATAATGCAGTGGATCAGAATATTTAATATTGCGCGAACTGGATGCTAGTTAATAAGGACTTCCAGTCGAACAAGCGTGGGTGGCCACTTCCACAGAACCGCAATCCCGCTAGCATCGGGATTGGAGTTGAAAAGTATCTCTTGTGTGGCAGAAGTTACATCGATACCCGCTAATTTACCCAAGGCTTGACAATGCATGATAACAGAATAGCGAGGATACGTGCACATTATCTTTTACTCCTGTTAATTAAATAAACTCATCGACCGAATGCAATTACTAGTAGAAAAGTTAAAACCTTTGCTAATTAGGTCGCCTGTAACGCAACCGTTCACCCTCATCCGGAACCACGTGAAAGAAAGAATATCAGAGAACGTTTCAAACGATACCATCCAATGAGAAATATAAACGAATCGAGTTAATAAATTCAGCAAAAATTCCAACAAAAGTCAATTCACTCGATAGACTAGTAAAAATGTATTTTCAAGCTGGTTAAAAATTGTTTGATCAGATACAACCGCCGTGGAAATTTACACGTGCCGCGGAGTTTATAGTAAAAAAAAAACAGTTACTTAGGCCCGAGATTATTCGGCACGGTCAACCCGTATACAGTACACTGGGTTGGCCATATATTTAGAATATGAATTCGCAGGAGAATTTCTCGAACGAACACTCCCGACAATTGGTAGGGATAACAAGGGGTCATATATCGAAAAACGGTCGAGACCGATGCAGCCTATCTGTAGCCTAAACGGCAAAAGTTGGACCGCGAAGGGTTAACGTTTGCATTGAATTTTCAGTGTTGAATAGGTGGTCGTGCGAATTCGGACGCCATAAAGATGGAGACCGGAGATCGAGGCCGGGAAAGAAATCAAAGCTTCGGCGAAAAGAAGACGGTGAGGTTCCACTCAACGAGGGATTACACAATCTCCGCCTCAACCTAACCTTTCGTCCCCACCATCGTCGGTCGCGCGCGAACAACGCAGGTAGGAGTCGAGCAAGCAGGCAAGGCAGGCAAGGCAGAGGTAAGGCAGGTAAGCAAACGGGCAGACAGACAAGCACAGGCAGGCAGTCGTCCAGGTATACCAGCATCTTGCAACATAATATAATAATTATGAAATTCGCAAGTTTCTAAACAGAAGCGCCCCGCATGCCACGATTTCCGTTTTCCCGCTTTTTCACCCTTTTACCAATTTGTCCCCAGGGCTACCGGGAACATCGGGGTCGATGATTCCGAATCCTGTTTTTGGTAAGAATGCTCCACCGAGCATGTGGAACGGCGAATGATCTAGAAACAGTTTGGCAGACGATGGATTTGGCCCGATCTTCTAGCTAAAAGCCACTAAGTTCTGCGGTTGACAGAGGAATTGAAATTGGAGACTCGGTACCGTTCGGGACACTCGCGGTGTTCGGAATTAGGCTAATGTTGTAGTTGCTTCGAATTAGATGCTCCTGTACAGGAGAATGTTGCATAATGGATTGCGGGTCTTCAAAATAAAAATTGTCTGTCTCGATTGCAGAACACTAACCACCGTCCTTTCTTCGATTATTCGAATGGGCTCAAGATATCTCGGTATTCGTGAATCCGGTATTATAACAGAAGAATAAACTCGTTTGTGCAAACGACGAGTGCTACGCGTGCTAGAAACTGTTCGATAATAGGTAAAAGTGTGTCGAAGCAAATAATCCGGATTTTGTCAGATACATTTTCAAACTATGCATACAGTCTATACAATATACGAATACAATCCCTGAAAGTGTAACGATCATTAAACGCAAAAAACCGTGAATATGCAGTATACGATATCGACGCTACTGGTTCGATCACAGATACAAAAATTAGCAATTTTGCAGTATTATAATTTCCACGTTGCCAATTACAGTTCAGTACAGTTCTAACCGTGTTATTGACTAGTACCATTTCACTTATTTTCATTTCATTCTGTTTTTTCACAATTAGCAAGTATGTATAAATACCTAATTTTCACAGCTATTAAATAATCAAGTTAATGAATACTAAATTTGATTACTTTAATTGTTCACAGACGCATACATTTCTTGATAATGGTTCAAAACTGAACCGAAACGTTGAAATTATAATACTGCAAAATTGCTAATTTTTGTATCTGTGATCGAACCTGTAGCGCCGATATCATAAAGTGCATATACAAAATTTACGATCGTTAAAAATGGAGAATATTAAAAAAAAAAAACCGTGTGTTAAACACGACGTGGAAAACAGGTAGAGGTTAGGAAAAATTCTGAAAAATATCAAACGCTGAAATTATCTTATTAAATTCTCCATTCAACCGCGAATTCCTTTTATTTGAAAAATTATTTCTTGATCACGAGAGCGTGTCTCTCTCGTACTGGTTCGCGCAGAGAATGATTCGTGTTTCTCCGCTGGGAGAACACTCTGTAGAACCGACCGAGAGGAGACACGACCGATTTCGAGTGGCCCGCAGACCCAATGACCGCTCTCACTTTTACGACAGGAACCGCGTGCCCGAGAGTCGACGGGGCTAATCGAACGTTCAATATTCCCCGGCCAGGAACCGTTTCTCGACAACGTGTACGGACATCCATGTGGGTGCCAGATGCTTAATCTGTGTTCCGGTAAATACCGAAACATAATAATACGCGTAATAAACGTAACAATACGCAGTCGTAAACGACGCACTCTCCTTGTTACTTTTAATGGCCCGTCTTCTTCGCCTTATATTGAATCTCTACCGACCGTTTCTCCTCTTCGACGGAAAAAAAAAAACCGTCGACCCTGACCCGGTCCTCTTTTACATCCACCAATTACGCTCTAGACCTAGGGTCTCTCGGGTGTACCATAGATCGTACTACCGTTTGACGCTTGGAAAATCGTATTGGCGTCCCTTCGACAAAAACGGCTCGGCTCGTTGTATTAGCGTATCAGGTATAAAAATATATGTATAAAATAAAACAAAACGTTCAAACATATTGTATACATACTTGTAATATCTATTACCTTCTTTTCTATTTGTTTTGAGTCGCGTCAATTGCTACGGTTATAACGACCGTACCTGTAGTTTATTATGGTGGATTCCGAACCACCTTGGACATCACCCCGTAACTGGTTCACAACAATAAAACTGAAAGCTAGAGACACTATTGGGTCTGTAAACAATATAAATAGATTTATTATTTGATGGTTTGATTACTAAAGAGGTTACCGTTGTCGGGGACAATTCGCGCTTCGATTGTGCAGAATGCCTATATACAGGGTGTTTGTCGAAATCGCGGTACAACCGGCAAGGGAGGGCATTATTTTTTTATCTGTTCTGTGGAAATTGTCACAAGTAGTTTATATAATAATTTTTGTCATGAGTTCTCTCCGATGAAATTTTCTCAGAGGATACAAAGATTTACCTCGTATTTTACCGACGTATTTTACGTTCACCGGATATCGGCGACTGCCATTTTCGGGGACATCTTGCGCAACGATTATGTAGGTATAATGAAACGCAACGATCAATTCTATATACGAGAAATGAAATATTTAAAATTCCTCAGGTTGGCGATCGGGCGGGAAATTCGAACAGATGTATTCCGATTACCAGGAGAAATGCCGAATCAACGAGTTTCGTTGAGTAACACCGTTGAGTAATACTTTGAGAAACGCGCGGCGAATCTTTTTCTCGTGTGTCATAACGAGCGGAGACTTTCGGCGTCGAAAAGTGGTAGGGATATCTTTCGGTTATAATTTCACCGTGGCCGGTTGTCGCCGGGTGAAAATACAATTTCGGTCGTCGTCTAATAGAAATTGCCGAGTCGAAAGGCTTTCACCGGCCGATGTGTTATGCGAACGATCCCGCCAGCGTCCTACCTCAAAAATTTCTAGATTCCACTTGCGCAATTTCTACCGGTTTGCCGTGCCCGGAGACGCGCACCCTGCCCCGTTGCCTACACAGAAAATCCGCTAAAAGGATCGGCTAAAAATGGAGTTTTCAAGGACACTTCAGGGAAATAAATGTATTAATCTAGAAATATGTTAACTATACACAGTAGTTCTCGGAGCAATTGAGTACTGGATTCCTTTAATTATACATAATGATGAAACTTGTATCTGATTTTCGTAAGGCAGTATCCGCGGAAGTATGACTTTCACATTTTCGTATCATTAAAGTATACATAATGTCCAAGTGAAATGATAATGCTCCGGTTTCATTACGATTCACGCATCCTCTACACTACCGTGAATGGATAAAAATCTGCGGTTGAACCTCCAGTTGTCTCTAATCTCCTTAGATCAGCGATAATTCGATTATATTTAGTACAAATAAAGCGTTGGTTAAGCTGGTTACTTGAATATACATTAACGGGATAGTTTATCGGAGTATATTGTGTTGGAAAAAAAAACTATCTCGGCAGTCACTCTGTATAGTTACGATACTGATCGGGAGAAGTCGTCGTGTCTAAAATACGACAAGAGCCGGTCCCGAACCATCGTTTTAAATCGTAACAAACCTATCAGCGAAACGTACGAGGGTTAATAAACGCGTTCAGTTTTAATTTCGAACAGCAGTCAATAAAAGATTATCTCTTCGGACGTTGCGAAAATCGCTACAAAGACATCTTTTGTGTTTCGGATCACCGCGGCCGAAACTAATGAAAATATTTTCGCGTGAAACGATTCGCGCGAACACGTACGAGTGAAAGAACATCGTTGTCTCTGTTGAAGAGCGAAACAAGAACGCGGTTCATTAGAAAATTAAGACCCGGCCATTATCGTTGCATTAGATATCCCAAGTTTTTTTTTTTTTTCGCGCGATAATTATGCCCGGGACGGTATCGGTTGCTCGGCCGATTATCTCGTTACATAATTTTACGAGCGTATTTCGGGAAGTAACGCTGTCAACGTTGAACGGCCAGCCTGTTATGTTAAAACTGCAAAATACAAACACATCGCGCGGCTCACCGTCGTGTGTTACTCTCCCTTTTCCCAGTTGCTGTTATTGCACGACACGTTTTCGCGGTTCCGACCATTACACGGCGCGGCGCAAACATTACAGAATCTCGTCGATCCGACTCGCGAATGTTTGATCTTCGTGTTTGCCTTCGTGTACACGTCGCCGCGATCATTCTCCCGCGTAATAGCTGGTGAACAGCTTTTTCACTTGCGAATCTGGTGGCACGATGTTACCGGATAGTCGGGAATGGAACGTTAGACCGATTTCGTTTCGATCAGGGAGAATATTTTTCATCGATCCCGGACGAAAGCGCGATTGCTCGCTGGCCAGGAGAGAAATAGATAAAAAGAAAAAAAAATATAGAACGTGGACCGACTGGCAAATTATTCGCAGCTGCGAAACCGAACCGTCAATATTTGATCGCGACCGCATATGGCGCCCGCTCCAAAATGGAATTGAAAATTCGATCGAAGTGTATCGTTGTCGACGCCTGATTTCTGCGAACCGTCTCCAACTTGGCGAATTTTCAAACCACGAGAATTATGTGTTCTCGATCGATGAAACGAATTACTTTAGTTGGTCAATTAGAGCTGATTTCTCGAACAGTGAAAATGGTACTTGTTCCACAATTCCGAGAAAACAATTCGAGTTTCTAGAGTGACTAGAATCTCGTGTAAGCGTCGATACCGAGCTCTCACAGTTTCCATGTTTCCAATCGACTCTAAAGCAGATCCGAGGTAACGTTCATTATGCTGAATCAGCCTTGCTCCCGTATTCATGGGCCAGTGCAAGCAGCCAGGTCTGTTGCAGAACCGTGACAGGTGTCGTCGCACGATTACAACTGTATTTAACTGTTGTTTCAACTTCGATTTCTACTCGTCTTCAAACGCCGTTCGCAAAGCCGTAAACTGGCAGCGTACCGTTGACACGTTTCGAGAAACACACAAACGTGTGTGACCATTACCGTACGCTTCGATTCAGATACTTTCGATTTTACGGTGGAGCCGATTGTGCACGAAAACCGCTGGCAAAATTCGAACGAAATTTCTTGTAGGCAATAGTAGTTACAACGGACGCGGAATTTCTACAAAGAAAGAAATATGCATCCTTGAAAAGACGCCTTAACAGCAGAAAAACTGTTTGGACAGCTTCGGTATGTCGCGAACTTCGATTATTATTCAACAAAACGGAATCAGTCGAGTGGTCTTTCTTTCAAAAATCGGAAGTAGGTGATTTCTATTTATTAACATTATTTCCATTTACGCGTTTCACGAAACCCGGCAAGTTATTCGATTCCACTAAATGAAAATTAGGTAACTGTTACACGAGATTTTTCGGAGAATCAAGAAAGTATGAAATTGATTTGTCGAGAGGAGAGATATCTGAATCGGTAGTGCTCGTTGATTATTCTGTGAATACGTGGACGAGTGAAAAAGAAGTTTAATGTGAAAAGAATAATTTGTGAATTTTGATTGGAGAAGAAGCGAGAAGGCCCTTAAAAGACCCGTTCTAGTTAAACGATCGAACTTTTCCACGGCGACGAGTGTTTTTACATTTCTGAATAGCGTGCAAGTAAGAAACTGTTTCCTTTCGTAAACACTCGCAAGCACTCTGGAAACTTTCCGCGTTAAGCAATCCTTGCGCCGGTGTAGGAACGCCGTGGAAAACGGCGTGCAAAGGCGGCAATTGCGACACAGCCTGTTTCGAGATTCGCTTAATCGTCGGGCCTTGAGGGCCTAGACCCAGTTACTCGAATTGCATTAGACGCTTCTCGTCCCCCTTGCAACGAGGCCCCTCTCGCGACATCACTTTTTCGGCGACGCGACGCTCTCGAGACGGTCGTATTTCAATTAACTTTTGTTCGCGACTTTCCCGTAAAATCGAACCGTTTCGAAGCGAATAAGAATCCGTGCAAAAACGACGACCACCGTGTCCCGAGTGAAACTAGCCAAAGAATCCGTCGAGACAAAATCTATTAACGTCAACCATCAATTAGAGCAGAATTAATTTCCCGATATAAAATGACTCTCGTAAAAATATTTGATAAATATTCGCGATGAGAGCGTATCTAAATGATCACGCCAAAGAAATTGAGCTGTGCCACGTTCTCGTTATTTGAACAAATGTAATATTTCAGAGGGCTGCTTGTACAGCTGCACTCTTTATTTAAAAAACCACTCTAGCCGTTTCCAAAATATTCAACCAATGGTGTCTCCCGTCCCCAAGTTACAGTGTTGCTTCCATGTTTTCAACACGAAACGTTTCTCAACGTTAGCACACACACACACACACAAAAGGAAAAAAGGAATAAATAATTTATAGAACACGAAGGAAAATGTGTACGTTGAAAGTGGTTCAGGTGTTGCGAAAAGAGATGATTTTCCTGAAATATGTTAACGCAAGACGTAAACGAACTACTTTCCACGGACGTTACACGAAAATAAAATTGGTACCAACGTTTGTTGGTACTTCGTTGAAAGGAACAAAGTTGCCGTCGCGGCGCGTTTTCTCCTTATTAATATATTTATGATGGTAATCTCGATGTGCCAATACTTTCGTCCAGCGCCGCGCGTATCGCGAATTCCTTTATTGCGTATGTAAGAACGGTTTGCTTAATCGGTTTCGCGTTCGAATGTGTCCGCGAACCGTGCGGCTCGGCCGTAACGATATTAAAATTGACAATGGAACGCGTGCGGCCGCGTGTGGCCGCGTGTTCGATCAACGTTGCAGACCAGAGAGAGGAAAGCATGCTCGTTGGGTCGCGTCAAAAAGCGTTAGAACGTCGAAAGAATTCGCAAAGGAAGACAGTATCGGTTGATCGCTTCACGGCGTGTAATAAGGTTAAGTTCGTAGGAGCGTGATGCGAGAACGGTCGAACGGGTACGAGATTGGCCGAGGTTCGCCGAGACGGGCCGAACAGTGCCGGACCCATTCGGACGGGATTGACCGAGGACTGCCGAATCCTGCCGAATCCTGCCGAATCCTGCCGAATCCGCGCGAAACCGCGCGAAACCGCGCGAACCGACGTGCGCGCGTTCGCGCGAAAACGACTTTTGACGTATCGGCCGGGTACGTGTACGCGTAAAGATATTGAATAAGAGATAACGAAAAGATTGATAATAATGTGGTAACACGTTAAACGCACGGCCCGATATCGCGAGGGCCTATTCCGGTCGCTCGTTAACACGCGGTGAAAGTCAATAATATTCCTGGCACAATAGAATTTTCGATTCAACGTAACCGTTCCAATAGATTTCGGTCCACAAACGATCATTATCTTATTCGAAAATCTTATTCTTTTCCGTCGCGCGTTTCAGGGAATTCAATGTGCCCGAATCGTTCGAATACCTTTCCAGATTCAACGTTCGAATTCATGGAGTAAAACGGTTTTATCGGCCACTGAATATGTTGAAACCCGTAAAAAAAGTTTAAAATTTGTTACCCCGTATAATCTATGGTCACAGTGGAGGCCATTTGCATACCGGCGATATTTCGTCAGCGTGTACCCATTATGAACCTGTTGCCGGTGATAAAATAGCAAAAGTGTAGACGGTGTTGGACCGAGTTACGCCGAAATTTGTCACGTTCCCCGTTCGACGGGGTCGCGGATGCTTCCGACACGCGTTACACGATGTGCACGCGTGCAGAGAAACGCGCGACACACGATTATGTTGCATAATTCGATATCGAAGTCTACACGAGCGTGTACGCGTGCGCTTTCGTTCTTTCACCTTCTGCATAAAAAATCGCAACGAACGCGACACCCGCATGCATCGCTTTCACATCCAAAAAAAAAACAGAAAAAAACAAATAGGCACCCATATCGTCGACCGAATAAAATCTGCTTGCGAAATGTCACGAAATTCGTCCCGTCGCTATTTACCATTCGTATCGTTCCGGACCGTCTCTGTCTCGGGAATCTCTCGCATTGCTTTCGGAATAAACGCGCGCGCCTGCGCCATTACAGCGAAGCGTGTACCGGTAACACACCACGGTACCACATAACCTCCGAGAAATTCTCGCCGAGAATGATCGACTAAGTAGTATATTCGGGGTAATTGCGTACACAAAAATAAGATGAAAATCATGAGTGACGACACACTGCCTGTAGTAGCTTGATCTTCAAACTGTCAACGATTCCAAGTTTACGCGATTATCTGCGCGTTGGACAAGCCTTCGATCAAAGAGAGAGTCGACAGAAACAGACACCTGTCAGACGCGTCTTCAACACTAGAGTTTACGGAACTTTAGAAATAATTATTCTACGTTACCTCGTAAACGTACATGTATTCAGATTTTTAGTATTCCTTTTAGTAAATGAACAAATTTCGCATTCGTCGTAGCTACTGTACGGAGGCGTGTTTTCGACATACATATACCTACGTACGTTATTGTACAATATGTATACAAGCAATGAATTCATTTTTCTGAAGCGTCTCTAGAGTTTCCGGTTGTCAAAAGGTTAAATCGGTGATGGAACCGTTACTTACTCCAATGTTATTTCGTGAACGGTTGTGTTCGTTGACAGTTTGAAAACGAAACGGTACACGAATTTTCTTCTTACTTCTACACGGCTAGAATAATTCCCCGAATACGCTACTACGCGAAAAAAAAGTGAAGCACCGAGGTGTTAGGTAAGAAAGATGATAACTCACCCTCAAGCTTCATGCCGACTTCGAGGCACTTCTGAAAACGGCAGTAGGGACACCGTTTCCGTTGCGTCTTGTCGATGTGGCAGGACCTCTCGGCGACGCACGTGTAGACCTTCTTGTTCTGGACGGTGCGTTTGAAGAAACCCTTGCAGGATTCGCAGGTGAGTAGCCCGTAATGGTAACCGGAGACCTTGTCGCCGCATACAGGACACAGCTCCTCGATCACGATGTCCTTGGTGTCGGGGAAGTCGGACGGACACGGTATCGAGCCGGTCACGACGCCAACCCCGACCTGGCCCAATCCAGGATGACAGAGGGTACCAGTTGGTAAAGAGTAGGTGGTAGTTGGAATGGCGACATTGCCGCTTACCGTAGCGGATCCGCCGCCGCCTCCTGTGCCTCCACCGGTACCACCGCCGCCAGCAGCGGGGTTTCCAGCGGTGGGCCCACTGCCGCCAGCGGTACCCGTGCCACCGCTACCCGTTCCACCACTCGCGGGTCCTCCGTTATAACCGCTTCCGGCATTCTCGAGGGCAGTCGACGTTCCGCAGCCGCCCCCCGCGCCGTTAGCCGCGCCGTTGTTGCCGCCGTTACCTCCGGCCCCGCTTCCGGCCCCTGTTGGCGAGAACAGACACGTGTACACCTTCTTGTTGCCGCAAGATCCGATCTCGAGTGCCGAAGATGCGGCGCAGCCACCGGTCCCACCGTTGTTACCGTTTCCACCGCCTCCTCCTCCGCCACCGCCACCTCCTCCTCCTCCTCCTCCGCCTCCGCCTCCTCCTCCTCCTCCTCCACCTCCTCCACCACCACCTCCTCCGCCGCCCGTCGGTGAAAACAAGCACGTGTATACTTTCTTGCTGCTGCACGGCGAGCTGTTGCGTTTAAAGAAACCCTTGCAAGACTCGCACGTGAGCAGACCGTACTGATAGCCAGACATTTTGTCGCCGCACATGGGGCACCGTTCCTCCAGAGCAGTCGAGTCGAAGAACGCCGCGTCGAAACTCGAGATACCGGTCTGCGAGTGGGCCTGATTGTGCACCGACAACTGTTGCTGTTGTTGCTGTTGCTGCTGTTGCGATTGAGCTTGGTGACACATGGTGGCGGGCGGACTTTGAGCGCAATTGCCATATGGCGAGGAACCGTAATGCGACTGTTGTTGTTGTTGTTGCTGCTGTTGGGACTGTTGTTGACCGGCACCGGCCGCACCTTGGGGACTACCCTGCGGGCTTAGATGGAACGGCGACATATTCAGGGATATCAGGCCCGAATGCTGCTCCATCTCCAATAACATATCACCCTTGCGCAACCACTGCACGGAGAAACGTGCTCGTAGCGTATCGGTTCATATATGTGGCTGTAGGATACTCGCGGTACAGTTGACTCGGCCACAGTCGGGAACGTTGTTTTGCTTTTTTACCACGTTCCTTTTCTTTTCTATTTTTTCTATTTTTTTTTTCCTCGTTTGTTTGTTTTCGCAAATTCCGTGTCGCGTGTACGAATGTGTGTATATATATGTATATATATATTCTTGTGTGTGTGGGCGTATATGTGCAATAGCAGCGACGGTTATAGATTCACTTTAGTTTTCAAGCGTAAAACGGTGCGCACGAACTCGTGCAAGGTTGTGGTACTTCGATGTTGGAGTACCACCGGTAACTTATGACAATATAATGACGATGACGACGACGACGACGACGACGTCGACGACGACGACGACGACGATGACAACGTACACGAACGCGAGCGCATAAACACACTTTGGTCCTCCCTTGGCACGTATAATATCGATCACCAGTCACGCTTTTCCGTGGCACACGTCAAAGAACGAGGAACCCATCATCGCGCACCACTCGCTTCATCGTAAACCCATGCGACTACGTCCGAATCATCGTAGAACGCGATCGTCGTGTTCCCATAGAAATATCAAAAACGAGAAGATGGCTGTCGTCACTGTCGCATAACCCGAGGACGCGTCTCCGTATGTTTACGGAACAACGAACCACCACGTCGTCGTCCCTCGTTCCTATCTCGCCGCGGAGACACTGATAATCCAGCGTTAGATCGTGACACGGAACCAACGATCGGCACAACACGAGAACCGAAACCGGCTGATCCACGCCACCGGGGACCGTCTCGAGTGGTTCACCGTACAGAAAATAACCAATCGGCCCGGTCGTCGTTTCCTCGAGAACACGCGAACCGGTGTGGTCGCGTTACGGTGCGATCGCGCTTGCGCGCACGCGAAAACAAAGTTTAATCCACGGCGTTTGTCACAGAACTAGTAACACCGCAGACCCGCGAGGTAAATAGGGCGGTCGAGTCGAGGTAGCGCGCACACACACTGCGATAATCCAAAAGTATAACACACTCCGTTGAGAAAGAGGGTGCGTAACAGAGTCCGACTTGGTGCAACCGAGAGTAATCGAGTAATCGAGTAATCGAGTAACGCGCACCGATGGACAGAGCCTGAGAAACAGAGTCCGACTGGTAGAACCGAGAGTAATCGAGTAACACGAACGTACCGATAGACACAGGCAAGAATAGGCAGCGAGAAAAGTGAATGAGTACGAGAGTAATAGAGAGGGAGAGAGAGAGAGAGAGAGAGAGTGATACACAAGGGAGAGCGAGGAAAAGAGTATCCTCCAGTTCCCCGAACGCACGACTTGACAGCTCGGCTATCTGCGTACGACTAGTTGTCTTCTCGTCTCGTTGCTTTCCCGAAGGGCCTGTCCCCTCCCCGCAGCCGCCCTATCGACACATGGAGGTAGTAGGTAGTGTCGGGAGACCGTCTCGTGAGACACACGTCACGTATATCACAGCCAGCAGCAACGGCGACGATCACGATGAGGAACGAAGACGACGATTCACCACGGGGTCCTGCCTGCCTGGGTTGTCGTTATTATTTCGTCTCGTTGAATCGGTTTCCGCGGTAGATAAAACACACGTCACCGTTGAACAGAGAATGAGAAGAGAGGAAGAAAGGTTGGAAGATAGCGTGTGAGAGAGAGAGAGAGAGAGAGAGAGGGAGAGAGAGAGAGAGAGAGAGAGAGAGAGAGATTACACAGCACGCGCGTACACGAAAAGACGAAACATCAGGGTCTCTGGAGCACGCGCGAATCGTATATACGGAACACGATCGGTTTTTCGGGCCCGGCACAGGAGAGACGGATACGCGCTTCAACCGTGACACCGTCGGGAGTAAAATAAAATTGGCAGAACCGGGAGAACGGCGAGAGGCGCGCACCGTTCGGCTCCCTTCGCGTTTCGGTGGGTACAGAGGAGAGGAGAGAACGAGGCGCGCGCGTGTCCCTTTACCGACGGGCACAGGTCGAGTGCGAGAGCCGCGGGAGCGAGAGAGAGAGAGAGATAAGCACGGCGGTATAACCAACACAGCGCACAGCATAAGTGAAAGTGATTCAGCAGCGCATGCCACCGCGCGCGGCCAGGTGCCCGACGGAGTAGTGGAGGTGCCTCGGAGGGCCCTGTCTGGTGGGGGGGGCGACACGCGGTTCGGGAGGAGAGGGACACCAGAGGGAGGAGGAGTAGCGGGAGGGCGGGAGGTATTGCCGCGGTCGAAGGGATTCAGGGAGGAGGGGCGAAGGAGGTTGCACGCCGGATGGAGGGGATGGCCTACTTACGGAACCAGGTCTATGTCGGCCGGAGAAGTATTGTCCACGTACGCTCCCGCGCCGCGCCGGTCTGCCGCCGTTATCGCCGCCGTTTTCGCCGCCGTTTTCGCCGCCGTTTTCGCCGCCGTTTTCTCGACCGTATTTGTCGTCGGTGCTGCCGGCGAATACTATCCGACGCACGTGTGCGCAAGAGGGCCCGCACGGGACCCGAATTCGAATCGACGCCAACCCCACCGATCTCGTCCAACGATATATGTACTACAATTTCCCCGAACGCGGTCTCGTTCGTGCGACACCACCGATCGATTAAAAAAAATTCGAGACTACCGCGCGCGCTGCGTTCGTTCGTCAGCCTCGACAACCGGAGGAAATCGGGAGGAAATCGGGAAGAAATCGCAACCAATTATTATCCCATTCAGAGACGCGACCAGTGTAACGCGACGCGTTTGCATTTGCTCTCGTACACGCGATCCTTCGTGTTTTTTTTCGCCTGTAAGGAGGATAACGCGAGAAAGATCGGATAGACTGTATAGAGTGCCGCGAACAACTCTTGCTTTCAAAGAGCACAGGGGAGCCAAACAGAGAGTCGCGGTAAGCGGGCACAGGGCAGGCGCACAGGCCACATACAGGCCGTGGCTGGGTCAACAGTAACGCCGTTGGCACTCCCCGACAGTGCCAGTGCTTCTCTGTGTGTACGTCGCAGTAGATGTACGACGCGAGAAGGTGGGGAGACCCACTGACCCAGTTCGCTGAGAACATGACGCAGCCGCGACTCACTCCCTCTCATTATGTCTTTCTCTCCCTCTTTCTCACTCTCTCTCTCTCCCCCCCCCTCTCTCTCTCTCTCTCTCTCTCTTGCTCCGTTCCTCTCTCCCCCTTCGCCCTCTGTAACCCTCTAGTATCCAGCTCGCGCATCCCACCCTCCCATCTTGTCTTCCGTCTCTGTTTCGCGCGCGTTCGAGCCTGTCCTTACTCTTCTACATGCTTCGCCACCCTAAACTCGCGCGTCTATCTTTTTTCTTCTTTCTCCTCCTTTCATCTTATTGCCTGTTGTGTCCATCTCTTTTTCTTGTCTTACCCTTGCTCCCTCTTTTTCCGCTATGTCGTCTCTGCTCTCTCTCTCTCTCTCTCTCTCTCTCTCTCTGTGTGTGTCTTTCTTCGTCGCTCTCTATTCTGCCCTCTCTTTCTCCGTCGACGGAGCGTGGATATTTTCTTTCTCTGACACTACCTCTCTCGAATGCCCCCTTCGGCCCCCTCTGCCCTGCATCATAGGCCCCCTCGTTCTGCCCCGCGCCTTGCTTATTCGCTTCGAACGTAATTGTCGCGCTCTTTTCCGTCCAAGTAACCGTGCGCGCCTGCCGTAATAACGTGTACACACGTTTAAGTGCGGCGCGGCGCGGCGACCGTGCCCCGTGTGTGTACACACGCATCGGCCCGTATGCGTGTACGCGACATCGCGCGCACACCGTGTCGTCGACGAATGCACGCGAGCAACTATTGCGAGCGTGTTGTCATCATCATCGTCGTCGACGTCGTCGTCGTCGTTGTCGTTGTCGTCGTTTTCTGCCGTAGCCAGTGCACCAGGTTTAGAAGTTAGGCGCACCGCGGATGAACCGATGATCCTCGAATTTTGTTTTACCTGATCCGATCGGTCGGGAGATTTCGTGCTCGAATATCACCGTCGACAACGGAAATCATCTTCTCTCTCTTCGTTTACTTTAAATCAACGGACGGAATCGAACGCGCTGCGGCGAGTTTCGATTCGAGCACGATACCGCCTCGTTCCATAGACCTTACGTAACCACTTAAAAATATATTCGTACACTTAATTACACGAGAGAAAAAGAAAAGCAGAGAGTACAAGCAGCGTGTCACAGCGAGCGAGAAAGTATTTGCGAAGAATTTGGAAGTACAGTTGCATAGCTTGGGTATCGATTGTGTACTCCGATTATGCGTACGCCTGTGCGCATCATACGGCAGTACACATACGGGCTAAATGCTAGATGCTAGATGGTAGATGCTAGATAGTCCAATCTATGCGTCCACGTTGCGTTTCATTATTCATAGCTGAAGAAACAGTTAAGTTATTGTTTGGTCCGACGATAGATAGACAACATCATAGTTTAACAGGGTAAACAATTTTCTGTAATCTACGTATGTGTATTTGCATAGTAATCCGCAGTCCAGGTGTTAGTAGCAACTATGCACGAGATACGAATGCACCGACTGGCCTGTCAACTTGTTATTTCAACGTTATATGGAATTGGTTTAGCGTTCACATCGTTTAAACATCTCGAAACAAGAAACATATGACTCGAATCACTTGTATAATTACAGGCACAAGTACAAAAGGTTTGATAATAATCTATACACAGGTTTCGTTGGCTAGGTAAGCGTTGAACAGTGGATCGTTGATTGCGTGACGTGCGTTCGTCCCTCGTTACACTTGCTCAGCCGAAAAGTGAAACGAGAAGCGTTGCGATGGATTGTTAATTAAGACGCCGCGCCGCGCCGCGCCGCGCCGGTTAGGAGAAGAGGCCTGTCCGATCGATTAGCCGTATAACCCGGCTGGAAAAGCAATAGGTCGAGTAAAATCGGAAGCAAACGGTCGCGTCCGCTTTCCCTTTAAAGCCCCTTTCTACTTTCGGTTCCTCTGCCGTTTACGCAACAAGTGAGCCGTTCGGCCGAACCTATTTAACGATGACCCCTTAAACGCAGGCCCGGCCACGTCACGAGTTATCGTGAAAAGAAGAACGCGGGTTGGTTTCGATCGTAGCCGGGCTTCCGGTGTGCTCACCCATTGTGCCCGACCGATTCGTACACACGCGGGTATCCACTCGAACCACCCGCGAGCGTGCGCGCAACACACACCGCTTTTTTTTTGTCCCATCTGGAGCAAATCGGAAACGACGCGTACCTGCTGGTCGCCCGGTGGGCACGACCATGCCAACACACATGCGATTCCATTTCCATCTGGGCATTGAGAAAGAATAAAAAAAAAAGAGCCTGTGTTGTTCCGTTGCGTGCCCGGTTGAATCACGATCGCCGCGTGACGACGCGACGCGACGCGACGATGCAACGCCGACGCACGAAATCACCTCTTCCAGAATTCACGAACAAACACAATTAAGCCGCGAGGTAATACAAAAGATCGTCCGTACGTTATTAAATTCTCGAACCGTTCTAACGCTAGCGATCGATAGCTGCGAACAGCCAGCGAATGAGATTAGCTCTTCCGGCCGGAGTTTTAATAAAATGATTTGAAACGGGAATCGGCATGGAGAGATCCCCAGCGATCGGAAGAAACGGAACTACCGCTGTTTTATGGGTCAGTGTGTTAAGGTGTCGAGGTCTCGACAGAAAAATCAAATTACCTCGCGAGTTTTTGTTTCTTAGAAATGATGTCTTCGAAATTGAGTGGCCGGCCGCTCGGGACGCAAGAAATAGGTTACGATCCGCAAGAACCGTGTGTCGGGCACGTTTTCGTGATTTTTCGTTGTTGCGTCGACGCGACACCACGGGAGCCATAAAAGAGAGAAGCGGGAGAAGAGTCTGAGAGAGTAGGAACGAAAGGGAAAAGGGCCGTGTGGCGAGGCTCGCGGCCACGGAGCGGCCGAAAGGGCGGAAGAACCGACGAAAGAAAGTGAAAGCTGTGACCCAGAAACTCTGGAAATGTAAATGGCGCGCGCCCACCGACACGATCGGGAATTATAAATCATTATACACCGAGAGTTCTACAGTTTCGACACCCGATAAAACCCGACGATTTCGTTAGAACCGGAGTCGAACGACTCGACTCGACTCGACTCGACGAGACGGCGGCCACCGTCGAAAGGGAAAAAATTACGACGAAATACATACATATACCCAGGCGTTCTCGAGAGTCTCGATGGAAGCGTTCGCTCGCCGGACGTAGCCCGCACGTATCGGATGACCTGCATTACATTTTATATGTATATATGTATATGTTCGCTCGGTCGTCGGTAGACCGAGTTCGGTTTCTTGTTCGTCGTCGAAAAAACACTTTCGACGAACGCAACGGGAGAGTACCCGAGAGGAATGTGGAATCCTTTTTCCCCCCGGTCTAGGACGGAATTGCGCGATCGTTATCGGCATTACGCTATTTCTGGGTCAATTAGCATCGCGCTGATCCTTTAAACGGTCGTAGGCGAGCAGCCAGTGTCGCGGACACACGCGGAATTGCGGCTATCGGAAGTAATTTACCTCTTGATAGAGACCGGGCCTCGCGAGGAGCTTCTGTTTACAAGCGTTTCCGCCTTTCCGCGTCTCGACGACGCGGAAATGACGGTGATTAAGGTTTGTACGTCGTACACAGAGTATCGCCGATTTCCTGCATGCGCCTTATTTGGCTCTTGTCTCTTGCGATTCACGCGAAACAGTTTTATTTTGCATATAATGATCCGCGCGCGATTCGGCGATCATCAGGACCTTCGTGCTAAATAAAAAATGACGAGTTATTCAACAAATTCGTTTCTGTGTTTGAAAATTCTTCAAAGTATTTTTACTGTTTGACCTATTTCTGTCTGAACCGCGTAAAGATTCAGTCCAGTGATCGGGACAGAGACTTTGAATCGGAACAACATTCGATTTTTAACGACACGGTTCTCACATAGGAAGCTATCGCGAGATATTTTTCGATAAGGATTTACGCTAAACAAGTTCAACAGCGAGAGTCCTCGTGAACAATGCGACAAGCGTGCTGGTCGTTCGACGGTTGTTTATCGCAGCGCGATTAAGTATCACGGCCAATACTATCGATGAAACAAACGAAGCGTCTAATCGATAAAACGTGCGGTTAATTAGTCCGCTACTTCCCGTTCGCGGTACGATAAACGAGCACGCGACCAAAATCCTCTGCACCGCGCATCCGATAATCTAATAACGCCGGAATCCTCATAAACTGAGTCTTCGGATACGTTCCACACACACGGGCCACGGTGTACACACATTTAAACTCTATACTTAGCATCGTGAGCGTGTGCGCGCGCGGCCGCGGATCAATTATGTCAGAGGCTCATAAATGTATTCAGGGTAGAAACGAAAGTAATCTTACTTTCATAGATCGAAGAAGCATTGCGTTTGAAGATGGAATGTTAATATGTATATTAAGGTCGTTCTATCTCCCGTTAGAAAGAGAAAAGAAGAGAGGGGGAGAGAGAGAGAGTGAGAGAGAGAGAGAGAGAGAGAGATGTATGTATATCGACTTCTAGCGGTTGATTACTATCTCGGCATTAGCTATGCAGGTACGGTATCTATAACTCGTAATATTCGACGCAAAGAATATGAGCTTGGTGTGATCTCTGTCTCTTTCTCTCACTCTTTCTATCTCTCTTGCTCTCCCTCTCTGTCCCTCTTTTACTCTCGCGTGTCTCTCTTTCTCTCTTTTTCTTTTTGCTCTCTCCTACTCTGAACAACGTGTCTCGGTGTGTGAAGTGTGCCAAGGACCGCCCCACTCCGCAATCCCATTTTCGAAACTAAAAGTAAAATCTAACTCATTGTGCTGTTATACAGGGAGGCCCGTTACCGTAACACATATATTTTTGTCGTGCCGTCACCGAGGAACTGTCGAATTCAGTTAGGGCGACTCAAACGGAATACGAGAGAACGGCCGCCCCTGGTCCTCCGTCGAAAAACTTCCGAGTCTAGGCTAGCTTCGCACGCAGAGGATCGAGAAGAAGAAGAAGAAGAAGAAGAAGAAGCAGCGAGGATCCATCGAGCATCTCGTGTATCGATTTCACGCGGATCCCCAGACCATTTTTCCGGAGTCGCGTGAAACGTTAAACGGCCGGCCTAGCCGCGACGTGGGCGTGTAATATATACTTTTTTCTTCCAGCGTCCTCCGGATCTCCTTTTTCTTTGCGAAACGATTCCCCGGGCCGTTTTCGCCCGGCGAGGATTGCGCAAATCTTCTCCGCGCGCTTGCGTCCGTCTCCGTCGAGCCGGGTGAAAGAGAAAAATGAGAAATAGAAGAAACCGGGCGCGAACGAAGAAGAAGAAGAAGAAGAATAAGCGGAGGAGAAGGAGGAGCAGAAGAGTGACGGAGACTTGGAGAAAGAGAGAGGATTGTTTCATCCACGAAATGCGAACTGGCGTTTTGCAGGCCAGTTCGCACGTCCTTGACACACTTACCCACATGGGATATCGCGAGACCACGTGTAACTGTGTGTGCATTAACGTGCATGCGCGTGCACCTACACGTTAGCGTGCGCACACACGTATTGCGCACACGCTCGAGCCCTCCTCCCTCTGTATACGTGTGTAAATGCCTGCCTCTCCCACCCTTGCTTGCTCTCGACTACCGCTGTGCGCGTGTAACGTGTGCGGTGTACGTTACGACGACGCGCAACACAAACGCACACGGACGCAGGAAGATGCGAAGTCGCGCGTGCGCCCGTTTCAGCGTGCGGATCCGTCGTTCTATGGCAAAGGACGCGTAGACCAGTTCTCTGTGTAGAAGTGCAAGGATGTACCCCCTCGCGTGTTCGCTCGCATGCATTCGTGGCTGTGCATGCGCACGTGGCTGTGTGCGCGCAGCCGGCCGCCTATACATATACATATACCCCAGACGACCCTCTCGGTGCTCCTCGTCTCCCATTTTTATTACCTTGCAACTGGGACACACGATGGAATTCGAAATGGACCTTAAGCCGCGAACGCAACGCCGCGAAATCCGGGCGCGAAACGCGGCGAAACCGTGTCCGCCCACTATCCGAAACTTATCTGTCCGAGATAAGAATTATTCTCGTAATAGATTCGCAACATTCTGCTTCTCTCGCAGAAGGTTTCTCCTTTTTTTTTTTCGCTTCTGCTCGCTCCACCAACACACCGCAACGTTTCCTACCCTTGTGTTGGTTTTGGCCACGATTCTTGGCGGTGCACGTTTTCGAAAAGTTACTACGAACCCACGACCACGCCGAAGCTACTGTTTCTAGCCCCTTGTTGCTGCTTCTTTTCCTCTTTCTCCACCGAATAAAAATAGAGGTACGAGAAATGTGGCTCGACGTGGATACAGCTTAAGGGTAACTGGTTTGGAATAATTGAAGAACGTCGAACGAAGACCTTCCTGTTGGTTTTGGCAACGGGTCCGAGCGAACAACTTACTAGAGGCAATTCTATCTATGCACTTTTAAATGATTCGAACGTCAAGTTCCCCTACAAGTTTTTCCTATTTATTCGTCTGTTTAAAGAACAAATTGGGTTCGGAACGGTGACAAACCCTTCTGTTGGTTTTAACGAGGGAACGTCTCCAAGTTATAAAGTAACTCGGAACAATGTCTACCTAGTTCGATGCGACTTGAGAATAAGAATTATGTCCAACTAGAATTCGTTCTTTTCTTTCATTTTTTTAGATTTAACGTTAAAATGGTTCGACAAGACATACAACGTTCAATGAATTAAAGAAATTCTTTTTTTCTTTTTATTCGAAGAATGAACTACTTCGAGAAGATAGGAGAACATTTTTCACGCTTCCGTTGATTTTGGCAACCGTTCTTAGTCGTGAAAGAGCATGTCCCGCGTCTCTAAGAAGTTTTTGACAACACTGTTCGTCACCAGAATTATTTCTGAAGATGAACGAGTTCCGAAGAACGTTCTCAATCTTTTCTACGCTCGTTTCAATTATAAACCGAGTATAATCTTGATTTCCTCGTTTCAATATACCAGCAGAACTTCGATTATCCGTGCTAATTAGCGGAGCATGGTTCAGGTAATACAATAATTACATAGCTTCAGCGGTGAACTCAATCCTTATTAAAGTGTGTAGTAAATGGTGCAGCGTGTGGGTTGGTTCAACGCAAACTGATTATTTGTGGAAAGTATTCGAACGATAAAGAATTCGAACATCAGAGGCCCGGATAATCGAGATAATCTACTGTGATCATTTCATATTTCTGGACCACCGCGATAACTCGAATTAACTCGGAATCGAACATTATCCTTGTACCAGTTCCGCCAACGATTCTTTTCTGGAAATGTTCTTAATTAGAAGCGAGGATTCCATCCTGCGTCTGCGTGCATCCGATGCCATAAATCAAATTTTACGGTATTCGCGACTCGGTAGCTGTTTTCTTTTCCTCGAAACGCTGCGAACAACGCAGTCGTTCTTCAATCCAGTGACACAGTCATTACCTCACGGCAAAAAATAAACAACTACATGCTTGTACACGTTATTGGCATAGAGGCGACAGATCTCCGGTGACCTAATGGCCGTATCATCGAACAAGACACACGTTCGGTAACCCTACTCGCTAATTACGAACAATATTACAATCCACCGTTCGCTTCCTCGACTCGTCGGACACTTAACCCCTGTATAGTCAATCGAAATGTGCAGATTATTAGAAACCTTCTGTATTTAACATTATTAGCACTAAATGTTTTCATTCATCTCGATCGCCAATTTTAAATAGAAAAAATTGTAATTTCGACGCACAGGTTCGATCCTATGTTACTACATATTTTCCTAAGCAGTTTTACAAATTAATAATTCCGAATAATTCGACGTTTCGGTCTAGGTTAAAAATAGTAACACAGGATCGAACCTGTGCGCCGAAATTACAATTTCTATTATTAACACTATGTATTCGTTAAATGGTAAATGCGTGAAATCAAAGTGATCCGTCCAAGGAGCAATATGTACTTAGCACGTTTTTCCGGTTGGTATGCTCTCCGAAACTTTTTACTCGAGGCTAATAAATCATCAGTCCCCTAGCCAGGGTTAGTCGAAATTATCCCTTCGGAAAAGAGCCAGCATCGGACGGAGGCTGTCTATAATTGTTCCTTCCAGTGATGATTATATTGCCATCATCTGGAGTCGGAGAGGAGCAACAAGAATCAGCGTTGCGCCTTTTCGAGAAACTGCCGAGGACCGGAGCTACCTGAGCCACCTCCGGTGTATCTTTCCCTGCGTTAGGCGACAGTTTATGCGGCCTTTGAGGAGTCGTAGGGAAGCGTCGGTTTCTCGGCAGGGTGTTGGACCATAAATTAAGGGAGGATGTAAATATTTGGCAATACTGTCCGGAATTATTGCGTGCCTTTCGCAACGGGAGTCCCCGGTGACCCAATGCCCCAATGACAGTCGGGGCCGCAAGGGATGTTGGCAATTTCTCTTTTACAGCAAATCGTGGCGAATGCCGGAAAGAGAAGTGACGCGGAGTGACGGAGAAAGAGTGGAGGAAGGAACAATAATCTCGTCCTTTCGGCATCCGCAAAAGTTTCCCCGAACGTGACGGCGGAGAAAGGTGGTGCGAACCGGTAGTAAAGCCGAGTTTTAGTACCCGTGATGCTTCACGCCCCCGAAAATCCGCCGCAGCCCGTCCGTGAAGAACGACACCCGGAGAAAAACGCCTACTGTAGAAAAAGGCTTCCGTCGTGTCGCGTCGGTCGATACGCAGCGGTCATTTATTTCGCCTCCGGTCTCCCATCGAAATCGAACCGCTCTGGAATTTCAAGGCTCCCAACAACGAGCAGGAAAAAAGGGACGAACCTACGCAGAGATGTTACTCTGTTGCTTGCTGTACCAGCTAATGGTTCACGCCGATCAGCTGGATCCTCACGGTTCCCATCGATCTTACATCCTACGGTTTCTAACTTTTCGCAAATATGTACGATGGAACCTCGGCTATCCGAATCTCAAATGTCTGCACTCTTCCTCCAGATGTGAATACATAAGGGATTCTGCTTTGAAGTAAATTTGTAAAGGGTTATGAGATCGTTGAGGATTCGGACCGTTATAATATTGGAATATCAACGAATTAAGTCGACGCAAGGTACACGCGTAATTTTAGAAGAAATCAAATCTGAACCCTATAAGCGCCATTTACTTCGGAGCCTCCTAGTACATGAGTATTTCGTTCAGATAAACGTTCGGACCGCTCGAGCGCTCCTTCTTCGTCATGGTGTAAGATTCTTTTTATCGAATCGTACGCGATAAGTAAATATCATGCCGGTTGTTGCTTTTACAACGGTCTCCAAGCTATCGCGAAAATAGTTTACGACTGACGGCAATAGATTAGGGTTATTATTACTTCTGATAGTTTTGTTGATTGCTATTATCGATATTAGCGTGGCGAATACCAAATAGCTAATTGCTCGACGAGCGTCAAAGAATTTTCGAATTCCATCGCGCGTGCTCACGAGGATGACGGCACACGATTACGTGCATTTTCAATTTCTTTTTTGAATGAATTATGAAATCGCACGGCGACGCGCGACGAGGCGATTCAGTGGAAAATGCTAATTCCCGGATAGTCGATTGCCTTCAGATTTATCGGTCGAACATTTTATATATTTCCTCGTTAAACCTTGCCTTTCTTCTAATTACGCATTCAATGGTTAACCAGAAGAGCACGAACCTGGCAAACTTACGACAATTAGTCAATCGCTGTGAAAATGTTGGCGAAGTAATACATAGAGACAGAAACACAATTTTTATCGGATGCTAATTTTACCAACAATAAGCTTGTAGAGCTATTTTTCTACAAATTAGGAATTGTCTGGATTGCCGATTATCGATTTTAATTAATATTGATAAGACTAGATTCATGCGAATTCCACACGTTCTCAATTAAAACATCTGCTCAAAGTGTATAGAAAAATTGTATAATTTCGATTTAATGCCAGTTTGACCTTTCAGGAAGTTCATTTCTGTTTCGTATTCGATTCACTCGTTACTCTCGTCGTTAACGTGTAAAACCGGCAGTCTGTTCGTAACTATTTAATCGTGATTTGCATAAGCTTCTTCGTTCACTGAATTGTGTACAGAATTCATCTACTTAAACCATTGGCGTCACGGCGAGTTCAGCTCGTGACATTGCATTGCTCGCTATAAATGCATAATGTAGCAGTGCTAGAAACTCGTTCGTTGCAAAAATCCTTAGAACTTGAACCGAATCGAGCTTTCGATACGAACAAGCGATCAAGAAGAATGATTCTTGTAATTCGAAGAAACGTTCGGGGAGGGTAGAAACGAACGTTCTCCCGGCGAGAGACTCCTCGGGAATCGTACGTTGCCGAAAAAGGGTCGAGTAAAACGCACGATCGAAAGTCGAAACGGTTCCCGGGGGCAGGCATCGATAGACAGTGTGTCGTGGCATCTGGATGCTCGATCTCGGTCCCCGCGAAATGTGAAAGTTCGCGTTCGTGCGATAAAGGTATTCGTCGCCGTTTATTATGCTCGTGTAACAAGCGAATCATATTTATGTATTTAGTCCATGGAAGTTTGGTGTGTGTTACCAGCACGCAATTTATGTATCTGTCCGCTGCATCGGGCATTGATTGTGCACCTTGAGGTGCAACCCGGCCGGTTCTTTTTTTATCAGCGATCGCGATTAAGAAAAGCCAAGGACAGCGCGCACGCGCGACCTTGACCGAAAAATCAGCCGCGAGTATGATTAAAAATTTGCGATCCGTGGCGGAACACGAGAGCGGTGAGGGAGGGAAAGAGAAACAGGGGGGAGAGAGAGAGAGAGAAAGAGAAAGAAATTTAGCAGGGGATAGTGTCACCAACGGAGGGGAAAAGTAAGTCATCGTCGTCGTCTCTCTCTCTCTCTCTCTCTCTCTCTCTCTCTCTCTCTCTCTCTCGATGGGATCTGCTAACGACAAGATCGTGTTTTCAGTGACGCAGGAGCTGCGGCCTCCTGCAGGAGCAAGCTGCCTTCGCAGGAGAGCAGCAACAGGATAACGCGCGCCAAGGTTGTACTGCGAATCGGGTACGAGAGAGTGAGTGAGTGAGTGAGAGAGAGGGGGGGGGGGGGGAGGGAGGGTGTTGGGGGAGAAACCCGGTCTTCGAAAGGTAAGGCCAATAATAATGATCGCCGGCTCTAATGACCGGCAATTTCCCGGGCAGAAATAATTCTGTCTGAGCCAGACAAACACCAGGCGAACGCGGCAAGACGCGACTCCACGCGTATTTCTGTCTGGAATTCCACGCGATCACTCGTTTTCACGTGTTCGCTACTTTTCTACAACCCTCTCTCGATTTTATCCGCCGTGTTCGACGCCGGAACTAAGCATTAACGCTAAACTTTTTGTTGGTTTGCACGAAAACAATTTTACAATTTCAATAATTGTCGAATAAAAGATCTAAGATGGATCGTCGCGCCGAGAAGAAATTAAAAATCTTAGTTATTAAAACATTTACGATCGAGAATTAAATATCTATATCTAAGATGGATCATTTGTTCAGCGGATGATCTTATTCCGCGCAAAAAGCAGAGTGGTTCATTTGTTTAGATAATTGTAGAAAATGTTGGACGTAAATTGAGTTAACTCGTGGAAGAACTGGAAAATGTCGGACACAAAGGAATTACCATTTGGCCGACGTATTTCTCGGACGTATTAACATATTTTGATAAAGAAAATATACAGAAGCTATGAAATTCTTAGAACGGTCACAAATGTGTGTCTTGACAAGCTAGGAAGTAGCCGTTATCGACGGTATTTAAATAAGTGCTTCATAAACAGTCGCTTCTTCAATGTTCTGAGCATGACGCTACCTTGAATAGCCTTGAATTTCGATGGCTATTGGAATTGCCTTCGGGAGGGCTTGAACGTAAGTGTTCGAGAGTACGTGGTTCCATTTAAACAAATTTAATATGGTTGCTTTACATTGTGTGTCAGGACGTGAACAGAGTTAAAAGGAGTTAACGAGGACCCTTCGGAACTGCGGAATGAACTGTTTAACCCTTAGCACTCGGCTGTCCCCTCTGAGGCACCACTAAAAATTGCTGTACCATTCTTCAAAATATTGTTTTCATTATTAAATATATCGGTATCTAATCGATTACTAAACATTTAGGTAAGTACTGCATAAGGTAATGTAGCAATTTCATATCTATAAAATTGCAAAAATCATAAGGTATGGAAATATTGTAGATCGGAAGAAATGTTTAATTTTCCAGTTAAAATAGCTCCGAGTGCAAAGGGTTAAAATCGAGTTGGTTGCGATTCGGTTGCAAAACGTTTATTCTCCATAAAGATCCGCCGCGCTGTCTATTCGTCTCTATGAAAAGAGAAACGTACTTAGTGGGAGAATAGATTTCACCTAAATAGAAATTCGAATGGGTCCGCGTCGGCCTGAAGTTAGCTAAACATAGAAACGGAACCACCACCGGTGATCTCGAGCGGAAAACAATAAGCGAATAGCCGTGCTAAAATTTCGCGGTGTTTCCGAGATTCCGGGTGCGGGAGCGTGGCTGGTGTGGTGATTGGTTCGCGCGTTCGTGGACGCACGCGTGCGCTTAGGATAGCGCGCGTAAAACGCATCCGCACGTGCCAATTCCGTGGGCACCGGGGGTAGGCAGGCAGGCACGGCCAGATGCACCTCGTGTCTGCACCTAGCACGTATTTATATCGCGTGTGTAAGACGGTGCATTAAGCGCAATATGTAGTAATCCCGAGGCGAGTCGGTTCAAGAGCCTGGCCGGCCAGCCAGAGAGCCAGGCTAGCTAGCGAAGCAGTCTATCTAGCCAGCTAGCTGGTTAGCCGGATAGCTGGCTAGATAGAGCGGCGCGCGGCAGGCCGATGAATGGGCGAAAGTTCTTTCCTCCTCTTCGGGTTCGGTCCGTAGCCGGTCTTTGTCCCTCCGTTAGCCAGCCGAGGCGCGTCACGCGCGAAAAGTGGCTCATCCGCTTTTACTTTCCACGGCAGCTTTCGTTGGCAATGGTACTAGTTACGGCTGTTACGTTAAGCGGTTACGAGAGAGAGAGACGTAAACGTTTCTCGCGCCGCGCCGGTTGCTTCGACTTGCCCGCGAGCGCGAAGTAAGCCAAACCGGCTCTCTCTTTCCCGTTACCGTGGATCCTCGTCCTCGTCGACCGTCGACGTTCCTACTTCTCTGATCCACCGAGATCTCCGCTCTCACTTTCGTTCGCGGTGCCTACGTAATGCCTCCGCTCCCGTTTTCTCTTTTTATTTAACCGAGCCGATACCTACTCCGCGTCGCCTACTCTCTCTCTCTCTCTCTCTCTCTCGTTCCAACCGCTAAGCGCTCGCTCTCTGTGTGCGTTCTCTTTCCAACGTTCCCTCCTTGCTCGCCAACGTAACAACCACTATTTTATTTCGTCAAAGCCCGTGAATAGTTCTCTCGCCGTCCCTCTCGTTACGTAGTCGTGACGAACACCGTGTCCCCGAGCTCACGCGAAACTCGAAACAACCGGCGTGGCGCGGCGCGGCGCGGCGCGTCACCGGCTCGGAAATGACCGGCGTTCGCATTTTCAGGACACACTTTTCGTACTCGTTACTCTACGCTCCGCTTAACCCTTTAAGCACCGAATTTTTGTTGTATTTTTATGCATCTATGACAATAACGAGCGTGTGCAATTTAAAACGGTAAAAAATGCGTATCGTGGCTATCGAACAGGATTCGGTCTCGGCTCGATCGCGGACACGCGTGGCCTATAAATATTATAATTTATAAGCGTGATAAAGGGAAATTTATCCGCGACAGAAGTATGCGACGACAATATTAATTATGGACGCGGACAGCTAAAAGGAAAAGCCACGAGTGTTGTGCGCCGACGAATACGTTCCGAGCTGATACAAATAAATACAACTGTTTACCGAGGCCCGGTATCAGCCAGCGATATCAACGGAGATTACGGATCGATTAAAGCTGGCTGGGTCCGAATAAAATCTCGCGTTACGGCACCATTACGACAAGTGATTTTCTTACGAGCTGCGCTCCCCGCGTTTTCTTCGATGGTTATGTATACAAGTGCATTTCCATATTTCATTTCCGACGGGTTAAGAAAGCGCCGCGTACAACCGCGAATCTTTTCAATACCGACACGCGAATCATCGTTATTTATATATTCATCGACGACGATCCACGGACGATACGCGCGATAAAAAGGAAACGAAAATTTCTGTGCCGTAGGTTAAGAATTGCAAAGCCGCCGCGCGCGACAGGTAACCCGTTGCGTCGTCGCGGTCGCGGTTGATCGATGGAAAAGAAAGTACACGGTTGCAATTGATGGTACATCGCAGGTATCAATTCTATAATAATTGTACGGAATGATATTATCTGCTACTAATCACGTTTCCAAATAGCCAACGTGACAGATGGAATTAAATTTTATATGCTCGCGCGACTGGATATTCGTAAATCATAAAATCTATCAGAGGTAACTTAAAGATGCACGCCGTTGCACAAACGTCTTTACGCACGGCACGGTGTCCATGATTTATGGCAAACGAACAATAATTGCGTAACACTAAAATTCTAGTTGCCAGACGAAAGTCAAAGTTCGTTGTTTACACGCGATTTTGATCTTGGACATTTTATTTCTATTTCATTTTCTGTCTGCACGATTACGATATTACCGACAGAATTATTTTCCAACCCTTGAGACGATCGTTAAAGCGCAATGACATTTTCTGTCCGTTACATCGTTGAAGACATATTAATTGAAAGGTGCACGGGACTAAATTGCGTCGAATAACTTGCCTAATAATACACCGGAATATACCAGAAGAATATTGAAGAATTATTATAATAGAATATATACGAGAATACAGCATAATTAAATTCGGATTAGATTTAATGTAATTGAATTAACGAAACGCTGTATCAGGATAGAATGGAAAATGTTTTGAAAAATTGTGTTTTTTTCTGAATTTGACGATTAAGCGAACAGTCCTGAACGTGATTCGCTGTTCGAGGGTTGAAGGAAGATGTACGAATCGGAAGGATAGAAAGAAGATGTTTGGAAGATGAAAGCAGCGGGATGTTTAATCGCGAGCTCTCGCGGTTGAAATTTCCCGGGAGGATGGAAAGTCGCGGCGGAAAACAGGCTGACCACGAGGCGGCAGGAATAATTTTTCTATCGAGGTCAAGTTGAAGAGTTCGAGCAGAGTCGAGGAAGGACGGTGGCCAGTGGGAGGTCATCCGTGTCGTTGTTGTTCGTTATTTTTAGCATGTTGGGGCGGCATTTTTACCCTGTCTTATTATTATCGGCGCAATGGTGTCGGACGCGAAGGATAGTATAGCTCAATGAGTCACTAGGATCAAGTCTCTGGCAGATACTGGTATCGAGATCCATCTTCTGGAACCTCGAAACGTTTACTGACATTTTATGGAGTTGGAAGAAAGGAATAACATTTGTTCGTTTCGCTCCTCGTTCTCGAGAAAATCGAGTCTGAAAGTGCAGCGAAAACGTGTACGATTAGATAAGAATCGTCCGACGCGTTTGATCATGACCAACCAATTTTACTTCCTGCATTATACTACAGCGTGCGAACCAGCCGAAACTTTCTCATACGTTTCTAAGGGTGAAAATTCACCCATTTACCTTTTCCACGCGTCGTAAAACGTTTCATTTCTTTTTGTTTGTGTTGCAAAATCTATTTCTTTGAAATGTCACACTATAATCGAAGCTTAATTCGTAGATTTGAAATGTGAAGTAAGAAGGGGTGAAGTATTATTCTAGGATCTTTTATGCAACTATGTCTGACGATCTGACTGTTAACTCGTAAAAATACTAATTTGACCCCGTTTCTAATCTTCGTCAAGATCGCGCTTTAATCTGCGAGCAACGCAAAGGCGTTTGCATGCAATTACTATGGAATTTAGGAAACTGGTAATCTCGCCCTAGGCACCGGGCCGCCATTTTGCTTCGGCGTCGCGGTTTCCCGTTGTTTGAGTTTTAAAAGGACAGCGTTCATTATATTGCGCTTTGCAGTTTGCTTTCTGCTGGTTGTTCCATTCCGTATCGTACTCTACGAACGAATTTATTAACTAACAGCTTCGAAGCTGTAGATCATGCTTAAACGACAGGATTTTTCTTCTGTAACGGTTCGATTCAATTATCGACGATCGCAGCGGGAAACGAATGAAACCGGACTCGACCCATTTGGTTTCGCGACAAACGCTGACATATATTGTAATGTATGCTAATGCAAACACGTTACAATAAACGACGGCAATGTATACATAAACATATTATAATAAATGAATCGTTTATTATCGGAGGGATAGAGACGTCCAGCGTCGTCGTGCGTCGCATGCTTCGCGGCGACACGTAATTTTAAATTTCTCGTTAGAAAATTCAGACGTAGTTTACGGTAATTGTTGGTCGAACATTGTAATCCTCGACGGCACCGCTGACGAACGAATCAAACTATTTGACGGAATTGGTTTTGTCGCTGTGTCACGTCTAACGATGACGTTGGAAAGTAAATCGGATGATAGAGACCGAGCGTTAAAACTTACTACAATTAATGCATCGTCCGGTTGTATTGCGCGGTATTTCGGCGAATTCGCGTCGTCCGAAAGAGAAGGTGTGTAGATGCGGGAGAGAGGGGGATCGATCGGGGCACAGGCGTGTGGGGAGTTGGAGGAAGAGCAACGACGCCTTGAATCTTTACCCAGCATAATTGTACGTTTAATAAGCGCTTTATCAAAGGCGATAATACGGGCGATAACGGTATGTAGGTCAGTTTGATACGAGTGACCTGATTCCTGGCTGGCAGCGCCGCGTTACCAACGCTCGTAGATCCGCATGCGTGCCACCGGCGTATACAGAATTTTCTATATGTGTACTCGGAGGCCGTAACTCTAAGCGCCTCCCGTACTCGTACCCACGTGCGCACCGCTCCGCCACCCACACACGTGCGCAACGCGCAACAACATGCTCGCGATCCCGCGCGTTCTCGCCTAATCCGACAACGCGCGCGTTCTTCACGCTCACGCGTGCCTCGCTCCCTCGCTCCCTCGCTCCCTCGCTTTTGCTCGTCGAGAGTGAAACCCGCGGACGAACAAGGTATCCGCGGATTGCGTGTGAAAATGCACGCGAACGCACGCGAGTCCGTCAAGCGGACCCGACCGACCGTTTTATACCCGACGAGCGATACTGGTTTACAATTCTTAGAAATCGCGATGATTATTCTCACGCCGCGCCGCTGGAATTCCAGTTTCTTTTCTATCTCGGCCACTCGGCCGATCGACTTGCGCGACCGAAACTCCGTTAATCCGTCTAAAGAAATGATATTTCTTAAACTGAAATTTTACCGAGCTTCGTGGCTTGTAGAGCGTGATTAGTGAGCAAAGACAACTTTTTCATCCTCTTTTGTTGCGCAGCGTTCTTTTATGAATATCTCATATCCATTTTTATACACAAGAATATTAATTCTGGGTTACAAAATACTAATGTGTCAAATAGAGGTACTTACAATGTTTTTAGAATCTTATGTTCCTCCGTCGGATCAAGAGGACACTGCCATTTGCGCGTCTTAATACGTGTGAAGGACAAAACAGATAATCGTAAACACATAATCGAAAATCGTGACAACGAACGGGACGAAGTTACACCGACCACGGTCAAAATAGTACTGCCGTTGTCACCAATGTCACCTCGGTTTTTCGTGAATGGTTAAGGGTGAGATTTAGGTGGGGGAAATGTTGTAGGTAATTTCATAAGGATATTCTATTACTAATATCTCTATTACTTTTTATTTAAGTAATAGATAAGATAGTAATTTATTTTAAAATACATATAGTAATTTTTTATTTATTAAAATTCATTGAAAAATTATTCCTACCCACTTATCGTAATAAATATATTTTTTCTAATCATTTTTTCATTAAAGTCGCGGGTACAGCTAGTAATAAATAAAGAAATAACACTTTGTTTACAGGGAAACGATTTCTAGTTTATCATATATAACTATATATATATATAGTTTTCGAAAAATGTTGTACGCCCTTGCAAGGAGTCGCTTTCCAAAAATTGGTTCGCAATTGTTGGAACTCTCTTGGTTCCGATTGTTCGAGCCTTCTTTGGGCTACGCTCCATTTTTCAAGAATTTTATGCTCATGCGCTCCCGTCAGCTAAATTGTCTGCAAAGGGGAGGTCCCCTAACGCCGGACGGCACCTAATACCGGACAGTAACTGCAGTGGAACCAAAAAGTAGTCGAACACAAAATTTCCGACTCTCGAGAAATGGTAGAATAATACGTTTGGAGTTATTTTAAGACTCAAATAAAATGACGACTCCGTAAAGAACCAGTCATCGTTCCGTCAGAACAATTTCGTATTACATACCTTAAAAAGAGACAAACGTTTAATATTTTATTCATACAAGACGAACGTTATCGTTAGTTTGTGAAAATGCTTTATGCAAATGCATATTGCAAACGGGTTACTTCCTATTTTGCTCCGAATAAGATAGAAACGTTCGTTTATCGTTGGTGAAAATATACATATTTCCGCGTACAATCGACGAACAGTTGCGACAACAATTCGGTTTAATAGAATACTCTCAACCCTTGTCGTATCTTCTTTTTAGCATTCGAATAGATCTAGCCATACAAAAAAATATAAATTTTCTCTTCTCTTCTACGATATCTTTCGGGATAAAGACGTAATCATTGTCACTGTAAAGAATAAATGGTACGACAAGGGGTTGGTCAGAGGTAGTAATTCTTTCGGGAGAGCCTAGCAGATTTAGAATTAATTATTGAACACAGAAAAGATAGCGACATTGTTCGAGCGAATAACTGTGAAAAATTGACAATTGTTATTCCACGTCAGATTGTCATTTTGCGCGTGATGGCTCACTCGAGTCGCAAAGCGGAAAATTCAGAGAACGGTCGTTTCGAACAAGGTTTGTCACCATTTAAATATTATGTCACGTAACACATATTGAATGGCTCGTTAGGAATACACGCCGATATATTACGCAGATATTTCTCCGCGTTACTCTCATTTTGTATTCACACGGCGCCCGTTAAGACGCCGTAAATTACCGTTGCGATTACCTGTACACCGTGCGTCACACACGCGCTCCAGTCATTATCAACGATGGTGCGATGATCGATCATTGCGAAAGGCGATTCGAAAATTCGCGTGTTTAGAAAAAGCTGCACACGACGCTAGACGGTGACTGTGACGCCGCGAGCGTTGTTGTTTGTCGGCGCTGATAACGGCCGACAATCGTGAGCATGAATCGTCATTGCCGTCGCGTTTCCGGGAAGGAGTGGAAGAAATTAGAAAAAAAATAAGCGAACGACGAACGGACGACATTGATCGCGAAAAATACGGAAGTCGATCCACTCGATCGCGATCGGATATATTTCCAAAATTCATTTCTGATCACTGGACACCGGATTCGATGGATTTACGCCAACAACGAGTAGGTGTAATTTAAAACGTTAAAAACATTCGACGAATTTATTATATACCTTTATATTACTTTCAACCTATTCAACGTTTCAAGGGAGAAAATAAATTTCTACGTAGCTCCGGTTTGCTGCAATTCGCGGTATATTGTTTTTTTTTTTTTTTTTTACATAGTTTTCGCATAACATGCATTAGTCGAAAACGAAATTTGGGACCACCTAACGTTCGCGTTGATTGCGGCGAAACGTTTGCGTTGATCTCGCGTCTTCCTAACCGTTCATTAAATCCGAGAAAATTTTTAAAAAAATCTTTTAACGGTAATAAAACTGTCGGACAGTTCGAGCGTCTGCCAACGATAATAGCGAATTGATAAACGACGCGATAAACGCTCGCTGGTCGGTGTTCGAAATCGAAATTCCGTGGGGAGAGCGGGGCGGCGGCGATCCGTCTTGCGAGTTTCTGAAACGGTTACGAGCAGCGGAAAAATACCGCGATCCAAAATGAAATCCCCCGGAACACCGGCGATGCAAGTTTCAAGGCGAACGGAAACAAGTTGCAGCGACTTGTCCGCATTGTTTGGAATAAGGAACGAGACGCGTTGCGGCCGAGGTAGCCAGTCGCGGCACCCCTAACGTCGTTTCTTCGCCCAAGTTTTTTTTTCCCGGCTCGACGGTGCACGCGTGCGACGCTTTCGTCATGCACCGAGACACAAAGTGCGGCTCGCCAACCAGAATTAATTCGCTTGACCCATTTACCCGATGCACTTGGACCACCTTGTACTACCGGTATCGATGTGTGTTAAAAGTGTGCGCCCACGAGCACAGCGACGACGCGTGCGCGCACATCCTCGCGCGTTACCTTTTTCGCACGACACTCGAATCGAAATCGACCGCCATGCCACCGAGCACAACGTCGATCAACATTGCTCGTCGATATCATTTTTTAATGGTATCTCGTATGTATCATTCTTTTTGAAAATTATGGCCATTGGTTTAAAAAGTAACGGTCAAGTTTGAATAATTTAGCCCTCCATGTAACTCTTGAAAAATTAAATAGCGTTCTTTTAAATTAATTTTTTCAAACGCTTCTCTTCAGTATTGCAACAGGTATTTCTAAGCTAACCAACTTGCCCGTATTTTCTTTGATCTCACAACTTTTTACGGTCGTAGAAAACTTGGCTCCTGTTTACAGGACGTTTATCTTGGGAATCTTTCTTTCTGAAAATGTAACAAGGTACAAAGAGTGGAATTGAACGGCCTTGATAACTATAGCATTCGGATCATTTATTCTCGTAGAAACGGTAGATAATACGTAAGTGGAAACGGTGGGTAATGGTCAGACGAGCTAGCCAAATCGAATTCAATGGCCGTCGTACTCGATCAATTTATTTTGACATTTGATTCGGATTGCACAAGCTCTTCTGTCTAGGGCGCGTCTCCCTCTCTCTGTGTCTCTATTACTTCGATTACATCGCACACAGATGGATTTCGTGAAAATGTACTAACGTAACTGATCTGTATGTTCGAATGACTATGATGCTTGTATTAACCCACGATACGCTCCCCGAAGATGGTTGACTGAAAGACCTATGCAGAAGAAGGCACTCCTCTAGTCGAACAACAATTAAAACCGCAGAAAGGTGGACAACGTACACATTCTCGCGCACCGTGTCTAAGAACGAGAAAGCCAACAGTGCCACGGCTTCATCGATTCTGTCACACAGTATACAGCCTAACCCCTTTTCGAAATCAATAGTTAGTTATCGACGTTCATTCATTTCCCCTATCAACGAACATTTGCTCCTCAAGACCCACGTACCCCAACCAACTAGCAATCGCGAATTTCCTTAAGATTTGTACGATTCGAAATAGGAAATCTTTGGTAGGCGTGTTAGGTCCATCGTTAACACTAACCGTACCACATTGAAACGATCAAGAAGTAATTCCATCAGAAATTACTCGATAAATTTCTCTATTTAATCACGTATTATTACAAAAATTGTGAAAGGCCTAAAAATAAGTTTCATTTTGCACGAAGATCCGCAGTCTACGTGTTACCGAATCTTTCCGTCGTGGTCGTGGCCCGCCCTTTGAGTGTGTCAGTTCCTCGCCCCGCGAGAATACTCCCGCGAGCGAAGAACAGTCGTCTGAGCGGCGTCTACGTCGGGGTTTCAAAGAGAGAGAGAGAGAGAGAGAGCCAGGAGAGCAAAGGTGTCCGAAGAGTAAGCTGACAACCGGTGCTGCTCAGCTCGCAACCCCAGGGTCGCGTTTAAGTGAATCAACAACGGCGGAGTAATAGACGCTGCGGGGAATCGGCATAGAAATGCGTCGGCCGGATAGCGCGCACCGCATCGGCTAACGTAGAACAACGACGGGCAACGGCGAAGACAGATAGACCGAGGAGCGAGGAGGAAACGAGATCTATAGAGAGAGAGAGAGAGAGAGAGAGAGAGAGAGAGAGAGAGAGAGAGAGAGAGAAAGAGGGCTTCTCGCGGTGGCGCGCTTGTGCTCCCGCAACAACGTCGGCTCTCTCGGTTCTCTCATTGACCTAGTTACCCAGTACACTTGACCGCACTCCGCGTCCCTCCCTCGACCCCACACGCCACATCCCTTCTTCCACAACGCTGCTCCCTCCCCTACTCTCTTTCTCTCTCTTTTTGTTTCCCTCTCTCGCTCTCTTTCTCGCTCTCTCTCTCTCTCTCTCTCTCTACCCTTCCGAGTGACGCGCCGTCTCTGCTCACGGAAAACCCACCGTGTCTCCCCTATCTCTCCTTCTTCCGCGCTCTCTCTTTCTAGTCTGTCTAGTCTGTCTCTGTTCGGTCCTCTCCCAACACCCCAACCCGCCATCATCGTCAACGACGCCGTCACCATCGCCGTTGTCGTCGCTCACCCCTGCCCTCCACTCGAACTGCCATGCCGGCTCACTTCGCTGCTCGCTTTCGTTCTCTCCGCGCGTACATCCCTTCTGATTCCGTCGCGTCGTTAACGTTTCTCTTTCTCTCTTTACCTCCGGACTTCCTTCCTCCCCCCTCCCGCCCCTCTGGCTCTACCGGCTCTTCTCCGTTGCTATATTCAGCCCCCTCTCGACGGCGTCGTCACGCATCGCGTCGCGACGCTCTGTTAGCTGCGACCTACGGATTCGATGGGTCTCCACGTTTTATTTATTTATTTATTTATTTATTTATTACGATTACCGTGATTAAATAAAAACATAATTAATTTTTCTACCAAGTAGAATTTCAGCTGAATTTATACGGAGCTGTCGACGTAACATATCCATCGGGTCCTGTCTTGTGCAAGGGTTGTTTCACTGTTTTACAGCAACAGCTTTACTGAAACTTTTCGAAAATTTTTTTCTGAAACTATTAGACACACGTGTGTCCCCATGTAATTCAACATCATGCAATACACGTGCTGCTTGAAATCCTCGCGAAGGACCGCGGTCACATTTGCGTGACTACTATAACCACGCAAATAGCCTGGAAAATCGAACATAATCTCCGTTCTTTAGTATTTAAAAGCGGTATGGATTTCACCATATTTATGCAGTTTTTAAAACTTTATTTACGGCTTTCTCGGCATGCTCGATGCACGTTGAATTGGGTCATAACACGATTAAACGTATCAGACAAGTTGATCGAACAAAAGTTCGATCCTCTGCAAGGATGCACGAAGGCAAAAACTATTCGATAAACTTTAATCTGGTCATCCATTGATGGTGAAAAAAAACGACTATATAAAATGGAGGTGACAAACTCGAATAACCAGAAAGTTCAATTTTTCATACAGTCGGGAAACTAGAAATTTGCCTTTTTTTGTTGAAAATTGGATATTTCACGTGAAACAACGTAAGTAGAGTGCAAATTGTGTTATATCACCAGAAAGAATTAAGTAGAGTACGATCGTCGATTACAGGAGCGATAGAATCGTTGTTTCGTTTCTGAACGGATCGTGTTCGAAATATCCTCGTGAAGTAGCAGAGACACCGCTGCGCGCCGGCAAAGAATCACACGAAGCCCGTTCTGAAACCGCCAGCATTCAGCACTCAAGTGCACTTCCGTTTGTCACCCCACAGTCTTCTGCAGTCGTTCTATTTGTTCGAGCAAGTATACAGGCCGAGTGATTCTTGCCGTTGCGCGACGACCAGCGAACACAGCGAGCGGCAAGAATCACTTAAGCATTGTATACGCGATCACGCGGCTAATGTCGTTCAAAGTGCTCCAATAATTTCTTGCCGGTCGTGCCGGTAAGCGCGGCCGGTTCCGTGTGTTCCGAGCGGCACGAATCAATCCTCGGTTCGCGTTCTGTCGTTCGCCGCGCGTTCGAATCGGAGCGGAATGATTAACGGGCGTCGGCACCGATTGCAGGTATTCCGAGAAAATTCGCCGGGATCGCTATAAATATCGTTCGCTACGGAACGAGTCGAACGGCCCGCCGCGTCGCGCCGCGGCGGATCAACACCGAGGAGCCCCATGGATACACCCGCGGATCTTTATTTCCAAGCCAATATTATCTATTGTATACATTTCTTCCTCCTCTTAATGATTCCAATGAATCGTTAACGTGTCATTGCGAATTTTTATCCAGGATGACAAATTGTCCGCGTTCATTTCAAAATACAAGAAATAACATTTCTACTGCTTGTACTTTTGATCGCCTCATTTTTGTTACAAAGGCATAAACACTGTAGTCTCGGCGTTAACCTATATAATAAAAATGAAATGCTGTTCGTTGGTCACGACATCACGTGAGAACGGCTGGACCGATTTGGCTAATTTTTTTCAAAAAATGTTCGTAACAGTCCGAATAAGGTTTGTAGAGAAAGAAAAATTGGAAAAATTTCCTTGAAAAATGAAAAATTCAGGAAAAAATAAAACTGCTTTATTCTATGGGAACAGCGTCTGTCGAGTCAGCTAGTGTTTAATAAAAGATCCGGAGGCCAGTCACGAGCACAACAGTGCCGAATAGCGTGGGTCGTGCGCGACCCACGCTGCTCGAACGGAAAGCGGTCGAAAATTGGTGTGGCAGGGAGCGCGTTGGAAAACAAACTAAAAAATCGATTACTCGACCGATCTATCTTGATACTGTACCTACGGGAGTCCTATAAATAGAATTTTCAATAATCCTGCTACAGCAAATAGAAGCTTTAAGAATGTTTTCGCAATTGAAATTGTTGTTGGTGAAGGATCTAGTATTATAAAACGAGGAGACAGTCGCCGATAGGTAACGCGTTATAAAATCCTCCCTTGGCATCATCGATAATCCCAATTGTAAATGTAACCAGGAGCAGCAAACGCTTAACCATGTTTTATGGCAGTGCAATTTATATAATGATCAGAGGATCAAACATATCCAAAATCTTACTAGAGCAGGCTTTCAATTGCCATTGGACATAGGTTGCTTAATAACTGAACCTAATATTAATGCTTGCGTATATATGATAGCCTTTTTAAATGCATGTAACTTACGTAGCTAAGAATTTTCGATTTTTATATTGTAACTAATATTTTTGTTATACCATACAATATACCTTGTAATACTCTGTACTAATCATTATATTGTAATAAATCTCATATGAGATTTCCTAATTAAAAAAAAAAAGAGAGAGAAAAAAAATCCTCCCTTCGAACGGGATGAATCGTCGGTCGCCGCCGGAACGGAAACGGAGGTACCAAAAAGTGTTTCGAAAGAAAGAAAGCAAGTAAGCGAGTGAGCCGGACAAGCAGACAATGCTCTCTCCCGACCGGTTTCTGTTCCTCGTCGAGGAGAGCCGATCGCGTATCGCGAACGCTGGGAAACGTTTTAAAGCTCGAACCAGCAACTGTATGGTTACTAGACTGGAATTCCGCTCCGGTCCGCGAGCGGGAACGCGTTCGCTCGCGCGGTCGCGCGGGCGGGTAGGCGCGGGGAGAACGCGGCCGGTTCTTACCGGCCAATTAATGCACGTCGAATGGTAAGAAGTGCATTACGCACTTGCACTCCCATGTCGGGGAGCGCGTCCGCGCACAGAAATTATAATATCGCGTGCAGGGAACGGGGAGACCGAGTCAGACGGTCGCATTTTACGCTTTACACGGTCCGGCTTTTCGATCGGGTCGTCGTCGTGACGAAATCGTGGGCGGAGCAGAAGACAACGATACAGTTAGAGCATGGCTCGAGGGGCCTCTTGTCTCGCGATCGTGCCGGTCCCTCGATGGACGTCACTCGACGGACCCGAGTAGATACGTACCACGGAACGAGGTACACTCATTTTTCTATTATTCTTACCGCGCGACAAGACTGAATTAATATTAAGTCGAACAAACTCCGTAACCTGCAACCTACCCACCAAAAATACATAGTTATAAAGCGATCAACCAAACAAGGTGTTTCGCGAAGCCCCTCGTCCACCGAGCAGCTAACCTACCAGGTTCTTGCGTACGAAACGTCCGAGTTTGAACGGTAGGTAACGCGTAACAACCGCAACTTTCTTTTAAATAACTTTATCGATCGAGGGGACCGCGTAATCAACTTGCACACGCTATCGATGAATCACAAGTTTCTTGAGAATCGAATCTTTTG
This sequence comes from Lasioglossum morio, assembly GCA_916610235.2. Classification (NCBI taxonomy): domain Eukaryota; kingdom Metazoa; phylum Arthropoda; class Insecta; order Hymenoptera; family Halictidae; genus Lasioglossum; species Lasioglossum morio. Next base: position 502,653 of record OU744331.1, read on the forward strand.
GTTATTCGCATGCTTTATTCACGAGGTTCGTTCGCGTTAACGAATGTTTAACCAATTTCGAGGTGGTGATTTCATCAGTCCGGTAATTCCGACCGCGAAAGAAACGACGTTTCCCAGGTAAATGGAACTGATTAATTGCAAGTCACACTTTCCAGTATCGGGTACTTACTAATCATCAACTCGCAGATAGCTCGAATCGATCAACGCTAAAACGAGAACTACTCGAGCGGGTTTGAAATTAAGCGATTACTCGAGACAACTACACTGACACCGATTCCAGGAAGAATTCTCACGATTATGCGATCCTTGCTCCAGCTGCATCGCGTATCGACTACGATCCCAGGAAGTCATCGTCGATGACGCATCTGTCCACACGTCGGACGAAAGGTAAATCGAAGATTCTCGTCCGAACAATAGATCTGTTTGCGTGATATCGATTCGATAAGCGGTATCGTTGCATTGTCGTTACAATATTTTCATCGCGAACCGAGATTAATGCTCGGTCACGTGGCTTCCGAAGGGATTTCAGATGGTCACTTTTCAAATGACCGTGGTCGTTAACAATTGAACTGAGAACCGAGGAAAAAGATTTCATATACGAGTATCTACTATGATGCATCGAATTTCAATTCGAGCGTCAGCATAAAATTACTTTCCAGCGTGATTGGTTTTCGAAGAAAATTACTGGAAGCGTGCAGAATCTTGTAACTCAACCTTAAAGGCAAAGTCTCGTTCCAAAGATCGGTATGGAGATTCAACAACGTCTATCGTGCATCGTAATTTGCATTTAATATCGTTCTAGAAACAATGCTCGCAGAAATCGCTGCTATCCTGTCGATTCACGATACCGAAAGCGAACATCTTATCGAGTAGAGTAGACTGTTGCGTAACAAGTCCTCTGGCCGAGAAAGAGGAGCGAGGAAACGCGGAATTATCGGGCAAAGGAAAACGAGAGAGGACGCAGGTTCGCGACTTGGAAGCAAGTCGATTCGAGAGTGGCCTGACAAAGAGAGGTGTATATCCTTCCCGGCGGATACTCGGATACTCATCGTTCTACGTCAGCGCCTCTTTGCAGCAAGTTCTCGATCCCTATCAGATCCGATTGATCGATCACCGATCGGGAGAGCAGGTAGCAGCCCGCAAACCGGCAGTGAGCAGTAGGCAGTGGGCAGTAGGCAGTAACGCCGCGAGTAGTTAGCTGCTCGGCGTTGCACCGGTGCAGCCTTGAGCCTATTCCACGCACGAAAGCCCCCGCCGCACGCCTGGCTGCACTCTGCACTTCACGTTCAGACCCCAGACTGACTAAGCTGACTCGAAAAAACCGCGTCTACCCGCGACAGTATTCGGCTGACGGTAAATTTAGTTTTCGCCAAGCCCGATCCCGGCCCGCTCATTTTCTTTCTCCCCGCTTTGGTAACCCGGACACTTCTCCTGGCAGACACCTCGCTCTTGCCACAGCTCTGTCTCTCGCGAAATTCCTTCCAACTTGTCCCTTCCTTTCGAAAGGACAATCCTTTCCATCAACGATCCACCGTGCAAAACTCGCCAATCTCGAACCATCCATATTCCTTTGTTCAATACTTAATACAACTAGGTATGTATATTTATTAAGTAGAATTTCTTCTAAACGAAATACAAACTACAAAAGATCTTGTTAGTAGTCTAGACAAGACTCGGTAAGAGACTGATCAACTATCAGCATTTCATTTTTATTATATAGATTAGGAAGATTTTAAATAATACATACATTTCGGTTGACTACACACACAAGGGTTAAACGTTCTTTCCGATGATGTCTACTTTCTTGGATAATAACGATTAGACCGAGTCAAGGGTCGAAGCCAAACAGAAATATGCTGTTTCTTTTGACGAGCCGATGTTCAACTGTTTTAGGATGAAAACGTCGCGAAGGGGATAAGAAAGAAAGGACAAGTTCGTGTCCGCGAATGTTTTCGCGAATGCGCACCTGCAGAGCCGTGACACGCGACCGCCATAGCACGCGGCCCGTTCCGAGGAAGTGGCGCAAGTATGTTGCACGCGAAGTGCATCTTTCATCTCGATTTATCGAACCAGCCGCCGCCGCCACCGCCGCCGCCGCGTCCGGAATCGGAACGCGATCGTTTTCGGGCGGAAAAGCAGTGTGGTGGAACGGGTAGCGGCGTGGTGTCGGCTAGGCATCATTATTGGTGGATGGTCGATAAAGTTAGAGCGAGAGATGGGCAGCGTAAACTTGCTCCCGATTTAGAGCCGAGCCCTTTTTACACGAAGCCAAGTAGGCCATGCGCGAAGGATGACGAGACGGCGCGCGCCGTGGAAAAATATAACATTTTACGAACATGCAACTCGCCGCCGTTGAGTATCGCCTCGCATCAGGCTGCTGTTCTTGCGTACCAGCCGGCCGGCGCGGCGAATCAATATTAGAAAATCGCAGTCTAGTTTGCTAAAAGGAGAATCGCGATCGCTCTCGCGGAGGCACTCGCCGCGTTCTCGCCCGAAATAACGACCAAGATATTCCACCTTCGAGAATAATTTGGTCGTTCGATGCCGCGTGCCAGCCTTTATCAAAACCGATTCGGCGATCGCCCAGGAAGCAGCGAGGGGTTGATGAACCGAACGATAACATCTGCGGAAGGACCCCGACCGAAGACCGGGTTCGAATTATCCATCACGGATCACGGAGAATAAACGGTATAGTAAGATGTTCCAGGCAGATTTCAAATGAATATTTTAGGTGAAAACAAGTAACCAGAAAATTGAGAAGCTTAAGCAAGAACTGTATGTGAAACGAAGCAGGTCAGAAAGGTTCAGTAGGTGGAGAATCGTTCCCGGTTTAACTTTGCATAGTTCAATATTCAAAAGGTGCTGTCCGAAAATAGTATAGGAATTATTCGAGGACAAAGTTTACGCGGAAAACACGAATAATAGTAACGAAAACAAGAATGAACTTATCTATGGAAGTAATTGCTATTTCTTACGGAATGATCTTTCACCTTTCGAGAACTATTCTTGACCTAGATGCAAGCGATTTTCGAATGATCGCGTTATAGTCCGTTCGAATGTGACGCGCAACAACGTTGAACGCGTCACGAACAAAATCTGAAATAGTGAAACTAGAGTGTGGGAAATAATCAGCGACAAGGTGATAGAAATGGTTGAAAGTCAAACGCGTACGTATTTGTTGCATACGAACAAAGTCTCTTGAATGCAAAAGATTTTCGAGTGATCGCATATTCCGTTTCAACGTGCCTCAACGATATTACATCGTAGAGTGTACGGTATAATCAAAATCTAAAACACTGAAACCGGAGTGTGGGAAATAAACAACGAGACGAGGTGATAGAAATTGTTGCACGTCAATGGCGCGTGCGTTGGAATAAAAGTCTCCCGTAAACAATTCGCGGTAGGTTTTCCCAGGAGTGTCTCCGAGATTTCTAAAACCTTGGCAATTCCGCGATAAACGAGTCCCGAGCGGCGCGATATGTTACGATTTCGCGAACCTGGGAAGAAAAAGGCCGGCCGATCATAACGCGGCGGTGTTACGATGATTCAGTGGTCATAACGCGAGCCATCGGAACTCGGTCAGGCACAGTGGAGCAACGGGCATGCATCAACGGTCTCGCGGAAAACACGAGTGCGCGAGGGCGCGCGACGATTTCGCAAAAATTAATCGCGCTCGTAAATTTATCGCGTTTCTATCGTGAGAATCTCGGTGCCTCCTCGGGGCGCGTACCTGTGGCTTGCGATGTAAAAGCGGAATCTAGGCCGATATAAATAGGCTGACACACCACGGAATAACAGGTAGCCTTAAACGCCGCATTACCGCCGCGGATGTTTTCGAAAAGATCCGAACTTCAACCGCAGCCTCGCCTTTTCGTCGGCAGCTCGCTTTTCCGGGCTACGCGATCATTCTTCTTTTGCTTGCACGCGATCCATTGTTCGTTGATTTCACCACCAATTTAACGATCCAACCCGTTAACGGTGTTCTGCTCTGCGATCGTCGTTCAAAACTCTACCAGTTTAAAAAAAAAAAAAAAAAAAACAACATATTCTATCTAGTACAATGTATTTTTTTCAAGTGAAAATATTTGAAATTGCACGAGTTTCCGATACTAATAAGAACATTGGTCACGAAACTGGAATCGTTACCGTGTACACCAAGGCGTAGTATAAAAAGCGAACTGCATATTTACGAGACACCGGCAGTTTATTATCCGGGAAGACCGCTCGAAATATTTTCGTGACAATCTTTACGGAGCACTATTTTTGTTTCTTTTATATTTATAAACGCGAAGACGGGCAACGCGCAGAGTTCCTCGGGACGTATTAAATCTTCTGGAAGCAAAAACGAAAGATACGCGATGTACAAAATTTTAATCATCTTCGAAGAGTTGCGTTGATAAAAAAAAAAACCAGAAACCTGCGAGAGTCACTTGGAGACGCGAGTATCAAATAGAAATATAGACCGTCCGCTTTATGTATATAATATCCACGAAAACGCGCGAAGTGTAAAGTAAACGGTTGCGTATTCGGCGCGGCGGCGCGGCGGCGCGGCGGAGGAAGCCTCGCTGAAAGCCCACGCGAGAACGTGCGAAATTGAAACCGAAATTTTCTTGAAAAGAGGGAACTTGACACCTGACCCGGTTTTTTAGTAGCTCGCGAAAAACTACCCCTTTCAGAAAACTATTTTAACTGGAAACCCGTGTGCCGTCGACTCGGCCGGACCATGCCGGAACGGGGACGAGTCCTCCGATTCGGGCTTAAAAACGCAGGAGCTCGAGATGCATACAAACTGCACCTCCTTCTTATTCTTTTTTTCCCTCTCCCCCTTTCCCTTCTCCGGTCTTCCTGTTCTGTGTGCAACGAGCACACGTACCGAGAGAGTTTGCCGGAGCAACGCGTCCCGCTCCGTTGCACCTATCCACGATACCGTACGCGTTGCAAGCAACAGAAGAAGAAGAAGAAGAAGAAGAAGAAGAAGAAGAAGAAGAACAAGAAGAAGAAGAAGCAGAAGAGGGGACAGAGAGGAAAAAGAAGAACGCCTACCGGCATAAAATCCCCGCTAGTTATGGTCCGCGCTGTCCTAATTCCGACGCGACCAAACAGCGTCCCTTTTCAGCCGGAATGAAAAGAAAGGAAGAGGAAATTACGGTGCGCCGATCGCTTCTCTATCCTTCCAGATAATTGATACAAATTAATGCGTACCCGTAGCATCTTCTATCGGACAAGAATACGAAGAATTGCGCGTCAAACCAGTAATTAGTTGCGAACCGCGGACCATAGAGATGGTCCAATTGAAAACAGATTCCTCGAAGTTGCAACTCGGACGATTCTTCGTTTGATAAATTATTAATTACTTTATTCAATCCCGCGGCTATGAATCAAACTTGGCTGTATGTATTTAACGAATGCTCTGAAAGTGGCTGGTCCGAATTAATTTCGAGTTCGTGCGATTTTTATCATAATACATACAAATAAAATACAATATAAAACCGATCGTTTGCCCTCTGTTGGCAGGTTCGACGTTGAAGGGGCTACTTTCGCCACTTTTGCCGTGTATTCGCAAGAGGATGAAACTCTCGATGCTTCAGCTAGACCCTAACAGACGAGGCTGCAATAACTTCTGCCAGTTCCGCGACACGCGGACAGATAGAATAGAGGTCCGTGGCAAGTTCTACAGATTTATAGATTTTCCGAGAGAGCTGGAGGTGTCCGGGGAGTTTCCGAGGAGGCTGGAAGGAACTCGGTGAGGAAACTGTCGCGTCTTCGGTCCCAAGGGCGAAACTCCGAAGAGCAAGTTTCTTCCTCGCCGCGCGGCGACGATGTTTCGCGCGGTTTCGACGCACCACGGCCGCCGCCGCGCGCCGCCGCGCGCCGCCACACAACGCAGTCCGAGACAACGCGTTTTGCTTCGGTGCACTTAGCTACCTTTGTGTCCGTTTTTCTCTTCCTCCGGCCTCCCCCGCACTTCTCGGGGAGGACAAAAAGTCGCGGCGGCATAAAACCCCTAGACAGCGGCGTGCCCGCTATTATCGCGTGTATATCAGCACCGTCCCAATTCCGGCGCGTATTGTGTCACTCGATTCTGCCCCAACGCACAATGCCCCGGCCCGGAATCGACCGATTTGCCCGACCATATTCTCGCATCGAGATCGAATTGCTTTTTCTCCGACAAAATTCTATTGGAACTTGTAACTAATTGTTAGGATTCCATGCAACAGGACAATTAGAAGATGAAATTTTGTAACATTTCGAAGTCGTAAACGGTAACGCTTGGTACGCGATGTTTATTCTTGACACAGAAAGATGCTCTACATTTTGGGACACGGGGCGAAAATATGAAATAGGGTCGCCGGGTTATCTCCAAGAAGAGAAGCAACTTTCTCTGAAATAGAAGATGCTTTGGACGGCTAATTTCAAACATTTACTCCAATTTCTACTTTCATAGAATTCTGTTAATTTATCCTGAATTCCAACTTGTAGAAGCCACGAGGAGGAAAGAAAAGTTTGGTTCATTGATATCGACAAGGAGAGTCGCAAAATGGGTCGAGTCTCCGTGTTTGCCACAGGGAGAAGCTCCATTTGATCTTGGAAATATTTTTGTAACATTCAAGGTACGCGAAAACGTTTCGAAAAGGCCAGTGCGCGTCGAGTTTTGGAAATTATTTGCGATTTCACTCTGTGTTTTGGTACTGAAAAATCCATTTATTGCCTCGGCTACACTGGTATCTTCTACAACAAATTCCCGGCGGATATGAAAATTTCCCATCCTCGTGAAAACCGGTGTTTGGGGTTTCGGCGGTGACGATAGAATCGCTGGAATGTTTTAATCTTCTCCGATCGATAGTTAGGGGATGTTTGACTGTGTGAGTGGAGTGATTCGAAACGAGCGGATCATGTTCGATGATAAAATTGGCCGGTCCAGTCGAACAGCGAAATAATGAAATTTCTAGAGAAAAGTAATGTAATAATTGATTGGAGTGCCTGCATTAGGACGTTAAATAATAATTATTTCGACCAGCACGTGTAACACTAATAGATTCGAATACCGCGGATTTAATATTTCAGGGCGAATGGAATAATGCGCAACCGATAGTCCGCAGCTATGGAAACTTGTAATTAATAAAGAGCGCAACCTATATCGGTTTTGTATTAGTTTATAACATTACCGTAGCAGGAAACCTTTCGATTACAGTGTGCCCAAGTTATTATTAAACTTTACGAAGTAAAAATAATAACATCGGCAATGTTTCAGAATAGATTTCGCTCTGCACGGCCCATTTCGCTCGTGCGTTAGTTTTCGCCGGTAGTACACCCTCGGCAAAATTTTTTATATCTTTTCTAGTATAAAAACATAACGAACATTAATTTTTATATTAATGTTCTCTTTGTAGTCGACTTGATCGTTAGTGAAAATATTGTCCACATTATATAGAGACGAATGTGTATATGTATAATAATTACAGTAACGGGCGACAACTCGAGTTATTTGATCGAATAATTTTTGCCAGGGTTGGTACGCGAAAATATTTCCGAAGTTCTCTCTCATTAACCCGCGCGTGACCCAACTTCTGAGCATTATCGTATGTGAAATAGAGCAAGAGGCGTGGGTGTGGGTGCTCAAAGCAACCACTAGCTTATCGATCGTTCGCTTTCCTCTGGATTGTCCTAAAAGTTCGACGAGCTTTTTCAACTTAACCCCTTAATGCACAAGACCGGAAACTGAACGCAAGAACTATGACACAATCTTTATTCGCGTATCGGAAATTCGCCCTAACTCAGCCGTGTGTACGATCGCTAGAGAAACAAACAGCGAAACACAATAAAATAGAGACTGCGATATGAATTTTAACGAGTGAACTTGTTCAGGGAAGAAATCCAATTTCCTTTCATTTCTGTCTCGATGAGCACGCGTAAACCTCTATATAAACGATCCGTTTGTATCCAGTCAAGAGATAAAGTAACAAGTTACCCGTAAATAAAGGTAATTCCACTTCGAAGTTATCCAATTAATATCTGCTTGATACGTAGCTACTTTAATTGACCCATCAACGAGCGAATTCTTGTTGGACGATTTTGGAACGAAGCTGTTCGTTGAGGGATCTTCAGTGTATTACGGGAGATTATGGAAAAGGAAACGAAAACGTGTTGCTTCGGCAGCAAGTTATCGTACATCTCTTTTCTTGATTTGTTGAAGCATTTAAATCTTGAAACGACAGACAAAATAATACGAAACGAAGCCTTGTATAAAAATACATTTTATAGAAAAATTTTATACAGTTTTCTAAAAAAAAACATGAAAAAAAATAGTTGCGCGTACATTGGGGTTGAAATGGTAAGAGCCGTCGAGGGATTAATCGTGGCTCGTACGAAAAAACAATTCCCAATTGGATTTTATATTTTTCGTGGTGTATCTCGGTAACGTGGAACACGTTTCGAACAAACATTTACCGTAGATTTTTCTGCAACGAGAACCGAAATAATAAACTGATATTATTTCGCAAAATAAAAAATGACTTGTACGAACAGGACAGAAAATATAATAGAAAGAGGCAGCATAATAAATATAAATGGGTTGAAGTAGTCGTCGAGGGGTGAATCATGATGCGAACGATAAAATCGATCCCCAACAGGGTGGGTATGTTGAACCACGTACCTTGATAAAGTCAAATAAATTTTTCACAAAAATCTAGCTTGTATTTTCGCAAACGAAGGCTCTCTAAAATAATATAAGAACCGAGTTACTTCTCAATGGGGTTGAGGTAACGTGGAAATGCAAACTGAAGCAAGAATGCTTGCTTTTTGAAAAAGAGGCGGTAGAATAATTTCAAGGAAAAGCGATATTCTTATTGGGGCTGAAGCAGAAAGTCCGGTCAAGGGTTAAACCGTGTCCGCAGCGAAAAGAAAGAAAACGATTCCCGATCGGTGCGTGTATCTCGAGTCTCGAGTTTCTCGCGATCGTACACGCGCGGGCGTAGATCGTTCCGTGTGTAAGCTCCATAAAGGCGTCACGCTCCGTAAGCAGAGCCCTCCTTGATCCAAATTCCAACCCGGGGTTGGAGGTTGAGCGATTCAATCTGACTTTAATGTTCACACTGGACAAAGCTGCTGCCGGTACGCGTTGAACTGTGAACCGCTTTCACCGTTTTATTTTTTTCCATTCCCGAACCGATTAACAAAGGAAATTTTTTCACTAAGCCCGGCCGCGAGGTGGAGAAAGGGGGTCTCGGCCAGAGAGAGAGAGAGAGAGAGAGAGAGAGAGAGAGAGAGAGAGAGAGAGAGAGAGAGAGAGAGAGAGAGAGAGAGAGAGAGAGAGAGGTGAAACGAGCCTCGGTGTGTTTGTGTGTTGCAAGCACCGCTCACGAATCACTCCATGAAATATTTCACGTATTCCGAGAGCCACGTGTTTCCGAAGAAAGCGCGCATTCCCGGCCCGAATCGATTTGGAATCGCGTCTCCGCCTCCTCCGAGGAAAACTTCGTCTCTCCGACCGTAATTAGAGATCGTATCTGGCCCTCGGAAGAGTCAGGAACGTTATCAACCCACGGCGAACGTTTTCCCGGAACGATACAGCTTCGTAAAATCTATAGACGCGGAAGATTAAATCTAAACACGGTAGAACCTCGCTGGTTGCACGAAACGGGGCCGAAAACGCGTGCAAAAATCGAGGTCGGGTTTCGTCGTAGAACGGGATGATAGGTAGGAGATTTCAGATTTTTTATCTCCCAATTAATGGAATTATAAAAACGTTTTCATGGCAATTTACTAAATAAATACAGTCAATATACTTTAAGTCTAAATATTGTAAATTGAATCTTGTGAATTTTCTAAGGTAAGATATATCAGAAAGAAGGAGATGCAGAAATTTCAGCGCGATGATCGTCGGTTTTATCCGATAAAGTTGACGATAAGAAAAAGTGGCTAAGCCTTTGTTGGCGTTTTCGGTTTACGTATTGCACGACACGGATCGAGCCCGGCGCGACGTCGCAAATGTATGAAATAACGGCGCTGCAGCGTGACGCTATGATTTATTGCACGACGAGTTGTAAAATTTTGTTTGAATGGTTATTGTAACGCGGCGAGCGCGCCACGGAGAGAACGGCCCTTGCACGATTTGTTGTGCGACGCGATTGCAGTTTACCGCGGCAGCGAACGACGGCTCTCCCGCAAAACCTGTCGTGTTGCAGGCTTGATGAACGACAGATTGGAACGTGTGTGCTCGTTCGGCGACCAGTTGGAACGATTTTCTGTGCGATTTCAGCCGCGAACAGAAGCTTCGACTTCTCCTTGCGACTGACAATGAGCGTGCTACCTCTCGCGTCGCGCCGCGGATAGCGTTATGACAAATCGTTAGGCGAGTGGGCGGTGCGCGAGTTGCCTCGGAAAACACTCCCTTCGCACCCATTTTTATCCTTTCCCCTACGAAATTCACTAGTATACAACAGGGAAAATTTGAAACTATATTTACAGCCGTTCGCAGCTCGAATCGGTTAGCTTCCAGTTTTTCTTTTTTTTATGTTCTGTTCATTGTCAAACCGCTCGATTGATGCTTACCGTTTTGCATAACGTTTTGAATAAATTTACTTAACAATTAGTAGACTACCGATTCTTTATGTAAAATAAAAATGTTCTGTCTGTGGGCAGAAACGGAAATTAAAGTATAAAATGTATTTGTGCTTTTAGTCAGTTTGGTAACTCGAACGTAGCATAAAAACATCCTGAAATTCTTCTAATGTCTAACACATTTTTGTATTTATCTATTAATTAATTGGAGATTGAAATATTATTGGTATTGTTTCTAAACCGAGGATGTTTATAACAGCTGCTGTGCTACGTGTTGTCCTGGCAATTTAAATTTTAATACAGATGCTACACGGCCTTGAAGTTACATGTCTATAAATTTATATTACACGTTACGTATTCATTACGACATTCAACCGAAAGCGAAGCTAATGTACATTTTATAAAATACGGCTGAAAAGTGAATAAAATATGTGCAAGGAAATTGATGGATATCTTTCGGTGAGTATGATTTTATAAATTCTGAAACCGAGATTCGATGTAATTGTTTCGGTACTGAAATTCTGATTGCAGCGAATGCATTTCATGAAACACGAACGTGTACACTTTTCCAGATTAAAACTAAACAATTTATCTGTGTACAGCATCATTTCCTACCAACGCTGTTCTCGTTGAATAATAACACTGTTTCGTGTACACTTGTACGCTGCTCTAAATGTAAAAATCATTTTCCTGAATGCACAGTAATTTCACTTCTTCTCCGTTACATAGGAATGACCACAGAAATTCCACTACTTGAGAGATATCACTGTTTTCATTATACTTTACTCTCGCACGAGCAGTAAATGACTATGTTATTACAATATCGTTGCATCGGATTACGTAAAACTGCTAAAAGACCAAGCTAAAACAAGTTGGTGTAGTCGTCGCGTTCGCCTCTAAAAACGTCTCTAAATATCGAAGAAATATATTTCACGTGTTTTTATTTTCCGAGTGAATATCAGCATAAATGTTCGTTTCTATCGATCGTATATTTGTTTATAAAAGATGTATCGATGCTCTCGGCGCACCGATTCGATCAATATTTACTGAGAAGTTGATGAATTGCAGAATTGCTTCCAAGTAAAAATTGATCGAACCAGTGCGCCGAGAGCATTAATACATCTTTCATGAATATCAGTATATTCAAACTATCACTCGGTAGTGATATCTTGAAAATAATTCACTTGATTACTAATCAACTATGAAGATTGAGATGCTATTGCAGAAGTAGCGCAATGATCAAGCATTGGAGTAAGTAACTGTACGTAGCTCGAGGTGTAAAAAAAAAAAAATGTCTGGACCAGAAAAGATTCCCAGTGTTCCCAGAGTGTGTCGAAACAGTTAGAAAACGCGTGAAAGGTATCGACGGTTGATTTTCGAGGATCGGAGGCGTGCGCGAGTCGAAGTCGGTGTTCACGTCGCGCGTCGCGCGTCGGCCGGGCCAAAGTGGAAAGGGGCTATTTCACAAGTTACAAAAGCGATTTGGGCTTGAAGTTCGGTCAGGGGAGAGCCGCAGAAGCCGGTGAGGTAGGCACGGCCAGGTAAAACTCGGCTCGCTCGTTTCGTTTCGTTTCGTTTCGGCTCGTCACGGACCGGTGCCCTGCTAGCTTTGCCCTTGACACAGTTCTGCTCGCGAGAGAGGAGCGCTCTTGCTGGCTACAAACTCGCTCTCTCTCTCTCTCTCTCTCTCTCGTGTCTCCTCGTGTGGACCGAGGGCGCCTCTGTCTGTCCGACTGTCTGTCCATCCGTCTGTCCATCCATACGTTGGTCTGTAATCGCGAGCCGCTTCTCTTCCAGACGGTTCGCAGCAGCGCAGCGGCTTCGTCCGCGAGCTCTCTCGCTCGCCATGCACACGCACGCAGTACGCACGCGTTTCGCAGCAGCCTAACCAATCGAAACGCGCACAGAATCAACGGGCCCACCGGATTGTGAGAGAGCTCGTGGATCGGCCGGGGCCCGTCCGACGATTTCGAAACAGCCGTAACTAAGCGTTCATCATCCGTCCCCGGCGCGGCGTGGCGCGGCGTGGCGCGGCGCAGCGCGATCTCTGCGGTTACCTGGCTCCGTTTCAAAACGTGCGAAATTCGAGACGGATTTCTGCCAGAGATGGTCGTGATCTTTGTCCGAACCCCTGCCACAGCCGATAAGTAACGCGCTATTTTTAGCTTGCTCGGTTTGCCATACGAAATGCCTCGTTTCGATCCGATCCGATCCGATCCGATCTCCTCTCGCGAACTTCATCATTCTTTATTATCGATCTCGCGTTCCGTTAATCTTCATCAATTTCGAAGACGAAACAAAAATATTTTCCATCGATCGCAACGAACGCGGGCCGAGTTAAATGTTCCTCTATCAATTCTGTCAGACTGAGACTAACGCGTCGAAGCTGTTTCAAGCTTGACATTGATACGCACGATTTTTATTGCGCATAAAGGTCCGCAGTCTGGTAAGAATAATAATAGTATATGCCAGAGTGGAAATACGTACAATCCACTTCATCCGGTAGTTAACTCTAGAACTACCAACAAGAAGAATTCATTGCTTTGTAGAAACGATAAGATTGAACGCGTTCGGATTCGCCTGCTACGGCAAGGAACATAGAAGTGTATTCGAAACAGTTCTCAGGAAGAAGTTTCTCCAATTTCCAATCTAAGAGAAAAAGAATCAGGAATAAGCGGTTTTAACCGTTCCGCGGTAGTTGCGGCGATTGCACGATTCTCTGATAAAATAGTTATTGAAAGAAAGGGTTTGTAGAGAATAATGATCTAGGGATCCAGGTGTGGCCGAAGTAAGTTGTTCGGTGGGCGAGCGTGCGCGTTTCGAAAAAGTTCCCACCGTGTTGGCGCAGCCTGGCCCCAATCGCTAGGTTCGGCTCGGAGTAATAACCAGCCGGCCTATTAAAATATTGACGAATTAAGGGGAAAGCGAGCCGCGTAGAAAGAGAAAGAGTTAATTGTAGACCGTGCGCGATGGCTCCCTTAACCTTCCATATGCCGTTCTTACATACTCGGCCACGCATCCGTCTTTCGTGCAGGTGTTCACGCGTGAAGCGTGTCGGCAGCGTCGTTGCCGCGGCTGCTTTATATTATATTAAATACCACGTCGTTCTTTCAGCGGAAGACAACAAAGCGCCAGCGCCCGTTCGCTGCGGCAAACGTTGCCAGCCTCGAACGAATTCCTCCCTTCGGAGAATATCGTTCGTTTCGCGCGGCGAAATTCTGCTCGCTTGCCTCGTTAATCAATAAAATAACTTGCACCCTTCACCGTGAGACATCTACTTGGAATTTTTCTCTTGAACCCTTTGCTACTCTCCGTGTAGAGAATACATTCTTGACCAATCGTGTTTACGTTACACCACGAAACTGTGCCGTTCCGATCAGAAAACTGCCAGGGATACGCGTTGACAAACGTGTCAGCAAGAGCTCGAAATAATTAAAACGCGAAATAACGTTGAGCTGTTTACTCGTCGCGCAAAAATAATAAGATACTAATTGGCGCGCGAGAAACGAGCCCGCCGCGGCCTATTTAATTATCGGTCGAATCGGGGTCTCGGTGCAGGAATATTTTGACTAATACGAAAGTAGAGTCGGTCGCAATTGATGTCAGCTGCTCGAGAACTACGGTACTCGTTAATTGCTCGCGTGGATTACCCTGCCGGCCAGCTGAACCGTAATGTTCCAGTATTTTGTGGACATTAATTTAAGGGCGGATCTGATTAACGTCAGCTGCCCGTGCCGCGGGCATAGAGACTCGTTAAGTGGCCCCGCGAATCATCATTACCTAGTATTTACGTTCACGTCAGGAACGGCCGAGTCAGGCTGAATAGTTTCGGGGCGGCAACGCGTGGAGAAGCAGGTCAGCGAAAATTCAGTCACCGGCCAAGTACCGCGTCGACCCGTTAAATGCTCGCGACCCTTTAACCTATTTCTTCAACGTCGGATCATCGTCGAACCCTCAAATCTTTCCGATGCGACGCGACGCGACGCGACGCGACGCGTCCGATCGCTCTCGAACAAAACTTCCGAGTTTTAATGTTGACTTTGCCACAACAGTAACAGTTTAGTACAGTTCCAACCGGCTTAGTGACTAGTAACATTCCACTGAATTTGATTACATTGTTCAACTTCGGTGATCTAACGAGAACCGGTGCTTTCAACGGGACTACGGTTCTTGGCAAATAGTCAGTTTAATGAATAACAAATTTGATTACTTTAATTGCTCACAGACGCGGACTTTTCTTGATAATGGTTCAAAACAGAACCGAAACGTCGAAATTATAATTCTGCAAAATTGCGAATTTTTGTATTCGTGATCGAACCTGTAGCGCCGATATCATATAGTGCATATTTAATGTCGAGCCCCGGCCTGCAAATATTGGACGACTTCGCCGGGAAGTTCGCGAGCTTCTATTCGGAGGTCAAACGCGATCGCTAGTTTGCTGTCAGCGATGCACGATGGTCCTCCAAAACTAGTTCCAACGTTCCACGTGTCGCGGATCGCGTTTTCACGTCGCGCCGCACCAGCGGATCGATAGCTTCTCGATCGAGAATGATACACCAACTTCCACGGGAAATCTTTTATCGACACTCGACAACTTCTACGAAGAACCCGTATCTTCCAAACAACCTCGAAGGTGCTCGATCGTGGATCTCCGTGCCTTCGTGCGAATTTATAAATTAGACGTAAATGATAGTTCTATCTTATTTTTGGCTACACACGATGTCGGTACAGAACGAACATTATTTAATCTGTCTGCCACTTGCGAAGGAAGTAGAATGGAATTTCTAGAATGTCTTTTGTGAAAGCTGTACTCTGTTAAACTGATTCTGTTAAGTTCTCAATTTTTAGACAGACATTGTTGCAACAATTGAAGTGGTTGAAGCAGTTGGCGCGGGTGTACAAAGTCCATTTTTGGGCAGACTGTGGACGACGGTTGGCCAGAGCGGTTGAGGCAGCAACAAGCAACGATGCGGTTCAGGTAGCACTGTCGCAGTGTCACATGTGTAGAACAACAAGTCGCGAAATTATTCAGGACAGGTAGAGTAACGTGTAATGGCTACGTCGTGAGCAGTATTTCCCATCGGTAGATAAGTACATTCAAGGTCAGCCGCAGTGCAGCAGACCGTTTCAACGTTACACGCTTTCCCCGGTGGTGGTTCTTTATCGACTCCTTCAGTCGATAATCGGTCTACACGCGGTACACCGAGAGAGGGTGAGAGAGAAAGAGGGCGAACAAGGGGTTGGGAAAGGAAGACCGCGACGTTGGTTCGAACGAATTTGCTGGTGAGAGGGTGGATCCTTCTAGCCAAACCACTATGTTATCTAGGTCCGGGTTAAGTAAAATTAACACCAAACTTACCACGGTCAAACGATCGATCTTGTATACAGCAAAAGTAAAAAGCAAGCGAGTAAAGTAATGACATCCATCGACATCAAATGAAATCCAATTTACCAGTCTCCCCCTCTTCCATTCTCGCTATCGCCTAATTTCAGCTGGTCCTACAGCTGTTTAAGACGGTGGGTTCCTAACCAACATTTAAAATCAGATTAATTAGCACGAGAAAATCTCGATCGAAAAGTCAAGTTAGATAAAAATTAAGAACAGAAGACAAGACCTGAAAACGGGGACCAATAAATAAGTCCATAAAATCTCTTAATAGAAATGCGTTGCGAGAGGCAACGGCGATGAGAAGTAATTAAAATCGCGAGAGTTCCTCGCCTATGGCGAACGATCGATGCGATTTCGAACGATCGTTGAAGAAATGGCAAGAGCGCATGAATGAGCTTAGAACCATTGAAGCCCTTGATCGGGATAGTCCAGGAAAGCAAGAGAGTTGCGAGACCGGGAGGAACGAGATCGACCGTTGAACGACGATCGTTTTCACAGCGTGCCAGCTCCTATCAACGAGAAAGAACCGCGGCTGTCGTTCCGAGGCGTTCGCGTTCGATCGTTGCGCCTCGTCGACGCGCAAGAATGGAGCGTGATTCCGCTGAATGCCTCGACGATAAGCAGTCCGATTACCGTGGGCTATTTACGCCAAGTATCGCCTCGCGAATCGACTTATTTATATCCTTGAATGTTCGTCTGTTCGTTATCCCTCGGTGTATCGCTGTTCCATTCTTGGCCGGCTCGCTTTCGGCGCACCGATGTTCACACTCGACATCACGTTTCTCGATACCGCTAGCAAAAGCCTCGCACTTCTGTCTAGACGGTGGATCCTCCAGCGAAATAAAAACTGTCTGCGTTAGTTGCGAGTACACTGCCGGTCTTTACAGCTAAATGAAATTCTTTCAATCATTTTCATAGACCGAATCTATCGATCTGAATATAAATTGATGGATACATATTAAAACGATCGAAACAGATTGAGCCGTCCGAAAAGGTTAAAAAAAATCGGTGATACTTTGACGAAGTCGCGTCGTTACAATCTGCTAAATGGTACATTCCACGGGCGATCTATAGCTCGCTCAAAGTTGCATCGTCATACAGAACTTCGACTTCCCACGAACGTAGGCGAAACAGTAAGTTCGCCGAGCACGACACTGCCTTTAAATCAAGATACCGCGTGTTAAACGGAGGAAACGTATCGCTGCGGGGAAAGCCAGCTTCTCGGCTAGCCCGAACCGGAACTTATCCAACAACCTGTTAGCTATACATAGAGCGCAGCGATTTATTTTCAGGATGCTATGGGAAAGAAAAAGTTCGCGGGGCCCGAATCTTCGATAAATATCCACCGTTTACCCATTCGACAATTTTCTTATAGCCAGTAATCTCGGCTGTATTATTCAAAACGTTATGGAGCTCCTCGGAAAACTCCATTAACTCGTTCGAGCAATTCGCTGACGAATCAAAATGTGTTAATGCATTCTGACTCGCTTTATCGAGCTGCGTGCAGCAATCTGCAGTGGAAGAACGGTTGTGGTTCAATTGTCACACCGTACAAGCGAGGTTAGAAGAATAATTTTCAGAACGAACCGTGCATCTCTTCGAAACTTCGGAAAAAAGTGGGCGGAGGCCACGATTGTGCGCCGCCCTGTAAACCAGTCGATTTTGCAGACTCCTGTAGAGGCGAGTCGCGGTTCGCGCGCCTCGAAGCCCGTACTTGTTATGAAACCATAACGTTTACCGCGTGCAACTACTAATCCGAAAGCAGGCAGAAGCACGGGGGATCATCAAAATTTCTCGCGACGCTCGTTGTGCATTCGGCGGGCAGGCATTAATCTTTTCCTCGGTAAGGAGGGCTCGGTTGCCGCATCGGAGGGTCTAACCGTGTCACGATCTAAAGGTCAGCCTCTTTCCACGTAGCGGCGGATCGAAGATCGTTGTCTGCGTTTTCGACTAATAACAGCCTGCGAAAACCGCTTTTTCGCGAGGCTCGCCGCGCCGCGCCGCCGCCGCGGTACAATGGATCATCGATCGAAACCACTCCTCCCCCTGATCCATGCGTGAATAGACGAAGGACAGGATCGATGGTAGTTCGCGCGACAAAATTTACTCGTTACAAGTACGAAGTGGAGTTTTTTGTTGTTGTTTGGGCCGAAGTAGCAGACAGAGGTTTCCGACAGCTCCCGATACTCGACGTTCGCCAGGTAAGGTGACAACCGGCGCGGTATCTGGCAAATTAGATTTCCCGATCGAGTAGGTTTGAATGCGGAGGTCGCGCGCTAAAGGAATAAAGCAACCTAGGAAGGAAGGAAGGAAGGAAGGAAGGAAGGAAGGAAGGAAGGAAGAAGCGGCGGAATGAGGTCGTGTTAAAACTGGGCCAGGTTTACTCGGTAACTATGTCACCGCTATTGATCTGTCATCCACCCACAACCTTCTACCGTGCCACTTATCGTCGGCGTAGTCCCGCAGAGCAAACTGTTGCAATAGTTTATTTTCATTTCCTATCTTTCCGTGTGTTTTACCGCGGCAATAGGCCGTGTCGCGTAGTCCGTAGCCCTTTGCGAATCGTCGACACCTACAGAACCTACAGGACACGTTCAAAGAGTCGGCAACTTTCTTTCAGCGAACAGCGAATAAATTGACTGAATCGGATTTCCACGGAATCGTGTTCGGGTCGCGTTGGGCTCGAAAGGGCCGAAGCGAAGTATTCCGGATCGCAGGATCGAAAAAGAACAGACAGAAAGACAAAGAGAAAGAGAGAGAGAGAGAGAGAGAGAGAGAGGGGGGGAGAGAGAGCACACGAGGCAGGTTTTCGGACGTGCCGTTACACGCAACGTTCCCTTATTGGTCAATGGGTCTCTTCCTCGCTTCCTCGTTGCGCAACGGGCTTCGGAGACGATTTCACTATTTCGGATTAGGAGCGAAGTTAGGACAGCCTCGGTCTTTGGTAATACCGGCCCGGGGACTACGAAACACTCTCTCGTCTACTTAACTATGCCCTGTAACTCTTACCTAGTTTCCTAATTGTACGACTCTCGAGCTTTTTTTGGCCGCTGGTCACTCCGTGGGACCCTCGCTTTCCATTCTGTTCGAACCGTGTGCTAACGCGGTACATAATACCTTTGGGATCTGCTGCGTTCGATTCGCGTTTCAGAGAACTGGTCGCGACCTAACACAGACCTTAACCCCTTGTCATACGATTTTCTGTAGGGCTACGACGATGATCCTCAATGGTTTCACAGAAGACGACACAGTATGCTCTCGTTTATTCCAATACTTAAATATTCACGACAAGGTAACGATAAATATGTTGCGGAGTGTAAATAGTGGTATGAATGGTATAATGTAAATATTGAGTGAGTGGTACGACTGATGAAAATGTATAATCGATGACTGAATGGTTCAATGAAAAGAAAGCAAAAACTAAGGTGGTATGCCTGGATGAGAGAGTGAAAGCAAAACTATGGTGGTATGGCTGGATGGGTGAAAAAGGTAGACAGAAGAGAAGCGAATCGAAAAAGATATACAGATGCAGATGAAAAAGATACGTGCGATAAACCGATATAAACCACAGATATAATTGAATATTTATTTCTTGACTGACACGTGACTATAACAAATACTTGAATAACGATGAGAATAGAAATGGAACTGGTTCTCTGCTGCAACGAGAAAATGAAAAATACAGAATCAGCGTAAGAAACACTTTGCAGCGATCCTGGCGCAAATTAGAAATTCGCCCGGGGTCACGGTGAAACGCGAACGGCAAGTTAGCTCGTTTCAGCCGGCTAACAGGCGTCTGTTCGGTGTCTTTTGTTTCTACGGCTGGCGTGGAGCATTCAGCGAAATCGATGGGTAACATTTGGTGCAGATATTCGCGACCTTTCGTAATTGCAGTATCAAATCTCCGCGGTGGAACAAACGGACATAGTTTTCGCCGCGAAAGGTGTCGGTTGGTCGTGGCAAATTATAGATATTATGAGTGGCAGCGCGCGCGCGCGCGCGCGATAGCCATAGATTCGCCATTGTCGCATGCCTGAAAGGAAATGTCACCTGATTGGAAACTGTAACGAGATAATGGTGTTTCGAGTATTATGGTTATTTTCGAACCGCCGTCGGCGAGCGTTGCCCGAACGAAAAAAATTTATGCGACTCGTTACGGCGCGGAATGCGGCGCGCGCGCGCCCCTGTGTATTGAAATAAAGGTCAATTATAGCAACGTTCCCCGGAGAAAAATACCATTATGACAAACCGATTGATAGAGTCGACGTTTCTCTACGTTGATCTGCCGTCGGTGTTGCGAAGGGCGTGGCAACAAGTATAACATCTTACAAATATAAGTCGCGTTCGTTGAATACGTTTCAATTTCTATCCTGTCGCCGAGCCACGTGCTCGATACTCACAAATGAAAATAACACACAAGAAAGTCCTCCCCCTCCTCGCAAGGAACGTGTAAAACAAT
Organism: Lasioglossum morio; assembly: GCA_916610235.2. Classification (NCBI taxonomy): domain Eukaryota; kingdom Metazoa; phylum Arthropoda; class Insecta; order Hymenoptera; family Halictidae; genus Lasioglossum; species Lasioglossum morio. The sequence continues at coordinate 523,061 of OU744331.1, forward strand.
TTTCATTATAAATCATGTGGTCGCTAATGACCTAGCTGTTAACGCGACCACATTAAAATAAACAAAAAGTATATAACTTCCCTATAAATCGGGAAGTTAATGAATAAATAAGAAAGTCCTCCATTTCCCAATATTTCACCCCAAAAATGAAAATTCGTACGAACAGACATCATCTCAAAAGATCAAGCCCCACATCCAAACCCCTGCTAAAGTTATCAGCCCTGCAAACCAGAACCATCCCCTATCTGCTAACGCTTCGGTCCCTGTTTCCAACGACGCAAACAGCCGCAATGTCCTATAAACGATTCACAGTATCGTGAACTCAAAAGCTCATACCCAACGTCGGAACCCCTGCTAAAGTTGGCACCCATGAAACTTCCGAATCAAAAACCTGATCACCCCTCGTTATTCCTACTCCTGCGAACTCCTTGGAAAGATGAAATCTATCCAGGAACTGTCGAGAACGCGCTTCGTCTCAAGAGTACACGCACGAGAGGATATTCATCGGATTCCTCGGTTCTTGCATCGTTTTTTGCCGGCGGTACAAAGTCGCCTAGCTAAAGATAGCGTCCGTAGACAGTCGTCCACACGAAACAGGAATAAAAGCCGGCTATCGTAGGTGTGATTTTTTCCCTCTCTGTCTCGGCTGGCGTTTAACGTTTCTCCGTCTCTCTCTCTCTCTCTCTCTCTCTCTCTCTCTCTCTCTCTCTCTCTCTCTCTCTCTCTCTCTCTCTCTCTCTCTGTCTCTCTCCCTGGGCAGACACCGTTTTCCATGACATAAGTGTTCCAGTTTACGCGCCGCGCGTCCTCAAGACGCGGTTCGCCTTGCTCGCTTGAGGCAGGTCGGTAATGTTAGCGCGGGCGATGTGCATGTCGCTGCATTACCTTCGATCCGGCTGGCTCGATAACACAGAGAAGAGAGTCAGCGAGCGGTGCGGAGCTGTTCGGAGCCGTTTCGAGCGGCGCGGAGCGGCGCGGAGTATGCCCGGTGACGAGCGGCCGGTTTTAATGAGGGAAGATAGGGAAAACTGGTTTCGAGGAGCGATCGCGTCAAAGAAATCGAAAGTCACCGCACCAGGCGGGAATAAAAAATGAATAATGCCACGAATGGCCCCTCCGACTCTTGCCTCAACGATCATTCTTGCGGTCGGGCCTGAAACCAATCGAATTTCGATGTCCCAACGCGACCGACACACACGGAGAACCAACTTCTCCGCCGGAACATTGTACAGACTGATCCGTAACCGGTGGTCCTCACGATTTTTTCAACCGCTTCCGATAACTTTTGACAAACAAACGTTTCGAATACGGTAATATACCTAATTACAGCAGAATATATCGGAATACAGCGCAATATACACGAATCGAGCCGAGTATATCAGAATATACCTGACGAAATGAGAAATTTTTCGAACGAGAGTTAATCAGTTTTCGATGGTCTGATAACGCGATTAGGCATTTCGAAAGAACGGTTTGTTTCGATGAAAATAGGAGGTCATCCCCTGACTTTTGTAGGCGATTCCATGACGAATTCGATTACCTATGACGTTGAAGTGAACCTTGAAGAAATTAGTATAAATAGCGACTCTTCTTGACCACCCTGTATGTCCCGTCATTATCGTGAATTCGCTTGGGTGTAACGAGAATGTTACCCTCTGTCCTATACCCAAGATCGATGTTCCACTACCGATTTGCTGCTATAAATTCTCGAAAGTAATGTCACGAATGGTACCTCCGCTGTTGCTGCAGTCTTGCGGTCGATGTCGAAACAAATTTTCGTGTTACGATCGTATTTTTCACGAGCTTTTGTACCGGGAATTATATACCGTGTGATTATACTCGGTGCATGCTGCTCGATAGCTTGAGGAGCGTGTAACGAGCAACACGTAACGAGGCTGGTACGCGTTCTCTGCTTTTTGGGAACGACGCGTTCTTTTAGTCCGCTTTATCGTTATGGTTTCTCGAACAGCGGAGATGCTTGTCGGTTCGAGACTTTGTGTCTGGAATTCAATTTGAGACCGTGAACCTTGTATACCCATCCCAATCCATAATATAAATATAAATAATCCGCTACAGTTTCTTTTTCATTTCTAGGAGTGTACGAGAGGTACTAGATTATGGAGATTTACGCGAAACAAAAATTAAACGAAGCTGTATTGTATTTTACTGAAATTTCTATGGCTCTTAGTTCGTTAATAGGTGTTTTAATCCATGGAGCAGATGCCGAAATAACTTTGTATTCTTAGAATGCGATGACACACGAAAATTGCCGATAGAAAGTCACAGTCCGCAGTCCCCTTTTTAAGGTTCAGTGTACAAAGAAAGCGTGAATCGAGTGTGCCATATATGCAAGCCAAATATTCTCGATTCACGTGATGACTGGACTCTGCATTTTATACATTTGTGACAAAGTTAAATGGAATTTCGAATAGTGGAAAAGCGAAAATTCATTTTAACCTTACGTGGACCTTGAAAATGTACTTTGAAAATGCAATGACGACGAAACTGCGATCTATTGATTGACAAAACGTATCCAACAAAATGTTCTCCGAAACGAACGAATTTAGCTCCGGAACTGTTGAAAACCAGCAGCAGCGTAGCATTTCGATCGGCTCCTCTGCCAAGAAAGTGAACACCGCTACGTCCAGAGGAAGAGAGATCGTTTGATATTAAAGAGATACTGTCTTTTTGTGGTCGAGAGGGCCGACCATCGTGTTAGGAACAGGCTGTGCAACGAGAGAGAATACTTTATAAGCACGGCGGCGTTAAGTGGCCGTTATTTTTAGATCGCACGGCCGAGTCAAACGTTCGGGTAATTGAGTGGCGGCGGTGATTTCTGTGCCGCGATTTGCATAGGTCCGCTCGCGTGTTCCGCGAAAGAAATTCGCGGGCCGAGTGGCTGGCCTGATTCTTTTTCCCGCTCGAAAAACCTAACCGCGAATCGGCTTGCGTCAGAGACACGTATCCCACGCGAGCAATGCGATTATGACGTTACGCTTAGCTACATGGTCGATAACGTTCCGCGGATGGAAAAAAAAAAAGAAAAACGACGATCGAAAACGGTATCGTTTCGCGAACGCGTATCCGCCGCCGCGCTGGTCGTTCGCCGATTTCAATTTGAAGTGAAACCGCGTGCCAGTTGCCGAACTCGATTTTGTCGTGACTCGAACCTCGATGGAACACAGGTGAGTCCATTTTGCAACTGCACCGATGCACTCCCGCAAAAACACGCGCTGCTCGACCGTACAACTTACAATACAAAATTTTCCGGTGTCATTTTTTTTAATACCAGATCATTTATTTTTGAGTTTCCCTGGATTTGATGAATTTAGAAAAATTATATTTCGCATAAAGATCGGCATTCTAACTTTCCGCATCACTTGCGAGAAACAGATTTTTTTAAATACTCGCGAGCATCTCCGTTGCGCGATACGAAATTTTGCGAAGCTCGCGGATTCTACAAATATTAAGTTATTCGTTGGAACGTCGACGAACAACGCGCGTAATCTCCATTCGGCATTGTTTATGTGGAGATTGTGCGAGCGAGCGAACGCGTTCATGTATAAGAATTCTATTAGTTTTTTTCCGTCAAGATGAATTTATATATGTAATAAAACTCAGACAATGCGACTGCGTCATGGAGAATTAATTCAACGATAAAATTTCCCACACGCCGTGCGTGTACACTTAATCAATGACTCACTTAGAAGTCTAACGAGAAAAGAAACACTCGGTATTATATCTAGATTATAATTGGATACTCTGCAGCAGATGTATTATGAAATTACGAATAGACTGGTGGTACAGATGTTGTGCCAATCGCGTAAGAATCCTGTTCCCTTTCTGCGTTCGAGTATCTTTTAATCGATAGTTTTGCTGGAAGTACTGCGAAAATCTGTAGCAACGATTGTATTGCAATAACGAGTAGAACAGTTCGATCGAAACGCAAAGTCGAAACATGATACCTTAGACACATTATTCGCGTGCCGACAAATAAATTTCATAAAATCAAATGTATGTACATATTTTTTATTCGTATAAAGTTCTTCTTAATTGATCATAGTTATTTTCACACATCCTATGAAGTGGTGAGGCAATGTTTGAAAAAGATTTCTGTTGAATGTTTCTTCTATTTCGTTTATCTGATCGAATGTTTAAGATTCTTTGTGCAGTTTAATGCAAAGAAAAGGTCTGAAAACACGTGCAATATGTATTATGGTCTCCAACATTCTCGGAGAATTTTGGAAGTGAATTTCATAAGATTCACGTAATTTCATGGAAAGGTTTGAAAAGACGAGCAACATTGTAGATTTGTGCATGGGATATTCGGAGGGGTTCACTTATGAAACGAAAATGAGTCGGTTGTGAAAGTGAAATGAGGAATGTGGCAAGCGACGGGCCTGCTTGATAAAATTCGTAGTAGTCCCGCGAAGGGTTAAATCGTGAGCGTCTCGTTTTTCTCTGTGAAACGAGGCGCACGCGTGCCTACGCTGACAAAGTCCCGGAGGCGAAAGCGAGACCGCGTTCGCCGTTGCGAGCGAGACGGAAAGTGAAACGGGACCAAGAGAGAAAAGGCAGCCAGAGAGCCCGGGCACTCAGCTTTCGTTTTCACCCAGCCTACTTGTTAATCCGGTGAGTCAATAGTTGTATAACACTGGAACTACGTTGCGTAACACGGCGTTGGTTTCCCTCGCGACCTACTTGCCCACTAAACTAGACACACATTCTTATCCACCGGTAATCCGTCTCTCCCTGACCGTTTCTAGGCGTTCTCTGGTGCTGCTGCTGCTGCCTTCGGCTCTGCTGTTCCTAGGCGAGACCGTTTTCCTCGCGGCCGCGGCCGCGGCCGCGCCCGGAACACAAGCCCAACGACACGCGCGTCTTCTTCGAGGATCGACGCCATCGACTATTGCGATGGAACTGAACCTTTTCTTTAACGATTCACCCACAATCACTTCACAATTTCTCAAATCTTCCTTTCAAAACGACCAACCTTTATTATTGAGTCGAGTGGGAATTTACTGATACAACAATTTCATTCGAAATCTAACTACTTCAGAGGAAGGAATGTCTCGAGACAATAAACAACGAAGACAGAGACTCGAAATTATTTGTCGTGGCTCGAATCTACTTGAAAGTTAGTCCGTCCCATCGCTAATCGACACCATCGATCCTTTCTTCCTCGAAGGGACGCAACCTGTGTTCATGTTACAACACCGGAGAGAGCCCTTATGCTCGGCACGATGAAATTTCGGTCGATCCCGAAGAGAAAATAGCTCCCGATCGGACGAGGGAATGGGGACGAATGCGATCAAAATAAATTTTCGGAACTGTCCTTCATCGATGAAACACGCGCTATAACCCGGCTTGTCATACTTTTACTACGAGGGTGGTTCGAAACTTGTTTCGACGTCGGCTTAGGGGTGCGTTTTACGACCGATCGAACATGTCTCCATTTTCATAAAATTTCCTCGAGACTTCTACCTATTTATTATTCCATATTTTTCCTGTTGCGTTTGAAAAGAGTCAAAAACAATGTACGTGAAAAATGTTCTTAAACGTTCTACCTTCTTTAAGATAAATTACGAACGACCTAATTTTATTCCCCACAGAACAAAAAAAAACAATGCAACGATTAAATCCTGAACCACAGGAAGAACAAAGAGTTTACTGTACAGAAAATATTAAAAACATTTTGTTTGTCAACTGCATCGATAAAAATAAAATCTTGAATCGAAAAATTCGAATTTTTATGAGAAGACGATAGAGTTTAACGACGGTTTGAAAAATGAATCTGTCGTACAGAGAAGAGAAAAAAGAATAGTGTAAAGAGCAGAGTTAAGCACGGAGCGAAATAGTTTCTAGACGATCTATTTTCCGCGGGACACGATGAAAACGCGATAACGTCGGATCGACCGGCGATACACGATAATGCGGCACACGATGGCAATCTGAATTTCATTCAGACCATGACCCAGGGTAAGAGTGAAAAATTATCAACGGCTTCCATCCGCGGCGGCGCGACGCGGCTCGGCTCGGCTCGGCTCGGTTCGGCACGGCGGTGACTATATTCGTGGCGGCTTGTTGCGTACGGGCTCAAGGCCCAACCGATCGTCGCAAAAATTCGACTTCAAGGTGGAGGAGAGCAACGGCGGAGATTTCACGACATTGCGAACCTTCGACACGGTTTCGACGGTGCCGACCTTGAGCCCGATTGCTTCGATCCATTTCGGAGATATCGCGCGCGACGCTTTTCAGCGCCGATTGCCACAGACGATCGCAAAAACCCACGATCGAGAAATCCTTACGATCTCGAAAAAATCTGGACGTACCGCCGTATCCTAAAGAAATCCATTTTCTATTTTAAACAGTCGGCTGTTCGACGTCGCGATCCCTGGATCGTTTTTACAATTAGCGCTGTGCAAACTGTTCGACAATGTTTTTTCAGTAAGAAGAATCAGGATCCTCTGTGCAAACTTATTGATTGACAAACGTGACGCAAGAATGGGAATTTCTGGCATCGGATGGAATCTCTATATATAATAAAATCGTGTCTGTCTCTCTGTCTGTCTGTATGCATGTTTGTAACGGCATCAAACGTAGAAAGCTGCGGATTAAAATTGTGACGACATTAGTGATTAAATACGACTTTTTCTCCCTCCTTTGGGCACGTTTCTGCTTACAACTTTTGAACGATTGAACTTTTTTGAATGCCGTTTGTTCTAAAACCTTCCCGAAGAAACGCCGCGTCTAACGTTTCAAACCGCAGCTTCCTACGTTCTGCCGTTCGCGATTGATACCGTCACAAACAGACCAAATACGACTTTTTTGCCCTCTTTTGTACAGATTTCTGCTTGCAATTGATGCAAACATTTTTTAGTTTGCACAGAGATCCGCAGTCTAACGATCACAGTAAAATTATTTATAAATATTTCCGGAGTAAGAAGCGAATTAAGGGAGAAGGTAATAGAGCAACGATTTTTAAGATTAATCGGAATCCTCAGCGTACGTGATCAAACCCGTGAGTCACTGCATATTCTTCGACAACTTTCTCGAACAATCTTCTAGCGTTGACTCGATTTCCGTTTACGCAGAATTTATCGAAACCCTCCAAGGACTTCGAAATCACTCTCATTCATGAGAGATATCGATGATTCATTAGCGGCGGGAATTTCTAACGAGGCCGCGCTACTTCCACGGATTTTTTTTCACCGGAATGATTTTCGATCGAGCAAACCGAGCAGCGCACGACTCGAAACCAGATTGTACACCTAATTGCACCGTCAGAACTTACGATTGCTCGGAAACTGAAACGAGAAGGTAGACCACCCAGAACTGGAACTGCTGCTGGGGAAAACGTCTCGATGAAAATTGAAGTCGGATCGCTATCAGACAATATAGTTGTCCCAAAATGGAGATTTAACCTAGTTTTTTTAAGAGAGCAATTTATGAAACGTCGAGTCGAGCCGGGGTCCCGGAAGTTTATAAACTTTCAAAGCCACGATGTTGATTTAAATTTCTAACACAAACATTAAAGAAATTCGTGCACCTGTACACCCCCAAGTTGTCTATACCTCTAGGTTTGTTGAACAATTTGAAACACAGGCATAGCGAAAGAAACAGTCGGGACAGCCTAATAGAATTTACGAGGTTCGTCGGATATCGTGAATATTGAATTATCGACGCATAGATGAATAATAGAACGACCGGGAAACGTTCGATGAGCGGAATCGATTCGCGTCAGGGGACCGTGATCTATCTTAAGCCTCGCATTCAAATATAGAGCTCGGTGTTCCATAGTCAATGGTCGTCTCCGGGTTTGAAAAATCGCGAAGTCACGAAATCGGTGGCGGAACGAGGTCATCGTGGACACGCAATCAAATCGACTGGATAAGCGATAAACGCAGCGTTGCGGCCCGGCGAATACTATACCGGTGGCCAGACTAACGAATTTCGATCGATTCACCTGCCGGTTGAAATGGAACCTCTTTTATGCAAACACGTTTCCAGCAATTTGCGCTCTCTCGACGCAATTTACGATTACGCATTACAGAATATACGTATCGAATAAACGATAGAATAAACGTACTACTTAGTTCGGTGAGAGATTTTGAAATTCATTCGGTCCCCTAAATCGCGCGAGCAGTATGGCTGACGTACGGAGGAGCCGAGAGGATAATGGTTGGCGAGCAAGCTAAAAAAAATGATTTCGTTGGAAATGCAGGTCGCGGAACGAGAATAACGCAGTCGGTAGTAATAAAAACGACGAAAGTGTTTGAGGAGAGGGGGAGAGGGCGCGAAAAAAGAAATAGGAACGGAGAAGAAAGAAATAAAGAGAAGTAGTCGCGTGAGTCTGCAGCCGGCTGACTTATTAACGTCGGTATTGAGATTAAGTTTATTCAGCAACGAGTATGCCATGACACACTAACCAAGTGGTCGAGACCCACTTAAGCTACCGGGTGACCTCCATCGAAATGGAATGGATGGGGTGATAGTGCGTGGTGTATTTTAAGCGTGCTATACGCAACGCTCACGGAAAGCGTCCCGACGCGAGGCCGTCCGCGGCTGTCCTTCGATTTTCAAACGGGAAGACCATTAATTGCCTGCACCGTGCCGCGGCTCGGATTCGCGTTGGACCTTCGAGGAAACGACGGCTATCTCTTTCTCTTTCCCACCTTCGTGCAAAGCGTGTTTGCACGCCGCGCGTATACGCGAATATACGCGAATATACGCGAATATACGCGAGCTTCGCAAACGCGAAAGATCGTTTATGGATCTTTCACCGCGCGCAGCCTGAAAATATCAGACGCGCTGCCCCGGACTCCATGTGCGTCTGGTCACACGATCGGAGAACAGCGGCTTGAGTCCTTCTTCATCCGGGATCTCTACCGTACAAGGATACACCCAGAAATTTAAATGCAGTTCTCTCCAACATTAACAATTTTTATTAGATCCAATGGGAAGAGAAGAAATTGATACGCGACGAGAATTTCAATGAATTCCTGGTTATGGCTTTTACGAATGTTTCTTCAGTTTCTCTGAGTATGCTTCCTGGAAATTTCGATTTTGAACGGTGTTTTCGCGAACGTCTTTTTGCAAGATTCTGCTCGGAATCTAGTCAGGTCACTGGCAACAACGAGCAAGCGAAACTGCACTTTGCCGAGACGAAAGATCAATTTGTTATTGAAAAATACACTTTTGCGAAAAAAGTGGAGTGCGTTGTTCGTTCGATGAAAGAGCGAAAAGTCTCTCCGGAGGGATGAAAAGAAGAGGGATGAAACTCTCGAATGGTTATCGAAAAAAATATCGAGAAAAAATAAATTCCGTTGTTTATGCAACAAAGCAATGGAAATTCATTGTGGAAAAATCCTCCTTGGAAAAACCGTGATCATATGATATTTTCTTGTCAATACAATATTACAAAATGAGTTACGGTAGCTTCGGCAATGAATCCGTAATTTCGACCGTTCGTTTCAATATACATATTATGGTTAATGTATTCGTCGTGTCGCAACAGAAAAGTTTACTTATCAATAAACTATAAATTGCGAATTTCTCATTGTGACACATTGTGAAAGATAGTTAACTATATTCTGGCCTTGGAGTTTCGCTTAGCGACGAATAATTGCGAAATTTTAATTTTCCATTAAAATTCAGAGTCGACACAGCGATGGAGAAGAAACTCTGCTCGATCGAATTTGGAAATCGTACGAACATCCGTTAGCAATTAACCGCGCGTTGGGACACAGAGGAAATGGAAAAAAGGCGTGCGTAGAGAGGCGCGGGCAAGGAGCGACAATTAGAAGGCAGGAGACGAGAGTTTACGAGCGCAGAGATTACTGCTGGGTTTCACTTTCAACGCGGTGTCGCGACTCGTGTTCGAAAGTAAAGAATTACGTTTCTCTCGAAATTACGTGTTCCTTCGAAACAAAGGTAAACGTGCCTGCAATCTGAAAGCGTCCGAAACTAATAATACGATCGTGACAAGTTCAGTATGCAAGTTCAAAACGAAATTAAAAAGTCCAAGCTAAAACATGTAACATATTCTACGGACATTTTCCGCAAGTTTTTTACATATAGTATTATACGGTAATTCTATTCTGTTTTTCCTTCTAGTTAGCTACAATTATTCCGCTTCATTGCGAAAACGCGAAGACACTAATTCAAATATGTTAGCATCGAAAATTATTTATTTTCCGCTGAACCGTAATAATTTCATAATGCAAATGCGAGATGTTCATTTCCTTTTTTAGTAACCTTAGAGACTTGGAGAAAATACAATTTTCAAATTCTCAGTCTCGGTATGTACGTACAAAATTCACGATCTATTAATCGCCGCTACAACAACCGAAATCGACACTAATATTTTTCCAAATATTTAGAACTTTGGAAGTAGAAAGCGGCGATACGAAGACCTGGCGAAATTATGATAAATTTCTGGCTTTACGTAACCCGTCTGTGTCGCGTTGTTATTGTCAAACGACGGGGAGCCTCGGATCCGCGGAGAATCGGACAAGCGAAACGCTACGTACGCGACGAACGCGTCGCCGCTGAAGGTAATTAGAGGATTATCTACACAAATGACTTTATCACTCGGTAAAGTACCTAGCACTTCAGAGCCTTCAAACCTGATATAGAAGCCTGATATCCTGCTAAACGAACGGCATTACTCTCCATGTTTTCCTCAAACGACGCCCGCTTTTCAATGTTCGTCTTGGTTTCGTCGAAATTCACGATTCTTCTAAAACACTCGACGGAAATGTATACATTGATTTTGTCGCGACACATCGAGAGCAGACGATTCGAAAATTCATGAATTTCGCAAATATCTGTTGATCGGAAACTCGCCCATTCGCGGATTCGTCCCCGCTCCGCGGACTTTCGTGTCCCGGGGTAATGGGAAACCGGATCAAACGAACCCCGGGGAAACATCCCACGGCTGTAACCTCCGCTCAATTCCCCTAATTGATCGAATCAGTCAAAAACTGATCGTTTCGCAACGGGCCGTAATTGCTTAACGATTCGTCTCGGCGAAAAACAAGACGGCCGAGAAAATAGAACCAAAAATAAAGATGCTCTCCTCGAAAGCACGAAACCACACTTCCAGGATACGATCTGGAATTTTTTATTTGTCACACGAAATTACAAAGTAACCGTTTCATCTGCTCTCTTGTTTGAAACGGCTGCGGATCGAAGTCCGCGAAGAAGAAAGAGAAATCGGTCGCCGAAAGTGTATTTTCAAGTGAATCGACTTGAAAAAATTTGTTCGACGCGACGGAAGCGTGAGAGAAACGTGGCGGCCAGAGTTTCTAGACGATGATTCGAAGAGTTACACTCTTCTATTGTGTAAAAAGAAAAGGATGATCGAAGTGGTCGAAGATGGTGGCCTTTAACGGTCGAGGAAGAAAATCGAAAAGGGAAAAAAGAGAGCCGGCCCCCCGCGTCCTTAGATATCTGGTCGCGGGGCACATTAGCTAACCGAATACGTATACATTTGTTACGCAAACTAGCGAAAGTAGGCGGGTGCGAGAGCCGCTCGGCAACGAGTAGAGAGACCGAGAGAGCCAGTCGGTCGCACAGCCGCACGAGGATCGTGGATACCTACGCGAGAGTGCTGCTCGCTCATGCTCAGGTGTGCACCGGTCTCTCTCGGGTGTACACGGTCCGAGGCGTGTGTGCGTCCGACTGTGCGCGTGTCGGTGTGCGTTTCGGAGCCGGTCGGGTTGGGAAAAGGGTTGCGAAAGCCTGCCGAAAGCGCCTCCTTCGCGCCGAAAGCGAGAGTGGAGAAGCCTGGGCCCCGGGAGTCACGGAACGGCCTGCCGGAGACATATCTGGGCCCCGTACGATCGCGCCAGGCCTTAATTAACACGTGCTTGGCTACGTGAGTTATTTATATCGTCCGCGATCGAAAGGAAGCGTATAATTGCTACGTGGTCCCGCCGAGGAACGTTCTCGTTTTCTTCATCAATAGACTTCGTTGAATATCATTTTTTCTCTTCCCCTCCATTTTATCCTCGCATTTTTGTTAATTACGTTTGTCAGTAACACCGGTTGGCTGGTGGAAACCCATCAACGGGTCTCCGATCCTTTTTGCTCCTCGGTTGTATCTGCTTAATTCGGTGCTGTACACTTCCAGTTATAGTTTTGTTGTCAGTATTTTTCACCCTTAATTGGTCGTTGCTACTAGAAGACTCAAGCCATTAGAATTTGGCAATGAAAAGGGGTGAATCAGGGGTGGATCTCAATATACTGGTTAAGGGTTAATTGCACGTTTTCTGTGAAATTAAATTGAAAGATGCAGATGGTATATCTACAATTGAAATATGATACGAGAAACGGTGTAATACTTAATAAATGTAACCTGGTTTCTCCTTTCAAAAAGTAACCCTTGTTTTGAGGGAGATCGAAGCCAAAGAATTGATTTCTCTTGAAATTGATTTGAACCTCTACTAAAATTAATTAAAGTAGAGAAGCGAGTTACAACCTATGATCATAATGTTTGGGGTTGGATCGTGAAGAGCAACCGGTCGCGAATGTTGCTTCGTTGGCCAAGTTAAGTCCCCGAAAGAGAGAAAGAGACAGTAATCCTAATGAGCAAGTGGTGGAGAATGACTCATGCGTGTTTCATTTCTCGTCTCTTTCTTTCGCTGTGGGCAAGGCTGAAGCAAGACCTCACTGCTATCAATTAGCTTGGTGATACGGGCGCGCCGCCGCGCCGTGGCAACTGCAAGAAAACACTGCACCTCGATGCAACCTGGAATTGTTATCAGACCTCGCGGAACATCTGGAGAAAGTGTCAACGGATGAACATCTTCATCGAATTCGTCGTACAACGGGGAACACTGTTCTTCTCATAAATTTATAAAATGTTCCTTTCGAAGCGAGATACGCCTCGTTTAATTCTGTTTGAACTCGCCGGCGAGTTTCGCTGACACACGCGTCCCAGTATCGCGTTCAATAAATAAAAGCTAAAGTACTAAAGACCGTCTGCAAATAACGTCGGAGATCTTACGCACGGCCTTGTTGTCTATTCTGTAAACACTATGTAATAACATTCCATGAATCATTACAATCCGTTCTGTGTTTGCATTCACACGCAAGGTGGTCATTTTCAGCAATGATGTTTGTTATTACATGCAACCGGCGATCCTACGAAAATTATGGCTTTTTACCTTGTTCGGTGCACAGTGTGTATTACACCACCACTCCTGCACAATTCTATTTTTATATTCTATTCTGTATAGAAATTTATTCCATTTTTAATTCCGATTGTATTCCACTCTGCATCGAATAAACGTTAAATATTTACAAGTGATTAAAATTAATTTGAATTCGGGACTGATCTTTATTAATACTCGAGAGGCCTGAACTATCGAGGTCAACGCGACTCCACTCAAATTTATGCTAATAATTACTTAACGCGTAACTGTTAATAATATAACTATTTGTGGATTTAGACACATTGAAGGTCCACTTAAGGATTAACAGGTTCTACAGTGAAGAATAAAGAACTTCTCCTCCTCCAATGAAGAATCTCATAAAATGTAGATCCGAGATCACGATTTAAGCGATTCGCGTAAATCGCAGCGGTTCAAGACTAAAAATTCGCGATCTACTGCACACGTGCTTCCTTGCAGCTACCACCGACGCCGAAACGACAACTATACTCCCGCAATGCCGAAGAAAGCAAATAAAACAAAGAAATTCAGAGTGCAGGAGGTCGTAGCATTAAACGGAATTAAATTCAGTCCCCCCGGGTTTCTCTCGAAAGACACGTATCACTGGGAATAAAAGACACGTACCACAGTCGCAGGAATACAGAGGCGAACGTGTCCGGATAGAACCGAGGCAATAAAATTTTTAGAGGTGCTTCGGTATCTCCGATTTACGAGCAACGATGTTGCAAGACACGTCTGCCAGGAAATATACGGTGGAAATTAGTCGGCAAGGAGCGGGCCTTAATTCGATCTCGTTAAGCACGGGAGACGTTAATGACAGAATCAATTTTGAATTTCAATGAAACTCACTACTTCAAAGTGTAGCTATTTATCGTACATGTACTGCTACATAAAAATGCACAAATACAATTTTTCAAAATCGTTTTCGACCACGTTATACGCGAGATACGTCTCTGAGAGCTGAGCGTTAAAAAAATTCGAGAAAAGTAAAAAGGTCGTAAAATCGACCAGAAGAAATGCTGTCTGGTGCTTTAAGGATGAAGCTACTCGAAAAAGTTGGTTCCCATACGGTGGTCGATAGTTTTCTCCGAAAAAATTCATAAGCGTCTTTTATGGCTGTTGCACAAGAGACCCCCGCTTGATTCGGCCTCGTTAAGCGCGTGGGACATTAAAGAAGAAGGGACGCTGGTGTGTTTTTATAGTTCTATCGTGTGCTTTTTCCTTTTCGGTACGGTGTGCAGCCGGTTTTGCGAACCGCGAAGAAAGTGCTGACGGCATTGAAATCGCCGGGCAGAAGGTACACAACGAACAGAGAAAGAGAGAGAGAGAGAGAGAGAGAGAGAGAGAGAGAGAGAGAGAGAGAGAGAGAGAGAAGGAGAGAGCGACGGGGGAGGATGCGCCGCGCGGTTTAGATCGTGGACCATGACCAAGTGATAGTGACTTCGAGAATCAGCTGACGCGTCGGCGAGGTTACGCCGCATTTAAATGTGTTCCATTTTATGACGGTGCCGCGGAAACTGCCGACTCCCTCTGCAGTCGCTTCACGTAGCCGGGCCGATTCGCTTGCATAAATCATTAGAAAGCCGTTCGAACCGGCCGTCGATGTGTTGCGCTCATTTTGTAATATATATATTATACATATATACATGCAATACAATACACATAAGCCGTTTGTTACTTTTGTAAATGTACGCAGAGGAGGATTGCGCAAACCGAGCATGAGAAACGGCACCGGCGACAAAAACTCAGCGACGTTTTTACGAGATTCTAATTTACTCCCTCAATCCAGCTTCCACTTCTTGCACAACGGACACCGAAAAAACGGTCCGGCTGGCTCTTTGCATTTCACGGATTTTATTTCACTTTTTTAGGAACGGTCTAACGAGGAATTCATTCAATGCGATTCGCAGTTTTGTTCACTGCAACGAAAAAATTATTATCTCTTTTTCATTTTTCGTCCTATGTTTATTATAACAGAGATTGGAACGTATGAAGGTATCTATAAGAACGTGTATTAAGGGACGAATCGTATTAGATTATTTTTATTCGTGCTTTATTGCATTCGTAACAGAATCGCTTGCAATTAAATTCTCAGCGTTTTCATAACTTAAGGCTAGAGTCACCGTTGAACGATGACCAAACCGTTCTTCCGTCGAAGACTCCACCTGACAACAGTCGCGCAGTTTCTATAGCGGTTCGGATTCAGTCACAATACCTTTTCAACGTCCACATAGCCTCAGAAAACTGCTGACGATAACGGTCAAGTGAAATCTTTGTAACCCCACCGAATGATCTGATTAAAGGTGACGGTGCAATTTATCCGACTCGCCCACCCTTAATGATCCCACCTTTTATTTCATAACAGTCCGACGAGAGAAATCTCGAAGTCATACCGAATGAACAGAGTATCGACGAGGCCTGTCGACTAGCGTTCTTAATTTCGTTGAACCCACAGACAGGATCGCTTTCATCCGACTGTTTTCATTGCAAACGAAGGTATTCAAAAGATCGTTGTTCTTCGATGCTCGAGTTGCATGCATAGCAAGCTGCATTACGGCCAATGGTCGACACCTTACCGTAGCAGAGGGACTTTGAATTTCGACAGAGAATTTCTCGAAATCAAGTAAATCCAAACCAGAGTATCAAGCACCACAGATTGGACGAACGAAGATCTGCTAAGTAATTGCTGATTTAACCCTTTGCACTCGGAGCTATTTTTCAAGTTGACTTTCGGATTGCTCTACCAAGGGGTGGTCGACCCAAGGGTGAAAAACTGATCTTTTCTTTGATTAATTTTTCGCAGAAAGCGCGCAACTTTTTATAGTCTCGTGTAACAAAGGAGCTACAGAATGGCGTCAGTCCTGACTCATTTGCAATAGCAGTCGAAGAAGCGAGGATGCGCGGTGCTCGTCGAGCCATTTGTTTCGAAGATCCAGTATCGCGAAAGGGGACGTGCACGCGATTCAAGGTCCAGGCAACAAATTACCGAAAAGAGATTACGCCATAGAGCCGGGCGCCCTTCGTGTTGTGCTGCGGCGGGTACTCGTTCGCCGAGTCACCGGCGACCTTTCTTGTCAACGGTGTACCCTGTTTTGCATGCGCCGCGTTTCAATGCACCGATCCACATATGTCCCCCGAAAGATAAAAAGGCGTCGCGTCCTCGTCGGATCCGCGTGAAACGCGCGGACGACGCGCGACGCCTGCGCCGGGCTGCCGGGAGAGGTGCGAGAAGGCGCTGCTGCGTCCACGTACGCCGACCGAGGGAGTAGGACGAACTCTCGTCGGAGGGGAAACACCAACCAGAGGGGGAGGGAAGAGAGGAGAAGAGGCGAAGAGGGGTGTAGAGGGGAGGGGCGGGGAGCGGGGAAAGACAGCGGGGGAGGGTGAGCCCCGGTGGGAGGCAAGGATTCGTGTCATTGTCAGTGGGTAATCAGGTCAGTGGGCCAGTGGGACGACCACTTTCAATTTCAGTCCTTCTAGCTGTGCAACTCGGCGTGCCGCGTCGCGTCGAGTCGCGTCGAGTCGCGTCGAGTCGCGTCGAGTCGCGCCGAGTCGCGTCGAATCGCGTTATCTCGCGTTCTCGCTTCTCTCCGTCTCCCTCTCGCTATCCGCGGCCTCGATGCGTTCGTCTTTTTTCCCCGGTCGTGATCCAGCGAGCTTCTATCGCGCGACCGCGACGACAGACACTCTCGCAAGCAGCCCAAACTTGGGCAGAACTTCGAATAAGCCCTAGAGATGAGAGCGATACTCGTAAACTCGGGTACGGCCCGGTCCGGTCCCGAGAAAGATACCTTTCCTCGTCAAAATTAGTCGGGTTCAGAGCTGCGAATACCTCCGTGAACTTGGAGTACCAAAAATGTCTGGTAGGAATTGTCCTTGCGAGCCGAGAGGACTCGAAAATGTTAGGTACAGGTTATGATGCGCATCTTCTAACACTTGAACTCGATTTTTTCGAAGAATAAACCGTATACGAGAACATCCGTTTTTATTTATTGTTGCATAAAAAATTGTGCCCTTGGGATAGAATGCACCACTACTCTTTTAACCCTTCAGGGACGATGTCTGTGAACCGTGCTGACTCCAACGAATCTTGCAACAGTTATTATACCAAGCTATTATCTCCCACTTCTTAAAATTTGAATCTAATAATAATTGATTCTAATAATAATACAGGTTATGGTAACAACTGCGACGCAACGTCGATCGTACAGAAAGTCACGAAGAATCGGACGTCGTCCCTGAAGGGATAGCATCGAGCAAAAATAAATGCTTAAAAATAAATCATTTAAACAGAAATAATAATCGACCTCTTTCCAATGTATCCTTCGATTTTTCTCACGATGTTTCTGCGGACAGATCGTCGCGTATAGTCGGGTCACAGTGACATAGATCTTAAATCGAAAATGCGAATCTATAAATACTTATTTGGAATAGCAAACGAGACATGTCTGACTTTCATAAGCTGATTAAGAGTACTGCGTAGCCGCGAGTTGGGACGCGCTACATTGTGTTTCTAAGCAGTTTCGTCTCGCAGCAAGTGACAACGAAGTTTCAGAAATTCTGAGACACGTCCAAGAACCGACCCGTTGCGAGAAACGAAGCAAGTACTGTGTGTACCCGGGATTTCAGGTTCCCGCACACCCCTATCAATTAATCGTCGAGACCGTAACCGCAACCGCTAATATGCTGGTACTGGATACGATCGATATCTGATCGATACCTGATCGATACTTACGGGAGTGTAAACATAAATTATGTACGTAAGACTTTGCTACAACAAAATCCTACCACGAACAGGACAGTTCAGTTTTTTTTGTCTTCTACATTAGTTTGTAGGGTTTTCATGGTTGTCCATGGAGAGATCAAATTGATCAAATTCACTGATAACGTCAATTCGATGATATCTCGAAATGTAGGGCAACATTAAGTTCGATTTTAAGTAAGTAGTCTGAACGGAATAAAAAAAAATCGTTTTTCTATTCTGGACAACTACGAAGGCCAATCTTATAGCAGCCATGGACAGTCGCTGTAACCTTGGCTGCAATCGCAGTTTCCGCATAAAGGAGAATTGTCTCTAATGGTTGACAAATGCGGTGACAGAGGGAAAAGTGGATGAATTCGTTATTTTTAGAAGAAATACTACAAAAGCATAAGTTTTCGAAAGTGCTTTCCACGAGAGAGGATGGACTTTACAGTGTGATTCATAACTTTTTAAAAAATCCCCCGAAAATGCTTTCTAATTTGGGTGGCTCTTCTGTTTCATGAAATTGGGTTTCTTATTTTAAGAAAATCCCGAAAAATCTCCACTGTCGGCAGCCCCCACTTCGGCAGGTTCCTTCTGTCATAAGAGGGAAGAGGGGCCAGCAACTGAATAGACCTGTACGCGAGGTTCATTATTTTATAACGTTTTTGGAAAAATGGTCCTTTTTCGAGTGCCAAAGTGTTCCTCACTTCAAGCGTCCCCCTCTCTCTCTCTCTCTCTCTCTCTCTCTCGCGCGCGAGTGATAGGGAGAGTGACTGGACGTACTTGTATGCGGGAGAAAGGGGGGAGGGATGATGCACGCGCGATCACGCTCGTTCGTTCGTCGTTCGGCTCTCGCTTGCTCTCGCGCGCGCGCGCTAGCGATAGCAGAAAGTAGGACGCGTATTAAAAACCACAGACCGTGTCCCGTGGCGTCACTTCTCGTGCCTCGCCGCGGCGCGCCGGTATTACCCAATCGAATTCATCATAACTGGCACGAGAAACGAGCAAGCGAGCAAGCGAGCGAGCAAGCGAGCGAGCGAGCGAGCGAGCGAACGCAAAGACCGACGAAAGAACGAAGGGATGGCTTGTCGAATTGAACGGGGCCCCGGAGGGGGCAGAATTATGCGGCATAAAAGAGAGAGGCATTTTCGGCGATAGATCGCCGATCAGCGCCGTGCTGCGGTGATCGACGGAAACATCGTCACCTAGATCCTTGCGATCCATGATAAAGACTTTCGATTTCGGTGGTTCGAGTTCCGGACGCGACGGTCTGCGTCTTCTCTTGTGCGGCATGATTCACCGGCGATGCCGTAGTCTTTATATTTCGCTTCATTCTTTAATAGAAATTATGTTGTATCGACCGTAAATGTTAAATAAACAATGTGTGGTGGTATGAGCGCACAGGTCCGATGAAAATAAAAAAAAAAACAAGCAATCTTGCAATTAACAAAATCCCAAAGTTTCGGTCCTGATATGGATCATTTTCAAGAGAAGAATTTTTTTATGCCACCACACATTGTTTATTCTTTAATATGTCTAGGTTGAAAATTTAGAAATTCCTTCAATGGAAAATTGGTTTATTCGTTCACGCGAAAATCAACGATTTATTTGGACATTTTTATTTCGCAATGTTTTCGCTTGTTGTTTGATTTTGTTCAGAATAGTTTAGTGAAGGCACTAGCTTGCTTTACGATGCGGCTGTAAATGCTGTGATACATAGTGTTGCAACATGCTACCATTAACCATAGACCTTATCAGGTTGCGGAACATTATGGAAATTTGTACTTCTCCGAATGATTTTCGAGAACCCGGAGCTGAAGAGAAATTGATTTATTCGGTTGAGAATATATAAAAAAATGTCAGGAGATTGATTCGCTACTAGTTAAAACTTCACTAGTTTAAGTTAAACGAATAAGTTTATTTAATCAATTCTGACAACGATTACTTCATCGTCGTGTTTCGCCTTCTCGGTGATCCTTGCCAAGGACAGTAGCCTACACGTTACGAACACTTCCATTTAAGAATATACATATACATGTATAAGGATTGGGAATCGAGGATTGGAAATCGATTGTTTCGGCAAATTTGTCCTCGATAAGGATAAGAAGAATTCAGCGCACGGAAGTACTACCCCGGAAGAAATATCACCCGACCACTATATGTATTATAGGTGCTTATCGGAACGAGAGTAACGTTGGGGAAGGTGCAAGCCACGGGACTACCCCTCGAATCAATGATCCTTAATTATGTTTGAAAATTAAGCTGACGTTAAAGCGTCGGACACCGAGCGAATTAATTTTCCTAAGGAATTGGGTCGCGGCCTTGAAACCCACCTCGTAAAAGCTCGAAGAATGTCCGTTAACTATATTCGGTCGATCGATCCTTCTTTAACGATCAGATAGGCTCCTAGCGATACCGCGAACCATTTCTACAGGGTGGTTTATCAGTAGCAAGAAATCACGAGCAAAATTAGTCGAAAATTAAAACGAGAATCACAATTCGTAACCGAACAATCCCAAGGATGATAACTATACTGTCACCGGAGAACTAACCAAATTGTTTACAGAAACGATAAAACGTACGTAGCAAACGTCTCCAAGAATTCTTGACCTTTTCTCGAGATCCAACGTAAATATTATTTAAACGAGTCAATAGAAATAGCGAAACTGGACGAGTCTTGGAAATCTGGGTCACGATTGACCCTGCGACGTGGAATTAAGCTCAAGAACGTCTTAGAAAAACATACCCATTGAACTGCGGATCTCCGGCAGAATTATTACAAACGTTACCGTGCAAAGTGCAATAAAATAAAAATCATGACAAAGTCAACGGAATATTCGTCGAGGCGAGAACATTCTATTCGCCAGTGAACGTCCTGCGGGTTTTTCGTTTCCATCAATCGGAGCCGAAAAACAGATACATATTTGCATAAAGACCCACTGATTAGGTTCCGGAGAAAGAGCAACGTGTGCGTGGCTAATGAACGACTGGAACTGTCTGTCGAATCGATTGGCATGTTCAAGGAAGCTATTAGGGGAAATAAGATGGTTCCGTGGCGTGTCGCGGGCTCGTAAAGTGAAAAATTATGCTGGCGGATTCGTCAGCGAACAGAATCGGGACCAGTCCGAGGACTGCTGGCCGCCGCGCCGTCAGCCGGTTCAACGCGCATGGTTCAACAAATCGAACGTTTCCGCGATGCTAAACATTTTAACACCCTCGAGTTTGCAGCGCATGCGTCTCGCGGGGGCGGATTGGGATTCTTATGTGCGATCCTTTCGGCGAGCTTTCAGATGTTGCGCCGTTGCGAGGGCGCCACGAGTTAGGAGACGCAATTTGGCGATACGAGAGATACGCGCCAGCCATCCAATTAAAACGCTGCTAATTCTTTGCCTATTTAGCTTAACCATCCGTTGGCAACGCAGCTCGTTTATGCCCGCAACCAAATTTCGCTCATCAATATTTATTTTTTTCCCCCGTTAACGCTTCAACATTTATCGGGCCAACGATTATACATTAAAATAGGGGCTTCAAAACGTATTTCAGAATTTTTTAGATTCTTTGGAAGCCTGGAAAATTGATTGTTATTTATGAATTAAAAATGCAAGAACACAAATTTCTTCAGCGAACCAGCCACGCGTGGACTACTTTTCGTAGCCGGATGCAGTTACCGTTCTGGGAACGGAGGAAGAAAAAGAAAAATAGACGAAGACAAAAAGAGGGAAGTAATAGAGAAAACAAGACAGGAAAAAGAAAAAAGAGTGAGAGAGAGAGAGGGAGTCGTTTAAACGCGTTTCATTTGCATTTGCAAATACAATGCAATTACGCAACCGCGCTGCATGCAATTATATGTATGTGTTCCCAATAAATCAGTAATGACGAAATAGTGATTACTAACCCCCCGGGAATTCGAGACAGGATAATACAGTATATTTTGACCAGCGGTCACTTTAACATAAATTATACTTTTAAACTAAACCCATTCATCGATCACGAAAATTGTAAATCTCTCTCTCTCTCTCTCTCTCTCTCTCTCTCTCTCTCTCTCTCTCTCTCTCTCTCTGTGTTGGTAAACATAATCGCTTCGGCGACACCATGTTTGGGGAGCTGAGAAATATTGTATTCTTCGCGAATGTTTGCTCGATTAAGATGACACGGAATGATATTGGGTTGTTTACGTGAAATTGATATTTTATGTTTTCTTAGGTTCAGGTGAATCTTGAAAATGGTCGCATCGCCGCGCCATTAGCCCTTAAATGCATTGTGTTGCCGTTTGGCAAATAGATACTGCTTAATAGAATACTGTAGGACTTAAGTCGTCGATAGAATAACGCGTCCGTAAACACAAGCAATTTAACATTTAATTTTAAATATAATGGATACCATTAATAAAATTATCTCGTTTAAATCTCCGTCTTAAAACGCGTGTTTACTTTTTCACACGTCGCGTCGTACCGGAATAATCGAATAACGCATATTTTATATTATAAAATGTGAAGACAGCAAATCAAATAAATAAGAAATATCGAATCCGTTGTAGCTCCCTAGAATACTTATGCATAAATAGAAATTGTAAACAAACTATCGTGCAATTAAGGGTTAGGGTTGCAACAGGGGGTGAAAGGCGGCGCGACCGCAGGGGGATGAACGTTCTAACTGATAAATTGGCCGACGTATCTACACCGATGCCGCAGCCTGCTGGGAACGTTGAATAATAATTATTGTTGTTGGCTGGGGCTTGGTGTTATTGAGTTATTCCAATGCGAGTTTATCAAAGTGGGTCAAGCGATTCAATAGCGACCGCCGTCGAGGAGAAACGACCCATCGTCTTAACGTGGCGTGGGAGTGCACGTACGAACGGTCGAGCCACGTACACACGACGTCACCGATTCGGTACACACGCGCACATACAGCCCAGAAAAAAAGAAATAACGAAACCAAAGAAAGGAAATATAACAAACGCCGTCAACCGTAAAAATTGCTGCTACCGAGGCGGCCGCGTTTTTTACGGTTACGACGCGCGACGTCGGCCCTTTTATTCCTTCTCGTTGCTTGGAAACATAAAGAAAAAATGATTGTGAATTACACTTCGCTCGCAAGATATTTTTTCCAGCGAGTTCTGCTGAAATACGAGCTGAACGAGCATTCTTTCTTTTCGTTTTCAGATGTTGGATTCGCGAAGCTAATTTATGTCCGGATTTCTCGTAAATTCTTATCGTTTTTCGGTGATATCGATTTCGTAATAACGATTTGTATATTTGAATATTTTTTTGAGAATTTTCGAAAAGGGATATGTTGGATGCGCGTTCTTGTTCGGCGGGATTCGTAAGTTGGGCTTCCAAGAGGATCGAACGATATCAGGTCTTAGATAATATAGCTTTCGTGTGTGTCGAGTAATATCGAGTTTCGATCCCGCAGGCGTTAGGCGATTATCAGGGAAGATTTCGGATGGAACAAACCGAGCAATTCAGATTACATTTGACGCTTCTTAATCGCAGAAGCCTGTTCCTCGTCGAGTACCCTCTTGTCGGTGTCAAGTTGGCGTGTTCTCGGAATTCATCCCTTTCGGAGGTAACATCGCATGAAATTGCGTTCACAGTGAGTTCTTTTTAAACGGTAACTCTTTTTCAGACATTCTATATTCATATTGAACGCACACCGAACGTTCAGTTAAATAAAACTAACGGTAAAAGAATTCATTAAATACAGAAGAATTCAAGGCTATTGCACTATTTTGGACAGATTAAAATTATTAACTGGAAAAATAAAGTTTTGCGTAATTCTAGTAATTGCCGCAGAAAATTTTTATCGTGCGCAGAGAATGGACGGATCGACCGACGCGCGACGTTCGATGGAACCCGTGTAGCTCGTCGGTGAAAAAACTCGCATTAATTCATTGGCGGCATAAAATCGAAAAGCGCTCCGGCTCCAAAGTTCCACCGTTCGGTTGCGTAACCGTTAATCTCCGCTATTTGCATTCGATACACAGAGAATGATAGCGTTGTCTCGAGCAGCGACCGAAGACTCGTCAGAAGTCCCGAATAAACCGGCCGCGATATCCAATTACATACATAGAATCTCGAAGGAAGCAAACGTTGATTCGGAGATTCGAACGCATCGCTCTCGCGAATGAAATTATTTATTTCAACAGCTCCGCCGCGTCGCGTTGCGTCGCGTCGCGTCGGGCACCGTGCGCCGTGCGCCGTCAGGTTCTGCACGTTCCCTCTTTAACACCGTGTACCACGAACCCGTTAATTATCATAAATCTGACTGTGTAACCACGATGCAGAAGAGAACGGTGAGAGCAGCCCAGCCTGCTGCACGAACATGAATTTTCAACGATTCCTGACCAAACACGAGAACGCGATCCCTGCTGAAAATCCGCTGCAATTAACATGCCACGTGCTCGCTGATAATAATTGAATTACTGAACACCCGCGAAATGGCAACGACTCAAATCTTCCTTTTGCTTTCTTCGGGTTCGCGTCTCTTTGGAAACTGTTCCTTTGATGGTTGAACTTTCAACGTTTCAAATTCGTTTCAAAGAGAATAAACGACGTTCTACCATTAGTAGAAAGTATAGCGTACAGACTTTCTTCGATTCTTTGGTGTAAAGGAAAAAGTCGTAACCTAATTGCTCCAACTATTAGAAGAAAATCCAATTATGGTTGAATCTCGAGAAGTTATTGTCCTGTGAGAATTTATTGCCAAATTATGTGAACCACTCCCATCGCTAATAGCCAGATTTGCTGGCAAGCACGCGCCAGCTTTGTCGCCGGATTTTTCGTAGGTACATAGTCCGGAAGTAATGATCCGCTTTCCATTAGTGTCCGGCAACAGGTAGAACGGTTGCGCGCGTGCGACCAGCCATAAATTCCCGTAGGAAAGCGCGCGACGGACGGCTCTCGTTCCTGGTGAGAGTTGGGACAACAACGTCAACGGTTGCACAATAAGAACAAACGAAACGGAGAGGCTTAACGGCAGCTACCCTCGGCCGAACGACGCGACGGATAAACAAGGTGCACGGTTTAAATGAGTTGTCACGGCCGAGCCGAACCTTTGACGAGAAGAACGCTACCAAGAGAAAGAGAGACCTCGGGAAGAGAGGCGGGTCGCGTGTCCATTGTTGGACAAACTTCTCCGCCGGAGTCGCCGGCCGATGGAGAAAAAGGAAAGCGAATCTCCTGGAAACGATTTCTGACGCTTCGCGTCTTTCGCGGGACCACGCTTTGGTCGAAATAATTGGAGGATTGTTCGCAGGAATCGCTTGCGTCATTCTCGCGCACTTAACCGCCGCTGACCATCCGCCGTAACTCAACGAACTTGGAACGTTCGGCGATTTTGACAGTCGTCGTCGCTCAACAATTGCATTCGATGAAATGAAATTGTTAAAGTGAACGTTGATGCGAGATGAGATGGAGCATCATCGGAGGGACAGTCACAGGCGAAGATAGTTCGGGCATCCAAAATGTAAACGACGAAACAGAATTAAGCAGATGCTTTTTAACGAATAGACCGTTTTCGAAAGATTTACGATCCATATTTTGTCGAGCGCGCGCGATCCAGATGAGATACCTTTCAGGGGACAGCAGTTTCCGAAGGGAAACGAATCGAAGACGGGGGAACAATGGTTTCGTGAAAGTCAATATTTACAGAGTTGCCTAACATTTAATTGTGTACCTTGAGGTGGGGTACGAGCCCGAAGACCTCTCGCTCCCGGGCACCTGTGCGTCGGGTCTCTCTCCTGGGGGAAGGAAGGGCCCGTGTCGAGCCCCCGTCCGAGCGGATAATCGTGATTTACCGTGCGCAAACTGCTCGCCGATCCCCTCAGGGCAACAAGTGCATTTCAGCGCAGCAGGTAGATGTTGACGAGTCGGCCATTGTCGAAGAGAGGGGTGCGCGACATCCCCCGAAGGGAGACGGAGTTCCTCTCTGTCCACTCGACACGATGGACCGAGAGACTCGAATTCGTGCCGGGCACGCGCCACCACGCTTACGAGAGAGAGAGAGAGATGCGCGGAGAGCTTGTAACTCGGGGGAAGCCGCCCCTTTCACAGACTCCCCGGCTAAGAAGTAAAAGTCCCGGCCAGCTTTTACCCGACTAATATTTTACCCTCCCGGCCGAGGGTGAATTGCGCTGGACGGTAAACGTCGCAATATTTCCCGGGCCGAGGCCAGTCCCGGCTCTAGCCCGGTGAAATACTGGCGTTATAAACTAAGAGAAATTATGCCGGAGTGTACTCCGACACGATGAACGTGACGACCATTCTGACGCGGGGGATGATCATCCCCCAACTTGCGAGCCGAGAAGAACCAGCCGCCCGCGCCGCGCTCCGCCGCCGCTTGCATTCCAACGCCGTGTTTTTCAATTATTCCGCCCGTCTGCCCGACGCTATTTTCTACCTTCCCGACACACTGCCAAGCTGATATACATAAATAAATGAATTGTAATAACAAATATCTTTTTTCATAAGTTACTAAAGTTGCTTCAACCCGATTATTTTATTTAGCGCAGACTACGGACGCGCACCTGCGGTCTCAAGAGCGGAACCGCCTCTCCGAACAACAATCCACTGAATCGACAACGATAAGAACCTCTTAAAATAATGAAACATTTGTCGAAATAAAACTTGAAGCGGATCAACGCTTCGTCAACTTTCCTCCGGTCGGTATGTACACAATCTTTCCGAACACGATACAGGGAGATAAAATCGTATCCGAGCCCCAGATTTGTACCGCTCGGTCTACCGATAAAGTCCGAATTTTCAAGTTTCCCTACGACGACACGTTGGCTGCCAAGTCACCCATATTTATAAATCCGTGCGACAGATTCGGCGTGTTAAAGCGTACGGTCTGGTCTAATTGTAAGATCGAGAAAGTAATTATACTGTTCGATCGAATAAATCGGTCGCCGAGTCGACGACGAACGCTGCTTGAACGCGTTGGAACGTCCCGCGGAAGTCGCGCGGAATAATCGAGTCCGCGGACGCGTGGAAAAGCTTGTTTATCAAACAGAATTTCGATCTCCATCCTCTTCCGATTTTCAGGAATGACACAATCAGCTGTAACTCGACGCGCGATAGTGCGACATTAGCGGTGCGCCAGATAACATAGGAAACGGCGCGGAATTATCAGCCGGAAGTATCGTTCCGACTCGTTTGCGGTGATTCGATAGCGTAACTTTTGGAATCGCGGCGTTTTTAGCGGTCGGCCGCGGAACGATCGCGATCGAGGGTAGCGCGGGGCATCGATCGTGTTTCTCTCTTTCTGTTTGTTCGTGTTTCTCTCGGTCTGGTTTGTGCAGGATCGCGCGAGTAGGAGCGGAGTCGCGTGCTCTCGACTCGGCCTCCTCCCCCGAGTTTATCGAGAGCCCGATGCGATAATCGGCGCCGTTCGAGAACAGGTTGGCGACGACGGGGAAAAAATGGGTCTATGTTACGGAGACGCGAAACAAGCGTGTTACATCACCGCGGTTCTCCCGAGACATCGGCCACGGTGAAAGCATCCCGGCCTGCCCCTCGTGACAAGGCTCGAGAAATGCGTCCTCCTTCCACGCACAACTACGCGCTGTACGCACACGCTCGCAGCCCTGTGTACTTTTACTTTCATCCGGGCGGACGCGAGAGCCGAGCCCGAACAAAATTTAGAGAACGAATGCTTCGAATAACTCCAGCCTGGCCCAAATAAGAGCTAACCACCTCAGATTTCATGCTCGCAGACTTTACTCTCGCTCGGCTCTACAAACGACAACGACCCCAACGCATTCATTCCACAAAAATCCATTTGCTTGCGTTTCCCTTAACGCTTTGCTTTTATTTCGGAACTTGTCGCATCACAAAACAAGTAGCCCTTTCAAAAGTCACGACAAGCCTTTCTTTTGGCCATCAACTGTTCGGAGACAGTAGTCTCCGAACGCGAAACGATGTTTCAAGCTGCTCTTTGAATTAAGTACGGGTTACTTTGAAAAGTTATTGCAAAAAAAAAAATACAATCGCTTCGTTTCGAGTTCGAAATAATATTTTTAGTTCCAGCACTTCACGGCTATCGACGGGGAAACGAAACTCGTTTCGAGGCCAGACAATTTCTCCCTGTATAAACAGAACGACGACGCCGCGTGTTTTAACTTGATCTTTAAATGGAGAAATTTCGAAAATTGGATAAACCTTCGAGCGTAAAGTGGCTCGTCGACGGTAAAGTACATATTGAAAATATATTGTACGCGTCCGAACGAAACGAAACGAAACGAAACATATCTCTCGATTAAACCTTCCTGTGAGAAATAATGATCGCGAAGTGAAACATAAATCGCGATGTAAGGAGTTACAGTCCTCGACGAAATAATAAGGCACTTAGCATTTTTTCAAATGCTGGTCAAAGCTCGGCCACGAAGCCAAAAGAAACGAAGACTCGAAAGCGTCGCGTCGTGTCGCGTCGCGTCGCGTCGCGTCGTGTCCCCTTCGCTATTGTATCGCTGGCAGCATCTGAAACGGGGGGTTTAAAGTGTCTCTGCTATTCTTTCCATTCTTTTGAGCGCGCGGGTCCGCTTGGTCAGAGCTCGAGCGTGTTGCGTACGAATCGCCACGCTTGAGCGGATTTAACGGCAGCTGCGAGGGAACGGGCTCGAGGAGGAGTGGCTAATTATCAGCGCGGAGGAGCGAGAGGAAACGAAAAAGTGTATTAACGTCGCTACCTAATCGCGGATCGGAGAAAATGGAGTGTGAACCGCCCTTGAGTCTCGCCGGAGGAACGCTATCTTGTAACGAGCCCGCGTAATCGCGCAATGCCAAGCCGCGGCTAATTATCCATGGTTAATGCTGGCAAGACCCATGAATATTCATACTTGACATCTTTATCGCGGGTGGAACGAGACGGGGAGGGGAGTGGGGGCCAGAAATTGAAGTTCTCGAGCGAGGGTTCCTTTTTCACCCACCTTCCGCCCGAATCGATTGCCGCGTCACGGTTAAGGAAATTAAAACGCGAACCGCTGCGCTGGCTGGCACGCTGACACAAACTCATCTGCTAGCGAGTACCCTTTGAATAATAGATCGGTTGTCTCCGGATGCTCGTACAATCTCCCATTCTTCGCGGTTAATCTCCGCGAATCAATATTAACAAGCCGATAGCATCTACGGGAGCAAACGTTGCTAAGACAACGGTGAAAATCCTCGTAAAAAATATGAAAAATTGGTGCTTCTTTTAGACTCTATCGGTTTTCTTACTCTGCGCCTCGATATTTCCCAATTTAGCCGACACGCAATTTCGTTAAAGTCGTTCCAGGTAAAAACAGTGCGAGAACTGATAATGTTAGATGGGTAGGGAATATCAATGCAATTATCTGTCGAGTTACGTTACTGTGCACTGTCCGGTCAGTCGGAACTTAATCGTCTCTAACAGTGCACGCATTTTTTCCTTGATGTTCTCTGCAACACCCGATTCTTCGAATCATTATTATTTCCCGGAGAACATTCAGCAGTGATTGCAGGAGTAACGATTGATGGAGAAATCAACGGTTTAATTTGATATGCAAGTAGACGAACATGTTCGGTAACATTTTCCCTAAATTGTTACTCAGCGTGTTCATCCAGCACCTTCTCCAATCACAAAGACAATCTGAACGCAACAAATTGAGCGTTACAGTAATGACACCAGGAATCATATAATCGACTGAATTTCCATGTACGTACTGGCTAGAATAGAACGTAATGTGTAGTCGTTGACGAGAGGTCTCGTCACCGGAGCTCGTTTGCTCCAAAAAATTTGATTTTCCTTCAACACGTTGCTCCTCTGACCAGATCCTCTCCAAACTGGCACGAGACCAACAAACAAAGGAGAAACAAAACTATTTCTGAAGGAAACGTTACAAGCGCGTCTACCAGCTGAATGAAATAATATGCATAAAGAATTATTCTCTTAAAGAGGAACCGAAAGGAACCGTAAGTTAATCTGTCTCCTTAATTATTCACTATTTTATAACTTTCAAAGTATCGTCCACCTATTCCTGGCGAATAATTCAAGTAATTCATAAATCAGGGCTGCAATAGATTCGATCGTCCACTTTCTGAAAATATCGGATCGATATATTGGCCTGGATGAAACTTCTCTCCCATTAAAAATTGTTTCCACTGTCTCGGAACATCGTAGATCTGTAGAGGCGTATTTCGTACCAGCTGACAGAAATAATTTCGAGCAACTAGATCGGTAGATCCAGGTCCCAGTGCTCTTCGACCTCGCAACAAGCGATACAGAACAACCACCGCACCGGGGACGCGCTGAGTCGTTTGCGAAGCAGACAGCTGGTCTCGGGAGGCGAAAGCTACTTGTTTACCGAGTAATTAGATATTCTTGTCCGGCGGAGCACTTTGACACGGATTCGTGTTCCAACGGGCCAAGGGGTTGGAAGGGGTAATTTACCGGGTCGACGGGGATTTTTTACGAGGTGAAACGTTCGTTCGACCGGGCAAACGTTAGAAAAAAGATAGAATCTTCTATATAATAAAAATGAAATGCTGTTCGTTGGTCACGACATCACTTGAAAACGGCTGGACCGATTTGGCTAATTTTTCTTTTTATATGTTCGTAATAGTCCAAATGAGGTTTTTAGGAAAAAAAAATTGGAAAAGTTGCCCAGAAAAATGGAAAATTTCGGATAAAATGAAAGTGCTTTTTTCTATGGGATTTCTGTATTAACTCAAGACCATAACTCACGATCCGAACGATGGATATGCGTAATTCTTTTGATTGTTTTGTTAAGTTAACAAATATTAACAAAGGAAAGTCGGAAAATTCGGACAAACTGCAGAAATCATAATCTTCGAAGCGGTACAAGTAGCAGGAAGTAACGATCGCAAACTTTATTGAAATTTGGACAGGACAACGTCTGTCGGGTCAGCTAGTAAAAAATAAAACGGCTGGAGACACGGTGTGGAAAGAGCTCGTGAAAAGGCAATAACGGGGTATTGTTTTATAAAAACTCGTTTCGCGATCTTTCGATGCATGATAATGCAGAACGAGGTGGAGGAACGACGTATGTAACGACGCCGGAGGGACGAAGAGGTTAGAGGCGTCGAGGACGTAAATAAAAGCAACCGTGGCTCGTTTCATCGAATCGCTATTTTGTCCACGAAGGGTCGGTGCAACGTTCATAAAGAAACGCTCCGAAGGCTATCCGTTCTAAATCTGAGGCTGCGAGCCCGTTCGCCTCTTCGCTTCGCTTTGGAATTTGCGCCGAAACGCCTGTTGCGCATACCGCATGGCGCGGCCGCCAAAGCCGCGAATATTTGAATGGCCGGGCCACGCTTCGCACTCGGTTCCATTCGATCGTCGACAAACGAATGGGTTTTCTCGTTGCAACGTAACGCATTTAGTATTCTCGGCCTCGGCGACGACCGACAGCCAATTTGTAAAAACTTCCTACAGATTCCTACAGAAATAAGATTCCTATTACCACGTTCGTATCAGCCGTTAAAGCCTGCGATCGATAGATCGTATTACCAATAATATTCCTTACATCCTTTTCCTAAACCATCGCTGTAATAAGTTTCATAATACGTCACCAAACTATGTACGCGCGCTATGATTTGCACGCGTACTCGGCATTTCCGTCATCGGTTTTTGAGGTTAGCTTTCGAGGTACGCTCGTCGGCGAAAGACGTCAGCACGAGACGCAGGTTTCACCGACTCCAACTGCCGCCTGCTAGCAGAAATTCATTGCTGAAAAACTTCGTCGTGAACACTCGTGGATACAAAGTGGCGACGTTAGACGTGTAGAGCCGGGAACGTGTCCCGTTGTTGCTGGTTGGCCGCGAGCAGAGAAGATGTACGGCTGTCATGGAGACTGTACTGTAGTCGCGGAATCGCTTAAAAACATTGTGCTCGCATGTTGCGGCAATCAGGAAGAATAAGAGACCGCGTGTACCTGTAACTTCGGAAGTGGACCGAGTCGAAAGAGCGAGGGAGATCGATGTCGGAGCGACGAACGATCGTGAAGAGAGAGAGAGAGAGAGAGAGAGAGAGTGTGTGTGTGTGTGTGTGTGTGTGTGAGAGAGAGAGAGAGAGATAAACGGTTAGCTCTGGTTCTCGTAGGAAAGAGACGACGGGCGAACGCGCGCGCGAGAGAAAGAGAGAGAGAGGGGGTGAAGAGGAGAGCGGTGGGACAACGTGTAACGTCAGGCGAGAGAAGGATGCGAAGAAAGGACGAAAGATTGCGGACGGGAAAAGAGAGGGAGACGGTTGAAAGCGAAAGCGAGAAAGAGAAAACGGCGAAGAGCGAGAGTGAAGCAGATAGAGCGAAGCAGAAGAAAGGAGTTTGGCAAGCGGTGCGCTACGGCAACAAAGAACTGCGGGGCATAGAAATGATTTGTTGAGGTTACCTGCAGCATCGTTCGCTGGTGGCAGATCGGTGACCAGGCTGGCCCGTGGCCGCGGCTGCGATTGCTGCTGTTGTTGCGCCTGTTGCTGCTGCTGCTGCTGCTGCTGCTGTACCTGATGAAGACCCGGCTGCTGAGGTCCCGTCAGAGGCAGATTAGTCGCGGACGTGTTTTCAGTGAGGATCGTCGGTACCGAGGAGGAGGAAGATGACGATGATTCCGTAAGGGCCGTCGCGGTCGTGTTCTCGAGGGCCGTGTGGCCCCCACCTTCCCCTGTCCCTGTAGCCATTCGGCCCTCGTGCATTCCAGCAGACAGACAGACGGGGGTCCCTCCTCCTGCACGTCGTTCCCGAGCGCACGCACTTCTCTCGAGGAACACCTACACTCTCTTACGTGTGTCCTCGGTCTCTTTCTCACCCCCGTCTATCTATCTGTCTGTCTCGTTTCCTTTCTCTCTGTCTAGCCGAGAGAAGCGCGCGCTCGGTCCGTCTTGTTCCTTCTTTCTCTCTCTCTCTCTCTCTCTCTCTCGCTCTCTCTCACTCTCGCGCCCTCTCCCTCTATCCCACGGCAGCTCCCTCTCCGTCCCGCTGCTCTCTGTCGACTATCTCTCTCTCTTTCCTTCGCTCCTCGTGTGCGCAAGCTCTTGCTGTCCTCCTCTCTTTTTACTACTACGCTCCCCGCGCCGGCCAGCGCCGTCTGAGCGTACCGAAACTACACCGTCTCTTTCAACCAAACATCGGTATATCACACAACAGCGACATCACACACGCCCGCGGAAAAATGAACCCCGCGCGGATTATTAACCTCCTGTCCGGCGGCCCGAAAAAAATCGAACGTTAGACAAATGTAGGTCTGTAGGCCACTTCACTTACACTTTGCATCGGGACGGGCACTCCCTTAGTCAAGCGAGCGTCCGGCGCACCGTTGCGCTCTGACAGCACGAGTTCCAGGAACGTACGCTCGCCGGAAGGACCCGCGCGGATCCTCTTCTCTATCACTGACACAGCCCAAAATCACTTTTCTCGGTGATCGACTTTCGATCGATGCCATCGTTCCGCTACATCTACGCGGCTGCCGATTCCATGGCCTTGCGTTTCGATGATCGTGCGAATCTAACAAGTTCTCCGACTGTATCGTGTGCTCTTACTGCTCTTACATACGACGTTATCTCTATACTGTGTGCGCCGCGTTTCGAAAATTCGAGCTGGACCTTACGATACGAAAGCTCGAAGATTTTTCGAATTTCTGTAATTTATTTTTATCGCGCGAGACTTTTGTTCCGTCTGTCCTTACACTTTTAATATTTACAGGCGCGAATTCGCGTGAATGTAAAAATATAATTTTCTCTTTCAACTTCTTCGAGATGTGTTAGTTAAACGCCCCTCCACGCGTGATCGTAACTTTCGGTAAAAATAGTACTCTCCTTATTTGCACGTGTATCGTGCGAAACTGTTATAACGTGTATAGATAAAATCTTGATTTATTATAAATATAATGGGTGATCCACAGGTCTTCTCTTTGCGATGGTTCCAAATACGTCGAATGTATAATAAATTCTATAGGATGTAGTTCGCACCCGTTCGAAGAGATGCAGGCACGGCAGTGGATATCGAAAGGGAAAATGCTGAACGACTCTCGTAAATGCCACTCATCGAGGAAAACTCTTCGGATGTATTTGATCGTTTTAAATACAGAGTCTCGAGCACTCGGAGAGCATCGTGATTGTTTGATCTTGATTATTCGATATCGTGCAAGAGAAAAAGGGAAAGTAATTCGAGAGAAGGAACGTATCGACCATAGCTTTATATGGGTACCAGGGTCTACTAGACACGGCACTGTCTTCCAATAACGTATTACGGAAAGACGCAATTTCCAAAGGATTTCTCTGCTCCCTCGTGTTCGCAAGCATTTAGAATTTGCGAATTGAAAGGCTGTCAAGTGCGTTTTTCGCGTTATAAACCTTGTCGATTTACCACTGTCTTAAATACGACGATACTGTCTAAGTAGGTCAGGTGTCACAATATCTGGACGTCCTATTATGGGGCGCTTTTACACCGAATGTTGCATAACTCGTCACGCACGACTTCACCAAATATAACCATGTAAAAACTATGGCCTGACGGACATAATGCGATGTAATCCCTTTTCATTGTACAATACACTTGACTAACGCTTTCGGACAACGTTTGCAGCGCTACCTGGCATCGAAAACCGCGAAATATGAAACGTCGAACAATCGTATCAAACGTACCAATAATATTTCGGTGAAACTTTATTAAACAGTAGAAAAAAGGTCATCGTAAAACATTTATACTCTTAATAGCAAAATGTATAAGTTTGTATAAAAATATATCTAGATATATCTCGTAACAATGATAGAATACTTTCACAATGATTAACGATTTTAAAGTCGTCGCAACTTCCTCACGACTCTGTTATGTATACATTTCTGTTAATGACAAAATTCATTAAAAAATAAATTTGATCGTTTCTCATGTAATTTGATCGCTTAACCAGCCTTTTGTTTAGCCAGGGCTAAGAGAGACCGCGAAATAATCAGTCTTTGAATTTGCGCCGTGCCCTCGTAAATTTGATAAATCTTTGCATCTCGCATCAACTTTTCGACCGGGTATTCGCAATTGAAACCGGCACCACCGAAAATCTGTAAAATGGTTCGTTTCAATGCAAGTGATAAATACGAATATATGTATGTGTTTTGTTACACTTAATTACATACTTGAACTGCGTCCGTCGCACACTTATTGGCTACATCGCCACCATAACATTTTGCGATGCTGGCTAACAGCGTCGCGTTTGGAATTTTTTTATCAGCTGCCCAAGCAGCTTTCATCCAGGCAAGCCTAGCCGTTTCAACGCCGATCATCATATCTGCTAAAATAAATGCCACTGCTTGATGTTCTGCTATTGGTTTATTGAAGGCTTTGCGTTCCAACGAATATTTCGTGGCCTCGTCTAGCGCTCTTTGAGCCAAACCGACCGACGCAGCTGCTACCTATAACAAATACCAACGTACAATAGAAACACCACACTTAAACACTTTAGCGTACTGTATTATTTAAAATATTATCATTTTACTATACCGCTGGTCTAGTCTTGTCAAAGGTTTGCATAGCAATTTTAAAACCTTCGCCTGGTTTGCCCAAAACGTTTTCGTTCGGAACACGGACGTCCTCGAAAGTGATCATTCGTGTATCGGAAGCTCTTTGACCCATGTTCATTTCCTTCGAATACCAAAACAAGATTATCACGCAATAAGATATGCTATCGTTATTACAGTAAAAGCTCTTAGGTAATGACCAAATTTACCTTGCGACCGGGCGTTAAACCTTCGCTTTCACGCTCCACAATGAAAGCTGTAAAAGCTTTATTAATTGGCGTTTTTGGGTCAGGATCTGATCTAGTTAACACAAAGTACCTGAAACAATAAATATATATTATTATACACATCGTATACGATTTATATTGTACTTTGCAATAAACTGATTTACCAGTTGGCAACACCGCCGTTTGTAATCCACATCTTGGTACCATTGAGGATCCATTCGTTTCCTTTCTTTTCAGACTTCAGTTTAACACCTGCTACATCTGATCCAGCACCAGGTTCAGTGACACAGTAGGCCTGTAAATTTATACAGAATTGTGTTTCTCCTATATACACACTTAATCGTAATAATAAAGTTTATATTCAATTAACTTACAGCTACAAGCGGTTCTTCCATAAGTCTTCCCAGATACTTTTTGTGTTGCTCTTTCGTACCAGCAATAATTACTGGAGCTTGCTAAAACACGTAGAATATACAAATGTCTGTGGTTTACAAATTTAAGGCAATTAACATTATGTAAGAAGCCTTACACCTAATCCTGTTCCTTCTAATGCTGTTGATATCCCTGTACAACCATAAGCAAATTCTTCCGCGACTAAACATCCTCCAAAGCAGCCAAGATTCATTCCTCCTGTAACATTTCATAAATCAATGGTTTTTATGTCTTTCGACCATAATTTTTGAGAAGTTCATGAATCTTTCTAATTATACCTAAGTATTCAGGAATTTCTTTATTCAGAAGCCCCAGGCTCCATGCTTTTTTAATAATCTCCCAAGGATATTTTCCACTCTTATCATGTTCAGCAGCTACAGGAATAATTTCTTCTTTTGTAAACTTGCGTGCTAATTCTTGCATCTCCCTTTGAGTATCTGTCACTTCTAATGTAGAAATAGAATATATAAAATATATTTGTAAACGAATAAT
Source organism: Lasioglossum morio (assembly GCA_916610235.2). Taxonomy (NCBI): domain Eukaryota; kingdom Metazoa; phylum Arthropoda; class Insecta; order Hymenoptera; family Halictidae; genus Lasioglossum; species Lasioglossum morio. Next base: position 559,615 of record OU744331.1, read on the forward strand.
AATTTTCATTAGAATTATGTATTACACTAACCAAAATTATAGCCTCCAGCATGTTCCGAGCTTGACGAGAATGCTCGCATAAACTTTTGGTATGTTACACCTTTCAGTACCTGTAAAACAGACGTTCTCTGAATTCACGACTAATAAGCTAACTTGCTAATATCTAATCAGGTTCATTATTGTGACGTTATTGTTTCTTTTCATTTTTTTTCTACTAATTTCGCGTTCCTTTCTGTTTTAAAGTGGATTACTTACCGATCTTGAAAACATTTTCGTCGTTTTCTATTTACACTGTACTAGCGAAAATACTTCGTATCACGAAAGTTCTTGCGTGCCAGATAGCGGTCAGTGCGTGAATGACTAGCAAAACTTATTCTACAAACGTTCACTTGTTTTATCGGGAGTCAGTTCACACTTGAAAAACAACTTGAAACAACAAATAAGAGATGTTAATAGTCCAGATAAAAGATCCGCTGATCAAAGTACAGTAACACGTTGCCGAATCTTTCTATATAGTTAACAGGTACTTTGAACCCTGAGCCTAAGGCCTAACTATAACTATATATAAATTATATTTAAATGTCCTCGAGGCATTCGTTACTGACGAATCGTCAGCATGACACAGGACATTCTATAATCACTATTGAAAAAAACAACATTTTACATTTAGTTCATGAAATTATGTATATAAATAATTGCTTAGTGCAATTTTATTCTTTTCGCATCATGAATATTTAATAAACCTGCGTACACTTACGAATATGTGATAAATATGTAAATACTCTATTAGAGGTCTTGAAAGCTTACAATCGATTTTCAACACGCAGAATTATTCGCTATTTTGTGCTAACGCAATTCTGTCATTAGATTTACATGTAAACGAATATCCTGTTGTAAATCCGCTAAATTTGGGCGCGAAATTTTGATCGTACCTCCGGTATTTCGATCTCGGATGAAATCGATTATTGCTCGAAGATTTGAGAGATTAGAAAGAATGTTACAAGAATATTGAACAATAAATAGTGTAACATCCAACGATGTTATGCAACAAAAACCAATCGTTCGAGTTCTAATTTATAACAGAAAGTAAATAAATGAGAGTGACCCAACCTAAAGTTGTTATCGATGAAACAATCATGAATTGTTGTCGGTGAAATGTACAAAATGAAGTGAGATTAATACGCTTATGGAATTGATCGAGTGAAATGCTCATCAATTTAAAACTTGTTACTAAAACAACAATTGCAATTGACAATTGCATATCATACTCGTCTCAGCATGAAGATAGAGATACATCCACTGACAGACAATCCAACAGAAGCCTGGCTTGAGTTGTCAAAGGAGCAAAAAGTTATAAAAATAAATGCTAAGCTTCCAACTACCGATGCTCCAAATGACAAGGTTCAATATCAACATTATTCTTTATTATCGTAACTGGTCCACATAAAGCTAACCTAAAAATATCAACTTGTTTATTGACGTAGTTTGCAATTGTATCTGCAATAGCAAGAAACGATAACAATCCTAATTACTAATGGTCTATTCAATCTTGTATTTCAGCTACGTGTTGTGTGTATGAGTGATACTCATTCTTTAACACCATTTATAAAATTCGATATACCTATGGGAGATGTCTTTATTCATGCGGGAGACTTTACAAAATGTGGTAGTTTACAAGAAGTTATAGAATTCAATAATTGGATCGGTGAATAACTCGAAATACATGATTTTTCATTCCAATATTTATTTGATTGATGTATACCGAACGATATTTTCTCTAGGTAATTTGCCGCATAAAACTAAAATCGTTATCGCTGGCAACCATGAGCTTAGTTTCGATTCTACGTTTACTCATCCATTTACGATGCATAGTAGCGGAGAGCGTCAGAAACATACAGGGACCAGCATTTTGGATAACATACCTACATTGGGAATGTCCAAAGATACTTTGGAGGAAGCCATACAAACTAGGAATGTTAAAGACTACTTAACAAATTGTACTTATTTGGAAGATTCTGAAATTACAATACACGGAATCAAAATCTATGGCACACCGTGGTAAGTACATGTCAAGCTACACCAAAGTATTCCAGAATATATGGACATTTTAGTGTATGTTAGTTTTTTAAAATTATATTTATATGACAACTATGTCTCAGTCTTCATAGAAATATTCTTTTCTTCTCAGGCAACCAGAATTTTGTAAATGGGCATTTAATGTACCACGAGGAGAAGCCTGCCTTTCCAAGTGGGAGATGATACCAACAGATACAGATATTCTTATAACTCATACTCCTCCTGTAGGACACGGAGATTTATGTTGTAGCGGAGTACGAGCTGGATGTGTAGAATTATTGTCCACTGTGCAGAATCGAGTTAAACCAAAATATCATGTGTTTGGTCACATTCATGAAGGTACGTTTAATCTTCTTCTCTCGTGTAAAATGAAATGATATTCTTCCTTTGTTAACAGGATACGGTATCTCATCTGATGGAAAAATAATATATATAAATGCATCAACATGTGATTTAAATTACTTGCCAAGTAATCTACCAGTGGTCTTTGATATAACACTACCATCTGGTTTTCATAAATCATAAAGATTGAGAGAAGCATAGTCATGAATTTCGTAATTGCATTTTCTACGTGAATAGGATGTTTAAGTTTAACAGAGAGTAGGGTTTTTTTAATTTATTGACCAGTATATTTTTACGATCTTTTCTACAAATTTTCTTCCTTTTCGATAATAGACATTTCGTTTAAAAAGAAAAAAATAAATGAAGGTTACAAAGCGATTTCATAAATTATAATTTTATGATAGTACTAGTTACATTGTGATATTAAGAAAGTATTTAAATTCAATTTGTCATGTACAATGTTTTTTTTTATGAATATAAAAATATGATTGTTATAGTATTCTTATTTACATAAGGTAGTATGTAAATAGAATATTTTTACTACTTAAATAGAATTTGAATTTGTATTAATTTAGAATATTTTTGACAATGTGTGTTCAAAGGAATTATAGGAATCTTATAAGATTTTATCTATAAGATTCTTATATTTTATGAAGACGTTGCACATAATACCATAGGAATTTAATTGTTTATGTTACACAATCTTGCCGATTCGAGATCTTATATGTAAGAATCTTAATTATATTATTAATCGCACAAAATATTTTATAATGCAATCACGAAACGTATTGATTGACTTAGTTTTTACAACTAACCACATTTCATCATTTTTCATTATGTATAATCGATTAAACAATTATGATATAAATCAATAAAATATTGTAAAATTTGAGTATTATAGTGCAACATATAGACCATAAATCATATATTTATATATATATATTTAATAGCGGAAATGGAGCTAGTCTATTAACTTGATAATCAACTAATGAAATTATTGTACTTAAGGAGCACTTACTTCAATTACACATTTCGTACGAAATTATAACTTCTAATACAATAAAGTATTTCTAAATACTTAAAACATGGTAAAAGAATTATGGCATTCATTTAAATTAACTTTATACTAAAAGCAATATAATAATTATGTATATAACTTTTCCAATACATTAATAAAAAATTATAATTACATTTTATTTTTTTAGAAATATTTATTATAATACCAAATTCAATAACAGATGGCATGTTTCGTCGAATTATGAAAAGTTTGCACATAAACAATGTTGCATTTATATATTGACTTATATTTTCATATTACATTGGTCCAAAGCTAACCGAGTACACGACTGTAAAGTCAGATCTCTCTGTTAAACGAGAACAGAGTATATTCTGCAAATAGAAACGCGATTGTATAAATAGCACATTTTTGTTTTCCATTTTAAAAAAGTTGTGGTAGTAAAAGATAGTCGAAAAAAATACGTCGTTCTGAACGTTATTTTTTCTATTGCATATGATGTATTAATATATAATAACACACATCATATTGGAATCTTAAAAAGCTAGCTTCTTTTCGATGCTTTATATGACCATGTGAAAAATTTAACATGAATATTGCAAACTTTTTTGCACATGTTTGTAAAAATGAGATATGCCTCTAATGGCGTAATTAATTTGCACGAGTGTCTATACGCACTCGTGACAATACTTTCTATCCCGAATTACACAATCAGGATAAACGTAACACCACATCAGTTCACATCGTAATAACAGATGTACTGCAGTTTCAACATCCTGAATACCGTTTAAGTTGTACCCTAAACAAGAGACAATGTGTTCTGTGTTCTTAAGTAGCAGCCTAGTGACAATTTTTTACCTTTAAACAATTTCATTCTGAGGATTCTTGTTTGCGTATCTACTAATTACGGACTTATTTCTGATCAAACCAGACAATACATTTTATCTATCTAACATCTCACTTTCCCACACACATATCTATATCAAAAACAAAAAAAAAAAATAAAAGAAAGAAAGAGCAGCACACGCGGTTTACAATTTAAGAAAAAAGAACATGAATAGTTATTTCAAGATTTTTCCTGTAGGCGAATTAGTTTAAACTAAGCTATGGATAACAGTAAACAAGTGTAAAAGGAATACTCTTCTTACACAGTTTCATAGAGTACATTATCGGGAAGATTGGATCTAATACGGTACATTCGAAAACAGGTACGATACAGATTCACCATTGTGAGTCCTTCTTACGGCTTCGGCAAACATCATAGATACGTCAATGCACTAAAAGAAAAATTACAAAAATATATAGACTATTTTGTTATTATTAAATAATATATTTCTTTCGCGAAAGTCATCCTCTTACTTGTATTTTCGGGCAGTCCTTCATATGACCATCTTGAGGAATGGTATTTGTTACTACAACAGCTTCAAAGCATGCATTATTGATTCGGCTGATTGCTGGACCACTGAAAATGCCATGCGTTAAAATGGCATAGACTTTTGTAGCACCAGCTTCTAAAAGCTTTTCTGCCGCATGGCAAATAGTGCCACAAGTATCAGCCATATCATCTACTAGAATGGCAACTCTATCCTTTACGTCTCCGACCAGTACCATGCTGGCAACTTCGTTTGCTTTTTTCCTTTCTTTATGTATAAGTGCAAACTCAACATTTAATCGGTCAGCGATAGACGTTACCCTAATCAAACGAAATTGATATTTAATATAGAAATCGAAGATTTATGTTCGAAAATAGTGGATGTTTTGGTATTACCTCTTAGCACCACCCGCATCTGGGGAAACAATGATGCTGTTTCGCCATTCAACAATGTTTTCCTTAATCCATTTTAAGACGGCCGGTTCAGCGAATAAATTGTCAACTGGAATGTCGAAAAAACCTTGAATTTGACTAGCATGCAAATCCATTGTAATGATGTGATCAGCTCCTGCTACCGATAACATGTTTGCTACCAATTTTGCCGAAATAGGTGCACGACTCTGGAAAACAAATATTTGTCGATTTTAATTTCATAAATTTATGCGAGTCTCTCAAGTCCATTTGCAACCGGAAATATCCTGCAATTTGAAAAAAATTGCTGTTAAAAAGGTCTTTGTAACATTGCCAAAAGTTGTAAACTAAGAAATAAAGTATGGTAGAACCCAATACGTTGTCTATTGCAAAGAAAAAAAAAAACATGTCAAAGAACAAAAGTTGAAAAATTAATTCTTTAGAGGGGACAAAATATGAATACAATGGCCATATTTTGAACTATTTGTTATAAAAATACAATGTACACGTGTGTACATGAAAAAAATTAAAAGAAAAACGATATGTTGCAAATGCACCCCAGTTAGACTCAACAGAAAGTATAAGTAAAGCGGAATACAAACTTATAGGTGAAAAACGGAACACAGTGCATTTTGATTCATAAATTTTTATATGGGGAAATTTTAGGACGGTGAAGTTATACAACAAACATGTCTAGTAAGTTTGAAATTATAACAAAAAGACATGAGAAACATATCGATAAATCGTTACAGTAAAAAACAACATAACAAAAATGAAATTCGAGAAATAATAACAAATGCATTGTGCTCAGGGGAATGATTATAAGTTGGACCATCTTAATAAACTTGTTTGTTGAGAGCATAAATTTCACAAAAGCTGACTAATGTTAACACCTTAACAAAAAATTGTATTCGCAAATCATTTAATTTTAAATTAAGGCTTCGCATACTATTAATGAGGCAACACAATCACAGTTTCGTTTTGCCAAAGCACTATTCTGTTAATTAGATAGGCATATTTTTTCTTATTAGTATATCCGGACAATAACATGTTTAGCAACATAATAATTAGTACCCATATAACATACAGTTGTGTACCCCGTTATACGTACATAAATTATTAAAAATATATGTAGAATGCTATTATATTAATATTTTGCCCTCTCATTCAAATATCAATATGCTTTGACCAAATATTTCATTCATTCATTCATTCATGGGGGTACCATTGTGCCATATAGCAACAATTATAAGTTTTGTTAGTCCTACAAAGAAAATTCTGTAAGAAACTAAAAAAGTGATATTACAAATCGAATTGTTCATCGAGTTATAGTTACAAACGCTTCACTCGACAATCTAATTGCTCTTATACTCACTGTAGAGAGGTCGGGCACAAAATCCTGAAAATACCCAACTATTCAGAATCTTAATAGCATGTATCATAAATCTTTTAACAAGAAGACTTATCCTTAACAGTCTTACAATACAATTCATTAAAAGCCTACAAAATACTTAAAAATTTGTTTAAAATTTTTTATGTAATAATAAAGTTTGCATTACTTTATTTATGAATGTTTAATATATATATATATATATATATATATATATATATATATACATATATATATTTAAAGTACCATTATATTATTTTGATGGTATCGCATGCTCTATTAAATCTTCGTAAAATAAATCATTTTTCCTACATTTACATTTGTAAAATTATTACATCATGCAATGAATAATAATATTTGAAACGAATAGCAAGAATAATTTCTTTAATTGAGAAATTTAATAGAACAAAGCATATTCGGTATGCAATGATGTAGGTCTTACAGTATCAATGCACGAAAGGCCCCCCTCGATGAATACTGGTTTTGCAATATTCAGATGGGTTATCGAATACTTGATAACCCCAGATTATTTTCCAAACGCAATGCTTCAGCTTATAATGTATTTGTTGTTTACTGCCTCTGCAATTTGGTTTTGAATACTGGACATAAATATTATTCCTCGGAGGAATCAACAGATATTATCTGTGTACTTAGGGCATTTGACACAACTCGTAATACATTTCTCATAAGATATATAAAATGAAGCACTGCAATAATTTTGAATGTATGAATTAATCGATGTTAATGTCCTCCAATTATTAATTCATGCAAACATGTATATGATCGAAATGTTTTATCATTTTTTCTGCTCAGAATTTAAACGTATATTAAATTTTAGAGTTGCCTCCTAAAATTTTCAAAATAAATAAATTCGTGTTGTATGATAAATCCTCAATTTTCTAAATTCATGCTATGCTATACCATTATGTGTAGGTGTGTAACACAAATTGTTCCCAATATGTTTTTAGAACCGCATGTTACTTTTCATGTAACTTCACTTGTAATCTGATTCTCATCTGTTAGATTTTATGGAAATAATACATATTACATCGAACAAAATGAATATTTTATACATAGTACAAATCGTACAACTTGATATATCCCAATGAAACAAGCAAGAGTTGCAAGCACGTTTCATGTAATGATGAGAAATCATGTTTTGCGTTCCAAAAATGATATTGCTCCATTGATCTGTTGCAAAAGCTATAAAACCGTAAATAGAGCATAAAAAGACCGCTACAAGTTACCCTGAATTTCCACTCGTTTGACTTCATGACAATTTGTTTCTTAGAATTTGAGTTGTCACCTCCATCACCACCCTGTGAAGATATCATAGAAACGTTTTACTTCTTCTTAAACAAGACACCCATCGATATTCAGTGATACCTTCGTTTTAAATTACGTACGTTTACAGAAAATGTAAACAATCTGATCGTATTTGTAATCTATTTTTATGGAATGTCTGCAGTACGAATATATTACGTCAAAGATACTTGTTTACAGGGATAAACACATGAAAGTACATTTAATTACAAAATAGTATGAGCATATATCACATAAATATGAATCAGACACCTAACTATTCTACTATTTCATAGAAATATTATTACTCTTCCCTACAGAAATAGCTAGTTTATTTACATATGCGAAGCAGTTTAATCGTGTTAATTAATGGCATACATCAACTAGGTGATTGTTATATACCTAAAATATTAAAATCACTGAAGCATAGTTTCTTTCTAGAAGCTGTTTAACCGTATAAGTTTTTTTTTTATGTTCACACAGTCCATTGGCTTTAACGATGTTACGGAGTACTACTGCACACAATATGTTTTCATTCTTTCCTAATAAATAATATGAAATTCTCATATTAAAGGAGCATTCTAAACAAGTACTTTCAGATCCTTTTACCATCAAATCACAAAGACATTTGCTATAAAACAATGTTTATATTTTAACAAAGTTTACAAATGTTTGTTAAAAAAGAAAATATTTTTCAATTCTCTAAATCAGAATACTCCCTTAATCCAATTAGAGGAATTAATATATACTTTTTTCAATGGCAAAATATTAATCATTAAAAGAGAATATATACAAATTTGTGAATATGTGTCTATATATATACATATAGATATTTTATATTAAAACAGACATCACACGCATAAGTTGCATCAATAAAAATGCTGTATGATACACGATGTAAGTATCGTATTGACTTACATCAGCAAAAATGATTAATTACTGATTAAACTTCCTACGAGGAACTAATTTCAGATAACAAAAGTTCTCAGGTACAACACTGAACAAGAACTTGATATGTTATAGTAAACGTACATACGTGTATATGCTAAAAGATACCATGTAATAAGGACAGAACTGTAAGATCATAACTAATATAAATTATATTAATTTTACAGAATTATTCTGTTAAGTTTTCGTGATTACACTATATACTAGATCACAAAAATATGGTAATATATATTATCAAATTTAATGTTTTCTTTTTGTACATAGAATAGCTTACCTTATCCTTCTTGTCTTGTCTCGCGTATGGGAAACATGGGATTACTGCTGTTACACGCGATGCCGAAGCAATTTTGCAAGCATTGATCATGATCAACAGTTCCATTAAATTGTCATTTACTTCTCCGCTTCCGCTTTGTACAATGTACACATCTTCTCCTCGAACGGATTCTCCTATCTCCACACTGTAGTACAATTCAGCCATAATTATAATAGATATATATTCATAATGAAATTATTACATAATCAACAGAAATGCAAACGAGCATAAAAATATCGAATGAAAAACGTAATCGGATTCGATAGCAAGAGAGTATAAATTAATCAGAAAAAATTCATATAATCAACGAAACAGACAAGATTATTTACGTTTGATCGATAATCCTGTTTTACGCTAATATATCGTGTACACGATATTACGCGTCACGAATTAATCAATTCACGCGCCGTAAATCGCTCCGTGTTGTTCCCGATATTTCCAATGGAGAATGTTGTGTTGTACGGGTTGTACCACATAATAGAAACAAACAAAGGAACGAACAATGGAGCGGCGGTTGAATAGTTTTATTTGAACAATTACGAAGAAGGACCTGATTTCCCGGCATTGTGTAGCAATACTCGTCGAGATTCATTGACGTGAGAATACATTAGGATGATGTATTAATAATTGTACTAGTTGACCTTCAACTTAAACATCGCGGTTTAGCAAGCACACGAGGAAACCGGCCTTGCGCGACAGGGTTGTTTGCACGCCGATGGGGTTGATAAATTTCAGGAAAAAATGAAGAATGCAACGGGAACGCGCTCGAAATTCTTTATCCGTGATAGAAAAAATATAGCGGAAGGAAAGAACGTGAATGAAATATCGTGTGACACGTGGTCGTAGACTCGGTTTTAAGAGAATGACAATAACGTGGTTATAGCGGTGATTGCGACCATTACCATGTTTCGAGGTTGCTAAATTTCTTGGTGACAACCTTCCCAATGTCTATACCGAGCCTGTCGACGATACGCTGAGCCAAATCCGGATGCGACGTGCCACTGAAGACTTTGATGTTTGGCATTCTGCTTTGCAAAAGTCGTCCGCGTGAATTTTCTAAGTTTGCGCGTAACAAACTCTTGGCACGCACTGGCTGGGACACAGGCATCACTAAAACAGAAACCACGGAGAGACTATCCAATCAGGGAACATTTTCGAAACCGGACGTGACGTAACTGTTACGCTCCGCCCACTGAATGTCGGGCATAACCGCGTAAATGTACTTCTTATCACGTGTTTTCTATTTGTTACTGACTAAACAACGTACACCGAAATCAACAAGCTTATTTAGTAATGCGAGCGAAATTTATAATACCTTCGGTAGCGTCATCGTCTGCGTCTGCCATTTTTACCGCGATACTAAACTCCGCGTTTACCGATATTATCAACTGTCGCTACTGGAACGAACCGTTTCAAACTGCGACTAGAAATCGTGGTATTTCTAAGTACGGTGCTCATTAAATTTAATTGTTCATATATTATCTCGTGACATTTCTTGAGAAAATTTGAAAATAGTCCGATAAGTAATACAGAGTATGCACACGCACGATGCGACGATTAAAAGACGATTAAAGTTTTTTCCTTAATCGTTCTGGGGACTTTCGTATGGTTTCGAAGGAATAGTAAGTATCAATATGATACATTTCAAGTTTTTACTGTAAATCATATTTTTGTAAGCACGCGTGTGCGATAGGTTAACTGATCGTAAGTAAATATATATATATATATATATATATAGATATAGTTTTGCAATTCTGTAATCATACGGTAGCTGTACGGTAGCTAACGGAATTCAAGTTGTTCTTAACATACTGGGGATTTTCGTTCGGTATTTGTCGGAATATAAATAGATATTTATAATAGAATTTCTTTTTGTGAATAACTCGTAGTTTCATGGATTTACAGTCTTGGCCAGTCTTGGCTATTCGCAATTTGGCGCCGTAATAAACAATGACGTGAACGTAGACGAAATTCAAAAGGGTGACACGAGCGGGTGACAGTCAACTTGTTCCATCAATGTGGCGCCGGCGGCGATTGAATGATAAATTGGATGTGTCCGTGAGCGGAGATTTTGGCATAGAGCACGAGTTAGAACGATCGTTTTTCTGAATAGAAAGAGACAGCGAATTCGAGTACGATTACCTGAAAAGTTCGCGCACGTTGACGCTCTCAGAGAACTTCGTTAATCTATTTGAATGACGATGACAGTGTGCTGACCGTCTCATCGATACGGAAGCTATGGCGAACATCGCGGCACAGAGAATCAAACGCGAATTTAAAGAGGTTATAAAAAGCGAAGAGGTGAGTGAATAACTGGCATCGTACGATTTCAAGGTATACTCGCCTATTGTACAATTATTCTTTCAACGAATCAATGTATCGAATACGCCTAACAATATCGTATGATTATTTGACATTGTTCCGATGATATTTCGTGTCTAGCGTGACGAAAATCTACCGCGATTCATTGGCTTGTAGAATCACCGCGAACAAAGCGTACGCACCTGTTGTATATGTAGTACTTTTGACTGTCACCAAATTCCGAAATTGTTATTCGAATCGCTATGAAAGAACGAGTACATTCTATCACGTTAAACGAATCTCTGTATTCATTATTTTCAGTTAAGAAGAAATATGACTGTACGTACATAGCTTGCCTGCATGTTACAGAGACACACTTCAATGAATTAAAAAGATAATTTGATCGTGCGTATCGGCCTAAACTTTGATTTTTTTTCATTCGTTTTATTTGTTGATTCAGTTCGACCTTTTTTCTAGTTTCTCTGTAAACCTTTGTGTTCGAATAGTACATACCATGATCTTTCAATTTCTCAGAGCACTGGCATTCTTGTTTGGTTTTATGTTGGTCTACAAGATCCATTCTGTCTGCACAGTTTCATCTGTTTTGATGCAAACGTTTTCACATGTTTGTACATGGGCACGTTACGTCAACGTATCGCAATCTTTGTATCGTAACCATTTTCTTGATTATCACTGTGGAACAGTACGTCATTTTCTTATCGAATGTCGATGTCAATGGGTCATTGGTTATACTCTCTAGACAATTTGAAAAATTCCATACTCCATAATTTATAATAGAAGCCTTTGAAATTAGTATTTAGAACATCTAACATCTCTAACGAAACATTTATTATATATGAAATGTATGCAATGAAGTAATCATTAAATCTTGGATACGCTTAGGTTCAATTGTTTATGATATAAGATGAATTTTATGTTGTGCATACTATTGATATATTCAGTCATGTAAGTTGCCATTAAGAAGTTTTAAGTCGAATTCACTGTAATCGACCCCCCTCCCCTGAGAAAACATTTTTTCTGCTCATGATGTCTGTAAACTGTGTTGCAGGTTGCAAAATGCGCGATAAAGGTTGAATTAGTAAATGATAGTTATACTGAATTAAAAGGTGAGATTGCTGGTCCACCGGACACACCGTACGAAGGAGGTAATTTTGTACTCGAGATTAAAGTTCCCGAGACATATCCCTTCAATCCTCCTAAAGTAAGCACTTTGTAAGTCAATATGATTAATATATGTTAATGATAAAACAAATTCTGTGCTGCTTTAAGCCAGATTAATATAACCTAAAACATGACAAAGCAATTTCCAAGTTTATCTTTTCTCGATTGGAGTTACATGATTGAATCCGTTTCTAGTGTCAGACAATTCGAATTTTCTTTGTTAATTTTTGTCACGATACTAGAACAACGGTGAACATTTCATATACATTGAATTCTTGTTAATGTTTCTCTTTAATTTTTCATCATTTAGATTGTGAGTTGTATACAAGTTACTCGTGTATGTATACATTGTAATTTATTAAATATTTCTTTTTCCTTGTAGGTGCGATTTATAACAAAAATATGGCACCCTAATATATCTTCGGTAACAGGTGCTATTTGTTTGGACATATTGAAAGATCAGTGGTGAGTAACAATACATTGTAAGAACTGTAATGTGTTAATTTAATACTATGTATAAACGTCTATCTAATATTTTAAATGACTTCTCAGGGCTGCTGCCATGACTCTACGTACAGTATTGTTGTCATTGCAAGCTCTGTTAGCTGCAGCAGAACCAGATGATCCACAAGATGCAGTAGTAGCCAAACAGTACAAGGAACATCCAGAAATGTTTCGTCAGACTGCTAAACATTGGACATTTGTGTACGCAGGTGGTAAGTATACCAGTTCTGTCGATTTCGATGTATTTGAATTTCACTCACCATAAAGGAATATTTACAGGACCAGCGAAGATGCCTGATTTAGATGACAAAATAAGGCGACTAACAGATATGGGAATTGAGGAACACAATGCAAGGGTTGCTTTATCATCTTATAATTGGGATTTGGAACGTGCCACTGAGCAGCTCTTCAGTTAGTGATAACTGTATAGTTAATCTGTCATATAAAAGCACTGCTCATTTTGTCATTACAAAAAAAAAACTTCTGTAATACCACACTCAAGTATTGATACCATAGCAGTTTCATAATCAAATTCAGCACTTGTAACGACAATATTTCAATGGTAAAAAACATTCACAGGAAATTGGTTTAATATCCTTGAAATAATAGTCATTTATTTAACTTGTAAGATAGGCATGAAGAACAGTAACTAATAAAATCTGTTGAGTCCAACTTGATAGCCACGTTTTAAAAAGGAATCTCGTCAAGAAAAATTTCATCTTATGTTTATTAAAATTTTAACAATGTTATTTAAGCAACGAAATTTTTTATTGTTACAAGGAGGAAACAATGCATTTATCAAGTTTCTTTTGAAGAAAAAAAAGGATAGATTTACATGTTGAGCATTCATTAAATCTCTTTGTATAAATAATTATATTTTTAAATCATTGGCCTTTCCTCTCATCGTATCAAATTATGTTTTATGAATTGGGTCGTTCAATTTTCTTTCAGACTTGGTAAAAAATACAAATTAACTTTGTCACGGCGCGATATCGAATATCTTCTTGTTTGTCGATGAATATCTGTGCATTATTAATACAAAGATAATAATTATTTCACAACTTTATTATGGGTTTTTTTTTATAAATTTCTTTACAACGTATAGAAGTTAATCTTAATTAGACCTGATTGTACATTACTGAAATAGATAACAATTTGTTAGCGCTACATGAACTTTGTAAAAAGAATCGTAAACATAAATGCTGTATTATTAATATTTAAATTTGTACATCTTCGGTGATGGTTTATGTTTTAGTGCTCTACAATAGTTTGCTGTATCAATTATATATACATTACTGCATATGCATAGATTTCCGTATTTGGAACTGGAGATGTACATTCCGCATTTAAAAGGAAAATTACACACACTAAAAGTACTACTAATAATATTTGACTTGCAAGTAACTATATTAAACACAGTAACGAAGAAAACATTGTATTGCAAGTCACGTTGAACTTCCAGTTTGAAAATTTCCGAAAATACAGTTTTATATATATATATATATAGCATATGTAATAGTATTTATAAAATTGAATGATTTATGAAAAATTGCCGATTTATAAATAATTTAAAAAAGAAAATACGATGACCTATAAACTGAATAATAAAGTATCAGCACATGTAGAATACATTTCGAACTTGTTTAAAATACTATTTGTACAGCATTATATGTGTATTAATCCCATACATGTTACATAGATTTTGTTTAAATATAATTAAACAATATCATATCTCTGGCAGTGTTAAAGACGGAGTTTTACTACTTTCTTTTTTTACATCTTTTTATAATTTATATGGAGGCTGTGTTAGAGGTGTGTTAATTATATTATGTATTTCGATCAGATTTGATTTAGAATTACTCATTTTAAAATCATAAGTATATACACGGGTTAATTTGTGAAAATGATTCGTTACAATATTTTTCGAACGTTCCAAATGTAATTTAATATTTCGAAAATAATAATAAATAACATTTTCAGTACTAGCATTGAAAGTACTTACACAAGTTCCCTTTTATCATACGATTTGCTTCTTCTACAGGTATATAATAATTATGTAGTAAAAAAAATATATATATATATATATGTACACGGTAATCTTAAGTTCGGTACATTGTTCAAACTAGTATCAATCACATACTTCAATATATATATATATAAATATACTTATTATTTCTATTGTCTTTTATCTAATTTTTAAATACTGTTTGTAGCAATCACCAAAAATGTTCACTGCACCTATATGTCATTACAGAATGGTAACTAGCGAACATTACTTGACCTATTTATTCTTTGTTCAGATTGTGCACGCACAGAGAACTTCTGTACAGTCAACGACTAAAAACTTGTACTTGTAGACCTTCGTTTTCAATTATTTAGATTAGCTTATATCACTTGCTGTTACGCATAGAAGTAGTATTCAGACTTTCAAGTAGGAAATGCAGCGAGGAATTTAATATTGGCAACCGTATTGTTTCTTAAAATATAAATGTACATGATGTATGCAAAATGTATGTGATAAGCTTCAGATATGAATGGCAGTGTATAAAATATTGTATTAGACTTTTTGTTATTTTCATGATAATCATGCTTATCCTTGACTGTAAATTCTAACTGTTCTCGCAGAGAGCGTTGCTAAGAATAAATTACTATTAACGTCGACTGCACACATATCAACAACAGGGCCAGACACTGGTAGAGTGTTCACCTGTTTTCCAGTAGACATACTCCACAAAGATATACAACTTGTGGATTCTTGATGTGCAGCTACTAACGTATCATTCTCAATATTTATGTAACACGGTCGAGACAGTAACTGCTGAGAGTTGCCAGCATGAAACGTATGTATAACATTACAGACAGTCGATTCGTCGTTACCTTTCTCTATGGTACACACTGTGTGTCTAGCATGTGGTTGCCTTGCATTTGGACGGGAAGATATTAGAGCATGATTGTTCTTTTCATTATAACACACAGATACAAACGGCCCTTCAAGAAATATTTGCTTCGGTAGATATTTCGATTCTTTCTGTTCATATGCATGACACGTATTTAGATGACACGCGATAAACCCTCCTCGACTAATGCCACTACCAGGATTAGGGGGTACTCTTGCCAAAGAAACTACCGGTGATCTATCGCCGGGACTATCTAAAGTTTCTACAGCTCCAGAAGTTTGTCTAATATCGAATTGCGTGATAGATCCATTTTGAGCACCAGCAAAAAATATATTTGGATTATCGCCTGACCAGCAGCAACTCCACAGTGGATAATCCGTTTGATAAGTGTGCATAACGATATGATTTTGAATGTCCATCAGTTTCGCGCATTTATCAAAACCAACGCTCAGCAATATCGAGTGCTGGGTCGTATTAAACGTAACGTCTCTTATGACTCGCGAGTGTAGAAAAATGAACTGGCGCGGTTGAAACTTATCCGAATCGATCTTTTTAATACCGTAACCCGAGAATAATGAATTCGTTGATTTCTGAGAAACAACCAGGAATCCGTGCCACGGATTATAATCTAATACGCGACAGTCGCCTTCCTTACATACCTCTATAGATCGCTCTAAATGGAATTTTTTAATTAAATGTTTCGAAATATTTTGACTGGTGTGCAGACTTATTTCGGATTGTTGACTTTCTAACTCGGTTATACGATTCTTCATACAAGTTATTTGTTGCTCGAACAATTTCTGCCTAAGCGCGAACTTTGACAATTCCATTTCCACACGATTCTTTTCAGCCGTGGCATTGTTTAATTGTGCTTTCAACGTATCTAACTCGGCAGTGTCTATCGATGTCAATTTCTTAGCATACAACATTCTAATGTCCTTAACGCTAGCTTTCCTATTACATTGAGGACAACGGCGATTCGAACTGTTGCAAGAAGTTTGTAACCATTTTAAGATGCAACTGTGCCCGAATAAATGTCCACAACGTAAACAACACAAACGATGCTCTCCTGAGCTAGTCCATAGGTCCATACATATTGGGCAAGACTGATCGGAATCAATATCAGATTCGTTTAGAATTTCTTCTTTTGCTTTCTTTGCCTTTGATTCCTCGTCATCTTCTGTAGAACCAAACATAGACATTACATATTATAAAAAACAGGTATTACGTGTGTAAAAATGTTCAATAACTTACTCGTATCCTCCTCTTGCTCTTCAGTCTGTACATTCGAGCCAGCATTGTCGTTACTATCAGATTCTTCTGAATGATTTTCTTCTGTACCTTCCATTTCTGGATTATCTCCACCTATAGTTTTCAATAAAAAATAGTACTTGTTAGTATAATTACATTGGCAAGGATGTTTCCAAAGTCCTGAGAATATTTTCAGAATTCCGAGAAAGATTTATTCAAAATGAATACATTATTTTTCACCGTAATCCTCATTTATTGTTGTTTGGAAACATCCCATTTATAGTCTATAGATACACAAAAGAGTTTGCATACGTTAGCCTCAAACATTTCTATGATATATTAAAAGAAATATAGAAGCAGTTGATAAATATAAATCTTTATTCAAAGAACATACTTATATATATGTATATATGTAACTTGTTCCGTATACTACAGAAGGTAACTTACAAACTACAATTCTTTATGACATAAAAGCATACGAAAGTGTTCTAATAATTTTCGAGTACATTTATATTTAGACACGTGTAGATTTGAGAACAATTAAATCATGACATTTTGTCATAAATACCACGTATAACTGACATATTGAGAACACTTACTGTAGTCCATAACCTCCATTTTATAAGAATGTGAAAGAAAATATGTGTGCTTAAAATAGTATGAAATCGAAGTAAATTAAATTAGTAGAGTAAATCAGATTGGATTTCTTCTTCATGGAAGATAGAATAACATCTCCTTTTATTTGCAACTGTTTGCAATCAAAGAGGTACGTCATTGACAGCAAGCGGATGTTTACATACAATGGTATATGGTATTTTCACATGACCTTTTCCAAACGAAAGTATTGCAATAATTCCTGTAAAAACATGCTTTCACATTGTACACAAAAAACGTGCTACTTACACTATTATTTAGCTTCAATATTAATTTATTTCAATAAACCTTACACGTTCGAACGTGTGATGTATTTGTTTTATTACAACTAAATAAGCTTGTGCAGCGTATAATCTATTCTATTCTATTCTATTTACTTTACATGGAAATACTTTTGTGTAACACGATACTTTATTTCTTATTACAAAGAATTGTAAATATGTTAGACAATATAAACAGTCGTTCACAAACATTCGTGGTGTAGACAATTTTTTCGATTTTACCACAGGACGTTACACTTTCAGTCACTTTTTTTATACAATTAATGTTAGTTACATTAACGTTTTCAAATCGTATATTATTTCATATAAATAAATTTCATATAAATAAAGGAAAACGATATCCTTATTAAATTAACTTTACTGTAAAATCTAGTTCACGTCGTGTAACGTGACCGATCAATGATCAATTAATTAACTTATGCAACATTAAATATGGATGATCTTGATCATTGTTTTTTCTTTTGAAAATTCGTGAATTTCCTGCTTCTAGAAATCTCATTTTGTCTTTAGGAACATTAATAAAGAAAATAATATCGAAATGTATATACGTTCAAAAAATTCGAAAGGATCAAATACGAAAATAAATGAAGCATACTTCACTCGCTTATTTGAAACGTTTGGTTGCCCAAAGTGAGTGACATATCCGTTAAAAAAGATTAATTAATTAATTAATCAACGGCTTTCTCGATACTTAATCTGATTCTATGTTGCAGTAGAAAAATTACACAAAAATATCATTTCGAACAAAGAAACTGAGAAATCGTTCGACGCTATTTGATATCGACACCGAGACTTCACTACGTAGACGAGGGAAAGATTATCGTTTCCCAACTTGGGGGTAGTACCTGCAGAATTATCGCTGTTGAGTGATTTAACGGTGTTGTTTCGAAGGTAAAATAATGAAGGTAAAATGCCGGTTATTATTTTCACAACTATCGTAGTTGTATAGTTTATTCAATATTCTATCTTACGAAGTACTCCTAAAACATGTCTTGATGTATTTTTAAAACAGAAACAAAACAATATTTTCAAATCTCGTTTTTAATATATTTAATACATTAACAATGATTCGAGTAGAAGTACAAGGAACAATTTATAAGTGCGCTGAGACATGTTCATCGAAAGAAGAAACTGGAGGTTCACCGAGAGTCATAACAGTTGTCCACCCTACTCCTACAGTTTACACGCTATGAATGTAGAATGGAGTGGACAGCTATTATGACTATTGGTTTCTCTCCTCGAAAAATACATTTTTATTATTTCTTACAAAATGAAGAAAAAGCCGAAACTGTCGAAATCGTTAGAGGATGATGTAAAACAGTTGATGCAACAAAAATTATTGATTTTAGAAGCGGCGACCGTGTACATTGAACACGTCCAGATCAGCAGCAAGTTCGCCGACGTCCTTTCTTCAGGGTCCTTCTGTTAAAACGAAAAGCTCTCACGACATAAATCGTCGCCGTTTAAAACGGAGCAGTCCGAAGTTAAAAGCCAAGGGTGCAGAATACAGTGGCCAGTCGGTTTTAAGCAGGGATGTATTCGGTTCATTGGAATCATTATTCGATATAAGAAAGCCTTTGAACTTACCAGAAGCACAGTCTTTGGCGATCGAATGCTACCAAGTGGGCCAGATTCCTCCGTTCGAGTCAGGAA
This sequence comes from Lasioglossum morio, assembly GCA_916610235.2. Lineage (NCBI taxonomy): Eukaryota > Metazoa > Arthropoda > Insecta > Hymenoptera > Halictidae > Lasioglossum > Lasioglossum morio. The sequence continues at coordinate 579,507 of OU744331.1, forward strand.
AGCTAAACAATACTAAAAACTTGGTGGAACTTTTACTTTCGCAACAACGATCCGATTTTGAACCACACATTCTCGAACAGGTGCGATTTTTTCGTTACTTGCACAAATGAGAAACTTCTCACACGATATATTCTAATGTTAATTGATATTGAATATTTGATAGACGCGCGACGATCACAAAGACAAATCAAAAGCGATCCAAGAAGAGCCAGGCGTCGAATCGGCAGAATTATCAGACATTATAAGTTCAAGTCTTGTTAAGGAGAAATCGTCAATGTGAGTTATTTAGTTGAGATTTCTTCGTGTTAAATTACATACTGTTAAATCGATTAAATTTTAGCATGGCTGAAAATGAGGAAGAGGTCGAGATGGAAAAGGAAGATGAACCCGAACCTGATGTTGAACCCGATGCTGAAATTGCAGCTGAACCTGATGCTGAATCTGCAGTCGAAGCACAAGATGAAACGCAAGAAGTTACAGAAAAAAAGAGTGATGCAATGTCTGAGAAAGTCAAAGAGCAAGACGACGAAAGACAACCGGGGCAGCCTCCAGTTCATCCAATGCCTCCTGGCATTGGCCAAGGTATAACAATTTTCGTAAACAATGAGATGAAATTCAATTAAATTTATTAAATGCACCTTGTATCTAGGCGCTCCCATGAAACCTGGTGGTCGACAAGAATCCGTCTTGAGTTCGTCTCCTTTGACCGATCCTGAGCTATTGGAAGAAATGAAAAATGCTGACGAACGTTGCACCGTTATCATGAAAGAGATCGAAGAGTTAAAGCGCGAGATCCTTGATCTTATGGAGGTGATCGATGAAACTTCAAATTTATGACCATTTTCGAGTTCCCAGAAACGTTCTTTATCGGGTTGCCGATCTAATTTCCAGAAAAAAGAGCTGTCGGAAGAGGACACTCAATTACTTCATTCCAAGCAGGATGAACTCTTGGCGAAGATGGCAGAAGTTGAAGAAATAACGCGAAAATTGCAGAGCATGTTAGGTCTGACTGATTTATCAAGCCTCACGTTCAGCAAAATGTTTGAGATGCTTCCGTATCCGCATACAAGATCTGGCATGATAACGGAAGATGGATTTCGAGAAAAGAAACCAAGGCCTGAAGACCTCTTCGACTTGCCCCAGATCGAGTATCCGGAAGATAAGTGCGTCGTAAAATTGGAATAGTAGGTACTCGCTCGTTGTAGGAAAACGAGGTCGGAATTTCAAGCAAGATATCCGAGGTTTTTGCGGTGAACGAGGTTGTTCAATCAATCGCAAAAGATTTCCCACCTATAAGTGTACATGTAACAATATAAAGAAACAGTATAACGCAACACCTCTACGAAATTACCATTTCCACGACGTTACATTCTCCAGCTTGTGAAAACAATGAGCGAGAACCTACTCTGCTTCACCTTGAAGTTCTCTAACTGTATTTCTTTTCATTCATAGGCTTCCTAGAGTGATCGTTTGCGGTCATACAGAAGACGAGATTCCAAAGATCGTCGTTGCGGACAGCAAGAAGAGGGGGAAAGATAGGTCCCTTAAAAATCTAACTGGAAAATTAACAGAATCGCTGACCATGCAGGAGAAACTAGTACTAGAGAATGCTCAGCTCGAAGGCGGCAAGTGAGTTTCATTTTGGCCACCCAATACGAAATGAAAAATAGTAGAGAGTCGGGGGAGAAATGTGTGACAATCGTATCAGTTTACTAGTTTACCCTGACAACGATTGCACAGACCAGAACAAAATTCTGTATGTTTATATCAGTCAATTGATCATAATGTATGGTTGACGCACTTTGCACTCAGATACAAATTAGAGGAAGCATTATTGGAGAAGGATAGTGCCGTCGAGAGCCTTCAGAGGAAGGTATGCGGGCTGCAGGCTGAAATGCGCATAGTCGTGAAGGAGAACACAGAATTGTCACGTCAATTAGCTTGCTTGAATCAACGAATTACCAGTCCTTGCTGTTACCCTTGTCCAGGTGGAAATCAGTCGCCAGGGTCAAGTCCATCCCCTTTTCGTTCGTTTTCGTACACCACAACCGTGCAACAGGACGACGATTATTGTCAATGCAAGTGCTGTATGCAACTACAGTTTCCCGACACTCCATCCCCGCGCGGCAATTCCTTGTGCGGTATGTGGACATTAAATTCAATCGCTGTATCTAGAGTGATCCATCTGAACGTACTAATTTGAACGGCATCGAAAGAAGATATTATTATAATGTCTCGCTTTGATGCGATCGTTGACCCTCTTCTGGTGGACTACTCTGTATACTTTAACATATTAACATCATAGCTTTCTCAATATAATATTTTGCTTCCAGTGACAAGGAATAGTCAAACGTACTTAAATAGTGGAGGTGAGTCGTGTTTACTTTTCCACATGAAATTAGCACCGCACTCTTTGCAGTAATAACAGCAAAACTAGTTTTACTTTCCTTTCAGAATACAATTTTTTAACGTCCACAGATTCACCAAGACTCGCGGGTGGAGCATCAAGATCAGGAGTCTTAATTCCCAGTGGTGCTTCCTCACAAGTCGACGAAATGTGTTGCCGGAGTCCAGCCGTTAGTAAACAACCATGTCCGCCACCCCCGCCAAGAGGAACATGTCCGGAAGAGTTGGAGCATCAGCTTGCGTCTTACGGCAACAACAGCAAACAATTGGTACACAGGAAAAAGACTGTAGTAGGACTACCCTCGAACCTGATGTGTCTGTATCTTTGTAATTTCAGGAGCAACAACTGGGCAATATAGAATGCGAAATACGTAACATGCAGATAGAGCTTGCCAATGTACAAAGGGAACGACAGCAACTGGAACAACAACGCAAGTTGCTCAAGTGCACCGGACCTTGTGCACCTTGCGGTTGTTGTCCACCTCCGCCGTCCATGGGCCATCAGGCTTCCGGTTCGCCACCTTACGTACCGCCTGTTCCGATTCTACCAGCACCTTCCATACCTCTACCTAAGGTATCCGTACAATATCTTGATCACCTTGATTGCGCGAGCCTACGGAACAAGCTCGCTTGGCAGGCCGATACACATAAAAATTGTTACACCGTCGTTGGTTGGGGTCGATAACAGTTACTGATCTTTTACCGAAGTAATGTTACGAAAGATTTTGTATGAAATAAACATATTGTAGAAAAATTTCAGATCGTTCTTTCTCTAAAACTATACAACAATGCGACATTATCCTGTGCGTAATTTGAGATGAAAATTTTCCATGCTGTGTCATTATTCAAAATATGATTATTTCATATAAGATGTTGGTTATTGGTAACTCGACGAATCCTTTTAAATTATGTGCAGTATAATGTAGATATTCGTTAAGAGGTTTCTTTAAGGATTTGGATTCTCTTAGTTGATAAAATTATATGTTCAATCAGGCACCTATGCAGCCACCTGCACCTTCCTCGACTTGCACCGGTCCTTGCGTGAACGCACCAATGGTAAGATAGAACCTTCGTGGAACGTTAGACATGTATTAAAGCGCGTGTTTAATGAAAGGGTGCTAGCACGTGTCCTCAGCAACAGTTGCGTGATCTCCGCGAGCAATATGCTCGCCTTCAGGATGATTACAAAAACAAATTGTGCGAGGTTTCGTGTTTAAGAACGGATGCCGAGAAGCTAAAGCAGCAAACGCGCGAAGCGATCGAAGAGAGAGAAAAGTTGGACATCAGACTGATCGACGCCCAAGAACGTTTGAAAGCGATCGAGGCTGAGAAAGGGAAATACGAAGGTGATCTAGACACTCGTCTAATTACAGATTTACGGCGATAACTAATTCATAAACGATGGTATCCGTAACAGGTTTTAAGGAGCAAATGATCGAACACGAACAGCAGCTGATAGTAGTCAAGCAACGTTTCCGGGAGTCGCAAGATGAACTGGAAGAATTGCGATCACTGATTCAAGACCAAGCTGCCCAACTCGAGGACTATCGTAATAAATATTTACAGGTCCCCCTTGTTGATATGTGGTTGTGCAATCATTTGCTACTGGCGTGTATGAAAATGATAACTGAAATAATAGGCGCAACAACAAGTCGAGGAGCAACGCCGGCAGCTTGACCTCATGGAGATGGACAACGCGCGGATGAATGAAAACGTGACTCTAGAAATTGGTCGAGTCAAGGTGCATAATTGGTTGGATTACCATACTTTGGGAACTAGATTAGATTTTATTAGCACGATGTTTCCATGAAGTATTGCTCCTTTCTTTTAGAATCAATTCCAAGAGAAACTGGCCGAGTTAGCACCACTGCCAGATCTTTTAAAGCAGACGCAAGTAAAGCTACAGGAAGCGCAACAAATGCGTTTAGTTGCTGAGCGAAACTGCGAGGACCTTTCACGGGAGATTGTAGGTTGCAAGGATAAGGCTCAGACCTTACAGAATCAGTTGGATGTTCTGCGCAGCGAGTATCAAGCCATGCAGGTCACTACCTCACTATCTTCACGCTAATTACTTTGAACAACCTGTATAAAGTAGTGCGCCTTTGTAAAAAATTATTTGTAAAATTGGCGATGACAAGAAATTACAATTATATACAGTTTATATAATTGACGAGACATACTTAACAGGAGGAGAGAGGATCCGGCACAGGACGATTTGAGGAACTCGAGAAGAAGAATTCCGAATTACGACATGACAATGAACGTATGAAGAATACGCTTGCCAGATTCGAAGAGCACGAAGCGCAGTTGCAGAAACGCATTGACGAGAAGATGCACGAAATTACCCAGTTGACGGCGATGCTCGATCAAGTATAACGTCCTCTTCCTATCTTTCCGAGATGTAAAGGGATTGCTTTCTTCATTTTCTCTTTGAAGGTTCGAGAAGACTCGGCGAGACAGGTGGCAAGAACGAAGGAGAGATGCGAGACTGCAAGAAGAACGATGCAAGGTCAGATAGCGGACATGGAGAGACAGCTGGCACAGTGCAGGGCCACCGCGAGAGCTGCACAGAAAGATAGGGATGAAGTAATTGATTTATAAATGAATAAGTTATTTGAAAATCGAAACTTACTTTCTCGGTTACTAATTGATATTTGTCGCTTATAGATTAGACAAAAGATGCAGGGTCAAATAAACAACCTGAACGAGGCGTTTGAACAAGCTCAGGGTCGTATAAGGTCACTGCAAGGTCACGTGAATTATTTGAAAACGTCTTACAGTAACATCTTCAAGGGTCAAGGGGAAGTTCCGCCTGGTATTTTGCCTGGGGAGGCCGGTGCAGGATTTGATTCTTGCGACTGCAATTACTAGTAGGAAATTGATCAGTGTTTTATTGAAATTCAATTGGAATCTTATGAATTTGAAAGTCGTCTTACTGGATACTCAGATAAGTATTACTATGTCAAATAAGGTTCGCCTAAGGCGTAACATAAAATTGTCTAGTCTTCGTAGATACGACTACATTGCTACAGCTATATTTTGTCATCATTTAAAAACATAGTACATATTATGATTTGTAACACGATATAAAAATGCTGTGTGAAATTTAAATCGAATTCCTGTTATACAAAACGATGGTATGGTACAATGTAGTAGTTTTTTTCCCCTTTTATCATTTAGATGTGGATGTGTTTTATTCAATAAATCGATTACGTATTCATAATCAATGAAGTAGAAGAAGTTAATAAGAAAGAGCTCTGATGACAGTGCGTACACCTTGACTTAACGAAATTAAAACACGAAAGAAACAGTGATCTGTACAAGGAAAAAGCGCCTATTTTAGAAAGTAATAGTAGTTTCATTAGTTCATATCAACAGAGTGAATCATATTGAGCATGTCAAGAATTGCATCCGAACGTGATCGTACTCTCTCCATTTCCGTTCGGAACTCTTCGAGTTGGGACTCGATTCGTCTTGCGTAAGCATGGCAGCATCTACAAATTAATTTTTTCTATGTAATAAGTTATTACCAATACACTCCGTTCCTGCATTTCTAACGATTGGAAGAAAAATTAATTACCTTTCATTACATTGTGTGGAACTTGAATACGATGGCTCAGGTGTGAGACACGAAGAAATCTTAATTTGAGGAGGACCGTTCTTCGTGCACACTGGCTCTTTCAACTGCAAACCACTTTTATTGACAGTGTTACCATTAGTGCTACGGCAGTCTCCGCAACCTTTTAACAGATCCATAAGTATTCCTCGTACTCGTTTGCCACTTGATCGCCGTTGCCTTGTCTGCATACAGAAAGGAACAGTTCAGTATACGAAACACCAGTACTTAAACTTGAAGCGATCGAAAGGTTTTCTGTATTTTCGACTTACAAGGAAATATTTATAATCGAGAAATTGCAAAAATGATAAAACTTTGGGAACAATCTATATACCCCCAAAGTTTCATAATTTCCTAAATTTCTTTGTTAGTCTTTCACGTAAAATCAGCGTGTACCACTATGTTTGATACATCCTGCAATTTTACTTAAATATTGATTGTCAATTGCGTAGCGTTCACTTACTTCAGGTGTCTCGTTAGATCGTTTCGGTGGAATAAGAGGCTCTTCCTCCCCATCGTGCGAAGAACTATGGCTACATGTTTGTCTCTCTGGACAGTCGTGATTGTGCATATTACTCGGAGACGATTTACATGCGCAAGCAACGTCCCTAGTGTTGTTGCAACATTTCGTCGAATGCGAGCTACTGTCCGACGTATTTTGCACAGAGTGTCGACACGATTTATTGTACTTGTAGATTGCATCCCTGATCTCAGGGTTCGCGATGTTTTCACGTAAATGTTTACTCGACTCTGGAGTAAATGCGTTTTTGCAGGAACTCCTTCGGATCCCTTTAACATGGAATTTATCTTTACTATGATTAGGACTATCGTCGTACATTTGTCTTTCGTGATATGAACCGCAGTTACAATCTTTTTCTACGAACTCTGCGTGATGCATACAACAGGAATGTGATTTTTCTTGTGAACTGGAACTGGCTTTATACGATGGCCACTCTCTTCGGTGTTTCATGGAGTCGCAGTTTTCGCAAGATGACGAACAGTTGCTTGCGCGTGTACGATTACTTTCGAATCGTTTATCATTCGTTTCGTCTAGCAAGTACGGTGATTTTACTATATTCGGCGACATAGAGTGACCGCATTGAGAGTCATTGGATTTATTCAGCCTTAATGGAAGCTTCAGCTTTTTTTGAGTTGAACATACAAGTGGACTACCATTAAATCTGATCTGCGGTGACTTCTGCGAGTAAAGGGTTGTCCTCTTGTTAGTGGACTTTACAGACACCTCCATATCGTCCTCGTTATCACTGGTCGGCTCCTGGTTAATCTCCTTACCCCAAACGCTAATCGTACCATTTATTTCAGACATCCTTACTTCAAGATTACCCAGCAAATATGGACCACACTCTTGGATACGATGTTTTTCGTTCTCTAACATGTCTTTCGTTGGTTCCTCTGCTTGAATTAAGAAACTTTTATTTTTGCTATTCTCATTATCCCTATATACGAAAAACTTTACATCACCATCATCCTGGTTAGCTGCTATCTCTGTTTCAATATCCATGGATGAAGGGTCCTCGCTGTCTTTATTTACGGATTGTTGATCTGCCTTTGCGCTCGATTGATCCTCTGAGTATTTCAAGTCCGCGTTCGATGTGCTAGCACTTTTCTTTTCAGATTCCGCAGATGTGTGAGGTATCTTAAACGGTTGAACAAAAGTGGAAGTACCAAGCATCTCTGTCGCTTTACGTTTCTTCGAGGTCGAAACGTGCGTTGCAGAACGATTGTATTCGAGATTCAATAATTGCTCCATGGAATTTTCGTTTACTCGTGCCTTATTATTCCTGACCAAAGGGCTTTCCACCTTTGATGTTTTACCTTGTGTTATGTTGGAAAGAGTCTGTAAGATTCGAGATGAAGTAATGAATGTTCGCGATAATGGATGCGGTAATTTTCTCGGTGTACCGTTAGTGAGCACCAGACTATCGTCAGAATTAAGAATCGGTGTTAAATCGGGCGGTTTAATGGATATAGCTGAGCTTGCAGCACTGTCTGCCCATTGGTCCAGAGAACTTACTGTAGACGCAACGCTACTAGTGGATACTTTATTATTTGTACCCACCGTGGCCACAACCACTTTTGGAACAGATACAGGTTCTGCAATAGATTCAGTTTGCACAGCGGCAACTTTTGTTTCGGATGGTTTACTTTCGCTTTCATATTTCGCTATAGATTTTCTTAGAGTTTCCAGCTCTTGTTTCATTTTCATATTTTCGGCTACCGTTTTCTGATATGCGTTTCGTAAACTATTGAACTGAGCATCTTTCTGACTGAGCTGAGCTTTCAGCTGCATCACTTCTACGGTCTCTGCTAAATTCGTTTTCGTGAAATTTTCCTGTTCTTCTTGTATTACCCTGATACTTTTCACATTCGCAATTTTCAATGGACAACCTGTATTGCTGTTCTCCAATTCTTGCACATTAACCATCTCTGTGTCATTATAGGTCTCAGGTTCATTAATCTTTTCTTGAATTTTGTGTCTTTCCTCGATTGTTTCTTCCTTTTGTTCAAATTCTCCCGATATACCGTGCATGTATTCTTCATAGCTTAATGTACGCAGATTGAAAACTGTAGGTGCTTGCTGATGACCGTTAACTAAAGAAGGTTGATCCATGTTATTAAATTTTACATTTCTATCTAATGTATTTTGATATTCAATATGATGTGCATTAACATCTACAGAACCATTTCGTTTCTCTAATTTATCATTGCAGTTTTGTGCACGTTTTTCATTTTGAATATCACCGAATGCGTTCATGTCACTGTTCCTTCGAATATGCTTAAGTTGAGTTTCAGTTACTTTGATATCAAGTTTGTTATTACCACCATTCTCTAATATTTGTGCTGAATTATAAATTGAATTACCATTTTCATTATTTTCTTCACGTTGCAAATCCTTAATAGCCTTCTCTGCATAATCTTTTATAACTTTGTTCGTTACCGTTAGCTTTAACGGATCAGTTTCATCTGTAAACAAAAAGAATTATAATTAGATAACGATTCAACATAATATTATAATCCAACAACGCAAAGGTTTTCCTTACTTTCATTCTTCTCGTGAGTTTTGTTTGCTACGTATTCCTGCTCTTTAATACGCTTTTCCATTGACTTCCTTGTTTGTTCCTTTATATCCCTAATGTATCTCTTCACTTTACTTTCCACATGTTGATATTTAAGCGGCAACGAATGTCTTTTGTGCGCGACATTGTACGCGATAGAATTCTGTGGTAGGCCTACATAGTTCTGTCCAAAGAGATTTATACGATCCCTATTTTTACTGTTGTACGAAGAATGTTTACTATTCTTAGTGAAACTCAAATCTTGCAACGATAAACTTCTTTCTTTAGGGTGTTGTTTTTGTCTGGAATTCCAGATAAAATCATCCGAAGCTCTGTCGTAGCAATCTTGGTCGTATTCTGTCTCGTTGTCCTCGTCGTCGTCGTGATGATGCAATCTCAAATGATTCTCGTCTTCGTCGTCTTCCTCATCCTCGTCTTCTTCGTCCTCTAACATTAAATTTTCATGATAATTTTCACGATCTATTTCATCCATTTCTACAGAAAAAGATATCAACGAATAAAAACAAAACGAAATTTCTAGAACTCATGAAATGCTCCTTGTACTTACCTTCGCTATCGGCGTAATCATCTTCTTCGTCGTTGTAAGGATGATTACTCTCTTCTCCAGAAGATAACACGTAAATGCTGCCTCCTCCTTGATCGTCGCTAGGATAAGCGCTCCGACTATGATCCTCTTCCATCGGTATCCTCTCTTGTTGTTTTGTATTATTGACATCCAAATCTTCGCGCCTCGACGGGGTCGATACGCTGATATACGTCGGCATTTCTTCGTCTTCTAACATAAGCTGCCCTGTTTCATTATTCAGCATACTATTATCACTCTTTGATTGTTCACCACTACGATTTTCCGCATTCATTTCTCCCTCGTTCTCTTCCGAAGTGTGTTCGTTCTCCTCCGACATCGTGAATATTTATGCTAAATACGTGATATATTATTATTATAATCTAATCGTATGTCTCTCACGATTACGACGATCCTCGATTACAACACACACGTATCGACGGTACAATACTACGTTTAATTTGCATTTATCGCGTGCGATCATACGTTCCCGACGACCGCCATTACAGCTGCCGCCGATAGCACCTGCATTTCACTGCGTTCGCATATTCTACATTTTCATCGAGCCACTTTTTATCGTATATTCACTTAAATGCCACCAACTTTTTTTACGTTACGATTAAAGGATCAATCTTATTATCAAACGAATTCTTATTAACCCAGTCGACGCGATCGGTACGTCGCAATTAAATACATAATTATTGCAAGATTAATGACCCGCGGATGTACAGGGGTGTAGTTTGTTGTATACAAGGGGCGCTTGTTCTACATTCCACCAAATTCTTTCTTCCCGTGTTGATTCAATGATAATTTGAAATACAGCTCGTTACCGTCTTTAATTCTACTAATACGCTTACGAGAAGTTTTTATTTTATTTTATTGAACAACAAAAATTTCTTATTTTCTTCTTAAATTATCGCCGAGGATCGCATGCGCATGCTCCTATAAAATGGAGCAAAAATTAAAAAAAAAAAAGAAAGAGGAACATCAAGATTTTTAGAACACAATTTCCACTAACATGATCGATGAAAGTTGATATTTTACAACATTTAGTATTTTGCCGCGCTAGAATCGTACACTACTGACCGTTTGAACAGAAGGAACGTGGAACTGAATCACAATGTCACTCACGTTGTTTCTATGCGCGGCGAACAATTGTTTTTCGTAATTATATGCAAGTAGTTAGTTTGTAAGATAGAAGATACGATAAAAGAAGCAGAGCCTCGATCGAATTAAGAGAATGTCCACCGGAAATAGTGAAACACGCGTGATCATTGAATTCGGGTAACATTGAAACTATATCTAACCCAACTTTCCTTACGGCGGTGTGCGTCGGTGTGTCTAATAAATCACCCGCTAAATTTCAGGGGTGGGGCAGAACTACTTTTCGACAAAAAGAAAAAATATGAGGCGAACTTACCTGGAGATGAATGTAAGTTTTATAAATACTTTGCGACTCGATCTTTTAACCAGCCTCTTGGAAATTTTACAGGGACCATACAGAGGCTGCTCTTTTGGATAAAAGATAACCTCCTAAAAGAACGACCGGAACTATTTTTACAAGGGGACACTGTGTAAGTTGTTAATACATTGAATAGCTTGCACACCGGTGGCAATAAATGTTTCATGTAACAATCTCACATGTTACATGAAAAGATCTTTCGTTGAGCGCGCGTAAAATTTACAATGATACACGTATAGCACCACAAACACAATACGGTATATTGTGCTAATTCGCACTTGCCCATTCAACCGATATATGTTGTTAAGATGGCGATTGGCTACGAAGTTCCGCCATAGTAGTCGAGATGGCAGCACGATGCAGTTTCGGTTCAAAGTGCAAGAATATTCAAATCTTGTTCCCTCGTTTAAAAATCTGCATAGTTGTGGCACAGCGAGGATCTTGTATGTGCTTGTGGTTCTGACAGAGAGAAAACGAGTGTGCTATGACGAATACAGGGTGAAATTCATGATTTTTCAAAGTCACCCTTAATCTATTAGTTAATTTATTAGTAATCTCTTACTTTACTCACGATTCGTGGTTCACCCTGCAAACTTTCGTCAGTATAAAAGACAGTGACAATACGTACTCAGGTTCGGCATGGAACGGGGCTGAATTTTGCATTCGGGGACCAAAAATATTCAACTATTTTGAATGTAACATTAAATATTCGACGAAAAATGATAAACCTTGAAATTCTGGTGCAAGGCATCCAAGTTTCAAGTTAAAAGTTATGCACGAGCAAAGTTGCTCGAGTTCGAGTACGTTTGAGAGGTTCGATCGCCGCCATATTGCTTTTCAAATAAGTATAGAAGCGGGAATGACGTAGCGTGCGGATTCGTTAGGTCTTGGATTTCTAGTACTATAATTGAAAGTTTTATCATTTTTTCGTCGCGAATTGCATAATATTACATTCAGAAATGTTGAATATTTATGGTCCCCCGAGTGAAATGTTTAACCTGCTGTCTGTCTCTGTCTATACTAAGAAAAGTGAGCACTCTCGTATCCTCTCTGGTTTTGCCAAGTTATTTGTTAAACTGACACTTTGTGATTTGTTTCGTGCATATAGACGGCCTGGCATTTTGGTTCTTGTAAACGATACGGACTGGGAGTTGCTGGTAAGGAAAACTATTCTTTCTAACATTCATATTTTGATAAATATTTATAGGTATCGTTAATTACATTTTTACGTAGAAGTAAATGTTCAAGAAAACAATTATACTGTTCACGGGAGTAGATATAACTGTACAGGGTGTCCCAGGAATATAGTACTTCCTTGAAAAATTGCGTGGACAAAAATTGCTTAGCATTAGAAGCCAGTCCAAGCTGAATCTATCGTAATATTATCTCCCGTGATATTACACCGTCTGCGACGATGCATAAGCGATCTCAGGTGACGTAAGTTAGCCGATTTACCCTGCGTGGGGACCCGGAAGGGACTCGCGGTCCGTTTCACCATAACGTTCGGGCAATAACGCGTTCAGCGTAATCGCGGGACACATCTGCGCGCGACATCTGACAAACGTCCGGCAAAAGTATCTATCCGGTAGGTTACTTTTTTGGAAGTCGCATAATCGAGCCACGGCGTAGTTGTAGGCGAGGCTACAGGGGTGTCGGCGAAATAAGAGAACTTGGCCGTGGACGCGGTCGTGAAAGGGCGCAAATGACCCGAAGGCACGGCACACCCATGGCAAAATTATCATTTTAAATTTGTAAATGTACAAAACGCGAGTGCTATTAGGATGTGCTTCCTGGAGCACCCTCGAGGAGAAAAGAGGGACGGCAGGGAGTAGCTAGGTGTAGAGAGCAGACGCGGGAAAGATGATGGCTTTAGCCATTATTATGATAATACCAACGTTTCCCGAAGCTTCTCTCGTATTCCTCGAGCCGCCGCGAACTCGACTGCTTGTCCTTTCTTCGCTTTTTCCAACTCCTCCCCCACTTCTCTCGCCGCGTTTGTCCTTTTCTCTGGCCAAGTTCGCAATCTTGCTTCCTCCAGTTACGTTTTTCGTCATTCTCGCCTCGTAAATTAAAAGGGAAACCGTCGTTCCCGTGGATTTGTACATTATTTGTTCGCATGTCGTTCGAATTCAAGCGGATAGTCCAGTGTTCGTCGAGTCATCAGCGAATTTGATCGCTTCCAACGGTGTTTTATGTTTTACCGTATTAGAATACACGGTGAAGCTTATGTCATAGATCTAGGTAATTTCACAAGTAGTCGAACATGGTTTTCGAAAATGCTCAACACCTCGTCGATTGCTTCGAACGTAGTGACCGCATCCGAAATTATTCGTTACACCTGTAGAACAGTATTATTAAAATTTCCAGGGCGAGGGGGATTACAAACTCTGCTCCGGTGACACGATACTGTTCATATCCACGTTGCACGGTGGATAAAGCAACGGCAATGGTCAACGAACAGCACGATCCAGCACGATACCTTCCGGGAGTGTCCCGTATGCTTTTGTATCCAGGCGAAGCGCGTGCAAGCGTGCACAATGTCAGAGAATAAAATGCTCATTCACACGATGTACGTTTCTTCAGGTTGTTCCACGTAACTGCTGTAATATTACGGCTGACACTTTGGCCGTTTTCCAAGGATCTCTGTGTTATTGCTCTCCTCTTGGTCGGCCTGTCTCTTCCCTGTGTATGGCCAATGGGCCATATCCTGTCCCCTCGTTCCGAGCTCTCTCCGTCCTCGTCCTCTTCTCTGCGGCGAGGCACCCTTCGTTTTCAGGGTCGTACGCAGCTTTGCATGCATTACTTTTCGCAATTAACATTCGCAGATAAAGGCCGGGACGAGGAACTGTGTAAGTTTAAGAAGCCGTTGTGCACCGCGGCCGGTTGTAATTCAATCGGTTGATGGCCGGCTGTAAATTTCGAGATTCGCGGAACTTTGGCTCCTCGTTGCCCCGATAAAAACGAAATTAAGTTCGCGTAGTTGCGCCCGGGAAATTAGTTTCAATGCGGCCGGGATTGCGGATCGGACTCGTCGAAATTTAGCTGTTGCCCCGGCGTAAGTCTATTAAAGTAACGACCGGTTGCCTCCCAAGTTCACCGGGGAAAAATCTTTTCGAGGGAACGAGTGAAAGAAACAGAGAGAGAGAGAGAGAGAGAGAGAGAGAGAGAGAGAGAGAGAGAGAGAGAGAGAAAAAATGGGAAAACTTTCTGTGGAACTCTGTATAATTAATTACCGACGGTGGTTCTTCACGGTACACGATAAAGATCGCATCGAAGGTCTCCCGGCTTCCGCGAAGTTAATCAACCCCTGTTCCATGATGTCTGCGATTCGCCTTTTCCCCATCGATCGCTCGCCGAGCTTTCAACGCCGGACTCACACCCCGATTAATATGATCCGCAGGCTACGACGCTGGCGTCCCGGGAATCTGATTTCGCGATACCGAAGCCAATCGGCCATTAGGAGATCGATCGAGCCTCCGCTTCCGTTCTATTACTATATACCGACGATAAACAGTGCCACCAATTAATCAAGCGTGTCGAACGCCGGCAAAATCGATGAAAACTGGCTGATTAGTATCGACTTTGCGGGGGGAACGATCCCCTACTTAACGTTCATTTTTCACTTTATACCCTCGGCCATTTGCCAGCGTTTGCATTAACCCTCGAAACTTTTCCGTCAAGTAATAATCTAATTTTATTGAAATCGCTCCCAACTCTCGACAGCGTTAGCAGTGTCATACCTGAAACTCTTTTCCCTGTGTATGCTTGTCAAGTTGTTTAACGAAGAATAGAAATGATTTTTTTCGCTCGTTTCGAAACTCGGACATTCCACTTGCACGAATTCAATATCTAACGTTACTTTTGTGTGGAACGTCCAGCAAATAATAAGTTTAACAAATACTGTATCAACTACTGTAAGTTTGAATTTATTCCCTGTTTAAAACTAAAAGGTCTCGTTGATAATTTGTTTGAGGTCGAATAAATTGCAGCTCTTTGTATATGTGAAATTTATAGCAGCTTCGGATGCTCGGTTTTCGCTCGGAATATAAATGGGTGTTGGGTAAAATAATGGAAACATTACTTACGAGTCATTTAAATCATTTTTACTTACTCTAACTTATTCTAACTTACAACTTAAATCATTCTTTAATCTACTAAACTCTGTCACACAGAGTCTACTAAAAATGAATGTTACATCTTTATTTCTATCTCTATACATATATAATAAAATCGTGTTTGTTTGTCTGTTTGTGACGGCATCAGTTGAGAACGGTCGAATGTAGAAAGCTGGGGTTTCAACCATTAGACGCGACGTTTCTTCGGGAAGGTTTTAAAACTAGGTTTTCATTTTTGAAGTTAAAAAAACCTGCGCACGCGCAGCTCAAAAACACCTGCGCACGCGCATCTCAAAAAACCTGCGCCTGCGCATCTAAAAAAACCTGCGCACGCGCAGCTCAAAAAAACCTGCGCACGCGCAGCTCAAAAAAACCTGCGCACGCGCAGCTCAAAAACACCTGCGCACGCGCATCTAAAAAAACCTGCGCACGCGCATCTAAAAAAACCTGCGCCTGCGCAGCTCAAAAAACCTGCGCACGCGCAGCTCAAAAACACCTGCGCACGCGCAGCTCAAAAACACCTGCGCACGCGCATCTAAAAAAACCTGCGCCTGCGCAGCTCAAAAAAACTGCGCACGCGCATCTAAAAAAACCTGCGCCTGCGCAGCTCAAAAAAACTGCGCACGCGCAGCTCAAAAACACCTGCGCACGCGCATCTAAAAAAACCTACGCCTGCGCAGCTCAAAAACACCTGCGCACGCGCAGCTCAAAAACACCTGCGCCTGCGCATCCAAAAAAAACCTGCGCCTGCGCATCTAAAAAAAACCTGCGCCTGCGCAGCTAAAAAAACCTGCGCCTGCGCAGCTCAAAAACACCTGCGCACGCGCAGCTCAAAAACACCTGCGCACGCGCAGCTCAAAAACACCTGCGCACGCGCAGCTCAAAAACACCTGCGCACGCGCATCTAAAAAAACCTGCGCCTGCGCAGCTAAAAAATCCTGCGCCTGCGCATCTAAAAAAACCTGCGCCTGCGCATCTAAAAAAACCTGCGCCTGCGCATCTAAAAAATCCTGCGCCTGCGCATCTAAAAAAACCTGCGCCTGCGCATCTCAAAAAATCTGCGCCTGCGCATTTGAAAAAGTCCATTCGTTCAAAAGTTGTGACGTCATAATTGAAGAAAGACAACTGTTTCGTCTTTTTTGGGCACGTTTCTGCTTATAACTTTTGAACGAATGGACTTTTTCGAATTATATGTATAATTGGTGAATTTACAAAACCGGCAAGATTATTATTATAAAGCAATACTGTATCGATCGCGTTTGGTGCTCGGGAAATTTAGCGTCAAAAAGGAAATGAAATTCGTGTGTTGCGACGTTTTTCCATTATTCAGTACAGCTCTGTGGATGCAATATTTGTCTATCAGTCGATTCGGCAATTATAAATTTCGGTGCTTGTGTTTCGGTACACAGAGGACAATGTATTTTCCGTGGAAACGCATGGAGATGCGAAACGCATCCCCCCGTGAACCCGGAGTGTCTCGATCGCTAATGGTTCGGCGGGGTTGGATGGTCCAGTGATTAATTGTGTCAGCCATGATTACATTACAGAGGACGCAGATCCACTATATTATATGCGAGCGTACATGCGTGTATCTCGCGGACGGTCTGTTACACGCGCGCGTCGAACGCATTCGCGCGTGTCAGCTGGACCTAGTGACCACGGAGTCAAAGTTTAAAGACTAGAGTCGTGACGTTGTACTTGGAGACAGTTGAGAAGTGCTCGTACCGATACAAAGTATCCAGGTCTGTAACCAACGTGGCGGTGGCGGCCCCCTAAACGGAAGAACGTCGAACAGCCCAGAAAACGTTTGACGACGGCTTCGCATTGCAAAGTGTGCATGCATATTACAGGAGGCCGCGGC
This sequence comes from Lasioglossum morio, assembly GCA_916610235.2. Taxonomy (NCBI): domain Eukaryota; kingdom Metazoa; phylum Arthropoda; class Insecta; order Hymenoptera; family Halictidae; genus Lasioglossum; species Lasioglossum morio. The sequence continues at coordinate 596,627 of OU744331.1, forward strand.
GCGGTTCGCCATTCCCGATGGCTGATCTCAATTTTCCGACGGTGCCTTGAAAGTTTCATGGGCCGCATTCTCCCATTCGAATAACTGAAGCACGTTCAATTACCGAGGGGGGCCTATACGAATTTCTAATTAACTGCTTCCCCGTAAAAGCGTTGTAAATACCGGGGCCGACTCTTGTCAGCCGGCGAAATCCAGTCCCGTCTCAATGGGAACCGAACGGGAATGGAGTGCCGTAGGACAGTGATTCTGGGAGGTATTAGGGACTAGGCAAAGGGACGGGCCTAGGAATCAAGAACTGAGGACTATGGAGTAGGGACTAGGGACTGTGAAAAGAGTGGGACTAGGGATTGGGAAAGAAAGAAGGAGGGATGGACTAGGGACTAGAAGGTATAGAAAAGCTGAGACTAGGAACTAGGAGGTATAAAAAGGCTGGGTCTAGGGTTCGTAGAAAGGGTGAGATCAGGGAAAGATTTTTAGAGGCAGAAACAATCGTTCGCTGGTCCCCAGTAAGAAGTACTCTCACCAGATTCTACTTTAACGATCCGTAATTCGTAGCGGGACAACGAAGGGGCGAAGAAGCAATTACAGAAACGAAAGGAAGACTCAGTGTCGATCTGGCCGCGACTTCTCTCGTTAGCGGTTTAATTTTGTCGTGGGTGACGGTCGAAGGTTCCACGAAATTTTCCAAATTTCCCGATAGGTTGGTCCGGGACGGGCGGTATCTGCCGATTCGGTCGGCGAAATTAGGGAGCACAGCGCCGGTCCCATTGAAATTAGGCGGGCCACGGGGAGTCCGGATATTCGCGAAGATGAAATCGGAGGAGCGCGCGGTATCGTGGGGGAATTAAAGTTTCGCGTCGCGCCGGTAACGGTTGTTTCACTTTGAAACGTGGGTATAATTTCTGTTATCTTCGGGCGGGCCGGGTGGCCGCCGCGAAATATAAAATAATAAAGGCCACGCCGGAACCGGACCAGAACCGGGAACTTTGGCTATTACCAGTGAAACAGTTCCGCGCAAACGCGTCTTCAACTTTTAACGGCTCACCCTTATTCCTTCGCTACGCTCCTCATTTCCCTTCGTCGTCGCGAATTTATGCCTCCCCGACGATGCTTTTCAATTGTGTTCGGAAAAGTGAATTGGCAATTGGGCCGGGGAAAAACCGATTGTCCGAAAGAAGGGGAATGTTGCCAATGTCGAGCCACTTGACGAGTCTTTCTAGATCAACGCTCTGATCGCAAAGTAACTTTGCGAACTTCTCAAGAGATACACATCGAGTATCGCAATCCCAATCTTGGCATACTTGTTAACTAACGGTCGAATAGCACACTCGTTTGAAAATAAGATTTCTTTCCGGTGGAATATCAGCCATTAAAATGATATTGTTCGCGTTACCTTTACAATTCAATTTGGAAAGCATGGAAACTGTGAATATTCTATGCATTGCTAGACGTTACATAACAAATGAAATAAGGTGGCGCGATATAGGTGAGCAACGCCCATTCGGCAGTTGTCCCCTATTATCGGTTCGCAACGAGGATCGCGATACCGGCGTACTTTTCGCTGGTTTCGCCTCGTCGTTCTGCTACCCTTTCGCCGCCCTTCCCCCTGTTTTCGTTGGAAATTACTAAGTGCTTAGTCGCATAATTACATTCACCTTTCTCTCCCCCGCGAGTACCACATTCATTTCGGTTTACCGTCGTCTCGCAATTAGGGTATTAATCCACTTAATTTCTTCCCAAGGCAAGCTCGGCTCGGGCCGCGCAGGCTATTTTATTGTTTCGCCTTTTTTTTTTATTTTGATGCCACCGCGCAGCTACGTTGCAATTAACTCGCCGAGTAAACCGGCGAAGTCCTATTTCTTTTCGTTCCGGCGAAGCACGCCGGTCCACGTAACAACGTGTCCGCTTAAGCGTTTCGGGAGAGCAGCGAGATGACTGGGCAGTTTCGAGGGACTTTTTAAATGGTCCTGGTGCCCCGTGCAAGTGATTAATGTCATTCGACGATTACGTCGTCCAGGAAGAAACGTGCGACCTCGCGCTGACGGATGGCCTTTTAATATCGGCCCCGTTCTAGAGAGCCATTCCGCCGACAGCTCGATAACGAGACAATAAAATACTGTCTTCGAAGCAGCATCGTGCCCGCTGAATGGGGCTTCGAACTGTCAGCATTAACTGCTAATTAAAACTATGACGAACTCCGATTTCCCCGAAAGATTCCTTGTAGCAGAAACATTAATAATCGGCTGCAGATTTTATGCGTTTCTGACAAAAATCTGTAGTCTACTAATGATCGTGAAAGCCTAAATTATTTACTTGAACGAGTCGAAGAGGATGGAAACTCGAACTTAACTTGAAACGCAAAGCGTTGCACTTTAACTTCGGTCGCGTCGCGTCGCGTCGCATCGCGTCGCGTCGGTTGCCATAATTTGCCGGTAGCGCCGAATCCGTTACCGATCTGACTCGGATGGGGTGGCCTAAGTAGTTCGTGCCGTGCATGGCTGCTCTTCGGAGGATCTCGGGAGGTCGGTTTAAAATTGCGAGTTCGTTGCCAGCTAAACGACGGTATCCAATGGCACGTACGCTCATATTTCCCTGCCGATCCAGTTCGGGTACAATCGAGCGGGAAAAGATCGAACGAGATTCATTCGTGAAAACGAACAATCTCGCGCGGATAACACCTGCCGTTTGCATTTGGCACCGATGCCAAGATCATCTCAAGAGGAACGACGATTCCTCTCGCCGGCCTACATCGCTCTTTCACTTGGCCGGTCCGTTCTTCTCTTTCTCTCTCTCTCTCTCTCTCTCTCTCTCTTACTTTGTGGACTAAGCTTTTTGCGAACGTGTACCCTCTCTCTCTCTCTTTGTCTGTGCTCGTTCCCTTACCTTTCCTCTCTTTCTCCTTTCTTTTCCTCTCCTTTTCTTCGGCGGCAATGTCCCCAAGACGCGGCCCATCAGCATAAAACGCGCTGTTTTATGAGCCGTAGCGGGTAGACGGTTTCGTGTTACATCTTCCTCAAATGATCCCTCTTGTTGCCTCCACTCCACAACCAAGCTCCTTATGCTCGCTGACTCCATCGAGAGTTTTCGGCGATGGCGTTGTTACCGTTGCCCCACCTATTATGCGATTCCCCTTTTCACCAGGGTCCTCCGGTTCGCGCACCGCTCACGAGAGTCCCATTCCGGCCATGTTTTGTCGCTTATCTTTAGTCACTGGTAAATTGTAGGTAACCGGCTCCCGAGCGTAGGGTGTGCCGTAATGCACGAGCCTCGCGAGCCGAGAATGTTTCCTCCTGATGGGACCGTATCATGCCGTTCGCAGCCCGTACGCATCCGTCTAAACTGTCTTGCCAACCTTTCTCTCTATTTTCCCTGCCCCCGTTGACCCCAGCCGAAAGATACCACACTAGCGCTATCGTTGCACGCTTCGAGACAGCCTCGGAATTTCTCCAACTTGCTGGAACAAGGAAACGTGGAAACGTTACCTTCTAGTAACGCGGTATTTCATTGCGCAACTTTGAATTTATCGTGCGTTTGTCCCTTGCGCTAATTCGTTCGAATTGGTACGGAAGGTGTTCTTTTAGAAAAATACGATGTCTCACGCAGCTCGCCTTCGACGAACGAGACCACGAATTTTATTCTTGAACAGCGGTTAAACTCTCGGAAGGCGGATCATTTCTACAACTTTGTAATTGATATAATGTTTAGGACCATTCACTGTTTTCGTTTATCAATTTTTTGAAACTTAGTTTTGGTAATATCTCGTGTGGTTAAGTTTAGTCCTTCTATTCTCCCTATTGCAGCAGCTATTCGTTTGATTGATTCGTCAGAAACTGAGTTATTGAATTGAAGGGACGAGTTTGATATTCTGGGTGAAAATAGAGCCACGCTCCGCCGTCGAAGGGTTAAAGTAACAGTGCGTAAATGGCACGGGTCGGTCAGATTTAGCGTAGCTCGTCAGCCAGTATTTTCCCAGGAGAATTTTCGTATTCAGCTGGCATTATTAAGGTGTAGGACGAACGGCGTTATAAAGGTTTACGAAGGCGCCAAGGACTTTTTCCCTTGTTCGGTAAGAAACCTGGCGAACCGAGCAAGACAACAAGGTCACTGGCTGGGCCCGACGTAAACGCTTTCCTTTATGGGTCAAATTAAGCCGAGTTTACGCGCGACGTGTCAGGATCCCTTTATACGACTCCCCGTAAACCCTCCGGTCAAATAATTTCCCACGATATTGTCCTCGTAACCCTATGAAACCGCGATTTATACTGCGAGAGTACGCGCGGCACAGCAGTCTCATTATTGTATGCATGATTTTTTATATCGCCGCGCGAGCATTATCCTCTAAACCCCTCGAACCGTGATGTAGAACCTAGCGATAACGATCTTCCTTTTACGAACGCAGCCAGGATACTTCTTGTCCGACCGTAATGACCATTTTCATACAAGAATTCAGGTCGATGGGTATTACGATCTATCCTTCGAAGAGTCCGGCCCAGTATCCAAACAGAGAGACGAAGATCGCCTCTCGAATTAAACCCAGAAATTTCCTACTATGTATTTCCGGTGTCCGTATTGACAAAAGAGTTACAAACGGTCTATCGACGTTCTATTTTTTTTTTAATAATCGGTTCAAATCATCGGCTGTTCGTACTAGATTCAATCGGAGAATCAACGTTGTGCCCACATCTCCGAACATACAGGTACAACAAACGTACATTTTCTTCTTCTAAGAAATGACGATTCTCGTTCGTTATGGACACAAGAAGCGCAGACGCCGAGCCGGACTTCTTCCATCGGCATTCGTTGAATGCGAAGCTTCCCAGGCGACCTAAAAATTAAGAGGATCAGCTTATTAGGAGCATTGTGTTCCTCGAAGACTGGCTCGCAGCGAGTAGAATGATCTCGCCGCTGGAAGTAACGACTCACCTGTAACGTTGCCTATGAAGAGCCGCGCTGGCTTGTTCATTGGCGTGGAAGGTAGCGTAGAATAGGCGCAGCGAGAGGATGAAAAAAAAAAGGAGAGACGAAGAGGTGGAGAGATGGCGAAGAAAAAAAGGAAAATTTCTTTCCCCAATATCTTTCGATCTCCCGTCGAATGCACAACCCTGGCAAATTGGAAGGAATATACTCTTCCCCTCTGAAACCGCTTGGAATGAGAGGGAAGGCCGAGTGAAGAGGGATGGACAGGGGTGGCCAGAGAGGAGCCTGGATTGCACAATGCACGAGATTTCGTCCAGTCCATCGGGAGTCCCATCGCGTCCCCATAGGCAGCTATTAGGACGTGGGGTTCTCGGAGAGGGATTCCCACAGGATGGCTGGATAGATGGATGGTTTGGAAAGCTGAGAAGGGATGAGGTAGGTGGATAATTTGTCCTGCATCCATCCCCGTCACCCGCTCTCGTCGGGTCCTCGTCGTTCCTCTTCCTCTTGAACCCGTGGACCACGGATCCTCTCTCTCTCTCTCTCTCTCTCTCTCTCTCTCTCTCTCGCTCTCTCGCTCTCGCTCTATCCAGATACCCCAGGAGGACAGGATACAGGACAGTCCTGCGCCGCTGACCCGAATCTCAACTAGGTGTCCATGTCTATTTTACTTATTCACTCGGTACAGTACACAAAGCTCGGACAATGTACACCCGTCGCGACACTTGTCCGGATTACGGGGACAAATTTTCGCGACTAGACACGCCCGAAACAGAGATTGACTGTTCCGAGGATATTACGCGAGCCTGCACGCCCGTTCGCGAGTATTAACTCGACGCCACGATACCTCGATGTACGTGCTAATCTCTCGCACCGAAATATAGTTACTTACATCGTGTACAGTCGTTTTCTAAGCACCTACCGCTGACGTTGAACGCAATCCATGATGAAACTTGCATGCTAACAATGATTCTTTCAGGACACTTTTGTCGATGTGTATCGTCACGCTTTTCTGTTTCCTACGATACCAAACGCGACGCGTTTTGGATCTTATTTGCTTGTCTAATCCACGATAAAGTGAAACTTGTATTATCCTAACTAATCAGGTGAACGTAGATATGTAGATCAAGATTCTAGTGAATCGTCAATTGGAACGAGCAAACACGGTCCGAATTACGTCGTGTTTGGTCTGATTTTAATTAAATTTTAATCGAGAAGTCCAAAGTTATTCGGCTCGGCGAAGGAATAATCAAACGTTACCTTAAAGTGACACATTTTTCCTACTATCTCGAACATTTACTGCGAAACACAGTTGCAAACTCAAAGTTTGCGCGACCAAAAGGCAAATGGTGTTTCCCGCTTGTCTACGTCCGAATTTTTGTTGAATACTCGGTTGCACGTGTTGTGGCATTAATTTATCACTAGCTGTACGGTTGATAAATCTTCGGTTCATGATTCAGCTGATTCTCGAGCGACCTCCTCGAATAGCACACAAGTTCGAGGGAATCGATGGGACTGACTATGTCATATTAGGTTCGTCGAAGTCTGAGTTTGGTCCAATTACGTCTGATAGGGTTTGTTCGGGTGTTATAACGGATTACGATGTCTGATACGCGTACGATAACTAAAGCGATCTACTTGATTAGTTTGTACAACTACTCTGCCCCCATTCCGGCACAGATTGTCAACACATATCGTGTGATTTGATTTATTATTGTACAGATTTATATAAAATCGCTATCTTCCTTTAATTTTGCTTTAAATTGCGTCCACCCATTTTTATCGTAAACGCATACAATTCGCAGTCTGATAATCGCGAAATTTTCTGAGCCGATATAAGCACAATATAAGCACATTTGATTACTTTAATTGTTCAGAGACGCGGACTTTTCTTGATAATGGTTCGAAACAGAACCGAAACGTCGAAATTATAATTCTGCAAAATTGCTAATTTTTGTATTTGCGATCGAACCTGTAGCGGCGATATCATATAGTGCAGATATAAGCACAGTTTCAGATTCATGTGTTTCCATAGTATTCGTGGGCAGCATTAGTTTCTCCGGGGGCAAGGGTCGCGAATTAAAAGCGAATCCTGTTTGGCTGTAAAAGGAGCGGGCACTTTCTGATAGCTGTCGTCCTCCGCATAAAAATTGGTCGCTTTAAGTAAGCTAAGTTGTTGTTGTAAAGCAGAGCGGCGCGTCGCGTCGCGTCGCGTCGCGTCGCGGCGGTAAGGACCGGCTACAAAGGTTTATGGAGAACAGAATTAGGAGAAGAGGAATGGGAAGGAAAAACCAAGTTACGGCCGAAGCTATCAAGCTGACTTCTTACTTCGGTAATACCACTCTAGTGTCTGCTTTCATATAGCCTGCGTCTCCCGCGATATTTCTGGTACGGGGTTGCTAGCTGCCGTGCCTTTGGTGTGCCGTTCGCCGCACGGGGGTGGTAAATGGCGTCGAAGAAAGACCGAGGGAGAAAGACTGTCGCGCGAAACAAACGCGCGAGAACGAGACGGCCTAGCCCAGCAATTTGTATGTACAGTAAGCCTCTGTAATTGCCAGACCACCTATCTCCCCGTGAACGCGTTGCGACCCCTCGATACTTCTACTCTCTCGCAATTTACATATTATAATTTACAAGTGAAGTTCATTCCATAAAAAGTGGAGATTCGTAGCGACAGAAATGGTACAAGTACGGAAACGATTTTTACAGTCATCTTGCTTTACAAGGTGACGGAGAATTTTATTATACGCACACTCCGTCTAGGGTCGCAACTTATGCACGAGACTGCAGAAGCAAAAGGGATGCAAGGTGGATCGTGTGCGGGAGCCTTTACAGTGAATTATGAACGACGGGAGGGTTCTAATCGCCGTGGCTGTGAGATACGAGGCGTTAACGCGAATCGAATTTCGAGAGAAGCGATCCGCGACGGGTCAGCACGGCGGCGACGTTTTCATCTCGAAACGGGTTTATGCAATTTTTTTAATTAAATCGCCCGGTCGCCGGATAATTCCACGGAAGTGGAACGTCACGGGTCGTCCATTAATAATGAAGCTAAATGTTCCACGGGGCTGATGTAAGACCCTGGCCGCTCCGCGAATGATGCCCCGACACCGGAACACGTTGCGCACGGTGATAAAATCTAAGTGTTTAAGAAACGACGGAGCGAATGAAGATGTACGAGCTGAGGGTATTAGGATATGGAGACGGAGAAGGGTAGCTTTCACCGAGGGGTAACTAAAACGTACTTAGCTGCGGGGTTAAAAGGTGGAGAGTCATCGCGTGATCGTGGAACGTTATCCTAAAGCACATAACCCAGCCACCGGAGAAACAATCCGAGGGTAGGAAGGGTCGATTCTCTCTCTCTCTCTCTCTCTCTCCCTTTTGCTTTCTCCGTGACGGTGGAAGCACGGGCGAAGGATCAAGGCACCCCTTACTGTTACAAGGATCTCCGATGATTCTCCATTTAGATATAGTTACATTTAATTTTCCAATGTCTCATAGACACGCGACGGCAAATTAATTGATCATCGCTCCAAGTACCATCGATGACTGCGACCTCACTTATCAGAGATTGAACCGTTCGCTGCAGAGCAAGCAACAACGGCTTTTATACATTTTTTGTTAAACCTTCCATTCAAGAGAACGTGATCTATCTCAGTTGGTATACGAATCTGTTATCGCAATTTCTACAGACCGGACTAAATTAGAAATTGATTTCCTTTTTTTGGTGGAGTCAACAGGTTGGACATTGTGCACATTAAAGAGAGTCTCTCGTTGTAATCTCTCGAATAAGGGAGTATATTTTATCATAGAAGCACCACGTAAAAATCTTTTAACACGAGTATTAGTTGATGATACTTGCAAGCGTACGTTCTGCCAGTTCCTGTCTTGAACACTTCATCGAGACAAGCTAGTTAATCAATGATTTTGTAAAGACCAGTTAGTTGCCCGTCAATCTATATCAAAATATTTACATTATTATAATCTTCACACTGGCGCGCGTACACGTAAAGCTTAATCGCGAATAATGAGGCGAGTTTGACAGTAATTAACTGTCTACTTATTCACGGCATGTTGCGGATAGGATAATCCTGCTTTCAAAATCAGCGAACAAAGATTCGGAAAACAGTCGAAAATTTTGGCGCGCTGAAATGTCGTTTCACCGGTTAGGCTACTACTCTGGTTCTGACGGGTGCGTACAGTGTGTCCGCGCCATAAAACCAGCGTGCGAACGATGATGAAAAGTTTCAGCAATCCGTAACATTAAGTTTTCGCGTCCCAGTTGATTACGAACGTCCCCCCGGTTTCTCGAATCGTTTAATTCCGTTCGGTCAAATGAAATTGCTGGCACGCGAAAGAAGTTGCAGAGAGGCAAGGTAGAAAGTGGAGATAAAGAGAGAGAGCAGGTGTTTCTTCGGAGTTTGAACAGAGAAGAAGCGCGGAGTGTTTAATTCAGAAATGTTGTTGGTGTCGCGCGGTGGCCGCACGGGTGTATCGTAATGGCGGTACTGCGCTGATGGTCTTAGCAATCTTGCCGGGACAATCTTTGTTAATTAACACCTAATGGAGGCCGCATCTCCTCCGTCGGGTATTAGATATTAATAACCCTATTGGACGTGGCACAATAGTTGCCGGGGCGAACTTTTGGCACAAGTTACAGCTTAACGGCGCAACTACCGCCGGGCTAACGGCCCCGCGCGCCGCCATTACGGATCTTTATTGCGAATTCTTATTTATCTTTTCGCGAGATTTGTAGTCGGAGCCGGCGGCGGCGTTGAATCGCGTGCACCGGGACTTGCGGGGATCGCCGCGCCGCGCCGGCGAAATTGCACGCGCAGATGAACGTATCTCGAGTGCTCTGCGATCGGGATGCAGAAATATGTTGATAGTATGCATCGATGGGAAAGGTAAACTAACGACCACGCGCATAATATATTTCCACCGTATACGATCGAAACAGAACAAGACCGGAAACACCGATCCGAGCGGAAACAAGCTAATTATCTGCATTGCCGGCTCCTCGTCGCTCTTTACGATTTCGAAATACGCCGGCGGGTCAGCGTTCTGTGCAACGTTTCACAGTCATTCACAGATTTCACCGATACCGGTCTCGATCAGGAACAACATGCACATCGGCTCTTCGGAGCCTTCTAAATGTTTCGAAAACTGAAACGAAGCAGTGGTGACGCAAATACAGAGAACAGTTCTAGCAGAGGTGTTACATGTTCTTTGTAGTGACTGATTCCAAGAGGAATCCCCCTGTGTTGGGGTAGAGATATCTGTGCGACGATTACGGAGATAAGATAGAAATTGAACTGGTAACATGCATCGAGTTCGCGAGAGTCGGTGAGGAATTGCCGACGTAAACGATTACCGAACCTAAAGGAGGCAGGATAGAGTAAAAAGTAATTGGGTTATACAAATAAAGTGCGTCTGGGAAATTACGATAAATTGGGCGCGGCCGGTGAGAGGAAACGAGATGGCGTACGCGGGGCAATTCCGCGGGAACACCGGCATGAAATTCCACAGAACAACCGCGGAATAGAAAGTTATTATTCCTTTGAATTGAGCCAGCGTGAAACTCATACAGCGTGCCGCGAAAGTGCCGAGAAATATTAAGGAGGCTCCTGTGTATAAGCAGCCGGCCATTGTCGGTGTGTAGACGCGTACGTGTGAAAGAATATGCGCTGAGAAAAGGTTTTATCCAGCTCGGGGGAATCGATCATCCGGCGCATGGACGTAATACTATTCAAAAAATTGCGATGGAGCCTTTTGTGCGATCGCGCGAGTGTCTGAGGAATTGTAAATGGAATAATAAAATATATATATATATACATATATATATACAGTCGGCCACAAAAGTCTGCCGACGACCGTCGAACTTTCAGCTCCGACGACCGGGACTGTTTGCTTTTGTGGTCCACATGAATTTTCATCGCACCTAACAAACCTATTTAAATAAAAGCGTCTCCTCCGCAAGGAATTCCTACGAATTTTCGCGTGGTTGCAGGCATAGAAAAAAATTAGAAAATATTAAACGATGGTCGTTGCGGTACTAAGTGGGGGATGGTTGCCGGTTCGGATTCTTCTTGACACGGATTCAGAATTGTACGATTATTCTTGCGGGTTCTTGCACATTTATAGGGTTAAGGAGTTTACAATGATTAATAAAGGAAAACACAAAAATGATGAATGTACAAAAGGACTTTAAGAGGATTCCCAAGATCATTGTGATAGAAAAGGGTAGATTCTCATTCCTAGAAATAATACTAAAGAATGTTACTGGAAATGTAAAGTTCTGGAAGGTCTTTTGCGACCATCGAAGGGAGTGAATACCCAATGATCTTTTCATAATGCGAAGGGCCAGTATTCCCAAGGATCTCGAAAAGATTTTCTATTTACGACGAGAAGGTTCGTTCGCTTCGCAAGTACCTCGAGTTCGCTATTCCATTGTTCGAGTTAATCCCGTTCCGAACGATATGTTCTTGGCGGATTCGAGCGTCGGATCAGTCTCGTATTAGTTCGGAAATATTACAGATATCGGGGAATTCGAAAAGTCATCCCGTAAACAAGAACGAAGCGGCGCGGCGGGGTGAAGTCTCCACGGAAGGAGCCAAGACGTCGTTCCCGGGATATTCCGGGCATGGATGTAACATTGAATATGCATTAGCGTCAGTACGTCGATGGTTCCTAGCGGCGAAGGAGGGATGAACGGAGTCGACGGTGACTCACATTGTGACCGGAATAAGCAAACTACCCTTTAAGGTCCTCTCTTCTCCACGGGCAGGGTCTGCAACGGTTGGCCCCGTTGCCGATGCGACAGCACGACGAAGATCCTCGATTGAATTATCGTAATCACGCGTTTCCTTGGGCCCCGGCCCTTTTCTTCCTTCCAATCTCATTTACGCTTCACCGGGGAGGGGCGATGTTCTTCGTGAGGTGACTGCTTGAGAATCGCACGAAATCAGGCTCTTCGGCTGGAGGCCTGACCCGGAGACAACCGAGTAATTGCTGGAACACAAATTCCTTTGTTAAACTGAAACTTGTGCGATCGAACGGCTTCGCTGCTTAAGCACACGCTCCGTTCGTCTACTAACCAACGCTGGCTCTACCTAAAAAGCTGTTCGGTTTAAAGGGTTATTTACCCTTTGTTAATCGTTTCGATAGGTCAAACACGTTGCGACTACGAAGAGTATTTTTGCTGAAAGCTGTAGGCGATACCCGGTCTAATTACGAGGTTCTGTAACTACGTTTACAGATTGAAAGGTATACTAACGTATTTACTTGTACGCTCGTGTACACCCGCAGATATCGTTGGTCCAAATAATCCGCTTACACGTTTGTACGTGTAATTAGCGATTCCGTTGATCGTACACCGAAAATTTGTTTATAAATGTTTACAGTAGATCTTCGACCGCTTAATGCATTCGATCGTACCTACGTCTATTCGCTCTCGCGTTTGCGTGGATATGTTTTCAAACGTTCATAAACATGTAATAGAAATGAATGAAAATAGTTGTAAATCTGCTCCGTTTTTTCAAAACAGTATTTCAAACGGGCAGCTCAACCGAGGAGCACAACAACAGTTAACAGTTAACCTAACCTACCGCTAGTTAAAGCGTTAATAAACTGTGCGGGCACGTTACATTTGATTTTATTGTTCAGGTGATGGTCTGTACTCCGCATTTTCAGCGCAAAAATCTGTCTATCTGCTGGCTAATAAGGCTAGAGAAACAAACTATCGCAACGCGACGCGACGGTGTCCGCGCGCGCATCACTAATATCGTATCATCAATAGCGCATAATTAGGATTGTGCGTTGACGGAGGGCGAGGGCGGAAGGGTGGCGGTCAAAGGGCGAGTGAGAGGGACGGTGGTAGATAGGTGGGTCAGGATAGATGGAGATAGAGAGAGAGTGGTGGAGCTCGGGGTAGCATAAAGGAGTTAAGCCACAACGCATCAAGCTCACACGTGGGCGTGCGTGATAACGAAGCTTACCATCGCGATCGACGGGAGTGTGTGGCGTGTGCATGTGCATAAGACGGGCTTGTGTTGCGTGCGTGCATGTGCATAACACGTGGACGGACGTCGGCCGCGTGGGTGGCTCGTTGGGTGGAGCTTCGAAGTTTGATATTACCCTGGCAAGTGTCCATGGCAATCTTATAACTCAAGTGCTCACTGCCTATAATGCGTGAAGCGTATCCTGGCGCACGTACGTATACACGCGGACACTGAGAACCAGGCCACGGATACGTGTCCGTCTCCGCAACAGCGTCGTGTGTGTGTGTGTGTGTAACAGCCATCCATGCGGTAGCTGTCCGTGCGGATTCGAGCTATCCGGTAACGGCAACGCGCGCTCAGATTGCCACGCCGAGTTTCTCGTAATACTTTTGGCAGCTGCACGTCCCGGCCCGGCCCGGCCCGGCCCAAAGTTAAGTTTAAGTTTAATTAACGTGCCACATCGGATTCGTTCGGAATCGGCCGAGCCCTTTAAATTGTCACGGTACCCGACCGTACAACCACCCCCGCCGTCACACATATGCCAGCCGACCTCCCCCAAAATTTTCTGCGATCCAAACGAGGCCGCATTTCATTCTGTCTCGTCCGGGAAACGAGTTATTAGCTCGTCACGATAAATCATTTTTTTCACGCCCAACCCCCCCCCCCCCCCCGCCGCCCTGCGTGCTCCAACTAGTTTCGAAGCTGCCCCGTCGAGGAACGAGCTCGCCTGTTAACACGCTCCCGCAACAACCGACAGGAATGTTCGTAAATATTGATTTTTTTTTCGACCGAACCGGCAAAGGTGATTCTATTTCGTCGTTGAAATTTGCATGACCCCTCGCGCGCGATTAGCCAATCCCTCTCCCCGCATTAACACGTTCCAGTTATTGCTTTTTAGATAAATTTTAGATAAATAAAACATTATAGTTTTCATTTATTTGTAGAACGAGTAGAGTGCGACAACGGTACGCAGCAATTGCGGATTGTTAACCAAGCTGCTTCGCTTGGAACAGAAATTTTTATTTGAACCTTCCGTGAAAGGTAAATTTGTGGCCCCGCGAACTCTATGGAGTACGGTGTGTAAAACTAATAGAAGCAGTTCTCGAACATTTTGTTATTGTAGGCATTCCCGGCAAATAAAGTTCGATATCTAGCCGGTTATATAAAGGAAAGTACTGTAAATACGTATAGCTGCTGGCGGGTTAAGAATCAAATATCCTGGGCTTACGAAATGGACGCGTAACGCTTGTTATCGAATTTCGATACATAACTTTTCGACTAATTGCTCGCCGGTAGCACGCTACATCGAGCCGCGCGAGCTTATCCGTTGGTAATTGCGAACTTTCGGCGTCGATTTAATAGAAATCGGCTACAATGTTTCATTCGAGTGTCATAATCTATTATCGAACAGCCGTTTTTGCGATACACCGAAAATCTTCGCGCGTAAAGCGACTTTTTCACCGCGATAAAACCTTATCTCTTGAATTTTAAATCGATATTTCACACTGCTACCTTTTTTTACGTAGAATCACGTTCTATCATTTCAATGTGAAGTTGTCGGAGGATTTACGACTAAGTGCGGCGAACGTTGATTAAGGAAGCTTCCCGTTCAGAAGTATTGCCTTTGACTTTGATCATCTAGCAACAAGCAACAGGTCGCCATGTTTGTACTTACCAGATATGTTGCAAATAATGCAAGAGTTATGAACTTCTGCTTCACGCTATACCTTTCTTCGGTAACTTGGAGTGTAGTTGTTGAACTAAGTTTCATCGATCGCAGTTACGTTTGAACGAGGCTAGTTCCGAAAGAACACTTTAAATCGTAATCTCACTTTTATGCATGTACAGTAGCGGCTTTGTCGTATTAAGATAGACTAACGATATTTTTGTTTCGGTTCTACGAAGACGCCGCTAGCTCTCCAGTTTTACGAAATGCTTCTAGATACATTTATTTTACGTTCTCCATCGCCATATTGTCCGAGAAACATTCGTGGACACAAAATGACAACAGGTTGAATATGAACACTTTTTTGAAAATTTTGGTGTTCAAATATAGCAGTTCTAAACTTCTCTAGAAAATTTTTCTCCTTAATTGTTCTTTCAACATTTTGTTGTCGGTAAAGCTTCTGATTGAGAATCAAGAGAACTGAAATCTCGTTACGGTCGAATCTCGCGACGGGACAAAGGGATATATCATATTTCAGAGAATGGCGTAAGGTTTCGCCTGGCAACCGCTTCCGTTCGGATAGCTGCACACGCGAAGTTTCTTTTCGGTTAGCCGTGGCTTTCAAACTTGTTTGCTCCTGGAATATCTTTAAAATTTCCCAGCGAAGTTCGGCTTAAAGTTCCTTATTGTTGAAATAAGGATATTGTCGGAAGCAACAGGAACTTATATCGTGGGACAAGGACAAACGTACGGCTGGGGCTGAAGTGGCGGCGAGCGAAAAGTAGTTTCGTAGGCTCGACGCCAGAGAGCCGTGTTAACTTGTCTATTGGCCTCATTATAATAAACCAACCGACTAATCACTTACGGTGGAAACTGCGGGGAGTCGCTAAACTTTTTTCTCAAATTATTTTCACCGTTTGGCACTCGGATGGTCTGCGTTAGATTCTGCTGGACCGTTTTCAATCAGGAACACATTTACTTTGCCTATTATTTATTAAGTGCATAAAATCCGCAGTTAAGTGATAAGAGTGATACGTGTACGACACTTATTTCTAGAAAATCTTGATAAAATTGTTGAATTTTAAATTTTTCTAACTGATTGCAATGTTAGTTGCCTGTAGTGGACAGAATTAATTTTTTCCTAAAGCCAAAACTTAATTTCTGTAGGGGTATATTAAATGCAAGGATTGGTTGCGAACTCACGTTTAAGTTTACAGGAGATTTTAAACTCCAAGTTTCGCGGGTGCCGTTACAGCAACGAGGGCGTTAAAGGATACATTGAGGGACACAGATCTTTCTGGTAGAATGTTTGCAAAGTTCTCCTATGGTAGACACGGTACGTCTTCCTCAAAAGTTAGTTGCAAACAGGCTGCAAGAAACCTTTCAGTTCGTAAATTGGAGGGGTTTCTAAATAACCACAGGTTCTTGCGAATTTCTAGTCTTCCGGCGTTCCTCGGAGCTTCGGCGAACAGAGGACGAAGTTTCGGAGTCGAAAATTGGAGAAACGTTCCTTGGACATTGAAATTAAACGCGGTAATTACACTGTCATTTGTATTTAAGAGCGGCCGTTATGCTGGTAGACTAAAAAGCTCGCGAACGTTTTCTTTCCACAATTGTCATCCCTTTATTTCACTCGCATTTAACTGCCAAATCTAACAGATATATATATGTAAGAAATTTTTGATCGATAATCAAATTAAGTGAATCATTAACTCAGTCAAAAGGTTTTTCTTTAACATAGTTCTGGAGGGTAAAACATTTTTTCAGAAAACTTATTGAACTTTTTTGAAATTACACGAGTTGTATATTTTTCGTGACACTCCTGCGCGTTAATTTTACGAATCCAAAGAAATCTTTGGCTGGCATATTCTAGCACACCCGTGCCCCGAGAAAATGATAAGAACAACCGATTTATCGAAAATGGAAAACCATCGATTTACCTCGGGTTCGAGGAGAATCGTTTCTGCCCGGTTGAATTTGACGAGCCAGAGTTTCCCTGGTCGAAATTGGCATAAGGCGCGATGCTTGAAAAAGTTTCGGCGAGGTGTTAACACGGCTGGGCCGTTCCCATTTCCCGGAGCATTTAATCCATTCCGTTCCCGTCCGCATCGGATAAAAGATTAAACACGAGAGTCCCGTTCTCCTTGTTTCAAGCTTCTTAGTCGAATTGTGAGACTCCTCGGTCGGATTCTAGATGGGCCAGGAACGTAAAGCGTACGGTAGATAGCAAAGATAAGGTGAATTGAAACCCAAGGTGTTGGGCGAACAGGTTGAAGTGGTATTGAGGGTGTTGCTAGGTTACTCGGGCCCGGGTTCGGTAGATGAGAAGGTGGTAGGCACCGGGTTTACCGTGTGTATCTTCGATAGGAGGAAAACTCCGACCGCGGTACACCTCAAACGTTACGCCTCTCTTTCTCTCACTTCTTCGACTTTACCTCTTAATTTTCTTCTCATTTCCGGCACCCTTTCTCTCTCTCTCTCTCTCTCTTTCCACCCTTTCGCCACCGTGTTACAGCCCTGGGTTCGCACCGTTCGCCGTTGTCCTTTTAATTCCGTCAGTTTGTCGAACGTTATTTGATCCTGAAAGAGTTACGACATCCGAGCAGTCTAGTCGCCGACCGTGTTCGCTCCCTACATTTGTTCTTTTAACCTCTTGTGAAAACTCGCTCTCGCCTGCTTCCGAAACATTTACATAGCAGGCGGAACACGGGGTAAACATCGATTGTGAAATAGGAGCCCGAAGGTAATTTTCGTCTCGTAAATATTTTGCCAGCAGATAAAGGGTTTTGCGACAGGGACGCCGCGCCGTAATGGCGCACCGCCATGCTCGCGTGAACCGCTGTTTCCGCGTGCTGCTTCAATCGACGTCATTCGATTATTTCTACGTTTGATCCAAAGATTCGTTGCGTGTGTCGAACAACGGTTTTACATTCTGCTTCGTTTCTTCGCTGTACGTCTAAATGTTTCATCTTATTGTTGGGACAAGTGTTCCTTAGTTGGTCGACTCAATATATTCTTCGAGATACAAGGGTTGCAATTGCATGTACAATTTAATCTATCAGCTCGTAACATAATTCTCAACAACATGTTCTACGTCCGTTGTAAAGCGTGGAAACGAGATACGAATTCATTTCGTCAGCGAATAGTTTCTAATAAATTGAAAATAGTCTAACGATATCCTGAAATTCTGACGTTTTCGCTATTCCGAGTTGAATCGACTAGAGAATGAACTTACGGGTTGTCTCGATGCGATATCGCGAGACAAAATTGTTGTATGGAAATCGTAATTTGAAATTCGACATCGGTAGGTGGCGCGAAGTAATTTGGAGCAGGGCCACGGCTCGGTTCCTTTTCCACGATCGCGGTCTCTGTTCCATTAAACCGCCGCGCCGCCGCGAGTCCGCTAAACTGCTGAATTTCATAAAGAAACAATTTTACAGAACGTGGAACGACTGGGGCATATTTAGTCGCGTTTCGCGTCGAGGCGTTAACGAGCTCTTTGCTCGGCTCGTTTATCGCGAATGTTCACAAATTGATCGCAATACATTCGGTTAACAGCTGGCCACTGTATGCAGCCCCCGTAGAACACCACTCTGGTTTTCGGGGACGATAACCAACAGCGAACCCCTTCGACCATGCGGCAACCCGATAGATATACCCGCGATCCGTTATGCCAGCCCCTCTTGTTTCGGCGTTGCGGTTGCATTAAAACAACCTGTTACCTCAGAACAGGTAACTCCGATCCTAGTTTTCTAATAACGAAAAACGAGCCCCGGCTAGTTTACTACCGAAATTACGCTGCTCGTTCTGCACCCGACTCGATACAACCCGTAAATCTCGAGTGTGATTCGTGCCGAGCACGGTAACGCCTCGTTAGTTGTCCTGTACAACAGCTTTATCAAATAAATAGACAGTGTTCAACGATTCCGTGAAATGTTCGATTTTCTTACCAACTACGGTAACGCCTCGTTAATTGTGTTCGATTTAAATGTTCTCAGTAAAATTAACAGACGTATTCAAACTGCAGTTACGTCTCGTTAGTTGTCTTCCTTTGTGCTCGATATGTTTCCGATTGAACAAACTAACAGACATAATAAATTGATGATATCGGCGCCAGGTTCGATCATTTATAGAACAAAAGACAACAAAAGTGGAGAAATACTTAAATCAAGGTTAAGCCATGGTGGCAGAAATGTAACTGAAACACGTGCTGTTTCAGAGGCAAGAAGGCTCTGGCATATAGAATGAATGATGTTTCATGATTGGTAGATCGATATCGAGAAGAATTTAACCTTTATAACAGACGTAATATTCAAGGATCCTAGAAGCGGCTTGGAGTCACCGTTCGAGTGTTAAGCGAAGACAGAGAAAGATTAATTCTGGACGTGTTCGCCTAGGTCAATAACAGTATCACCAATCACGGTAACGCCTCGGCAGTTATCGCGTCTGGTATCTGATGAGCAGTCTGTTCGAAATTGAAGGTGGAGAACATTGATAAGTTCTTGTGCCACGAACACGGTTCGAGGTAATAGCCGTGTTACCAATTACGGTAATGCCTTGCTAGTTGTCGGGTCCGTTGTCTGGTTAGTTATGTTTCTGGAACTCCGTGTAGATAACAATGATTAATAGTTGAGAGCCCTATCCGTCTCGACAATAGTCCGCGATACAAATCCGAGATCCAACTGCGACTGTACGGAGCGAGCGCAGCGGCATTCGTCTCACGTATTGGGAACTTTGACGTTTTATCCCATATTCGGAGGGAGAATCGATCGGCCACGTGTATGTATGTTTATTTAAATCCAATCTGGACAGTCTGGACTATCGCCAAGCAGAACGAGCACGTGTTTGCACAAAGGTGGGTAGCAGATGGACTAAGTTAGATAGGACGATGCCATAACTCCCAGACGATAGACGAGGAAATTGTCCGGCAGTCCTAATTTGCGTGAAATCGATGCTGTGTAGTGTTCTTGAACTCTTCGAGCACACGATCCCCGCGCGGTATCCATAGTGATTCCCGGTAATTTCGACAATTGATCTCGGGTGTTTCGCGAAGCGGAAAAATTTCGGAGCGACCGTGCTGGATATAAATCATCCCCTGTTCGATAAAAGAACACTCGGCCCGGCCGACCGGTTAACTGATTAAGCAAAGAGGGTCAAGCGTCGGTGCTCGATACCGTCGTTCCCGACACCTCGCGAAGGAGCTCGCGTTTTACAGCGACATTTTTCAGAAAAGTAACAGGCTGCTGCCGGCCCGGGGGAAGCTATTCCAGCCGGAGAGGCTTGATCGTACGTATCGGTTCAATTTTCATTCCCCTACAATTTTCCGCGACGCCTCTCGAGTCGACTCGATTCGAGTGGGTACATACTCGAGTTAACGACTTCATCCGTGCTTCGTTCGCTAATCGGCCGTCTGGCGGAAAGGGGAGAGGATTTTAAGAAACTTCGCCCCACAGTCCCGACGATCGAACAGCCACGGACAAATTAATTAATTCGTTCGTTAGCGACGGGGAAAATGCTGTCGAGAAGCTTTGTTGTCTTTGTCGCAACGGGGTTTCCAATCTTCGTATGAACGTCCTCTCGACGAGGTTGATCATTTTGTGAAGTTGCATTCTTGCTTCAACGATAGCTTGGTCTCGAAAATTCATTAATGTTTGTTGGAATACGCGACATCTTCTGACACAGAAGGACGACAATTGAAAAAAAGCAATATATACATATATGTATAGATGTTCCAATGTCCTTCCTCTTCACTTGCTCTATTCGTTGTTATAGAAACTGTAGTAAACACGTGTCTAATTGATTGTGATATTAATTTTCATCTTTGTAAGCATTCCAATATTTAATATACTAAATATTGCTAGTAAGGTGGTTATCCGGATACACAATTTATTTCTGCTTGTGTAATTACAACAATGTTCTTTACGTGCATTCCACAGAATTAGAACTCAACAGCCCTGGATGACTTGACCCAGTCCCCTGTAGCTAGCAAACGGAGAGGCGCCGGTATAGTTTTCAGGAGCGATGCAAATATAATTTCGCTGATCAACGCGAATAGAAAGTGAACGTTTTGTGCGGCACCTGTCTTACTGTTCGCTGCCCTTTGCTTCTCGTATAATATCGTGGCAAACGAGCTGCTGGAAAGCATCCCCCACGGCCATTTCGAGCGGAAACTCGTTCCAAGTTTCGGACACTCGCTTCGGGGATGGATATATCGATACAGAGGGAGGGAAGGACCGAGAGAGAGAGAGAGAGAGGAAGTCATCGGTGCGCATTCGTAGACGGGGGCGGTTAGAGAAGCGCGTGCAGAGTTTCGCACACTCGCACAGTGTTTCACAGAGGCCGAGCGCGAAGCCGGAGTTAGTGTACGCAGCAACGACGCTCGAATTCAACAGCTTTGCAATATTCCGTCTCTCGGAGGCATGAGAGGCCACGCTTCGCTGGCGTTACATTATTCCGCTCGCGAGAATAAGCAGATTCGATCGTGCCGCGGCAAAGGAAATTCGTATTACGCCGGTTCGATCGGTCGCCGAGACAGTGACTGGCAGCCAGACAACGTTTTCCATTAGCAACAGAAAACGCGCTACGTTATCTGTGCACGTGGCCGCTCGACGCGCCATGAATTCGAAACGAGCCTTGTTACGAATCTGATAATCTGATTTCTCTCTCCCCGTTCGCGCTGTCTCGCTTTTTTCTTCGGCCGCCCTCTCGCCCGTTTGCCTTCTCGTTTCGTCAGCTCCATTGTCGCTTCCGCGGCGACTTTCAATATCATTTTCACGGATTAACCCCCGACCAACCGGCTACGGTTCTCCCTTACACCTGCACAGGCTGTAAAAGGAATAAGTATCGTGACTCTATATGTCTGGATCGGTGAGGATTCATCAAAAAAATTTTCCGCGAAAATGAGCTTGACCTAGATCTTCGAGGTCGAATGTATTTTTTAACTGTATCGTATAGTATTCGCCGGGAGGAGCAATAGGCTCGGAGGAATAAAATGTTCTGGACTTTCGGAACTTTATAAACTTTCAGGATCCCGATGCGACTCGATGCGACTCGGTCCGAAGTTCGGATATCTGCACGCCCCTATCGCTTATGCTTCTCACCTCGACAGTCGACGACGTCTCTAACGAGGAACCACCGGCAAAGGTTCGAATCACATAGAAACTGATTCTCCCTTTTCAAACAGAAACCTTATCTATTGGAGGTTCGAGAAGCCTCGACAATAACATAAGGAAACAGTTAACAGCAATCTACGGTTAACGGGTCGCTACTTGTACCTTGATATCCGATAAGCAGACTGTTTAAAGTCGCAGGATCCTCGTACTTCTGGAAGCGAAGGAGCAACTTTTATCCTTCGAGCGTACCGGTTCGCGTCGGACGATTACCGTCCCGGTTATGGCTGTTTCGCAGGGGGTTGCAGCGGGTAGATATCGCGCGAATCAAATTCCACGGGGTTTTCAGGCCTATCAGCGGGCAGCGGGTAGGTTCTCGTCGTTGTCGGTTGAAACGGGCATCGTGTAGGAGCGATAAGAGGCGAGCAGCAAGGGAAACGACGATACTCGAGGAAAAGGGCTGCCCTGAAAAGCCTACCGCAATCATCGTAAGGGGATTCGGGGATCCCTTTCGGCCGTTGCGTCATCCCGACTACCTTCACCGGGTTTTTCGCCCCTGTTTCTCATTTTTCCTTCCATCTCCTCGCTCTAGCGGTACGAACGAAGGCAGAAGTCGCTTTAATGGCTCCACGGAGGACACAGCAGTTGACCGAAAAAACAATTCCAGCTCCCGGAATCTCCTACGACGTCCACGGAATCGGTCAGCGATTCTGATGCTTTTTCTTCTCGCCTTCTCCGTCCCCTTTCATCTTCCTTTTTTTTTCTTCTCGTCTCTCCTTTCCTCCGTGTCGACTCTGCCCCGTTTCGACCGTATACTTTTTACGACCGCCGACCCGCACGATCGCGGAGAAAGGAACTTTTTCGACTCTGAATCGGCCGATATTCTCGTTTTTCGAAACGCACGCCCGCGCCCGGTTTCTTTTGTTTGTTCCCCGGGCGAACGTCGATACCATCGGACCCCGTTATTCCCGTTTGACAATTCTTTGATAGCCCGCCCGACACGTGAATATCGATACCCGCCCCAGATTATTTCCGATCCGCGCCGTCGATGACCTTATTTCGCTGTACGTATTAAACGGCTTTAATCTATCGCCCATCGGATATGTATTATCTCTCCGCGATCGGCTACGCTCTGTTTGCGGGGAGACATTGGATTAACTTTATTCCCGAACGGCTTTTTTCCCTCTGATAACCGCGGCACGGAATTTATCGAGCCCTTCCCGCCAATATCCGATCCGTCCGAACGTCTGCGGTATGATTTACCGGATTGTGTACCTTCGGCTGAAAAATAAGTTCGATTCTGTTCCAGATAGAAAAATATCTCTCTTCGAAAAGTTAAACCATCGCCGGTAAAATGACGGGTCTCGTATTATTTTTATTTTATTACACTGAGCCTCGAAAATGTACTTCTTTGCTCCTATGCGATTTTTTTAACATTTTCAACCAAGCGTACATAACTTCTTATAGTGATCAAGTAATCCTCGCCCCGTAATCGTACCCGGTGGCCAGGAGTTTTACATACACTTACCAGATAAGGTTCGTTATTCGGGCAATTAAGATCGCGTGTTCTCGATATTTTTGATTAAGATGCAATTCCACTTCCGACCGCGCCGGCTCGAGGAGGGCTCTTGCGTCTTCGCTGCGGCTGCCGCTGAATTCCGAGAGATAAGTTCGCCTCTCTCTCTCTCTCTCTCTCTCTCTCACCCGGTTCAGGATTTCGAGTCATGCATTTTCGTGGAGGAGTACTGGATAAGGAGAATACCTCTCGGGTTTAGCGGGGTAGTCGACTGCGCAAAAGAAGAAAAATAGTCGGAACGGCACACAGCGTTGCGATCAATGCTAATTCACTGGACATAACTCTTAAAGGCGGTGAAGATTGTAATTCCGTTAGCAATGACGATTGATTAATTTTCCATTCAACATAAATAAATACCTTTTTTTATAGAACCATAATTAGTAAATAGTGTGTACATGAAAGAATAAGCATATTCAATTAATGCAGCCAGACTTTGTATTAGTAGTCGTGAAGAAGGTTTTGTCCAGCTAGCACCTCGAATCGCACCACTGTGCGGCAGGGTGAAAAAGGGGAAGTAGAATGGGGTGGAAGAGAGTGCCGGCGTCAGGCAGCCAGGCAGGGCGAGCCGCCCGCGAACTTTTGCAGATATTGAATATCTTGGACCATCAATCACTTCGGTGCGGCAATATCCGAAAGTATTGGCCCTATATTTGTTTCTATACCGAGGCTCGAACTATGGCTGGAGAACGTCCTTCCGCCAGGCTGAGGGAATCGTCGGATTCAGACCCTGTTCACGCTGCACTCGTTTGAAGCTTTACCTCCTTCCTGGCTAGGTTCCTTCTGACCCCTGTCCTCGATATCCTAATTCTTCAAGTAAAAATTTCAAAGAATCAATCTCTTTTTTTAAAGACAATGTTGCATTTATACGGAAAGTAAGCAAGTGGTAAAATTGTATTTATAATCATATCTAAGATATAACCCTTTATACTCGAACGTCTGACTCCTCATTGACTTGTATCACTTGTAATTAGTAGCGCAAGCATTCTAATGATAATTCTAGTATACTATACTTATGTTCATTGTTTTAGATGAATGCCTAGTACACAGAGTGGGTGTTCTCAGTAGGATTGAATTCACCGTGCGCTCGTACCTAGTCTAAAGTGTCTATAAGACACGATCCTCTTCTCTAGGCAGTATGAACTGTCTACTCGACAAGGTCCTCTTCTTTAGCTAGTCTGAAGTGTCAATATAATTATGTCCTCTTCTCTAGCTAGCTTAAAGTGTCCTCACCCATCTCCACAATATCTGTAGTCCATCCAACGAGTCAAGAGAGTAAACGGTCAATGTATGCTCGACAGCTGCGGTCGCAGTTATTGGCTGCCACTCTCGATCCTCAGGGGCGAATTCTAGAAAACATTACGACACCTTTCGAAGCTGATTAATTGTTAAAAAATTGAACCAAACGACTCGACGTTTGTTTAAGACGCTGGTACAAGAAATTTTAACACACGATTTCACGTGAAGGTATAGCGATGCGTCTGTACCTTAACTCTCCCTCTCACTCTCTCGTTTTGTCCAGTCTACATAATCGAATCAAAAGTCGTCCGTACCGGAGAAACGAAAGAACCGTTTTCTCGTCAACTCACACTTTACAAGTTTTTCGTTCGGCGCGTCTACTTATCCGAAGCAGACGGTCGCGCGTTGTCGCGGCGCTAAAAACTCGGGAGACTTTAATGTTCTTATAGCATCTCGCGCCACGCTCCATTGAAAATATCGTAATTTATCTGTCACCGAAGCAACCATTTGTTCTCCGCGTTTGTTTTCTTACGTTGTCCTTCTTTCGTCGAAGCTATTCCCGTCGTTGTCGTCGTTTCCGCTCGTGTCTTCTCCGGAGGTGTCCTCGTGTTTCTTGCTCGCACTCTCGACGGCTCCGGTGCCGTCCTCGATTCCTCTCCGTGCGTTTACCTTGCTCTCGATTTTTATAACGACCTCGAAACGACGATCGACGAGATCGCAGGGGATATGGGTCCGCGAGAATAAACCGGCGTCGAAATAGTCCGCTCGTAACCGCGAGTCGCGACGCTGGCTCAGACGTATCCGCGTTCGGGGATGTCCGCTTGTTTCATCGCTCGGACAATAAAGAAGCGTCGAATCGCGACGCCATTCAACGGTCTTAATACTCAAACTTTACGCTGCCGGTGTTTCGAGGAGAGACGAAGGTGTGTCGCTCGCGTTTTATACGCGCTTTATCGACTGTTAAAGATCCCCCTCGCTCGCGTCGTCTCCGCGCTGTCTGATTTCAGAATAATACGGTGAAATTTCTATAAGAATACAATACAGAATCAACCAGAAAAAATACCAACTACACGATAATCATAAACTTCACGAACTGTTTCGTAATTTTTTGTTAATTAACACAGAAGACATAGAGCTGAAATCATTAAATCGTACTCACCCTGTAACCACCCCTGTGGTAGTTATAATCCAACTCGAAGCTTGTCACAGAGGGTTTTACCTGGAACCTGATCAGGCTACACCCTCTGGTTCTTCTTGTAGGAAATTAAAGACGTTCTAATCGCTGTAACCGTAACACAAATCGTAGTGCAAGGGGTTAACATTTTTTCGCAAATGGTCGTGCGCTGACAGAATTGTCGTCCACCGTATAAGGGACTTGTACACCCTCTCTGCCCACCCAGGAACACCCTACGCCCTCCATTTCCGTCGACAGATCGTGGCAAAGTGGTTCGCGTGTAGACACTGCGCCGCTCTCTCGATAGGGAGTCGGATCTCTCAAGATGGTGCACCTTGGCACTTTGCTGTACGAGACTTTTTTCCCCTCTCCCACCCACCATCGCTGCTCTACCGTTCGAGAAGATACATATACGCCAAGCTGTTTCTTTCTGCAGCAACTGTTAGCTTCGTGTCCTTGTTCCTTTCAGGAACTAGCAGCAGCAGCAGCAGCAGCGCGATGGAAAAAACGGCTGCGAGGCGGAAGAGAAATTGCGGCCGGGGACGCGCGGAGGGTAGCCTCGCCTGAATGTTCCAAGTTTCTTTATTAGATCGGGGGTGTCCATCCGTCGGAAGTGGACCAAAATATCCCTGGCTCTCTCCGGAGCCTCGTGTAAGTGGCGAGCTCCGTCCCCGAACCGCCAACCCCCCGGACGACGAGTGTTACGTTTGCATGCCGTGTTTATACCGGGATGCAGAATCTGAATTGGCTCGGGCGGGCAAGGGCGTCCCCAGGAAACGTAATATGAACTAAAGATTTCAATCTTTGAAGAAGTTTCATAGGTTTCTATATCCTGGAGGCAGCCGGGGGCCGCGACGGCTCTCCTTCCTCGTCAAATATTGTTCTGTATCGAGCGTTCGCAGTCGAGCGGTGACCCAATATCTCTCTCGCTCTGCCCCCGTGCCGATGGGATCGCGGACGCCCCTAACATTTTCGATGCAGACACATTCCGGCAACGTGACGCGCCGATAAAATACCGGAGACTACCATCCCTACCAGCATCTTCGAATATTAAGCACCGCACCGGATAAAGAAGCTTCCGGTCCGCCTGCAGAGATATGCGAGGTATCCGTGTTACGTAGAGAGACTTTTGACCCGTTCCCTGTCATAGGTGTCGGAACAAAGGACCTATTCAAAAATTCAAGAGAGCCTCGTCCTCGTCTTCAACGCTCGCACGCTCTTAGAAAAGATTCATTACAACATTACGTAATAATATACAAACAAAAATAGCATATACATAGCGAGAAGTATTATCAATAGAAACATAAAGATGCCTACATAAATTCTCTCCATCGCTGCAGATTTGGGAAAAAAAATGAAAACAAAGTTTGGAATGCGAACGGTTCGAAAGTAATTTCAGCGAGGCAAGGAAAAGATTGACTTGAAACGGACTAAAGCTGTTACATATTTTCAGGGACACGTTCTTCTATCGTATGAATGGACGTAATTGAGTATATCCTTTATACGGTTGACTTTGTCAAAAGCGAGGGAGAATCGGCGTGTTTTCTTTGGCGATATCGGCTCCAGGGAAAGCCCCGAAACTCGACACGCGCGCAGCCTTTTCTTCCCCGATATTTATTTTACCCACCTAATTCTCTTTTCCCCTCCGCGCCGCGCCGCCAGTGCACGTGTCTCGTCCAATTTCGCGTGTATAAGAGGAAATATTTTCGTGTGTTTGGAGAAGTTTAAAGCCACATTATTCTAAAGATCGGAAAACTACCATTCCTATGCTAACAAGAGCTTCTTCAATTATACTTTGTCCCGGGCCTTCGCGAATTGTTATTTGTCCTCCTCCGTACACCGTTTCTCTGCTTCCCCTCTACTAACGTTTTGCATAATCTAATTTCGCCTCCTTACCGGTTTCGACCGTTTACCTTTATTATAATTAGTTTATTTCCGGCGGCGGTGTTTACGGGGATATCCGAGTGGCGTCGGACTGCTTATTATTATCCTATTAGATTAACGCCGTCGTTTATTGTCTCGTTACTCAATCTCCAATTCGGACAAATAATAACACAACAAGTTTTATCCGCAACAGTTTTCTCCAAAAATTATGGAAAAGAAAAATTGTAAAACCGTCTCTAACGCAGCTTATTCTTAAGATATTAATTATGCTAACACAAAATTGGCTCAAGTCGTTCCAGAAATCGTGTAAAAACTTCTTAAGACTTTCTTAAGGTGCGATCTTCTTTGCGCGTCTGAACCCAGAATACCGTTGCAGGGTGAACGCATTTGAAAGTGCCACGAATGCGAATGCGCACCATTTTCACAAGCCACCGTGGAAGATTTCGAATTCCCACGAACATCCACGGTGCTCATGGACAAACAGACAGTTATCTGGCCTTGCTAAAATTGTCCTGGCAATTTCGTTCGAGCCTCGCGTATGAAACTGTCGATCGAACGCGATGCCGTGTAAGAAATGATACCTGGAAGTGTTCACCCACGTGTACGCACACACTACGCTCATTCTTTTCGTCGCCTATAAAGTCATGACGTTCCAACTGCACGCTGGGACGCTGGAATATACGGTTCTTTTATGGGGGTTTTTATCGGTGTGTAAACTATGCGATATCCTCCCATATCCGTTTCCGCTTTTACGGATGGCCCCCACCTTTTATCCCTCGTAGAATCGAGTTAGCTTTTCCGCCGAAGATGAATTCTGATAAATCGTTCGATTCGTTCGAGATCGTTAAAGAACATTCAGCTCTTGATTATATTCCCGTGACTCCGCCAGCCTCCATTTCCACCTTCTTCGGAATCGCATCAACTCGATTCTACTATTCTTCCCCGTATCGCTCGGAACCGAGAATACGATTATAAACGAAATTCTAAGGACTTTGTAACAAGTTAGAAGTTCCCTTATTTGTTAAAGTGAATAAAGTGATAAAGTGTTAAAGGTATCTGAGAAAATTTGTACAATATTTCAGTATAATTGTCGCTATGCTACGGACGTTTATACAGATCCATAATGTTGTTGAATATTTCCGAAAAGCATACAAGTAGTGATTTATATTTTTCCAGCGTCGAATATTTCTAAATGTTAATTGTATATATTTTCAAAGCAGGGTAGCATCCAGAAAGAACAATATTTTGCTACCAATTTCGCGAGGTAGAAATACATATATTCATTAGTTAAACCCGTAAATTTGATTAAACTTTCACGATCGCTAGTCGAGCAGTCAGCACGTCGAACGCGAGTAGGGCTCGCGAATCGAATTTCTATTGACGGATTCGGTAAAAGTACATGTCGGTGGTAGCGCGACCGCGGTGTAACCGTCGATAATTGGTCAATTGACTACCGGAATGCCAATTACGGTTGTGGCCTGGGGTAGATCCGTGGTTTTACGACTTTTGCCGTGGCGTCGCCGTAGAAACCGGACGATTAAATGACCGTAGAAACGGATAGATCAAGCTGAATATTCCCCGGCGTGTCGCTCGTGGAAATGAAGTTCGAGTCACGGGATGAAGTCAGCGGGGGATGCTCGCGCACCCTTGTTCCACCCTCGACTCGACGCTTCTGCGGCTAACAGTTGCCGCGAACTTTGATAATCTATATCGCTTACAGGCCGTGTCCCGACATCCGGGCCACCTCGACAGAAAACTTCGAAATTCGGCGGCCGCCTTTCTTCCTTTCCACTTCTTCGTCTCCCTCTTCACGGAAATCAGCTGCAATTGCAATCCACCGCAAGTTTGACGCGCCATTTTTCCTGATTCCACGCTGGGACTACATCGAAAAGGTACTGTAACTTTTCTAGCTAATTGACCTGCGAATTAAAATGCTTTTTCATCACCATACGTTCCTCAAGCTAAAAATTCTGTCATCTATTTCGGGATCACAGTAATGTCTCCGTATACTGATTTTCTTGTGAAACTTTTACCGACGCATTCGTGACATTTCTCTGATTGAAATCTGATCAAACATGACGTAATTAAATTCACGATTTAGTAGAACTTTGATTATCCAAGCTGATGAAATAAACTTCAGGTTTGGAAATTGAACTAGTAATTCACTGATGGTAAAATGTTGTTTTAGAAATATTGTAGAAGAGAATAGAAATTATGAAATCGAAGAGAATAGAATACTCTTGACGATTCCATATTTATAGTATGTTTTATCCAAAGAGGTACGTCGTTTCGCCTGATCTGTTAACATACAGTTACTTTCGCCGACATTTATTTGCCTCGTGCAGTATCGACGCGATCTCTTTTCGTCGATACAATCCGATATAAGAGAGCGAGAGAGAGAGAGAGAGAGAGAGAGAGAGAGAGAGAGAGAGATAGGGAGAAAAAGAGAGAAAGAGAGAAAGAGAGAAAGAGAGAGGCTCTTAAAAAGGCACATCCTCGAGGTATCTTAACGTTCTTGCCTTTACGCATTTGATCAAGTGTGCATCGGTTCCGTGATTTTTCCTCTCGAAGAAATATCGTAACCGATGCAACGGGCCACTCGAACACGAGCCGGCTCGGTTTCAAACATTCGTGAACCGCTTTCACGTGCCTGCCTGCTGGCTTCCATCTGATTTCTGAACTCTTCTCCCGATATTTCCGGTCGGGGCTCGTTACCATTATTATTCGATACGTGACTCGGCCTCGGAATAATGCAATACCACTCTCGGGACCCCCAACTACTTTCACGTGTTCGATTTTGTTTCGTTTTCGTAACATTCTCCCAATGTATACGCTATACACCATTACTCCGTTACTCGAAACTTCTACAAGTTATAATTGCCAATACACGAGTATCAATTAGCAGGATCGCCAAGCGAAATAAAAATGGTTCAGATCGACTCAGAATAATCGGAAGTTAAATAGAAATATATTTTCTATCGAAAATTATGTAACTTCTCTCCCACTAAACACTTTTCTTTATGTTTCTTACGATACGTGATATTTTCGCACCTCGCCAGAAAAATACGATTTACTTCGACATCTTCCCCTGCAAAGGAAACATCCGTTAACACGTCGACGGCTTCTGCAATGATATCTCTGAAGCTTTATACAAATACATAAAAAAAAAACAATTCTGTATGACTCTATGTAAATAGTTCTCGCGACATGACATTAGGCTGTGAGTTTGATTCGGAACATTCTGAATAACGCGTGCGATTTTTAATTTCATAGAGAACACGATGCCAAAGTAGTATTTGAATTTCGACCTATAATGGAATTACGTATCGATTTAAAATAAAGTTTTTAAAGGAATGATATTGCACGCATTTCTCATATAGTATCACTTTTCGAACAGGCTTCAATTAAATTGTTGGAAGCGGCATTATATGAGCGGATGCCGTCGATGTAACTTTTTATCTGCGAGGAGCAGGGAATGCGCGTGCGCCGTGATAAGGGCGTGATAATGAATGGAAACTCGATTTTCATTTAGCTTCGATGCCAGTTCACCGGGCACGTCGTTTCAACATATTTATGCAGGTCAGCGTCAGCTGCGAGCCCACTGGCACACGGTGAAAAATATCCTCGATAAAGTACCGCGGCTTAGCACGCTCGGAAATAATTGTAGCTTGTAGTGCGCGAGCCTCTCGATGTGCCTTTATCCGTATTTCCGTCCGGGATATTACCAACTATTATCGCTTTATTAATCGGTTTCTCTGTTTTTCTCACCCACGGCAATCTCTCTTGTAACGTTCAACCGCGTGTAATATGTAACGAGTAGGCGTCAAGTAGTAGGTAAGTACTAGGAGTCAAACAGAAATTCCATGCTTCCCTTAATAATCTTGATAAGCTGTAATCGATATTCTTAAATTCTTTTACATTTTTCTGCGTTCCGTGCAAAGTTAGATTTTACCTTCGATCTCGCTTTTATTTCATTCACATATCTGAAGTAACTACCCCCAAACGAACAGGCAGCGATTTTAAATTTTACTGGATAGTGTTTTCGATAAAGAACATTGTGTAGCACAGAAAAAAATGGAAACTGTCACGTTCCCTGTTACTTTTATTTATTTATTTATTTAATGCTTTAAACCAAATATGGTTTATATAGCATGTTCAGTACATGAATTCAGTAGCGTATTACATAATGACTTAATGCGCCTCTTAACTTAACTTAACATTAATTTGTAATTCCAGAGGTGAATTCAATAAAATGAAATTATATTTTTAATGCACAACACTTAACGAAATCGAAAATAATGAACTGGCCTTTAATATCAGGACCCTGTTACCTTTGATCGAAGCAGTGTTTCGTCGGAACTTAAGCGAGTGTCCATGGGTCGCGGTGGCTCGCGAGGAACAAAGTGTTTGTACCGATGTTCCTTATTCCCGTCCGTATTCCTTCGGGATGTGTGCTCTGGAGTCGGGTTGGTCGCTGTCCTTCCAATCCTGCGGTTCGTGCCTTGTCGACGAATAGGAACACACATGCCAGGAATGGGTCTGGCGTTCTCGACGTGTGCGGACAACAAAATAAGCGAATAATACGCGGCTACATGCCGAAAGTAACGGAATTATAGTTGCGGGAGGGGGGGGGGGGGGCGGCAGGGCCGTCCGTGCATGTAGATGTGAAATAAGGACAGGGGCGAGGGTGGATCGTGAGCGATTGTTCGAAAATGGCAGAGCGGTGGTGAATGGGGCCCTGGTGCACGGGGGCCAAATACTGGCCGTTCGCCAAATAAACTCGATCAAAGGCGAGTGTATATAATGTCGCACGGGGCTGCGCAGGCACACACACTTGTCCACCGTGCGACAGGGCCGTATATCAGCTGGCCTGGGCTAGGTGCGACCATTAAAATTAAATATTACCGGGCTTTTTGGATCAGGCACGCGTCGCCGGGCCGCGCGATCCTTCACAAGAAAATTCGAGCATTCGAAGGAGAGTCCGAAACGAAATTGAAAGAGGGGCGACGAGAGGAGGGCGCGAAATTAATGCGTGCCGAACCAATTAACATAGCCCCCCCCCACCCTCCACAGTTACTGGCGCCGTTATTACGCAAGAAATTTAATCACAATTTAATCACGAACGCCGCCGCGTAACCATTGCTCGTTGAATTCTCGACGCTTTTCCGGCTGCCTTGACTGTCTACCGTCTCGAGCGTTACCTTTACCAGGAACACGCAAAATTAACGAATCCCCCCCGTAATTGCGAATTAATTTGCCCGCGTAGAAACTCGCAAAGAATCTACTGAACGTGGCCCGCAGTCGCTCTGACACCGTCGCGTCCGCGTCGCGTTGAAAGCCTCGAAAGAGCAGCCAATAAACGAGAATTCTTACACCCCCGCTCGCAAGAGAGTACGGCTGGCGATCGTGTCGGAAAAATAACTTTCCAACGGAGAACACCTCCCGATGTAAGCGGAAACGATAACCTCGCGAGCGACCATTATTATTTCGCGCAAATTGCCGCCCGTCGACCGAGTGTGACGGGAACTTCTTTTCTTATCGGTTCATTAACACGCTAATAACTGCTAGAGTCTGGTGAGCTTTTCCTAATTAAAGGATTTATTCAGCTTCGAACTACCGGTCTTGAAACGCGTGATAAGATCTGGAAAAGATCTTTTTGTTTCTGATTATCTGTTAATGAACCTCTGTCTGATTAGAATGAGACCAAACAGAACATAGTCCGAAGAGCACTTGTTCAATTCTCTATTTAGTAGAACCTCGATTATCCGAAGTGACTTAAGGGATGGCTTAGTAAATATTTCACGCACAGTGCTTTCTGTTTTTGAACGCGAGAGAATTTTGTAAAGTGACGAAGGGATTTATACCCTCTAAACGCGCAATGTGGAATTTAGGGGATTGTTGCGAAGTCAATGGGAAAGCTCTTCCGA
This sequence comes from Lasioglossum morio, assembly GCA_916610235.2. Taxonomy (NCBI): domain Eukaryota; kingdom Metazoa; phylum Arthropoda; class Insecta; order Hymenoptera; family Halictidae; genus Lasioglossum; species Lasioglossum morio. The sequence goes on from OU744331.1 coordinate 630,116, forward strand.
TGAGAGAATAGCCAAGATCTTGGGAACAATCACGGATGATTTCCTCGATACATGCAGTAAACGAACAAATGTTACGGTGGCAATTTGAATAGGTGGACGCAGGGGGTCGGTTGTAAATTCCATCGATTGAACGTAAAGAACGAGTGCAAAGCGCGTACAGCGCAATTCCGGTCTCGACGGATTTATTGGCTCGTCGTTCAAACAATTCCATCGTTCATGCGTCTGTATTTATGGCAAAGCCTGTCGCGCGACTAACGTTCCTTATCGTTGAGAACCTGCGATACACTCGACGTCTTGTATCTTCGACAATCTTGTTTCCTCTGTACGAAACTCCCATTTTTTCCAAGTATATTCTATAAGAGTTAAAAAAATATATGTAGGTCGGAGGCTAGCTCACAAAATCGAGTGCTTAGGTAATGTAGTATTATATTACGTTGTAAAGTAAGTCCTTGCGTTCACGACTCTGTGAAAATCCAGCCACGTATACCCAGGAGGGATCGTGTTACGCAGTTATTTGCTTTTTGACGTGAAAAAGTTGTTGGGAACGATGAAAATTCCACAATCAACCAGAAACTGTATAGCGTTCCCGTTAACAAGAAATATTGCGAAGAAGATACAAAAATAATACGAAAGGAGTAGCTAAAAACGATAAAACTTGTGCGATCAACTAGAATGTGTATATATTCTTCCTCTTCGGAAGAAACATTGTGAGAAAGACACAAAACTAAATTGCGAATCTTCAGGGTGATATCCAAAAAGTATATATTTCAACCCTAAAGTCTGATTCTTGAAAAATAGTCGATATTCGAACTACGTTAAAAAAATAGTACAGTGACAAACCTGGTATCAATTTACAGCTTGAAGACTTCACTTTTCGTATGTTATTTGTATTCCACTAGAATATTATAGAAATTCAAATTCATCTGTAGAAACATCAGAAAATTTTGTTCAATGTATTCACCGATGCATTCCGATTTTGACAAAAAAACGAAACCATGGAAAATTCCGCAGGGATCGGAAATCTGTAGTGAAAACAAGTTTCAAATGTTTGAGCCTTTCGAAAAAAAAATGTACTGGCGAGAGCGGTTAATTAGTTTAAGGGGGATCTCCACCGGTGGTGGACGAGGGTTCGAAACAACGGGAAAAGTTAGAGAGCATGATTGTCGACACCCGTCAGCGTCGGATTATACATATTTTTTTAACTGGAACACGAGTATTCGCTTGTTCCGGACGAGAAACGAGTGGAACAGCCTAGACCGGGGTATTACGCGCGCTCGATGAATGTTGGATAGATCCCCGGTGGATGGAGAGCGGTGGCTAGGATGGGTTCGAGCCGGAATAGGATAAGCGAACACGGGGAATACGATTGAACGACGATATCTAGTATGATTCCAGAATGGCCCCTGTATTTCGGCCCGGTCAGCTCGCCTCTCCGCGCCAACATCCCTTGATAGTATATACGCGACCAGCATTACCTTCGAATACGGAGAGAGAAAAGCATCCTTGCGGATAGAAATAAGATTGACCGATCTCCTCCTCCCTCCCTCCCTCCTATCGCTATCCCCCCCCCCCGTTTCGCAGAAGGCCGAGTCCACGTGCGATTGAATCGCGAAACGTATCCGTCAAAAAGACCCCCGAAATTCATCATTCGGCCTCGCGCATTCGCCAGCCTGCATTGCAGTGGATGGCACGTTCACGGGCCATTTCACTATCGTATTGAAATTTCGGACATGCGAGCCCCGGATAAGTCGTGTTTCTTAAAGCCGTTGATACTCGAATGCCGGGAAGGGAGGAGAAGACCGTTTTAGTGATAAAACGAGGGATCGGAATAAAATGTACGCGATCCGACGGAATAATCGTACGGGTCTCAGAGGTGAGTGAAAAATGTGTGGTCGGTTTTCCGGGACTTTGGCGAACGGTCGGAAAAGATGGAATAAATTTCCGGTGTTCCGTAACCCTTTGTCCTCGCCGTCCCTTCCGAGAGGCACCGCATTTATCTTTCTCTTCAATCCATAACAATTCCGCATTCGAATTATTAAGTGTTGCAGAAAATTAAAGTAATAACGGCACACTTTTCGTCCAGTCGGAACCCTTTTTTCGATTACCTTATCGTAGGAGATGGACAACTCGGTCTCGATCTCAAGGCGTTCACCTTGCGACGTACTGTTTCAAGTATTGGCCGAGGAGAGCGAAATAGGAATCGGTTGATATGGTCCGCGAAGATTTGTTGGATATAGGTAGGACGACTGAATAACGGCAATGTAAGTTTCCTCGTTTCGACTGGAAAAATATTATTCGGCGGATAAGTCTTTTATCGTTCTCTGAAAAATTCCTAGGCGACCATCCTCCGCCGAGATTCGATTGTCTCGCTTTTTCTCTCTTTTTCTCTCTTTCGCTCTTCGTCCCCTATTCGAGAGAAAGGAGCGAGAGCTATACGAGGAAATAGGTGGGAGAAAAAGAGAGGCAATTTAAGGGGGTGGAAAGGAGGGAGGGGCGGGGCATGAAATACGATGGACGAGCACGAGCTGTAAGAGCACTTCCTTCGTGGACCTATGAAAACATAGTTTTCTCGGCGCTACTACCCGCTAGCACACACACACACACACACACACACACACACACACACACACACACACACACGTGTACGCCTCTTGTATACGATGTACGGGATATCCATTAATATCGCCACAACCTGCACGTTTACTTTAATACCACGCCACGGGGCGTTCTGACTCACTTAATGTTATTTCTATTGAGACATCGCGCGAGGGAATGTTAGGAATGAGGAAAAGAGAGGCGGAGCACAACGAATCCGGTAACTAACGGTACCAAATATTCGGACCCTTCGCTTCGGGATATCTCCATTAGCACTGGAACGTTTTTCTGCTTTCAGACTCTATTATTTCGAAGAGAAAGCATAATTTCGTTGAGAATAACAGAGTTTTTGTTCACCCCTCGAGAGGACGATCCGAAATACTTTCCAAGGTGTAGGACCATGTTTAGCGCATCGGTACCAACGTTCGACGATGGACTGAAATAAGGCGATATTTTAATTTCGGAAAGACTGCATTCCCGACTCAAAAACCCGCTAATATCGATTCCCAGGAGACTGCTGTCTCCGTTTAGCACTTAATCTACGTCATCGGTCCGTATAAGTCAGCTTCCTTTAAAGGGAGGGCGAAGCCAATCCCCTGGGAAGGTATCCTTCGATAGTCAAACAAATTTTCATAAGGCAGAAATGATCGGTTAGTTCAATCTGGCGTCTCGTCTCGTCTCACAGTGCCGCGAGCGGCGCGGGGGATGGAGAACGACGCGGCGCCGTGAAAGAGGGAGGCTAGGGGCCCGGAGAGATCCGATAAACCTCTTGCAATAGCACGAAGGCAGCGACAACAAGCTGATATCTACGGATTACGGACACACCGTATATACTTTATCCGTGCTTCCTATATACTTGTACGTATTCAGGGCCGTAGGAACGTGCTGCGCGAGCACACACGCTGCCGCGAGTATGTACCTACTTTATTGTCAGACGTACACTACCGTCCATAAGTCGACACCAAACGGATTCAAACGAATTAACATTAAATCTACCCTTCTTAGAAGAAAATCGTTGGAACCCGAAAGGGAAAGAAGGATCTTCTCGTATCTCCGGATTGTTTAGATTAGGTACCACAGTCCGGCTATTGAAACAAACTATCAATTCGAATACTTTGAAATCTTTGTTTGGAAACGATTCTGAGAATCGTTTCATCGCTACTTCTTAATCTCTGTTTATTAAACCGAACGTTGATTCATTTTTTACAACGAACAATAAGTTGATTGTGCTGGTAATTTATTGACAATCCAACAATAAGCAAAGAATAAAGTGGTGCAATAAGTAGTTCTGTAGATAGTTGGTATAGTTGGACAGTAGAAAGAGGAAACACGCGCAATGAATGGGAAGGAGAGCGACGAGCGAGCAACGACGCGAGCTAACGAAAGACACGGCAAGACATCGCGTGGTATTTCGGGGGGAATGTAAGTGTCCAGATACTTTTGGAGGATAGTGTAGGTCTGCAGAGGCTGACGCACACGGGTCCGCGATTCTCTTTCGTATCCTGTATCTTTAGCCAAGACGGGGCTTGGTAAGCGGGGCAGACGGGAAAGAAGGAAGAGAGCGTCGAGGAGTTATGAGACGACGGCCATCTTTAGGTATCCTTCCTTCCTATCCCGCTTCCTTCCTTCCTTCCTTCTTTTCTTACGGTCGTCCAAAGAAGCCTCGGGGCTTCCAAGAGAAAACGAGGTCGTACCCACGGACTCCTTGCGCCATAACATTCTCTATCGTTGAGAGCCATACATCATCATCGTGTTCAACGAGAACCGGGCACCTCTAAGTGCCTCGAATCGACCTTCGTGCCTCGGTCCTTTTATGCTGGATTCATCCTAGCTTTATCGCGGACCTCGGCTCATCCTCGGTTCCTTTCCCAACCCCCACCGGCCGCGGCCCCACGTAGAAAACCACACCTTCCTATACTCACCTTCACCTGAAAAGAGTCTCCACGGTGCGGTACTTTCTCGTTCCCCGATTTTCGGCACTCGGTGCACCGATGCGTTTGCGCGGCCTCTTCCGAGACCCTACGGAGAGACCCTTACGAGTTGTAAATTCGGATTTATGCGCGATCACCGGGTCTCGAGGGCAGCCAGTCATAATTGCGTCATACGAATTCGGAGATCCGCTCAGCCGATGGAATGGCTTAGTTAGTACAATAATGTCTCGGTGCTGTCCTTTCTTTGATAACGTATCGGCGAAACGATGGCAATTCCATGATAAAACTTTGTTGTCCCAAATCTTTTATTTACGACATGTTCACCAACGTAAAGTTTCATAGATAAATAATTAAAACCAACAAATATTTTCGAGATACATATTTGTAAACAGGCTCACCAGATCATTCCAAGTCCTCAAAATTGCGTATATAGCTTCTGTGTAAATAAATTAGTGAGCAGTTCCGGCGAAAATATATTTTTTTTACGTAGAACACATTTTTTTCTGGTTTCCAGGCGCCTCGCGATCGGCCTATCGCGATAATGGTTCGTAATAATAATGACTGGTGTCGAGCTGGTGGAGCAGTCGAATAATTTGAACGGAAGGGATTTGTAATAAACGACGGTGACGAGTGGGAGCAATTTCTTCCGTGTCAGTTAGCACGTCGGTCCCAGGTTGATCCGGAATCATCGGCCAGAGGGGCGGAATCGGTAAGTGGGAACAGTTTTATCGTAGTTATTTATCTCTTAGATAGATTAGGATCGCGGGGAATCCTGTTTGATAGATAAGGACGGCGGATTAGAGGGTGGTGCGTTCATCGTTCGACAGGTCGCAGGGTGCACGCAACCCGATTGGTGCACACTAATTATACGGGCCAGCGTAATTCGATTACCGTAATCGCATCGTGGCCCGGTAATTGAACGGCTAATTAGATTAATTTAAAATTTCGCTAATTTGACCGGTTCAATTAGTAGATTACACTCGCGTTCGTGCAATTTGGCTACGGTTACCGAAGAAATGCTCGAACCACGAGGTGTGAAACATTATTGGCCATTAGCTTTATCCATTTCTACCATTTACATAGTTATGTTCCAATTTCAATGGATTTTCGAATAGTTCTTATAATACTTTCTGCGAATTCGTTGTTAATTTGTATTCAGATACATTCGCTGTTATTAAGTTGCAGCATTTTCTTTCCATTCAGAAGCTAGGACGCTAGTCCTCCCTACCATAACAATTTCGTTGAAAGAACCGAATTAGCCAGATGAGCTACAATTAGAGCAGGAAAACAGGTTGCTCTCTGGAACGAAATCGAAATTGGCTTCGCTGATTAGGCGTGATCCTGCAGCGTGAAAGAAACGGGCGCAAAAGGAGGCTGACGGTTTTTGCGGTCATGTTCGTTAGGTTTCTCAGCGATTAAACTGTCTCGACGTTCGCCAGCGAGGATCTTGGCGTAGGTAGACGGTGCCGGGTCATCGCAACGATAAGAAATCGGTGGCGAAGAGGACGGCGAGGGCCGGTAACGCCGGGAAAATTCAATTCTGTCTCTGCGTCGCGTCGTCGCGAGGAAAGTGCGGCGTAAGGAGGACGTGCCACTCCTGCGAGTAATTGACGCTGATTAAAATTCCATGGAGAAGTGCCACCCTTCCTTTCTCGGTAACGTACGTGTTAAAATGGAAATGCCAATTCCCGACCTCTCGGCCACTCCGGCCGGAACACGATTATGTCACCGGCTCCTCTATGAAATGTTTGGATTCCGTCCGTTCGACCGCACATTCTTGTTTGCGGCTCCCGAGCGGAGATTTACGGCTGAGCTACCTTCCTAATTGGCTTTTAATGGGTCTTAGGAATTCTTTCGGGGCCGTAGGCACGCGCCGGTGTCCGTGGCTCAATTATTCCTGCACGTATTTATTCTATTGGTCTTAATACAAACAGCATACGACTCGAGTTGGCTACTAAAAAGTTACAACTTGGATGGATCGCTTGTAACTCTGGGTCAAAAGCGACCAAGTCCAGTCAATCGAGAGTCGAGATCTGCAATCTATAAATTGCACAATGTTTTTTAGTTCTTTTCTTATATTTTTCATTTTCCATACATCGATCTATTTATATTTCGAATTTTCTTCAAGAGACTGCACATCCAATCTCACCGAAACGTTTAATTATTTTACTTGGCTTCCGTTAGATCTTCCTTCTACTGACTTTAGTTCGTTCCACCACTTTAATTCCCCTGAATCAAACAGTTTTAATTGAACGATACATTCGAGTGGACGTGTACGCTATTAAAATCAGTAACGCATAAATGTCGCAGTGCCTCTAACAAACGCTCAGCTGCGTCGCAGTGCTGGATAAATTAAAATCTCGTTAGACGGTCGAAACGAATGAAACGCTAGAAGGAACCTCGGTGTTTAATCTGCGCTGAAAGGGTCCGTTTAATTCCTCTGTTTTCGCGAACACTTCAAAGATAATGTCTCGAACGTCGTTATTGAAAACAGTAAATTAGTAGGTGTTGTAATATCGAACAATATCACGGTATCATTCACCGTATCCGGGCGCGGTGTTCTGTCTGAAAGCAGATCTCGGTGCGGCCACGGACGATGTATATCGCGATTAATATCGCACGCGGTTAAACACTGAGGAATCCGGCGTGTGCCGAGTGCTTTTGTGCACCTGTATTAATCAGCAGAGCAGAGGACCGCGTAACTAGCAATAACATACGCCTACTGGAACTGAAGCATACCGACGCTAATGAACTCGGTTAATTGTACCGGGGCCGGGGGTCTCGGTTTCCCATATTACAAAACCCTTATTAATCGTAACCTGTTCCCGATGACCGGTTAACCGGCCGTTTAACGCACTCGAATAAAAGCCAACCGATTCCTATTGTCGTAGCGTTCGGCCGTTGATATCAATTAGTCGCGACGCCGCGCCGCGCCGCGCCGCGCTGCGCCGATTCGACGCGTTATCGGACACCGTCGTAACAATACTTCTCGCCTGTCCCGGCGTCGATTGTCACCGCCGATTCCTGTAATCGTCACTGGTATCGCGTTTCGACCACTTACTCGAAGCCCCGCGCTGCTCACGGCAGAATCCACGATCGATCCGGTGTCTGCTAACTGACACAATTGACAATTGATGCGGAGACGCCTCAAAGAAACTGTCTGACGGATTGGCTTGCGTTGCTTCCCATTAAACTGCGGAGTTGCCTGCGGGACTCGCCCTTATGCAGATCAACCCGTTCCCGTATTATTTTCTCCTACAACGGTTCGAACTTTGTCTTCAACAGTTGCCTGATACAAACTGAAAATTCATATTTACTGTACGTTTCCATGTTAATGCAAGCGAACCTCTTGGCTGTGTAGCTCGATTTTCAAATTTCTTTGCATTGTTCCCGACCCAAAATATTCTAAAACGTCAGATCGAACGTGTTCGAATTTTCACAATAATTCCAACATTAATTAATTTGACGAGACCATCGCGAAACAGCCGAGCAGATCGGGACAATTACGTCGGGCGCGTCGGAAATACGCGGTTGTCAGCACGATGACTTTCTTATTCGAGTTTTGGCCGCCGCGCCGTGCCGCGTCGTTGGGGAACTTAGCCGGCGTTGTCGGGTATATGCATAGATAACAAGTGCATTATGCCACATAAAATCCGGGATGCATAATGTATCCGGGTGTATCTGTGTCAGCTACCGGCACGTAAACTTATCCGCGCGTGTTCACACATAGCCTCGGTTTGTTGTACGCCACCCTGAAACCCACCCTTCCCTCCTTTCCAACCCCCGTTGGCAAGTCTGCATACATTTACGATATACGTGTGTACACAGGCCTCGACGGTGGAACCATCCACCCTCCAGCCGAGATATAATACATAGTCGCTCTTTTACCAGTCTTACCTCGCCTTATTTTCGTGGAAGTATCGTCTCCTTTTTCACCTCCTCCTTCTCCTCCTCCTCTTCTTCTTCTTCGTCTTCTGCTTTCTCCCCCTTTCTCTCCTTCTCTTCGTTTCGCCCGACAGATTACCCGGCTTTCGAAAGTACGTCGTACATAAAATATGATGTTCAAAAAATAGATGGTCCTTTATCCACCGTGTAGAAGGATTTTCGTATCAGTGCTCCTATTTCCCCGGGCAGGATTTACTGTTTATTACGATTACCGAGACGTACGTACGAATACAAAGAGCTGCGCGAAAAGATGGATTTACTGCGAGTACGCGTATCCACCACCCTACCCCCCGCAACGCAGGATATTCGAAGCAGACTATTCGCCCCTTGTCGGGATCGGTTCGCTTAATTCGTTTGAGCCGGTTAATTCGTTTCGCTGCTGCGAATCGGCACGCTATCGGCGAATTGTACTCTTTGTTATCCGGATTCCGAATAATTTATTTCACCCGTGGCGAAAATAGTTCTTTGTCAACTTTAATTTCTAGCTCTGCTTATTACCACTGCATACTGTTTTCTCGCGAATTCTATCTTGCTGTGGACCTGTTCATGGAACCTTTGATTTCAGATACTAACTTATTCGATGTATCAACAATGTCGTTAATATATTGGGGATTGTAGGCGAAGATACGGATACTGTACCTTCAGTCACCATTTAACGCGCTACCTATATTTTTGCTGATGAAAACATTTCTGTACAATTCGTATATGCATTTTTTGAAAATTCTCAAAAGCGATAAATGCACGAACATCCGCAGTCCACTGATACTATACAACACACAGTTTTATTTCTGTTGTGATTCTGTCGAATCGGAGAAATATCGCCGCAGCATTGAATGCACGATAGTTTGTTTGCAGTTTCTATTTATGCTTATTATATTAAAACAGTTTAGATCGATACATCGTTAGTAGGATCTCGAGGCGTGGACAGGGCGGTATCCGATACAGCCGCGTAAAAATCGTTGGGGCGAGTCGAGCAAATCGGTTAACACCGGTCGACGATTCTCAGACGACGCCCGGTATTGTTCCTTTTTCCCGTCGGAAAATTATGGCCGGGTCAACGGAATTTCTCTCCTATTGTTATGGCCGAAAGCTCGTATGGTTAGACTATTGAATCTCCGGGCTGGATTTTTTCGTTCGCTTTTACCAGCTCGAACATTACACCCTCCGCCCCTGGTCCTTTTTGCTCGCGTCCCTCCAGCCCCTCCCCCCGCCCATCCTCCCGGCGTGCACATGAAAGGGAAAGAGAATGGACCCAGCCCGAAGAATGGGTTCTGATTCTGTTCCCGGTGGAAACGGAGGTGCTGACGATGCCGTTTGTCAATCCCCCGTAACTACCGATCTGTACGTACTACCTCACCAGGTACAAATTCATACGTGTGCAGGATACGTCCGCAGGATTCCTCCTGCTGAATAATGATTTCTTGTTTATACCGTTGCGAAGCCCGTTCCTCTTTCAAATTATCCGGCTCTGTTCCCGATGCGGTTAGGTTTTCTTTGTTTGACGGGAGAACAGCACTGGCCGATATCGAGGTTTGTTTTCCGACAGAGATTCCGCTCGACGATACTGTAACGCGCGAACGTGGATTTTCAGCTGTTAATTCAATTTTGAAAATTTTGCTATTTAGTACTCGATTAAATTCTTTGCCACTGTTGAAGCGTAACCTTCATATCGTTTATTGTACAAATCTGTAAATATTACTTCCAGCACTGTACAATACAATTTTTTATATTCTCCATTTTTAACGATCGTAAATTTTGTATTTGCACTATATGATATCGGCGCTACAGGTTCGATCACAAATACAAAACTTGGCAATTTTGCAGAATTATAATTTCGACGTTTCGGTTCTGTTTTGAACCATTATCAAGAAAAGTTCGCGTCTATGAAGATTAAAGTACTAAAATTTGTTATTCATTAAACTGACTATTTAATAGTTATAAAAATTAGGTGTTTATACATACATGATAATGGTGAAAAAAAAACAGAATGAAATCATATTCAGTGGAATGTTACTAGTCACTAAGCCGGTTGGAACAGTACTAATTTTTGTATTTGTGATCGAACCTGTAGCGCCGATATCATATGGTGCAAATACAATTTTTGTTTTACATAAATATCCGCAGTCTAGTTCTGATCTTACAAAGTTCTCGTTTACTTTTTCGCATGGGATTTCATGATTCCCGTTCCCGTTCGGAGCCTCGCCGACTCTGTTTCCGCGGCAGAAACATTTTCTACTCTCGCGACTGCCTTTCATCGATATTAGAATACAGCTGCGGCAGAGCACAGCAGCGGCTGTATCTTTTTACTGGTTTCGTCCGTTTTTATAGGTTTCGCGTTGTGAGCGCTATAAGGATAACAATAACAATTAGCGCAACGCATGGGTGGCTCTCTCGAGTGGGAGACACTCGCGGGATGAAAGTAGTTTTCCTTGGAACGTGCTCGGAAACTTGGTTGGCTGGCGATATCGGCAGGAATGTTTCGCTTCGGATCGCTGTTCCCGAGTTCAAGCCCGAAAGTATAACGAGCTGTGTGCTCGATGCCGATCCTGCGGTTTAGGGGAGTTGGAACGGGGCTGGCCGCTCGTTGTTTGTTTGTTTCTCCGGAGAGGCAAATCCCGTCGTTGTTCGAAATCCTGACGTTCTTTTATTTCGCTAAATATTCGGTCGACCGGTGACGCTTGTTCCTCGTACAGCATTTTCTAATGACACGCGCACGGAATATTATAAATAAACGTAGTACAGAGAAATCTTTTCGTTGAGCACATAATATTTTACGAGATATTCTGTTTATTAAGATATTTAAATCAAATATTTTATGCATTTGTTTCCATAACCGATACAGACAATTTTTATTTTTCATGAAAAACCGCAGTCTACGCATTACAATGTTTCTCTCTTAAACCTAATCACGGATTCATTTATTTCTATCACTAACAATAAGCTAGATATTCAATCTTTAGGCTGCACACGTTCTTCCAGTACCCTTATATTATATTATATTATATTATATTATAACGGTTTATTCAATAACTCAATGTATACAACTGTTTTACATTGGTCAGTGTAGTGATATAATCTACTTAAATCTTTCAGTCTTCGAAACTTTAATAGATTGACTGGTCCCATGTTGACGCTCTCAATCGTTGTTTATTTTCTTTGCTTCTTATTTTAGTCTTTGCTATTTTATACCTAGTGCTTATATATTAGTTATTATTGTGAAACTGTAAATGTGGATCTTTCATGGCTGATGCATTTTTTGGTAATAATTGTTCACTAGAATGACCCCTCTACAGTTTAAGCGTTAAGCTGGCCGAGCTACCTGGGGCACTAACGTTACTTCTCGTTTCAGAAATATGTTGGAAAAAGGCGAAGAACGTGTTGCAAACCCGGGAGATTCTTGTTCGCTACCAGTCACGGCAGCGTTTCGATTTACCTCGTCGTTCCACGGAGAAGCTTTGCCGAGCAGTCGACTCGCGCCTCGAGCGCTGATGTCCCCACACAATTCTTGATTTCGTATCGTTTAGACAAGAATTGCGTTTGGACAATCATAGCCTGAGACATTCAATTCCCCGGGGGTGTTCGGCGTTACCATCCGGGAAAGATTGCGTTCGCCGTGAGAGATTTTCTCCGGTCGTAATCCTTGGTCCTTAAGCGGGTCCTCCTCGGCGGAACGGCCGTGCCGCGAGAGAACGTCGCCCGCGTTGTATATTTATTTTAGATTAGTCCCCGGTCGAACCAGTTTCCCTCGGCGAGCCAGCTACTTGCGAGAGAAAGCCCATTACTCCGGAGAAATCTGTGCGGAGGCGTGCATCGCGTGCGTGGCTCGAGAGCTACCCTGGAAATCAGACCGCGATATGCAAAGAAGGGCCGCTATTCGAATTATTGTGGAAACGAGCCGCCATTATCTTGTTACCATCCTATTCAGCTATCTTGATACACTTACCTTCTCGGCCATCCTCTTCTACCTCCCCCTCTCTCTCTCTCTCTCTCTCTCTCTCTCTCTCTCTCTCTCTCTCTCTCCCTCGCGTTCCCTCCGTTTCTCTCTTTACTTTTCCCCGGGCTTTTCGCGAGAGAAAAGTTATTCCAACCGGGCTCGAAATTCGTCGATTCCCTTTGATCAGCGTCGCCATAAAAGACCGTCGAAACTTGGGGGGCTCGTTTGAAAACTGCGTCCCCGCGAACTCTATCGGCGCACGTCGAGGATCTCCGGGATACGTAATTGCATTACTCCGTCTTGCTCAATCTTGATCAATCAACTGCTATTCAGAGCAAATTAAGGGAGAGGAGAGGAAAGGCTGTGTCAAAGGACCCGTCGTTCCCGCGCCGCGACGGCTTCTTCCATTTTCTCCGTACCCCGTCAGCTTTTTTCCCTTTCTTCTTTTTTATTTATATATATATATATATATATATATATATATATATATATATATACATATATTTTTTTATGTTTGCATTTCAATACCGGCGCGTCGAGCGACGCTCAATCACACGCGCATTCTTCCCCCGTTATTATGTGCTCGCGGGGCAACCGCCGTAGCCCGGCAATTTGCAACAATGTTGCCCTAATTAATCATCGCGAGATTGCACGTTCGATATCGCCGCGGAACACCTCGCGCGAGCCAGCGTTCCTACCGAGCGCGAACGTTCCGTGCCGACGCTATTCCTCCCAATTAAATTTCCATTAAAAAGTTAATACCCCGGGCCGTGTTCGAGATCATTTCCATCCGGGCTGTTTCTCTTCCGCGTGTAATACCGTCCTTTGTATTCATGGCCGACACCGCGAGAAATCTAACGACGCGAGCCCCGGCAAACTGCGCGTCAAGATGCGGCGAGATCATTCGGTCGAATGATAAATAATAATGAAAAAAAAAACACAGACGCGGTCGAACAGCCGTGCTCACGATGGACGGATAGGAGAAGGACCGGTTACGGCTGAACTTTACTATTTACTCTCTCCCCAGGAAACTTTTGGTACCCATTATACGCCGTTCTGTTCGTTGCGACGCGCTGAATGCGAATACGATTTTCGCTTTCCGCGGAAATTACAAGTTCCCGAGGCATTCGCGGAAAACTTTCTTGCCGGTCCATTCAATTCTGTCCCCGTAAGCGTGCGTCCGTGACACGGACACGAGCACGGCTAAAACGGATTAATAAAAAAATCACATGAAATATAAATTGAATGTTTAGAAAATATTGAAATTATATTTAGAAAAAAATATTTTTCTCGTAACATGAAACAGATATTTGCTGCATATTAAAAAAAAAAAGAAAAATATTTGTTACTCAATGTCAAATAAATATTTTATGTATATTCGAATATTAAAAACAGATTGAATCTCTTTTTAATATTATATGAATGTGTATACAATATTTTGTGCTAGTAGGGTCGTGGTTCAGCACCGAAACGGGTAATTCGAGCAGTTGTCTGACGAAACGCGTTGTAACACCACTCGCCAGCCACCTTATTGCCGCACTCATTGCCCGAAGGCGACGTCCATTCAGCCTGTCCCCGTTTCACTTGTCCGAGCAAGAATTGCCCATTCCACTTGCCTAACCGAAGACTGGCTCGGTTCTTCGGTCAGCGATGCCACCACTCGTCTTGTCTGACCAAAGTGGCTATTCCATTTGATTCACCAGTCGACTATTCACGTTCCATTTGTTAAGCCGCAGACTATGCTCCGGTCCCATTGCCAAGAATCAGCTGCGCTTCACGTCCGACCAGACCCAGTCTCTGCGCTACTTGTCTGATTATACACTGCCCTCGTTCCACTTGCTTCCAGCTGCCCTATCCCGTTCGACTGTTATCGCCATTTTACCCAAATGAGAGTTCCCTTTGCTCCCCGTAGGTTTGTCCGACGTTTGCCTGCAACATAGTTCACCAACGCGAACAATTCCTTTGACTGGGTGACAAGATTCTTCACCAATTTTTTTTAGAGTAGGTCTTCATTGGAACTGTATTAGAATTCGCGGGATCCATTACAGTCGAATTACTTTGTTTCTCTTGGATTCTTCGGAGTTACTCTACACCAGCCAATTGAGATTCCTACGGGTTTGAATAAAGTTACGTTTCTCTGGAAAATTCTGCAAAGTTTCGCTTCCCAGCTTGCTCTCAAAGGCCGGAGAGCACGCGTCTAGTTACAAGGATTAAGATTACACAGAGGCGATGTCTGATGCGCGACAGGGTGTTGAGGTTTTAAAGGAGACGCGGCAGTCAAAGAAGATCGAGAAGGCATCAACCGATGCAGAGTCGACGGGAACGGCAAAGAGAAACGCGCGGGTTTCTAATTCGTCGATAAACATCCGCGGCCGAGGAAGCACGATCGAAACGTCGGCCGACAAAGGCGTTTGGCACGGCAAATAGACGGATAGATGGGCACGGTAGACGCGCGACTGGTGTGGTCGAATGATTAGGTTAGCCGCTCCGGATGTAACTTCGTTAGCCGGTAAATGAACAGACAAAACCGATCCGCCCGTTCCATCGTCTTGCAGCGTCCACAGCCCCGCGCCTTTGCATATCCGGCGCACGGGCACACCAAGCTTTATCCCGATCAAAGACGACGCTGCAGGCAGAGAGGGCTGCCCCCGTTCAATCAATTTCCCTCGATCGTTCCCGGTGTTTCTCGATCGACACCGACCGAGGCGGAGGCGGCTGTGCTGCGAGAACACTCGATAGT
This sequence comes from Lasioglossum morio, assembly GCA_916610235.2. Classification (NCBI taxonomy): domain Eukaryota; kingdom Metazoa; phylum Arthropoda; class Insecta; order Hymenoptera; family Halictidae; genus Lasioglossum; species Lasioglossum morio. The sequence goes on from OU744331.1 coordinate 645,261, forward strand.
TCCGGCGACGAAATCTCTCCAGGGATCGTGGTTTCATAGCCAACGGGGAAACGATACGCATGATAAATAGTCTCTCGCCTCGCTTTGCCTCTGCCAAACGTTGCCTCGACCACTCTGCCTCGCTCTGCCTCGGCGGACGCCTGACGAGTGTCAATTCGGATCGCTCGATCGCTCCTCGACGCCCTTCGACGTTAAACACGGGATCGTTTAATCCCCAGGATTCATGGAGGACGACCCATGTGGAAATTGTGTCGAGTCCAGCGCAAACTTCTGGCTACCCTTAGTAGCACAACAACTGCCGCGATCGACGACTCCTTGCCAAATGTGATTCCAAAGTGTCCAACAGTTTGGACGACGCTTTGGCAGCGTCTTGGGAACGTCTTCGTTGACTGTGGACTTTGAGATGCGTCCTCGTGCTTGAGGATTCGGCTTCGAACTTGTCGAATCATCGGGGATGCGCTCATTCTTGAAGCGGAGTTGATAAACAGATTTATACAATTTAACACGATCGATTAGCTACTCTCTTTAATATTTGGACACTGCTCCAGTGAGGATAACGTGTTTGATGTTGGGCCAATGGACTCGTGCCTTCTTGAAAAGTTCAAAGAATTAGACGACTAATGTACACTGCGCCCAATGAATATAACCGAATACAATGTACACTTTTACACGCAAACGCATCGATCACGGACAATATCCACCCTCAACGTCGAAGTTCCACTCACGGCACTCGATCTCCCGCGCCACCGCTTCAAGCGATCCGCGTTAAGTCGAAGACCCTATGGATCATCGTCTTCACGATCGAGTAAGAGTCAGCTGCGATTGCGCGTGTGTCCGAGCGCGGTTAGCCGGCGATTCGGTCGCGTGCATAGTGATCCAGTTTCAATAATTCACGGGGTCGGATCGGTGAATGGTCGGGTCGTGCGCGATGTGTGCCGGCCGGAGTGTGAGGATCTTCTATTCTCTGCGGTGAAAAAGAAGAAAGCTGGTCCGGGTGGTGGAGAGCCGCCACGTGAACTGTCGGAGGTTGGGGAATACGGAAGAAGAGAGCCCGTGAGAGAACGAGCGAGCGAGCTAGCTAGCTATCTATGAGAGAGAGAGAGAGAGAGAGAGAAAGCTGAAGTTTTGCGACATCGAGAGGGTGGGCGAAGATGACGATGGGGATGATGGAGGTTGGTAGGTAGGGGGGCCGAACGAGGGAGAGCGGGGAAGATGGAGAAAGATAGGGGAGCGGGTGCGATAGAGAGAGACGGAGAGAGGAAGGAGAACGGTGGAAGACTGTCGTGGCATTGATCGGCCACGCCACGGGATTCCTGGCCCGGCCTCTTCAGCATCCGATAGGTCTTCCCCGAGTTTTGGAAGCTGAATAGGACGACGCTGCCGTAGACGGGAGTTGCAGTCAGGAGCGAAACACCCGCCGCGCCCGCGGGATCCTACGAAATCGTATTCGCCGGCCGCTCGATAATGGAAAACGATTCGACGGGACTTTTCCTGGTCCGAGAGAAAATATCAATGCCAGTCGTCGGCGTTTCTTCAAAGCGGCTCTCGTGTTTTCTCACGATAATCGGATCGTTCTGCTCTCGCTGAAAAAGCGGGGGACGAGGAGGAACGTGGAACAGAGGGTACCGAGAGAAGGGAGGCCGATGCGGGGCGCACGTTTCCAGGCCATAGACGATTCCTTGATCCATCACGGCGATCTCCTGTGTCCGATATCGTCGAGCGTATCTCGGGTGGAAGTGACGTCGTTTGCGGCCCTCCTTGAAATTCCGCTTGAACTCGTTGCGACATTCACGGTAACGAGGGAGAGACATCTTCGGGGTATAAACGGGGAGCCGAAAGGGGAGCCGAAGGGGGAGGGAACGGGGCGCGAACGGGGTGAACGAGGAACAAAAGTGGGTTGGGCAGGAGGGTGGGGCGGGGGCGGGGGGGTGGGGTACGAAGGAAACGGAAGAAAAGAGCGTCGGGGATCGTTTCTGGTCGATTTTTCAAGAAGAGCCGGAGAAACGTCGGGCTTCTCTGTGAGACGTCGTGTAACCGGAAGCGAGAACGTTGCGGTGACTCCGGCGAGCCGCGGAATGCAGCCTCGAAACGCCAGGAGCGAAGAGGACAGCCGCACAGGCGAGAAGAAAGAGTGACAGTCCGACGGGAAACCGAGTTGCTGCTTCTGCTGCTGCTGCTGCTGCTGCTTTTGCTACTGCCGCTGATGGCTGTCTGAAAAACGAAGGAGACGAGGGAATTGAAGCGTGCCTCGTGCTCCACCGCCCGGAAGGGGAACACTTTATAATTGAAAAGCTTCGCTTAAATGGAAACGATTCTCTCTTTATGCCGCGCGCCGACGCGCGACGCCGAGATGAGCACGATGCTCGCCCGGAATAGGCTAGATAAACGAATTTGTTGAGAACATGCCGCGCCGCGACAACCACGACCTTGTTGAATTTTTCGGCAAAGGGTTTTCAGCGGTGGAACGATCGGATGGTGTCTAGGTGAAGGTGTTAGGTTTCGAGTAACTCTTTGAAAATGGACTCGTTGTCGTTCGCAACAAGATTGACTTGCCAAAAATCCAAGTACCGGCAATCAATCTATCGAAGGGGAGTATAAATTCCGAGCCTAACTTGTCCGCGAACGAAAGAGAGAGGAGATCAGTCGGAGAGCTGCTATCGTTTGTTATCCACGGCACCTCGGCAAGGGTAGAAATCGTTTTTCCGGGCTTTGAAATCGGCATGTCTTACGAGAACACACCCCGACAACATTCCACGAAGACTCGATCAACTCGGTCACCTTGTTTTTCTTGTCTCCCCCAATCCCAGTCGATGGATTCTTTCATCGATGCCGTATCACCGACTTCCTATCAAAGACCCCCGGCTTTTATCTGGATTTCTTATCGTCATCAAGCCGCGATTCATCATCGTTCTTTGTATGGGGTGACTCCGATCCGAGTCAACTACACCCTACCACCCCCACCCCTGTCCATCCATCCATCGCGAGTTTCTTGTTCTGCCATTCTGCTCGTATTACCGGTCGATTCTCGGCGATTTCTCCTGATCGGGTACAAACGATCCGTTCAGTGGAAAACGAGGAACGAAAACTGCAACATTCCCCTCTTTACGACGTCTCTTATCGACTATTGCTACCTCTGATTGGTTTACGATGGGACTGGACGGATTCTTCGTGCTTATCCTTCGATTTTCAACTTCAACAAAGAGCAAATTTTTAGCTTCGACTCTATGAAGCCCTTCTATGTTAAAAAATTCCTGCGGGAACACATTTTAAACTCATCTCAAAGTTACCCCGTTAAAATCTTCAAATTACCCTGCGAGCTGTCGATGAATATTTATAAATTTTTCGACGTGCTTTAGAATTTTCCTCTGAACCTAATATCGTAAAGTGCGAGCTTCCAGCTTTAATTAGAGCCCTCGGAAGTTGGAAAATTCTGCGCTGCCCCATTAACGCATTAACGATGGTTATATTCTCGATATGCGTTAAAGCAAACCGGCAAAAAATTGGACCGGTTCAGCATTAAACGGCTCGTATAATCCGCAGTCTAGTTACGATTGTTTCTCGCTGGTGGCGCGGCGCGCGGCGCGGCAGTCCGATAGCATTCGCGAGGGAAAAAAATCGTTTAGGGGATGGCGGAGCGCGTGTGGAAACGAAGGAGAGACGGACTTTTACGAGAGAGTTTCAATAGGTCGTTCGGCAGACGGTGTTTTCGACTGTTGAAATTGAAAAACGTAGGCGTGCACGGCTCGTGCCAGCTTGGCTCCGGTTCACCTTATGCGCGGCCAAACTGTTGACCCCGTAAATTGCGAGTTATTGCTTTTATGAGTCTGGAGGATCGAACGCGACTGAGAACGCTCGAGGACAAGAAGGGTATAGGCTCCTAATACGCCCCGGCGATAAAAATCGCACAGCTTTCTCTACGTGAAACACATATTCGAGAGGCTGCCTACGGAAGTGGCCATCAATTTGTTTCGTATTACAAACCGCTCAAGAATATCCTCCTCCTCTATGATAGCGTCGCCCGGGTCGATGAAATTGGAAACTGTATCAAGGTTCGACGCTGCCAGGATCCGTTCCATCCCGCGAACGCCGCACACTGCGATACTACCTGACATTATCCTGCGAATTTACATCGGATTATCCTATAAGCGAGGCGGTTTTTGATAAAGCCTTTTTTATCGACGCCGATAATACGCGATTAATACGCGATTAATACGCTTTGCCAGCGCAGACGTCGACGGAAATACGTCGTTTCCTGATCTGGCTATCATTTTCAGACTGTTCTCCGCTTCACTCGAATTCTTAGTTGATTCGCTAATTATCTTTAAAAATGATATTTAATAATATTCGATGTAACGTCAGGAGTCAAAACGAAATAGAATTTCATTTACACGCAACTCCTTCCAATTTGTTTGTTTAACGAGCACGTCGCATATTGTATCTGGAATCGTCAACAACTCAGTTTCACATTAAAATACGACCGAACTTTGTCTCCCGTAATTTTAATAAAACCCGATGAATAATTTCGAACTTTTTGCCACGTATGTTAACAATAATTAACGACGAATGTATCAATTTAACGAAGGTCCTGGTTTAACAAACGCCTCGATAAACGGAGTAGAGTATAATTTATTCGAATACAGACGTTGTTTTGCTGCAGTTCAAGAATCTCTAATGCGAATAAATAAGAGGAGTCGTTGAACGTGAAATATAGATATTGTATTGGTCAGGCTTGATTAACGCGTTGAAATCTCTCGGAGAAATCTAGATTGTAGTTGATCAAGCTTGATTATCGAACTAATCAAATCTCTCGGTGAAATCTAGATGACAGTTCGTCAAGCTTGATTATCGTATCGAAAGGATCGCGTAACACTCGCGAGATGGCCGAATATTGTCGACAAATAAATGAACGATCGTGAAAATAATTACGGAAATCAGCGATTTCCATGCAGGATCGTTACAGCCGGCGGATTATTATTGTAATCCGTGGACGGGAGAGTTAGTATTCGGCGACATTACCGGACGGAACGCGAAAATTACAGAGGTATACAAGCGCTTAATAAAATCAAGCGTTTAGTTATTGCGCGTACTGGTCGCGGCTCGCGTTAATTTCATGCATAAATATTATCAAGACTTTATTACCGGCCGATTTTCATACCAACAACGACCGAGTTAACGTCATTAAATCGTTGGGCGTCTCGTGCTTCGCGGCTGCGACGCGTGTCGTTATTGTGCGCCGCGTTTGTGTGCGAAACGGTGATTTGCGATCGGCGAATTCTGCCCGGCTAATTCCGCTTACGATATCCCGATTTTGTAACCAGTTCCCTGTTGCGTGGCATCAATTACTCCAGTAAATTTATGTTTCGTGGCCGGTAAATTTGAATTAAGTATTTCGGCTGCTGTATCAATAGTTTCGATAGATTAATCTGCGGATTAAGATTTATATTAGGTGGACAAATTATTTGGTGGTTCCTCTGAAAAACGTTATTCCTTTTTCTTATTTTTTTTTTCATAAAGAATTATCGCTTGGTGCCTGTGCGCGCGTTTCGTGGACGGATTCAAAGCTGTAGAAACGGAAATCCAAATGTTGTTGGAGCACGGTGATATTGCGGGATCGAGCAGGGAGGCAGGGCGAATAATTTTCATAGCACATTGCCGGTGACGTTCGGAGCTAAACAGGATCGCCAGTGGCCGGTCAACAAAGATCGTTTGACGCACCGTTTGTTAGTAAATATCGGCGGGAAACGGATATTTACAAGGGGCAAAGGTTGAGATTACACGGCGCGTCTAAAGTGGGTGGTGTGAATGGTGGTCGAGGGGGGTGATTTGTGTGACAGATCGGGGCCAACGAGATCGCGGCGGCCGCAACGTCGATATATTTCGTTTCCTACTCCATCGGTTGTACCAACTGTTTTCCAATAACGGCCAGTCAGCCGTGTATCCGTATACGGTGGCCTGTATGTGCATATTCATGCGCTTTTCCATACACACGAGGTGCAAACGCGGCCATAACCCAAGGCAGTTGTAACGGTTTATCGTCGGGCCGGGTTGGACAAAAGCTTTGCTACTTTGGAATTCAAGTCCCACCTATCTTCTCTCTTTTCCTTTCTCTCTCTCTCTCTCTCTCTCTCTCTCTCGTTCTCTCTCCTCTCACGCCCCTCGAGGGACACCGGTTACGTTTCGATCAAATTTTCAGCCGACCCGACGCGACGCCGTCCTACGCTCTCGCAACAGGTTGAAACAGTTGCAAATGCGATAAGAATCCGGTTGACGGTCGACCACCCGGCAGAATCGAGTCTTCGATGGATTCCGACGGGTCTCGATGGAATGCTTCGGTAATACTTGGTTAGATGTTCGTGAAAATTCCCGTTTCCAGAGGCAGCTGCACAGATTTGTTCATCTTTCCGCTATCACCGTCCCGCCGTTTAACACTGGAAATACCGAGAATAAAACTCATTCGTTTTCAACCCTTTCTACGAATTATCAAAGTACATTGGACGGTATTCGACGCGACTATTATTGCAATGCGCACTGTAAGCGAATCGATTGATCGAATAGGTTTCCGGAGAATAAAAAATGTAAGAAATTGGTCATTTTAAACCGTTTGGTAGTTCTAGCATGATGCGTTATAACGTTTAACTAACCTTCGCAAGCCAAATTCTTGCATATTCTAGATCCTTTAAGTAAAAAGAAAATATTTGCAAACTACTCGGCAAGAATCCTCCAGGCGAATTGCAAACAATCGAAAGATCTCCGACGATGAAAATGTTGCGTCAGGGGTTCGAAGCGTTCTATTTCGAGGAAGGATAAGTAAGAGCGTGACTCCGAGCGTCGACTGATAAATCTAATTTAAATTTTTCTTTTCTCCGCGGAGAAAGAGAGAAGGAAAGAGAGGAGAAAAAGAGGTGTACGCCACTTCGGAATACTTGTCGCCATAAATTACGGGGAACGAAGAGCGAGGAATTCGAGAGCTCGGAGGGAATGAATAATGCTCTGTCGACGGGCGTTACGTAATTGCTTATTGTCGGCCGGCGTGCTACAGTAACAAGAACGTTTCCCTGCAGGCTTGTAAGATTTCTGGCGAAAATACGGAAGTCCGTCGTCGGACCCCTCGCCTCGATGTCAAGGCTGTCGTCGTCGAGGGTCTCCGGCGAGGGCTCGTTCCCTCGATTTCCTTGTTCGTCCTCTCCCGGCCGCCGATCGTGCTTCAACACACTTTGCAAATTGCCTCGTTTCTACCGAACAAATCCCACCCTTAATTGATACCCGCTCGCTTTCCGCGAATTCGCGCGACCAAACGAACTCGCGCCGGTGATTCTGCAACTGGCGCGAGTCGAAATTCCCAATAAATAGAATTACGATTTTACTAATAATTATATAATATAATCAAACGAAATTATCATGTATTATATGTATATTCCCGTGGTGAAATATTTGCGAAAGTCTAGATACTATATCAAAGAAAGTAGGGAGCACTGACGGTCGTTCAACCAATAATCATAATAAAATGAAAATACAGGTGAAATTTTTCCTTAAAACTAACGATTTATCGCGCGCAAGGCGAAGCATATATTTTTTCTCTTCTCTGGTAAAAAGTGGTAGAAAATTGTTGGCTGTTTTATTGGATTCTGGAAGGGTTAAATTCATTGTCAGTGCACACGTGGGAATTTTCTGCAGCAGTTTTCCGGAACTGAAGAATGTTGTAGAAATGCAACAAATTCAGCGTCCCCAGTTTCTAGTAACGATCGCAGAGAAACGCGAAGCTTTTAAAAGAGGAACGAAGAAAAGTTTTCGGCCGCTGGCGAATCGAGCATTACGAATGCAACGTCTCCCTCGCCCCCCCCCCCTCTCACCCCTCCATGTGATAGGCCATACGATTTTTCGGCCGGACAACGAGCAGACTGCGTTATTGAGGGTAGGAATGCAATCACCTGTAATTTCTCACAACGCTCTCTGCTCTCTGGGGGGAAATTCGATCGATAGGGGCAATGTGTTTACGCCACCATGCCGCGTCTGATGCACCCGATGCGATTCTCGTTAAACCCGCGTGTCCCTACTGGCAGCCCGGCGAGTTCTGCATGCGAACCTGCCGGAATCAGGCACGGTGCAGCTATGTTTCATGCTCGTAATGCCACAAATTCACATTAGCGCATGCGACACTGGCATTCTGAACCGGCTAATTTATTTTCGTCGCGGCAATAAAGCCGCCGTCGACGATGCTTTCCGATTTTTTCCCACGGACGAAATATCGCTGACCTAATGTTTGCCGGATCATGCTAATCGATCCCTATCTATTGCTCCATCAGTTATTTCGTCGAGAAATAATTGCGGTTTTCAGCAGTTTCAACATTAGCTAGTTTTCTGAAGCGATGTTGTTCATCTCGTTACTAGATTGCCTGAACTTGCTGCAAAATAAACATTTTTCATGTTGATTGCAAAGATTGCATGCTAAAACGCAATGTACTAATTCTTTTAATTATTTCAGCGAGTCACAGATAACTAATACTGAAATATGTTTTAATACCGCATTGGAAAAATTGAATATTTTCCGCGAAAGCCGTTTCTCCGAGGACGGAAATGTTGTTCGAGGAATCGCAGAAACTAAACGAACATTAATGGCTCGACCTGTTACCAATAATTCTCTTTCTACCTTAACTTCAAATCTCATTATTGCTGAAAGTATCAGAGAAAAAAAGGAGGAATCGTTTATATTACGGACCTTGTCGTTTTAAGTTGCAGAATTTTCCCGTGGGAATAATATCCCTCGGTGAATCAGACAATCGGTCGAGTCCTAGTTTTAATGACATCGTTATCGACCAATCGAGAATCGACCACATCTCGTTTTACCTCCACGGTTTTTCTCCCTCTTTTTCCGTGGAAAATCAATTGCGCCAGGCACTCGGTGTTCTACAGAGATGGAAAATGGAGAAAGGCTATGGTAAACGAATGGGGAGAGAAAGGCGGAGTGTGTACGTGCGCGTGTGTATGTGTGTGTGTGTGTGCGAAAGTATTTCACACTGTTAGTTCGAGTATTACGGGCCGTGTAGACCCACGAGGAAGCCATATTCATAGGTGTTCAATATTGGTGGAGTTTTTGGTGCGTTCGTGTCGTTTTTAGAGAAAGACGAAAGCTTTGTAAAGAAGCTGTTCTTTTTCGATTTCATTCCGTATATTGTTGGATTCTTTATCTAGATCGTTCACAAAGGGGAAATCCTGCCCTTTGGAATCGTATGAGCTAGACTCCGGCTTTGTGTTGCTCTGCAAATCTTAATTGCAATATCCACTTGTTTATCTTAAAGTATCCTTTCAATTGTATTTATATTTGCATTCGAAAGTATTCATTTCAATTATATTTATTCTGAAATTAATATTTCTTAATAACCACGAAACACGAAGCTTTTAAAATTTATTCATTGCTAGGTAGTTGATCTCCTGTCGAATCACGACTAATTTAAAATCACACAAAACAAGATTCGTAGCAAATTGGAATGTTAACGAACGTTATACATTTTAATGATTTTCACAGGCATTCAAATGTGAATGTATATATAGCAGCGTTTTAAAATGGAATTTTGAGTGAAACTAGGTACAATCTGGCTCACAGAGGCGTTTAAATAAACACAGCGCTTTAAAGTTCTTCAGGGCATAAAGGGTTAAATTAACGAGGCTGTTAAAACACGCTGAATCTCGCCCATTTACCGTGTTATTATTCTAATTATTCTACACGAAAGTCTGCAAGCGTTAAACGCTGTACCTTTTATTTTCCATTGAATATTCCGATAAATACGAATCATTGATATTTATTAAAGTTCTCGTGAAAGGTCCCTTAGATGGACAAACATATGAAACGTGTCAGTCGAACGTGCAAACATTTGCGTTGCTGCGTCGCGCGTCGCGTCGCGTCGTGTTTTCTCCGTGCGTGTGATAAATGGAGAGAAATCACAGTAGTCCACGCCCATAATTCTCGCGGCACATTCACACTATCATTCTCGCTCTTCTGCACGATAATTTGGAAACATAAATACCGTTCCTTGTATTTTCTCTCTTATAGTTTAAATCCTTTATTTAAGAGCATCGATACATTAACGTTTGATTGATGACAAAAATTAGTGACAGATTAAAGAATCAATGTGTCACTTACAGTCGATTATAAGTTCTTTTATTTTACATCAAGATCCGTAGTCTAATTAAATGAAGTTAAATGTTTGCAAAACTTCTGTCCACAGTAACGTTTCGTAACGTTCAGGTATTCAGTCATAAATTGCATACTGAAAATATTTTAGTAAATTTCAAAGGGATTGTAGAAAAGGTGATATTCTAACCACCGTGATAGTTTTCGATTTTATTTCACCGATATTTCACGAAGGAAAGAATAGGACTGGCGTGGGTGCCCCGTAATTCACGCAGCTCCGACTGTCTCGTATAATTGACTGTTTCGAAGTTATCGTGCCTCACGCGAGGCATGCTCGCGGTCTCGCACTCGTGCTCGTGACCGCCGCGCCGCGCCGGTCAAGCATCGTTACGACTGTTTAGCCGCTTATCGAGCGAGCGAAGCGTTTAGGGGCTCGACGTTTACGGTGGTGGCGAGGCTCGTTGCGGCAGACATCGAATCCCGTTGCTTTGTCCACTGTCAGAAACTGATACCGAAGTCGGTGGGGAAGTTGGCCGGGTTCGACGTGCCGTAGTCCGCTGCCGTTTCACGAATCGAATGCACAACCGAGGCTGGTCCGCAGGGAGAACTCGAATGAACATCACCGCTGGCCGACGTTGAATTCATCGGCGAATCCGGTGACCTTAATTCCGAGCACGCACGCCGCCGAATTTAATAAAGACCCACCCCCTGCTTTCCTCCACCGGTCCACGGCAATCGAGCGTTATCTTCGTCACCGCGTGATATTTTTCGCCGATTCGCCCCAAACGAATTTTCACCGACTGCACAGCCACAACGTTTATACACCTCTCGCACTGCGAACTAACCCTCTTGCGCAGCAATTCACCCTTTTGCAAATTCAGTGCATCCTACTGGTGATTTCAGAACGAAATAACACAACACTATTTTGTCGTGACTTTATTCGAAGTCGTGCAAAGATGTACAACTGACTTTGCACACAAACGACAAACGCCAAGTGTTTTTGCGAATTTATGATCCAGTCGATCGGATCAGAGGAGTCTGAAATATCCTTAGGCCCCGTGCTTCTTTTATTCGCGAAACGTACAGCAATCGATAGTTTGTCGCGTACGCGTATACGACGCGACGAGACGCGACGGGACGGGACGCTCCGTGGATGAAGGAAGGGCCTTATTGATCACGGGGATGGGCCGCTGCGGCCTGTCTCTGGTATTTCTGTCGGCAGCAAAACTCGAGAAAGCCGAGGTAGCGTCAAGTGATTTATTATAACCGACGAGAGAGACAGAGTATCTTTATTGGACGAGTCAGCAGGTGCCCCATTTGTAGCTGCTAACATTCCGTCCGTCCGTCGCGCGTCGCGCGTCGCGCCGTCTCTAAATTTCAATCTACAAAGACTGTGACAGTTGCTCGTCACGATGCATAATTAATCCTCGGCGTGATTGTTATTTCCCTAAACCCCGCGCGTCTAATTCCAATCCTCGTGATTAGCCCGAGTTCCACGGAATCGGGACGCGAAATGAATCCCCGGGGATGAATCACCTCTTGCAGCGGCGGGATCGGAGAATGTTCCACCAGTGGTAGCAGCAGCAGCAGCTAGCTAGGCGAACGGTTGCATCCTGCGGGGGTGGTGGGTGGTGGGGGCTGGGACACGGGGGCGAATTAGTTCTCCGATTCGCACTCAGGCCGTGTCAGAATGCGGGAAGCTCTTTAAAAATTGCAGCGGCAGTTGGATGAGGCGGAGGTGCGGGACAGCATCGGGCACAAAAAAAAGCTGAGACGACACCGCGCCGATAAATTAAGCACGCCCCGGGCTTCCTGCTTCGAATATGCATACCCCGATGCACCAGGGCCACCTAAGCCTCGTGTCACGTGCATCGTGTGCAGCCGCACATAGGCTGCGCCGGGGATGCACATGCACCGCCTTTATCTAACCGTCTAGCCACCCTCTGCTACTCCTCCTGCATACAGGGTGTTGTCCAAGACGGAACATCGAGATTCCGGACTCAACTAGAACTTCCTTTTAAACTCCAATTTCACTTTTGCAACGTATTCCTTTAACGAAATTACGCGAAACTGGATTTTTAACCCTTCGATTAACCCTTACCACTCGAGTGGCGCCTCTGAGGAGCCACTAAAAATTATTATATCAAGTATTATATCAATTTGATATTTATCAAATTTAAAAAATCATAGAGAATGAAAATATTGTAGGTCAGAAGAAACGTTTAATTTTCCAGTTAAAATAGCTCCGAGTGCAAACGGTTAATATCAACCTCTTCGGCGACTAGCCCGACATTTTTAACCTCTTATGTTGCACGTTTTTATAAAACACGAAGATCTGCAATAATTTTGCTATTGACCAACGACAATATTAGTTTAAGGAACTCGGCAGAGACACCCAGTATAGTAGACTGTACCCTCGTCTCTTCCCCGGTATCTCGACGACTCTTTCGCGTCGCCGATGGATACGGGGACCTAAGGAATGAAGCCACTGGCGGGGGTAGTCGCCGAGCGAATTTCTGCGAGACAAGCGGAACTGCCGTTGGAGGGAAACGAACCGAAAAATGTCTGCCTAATAAGACCAACTATTTCGATAGTCGTTCGTTGTGTATTATCGGGGATTTCGGCTCGAACGAGCGAGCCGCGGGCTTCGCATTTTTGCCGGATTCTTCAGCCGATTGGAAATTGGGCCGAAGATTGCCTGCCGGAGAAGATCGATTTCCTTTTGCGATGGGCTAGATAAACTTGAAAGGTGGATCGCTTAATTCTAATGTACCGAGTCACTGCAACAGGCATGATTTTAGATAGATAGAGAAACTATCTATCTAAGATAGATTTAGGATAGTATTCTATCTAAGTTAGTTTACTTAAAGTAAAACTTAGTTTACTCAAAAGTAAAACTATTATACTAAGATAGATAGGATAGAAAAGATCTAAGATAGAATAGAAGAAAATAAAAAAAAAATCTAAAAGGTGTATTCTAAACAGTGGTTCAATTCGATTTCATATTAAATTACTTTTTATATCGAAACCAATTCTTTAACTCTTCTATTCTTACTAGAACTAATAACTTTATATTTTCACCGTGTCGAGTACACAGTGATCCACTGTTAGCACAGTTACTTACCATAAAATCGAACGGGGATCCGTGTGCAGCCCCGCAACCGATCGAACGTTTGCTGGTCGATCGCGCAGTTACACCGGCGATTAGAGGTTCACTTAAAAGAACTCGTGAAATTAAGCCAATCTGCCGTCGAAGGGCCATCGAAGGGGCTCGAGGGCTCGAGGGGCAGCGGGGATAAAATTTTCGGGGGGTGGCTGGGTGAATTGTCGAGGCGCCGGGGTGCGTAATTCGAGCAATCGATAAGCCAGCCCGTGACTCATTGCCGCGGCAGGTTATACTCGGGTCCAATTTGCCGGGTTAAATTTAATCCAGCGGCGTTTTTAATGATTTATTCACCGAGAAATTGAAGCGGCTGTCCGCGTGTTCGCGTGTAATAGGCGAGAAATACCGCGCGAGCGTCGCGGCTCGATCAACGGCTATTAAAAGCCCCGCCGCGCCGTCTCTCGTTTGGCCAGCGGCCGGCGGATAGAAAGACGGATAGCCGCCCCCGCAAAATACGGCCAAATGAAATCCCCCGTTTAAAAGTGACGGCTGCGGGCCAGGCTTTAATATTCATCGCGACCGCGCTCGGAAATAGAGATTGCCGCGAGACAGCCCCAGAATATTTCTAGTTCGAACGACATTATCGGCCCGGGATCGAGCGTACTCGGCCAAACAGCGGCTCCAGCGCCAATAAAAAAATCACACTCGTAAAGGACAGCTTCCTGTTTCAACTTTTACGAGCTCGTTTGCAAAGGGGAGATTCCAATCTTCGAGTTCACGGTAATTTGGATCACGAACGATATTTTTCGACCGTTCTCCAAGCCAGCCTCGAACTGCACGTTCTACCAAATCTATTCGTTTAATCATTACCCACGAGAACATCTTTATGATTTCAATAATTTCAAGATCAAAAATTTGGATCGTTTCGACCGGTAGTGGCAGAAACATGTATAATTTTATTTAGCGTGCTTCGTCGTTCACGTTATCATACGAATTCTGTGGTATCCTGTCCCCTTGCCCCTACGTCCCGTTGTCGCACGCAAGGTTAGGTGATTCATAATAATACAAGTACTCTTGCTTATACCTGGCCGCACGGTGCGTTCTCTCCTAGGCTCCGTGTTTCACTGACTCTCTAACACAGCGGCCGCGGGCCCTCGGGCCCCCCACCATTGCACCATCAACACCCCGCGCGGCACATCTTTATTTATGTATAACTGTGTACACCACAAATCCTATGAAATCTGAATAAATTCAAGCCTGTAATTATCGTCAAGTCAATTGTTAAAGTGAAAGAATTGAATTTTCATCAAAGAGAGTCCCCCTGTCCGACGTTCAAAAGCGTTTTAATGATCAACCGTTCGGCGTGATTATTTACATACGTGTGCTCGATGAGCACGTGCACATGGACGAATACTTATGACGGCGATTTGTCCAAGACTTGTCCGCGTCGAAATCCTGATTGGACAAATCGAACGTCCGATGGGGCCGGGCTGGAAAAATCGAGCTCCCCCGGCGAGAGCAGCGTGTTCGATGACAAAAAAAAGAAAAAAGAAAAAAAATCGCCGGGGCTTGCATATGCAACGAGAGCCTCCGTAAACATCGAGCCCCGCTCCCGATACCTGTTTGCTTTCAATCTGCGGCTATTGCCGGGGCTCCTCTGCGAGAGGCCCTCCCACGCGTAACTCGATTCATCGCGATGCTGGTGTACCAGACCGCATTGCCGGGCCAACTGTTCGCATTTTTGTCGTCGGAACACGTTCGTCCCGATCCCACGGACACGTCGATAACACTGTCATTCGACAGCGTGCCCTGTCCCTCGCATAGTTTTCACCTTGCGATTGCCTTCGATAAACGCGGCCCGTGCTAAACTGATCGCTCGCAATCCTCGACGCCACCGAAACGCATGCTCGCCAAGGATCAACCGCGACCATCTATCCGGAATTACCTCGAAACTCTGATAGTCCATTTGTTACGCTGCGTCTTCGATAATCGTTGCTTCGTTCATTTCCCGAACAACAAATATTTCAGAGTAACGTCAAGCTCCTATCGAAGACCAAGAAACTGAATAACAAACTCAAATCTTTTCAACTGTTTTAGATGTGCTTAACACATTACCGACCGGTGATTATTGCATATTTTTGAAAAATCTATGGTACATGGGTAAATTTTCATTTAGCATTTAGTTATGAACTAACTAAGTCACCCTCAATAACGTCGTCTAATAGTTTCATTTAAGATTGCAATGTCAAAGAAAATTTTTATGCTTTTTTTTGGTACAGCAGAATTATTGAAAATCCTATTAATAGGCTTCCGGTCGGTAAAGCGTTGAGAACAAGGATGTAAAGATAAAATCATCTTGGGGATTGACGAGCGAAGCCACCCCTCCGAGCTATGAACGAAGCTAGAAGACCGAGAGACATAGATGCAAAATTTTCGAATACGCGAGTGTCCAGATCTACTTAAGAACAAGGGTGCACGGATAAAATCAGTCCGCAGGTTAACGAGTCTAACCCTCTGTCCACCGAATCAGATTTTCGCGACAATGCAGTTTGTCCAGTTCCCAGTAGCAGTGTTCGAACCCTCTCGCGCGGAGGGTTGAAAGCCGTGCTCTATGCAATTCTAAACGGCAATAGGCAGGCTTTGTCTGTGACCCAGAAAAACTTCTGAGGAAGACGACGCGTCAGGCATTGAGACGGGCCCTTGGATCGGCGACGGGACCGTTGATCTATGCTCGGCGATACGGCGGTGGTCGTCTGCGTCGCTCGTGAAATCGGTTTGCAAATAAGGCGGGCGAGAAAGGCTTGGCTGAGCTCGTGTGTGGCGTGCAGAAGCCTGTTTCTACTGCCATTCGTCTTGGAGTTAAGCGGCCGGGGTACTCCTCGTACAGTGACAAGCTTTGGGACTGTGGGGGTTCCAGGGGTTCGGAGGGGGTGAGGGGGCAACCGGCTGGAAAGGTACCCCTCGTCTCTTCGCAGCCATTGTCTCCACGAGTTCCGTTGTTTCGCCTAAATCACCACTGCCGGCACCGAGAGCTCCTCTTCTTCCTCGAATCCGACCCTCTTCCATCGGCCGGCTACACCTAGCTACCCCTTTGTCCTTGCCCTCGCCCCTACCCCTTTACCTTTCCCTGCCACCCACCTTCTCTATCGAGCCTATCTCTCTCTCTCTCTCTCTCTCTCTCTCTCTCTCTCTCTCTCTCTCTCTCTCTCTCTCTCTCTCTCTCTCTCTCTCTCTCTCTCTCTCTTTCGACTTCATTTACGCCGGCAAAGGGACGTCGTCCTAGCATTTAAATACCAAAGTATCCGTGCAGGGCTCGTGGAACTCCCTTTAATGCCGTTCCCGAGGTGTCTTGCCGGAGTTATACCCACCCTCTTTACTCCCTTTACTCATTCTCTCTCTCTCTCTCTCTCTCTCTCTCTCTCTCTTTCTCGACACTACCAACCCCACAGGACTCCGGGATTTATGCACCGGCGTTGCACGTCGTCCCGACGCCGTTGTGCTGCCGTCCCGCCGCCACTCGCCACCATATTTCTACCCCCATGGCCGCGAGACCCATATTTCGTCCCTTAGCCCCTTCCTTCGGACGCCAGATAACTCGACCCGAGCGTCACGCTACCCAGACTATGGCCTTCGGTCATTTTTCTTCGCCACCGCGACACTTCTCTACTTGATTATGGCTTTCTGACGTTGCACGTGGAACAGGCGCTTTATGAAGGCTAAGATGGATAAACAAAGCGATGTTTTCCTCGATACACCGTATTCTGGGACAGTTAAGAGTTGCTCTTCAGACTGTATCAAATTTTTCTCAATAATACAATAGAGATCCATAGTCTACGTTAATAATGTTACTTCAATTGAATATAAATTCGTTCACATTTTTAAAAGAGAGTAACAAAAATACCTGTCGACCACTGGAACATTTTGAGGATTCTGTTTTATTCGGTCCTCTCAATTAATTCTACGTATCCGGACCTTGTTTTTCTGTCCTGATTCTTCTTCGCCAGTCCCTCCGGTTCTGCAATTAATTATTCTTAATGTTAGTTCGTATGTTACGTTTTTATTACATTCGTAGCTGAACCCGCGACTTTGTCCACGTGCAATAACGAATCCTGGTTGATTATTAACGTAATTAAATTTCCAATCGCCAAAGTGGTTTCGGATAGAGATAGAGATATTATTTCTCGACAAGAAAATTTTACGAAATTAATTAAATAATGATTAGAAAGAATATATTTATTAGAGTAATTGGGTAGGAATAATTTTGTTAATGAATTTTAGTGTAATAGAGTAATAGAATATCCTAGTTCAATGACCCGCAACATTTCCCCCACCTAAAGCCCCCCTTTAACCGTTCACGAAAAACCAAGGTGACAACAGCAGTAATATTTTGACCGTGGTCGGAATAACTTCGTCCTGTCGACCCGTGGATTAATGGCACTGTTCTGTCGATCCGACGGGTTAACATAAGATTCTAAAAGCATTGTAAGTACCTCTATTTGACATTAGTATTTTATAACCCAGAAGTAATATTCTTACGTATAAAAATTGATATAAGATATTGATAAAACAACGCAAGAATTAACTCTTTGTACTCGAAGTTATTTTAACTCTGGGATTCAGACTTTTCATTTTGTTCATATGCAATCGAGTGTATTTACTTGAACCAAATTTGAACGTTTAGCTTTGTAATTAAAGGAATGGTTTTTCTTTATTCTTTGCTGTAATCCCAATTTCTTCGTTCTGAAAATCAGGTTTAATAGTCTGCAGACATTCACAGAAATTCTCATTCTCGCGATCAAATCGCGATATGAAACAGCTAAGAAGAAATCCATTTCCTGCATTCAGAATATCGATAGACAGGAAACGGTTAAAAATTGCGTTCAATTCCATTACGCGCCATAAGTGCGCGTGTGTCCTGAATAATAATGTTATTCATGGAATACGCGTTATTGCCTAGTAAATCGAGAACCGTTGAAGGACGCGAACGTGTTTCTTTAACGTGCTTAAAGAGGGAATTATGGCGTTTACCCTTTTTTCCCGAAGAACGTGCAACAAGCAAGAGAGCGATCTCAGCGTGCCGTTTTATCGTTTAAAACGGGCGGCTTCGTAAATGCGTTAATTCGTAGGTGAGTAACGGCTGTCCTCTTCTACTAATAGCAATAACCCGTCGTCGCTAATATATCATACGGCGACGTTGATTAAATTCTCGCAGACTTCGGGTTTATGTTTCAGCTTTATGCCTCGTCAAAAGTTACGAGCGCCGCTACGCGATCTCGATACTCTCTAAATTTGTATCCGCGTAAAAAAAGAACCGTGCCGCATACATTATCCTTGGAATCTAGTCCTGGAAGCTTGTCGAGTGTCGTCTCGTCGCACGCCAGAAATTTAACCACTGGGAAAAATTATTTAAGTTCTAATGAAATGGCCAAAATTAGTAAAAAGTTAATCCTCGGAAACAAGATGAAAGAAATGATTTTTTTCGGAAAAAAGTTCATTAATTTTCTCGAATACGAGGCCGGCGAACGAAAAAATTCTTTGCCCGATTGTTTCTCCAGCCACGTCTTGTATAATTGAAAAATTCCAAAATGATTTATTCTTTGAAAGAAAGTGATAAAAGAAGTGGTTAGTTCCAGGTAGAAGTCCACGGAAAAAGCTTGTGCTTCGTAGAAACACGGACCAGTAGAAAGTTGTAGCAGAGATAGAAAATCAGAGTTTTTCGTTCGGTAGGAAGTTGGGACGGGTTAGCGATAATTATCGGATATGCTCCCGCAAGCAGTATTTACTAATCGTGGTCGCTCTCAGCCGTGTTTACAAACTCCGGCCATTACCGAGTTTAAAGAAGAAGTTTCCCACCAAGAATTAATATAGAGACCTCGCGATCCGCTCACTGGAACCAAATAAAATCAAGAACAAGCTGCTGGGCATAATTAACTAACTTTTTTCACGGATAGAAAATTCTTGATCTTAGTAATTAATTTTAATGAAAATTAATTTATTTAAACGCATTGGGACTTGGCAAGTCTTGGGACTAACTTCAACTTAATTTCCTCTTTCTTATTTCTGCTGGTGAAATAACATCGGTACCGTTTTACAGGCGGTGTTCCAGACGTTGCGTGCAGGGATCGTTATTTGCACAGTTCTGGGAAGAAAAAGGGTATTATATGTATTTGCGTAGTGGCACGGTAATCCGAGTTTTGTCCGCGATTATTATGAGTCGACTGTAGGGCCGCGGTACCATAATGCGCGGCTCGCCAGCACAGAGGCATACACGAACTGCGAACAAAAGGCTTCCACTAGGAATAGCTCGGACCATAGCCACATTAGACACATTATGAGCAGAAACGAACGACTGCGAGACGGTGCACTTTGTTGCGCGGTTGCTCGTAATAAAGTCACACGGCACCGCGTGTTCCCGGGACCGTGGAAAATATTACTTCGTTGTTCGCCGGCTTCTTCCCGCCGCGCCGCGCCGCGCCGCGCCGGTCTTAATCCAGTGAACTTTGCAGCTTTTAACGGCTCCGAATAATGCCGTCCCGATTAAGCGGTTGCAAACATTCTTTCCAATTAGTGCACCGTCGTCGTACAGTTTCCTAGTTTCTCTACAGTTCTCTAACTACGAGTCTTTCAAATAGTATTCAAAACACCGCTACAAAGTTACGCAACAATTTCTAGACCTATGCTTTACCATTTTCTGTCATTTAATTATGTGCTTTTTCCGTGGTTTCATTTCTATTAGGTGTACAAAGTAATTACGAATTAATACAAGTTGCAATTAAATGAGTACAGGGGCGCGAATTAATTTGTACATGATTGTAAGATATATTCCTTTCATTCTAATAAAAGTTCTTCCACAGATTTTGATATTTAGATCAAATTTTGATAGGAACAGTGTTGAGATTGTTGTTCCATGGAAATCTGAAGTATACAGGCCACGTTGGTTTCTCCCGAGAACAGAGCTTTAGAAAACGTTTGTAGAATTTTGCACACCTTTCGGTTTATTTCGCGGATCTCGATAAGAACACGAATGGACCCAGGAACGTCCATATTTAGAGGTACGTGCAGCGTATCAGAATCAGCGTGGCTCCCACTTATTTCGTCTCGTTGTTACGGTCGAGACGGAGCTTTACTCTCTATCTACGTGCACAGGGTCAAACAGGATTTCAGACTGTCTTCTCTGTCGACCTTCTAAACCGTCTGACTATCTACTTTCTTCTAGTTTTAATCCCTCCGTTTAAACCCAGAAAACTTCCTACAGCTTTGATGCTATTCAGAACCTTTCCTTCTTGTGGACAGATAAACTGTATTTTGTAGAATTTAAAGTGACTTCGAAAATTATTGGCACATTAAAGAATTCTCGATACACAAATTGTTACAATTTCGTAAAAAGAATTGTGCATCACTTCGCAGATGTTTAATCGATGACACAGACATTGAAGAATTTTGTTCGTTGAACGGTAAATCAAATTCTCAAAGGGTTTAAAAATTTGTTCGGTCTTTCAGACGTTGAGGGTGGAAACAACCTCCAAAAATAATGTACTCTGCGATTTCTTCTGTCTATTTGAAAGAAAACATAGGGATGATAAAAGATTCGTGGTATACCAGTTAAGGTTTCGTATTCTTTTACGAATCTTTTTACTAAATTGTGACAGAGTGCCGATACTTTTTGGAGGCACTGTATGTTTCTAGGAGTAGCTAGACGATACGTCTGAGGTGACTATCAGATATGATAGGTCTCGCAACAGCGTCGTTTCGCGCAACAGCGCGGGAACACACGGTTATACGTTCGTCGGGATAGGTTGTAGAGGGAGCAGCAAAGGAGCACAGGGGTTTGTTTTATGACTGAGATGAGTCTACGTGATCGGACTCGGTTGAACCGTCGTGTGGCCCGGTTTACTCCTAAAACTTTTTTAGGGGCCATTCCGTCTCGACACCCGTCACCGTCCCACGGATTTGATTTCAGGGGGATTTACGAGCTCCTCGGACCCACGGCGGTCCTCAAGACGCGGGATGTGGTTCCGTCTTTATAGAGCATCATTCCCGAGACGCTAACGGAAACTTTTGCTCACTGAACACCGTTCATCGGGACCTGAAACGGACTAATCGATTACTTTTCACACTTTTCACCCTCTTCCGTACGATTTCTTTCGCAGCTCATAAGAACTCTGCGTACTTGGTTTCGTTGCGATAATTTTTAGTTAACACTTTACCGACCGGAAGCCTATTAATAGGATTTTCAATAATTCTGCTGTACCAAAAGAAAGCATAGAAATGTTTCTTTGACATTGCAATCTTAAATGAAACTATTAGACGACGTTATTGAGGGTGACTTAGTTAATTCATACTAAATGCTAAATGAAAATTTAGCCATGTACCATACATTTTTCAAAAATATGCAATAATCACCGGTCGGTAATGTGTTAACAAGGACATGGAAGAAATGTTTATTGCATTTCTGGTTTAATGTTAACTAGAAACGAACTATAAATAAATTGAATTTCTCGAATAAATGTAATAGTTTGCGCGAGGTTAGGATCGGTCGAGCAACGTTTCCTGTCAACGATTCGGAAACCATTGTCAGAACCCATTACCGAAAAATCCGCCATCGATGTCAGCCTCCTGAATTTCAATTATCCGGAGGTCTGCCTTCGAAATAGGCCCGTTCGTCGACTCTGCGAAATTCGATTCGGGCGCGGCCCCATCCCGGTGCCCTTATTTTCCCTCTTAGAAAAGAAGTCCGAAGCTTGGCGAGAGAACAGAAGAGAAGGGACGAGGTAGAGGAGAGGAGAAGGCTTAAGGTTGAAAAGAGAAGAAGAGGGGAGCCGGGAGAAAAAAAGAGGCCGGATTTATCTCTCTGTCTATCGTCTTTCAGCCGTAGGAACGAGCGATCAGAGAGGGATGAAAGGAAATGGAAAATAATGCGCTAGGAGGTCCGGGCCAGGGGGAACGTGGGGCAAAGTAGACGAGGGACGATCGAAGGAGGGCAAAAGATGGAGGAGACGCGAACTGCAGCGTGCACGAGGCGAGCCATTATAGCCGTTCGCGAAACAAAGCTTCGTTATAAACCTCCCAGAAATGCTTCCTCGCGTCTTTTCGTTCGTTCCGTTTCTGCCGTCTTCCGTGTTTTTTCCCCGGTTCCGTGCGGTAATAATAAACGGACCAGAGTCTTTTACGGGGCCAGACCAATAACGTCCCGGCCGCGGGAGCCTCGGGGAGAGAAGAAGAGAAAAAAAACCGCGGACCGATGCCAAGACTCCCTCGTATGGAAAACCGCGGATTTGTGTCAGTAACCCGGAACGCGGCCGCCGCGTCGCGCCGCGTGAAAGGGATTCGGTAATTGAACACTGGAAATTACCGGGGTCCCCGCGAAATTAATGAGGGAATTTTAAAATATCCTCGGCAGAAATGAACCGCCGAGAATTGGTCCTTCTTCTTCCTACCATTACTCTTATTCTTCCTGTTCTTTCTCGCCGCGCCGCCGACGCTTCGTCGTCGAGGACCTCGACTTATTCTCTTCCTCCGTGAGAGAGAGAGAGAGAGAGAGAGCGAGAGAGAGAGAGAGAGAGAGAGAGAGAGAGAGAGAGAGAGAGAGAGAGAGCGAGAGACATTACGAAGTTGCGAATGAGACGCGGAAGTTTTTTAAAGTCACTTTGTCTCGCGGGGAACAAAGGTCGGGCTCCTCGGAGAATAATGGATAATCGACGAGCTCCTTGATTCTCTATTACGGCGAAATAAAAGTGCAATTCGTCTTGAGCCAGACTCAAATATCGGCTTTCCACTCTTATCCGCCTGCGAGCCGGAACGCGATTCTACTTCGCGATGCTCCGCAAATATTTCGAATCTTTTCGACGTGGAAATGTTTGCAATTTTTTGGGATTGGAACTTTTACGCTTCTGCCCTTCTTCCGTGTCCCTTGTAGATCGCAGTTGAAATTCAATTTTCGAAGGATTTGTAATTCGTGTTCGATATCGGCGTTCGATTAACCCATTAACTTCTCGTTTAAGTATTTTAAACAACGAAAATCTCTTGAAAAAAGTATTAAAAAATGATTAGTATCGGAGTAATCCATTATTTGTAAAAATTCGGAAACATCGTTGCTGCAGCGGCGTCGAACGGTAACGCTAGGAAGCATAGCAACAAAAATGCCCGGTCCAATTTGAACAACGAAACTTTCGGAACAGTATGCTTATCGGGCTCGCGAGATTACGTGTACAGGGACGCGAGGACGGTCAACATTGTTACCGTGATACGGTAGCTCGGCACGATTATTTCCAGTATCTACTTCTCTTGCTCGTATCTGTCTCGTTCTACCGTAAAATGAATTTCATTCGGTGGCTGGTTGTGCATGATGCACCGTGGCGCGGCCCGTTCCATTCTACTTTAATCTACAGATGCGCGATTTTAATGGATCCGGTGGCTCCCAAACGTGCCGTGCGAGCTCGTTCGCGTATATTGTTGCCGGTTGTTGCGGCTTTCGTCGGAATGACCGTGCTGGATTCCCATCTTGGTCTACGGGGGACGGGGGACGGGGAGGCCAGTTGGCCTCGCATAAGCATAAGCAGCGACACGGACGAGTTTCAATCCACGTGGGAGAACCTGCGCGCCTTCTGAACTCGCATTTCGCGCCCGTGTCGGCGTGGCACGTACGTCAAACGTCTCTCGTATTCCTGAAAACCTGGGGGAAATCTTCCGCGTCGCAGGACATGCGAGTCCCATTTATCTTTCCGCGAACTCGTTACTACCGACTGCCGATTATTCCCAGGTAAATCGACCCGCGCTACCCTAAACTCCTCGTCCACGGTCTCCTTCGATCGATCGTCGCATAGCGCACCCTTTCTCCAAAATCTTATTGGCCTTTCAGAAAAATCATTTCATTTTTTCGCGTAGAAATGGCATTGTTTCCATTTCTTATTCCATGTCGCAAAATCATTGTATGCCTTGAATTGTATGTAAAACAGTCTTAAAGCATAAGACGCGTCTAAACTTGAGGTGTTGTATTTTCTTGATAAAATTAACTTTCTATCGGACAGTTGATTCAGAGATACAACTTCCGAGAAAGTAAAATTTGTTACGAGCCATGATTAATCGAGATCGTTTTAACCCGAAGAAACGAATTGTTCGGAGTGATTGTAGGAAGTTCGGAAGTCGCTTGTTACGCTTTTTTTTCAGATAGAATCCTCCTAAAACTTCGCGGGTTATTAGTATGCGCAATATTTTAGCCTCGGAATGTGCTGAACAATTTCATTACCCTCCTCTTCTCGTATTTTACCCTTTATTATGAATTATTCAAAGTGGGTTCCTTCTGCGGAAATACTCCGTTCAATAATGTTATACAAACTCTGGAAACAAGTTTCAGATTCTTTTTCCAACACGGCGAGAGAGGAACCGAACTTTTTCAAACGTTCACGATTACGCGAGATTATTGAGATTCGCTTCGTTCTCGATTTGTGATACACGTTTACCAAAAAGAGATTTCGTAACGACGTAAATCTATGTACTTTCTAAATGTTCGATTATTTCATTCAGCGCGCACACGTTAAATATGAAGATATTAACTCTTGTCTGACCAAGAACTGTATATTCTACTTCGTGCGAATACTGGATTCAGCAGCAAATCTGCGAGAATTTCAACATACTGCTACAGTATTTCCAACCCTTGAATGTATCAAGAAAGAAAAAAACATTTCTATTTCACTGAAAGTTGTTGGAATTCGGGTAGAAAATTCTTATTAGATTCGTTGCCGATAAATAAGTAATAGTAAAGCGTTGATCGAGTTACCGGTATTGGGAGGAGAGAAACTAGTCGAAATCCGGGCGAGCATTTACCATAAAGCAGCCACCCTGATTTCTGTTTCACTTTTCCAGGGCGCGGGGTCGAATTGAAGCGTTTCTCCCCGCGTGTCCCTCTGCTCCTCTCTCAATTTACAGCTCGCTGGGGACAGATTTCCGCTTTAAAACAATATCTTGCAGACCTGTCGCGAAACTGGATATTGAAGCTGGAAGGGAGCCGAAGCGCGCGCGCGCGCGCGCGAGCGAGCGAGCGAACGTTATTTTTTCCAATATGCAGGAGAACGAGGCCGAGTAGGATGGGCAGCAGCGGGTTCTAGATGACTGTACAGGGTTGGCTTTCAGCCCACGATACCTTGGCTGCCCCCAGGGGCGTGTAAACACCGGAGCCACTCGACGCCCTGTCAATCGGCGGTGATGCGACGTCGAGCCCAAACAGCCTTCCGTACTTTTTTTTCTCCATCTTTCTTTCCTTCGGCGAAACCTTCGGCAGAACCTTCGGCAGACCTTCGACTCTCCTCTCGCCCTTCTACGGTGTCGGGGCTCGAATTTCACGGACAATGGACCCCGCAGTCCCGTTCGACGCCATCCTCGAATTCGAGGGAAATCGGAAGCACCCGGGAAAGACAAGACGAACGACGCAAACACTCGCCCCTGCACCGCACGATTCCGAAAGCTCGTAAAAGCTTTCAGGCTTCCAGTACCGGGAGACCGAGTCGTCAGTTCGCGAACACGCGGACCGCAGAATTGATCTTTCGGGACTTCGGTCTCGTCGCGCGGAAATTTCCCCTTTATTCTTCAACGTCCCGGCGAAATAACGCGGAGTACCGCGTGACCCGAATTTCCCGCGACCCTAAGACGTTCGGCCGACCTTTCGCGAATAGAACATCGAAAAGTTCCATTCGCTAGTTTCATAGGAATATTTCTCGTTCATGCGTGTATTACGATTAACGAATTTAACACGATCGTAGCACACGAAAGATGTGAGTAATTGTGAAAAATGGCAGGGAAAAATGAACGATCAACGTTACGTTAGCAGTAAAGTAAAAATCGCGAAACGAGTATACATGACCATTAATTCTTCTAAGTAATTATGAAAATGAGCGATGCTCGTGGAAATCGAACTTTTTCGAATGACGAACATTACGTCATTGCTGGTAATCGTGATTCGCGAGGAAATGCCATCGCAATTGAGTTTCCGAGACTTTTACGTCATTAGCCGGAAATCCTTCGTTATTTTTTCGCGTTCAGCCGGTACGCGGGGCAGAAAACAGCGAATGCAAATGGCGGTGAGTCATGTCGTGTCGTTACACACGACGTGACACGTTTTTTTTTTTTTTTTTTATTTTACTAATGCGTCGGTACAATGCCGGTTCCGTTGGATTTCACCGACGAAAAAATATTTGCGATATATAATAGATGCATTCGCGAGAATTCCCTCGCACATCTACAACGGATAGGATAGCGGAAATATTTGCATTGCTGATGCATCCGGTGAATTTGTTACGAGCGACGAATTTCGGTTTCTACGTTATCGGGAATGTACACAGAGTTATTCGGAATTAGTGTCGCATGTTTTTAACGTGCACGTCCGTGCCGCAAAAACGACGGGACCAAACTATAAGTAAACCATTATTCGAGAAATATCTGTTGTTTGAGGAACTGGGCTTGTGGCATAATACGAATCTGTAATCAAACCGGGTTAATATCGAATTAAGCTCCGATACTAATTTTGGGTTTGCTGTCGATTCGTATTTGAAATGATACGCACACTTTTCTTTTGTTCTGTGCAATCTTTCGGTAAGTATCCTTCTTGTTCTTTTATCTTTTCCCAGTTCATCACGGATTTGTATATTAAGTTGATGCATTCGAAATGACTGAATCTTTACTGTAACATTAAGCGAACACTTTTTCGTCAACATATTCTGTCAACAATGCAGAATGTTCAATGGCGTTTCAGATAGAAGTTTCTGAAGATTCGTGCGAAAGCAGGAGGTAAATTAAAAGTTTCAATAAGTACTTATACATATAAAAAAATTCTGTTCGTCTGTTGTTGATTGTAATGGACGTTGTTCCCGAAATTCGGTTATAATATTATATAAAGTCGCCGGATATATGGCAAAGGGAAACAGACGGTCCGGACGGAGAGATGTTGATTTTGAAAAGTTCTCGGAGATTTTTTCCCTCTCGACGTGTTTCCTTTCGGTCGCGGCGAGAAAGGAGAAAAACGTGGGAGTGGTTCGCGCTGAGAAGGAACTTTTTGCGGCTGACGATCACCCTCCGGGCCACCCCCGGCCGTTTTTTTCTTGATTTAATCCAGGCTAATGCAATTCTTCATTCTTCTGGGCTAAAGGCACCTTTTTACCCGCTCGGAGCGGGTACTCGACGAAACTCGCCCCTCGAGATTACGAGACCCGCCTCCCGATCTCTCGCCACCTCGCCGCGGGGGTGGCAAAAACGCGGCGCGAAATCGGGGGTTGGCGAGAGCAATCAGCGTTTTACAATTTGCCAACCGGCCGGTAATAAATTAAGCGAATTTCATACGCGGGCCCGTATAACCGCGTTAAATATTTATATTTGTGGCCGATTGCGAATAACGACGGGGCGCCACCCTCGAACCACCCCTTTCAGCCACCCCCGACCATCTGCTGGGCTGCGTGTTAAATGCCTCGTCACACCCGGTCGTCTATGCATGGTGTTTTCCTATGGCGTTTTCCTCTCTGTATGTACGCGCGCGGTTGAATCTGCTCTGCGGGGATCGTAGGGGGTTCCTTTCGATATGGTACACCAGTTCGATGATTATACAGGGTGTGCTAACTGGGACGAATTCGAAACCTTTCTACCGAAACTGGCTACGCACAGATTTTGAAAATTTACCACATTCTGTAGTAAATAATTTATTGAGTAATAATATTTATTCTACTGTCTGCTGTACGTTTTCTTTTTTTGCGACTTCCCAGTTGGATGTACACTTTGCTGCCACCTCGTGGATCGTGTGTACGTCCACATGAAACTTCGGACACGTGTATTGCCATAGTTACACGACACGTTGCGCTAGTAACTCGATTATAGAGGACTATGGACTTTGTCTTCCTATTTAAGATTGGCAGCTTAACTGTGTCGCGCAAACTCGACTTCCTGTCACCTAACAACCTAATGAAGCGAGACCAGTCTTGTATTCGTGACTAGCTACACCGACGTGATTACGGTATTCTAGTATCCATCGGTGTGCAGATGTAACGTGAACGTTTTTTTTTAGTCTGAAAACATGTTTACCTCGTGAACGATAGCCAACGGTATATAAATGTTCGGATCAAATAAAAGATTCTCCTCTTTTGCATTTCTGATGGTATTGCCAGCCCTAAAATCGCCTATCTTCGCGAGATCAAATCAGAAACCTCCAATTTGGGGCAACCCCTGTCTTGCCATTCTACACTAAATAACATCCGCATGATTTAATGAAGTATTTTAGATGAAAGATTTAAAACTCCATTCGGGATGAAACAGTTTTCTGCTGGTATTCCCGTGCGTAGGTTCGACAGTCTATCATAGGAGTAAGAACAAAAGTGTTTGTGTATGAGGTTGGTCGCGAGTGGTCGTATCATCGAGATCGATTGACGCGACGGCGGCGCGGCGTGTGCGTTAGACGTGTGTGATAGGAATAGGGCGAGAGAAAGAGAGAGGGAACTATTGGAGAGAACTAGGGGGATGTCCAGGCATGATTCCGTGCAGGGGTGGTCCCCGACCTGACAGGGGGTTCATTCTATATTTTATGGTGGCCAACCCCCCGCCGTGGTGGGATGCTACTAGCTGGGTATACCCATTGGCGATAAGGTGATAAGCTCAAATGTATTGGCTCCCATCAAATCGTGCGCTTTACTGCTATAGCCAACCCCATAAACGCCGCTCACCCTTTCCGCAGCTCGCGTATTTCGAAAAATATTTCTTCACGGTGGAATTGGGGAAAAGTCTGTTCGGCTACGTTATTTAACCCTACGGCCATGGGGTTGGGACTACGCGATATACCGGGAAACCAGCGCCCGATTCTTTTCATGTCTTCTTTCATATGAACAGAAACCGTCACCCCATATATTCAATGAACATCGAATATTTAACCCTCTCTTTAAGTATTTCAATTGATCCACTCAATTATAAGTAGACCGCGTATATTTATGCAAAATGAAAATGAAATGTCTCGATTGTGGGGAACAAAAGCCAAGTAAGATAGTTCTTTTGTTCTTTAATAATTTTAGTAAGTTGGAAATACTACATTGACGTTTCTAAATCCTCCGAATCTTTTCACTATTTTAAATTGTACTCATCCATTTTATTTTGCATTTGACGATAAGGGTAACGTTTTCATATATTCGTTGAAACTTCTGATCGTTAAATTTTTCGACAAACCAGTGCGCAAATATATTCGGACCATTAAAATATGACAATAAACAGGTTCGGGTTCTGGGTGAAAATGGCGAACCGAGTGGTGAAACACGGTAAAGTAAAGTTCCGACATGAATTCGAGAACCGGGATCCCATATTTAATTTTCCAGGTGTCGGAGCGGCGAACATCGGTCGGGCTTGCCCTTAATATCCACGACGGTTACGTGGCTCGATATTAAAAGTTGCTTCCGTGATCTTCGTTCGTTTTCGCGGGCCGGACTAACGAGTTTTCAC
The DNA here is from genome assembly GCA_916610235.2 of Lasioglossum morio. NCBI lineage: Eukaryota > Metazoa > Arthropoda > Insecta > Hymenoptera > Halictidae > Lasioglossum > Lasioglossum morio. The sequence continues at coordinate 674,951 of OU744331.1, forward strand.
CCGGCGCGCGGCCGGGAAGATTCATCGTAGGACGCGGGGGCGGATAACGCACGGAAAATTGAACTCCAGTGGCGCAACGCGCGGCCCGGGATAAAATTGCAAATAAATTACGGTTGGATTTCCATCAACGGTAGAGAGCGCCGACGCCGGCCGCGTCGCGTCGCGCTGCTCGAGCAATAGAAACAGACGGAGAAGAAACCCGGGCCGACGACGACGACGACGACGACGACGTTAAAAACGATGGAGGGCCGAAAAAGAGAGGAAGAGATAAGGGTTGCGTCTGGTACCTTGAGAGCCAATAATAAGTAAGCCAGCCGCTCGTTAGGGGGTTGGTTAAAAATACGAAGGAGCCTGTGTCCTCCTTTTTTTCCTTTCTCCCTGCCTCTCGCTCTCTCCCTCGCTTTCTTTCTCTCGTTCTCCCTCCTCCTCTTCCCTCTTGCTTCCAGAGCCTCTCTCCCTTGCCAGGAGAACTCGAGAAGGGTTGGCAGAGAGCCGCGGAAAATAATGGCCGCTCGTAATCGACGGCTCTTTTTTAGCCTGGTTAAGACTCAAGGACGAACTCACACCTCGCTCGTTTGTACCCGTAGAATGCGCAACCCCCCGTAAATACGCCACTTAATCGAACGTATACCGGCCGCGTCTCCGAAGAGAGATCGACGACGCTCCTCGAGGACTTCCTTGTCCTTTACACGAGCGAATAATCCGATGTTTGCAGGAAAATAATGCCGCCGCTTCTTGTACACGGTAATCTGCCGTGGTTTAAACATCGCCCCGTTGCCGAGCACGTCCCATCTCTTTTGTCCGCGGACTTGTATTCGCGTCGCCTTTTCTCCACCGGTTTACTGCGATGCTTTAACCCTCGAGCGACGCGACGGACCGTTCTTATAACTACTTACACGTTGTAACATTAGACTGCGGATTTGATGCATTTGCGACGAAAACGGGCAGCTACCATTTAAATTGGTTAAACATTTTTATTTAGAAAAGCAATTTTGCTGTTTGTCCTTGATAAAGAGTATTGAATAAATATGAAAAATAAATTGGAAGTGCCTATAACCCGTCTACACGTGGACAGAAGGGTTGAATGTATTTAACCCTCATCCGTCCCTCGTGTCAATTTGACACAGTTTTCCCAAAATAAGTTATACCGTTCGGTAATTTGCAGGTAAATTTGTCCAAAACTTGGTGACTTTTATTTTTTAAATACGAAACATATAACCGCAAAAACCTAACAAGTGAATGTTAACTCATCAATTTGAATGAAAAAAACATCGAAAAGTAACCTGTTTGTCTTGTTATTTTATCGTGTTTTTTGTTATCAGTGTGTCAATTTGACACCGAGGGACAGATTCAATTCGCGAAATGAGAGACGGATGAGGGTTAAATGTCGCGAGTGGTAGAATACACCATGCTGTCTTCGAAAACATGAATAGAATCCAGAAGAAACGGCGCGAGGCCATTCGAACAATACCGTCGACAAGCATAAATAAGTAAATAACAACGGGCCGGCGCGGCGCGGCGCGGCGGCGATATCGTGAAAAGAGATCTCGTTTGGCGACAGTGCGATTGATTAGGCATTACCTCGTCACTCCTTTAATCTTCTCGTTAGGGGTTGGAGCACGCCCTCTCATTCCCTGTTTCTGAAGTTTCAGACATCGGGGTGAAGGGCTGGCGGAAGAGTAGGGGATTCGTTGGCAGCGAGTGGGAGAGCAGGGTTGTGGGTGGTAGTGGGAATGCTGGCGGTATCTTGGTGGTGACTTAAAGTGGCCGTAATTAAAGATGGCCGTTCCAACGACGGGGGCTGTGTCTCGAGGATCAAGAAAAGCCGAGGTCAGATTAAAGAGATAAACCGAAATGCAAACAAAGCCGAGAGTCTTCCGGATATTTTCCTTTTGTTTCGCGTTCCTTCCGTTCGTGTGTACTTTCTTTTTTTCCTCCGTCGATTTCTCCAGCCCCGTTTCCCCCCACCGTCCGCGTTCCCTTCGGCTCTGTTCTCTGCAGCCAGTGGCCCAGTTCGATGGATTACTGCCTTTCGGCTTCGATTATCCGCGCCCCGGCACAGAGGCTCACGGTAAAATCTGATCTCTTTAGCTCGACCCCTTGAAATTACCTTCATTAAGTGCTCGCTCGGTTTTTTATGCGGCCGGTCTCCGAGAAAGTCATTAAGATCGACTCGATATCGAGCCGCGCCCGGGCAAAGGTAAGCTTTTACCGACCGCCTGTTAAGAGAGAATTGATTGTTAATAAAAAAAAAAAAAAAACGAAAGAAAAACCGACGGAAACGTGGAAAGAGAGAAGTCAGCAAGCCCCTCTTTATCTTTCGTCTCGTTCGTCGGCGAGTCGCGATCTCGCGTCGTTAAACGCCAACTTCTTGGAATAATTTTGATCGTCTAATGAAATTCTTATTACGTCCGGCGGACCATCGAACGGATTATTAGGCGCGCGAGGGGAAATCAGAATTACGATCACGGCGGCGAGCTCATCCGTCGGAAAGACTGATTACAACAAAAATGTTTACATCGAAATCTTGCTTAGCTATCTGACTGACGTTATTTTTTTAAAAATGTGGATAATATAGGTTTTACTGTATCGTTTATTAAACGAGTATATCTGATTCCAAGTGTGTCGTCTTTCGGCTCGTTTTAATTAGAAAAATGTCACCGATATGTTGATAAAAGTTTTCTCGAAAAGATTGTTCGATACAAAAAATGTGTATATCCTTTTCTAAGGTAGAAAATTTTTCGGAGACTCTCACATGTATCGAGACAGTACTGTACTTTTTAAGAAAGCACGTGACACTTTCCTGACTAAAAATTCCTCGAGGGGTACAGGCCAGTTTTCCTTAATTGAAGCAGTTTGTTGGCATTTTATTTCGACACGCGAGGGGACCCGGCGATACGGAATTTTGTCCCGCGGTGACGAAAGGCTTGTAATCGCCTCCTCCATCCGGCCAAATTGGATTTTTCCAGGGCAGCTTCCGTCGCGACGCGGCGCGACGCTCGCAAGAAGAAGTGTCGCGTTGAGCTAAGGATTTATAAGGGAAACCCCGTCCGCAATATTCGAGAACTTTCGGAACGACTTTACTTCTTAATAAGATTCAACGTTTCAAAATGAAATTCGAAGCTGTACGTACGACGAAAGTCGTTTAGCGGCAGCGCCGCATTTCCGCGCAACTTTTCGCCGACCGAAACTTTTCAAAGCTTCCTGCGTTACTTTTCCCTGCCCTCTCTTCTCTTTCTGTCTCTCTATCTCTCTGTTGCTTGTCTTTTTTCTGTTGTTGATGTTGTTCGTCTCCCTTTCTTCTTTTTTCTTTCTCTTAGTGGCTGAACGCTTGGCGAATGCCGCTGAATGCCGCTGAATGCATTACGATGCTTTATGCAAAGCGCATCGCTTTCTACGAGCGACATATTTTCGGAGATTTCGCGGCTTCTTAAATGCTTTTCCGTGATCGCGTCCTTGTCTTCCGCAGAGAACCTCTCAGCGACCTTCTCTGTGCATTCTTCCTTTCGCGAAAATCATCTTAGTACTTTCGACGCGAATAAGTGTCAATTTATCTTTGAATTTTTTTCAATTTCATCTACTCAATTTTCTTATAAATGCACAAAGGTCCGCAGTCTACTAACAAGAAACGTGTTCAAATTTTGTTCGTCCTGGTCCGCAATCGACGCGGTAAATGGCGTCTACGTAAAACGATATGTAGACCATTTCTCCCATAAATTTCCATCGAACAGCGAATTTCCAAGTGCAACATGGCGTGGAGTGTTCCCCGCGGATAGTCGCTTGCAGCGGGATCGATTTTTATTATCATACTGCGAAAGAAAGCGGGTTGGAATTCTGCGCGGCGCTGATAAGTATTTACTGGCGGGCTGCTCTGTTCCACGATGTTTCTTTCTTCGTTCCCCTCGTTTTTCTGTTTATCGACAGCGTGGCTTCTCCTCGCACAGTAACAGCGTAATACTAACTTTTCGTCGTGCGATTCCGTTATCAGTTCACCGCGTTCCCGTTCTTGTTCCTACAATCAGCACGAGCATCCCACGCGTTCCGGAACGCGGAATTCGACTTCTGTTCGACGGGAAAATGATTATTGATGGATCCTGGGTCCGTTCGTTCGCGGTGAAAGCCCACAACAATCCCAATAATCCCGGAACTTTCGCCGAGAGTTCCGTGGCTGCTCGGTCCGATCCGCGATTTTCCGGGCAACTTCGACGGGTTCGGCCCGTGTCCACGATCGTCGACGAATTCGGCGAAAGTTTCCGTCACCTGGAGTCACGTTTCCGTTCCGGGAACATAGATTGTTTCGCAAGTATTCGCCTAACACTTGCAATATTGTCACCGGGAAGTTGAAAATGATTTTAATCGGGCGAGTCGCTCTGATTCGAAATGGAGGCACGCGTCTCTTCAGGAATATCGCAATGTGGATTTGTTGTGGAAAATATAAAATGTTTGGATCAGTTATTGGTCACAGTTAGATTTTATGAACGTATGGAAAAACTCGTGTCTTAATAAGAATGTCCTCGCATAAAATTCACCGTAAACGCGTAGGAAAAAGTGGAAAGCAAACTTTTTGGAAAGCATTTCGATCGGAAATCGGTGGACGGTCGAAGGCCATTGAACGGCTCGCTGAAAATAAACCACCGACAGAACGATATAGGGCGATCCCGAGGAATCAGAGTTATCGACCCCGTGTAAGCTCGCCGCGGAAAGAAAATGAATGGAAGAAACGCGGCGCGGCGGCGAGATCCAGGATAGAAGGAGAGCGGCTCGAGGCAACGAGCGGGAAGTACAATCGAATGATTCTGGTTCGCTGATCAATTTTATACGCTCGAACCTCTCCCCGCCGGGTTATCCATCATGCGGCATTTGACCCCCGCCGGTTTCCTCGATTTTTCGTAACCTTCCACCACACAATTTCTCCCCTCGTCGTCTCTTTTTCGTGGCCGGGCTCGGTTTCTTTTATCCATTCCCGGTGTCTTCTTCTCTTTGACCCGCTCGTCTCCGGGACTTCCAATCGCGACACGTGCCTTGAAATTACACGAATCGCCCGTGATCATTATTCCGACCGGTTTTCATACTTTTCTCGAACTCGTATACCGTGAATATTTTATGCCAGTCTGACCAGCGAATGAATAAATTGTTCTTTAGTAGGATAATCTTCTTGTTGCATAATGGTTCGATTAATGTCCGATTTTCAACAATAACACATCATACAGCCATTGTCTTTAGCTAAATAAATTTATTGATCACAGCAAGCCCGTAATCAACGTATTCCAAAGCTGAACAATTTATTAATACATTAGCTGTACTTTCTGGGATTGTGGTAAATAGCAGCCAGATCGTTAAAATCTCTGTTAAAAAAAGAACAAATATGGGGAAGCCGAATGGTCGACTCGGTTACCCGGCATCCCGCGTGCAACTAAACGCAATTAAATTCCTCGGGAACCGCTCGCGCTGATTACTTTTCCCATAAACAGTCGGCGAACGGTCGGAGGGAAGAAATCGGCCGGCGATTTCAATGATAATCCGACGGGAATAGGGGCGTGGATGTCGGACGAAACGATTCGTAAACCGACGTGTATGTCTTTTCGGGATTAAGCCGGCGAAATCCCCCGCAAGTTTGAGCAGGAGATTAAACTTACCTGAAAGTTCTGCTCCCTAGCCGCGCCGCCGCGCCGCCGCGCCGCCGCGCCGCCGCGCCGCCGGCCTGTAACTCGCGGCATCTTGGGAAGGTTCCTTCTGCAATCAGAGAAACCGGAACGTCATATAGTCGGCCAAACGGCGAATCCATTTAACAAAAATTGCGCTGGATCGCAGCTTCCCGTCGCAATCTTCATGCATTTATTTACACAAATGAGTAAGTACATGGAATTTGAAACGGTAGAAATATTTGAATTTACGAGTGTATTGCGTTCAACTCGCTGACACGATTAAACAAAGAAAGACGTTTCCGTTTGGCTTCTGGTTTTTCGTTCTGCACAAAGTTCTTGCTAATTTGATTTTTCTTTTTCACGGTGGTTTGCTTCGCGAAAGAAATTTTCTGAGCAGTCGCTTGAATTTGGTTGTGACAAATGAAAATACAAGATCTACGTTATCTCTCCTCTCTTTCTAACGAGGACTTGCTGTGCGTAGATTTGTGAAACGAGATTGAACATTTCGAAGTGGCAGCTCGCATTTTTGCGGCGATCGCGAGAGAATACGCGCAGCGATAGAGGAAAACAGGATTGTTACGGAGTGGAACGGGGGTCAGGACGTAACACGACTATCCTGATTCGTCCCACGGGACGTGTTCGCGAACTTACGCTGCTCCTGGGGCCGATAGAATCCACGGGGCACGCGAGTGCAACGCTCCTGTACAATCTGTGCGACGTTAAGCGCACCGTGTAATGGTTTGTTTAGCGGAATCGATGGGCTAAACGCAGCCTGCGGATATTTATGCAAATTGCACGGTTTCGGCTCTGATTTGCCACCGATGAGAATTCGGAATTGATTTCGTCTGGTGGCAGGAATAATTCAGGTACCGGGAACAGACTCCAGATTGGCTGTTAGCAAAATTAACCGTGGAAAACCTGTGAAATGGAATTATTCCAGAGAAGCACGTGTTAGAGCAACGTTAGCGGCACAACGAGAACCACATCGATCGTTTTGTAAATTATTCTGTAAATTTACCATATAAAGTTTCTTTCCCAAGTACTTGTACCACCAACACTTTCAGACGTCTCGCGCAACGTAACCAGAACAATCTAGCACTGTCAATTTCTCTCTCCCCTAACAACCGTCAAGAATTCAGGTAACACGGGGACAAGTTGGCTTTCCGAGCGAGCTCGTTACATTTCTATGTCGGTTTCACGGTTCGTCGAATCTTTATACGTCGTCAGAAGGGTTCGTGGTCCTTCCGTCGCGTCTTGGATCCTCCGAGATTATTGTCTTCGTCTTCTAACAGTCAAAAAATGGAGCACCACGACTCGGAAAGAAGTGATTGCATCAAACGCATTAGGACACGAACTCTATATTACCCGAACTCCTATAACAGATGACAAATTTAATTTAAAATACAAATTATAAGAAGAAAAAAAATCATACAGATAAAACGAAATCATATTCGAGATTTTATCAACTGAGGAATTATTCCAAGTCGAGGGGCCACTTGCCTTCAGTCCGTAGGTTTTTCATCATTGAGCAATGCAAATTAATTTAGCATAATGAATTTTTATTCTTTTATGTAGAGTCTATGATCAATTTAAAAACCTTTCTTAAAAACGTTCCTCTATCAAGTGGAATATCGTTGCGGTCTCGCGCGAGCAAGCGAATTTTCGGCACGACAGCGAGCTCGTTAGATTTCTATGCCGGGTTCACGGTTCGTCGAGTCTTTCTGGTTCGGCAGAAGGGTTGGTAGTCCTTCCGTCGCGTCCCCGAGTCCTCGGGGAACATTGTCTCCGGCGGTTTAGCAGCCGGCGCGTTACGTTTTCGTCGTCCGGGAAGCGGCGCGGCTCGGCGCGAGGCTGGTTTCCAGCGGCGTGGGTGTCCGGGCGTGTGAATTCTGATCAACGCCGGCTAGCGGCCGTGTGTCGACGTTCCGGTCGACAATGGAACAATGGGGGTGGCGCCGGGGACACGTGAAAGGCCTCGAAGAACGTGACACGGGTGGCGGCAGGGCGGGGGCAGGCGGGGGCAGGCGGGGGCAGGCGGGGGCTTGCAGCCGGAAAAGGAGCGAGAAAATGTGCCGCGAAATTGCATGGCCGTGCAACTTTTCGCTGCGGATGAAAAATGGAGGGGCGCGTCCCTGCACACACGCTCGAACATACGCGTACCGGGTGTCTCCGCGTTTACGAAGAACTTGACGTTTCAAGGCTACTCGTATTTTTGAAAACGAAATTTTACATTCTATCTAGCTTCGACATTATAGAAAATGACAAAATTTGTCCAATGGTCTGCACGAATAATTCTTTGTGGTGATATCGGCGCACAGGTTCGATCAAAATAATCATTACCATACCACAAAGATTTATTCAATATTACGAACGATATAGCACAATGGATGGTGAAGAATTTATCGAAAACACAAGTTTTTTACCGCAATGTCGTTTGGTTTTGAAACAGTTAAGATTCTCAATGACTGGTCACATACAAGAATGTCGATTGCCAAGATAAGTAAAAAAGAAATTATTTTAGAATTATTCTGAATAATGTTGCTATTTGTTAATAAAAATATGAAAGAAATTCTAAGAGGAAATTGAAAGTGTAGAGAACGGTTTTTACCGTCGTATCATTCGCGATTCATTGAAACAAGTAAGAAAAGAAACGAACGAACGACGCTCGCACGAAGTCACTTGAAACGGGACACCCTGTAGGTTCGCGCATAGTCCTGCGAATGAAAACGTTCTCGTTAACGGGGGAAATTTAATCGTATTACCGCCGCGGCCGGAAACGCTCTCGCGAATTACACCGCGTTGACAGGCGGCCGTCCCCGGTACACGGAATTGTTCTCGAGGGTTCATTGATTGAAACAAACGAACGCGGCTTATTGTCTGGACGATATTTTCGCGGGGCCCACCGGTAATTGAAGCATGCCCTGCCGCGGATTAATTTGCGATGCACTTTTCCGAGGATTAACAATTTTAATTGGACGCAGCGCGAGAGACGTGGCGCTGGCCGTTTTTCGAAAATGGCAACATCGGCTGACCGGAATGGCCCGATACGTTACCCTCTGAATCCGAGTCTCTCTCTCTCTCTCTCTCTCTATCTCTCTCTCTATTCCGACGGGAACAAATTTCGCGACCCGTGCGTTAATAATCCGCGATTCGTAAGTGGTACGTTCCGAGCGTTGAAATTGCGCGAAAGGCTTCGGCTATTAGGCGATTTCTATGCGGGACAATCGCTCGTCTGGAAATAATTATACAAATGTGCTCGATGGAACGTTGAAAAACTCGATTTGCAAGGCTTGACTTTATTAAACGAGTTCCGTTGTTGACGAACTGTGTTCAAGTTTCGGTAAATTAATTTTCGGGGACCTACGTTTGCGCAAACACTGACCGATACAAATGGTTGTTTCAACCGCGTTACCTCGCAACAACACCTTCCGCAATTACGAGGAGAAACAACAGCGGCCAGTTCGGCGAGAATTAAAATCCTTCCGCGGAAATTGCGCGATGTGAACGATAACAAACAATAACGCGTGGTCATTAGTCGTCTCGATGTAGCGATCGCGGGTTTTTTTTTGCTCTGCGCGTCGGAATCAATGGGAAACAGCTAGTCGAGACTCGATTACATCCTTTCTGTGCCGGCCGGCTGGCTCGATCACGACGTGATCGTAAATTCGCTCCGGTAACCTCGTTACTTTAACAATATGCTGCGAGATTGAAAATTCGCGTGGAAAAAAGGACGCGTGGCAAAATGGGGTGGGGAGTGGAGAAAGGTGGAGAGGGTGCGAGAGGGTGCGAGAGTCGAGGTGAACGTCGAAGAAGTTTTCGCGCGACGTCGATTGTCGGTGGCAGGTAACTGGCTAAAAAAAGAGCCGAGCAAGGAGGGTGAAGGACGAGAGAAAGAAGGCGGCAGAAGCAGCAGCGCGGTGAGATCTCTGGCAATTTGTCTTATCCTCTTTCTTTGCCCCTTTTCTGTCCCATTCTGCCTCCCCGTCCACCCCCTCTCGGCCGCGACTCGCGCCACTTTCCTCTTTCAGCTTTAGCCGATGGTAGTGTGCCTATCGATCCAGTAGGTCCTTCGAAGGGTGTGGTTGTGTTGCTCGGCGTCGCGACGCCTCCCTTCCCCCTTTCCCTCTTCCCCCTCAGACTCCCATCGCTCGGTCCTCGTGTCTTTTACCATCCCCACGCCACTCTCTTCCTCGAAACGAGACCCGATCGCCACGTGGCCTTCACTCGAATCCGCGTGTTTTCCACCTTCGCCGATCGTTGGGTCCCTACTGACCCGTCCTGGGAATATTCCACTCGTTCCACAACCTCCAGCGACAGAGAAACGATCTTACATCTACAAAACAATTTATTAATTCAGGTTTAACCCTTCGCGAAGACGGATGTCGTCATAAATGCATAAAAAGTTTTAAATTAATGTTTTCGGCGATCGATATAATTGATTATTTATAAATGTATAAAATCCGAAATCTCTAGTCACAAAGATTCACAAGCTATTAATCATTAATACATAAATAATAATTAATGTATGTCAGCGTGTGTTAGCGATAACGCAGTTAGTTGAGAGTTTCGGGAATATCGACCGGCTGCAAAATGTTTGGTTCTTTGACATATTTATGACAGGGATTTATGGTGCGAGTGGCTGTGAAGCTAGTAAACTACCCCAATGCCGTACGACCTACAATAAACTGTCTATTGATATCGAAATATTTAGAAAAGGCAACTGACCCGACGTCGTATTGCTAAACAATAATAAGAACACGTGATTCTGATGAATCAGGCCATGAAGTGGGGAAGGGAATGCCTTTTGGTAAGAGGACTGTGAGGAACCACACGGAACTTACCCTAGAACCATGGGACGGTAAGGATTGTGTTTCTGGCATGTACTATGCGACATTTCTGCGAATTAACCATTTTCCAATACAAGGTACTAGAATTAAATAGAGATTTGTTTCTATTCGTATTGTATAAACCTATTCGTACGTGTCGAAATCAACATAGAATATTTTTATTGATCAACAGATAGGAGATTGGTTGTCGAATCTCGCTCGCTGATGAAGCATTTAAGCGACCCAAGTGGAGCATCCGCAGGATCCAAGCACCGTCCGCAGCCCTTATCAAGCTTCGTTAGACGCGATGAAATATCGCCGATCATCGAGGCGATCGCAGGATCCTCGGGTCAGGATCCGAACGGTTATAATCGTCCGACGCGGCGTGGCGGAAGGTAAGGAGTTTTAAACGAATTTCAATATTAGATAAAAATGGGACAGCCGGTCTCGTTATCGGGACGGGGATCTCGCCGAGTGATTTAATGACCACGGGGATTGTAATTGGAAGTCGGTATCTAAGGAAACTCTATTACCGTATTAATTTGTTCGATTCGATTGGAGTTCCTCGGCGGCGGCCCCCGTTGCTCCTCAAACCGTTAAATAGCCGAAACTTTGCAGCACGTGCTTCCTTAGATCGGTGTATCTCCGAGACGAAACATCAGTTACGTTCGAGTCAGAGATAATGCGAGGGGTCACTCGAGGTCACAGACAGAGGAAACGTAATAAAGTAAGTAATTAAAATTTAATGATATCCTGGCTTCGTGCTTATCATAACTAATATACTACTTGATACATTGTTCCTTGTATTAGACTTTATAACGTAAGTCATGAAATTTAGAATTTGCATAAACATCCGCCGTTTATTCATCAGTGAACGTTCGCCGAATTAAACTCGTAAAAGAGGGCATCGCGCTGAACGCGCTGTAGCTTCTTGAGTCTGGAGAATTTCTGGAGCACATTCGAGATGTTGCATTTTCGGCTCGCACGAGAAACAAATAATTTTGTTTGTACAGTCTAGAGAAGAATCCCTGATTAAACGGCTCGCATGGCCCAGAGCGAAAAAGGCGAACCGACGTCGACGAAATAATGCACTTGTTCATTTCTCCGAGCCGAAAGTAATACTTTGGAGTGTCCGGCATTTTGGTGTACAGCAGCGGGGACACGTTCCCCGTTGATAGAACGTCTCAGTAGATTCCGCCGCGTACTTCTCCCGTCGAGATGAAACTTGTTTCGGTTATAATTCGGGCGAGGAGTGGATCTCTCTGATACGGCAGAAGTGGTCGAATCAGAACGAAATGAGAATACGGGACGTTTCGTTTGTAATATCCGGGAGATTGCATTGTCGTGGGCAACGCCGTCGGACGTCGCCCGAGTCCCCGTGATCCTTCCGAACAACTTCTGAACTCGTTTCGCAAGTTGCGCGGGCTAGGATTCTTTATTCTTTGTTTCCCAGGGCCGGTCGCTTTATATCCTTCGAACGGGAGAGGCCCGGCGAAAAAATGGACGCGCGGGAATCTCGGCAATAACGAGCGGCCCTTAGTTACATCGGACAGGCCGGCCGCTTTCCTAATTCCCCTTCAGACAAGAGAAAAATCGTGCTGGGTATCCGGCAGGCCTAGCTTCTCAACCCCCCGCGAGGAAAAATTGCCCGGGAACTCGTTATACTCCGGAGAAATCGATTCGCAAATCCTTCTTTCTCGATCTTCCGTCTTCCGTCGACCGACCGCTATGAAGAACCTCGGAAATGCTGGAGCCGCGCTGCTGCTTCGAAATTCCTAGGTTGCAAACTCTGGTTGGAAAAAATGAAAAAGACTAGGAATCGATTCAATAATATGGTATTACAATGTGTGGTGGTATCAGCGCACAGGTTCGATCAAAATCAAAAAAATTTCATTTTTCATTTCAAATCTTTTGTTAAAGCAAGTAAGGCAGTGTGTTTCTTTTGTTACATTAATATTGTTTCATCTGTTTAACACATATTACAGTGATATTAATGTTTTAGACGCATAACAAAAATTCCAAAAATGATCCATATCGGGATCGAAACGTTGGAAATTTGTTAATTGCAAGATTGCTTGTTTTTATTTGATTTTGATCGAACCTGTGCGCTCATACCACCACACATTGTTTGTTTAACATTTACGATCGATACAACATAATTTTTTATATATGGTATTACCATCGACGCTATCTCCAAACCTCTCCCATATTTTTGTCCGCAATAATAATTGTGCGGACATTAGTACTATTTGTGGATTTAGATGAAATATTTCTATCTCTTCTGGTAAATCCGAAATTTCGATTTCTTGTATCACGACAAGGCATCGGGAGCAATATTATGGCGTTCGACGTTCAGGTTGGAAGTATCGTCCGCGTTTTCTGGTGTCGAAACCCTGTGTACACAGAGAGACAGAGAAGCGAAGTGAGAGTGGAGAGAGTGGGTTGGTCGCGGGCAGGCGAGGATTAAGGGCGCGTTTAAGGGCTGTTTACGGTTTTGCGGAGGGCCGGGCTGTAAGCCTGCGTGTGCTCTCGGTCCGGCACGGCGCGGCGCGGCGCGGCGGCGGGTGCGTTGGAATTTCGGATCGTGGTTTATGGATCGCAGGGAATCAGGATGTGGGCCCGCCACGAGGGAACACGATAAACGCTCGTTGTTTGTGCTGGTGGTAGATTGCGTAAGAGGGAGCAATTGGAGGAGCCGGCTGTCGGTGCACGTTAATGCACGGGTAAGTCATTGTAATAAGCTTTGTCTACACGGTGCTCGAGCCGGAGATTCGACGCGTAATAGGATTTCGTTGCGTGTTAATTCGACGTTGCCGACTTAATTGAGACCGAGCGCGAAATGGATGAAAGATTGATTCAATTATTGAAATTCTATCGGTGCCGGACGGATCATTTCACCGATCGTGTCCTTGCTCCGGCACCGACATGTCGATCTTTGAATCCGAACTGGGACGCGTTATCGGTTTTTGCCAGTGTCGCTGCTCTTCGAAGTTCGAATAGCTTCGCGATAGCTCCCACAGTCGAGCCGGGTCCTTCGGATCAATGAACATTACGCAAAATTGAATTTCTACTTCGAGGTGTTCTCTAAGATTTCGCTGACAATAAATTAAATTAACAACGAATAATGAAGAATTAGCTGCCGCGGTACGATTTCGATGACCAGTTCGTAATTAGTACTGTTGTTCTATCGGAGAAGTATTCGATTATCTCGAACGAGCGATTAAGCGCGTGAAGCGCGTTTCGCGGCAACATTTTGCGAGACGTTGTTTGTTCGCGCTGTAATCTTAATGCGACGGTTGCGGAGGCTCGAACGACTTTCTTCTATAGGCTAGGCGTTAATTCACGGGTGTTTTCAATGTACACGGCCGCCACGGTTCTCTTAGTGGTTCGTTAAGCGCGAAAACTTATAATTTCCACGCGCGTCTCGTGCGGAGAACAGCTGCGCACACAGCTCCGGGGCACGTCATTGTTTGCGACGGCTTGACGACTGGTATAGTAATGAGCTCTATGCCCGCGACTATTTGCTGAGAAAGCAAAGAAAGCGTCTATTATGGCGTACGCGAACTGGGAAAATACGACGATAGATTCGCGGGGGCCTTTTCACGCTTCCAGACAGCCACGGGCGCGAGCGCGAGCGCGAGCGCGCGACGGTTTTATCCTATTTGCGAGCCGCTCCTTTTGTCGACGACAAGATAGAACAGCATTGCTCGTCTCGGGAAACACGCCGGCAGTTCTCGCGTCTTTAAAAGAAAAATATAATGCTCGGATGTGTCTCTTTCCGCGTGGCCCGATGTCACCGAGGCCAACGTCAATAATTGGTGTCCGGATAACAGGTGTTTTCACTGTAACTTCGATTGTTTGACGACATCCGGACGATTAAGGGGGAGGGGGGGGGGGAGAGAGAACGGAACGACGAAGGATAGCAGGACAGAAGTAAAAGTCTTCTCGACACGAGTTACACGAACTTTCATACAGTTGGACGCAGGTTGACAGAAATGATTGGAGACCCCTCTAATTAAATACGTCCAAGGATTTTTCCGCGAAAGTACAACTCCAGTGGTTGTTTATTGGTTCGAACATGCGCGAGCGAGCTGGAAACCCTTATTTTATTCGATTTAATAATTGATAGTAATTGCTAGATTCGAAAGAAACCTACCAGAACTGTGAGCTTGTTAAGATTATTGTAGCAGTAGAGAAATTTTAATTGGTCCTGTCGTCGGTTATCCGAGTACACGTGTTTCGTAGTATCAATACGGTGCGGAGAGCTTTATGCGCGTTTACGAGGCCAAGGTATCCGGAAAGGGAACGGCGGTCTCGAGATTGAGTTAAGTTCAATGCGGAACAGCATTAAACACGCATATCTTGTTCTACGCGTCACGGGCTTGCGGTTGGATTCAAGTTGTTAATGATATAAGACCCTCCAACGTCTTCTCTGACGTCGGGACGTGCACACTTCCCGTAATTCCCGAGATATCTCGCAATTTCGCTTCTATCGAAAAGTTTACGCACTGTAAATACACGGTTCCTTGGTCTTTTATGTTTAATTCGCAAATTGGAGAGGAACGACGAGAAATATACAGAATATTTTTTTTATGTTGAATTCCTCTTACGAATGATATTTAAACATTTTCATTTCACACCAAATGATCTTACATTGATACGGTTGATCTTCAAACTTCACCCTCGTTACACTGAATATTATTCTTCGCATATTCAACAAATGTATTTTCCCACTAATCATTTCTAAGCCAATGCATATACTTTACACTTTTCCGAAAGACAGAAGTGAAAATTGCGCTGATATCCAAATATTTCCGTGACCGTTTGCCTACCCAAGCGTTTCACGACGATCGTGCAAAACGAAGCACGAAATTACCAATTTCCTCTCGCCGCCGAGCCCGATACCTTAAAAGAAGTAATCAACGGCAAGATCAACCGAATCTCAGGGAGTTTCGGGTTGCGTCGAAAGTTCCGCTGTCTACATCTACTCGATTCTAGTCTATTGTCTGTTCCATGGAGGTCGGGGGGGGGGGGGGGCGGGGGCAATCTCGCGGAGTAGTTTCCGCCGTGAAAATAAATAGCGCAGTGACCAGTGTTAATAATTTCTCAAGTTCGTTAAGTCTCCTCGAAGTTCGAAGCCCGAAGAAGTATACGGGATTCCATCGGGTCGAGTGCAGTTACCCGGAAGTTGCCGGGGGGGTTCTCGAAAATTCCGTAACAACGACGGCCGTTAGCGTTCTTCCCGGTGATTAGCTTTCGACTGGGCTCGCGTGCCATCGAACTTCCAGCCGGAGAACCGATACACACGCGTACACGCACGAACGGGTAGCGTAATCGGAAGTTTTGCGACGTAATTCGCGATTTAACAAAGGAGTTACGCAGCCAGCGTGTGCACGCGCGAGCACAGCCTGGGAATCAGATTTTCCCTTGGACCCGGTAGATTGGACCCATAACGAGCAGGACGTGGAGCATTAAGCTCACCGAGGACCAAATCCCTTAAGCCAATTTACGTAGCCGAGTCTGCTCCGCTCCGCTCCGTTCCGCTCCGCTCTGTTCTACTCGCGACCTTATCCTCTCGACTATCCGCCGATAGGTAATGGCGGCGGAACGCGCGGCAAGTATTAAGAGCTTCCTTTCTTCGCAGGATCTTTCTCTCCTCCTTTTCTGTCTTTCCCTCTGTCGCGACACGCCGGGACCAGCAGCCGCGAGCGACCAACTTTTCATCCTCCCTCAACAGTGACGCACCTTATTAAGCCCGGAACCCGGGCCCGGAAAAAAACTTCCCTAAATGGATCCACCGTTCGACGATTCCCGGATTCATCAATCATCCCGGAGGGTACGCGCCCGGTGCATTCCTCCTGCGTAGACCGTTTTTGTTTCATAAGGCTTCCTTTTTCTTTCCGGGACGCCTTGCTCCCCGATGGGGGACCGAGTTTTCTCCCTTTCTTGCGATATTGCGACTCCTGCTGCTGGACTAGCGATTCCGACGTCCTTCTAACGTTAAACAACCGCAGTTACTTCTTATCGATCAAACAATCACACGTTTCTTCATCGTGTCATGGTAGAAATGAAATCTTTGGTCGCTCGCGTGCTTCATTTTAAATAATCAATTGTATCGATCGCAAATGTTGAATATTTTTAAATCAATGCTTTCGGCGCAACCGTTTCGATCGATTTTTAATCTAATAGCTATTTTGCAATAATGCCTAACGTTTCGGTTCTAGTTTGAACCTTTTTCAAAGGTAAATTGTAACGTACTTCCTTTTAAAGATTGTCATCTTTGTTTTGAGGTTCTTTTTACTATCAACGAATAGAAATCCGAGTATCTTAAAGATTTCAAGATGTAGGTCTTAAAGGAGAAAGTAAACAGACGCATTTCTTTCCCCAAACAAGAAAGCAATTACACTGCAGCCGCTACTAAAGACTTTACATCTGAAACTTTTAATTACTGTGTGTCTTTGAAGACCACCAGCCAAGTAAACAGCTCGCAATTGAATAATGTTAATTGGTCTCCTTAATCGTAATAGAACGAACAACTTTGTAATCTAGCGTCCCAAGCACGCGTTAGCGTTTTCAAGACACTTTATGTCTGCAATCTTTTATCGTCGTACGAGGTTGGTATAATCTAAGTAAATGTGGAGACTCAAAATAGTGGAACAGGCGAATGTAAATGCGATCACACAAGAGCGAACACCCGAGACTATCACCTTTAAGTTCTAATCTTGAAATTGTTATTAGTCGTAGCAACGTTCACCGATTTGGATGTAATTTTCGTTGATTTAAAGTTTCATTACAGGCTCAGAGAAAAAAAAATTGAAAAAATACACTTTTACTTTTTTCTCCGCAATTTCGATTGATAGCAATTTTCGAAGTTGTTTAACATGTTCAGAAATTTCAACTGATTCGGTTCAGTTTTGAGGAAACTATGCGACCCTACTTGGGTCAGGTTCCTTTTTTGTTTGTTTATTGGAAATCTCAGAAAAGATTTATTACAACATTGGATATAAATGTACAAACATACAGGAAGAGAAAAGAAAAAATAAAAGCAGTATACAATACATAACGAGAGGTGTTATCACAAAAAACATAAACATAATGATCTGTGAAATAACATTGTCACAATAGGATAACACCTAGACTGAGTAGGGTAAGGTTAAACAGATCATCCGTCGCACTTTTCGCCGAGCATCGAGGCCACAATGGAAACACCTCGGAGTCTTTTGATAAACACTTGCAGGTCTCGCGCAAACGTAACATATTAGCTTTCGCGGGTCGCGAAGTCTTACAAAGCTCGCGACGGCTGAGGCAGCTCTTCTCGCCGGGAGCATCAAAGCGACAAAGGGCTACTTTAATTTGAACGGCGAACGGATTCAGGTCGGGCGTCGCGGGTCGCGCGCGCGCGCGCGCGCACGTGTTTCCACGACGCGACGCCGCTCGTCGCTTCTTCCTTTGGATAAAAGGGGCCGGTCTTGCGTAAGGAGGTTCCTTAATTAAAAAAATTTCACTTTGCATTTCAAAGTCAGACTTCCCCTTTTTATCCGGGGCCCTTAATAACCGCGCGGGTCCGGCGCTCTCGTGCGCTCTCTCGCCCCCTTGTTCACCTTTCCACGGGGGTTTATTACGTCCAACACCTTGCCTGGCGAGGACGATGAGATTTTCTCCGTCTCGGCCGAGGCTGTTACTCGAACCCGCCTTTTCTTCGCGCTGCGCACAATGGAACCCGTTCGCCGGTCAACGAAGAAAACGAGAGAAAACGAGAGAGAGAGAGAGAGAGAGAGAGAGAGAGAGAGAGAGAGAGAGAGAGAGAGAGAGAGAGAGAAAACGTCCAGAAACACAAGAGAATTTCAACTCGTGGAAAACAAGACGGGGGAGGAGAAAATAATTTATCGAGTTAGGTGGCCGCCGTTGAAAGGTCAGAAGCTGCGCGATATTTAACCGGTAGGGGCGGATAAAGAGGGTGGCCGGTGGAGTTGGGGGGCACGTTCGATGGCCGGTTGCATTCCGGGAACGCCTCGGTCCGTAAACAAATTCTGTATTCACTGTCGTCGCAGCCGCAGTATTTCCTCTAGGTAGTTTCGTTCCTCGTGGCCCGTTCCACTTCCGGTTCACCTACCCTGTTCCCCGTTCCTCCGGTTAGCCGTGTTTCCCGAACCAGCCACGCAGTTTCTATTGGTTTTGCGAACTCGTCGCCCCGTCTCGTTTGCATTCGCCGCGCGCGAGACCACGCGGAATCCAGCTTTTTCGAGCCTCTACGCTTCTGATTCGCGGCTGATTTATGCGCGATCGCGCCACGTTTTTGCACGGCTGCCATTTCGGACCGCTACCGGCCGGCGAGATCCGGTTGCACGGCTCGAGAGCCTCTCTGACGGAAATCGTCCACGGACCAGCCGAAACGAATGGTTTCGTTTTCAAGGTAGATTGTCGAGATATGCTGTGATTACACTGTTTTATGCGAAAATGATCTGCATCGATAACGGGGAAAGAGAATTATATAAATATCGATTCTCGTACACTATGTATTTCCAGATAATATTTCTAGATATGCACTATATGATATCGGCGTCACAGGTTCGATCACAGATACAAAAATTAGCAATTTTGCAGTATTATAATTTCAACGTTTCGGTTCATTTTTGAACCATTATCAAGAAAAGTCCGCGTCTGTGAACAATTAAAGTAATCAAATTTGTTATTCATTAACCCGACTATTTAATAGCTGTGAAAATTAATTAACATACCATGTTAATAAGTGTATGATTCGACCATTATTATATTTAACTGGATGCAAAAGATTAAATTATTAGAAAACGGAGAATAATGGAGAATTAGAAAAATGGAGACTAATATATGTAGAATTTTGAATAACGTTTTCCTTCTCGTGTTTTACGTATAAAATGCAGGGGAGGTCTTTCGAAGCCTTTCAATAGAACTTGCAATAATAATGCTGCAGCAAAAGGAAGCTTATAAATGTTAGATTGCGTTATCGAGGACGACACGTTGGGCCACGATTGAAATTGCGACTTGATTCGAAAAGATTTCGAAACAATTGTCGGTTGCAAATGCGTAGCTCAAGCTTATCCTTTAAAATGCCGGAGGTAAACTGAGGATCTGACGTAGTTTCGCGCGAGAGAGGAGCGAGCCGCGTAAGCTGGCCGTTGCCGAGGATAATTCGTTCGGCAGGTGATCGCGGTTCGACGCGGAACGAACTGCGTTTCCCGTGGCAAAGCTGAAACTTCATGCAAACTCTGATTGCCGTGTGCGGCAATCCGGCAGCCGGTTTCTCTCTGTGTCTGGTGCCGTTCGCGGAAGCCCGCCGGTAAATTTGTCTGGCTAGAAGGAGGCAGTTCGAACGAAGTTCTGACACGAGCAACCGTCTCGTTTGTCTGTGCGGGGTGCATTAACATGCGTATCTCAATCCCCGACGACGCGTCAGCCATTCTCGCCGCGCCGCGCCACGCCGCGCCGCGCCACGCCGCTAGCTAGCCGAGTAAACTGTTCGAACGCGTTACGAGTGCATTTCACGTCCCATTATACTGAAATTACGCGGCTGCATCCTAATGCCGGCTCCCCTTCCCCCCTGCCGTGGGGTAAAAATGACCAAGATCCGAGAGAACGGTAACGCGCGCGCGCGCGCGCGAACCCTTGTCATGGACAGTTGGAGACTGTCGAATGACCCTATTAATTTCCTCGCCGCCTAGCCTCCAGCCGGGCTTTCTCTGCCAGCCCCGAACTTTAGCTCTACCCCAGTTCTCTCCATTTATCTCATTTTGTTCCCTTCGCACTCGATTCTCCATTATTATCGTCACCGTGGCCGTGGCCCGCGCCATGCGCCGCACTGACTCAAGTACACAGACACCGGGCCGTCCTGAAGGCCCGTCACAGGGTCCATTAGAAGCGGTTTACTTAGGTCCTCTAGGATTAGTTCCGCCTCTATTTGCGGCTGCCCGTCCCTCTTTATCTTCCTGAAGAGCTCCGGCAACCGACTACTCTTGCCGAGCACCCGACGGGTCCCGTTGTCCGGCAAGAAACAACCACGCACACCAATCAATCGTCAACGAAATCGTCGCTCTAGCCGGAAATCGAACCACCCTCTTATAACTCGTTCCACGCTGAATCGCTCGAAACAGGACACCCGAGAAAAAAGCCGAGGTTTTCCTCCTCGATATCTATACACGACTTTCTAACTTGCAGTTACCATTTATTTTACCGTTTTCGGACCTCACCGTATTCGAATCATTCAGTACAGGTTTTAATACCTTTGCTCTAACGTTTTATGAAGACACCAGGTTCGTTCTCGTGGCGCGCGTCCTTAAGGGGGTAACCTAACCCCTGAATATAACTAGATTTAAGGGTAAAAACAGTGTTCGCGGGAAACAATTGTTTGTCCTTATACGAGCATGTTACGAGCTGTGTGAGGGCTCATTCTAAAGAGGAAGGTTGATCGTAGGGTGTTCAGTTCATTATTTAACGATATTATGGTTAATCTAATAATACGCGCGTCCAAAGTAGGGGAAACAAATCGAGAAAAAAAATCGAGATACTATCCTCAGATTGTAGCTTAGGGGTTGGAAACACTGATGACAAATAGTGAAGAATTAGGGATACGTTACCCCGTTCACGAGAGAGTCGAAGAGCCGCGACGCGACTGTCTCGGGGTAGCTAATCAGACGGGCCCGGACGAGTGCCCTCGAAGAAGGACTAGCCTCGTACGGAGGCACATAAGTAGTCGGCGAAATCGCCCAATCAGCGTCGTTTCGCGAGCAACGCGGGTCCCTAGTATTCCGCAGCGATTATTAGGGGATGCGAGCGTTTCGCGCGGGCGCGACGGCCGAGATTCTCATCGAGCAAACTTCTGTCGACAAATTACCGACGATCCTAATAAGGCCGCGTCTCCATTGACACGAGGCAGGCAAAGGTTTCCGGGGCGTGGCCGTAGGAACATTGCCTCGAGGCGGTTGCTTCGACAAAGGCAACGGCGTCTCGTGCCTCTTCGACGATTTATCCTCCCATCGCGACCCTTTGTGAAGCGAGCGTTATTGACGCCCTTCACGTCGCTCCTCGCCTCTCCCTCTCTCTCTCTTGCTTGACTCTCCTATGGTCGGTGTGTATAGCTGCATTTCACGCGGTCGAGACCTTCTCGGTCTCTCGGCCTCCCTGCATGAAAAGGAATCCTAGTTTTCAGCCGCGCTGTAATTGGAAGGTTCTCGTGCGTGGATATCTTTGATCTGTACAGTTACCGATCCGATATCCTACGTGCTCCCTGGAGATTTTACTCGGGCACCTTTCGTTCTGCACACTCTCTGTATCTACCGTGCTCCGCGAAAATGGAAAACTGGGCCGCTTTATTACACTTCTCGCTGATTTGATATTCGAAGAAGTTGTAGAAGAAAAACGTTTGAAAACCAGCAGGACAATGGCCTGTAAACTGTAAAAGACTCGCGTCATCCATCGAACGGGACCAACGAGTAGGGAAATAGGAAGGGGTCTAATTGAACAATAGCACCGTACCAACTTCTCGATATTTCCGATCAATTCGGAGCGGCGACGTTCGTTTAGCCGGGTATCTTCCGGTTGGTCGAGCGGGCATGTCCGTCGGTATCGCGATGGAAGATGTCCGGAGATTCGTACACGGGGGGCCGCTACGCGAGGATAGATCGCGTGGATCCGATAACGGACGCGCGGGGGGCAGGCTATCTTAAATTAAGATCAAAGCAGTTGGCGTTCGACGGTAGCGGCGCGTACACGCCGGCGGATAGAGCCCCGTTAACCATAGATAACCTTTCGAGCCGCAACAATTCATCGTTCGCTCGACTATATTTCTCCTTCGGTGTATCGCAAAATTATGGTTGGCCCGAGGAACTAAATTTTCCTGTCGATGTATGCCCCGCGTAACTACCGACCTGGCGAGCTGGAGCGAGCAGGAAAGATATAGACGGACGCACAAAGATAGTAAGAGGGAGGAGAGAGCGAGAGAGAGAGAGAGAGTGAGAGAGAGAGAGAGAGAGAGAGAGAGAGAGAGAGAGAGAGAGAGAGAGAGAGAGAGAGAGATCGTAATGGGTTCGCGGTGGTTGATCGCAAGGGGCTACGATTTCATTGGGATGGTGTGTGCTCGGGGGACAGTGGGGGGTTTGATTCTGGCCTAAGGGGGAGGGGGATGGCCGGAGATATACTCGAGGGCCTCTCTCCGATCGAGCTATCAAATTGTCGCAGTGCGGTAGTGGTGTAGGCAGAGGTTTAGGCAGAGCCAGGCCGCTCCGATTCACCCGACTACTGTCAGCAATGTCTGAAGAGTGACAGAGAGAAAGATCGAAAGCAGATGCGACCAGGGAGGAGGATAACACGAGTGGCTACCGGGGAATCGTCGCTTACGATCTCAGCTTGTTCCCTCGGCCTGTCCTCGTCCATCTAATAGAATTCCGTTAGTTCCCTCGAACAGTTCGTCTCTCTATCTTTCCCTATATCACAGGAGATCCTGTCGGTTGTACTCCTTTTCTCCCCCTTTCTCTCTCTCTGTCTCTCTCTTTCTCTTCGGCCCTCCTTTCTACAGACAGGTACGACCTTTGCAACCTCCCCCGCCCCTGCGTCCCTCGTCCTTGTATTTCTGTCGCTGTCTGCCGGCCCTCCAATCTCCACTCCATTCCTCTCCGCTCAAGCCTCCACTCGACTCCCAAATACTGCAATTTCAGCCTTGTCGCCACTACGGCACTTCAGCTACGAAATGATAAATTCCTGGCCCGTCTGCTTTCCCTTCCCTTCTTCGTTGTTCTACACCTACCGAACGACCCCCGCGCGTCTGTCCCATCGAACGGCGCCGTTCCAACGGCAACCACTCGGTGTTTCCAGCATGGTTAAGCCGGTTCACTCGATTGACCCGATCGCCGCGCGGATAACTGTGTCCCTTCTGTCCTATTGCCTCGATTAGCCCGCCAACCCTGCTGGAAAAATCCTCGAACCCTTGGGACACGCCGGTCGATCACCGCTCTCTCCCGATCTCTCCTCAGCTATTTCGCGCTAGGTGTAAAAGTACCGATCTGCCCACGATCCTTCTCAATTAGTATCCATTCCTGATACAGTGGGATTCCATTCATCCGAACCGGCATCGTTGGCTCGCCCAATTTACCGAACTCGGAGCCAGTTCCTATTAGAAAGGCTGACTAAATTGAACGCCGGATTTAATTTGCAGATAATTTAGACGTATTTAAGAAAATGCTAAAGGAATTCGTCACAACAAATGTTATGTAATATAAATGTAATGGAAAATAGCTGAGGAAGCTAATAAATCATCAATAAATCAATCAATCTAATTAGAGGGGCGAAGAAACGGAATTTAAAGTAAAGTTAGAATTAATTTGATCTGTATGAAACCGGTGATTTTTGCGGTGCATTCTCTCTGGCCGGTCGATTGTCGATCTAATCGGCGAGATGATGGTTGGATAGAGGAATCAGGGTTAAACGGGGGCTTCCTCGGTCGACGATCGACCGGAAGTTCCGACCGAATGGAGGATGGGGCAGGGTTACCAGTTTCTCGGAGTTTCGTATCGCGATACCTAGTTAGGTAAATGTGTGTATGTGCTACGAATGCCCGATGCAGGAAAGATGGAGGAACGGTTTAACGATCGTCCGAGGGGAAACATCGGTTTTGTCTGAAGTGTGAACCGACCTGTAGACTATCGTTTTCAGAGAACCCATTAACCCATTTGCTGGCTGATTGCTCAGGGCAGTTTATGTCATCGATACGTACCTGCTCGGGGGAGATGGTGATTAGGTTACTCTAACGATCGCATTTCGAAAATCGAGCTCTTCCGCGCTCGCTTCGAGCTACTCCCTTTATCGTCGATTATCGAACTTTTATTGTATTCGCATATTCGCTCCCGAGAACAAGCATAATATGTACTTGCTTTCCTACACAGAGATATACATTCTTCTCATTTCTACGAGGTAATGTAAAATAACTACTTCCATCACTGTTTTTTAAATTTCTATACTTTGTTACTTCCTCGATTTTAATTTAGACTTTCAACGAATGAATGGGGAATGCAGAACAAAAATATTGTACAATATCTATTATTCAGTTTTAACCAAGGAGGAAATGTAATCGTTTCACTAATTGATTTCGAAACGAGCTCGTACAAAGCACGTGCAAAGTCTTCTCGAGTAAAATGAGCATTGAGCATTATTCAAGACTTTCCAAGACGTTAAGGTATCTCCGAAAGGGGTGTGCGTTGCAGTGCGTGTTTTCGAAACAGTTGTGAACGAGCTGCATAAAATTTATGGTGGTCATAATGTTTCGAAAACTCCATTTTAAATGCTCGCCGACTGGCAAGCGTGCGAAGCTCTTCGCTTTACGCACAGGAGTCGTAATTTCGCGCGAAATCTTTATGAAACAGTTTCGCGGTCGACTCATGCATTTTGTAGCGGGAAATCAAGTTGCTGTTTTACAGCGGTGTGGCATCTTCCGTCGCATGGTCAGGCGAGTGGTTTCAGCGTATAAGAATCCTGGCATCTCTCGAAGGAGAAGTTAGTGTGCCCTGTGGCAGAGAGGACGAATCTGCTTTTCCCCGTGACCAGAGGAGAGACGGAGAAATATCGAGGACCCCGGAATCGAGAACCGTTCGTATCCCGGCTACGTACACGTCATAAATACAAC
The DNA here is from genome assembly GCA_916610235.2 of Lasioglossum morio. Lineage (NCBI taxonomy): Eukaryota > Metazoa > Arthropoda > Insecta > Hymenoptera > Halictidae > Lasioglossum > Lasioglossum morio. The sequence goes on from OU744331.1 coordinate 700,069, forward strand.
CGAACTTGCAGAAAATCCGGCCGATATTTCTGGAAACGATCGTGGCGAATGGGATTTCGTATAAATTCCCGTAGCAGAATTCTCCGATCTCTTAACAGTCCGTACGGAAACACGGAACGGAGAGAATTCCGATGGAAACGCGGCAGCTGCCGCGCGAGAGCCAGCAAGTTGATCAAACAATTATAAATTTTCGGGCTGCCGCGGTTTACTATGAATTCAATTTTTCACCGGCCCGTCAGCCGGCTGTCGGAATCCGAACGCAATCCGGCCCGCGACGGGACTGCCACGAAAATGTCAACCGGGAAATTATTTTCCGGGATTTCTCCGCGAGGATATATCGATCATTTCAGATCATATGCTCGCCGTGAGTTCTGCAATTTATTCGACAGGCTTGTCTCGTTCGAAATTCATTCGTTATGCAGGGGAATTATTTATCTGCTTCAATGTTCGTGTTCAATAGGAATTCGTTAATCGCGCACAAACATTATATTCTTAATCACGTCGAAAAGAAAGTATAACGTGTTTTCGTTTTAAGGTCTCGCGAGAACCTATGGCGTCGCGTCGCGTAAAAGAAGATATACGATTCTATTAAAAAAAAAAAAGAACACAAAGTAATAACTTTTAAATGTCGAAAGTTCCTCCATTTATACAGAGATAATGTGCACGGTGTAACGTCCCCAACGAAACTGTACGACTTTCATTGGAAATGTTTTTTTGATATCAGTTTTGATACCGGTCCGCGGATGTTTATGGCAGTGCGCGTTTTTATGAACTACTTGAAATTCATTGGGATGGGACGTACATTCTTTCTGTCTTTATAACCTCGCCGCTGGAAAACGCTTCGTCGCGGCGAGCTTTGAGAAACGGCTGTGAAATCGGAGAACAAATTGATTGCGTCCAGATGTTGCTTCCACCGTATGCGTAGAAAATTCATTGCTTAACACTAAGATTGCCCAAGGAAGTCATTTTGACTGCTTTTTAATTTCAATTAGAATATAAAAAATATTCAAAATTAATTTTAAACAAATTTCTTTACACATTAGTTATTCTTTCACAATGCAGTCATTTTTACTGCTTTTGGGCAATATGTATAGGTATATACTAAGTTTCAGTCTTTCTAGTGTTAAATCTTACATCGGGAATGTCGAATGTTTATTGTATCGGACGATTGCAATCTCGAAGATCGCGGAATCTGTTCGTCGGGTAAGAGGAAATATTCGAGTCGATTAAGGAACGCGGTGCAAGTAATTAGTCGAGGAAAGGGTTCTTTATGAAGAGAAGTAGGTGTCCGTGATGAGCAACCGAGAAATCTCGTGAGCGATGCTTCGATATCGAGCACGGATTCCGTTGAAATGAATTGTACGCAAAAATTCCCACCAATCAGCCGGCGAATTGTTCGGGTCTTTCAGCCGTGGGACACTCGGATGAGCACGGCGCGGCGTCCGCGCTGCTGGCCAGAAACGAAATCGACGAAATCAATTTTTAATGGAATCAACTGGCGCTTTATTAATCAACGGAATTCGAGCCATTCCCCGCGCTATGCATCCTAATATTGACGCGACGGAATATTACCCGGGCCCGTGATTCAATCATTTTAATCGCGTCAGTCCGCCGAGCTTGAACACCCGTCCCCGGCGATTCGCAAAAATTAAGGCCTTACGTCCACGTGACACAAAATATCGATTGCTGTACGATTCAGTGCTGCTGGACATTGTAAAATAATTGACGTCTGTCCACGAAACGTAATCGTCGCTACATGCAGTCGTTATTACGATTAGCGTACGATGCGAAACCAATCTTCGCGTCAGTTACGAATAGCAAAGGAAGATGACGAGTGACGAGAAGGAAGTGATTTTTTATAATTATTTTCATGCCAGATCATTTCATTTCTGTCCTGTGTTCATTTCTATTTGATTCCGAGAAATATCAAATATCATTCTTATAGAATAATGATTTCGCGGCACGAAATCCTGCAAAATGATCAACAATTAAAAAGAAATAAGTTTCACAGGTTAAAAAAAAACATTTCTCGCTAATAAAGTAGATAGGAATAATTTTTTAATAAATTCTAGTGGAAATATATATATATATATATCCTAATTATTAAGATGTCCAATTAACGAACGCAACGTATCCCCACCTAAATCCACCCTTAACCATTCACGGAAAACCTAGGTGACAACGACAGTACTATTTTGACCGTGGTCGGAGTCACTTCTTCCCGTTCGTTGTCACGATTATGGATTATGTGTTCTGTGCTTCACGACGCAAATGGCTGGGTACTGTTGATCCGACAGAGGAACATAACATTCTAAAAAAAGACTGTACGTACCTATACCTGACATTAATATTTTGTAACCGAGAATTAATATTCTTATGTATAACTTTTCTTTTTGTCGATCGTATGTTTCATGTGTAAATTGAATGGTGTCGAGTGGTCAGTGGGTTAGGTTTTTCTTGTAGTTTTCACATATTTTCCAAGGAGAAAGTGTCGTCCTTATCTCGAAGACCGTCGATATATTCGTTTCCCTTCGACGAATTTGATTCGATCCCCATTATACACGGCTCGGAATAAAATAGCGACGTAGGATTTGGACGTGTTAGCGTTACGAGGCAGTCGTAGCGAGAAATGTTGAGCTTTAAAGGGACGTCTGACGCAGCTTCGCTTATCTGATCCCGCGCCGGTCCCTTTGGACGCGCGAGCGTGCTCGCCGCGCTCGAGACACGGAAAAAGGGTGCTTTAAATCGAACAAAGGCTTTCACGGTAAATGGTGGCGCGTATATACCGAAGAAGGAAGCCCTTCCAGCAGCCATCCGGCCGATTACGAGCCGTTCGAAAACTTCTTTACGACGGATCCGCGTCGATCGCGCGTCTCGGAATACTCGCGGCGAAACGGCGACCATCCACTCGCAAAATGGCCGTGCCGTCGGATAACTGCGTCCCCGCCAAATCCGTCCAACGAATGCTCGACCTCCGCGAGAATTTTATCGTCCGACGGCCTGCGGTGTCGTCTCGCAAAAATTATCGACGTCACGATCCCATCCTGCGATTTTACTGTCGATCCTCGCGAGAACTGCTCGATCGAAGCTGCTGCTACCCGTTCGTTGTAATAATCCGACTACGAGTTTTCAGATATTTTCGTGATATCGTCGATACTCCGATAACTTAGAAAAATAGTCCGAGATATTTTTACACGTTAGAGTCACCCGAAAATAATTTCATTGCTGAACTTCATCCTCGTTAAAGTGCGCAGCAAATCGTGTAGCGTATGGGTTGATTTAACGCGAACTAATTCTTTCTGGAAAATGTTCAGACGATAAAGAATTCGAACATCAGAATCCGGATAATCGAGGAATTACTGTACTTTGAAAATAGTTGATTTCTTTTTTTTTTTTTTGAAAACGGAAAGAACCGGGTCGGATTAAGCGAAGAGGAAATGTGCGGTGCTGTTATACGCAATAAGTATCGTCCGCTAAGCGCGACGACGAACAGATTGTCGCAAACTGTGTGCGGCTAGAGGATGGGGCAAGATAGATTGGGGAAATGAGAGAAAGACTAGACTGATCAGCGCGATGTAATTTAAAAAGTTCCCTTGTCCCCCGTGAAATTGATAAATCGCGCGACCGTCTTCCTTCCTGCCACGATGCCGCATCGACGACCCCCTTTCGTCCTCTACGCTCCCCTACGCTCCGCTCGGACCTTTCTTTTTCTCAGGATCGCCGGTAATCTGTTCCTACGAACAATAAATTCAAAAGTCCGTTCGTCGACCGACACCTCGGAAACTGCATCCTCTGCACACTATTAAACGGTGTGCGTTGCACGTAATTCTCTCCCGGACCAATTCTTCATTCTTTTTCATCAGCGACGTTTTTCATTTGTAACCTTTTCATATTGTTTGATCTGTTTAACACGTGTTACAGTGATATTAACGTTGGAATTTTGTTAATTACAAGATGGTTGTTTTGTTTGATTTTGATCGAACCTGTGCGTTGATACCACCACACATTCTTTATGAAAACAAATAATCAGAAAAGTGTCACAAATATGTTCAACAATGAAATAATGAAAAACAAGAAGGTTTTTGTTGAAAAGTGTTGAGTTCTTTCAGTATAAATACATTTGACCAGGCTCAATTAATGTCTGATTCGCGTAAATCTCGGACGATATCCTCGATTCAAAATTACGACTGAATGAAATCGCAGCACAATGGATGCGGACGAACAGCATAGGCATAAATATGACCGGCTAATGCCGAGACAAACGCGAATAAATGTTTAATACACAGCCGACGGTCCGAGGTTCTTTTCGCCGGAGCATTTACATTTGAAACCGCCCCGAGCACAGTACGCCGCAAGAAATTCCGAACGCGAAATCGCTCGAGGATTTGTTGCCCGTGGAATTTGTGAACACGCCTGCTGTTATTGTTGTCGGGAAGTGTGCGGCTCTGTGCACAATGGCAAACGGTACTTGCAGGATTGCGTGAGGGATTACGAGTGTGTTAGCAGTGTTAGGGGCTCGCCGGGAAAGTCTGCTGCTTGTAAATAGGATAATGCCGGGAAAAGTGGAGATGGACGAATGAATATTTTTCCAAAAACATTTAAATTCTCCATATATTCGAAATTTCGCTTAATTATACTTGATTTAGAGTTTTCATTTGAACTTTTAAAAAGAATGGAAATTTCATTACAATCTTTCTAAACTGCAATATAAAAATTCACATACGTATCACTCAGAATAATATGTTAAAAGACGAATTTTTTTCACCATCTTCAGCATCAACACAATGCCTCATTGACGCGTGTTTGTGAATCACCTCGAGTATTCGAACAATTTGCATGCCATTAAAACTGACATGGTGTAGAATGTATGAACCTGTATTGCTGCAACCATGAATAATCGCTTAACGAAGATTTAATACTGCGGTAATTGAAGCAACTATCTAAGGATAATCGACAATAAAATATTCATTCCAGGTTCACACTAACCTCGAACACAGTTCCTTTGGTCATACATTGTTTCACTCCATTCTGACATAATCTAGACAAAGCAAACTTAATTGAACAAGTACAAATAAATACAACATTCAAATCGATATTCGCCAGGAATATTCTCAATAAATCAAGATTAAAACGACACTTAATTAAAAACTGTTTAATTTTTTTTCTTTGTGTACATATTATAAACAGAGTGGCTAAACATTTGGGTGGACATTTTTTTTCTATTTTCATAACGCAATGTAAAATGCAACGTTAAGGTTTGGTGGTCCGCGAAGTCTGCCGATTTCTAATGTTAACGTGTATTTACCGTCGAGATGATCGTCATCGGAAGTGATCCGAGTAAAATTATGCGCGGCGCGTATGGTCCTCGAGCGTGTATCGGAACGATTCAATGAGACATCAGCTACGGATCTGGGCTGCGGGGGCGGGCTCATCGTTTATCATCGACAACGGCGAGCGTCAGCGGGATTTATCATCAAAATAGGGCGCCTCGATCATCTGGCGCGAGCACTCTATCATTAGAAAACTGAGAAATTGCGAGCGTTCCGGCTCGTTCCCCTTACGTATTCATCGAGAGACCGCAGAGAAAAATCGTATAAAATAACTCACGACTCCACAGTTGCAACTATTCCTCTCCAGTGTGTAACGTTGAATTGAAAATCTTAACTGAATATTAAGAGATGTATCTCATTAATTCATCTGTAGCGAATTATCCTAATATCATAATAATGTAGAGTAACCTAACTAACTTAATGCAAACAACAGTGCAAGGGTTGAAGCGTCGAAATATATCTGTCGTTGTAAGGAAAAACGTCGCGTGTCACAATTGCATAAAATTGATTGAGCTTTAAGGTATAGGATTTACGTATTTACCAGAAAAAAAGTTATGAAAACAAATTCTAAATATCTTTTCTTTTTGTAGATCGTATGTTTAAACAAAGTTGATGTGCTTGGCGTACCGGTGCAAAAAAAAAAGACCGAAACGTCGAAATAAAATAAAGATATTGCAGGATTGCTTTTATTAATAGATCGATTTAAATGGCAATATCTCGAAAGTGAATGTACGTAATAACATGCGGCGTTCTTCCTTACACAAGCACAGCATATCGCAGGAATAAAATGAGAAGAAGAAAAAGAAGGTAGTGTTAAGGACGAAGGACGTTCTCGCGGTTGGATATCCTGCGCCAAGGAATATCGGTCGTATTTCATGTAGGTAGACCGTCCTAATGCACGGTATAGACCGATCCCTCGGATAAAGGAACCGCGAAAACGTTTCCTCGTGGGTATTAGCGTCATCCCTTTGCCGAAGATTGATGGAGCTATCCTGACAGGATCCTCCTCCTTCGCCCTCCCTGTTTGCTCGCCCCCGAGCCCTTCGAACCGGGCCAGGGTGCATAAAAAAATCACCCTTCCTGTCTCCCATCGCTCCCTGTTCACCCCTCTGCTGGTAGGTACCTTCTCCCACACACCCCCGCAAACGGTTACAGGTCATGTCGATATTTATCACTGGCTCGATGCTCGTGGGAGGGACCATCGGGCCTCAGTCAGCCGCAGGGAATGCTTCTTAAGCGGAATAACTGGCAGAATCACGATTTTTCGGAGATTGAGTCGTTCGGGACTGGATACAGGGGACACCATAACACGTGGGCGTGACCGTCATAACCACCGCCTGCTGGAGAAAATAAAAGTCTGTCCTTCTTCTAGAAAGTTTCTTAAGTCGGTGGACTCGCTTCCAGGATTGCAAGGGTGCGGGATTCGCGTTCTCGTTTCTCGATAATACAAAAATTAGGTTTTTCAGTAGTCAGAACTCCTATTTTTTCGTTTACGCGTTGCTGAATAATGCAAATTATTATTAGTACGATAATTAAGGTGGTTCGGAACCCACCATAAACAGTAGGTCCCGTTGAAAAAGGCGATGGTGAGAGTGGAAAGAGGGGGAAGAGGATTGGTAAATGAATTTGAAACCCTGACGGGACCAAATATCATGTTACATTATTAGTACGATAATTTTTCGAGAATTGCGGTAGTTAACGATTGCAAGTTTTTAATTTCTTTATCAAAAATCGCAGGGAACACATTGATTTCACGAAGGCCTAGATAATGTATAATTTGGCGGCGGATGAAAATGTTCGTTTCGCGTCCGGAAGATTTTGTTAACGCGTCGATAGACATGGCGGCACTCACGTGGGTTAATTAAAATGCGACATCGTGCACAATAATGCTGCGAACCGTAGGACGCGTCGCGAGCCGATTCATAATGCAGAAATTAATGAAAATCATGGAATTAACTTTTCCCATCGACGTTCCCGTCTCGCGGACGGTGAAATTACGTCGTCCGTGATTATTTCTGTGTGTCGTTCGCCTCCATAAAAATGCATTAGGTAATATTTGTTTTCATAAAATCGCGCAGTTTAACTCGATTACCAAAGTGTATGAAATAATCGAGACCGAAGGTTAATCGGAACGATCGAGTGTACGCTTGGTAACGATGTTTGTCCGATCGATTGGATGTACACCGATGTCAACGTTACTTTCGAATGGCTTCGGAAAATTACCAATGATTCAAGAATTCTTCATCCCTCTTCTACTCTTCTGTCAGGCATTTTCTTATCCGTTAATCGAATCTTTGTGATTATAGTTTTCTGATTAAAAAAGAATATTTATTCGTCTATCCTTTTGTCAAGGATTTTATTTTTCGAGCAAATTTTTTGATTCCATCAGAGCACTTATTTGTCATTTAAATTGCCACGTATTTTAATCTTCAAGTCATTGATATTTTTTCTAGTATTTCGATATCGCGTCTGATCATTATCAGCTAATTCTACTTCCTGCATATATGTATGTACATATGTACTTGTATATGTACTATAGCACGCTTTAAACTCGATTCCATACTGGATAAAATTAACCAAATCTTTATATAATAGTAAATATAATAATGATTAAAAACTTTATCTCGGAGAATATAATTTAAATTATTTTTTGAATGGATAAATTAAATTTTACGTCCACAATGTCGACTTTAAATAGAGAACAGCGAAGAGCTTTCTCTGTCGAAAGTTTAAATTGAATCCAGAATTTGATAATAAATCAACGAATCCTTGTAGCAGTGTTTTTTGTTCAGTGTTGAAAATATTTGTTCACGGCACGTGTGTTTCGTAAATTCAAACTGTGTCGTGAGATTGATTAAAAAGTATCCAACTCTAACATTTGGCTGTTCGTGGAATTACTAACAAATTGTGAAACTAGTAACAAACTTTAGTTTGAATTTTCTAGTATTCCGGTAGAATAAAGTATTAAAAATCTGAAATGGTGGATGTTTTAAACTGAACGAGGTACCCAACAGGGAGCTACTCGAAGGTACCATCAATTTTTAACAGAGCGAGAACGTCTGAAATGTCTGACAGGAGATACATTACACAGTTTCTAGATTCGGTATCGCGTTGCACATCACCGGGAACAATAGAATCCGTCGAAAATGAGCGGAAGGTAGCCGTTGAAGCGTCGCTAAATGTTTATTTCAATATCACCGGTATAATCCATTGTTATTTGTCTTAGCCGTTCCGCTTGTACATTCGTCGATGCGAAACGTGACCGGTCGTTGGTTTCAGGGATCACTGAAACCACGAGGCTCGATTATGCTCCGCCGAATTCACGGGAAGACCTCCAATTTACGGGCGGAATCTTTACCGCACCGCAGAGAGTCGGTCGAGATACTAGAGTACAAACACGATTATCGTAAATCGAATCCGTTCGGAAATGCTCGCAGAATCAACAACAACCGGTATTTCGTCCCCGCGCGTTTCATAATTTTAATTATATTCGGATTCTTTGCACTCGAACACCAGCTCTAATTGCATTCAATTTCATTTATCGTCGAACTTTTAGCAGCACGGTATGCTCTCAATTAATCTTCCATATTGTTTATTATTTATTTTATCATTTTCCTCTATCAGATCGCTGAGAAATCAAGTGTTCTATGCTTTCAATTAATCCATTTGTTTGACCTTTGACTCCTAAAACAAGAATCGAACGTGAAATTTATTTCCAACAAATTCTGTACAAATTGTTTCTCGCATCATCGCAATTAAATCAATCAAATTTTAATTAAAAGATTAGCTACGTTGAATATTTAGTATTCATTCGAACAAATTCTTTGAATTCATTCGAACAAATTAGAATAAAATTTTTCTCATGTCGTCACAATTAAAGCAATCAATGTTTTAACGAAGGCTACAGTGAATACTATTTAATGAAATGTGTCAGTGATATCACCTTGTCATACTGATTTCCAAGAAATTGGAACAAAGAGATATATTTAGTCTGCACACGCGTGGTCTTAAAAATCAGCCGAAGCATCCGAACCGGTCGCAAATTGTTGATAAAAATTGCGGAATAGTTGTGTGTACGTTGAAAAGAAGAAGGTTGGCATAGTTGGTCGGGCAAGAAGTTATTCGCGGGAAAGTACACCGAGTACAGACAATAACTCGAGCATTCTCTGGGTAGTAACGAGCTCGCTTGACGTCGCTACTATTTTTACATATTCAAAAGAATCGTCGCGTATTCTGGTCTCGCGCGGCGGGCAGACTTGTTTCGAGTTTCAGCTTCTGTTCGATTCAGGGCCCTCTCCTTGGCTCCTGGGCGCATACATGCCCGATGAAAGACGTTTTTCCCTCTGCTACCGTCGCAGCCGTCGCCGCCTACGCGCACCACGGGGGAAAAACTTTCATTCGAGTATCCGGTGAAGTGCACCGTTATGTACAATCTACATAATATATGTATACGCGGGCCGTATGTACGCGCCGCGCGGAGCCAATATAAAAGTGTGGTCCCACTTTTCAGGATATCGGCGGAAAAGCTATGAACTTAAACGTACTCGAGCCACCGACGCGACGCGACGCGACGCTCCGCCTCAGCTTCAGAAAGAGAAATTATATTGCGCTACGTTAAACACACACACCAAGAGCGAGAGAGAGAGAGAGAGAGAGAGAGAGAGAGAGAGAGACCTCCTCGAACGTTACCTTCACAGGAAATAGAACAGTCTTTGGCAGAATAAAAAGTCGGAAGAGCCGGACATTTATACTTTAGTTAATACGCGCTCAGATCTCTTCGTCTACTTCCGCCAGGAAAAGTTCTCTAGAGTCAAATCGGTATACGTTAAAAGTGTCACTTACAAATTATCTAGTAAACTAATCCTTCTAACATCTCAATAAAGCTTAAACCAGAGTTTTAACAAGTTTAAAGGGTGACCACTTAATTCTCTCCTCGACTGTATCAGCGCGAAAATTAATTTTTAGAGAACTTTATCTTTTTTCCAACTTCTGTCTGCCAACTGAAAGAACGTTCCAACTTCTGTCGAAGGACTTCTTCGTTCGCAAACTCGACGATCCTTATAATTGATTCCCGAAATCAGGAGCAGACATCGGCGAATCCGAAAGAGCTATTGGCTAGACTAACACCGGGAAATTCGTTAGAGATCGCGGAGCGCACTCGGGAGACCCCGAGGCCAGAGTGTATCTAACTTGTAGGGTTTTGATGGACATTGTATCAAACCCCAAGGATTCGCTATGCCGAAGATGAGAGGCAGTACAATGGCAGCACGTTCGGACTTAGAGACTTAATAGAAACACCGGTAGATCGAAGTGACTCGACACAGATACCCGCTAGACTTAAGAGACACGTTATAGATATTCCACAGTAGTTGCTAGATGCCATAGCCGTCGCACTGGACCTAAGAGCTTTACCACCGACACTGCAGTGTCCGCAACACTCGATGGATGCGGCTGCTAGATCTCCGAGAACTGCTGTACAGCCTGTAATAACTGAAATGTTCGATAGCAGCACCATTGTGTCCAACACAATCGTGCCGAACTCTGCTAACAGGCATGGCAGACTGAGGAAACTACAAAAACCGTGTTGTTGGATGATAGACAATCTCAATGGAGGTTCTAACAAAAATCGAAAATCCTGTTAGATATTTCATCCCGTTCACTGTGGACTCTTTGGAGGGAAAGTGCTCAAAGGTCTTCTAGGACTCCAGGATTCCTAAGGTCTGGGTTAGGGCCAAGACTTCAATCTTACAGATTCGTTAGATTTTCCAGACTTCTGAAACTTCTAACGTCTCTGACGCCATTGAGTCCCCTCAGGGTTCCGAAAGTTTTAAGACTTTAGAGACCCGAGGACTCCCAATACCAGAAGATTTAGAGGTCTCCAAAGATTCTTTAGAACTGTGACTGGAGACGTTCCTAGGATCTTAAAGACTTTGAGATCCTCAGGATTTTCTGGATTTTTCTAACTCCTCGATGACCAGGAAAGAATCGGACGAGTCTGAAGCTTCTGGTATGTTTGAGGTTGAAGAAGTCTGTAGCCTGTTGTACCAGGACTGACAAGTATAGTCCCTGTTGCAGTATGTTTCCTTGGTATGCTTTTGTCTAAGTCTGTCGAATCTGATGGCTTCTGTGCTAAGATTCTTGGCTCTTCTAAGCTAGGTTTCTTAGATACGATGCCTCCTGACTCTGAGCCCTTGCACGCTAAATTTCTTCGATTTGACACCTCCTTGGTTACTCTCCGATCTTCTCGTTATCGAATCTTCTCTATCCAAGTACACAAGGCTTCCTGTGTCCGATATGGTCCTTATCGCGTTACCCAAATCTGCCATCACGTCCGCTAAGTTTCTTCGGGTCAAAACTATCAGGTGGCATGTGCGTTAGGTTTCTTGGTACTGAGCCGGATTACGTGGAGCAAATATAATTTGTAGAGTTAGGGTCTTAACCCGAATCTTTGCTATTCGCGCAAGGTCTCTCTCTCTCTCTCTCTCTCTCTCTCTCTCTTTCTCTCTCTCTCGAGGGTCTGGTACCGCCAAAATCAAATCCCTCGGGTACGGAACGTCTACATCGGATTTTCGGAGTGCAGCAATGCTGGTATCAGTTCTGCCGAGTCATAAACTTCGAGTTTGGAATTATCTGTGGCGGATTTTCGAAGTTTCCTAGTACCTGTAGAGCGGTTATGTTAGTTCTTGTACTTCGACTATTTACCGTGTACGGAGCGCGACGGTGTGTGTGCATTGAATCTCTTGATCTCGATGCTGTTTCCACCGAGTTTCTGCTTTTTCCACATCACTATCAAGTCGCGCGTGTCTGCTGTTCTATTATGTTCCTCGAGTTCCGAACTGTACACATTCTGCGCGGCCGTATCGGGCACCGTTTATCTGCGAATCCGAAACTATTACGACGGTGCCACCAATTTCGTGCGCTGCGCTGCTCGTGGAATAGTTGTGGGCACCTTTGTATAAACATAGTGTCAGCAGATACTGTCTTGTCAGGCAGTATTTTCAAGGTAGATCTTTTACTTTTTCTCGTAAACGTAAACCTGTCACGTATATTTACTGTTACGTCAGCTACATACATATGTACAGTCTTTTTAGACAGTATTTTTACCGCGTTACCTGGGGGCAACTGTAATATGTCACCGCTGGCTCGATCAGCAATTTCGAACGCCAAGCTGATCCCCGAATCGTGTTCGCTCCTCGACGGCATGGCGTTCGAAAGGCAAATAAATGCGATGCAAAATTGTTAAAAAATATTATGCCTCTGGTGCCATACGATACACGTGTATAGAGTATTTTTGAAGTGAAACTGCTTTTGACAAAGTGTAAGCCTAATTCGCGTCACGATAAAGCGTAACGGTTTAAATTGAGGGAAATGTCAAGTTTAAATTTAGGGGAATTGAAGTTTCGAATTGTGGGGAATCTGGGAAATGCTAAAATTGTACAATTTTAAAGTTGGCAAGTAGAAAATTGTGAAACTGTGAAATTGTAAAGAAAGAGACATAGATCATAGCATTTCCCATACGCTCTTCTTCTTTGATTTGCAAATTTTGATCGTTCATTATTACACTGCAAGGAGAGTTCACTTCTGCCGCGCGTGCTTTTCTACGCGGTGATTTTTTAAACAACGTTTTTATCGCGTTGTACAGATGTGTACCGCAATATATCATCGTTGTTTCGATCTCGTAATTCGCAGGTGGTCCAAATGGCATTCGGGTCTCGATGCCGATGCATTTCGAAGGGAAATTTCGAATTCTAGTCGGGGTGGTTGAATGCGACGTAGAATCGCGGGGAGGCGTTTCTCCGCCGCGTTGAATATGAAAAGATTAAAGACAGAAATGGTCGGCGTACAGGCGCGAGAGAGGACTAGCCTGGAGAGGATCGAGGGACGAGGGTGCGAGGAGGAAGGAGAAACGCGGAGAACCGCGGAGAAACGCGGAGAAAAATTGGCTGCAGGTAACGGGATTAAGAGTGCTACTGCACGCCCGTTACCGGGATCATCTCGCAAGAAACTTTGCACTTGGCAACTTTTAATGCCTCCGCCGCAAAATCCTGATCCTCCCCGTTCCCGTGCGCGCTGTCTCGCTTTCGGCGTTGCTGCTCCCCTGCCATCCAGGGGTTTTCTTTACGCATACTTTCTGGCTACAGAGGGGTTTAGATCGAAACGATTCTTCCGGCAAACTTTACACGTCGAGAGCAACTTGATCCTCGCGGCCCGGAGGGACGAATATTTCGATGCGACGCTTTCTCGCCACCGCCCGACGACGACGTCGCGCGCACTTTGTTACTTTCTCGAATACTTCCACTGACTGCCGTGTCGCGAACGTGTCACAAGCCGGATGCACAAGAATTTCGGGATACTCGGATGCCGGGGATTTATTTTCCGACCTCGGGAGAAGCTCGCGAGGTTAGGTTTGCGAGCTGAGTTTCGGGGAATGTGCCACGATTCTTTCAAATTGCAGACACTACCGATCTGCAACGAGATATTGATACCAACTAAACATTTTTCTACAATTCTCAGTGTTTTTTAATTTAAGCTTAGAATATATCACCCTGCAAGGAAAAATGTTCGTTTATATAATATTAATTATACAATTGAAAAAGAAGATACAGCCTTTTTTCCGTTTAACTGGATACGTCACATAATTTAAAGGCGGCTGCATTTTATCAATAAATTTGAAACCAGCCAAATATTTAAATCCTCCCTCTCCCTAATTTCCCGGACACCTCGTATTTCATTTTCAACGAAATCCAGTCTGCCTTGGCACTTTCCAATCGTAATCCTTTTCGGTATGATCGGAATTACTGTATTTTCACTCATGCTGAATTAATTATTGCCTGACACCCCATAAATTTTACTTAACACTTTTCGGCGAAATTGGAGCTGTTCGTTATAGATTGCAAAAGCAGGAGTATCGAAAATTGATAATTTTTTACTGGAAACAAACAGTTCGCGGAGTGCAGTGGATCGCAATGAAAATGTTTTCGTTCGAAGCAATGAAAAAGCTGGTTATTTTAGAAGGTCTTTATCGGGACTCCGTATAATTAGAAATCTGTATGACACGCTGCCACGGAACCTCGTTAAATTCAAACTCCCTTATAGCATCCCGGAGGAAAGTTGAGCGTTAGCGTACCGGCTGGTCATCTTTTTTCTCATTTAGCTGGGGCAACGTAAAATCGAGACGCCCCATAGAACGAAGGGTGGAACCGAGTTAGGGGATGGGAGAGAGCTGGTAAAATAGCGCCGGCTTCGATAGGAAAATACTGCGGTGATCTTGGGAACGAGGTCGATACCCACTTCCGCGTCTCGGTATCCTTGACTCCGTCGAGGATTTAGCCGGCCACTGGCCCCGGCCAGCCCGAGGTTAGACTACGTATAACTTCGTAGCAGAAAACGATGACGGTATGCGATGAAATTGCGATGCCTTGCGGGGTACCCACGACCGTATCAGGATCGAGAATACATCGCCTCGTTCAATTTTTACGCCGCGTCTTCTGGCCGCCCCTGTTCCCTGATAAACAATCGGAACTCGCGAACTTCGTTAGAAAATTTTATCTAAAACAACCTGGTTGCTCCGAAGAAAAATGTCCTTCGAATTTAAAGAAGTCCTCGTCTTCGAAAGTGAGTAGTTCACCAAGTAGTTCATAAAAATTCAACCACCCAGCGCACCAAGATCAAAATAAAATCGTCAGTGCAAGATAGCCTGATGGAATGTTCTGTCCGTTAGAAAAGTAGCTAGAATTCCGAAATGACGAGTCACTAATCTCGGTTATCGCCGGAGGATCTGTATCATCCATCGACGTCAGTCTTGCCGCGGAGTCCTTTTCTCCTGTTTATCAGCCGAGAAGGAATCACGTCGGACGAGATAGTACCGGAAGCGGGACGGGATTCCAGAAGGCGAGAGAGAAAAAGAGGGAGGGAGAGTTGGCTCGTGGAAAAGGAACCTGGAGGAAACAGTCGGCGGTAGCTTTTTAGTTTCTCCCGCGGGAGGGTAAAAGGCAAAGCTACGGAAAGCCGGGCTTTATTGCCTACGAGGGCAGGATTCTCTGTCGTTGCGCGGGATAGGAGATTGTTTAGATCCCTAGCCCCATAGACCCGTATCGTAAGGAGGCTGCGGGGCCTATCTAGGATCGTATACGTTCTCCCCACGGATTATGGTCGTGAAACGTTTCACGTCGTCCATTTTCGTGGCTCGTAACGCGACGCTTATTGTAAACTTGCACGGGATCGTACAAAGTCCTCGCCCAGCGTTTTGTCGTGCTTAGGGGTTCCTTCCCAGGGAACGATCTGTCCCGGGATTCCCCCACCTTGGAACCTCCTTTTATCTCCTTTCGTGTAGCCAGCCGACCGAATATTAGACGCCGGTCGACATTTTCTCCGTCCATCTTATTCGCGAGTTCCTAAACTACGAGAAAATCCTGCAGAAACGATGCAATTGTTTGATCTCTTTAACACGTGTTACAGTGTTACAAAATTTTTTAGACGCATAACAAAAATTCTTCTCTTGAAAGTGATCCATATCAGGATCGAAACGTTGGGATTTTGTTAATTGCAAGATTGCTTGTTTCGTTTGATTTTGATCGAACCTGTGTACCACACATTGTTGATGCAATTTTCAATTAGTGTCTGGAAGAACTGCGTACGTCAGGAATTTTCTAAAATGGATTTTAGGTGGCCACGTAATGTACAAATTACTTTAGTTTCACTTTATTCTCGATCGTCTTAATGTGAAATATTACGTTGAACGTTCGGAACGACCTGCGAGATACTTTCTGTCGAAATTATTCCTTTCATTTTCGAACCGGTAAAGATCGCGCGACAGGGACACGACGTTCGCTCCTTCACCGAGTTACTGCAAATAATAAAACCGTTTATTTTATCTTGCTCCTCGAGCGCGATGGAGAAGCGTGCTTTATATTCATGAAGAAACGTAGATATGAACGCGCGAGAGAAACCGCAATAGCGTTCTACTGTTTAGCGGAATATTTGTTCGGCTATTTCGCGCAGGTAGAGAGTCCCTTTAACACCCAATACGGATTCCCATGCACACGCTCGATACAACAACACCTGTGAATACTCATGGTCCTTGCACTTCCCCACCGCTAGTATTGACCCTGCTTAATGCATCCGCGTTAACGTCGCGTATACCTCTCTCTCCCCGGCAATTTGAAATTGTAATGTCGAAACCTTACGTCACAAAATATGGTATCGCCGACCGGATGAAAGATATTCCTGTTCAACGCATAAATGAATACCATGTGCCATGTACGAACGACGAATTCGCACACCGAAGGATTCACCGTTGCGAAACCAGTCCTATATTTAACGAATCGTCTGTTCGTTCTTCATCTTTTGATTCGATAAAGAAAATCGCGAAAACCTGGGGAAGTAATTGGGCGGTTAAATTTTCCTTATCCGATAATCGGATTAGATCTATTATAAAAACTCTGTGCGTCCATTGGGAGAAGCAGACAAAATAAAAATGTATTTCCAGCCTTAACAGTCGCGATACGTGGGAAACAACGGGATATTTAATTTCTCGGATGAACGCACTGTTTCAACTTGGATCTACTAATTTTTATTATCCGGTAATACATTTCCCAGTTTGTTTATAGGGTAGATTTTAATCAGAGTTTCAATGCATTGCCGTCCGGAGATTGTAATTCACTCGTAAAGATCTAGTTTACCGATCCCGTATACACACGGATAAACGAGCCGGACTCTATAAACCCCACAGAATTTCCCGTTAACACGGGGAATCCACGAAACGCCGTAGATAAAACTAATCTCCTGTCTCCTGATGGTCCAGCTGGCGTGGACCTCTGTAATTCGTGCGCCAGAGAACACAGGTACCGAATTCTGCGAATAAGATAGAAGAAACAACACGAAATACTTCTCGTAAACTGTACTATTGCTGGCACTGCACAATAGTTATTAGCACTTTTCATTTAAACGGCAAATATTATGGATTCCTGGTATAGAAAATCATTTTTTTTTAGACCCTTTTCAAGAAAATAGTGATTGCGTCTGTGAATTATTAAAAAACAAAGACCGAAACGTCGAAATTAATATATTGCAAGAATTCCTTTCAATAAAATTGATCGAACCGGTGCGCCAAGAACATCACTGAATACATTTTGTAATAAAAGATTTGTGACTCATAAAACTGTTTGATTTTCCTGAAGAATCTCTATTAGCTTGTAATAATAGAAAGTTAAGCTCGTTTAAACATTTCCGGAGAAGATAAAAAGATTTTTACTGCGATTTTGGCTTAGGGTGTCAATGATTGTACACAGTTTGCCCTATTCGGTTGCTCGCGGCTGGTAGCAGATCGGTGACAGCCAGAGTGCATTAGAAAGGGCAGATTTTCTGGGCAGTTTGGTCCGCTGTCGGTTACACGGTGTCCATCTGACGGTCAGCTAAGAGGACGCGAGAGCTTCCTTCCCTAGATCGATCGATCGTAGGCCGTGTGTGCATAGGATACGAGGGTACACGAGTTACGACTGGTATCGAGCGTAATACGGAGCCGGGGACGGGGCGTGCATGTAGACGGCGTGGAACACGCGTGCACACCCGTGCACACGCGCTGTTTATGGGTGCACGTGTACCGGGGCCAGGACGAATTCGAGAGACAGCTTGATGGATGATACCTTTGCGTCTTCGTTGCGTGTATACATCACGTGCACCGCGCTCGGAGGATTGCGTTCGTGGCTTCGCTTGCTCGTGTGCAACAATCCCTCCTCTCTCTCTCTCTCTCTCCCTCTCTCTCTCTTTCTCTTCTTCTTTCTCTCTCGGCCTGTCTACACGCAAGAAAGAAATTGGACCGTGCTCGGTAAACAGTTGCGAGAGAGCAAGCACCCGCGAGCTAGTGTAAGGAAATCGCTGATTGAGATTGAAGATTGGGTTAAAAGCTTCGGCTAAGGAATCGCGTAAAGAGTGCATTACCCGCGAGGAAATCTAGATCGCAGAAGCCTCGGGAACAGTGTAAAGAGAAGCCGGTATACGCGTGGAATGCTGCCCGATCGGTTTTAGTGTGATCCCGCTTCTTGCTACGACTCACTTTGCTTCGTAATATCGCGTACAGATAAAACGATCGGCTGCGACTAGATCACGGAACATGCAGCGTATGAATACTAGATTTATTGGGATCGATTGCGCAAATGCCTTGGCCGGAATTGAGATCGGTAACCGTACCGTGATATAGCGACGAGCAGACTGTGAGGATTTCTATGCGAAATAAAAACGACTCAGGAGTATCTCATTTTTCAAAAATTTTCGGAGATTGCGAGTATTGACAGGTTTCCATTCTTTTAATCTATTCGCTGTTTTTGCCACGAATTCGCAGAAGCATCTTCATTTTTTTTATTATTAAAGTTTATGTGAAAACTGAATTTTAAAGTAGTTGGGAACAACGCAGATAACGAACCACACGGTATTTACAGAAATTAACATCGTCTGAGAGAGTTCGCAAAAGTAGCAAGGAGGACTGCGCGTGAGTAGAATAGATGAAGCTATAATCAAACTAGTAGATCAGGACGGCCTGTGATCAGACGAGTGGAATTTGACGACCTTTGATCAGACAAGTGGAATGGGGCTACCTTGTGGCTAAACCAGTAGAATTGGTCGGCCTGCGGTCAGACAATTGAAATAGTACTAATTCGAACAATTAGAACAGTTAATTTAGGACAGTAAGAACAGGAGTTCTAGCTCCAACAGCAGGCGCGATAATTTTACTCGCGAATCTTCTCGAAATAAGCTTCTCTCTTACCGCCAACTCTGCAACTCGCCACATACAGAATTAACATTACGATAAGGTGTCTCGCGTGGTAAACGATAAAATGAGTCACCGGTGATTTTCATTTCGTTGTAAGTTACTTACCGAGTCACGCCACCCCTCGGTTAGGTCAGTTTTCGAGCATATCAACTCTGAAATCGGTGTTCGGAGCGTCGTTTCAATCGACCGTGTCCAATCATACGTTACTTAATATTCTCATACTTTTCCATCGATACTGAAAAATTTTCATCGAATCAAACTATTATCGCTCGTACTCTTTGAAATGTCTTTGCAACACGAGCAATTTGTTAACAGAAATCCTAAACAACAGCTAATCAGACCCGAACAGCTTCCAAGCACCCGGTTGCCCAAACATTCCAAACCCCATTCCATCCAATACTCTCTGAAAATTACGTTCTAACGAAAAAAAGCAACAGTACCAAAGAATAAAAAAAAAAAAAAACGAAAAAAATAGAAACAGTTCGACTCGGTGTGAAAAATACATTGACCCGTAAATCGCGGCGGACGCAAACGGGCCATCACTGTCGATGCAAAAACCGAGCGAATACCACTGCAAAATAAATTCGCGAGCAACAGCGGTCGGGCGAGGGAAGTATGGTCGAGGCAGAGCGGAGCGTCGTCGGCAGATTTTAATCAAATTGGCCGAGTTGCGTTTTTCATTACTGTTTTTTTGTGTCGCGTTTCACGGGACGTCGTCCGCTTCCACAAAGAGTCTTATCTGTCCCGGTACGAGTCGATGCCGTTTGTCCGTCTCCTCTTTCTGTGCAGCGTTCCGCGACATTTCTCGTTTCCTCGCGGCTACTGGCGTCGTCTTCGTCGTCGTCGTCGTCGTCGTCTTCGTCGTCGCCGCGGGCCGGATCGATCGATCGAAAGGAGGAAACAGTCTTCCCGATAGTTCCTTGCCCCCTGCACGCTGTGATAAGGGCCGATACGGCGGACGACGACAATGGCGACGCCTCTTGTCACTTTGTGGATCGTCTGTATAGTCTGCAACGACTACGACCACGAAGACGACGCCGGTGTTCATCGTCGGCAAGGAAAAGCACGATCGAGAGGCGGCACCGTTGATGTTATTATAAAGAACGGCCGTCGTCGACCCCCTCCTCCACTCGAATAAGCTCCGCGCCACGCGAAAATATCATTTCGACTCTTGCCGCAAACAGAAACGACCGTTTAGTTACCGGCTTTACGGCGACAACCGCGTCGAAACCTTTGTACCTCTTCCACGTTTCCTACCTTTCAAATGGTATTTACTTTGACTCCTTTGTGGCCGCTCGCTTCTTTCAACGGCCCTTTTTCCGCGCGCCGGAATTCGCACGAGCCTTCTACACCTGTCCAGAGTTCGCGTCTCTTTTATCCGCTGCAATTCGAAATTTGTTTGAGAACCGACAGTTTTTAATATAGACGAAGAGCTAGCACTGTGACTACCTGCTGGAATATACTCGATCAAGTTAATCGTGGATATTTTTAACCGTGAAGTTAACGATAGTTATAAACAAAATAAGTATACAGAATAAAAAAAGTACGAGACCAGTCGTTTGACCTGCAGTGGTAGGTTTAACGTTACAGAAATTGAACCAGCACGTAGCAACGAAAAAGTATAAAACCGCAACGACGCAGAACTAAAAAGAGCATTCTCACGAACTTTTTTTTATTGTTCATCCCTTCGCGCACTATCAAACCTGCTGGCAAGCCAGGAAAATGGGTCTCGAGCTGCGAAACATGTACGGTTTTCACGAATCGAGACGGAATTCGCGGCGTTTCGAACATAAAAATAAACGAACTAAGAAAACGTTCGGGATTCCGTCGCGGCAGAGCAAGCCTGTGGAATGCATCGGTGGTGTAAAAACGAGCGGCAGCCATCGCCGGAATATGACAATGACGATTCGCGCGGCGGACGAACGCGTGCTCGCACCTATGGGACCGTGAACGTTGTATGGTCGGTTTATGGTCGAGCATTCGACAGCCATGGACGTTTCGCAGCAACGATGTCTAGCTGGGAGCCATCGATCTGTACCGTTGCTTCTTTTCAACCGTCAATCTGGTTCGGCCCGTAAAACTTGCTCCGGAACGAGCAAGATCGACGAGCCTTTGATCTCTCTCCCTCTCTCTCTCTCTCTCTCTCTCTCTCTCTCTCTCTCTCTCTCTCTCTCGCTCTCTCTCTCTCTCTCTCGATTCGGTGCGCGCCAATGGAAGAGCTGGAAATTGGTCGCATGGTTTCGGTGTTCGACCCCGAAATAGGCGTCGGTGAATTATGGCGCTATTATGTGATAGATGTTATCGCGGGAAATATATTTCTTGGCCAGATTATCGAGCCGAACCGGAATTTATGCCGCTATAAATTCGTAGCGTCCTCGTCCATAATGAGAGCAAACAATATTTTTCTCGATCCTTTTGGCAGGAAACATGGCAGGCCAGGAATCCTTTGGATTATCTTCAACCAAAATGTCGACAGACATGACTTCCGTTTTTTTTTTTTCGTATTTTTGGAAGATACGTATCGTTCGAATCTCTCATTCGCTAAATATTACTCGAATTGTTTCAGATTTTTCCAAAGATTCAAATGCTTCGGTTGTGATTAGACAATAGCACGGTTTCCGATTAATCGAGGACCGTGGCTAGTACAAATAGGATGTTGAAATTCATCCTGTGTTTGGGCCGCGTAGGTTAATGAAATTTCGCGTCGCGTACTGCACATATTCAGACGGAGAGGCATGCGCGCGATCGCGGGCGAAACCGGCCGTGTGCCGTTCGGCCGACACGGTGGTCAACTACGCTAATTATATGTGAGCCAGTTCGACAGGCGCGCGCAGTTATAGTTATCGGGCGGGCTATTGTTTAACGCGCAATTTCAGCCCGGGTACACACCGTGATTTATCGCGCGGGAATAAATTACTTGGCGCCAAAGGCCCCGGGATTCGGCCGTCACGCGGGTTTGGCTCGCGCCATGGCCTAGCGATGCCGTTTTCGCGTCGCCATCGTCGAATCGCCATCACGAAACGCCATCGTGTCGTTTTGTCCGAACCGGCAAATATCGAGCTGGGAAACGCCGTTTGCTTTATCGTTCGCGGCCACCTGTCGATGGAAAATCGATTTCCCACTGAATAATTCCCGCAGCCTTTTCACGCCTCCCCACATTATAATGCGCGAAATAACGTATTACGTTACGCGCAGACAGCGCTTCGATGAACAGGTCCCAGACACGCCGACGATCCCCCCTCCCCCCCTCTCTCTCTCTCTCTCTCTCTCTCTCTCTCTCGCCGCCCTGTAACGCCACACCGAACGAATATTCCTGAATTATTAATGAGGAAACTTCGAAACATCAAAAACACCGGTTGGCCAAATTTTAACGAGCTTCGCGCGACGCGGAATCCCCTCACTCCACCGATTTACTCGCAATATTTAAAGTATTGGGTACTGTACAGGGTGAGGAACCTCAAACAGACCACCTCGATAACTAGGTTGTCGTTGGTAGATGGATAAAAATAATTCAGTGTTAATAATTTATTTGTACGTGTCAACTCCGTTTTTCAAATTAGAATGATATACTTTTTACCAGATGTATTTTATTCTCTAAAGTTGATCGTTATACATTTTAACTGGTTTCAGTAAATGGATGATCGATCCTTTGTACCAATTAAATAGTAGCTTAAAACGAAGCCGTACGACACGAGACGGGAGAACTAATTAACGACTGCGGCAAATAGGCGATAAAGCGACACGGCAGGTATGAAAAGGTAATGGGTTGGAGCAATTTATGACTCGTTTAAACAAACAAGACTCTAAATTGTCTGTCGTTTCCTTGTCGCGGCGCGCGGCGTTTGATTCGTTGCGGGCCGCGCGCTTCATGCAGGCCGTGTGTTCTCGATGATATCGCGACGATTCTCGTTTCAAGCCGATGATGGATGGCACGAAGGTATACGCCGGGCTTTATAATCAGGTTTCGAAACGCGAAGCGACGCGGCTGGATCGCGGGCTCGGGCTCGAATTGGCCCATTACCCGGATCCCCGAACCAATTGGCTGTATCGCGACGCGTTTCGGTGCTTTTCCCTTTCGCGATCGCTGCTTATCAACGAGCTCTATCGTTGCCGCGTGTATGTATACGCGCGGCCGAGTGCGCCGCGATATTCAATCGATCGCGTTAGAATTAATATCGCGGATTAGCGGACGAATCGGGAGTAATTACAGGCGAGGAACAGGAACCCGAAGTGCGGCAGGTTGTTGCGGAACTAACGCGAGTTTCGTCGATCGATATCGATTCCTACGATTACGATAGATCTCTTCGTTGCACGCGAGATTCTTGAAATCGAAAATTTATGGAAATTATTCGTACGGTATTTTTGTACGTGGGAACAACGTGGACCGCAGATTTAAATTATACAATTATCAACAAGTATTAATTATATATATATATATATATATATATATATATATATATATATATATATTTTACAGAAATTTCAAGGATGTACCGAATGATACAATTGAATTGATATTCGTCTGACATGATTTAAGTGACTGATTTACCAACGAGAATGACAGTGTTATATTTTTAAATTATTACAAGCATATATCGAAGTACAACATATACAGTGAAAATTTATATCGTTACTACAAGAACAAAATGAATTCCAATACTTCCATATTAATTACTGAAATTATCTTGAAATTACAAGCATAACGATGCAACTCTTAACACATTTACTCCCACATATTTACCTGCATGGCTACAACAAGTGTCCGCATACTGAATCCAATCAACGGCCGCAATCCTCGTGTCTGAAACAACGGGAGAATCCCTGTTATATTTCCATAGCACCCGAGATCAGATTTATTTCATTCACGGACTCTTGAATATTCTCGCAGGCAAGTATTTTCAGCAATGTCTCGAATTTCACGACCGAGGAATTTTCTCTAGATTCGCGGAAAATTAAAAAAATACTTTTATTTATACGAGCTTGCCGGCGTTCTTTTTTCCCCGGGCCGGTTCGCAAAATAATTTCGTGCGCAAACGGGACACCGGCGCTGCGGATGCTCGCCGAATCTTCTCGTTTAAGAGGTAGCGGAACGACAGAGCAACGTGGAAGCTGACGCCGTGCGTCGTCGGCACGAATTAATTTTCCTGCTCAGCTAATTGAGTCCCTGGTCCAATTTTCCTTCTCTGGTTTATTACGAAACAAAGAGTAGACCCTGCGAAACTGCGCAGCCAGGACTCGCGTTCCGCTCACCTGTCTAGGAAACGCATTTGCGACCATAAGTCACTGGACACTTACGGTATCAAGGGACTGGCCAGCACCGAAGTAGCGTTATTCAGCGAATTCGTGTTTACCGAATCGCGCCCTTCAAGATCTCGAAAATTCACTGAACGAACGTTAAATGTTTTATTGAATACATTTGAAGTTCTCCTGAGAAGTTCTAAAAAAATTAATACCTTCTATTCGCAACTAAGTAAGTTACAATAATTATCTAGTGTATATTTATTGAAATAGTTTATTTTAACACAGCAGTCTTTACATATTCAAAATATGTTTACAAATCATGATAAATAGAATTCTGATGATTTCCCTTTGATGGCTCAATCGAACTGTTTTGTGGATCGTAATTTCCTAAAACAAGGAGAAAATGTATATCTATCGTATGCCTATATGTTCTCCAACAGCTGTAAATGGTGTTAAAGGAAATTAATAATATTTCTTCGAGTCTGTTTAGAATCTCTGTCACCAGTCTTGACTGGATATTGTAGGGCGAAGGGTTGACAACGCTCGACGAATCGTGGGAAACACGAATCTGACACGGTAATAGTCGCGTTAAAAAAGACATTCGGTAGGTCACGCTTAACTAAAGCACCCGGTACACCGTGTAGGGTCGTGCGACGCTAACAACGCCGTAGGAATAAACATTATCGTAATAATCCTGTCGGCGCGGCGCGGCGGTGGCGAAGCAATAGGGCCGTTCGGTGAAAATTGCGACTCGACGCGGCGGTGTCGCGATTTGCATGTTCCGTGGGATAACCAGGCAGTGTCCGGTGACTTATGGTCAGCGGGCCACGTTAATTTTATGGGAGGTGGGCCTGGCTCGCGTCTCTCTTCCGGGTTGCATCTCTGTTCAGCTCCGAGAACCGACACCGTGAAGACCCGCATTCTCGCCGGAGCTTTACGACTTCACGGTTTTGTGTCCCCGCGGTTGCGGCCACGGGATAAACACGCTACATGGACATCCGTTTGTGCATCCTTGTGTACACGATGAGCCTGCGGGATCGATCTGTGCCGAGTGCGAACAACGGGAAGCCCGCTAATGGCTTTGTGATCGGAAAGTCGCCGGCGAGCGCAGAGCAAACGCGCAACTCGTTCTTTGAGCAGTTTGCTCCTACACCGCCCTCCTGGCTCGATCGTTTGTTGGCTCTCCGCTTTCAGGACGATCCGATCCTCTGGAAGCTCGCCGCTTCTCTTCTATCAGTTTTACCCGGAGGGTCGACTTTATTTTTTTTTTTTTTAATATAAATACTCGAATCTCGTTTCTTTCGCGATTGCGTTACGCAAACAATAATTTCATTTCATTGAATGAACCTCTTGAATTACAAATTAATGTTAAGTTAAGTTAAGAGGCGCATTAAGTCAATATATAATACGCTACTGAATTCATGTACTGAACATGCTATATAAACCATATTTGGTTTAAAGCATTAAATAAATAAATAATACTCGAATCTCGTTCGTTTCGATTGGCGTGGAACAGGATAGGCGAAGCTCGGAACAGTGAAAACTTTTTAAAAATTGCATCGAAACACAGTGACAGAATCCCTGAAATTATTGAAATGTTCTTCTTCAAACTTTCTCGTGTACTAAACTGTAGCCGCGCTGATTGGTCCGTGTATTTCCTTAATAACTCCTTGAAGAAAGTGACTTGAAATGATCTCGGGAATTAACTCTTTCAAGGAAGCACATTGTCGGACGCTCTGCATAATTGTCTCGTTCGATCGAGTACAGTGCGGAGTGGCATAACTCGATTTCCGGGTTCGCAAGTTGCGCGAGTCGAACACGCGAGCGGATTATATTCGGTCGGGGAACACGTTCGGAACATATTCGCGATCGCCAGGCGTCGATATTACGCGCAACCGCGCGGCACGGGCGTCGATATGCGGCCTGGACGCACCTGCGGAAACTACACCGGGACATAACACATAACCGCAGGAAAGGGTGACAGAGAGAGAGAGAGAGAGAGAGAGAGAGAGAGCTCACTCCGCGTCGCGTCGGTCAGCCGGTTAGTCGCTCAAGCGGCGAACCGTGAAATTATCCTCCGAACCTGGAACCACCCTGCTCCTGATCCTGCGGCAGGCTTTCCCTTCTCCCCCCTGGTGACCAACCGTTTCATGGTTTTATCCCATGGCGGAACGATTGCAGTGATCAGTCATGATACGGCGAAGCTCGCGAGCGCAGTAACGATGGGGTAATTATTGGGGGGCGCGTTGCACAGCTGCTGAAGATTTAGAGGTCGATCGGATCTCGATCGTTGACCAGGAGGACCCTCGATGTTTATTTTGAATAGCGTTTCCCGAGATTTTTAACACTTTCCTTTCATATATTTATAATTGGCTCTTACTTATAATTGAGTCTTTATAGAAATCACATTTTTTTTGCTGGTCGTACTTTAGGAATATCGATTTTCAATTTTACCACGTTGGTATAATAGCATGTGTTTAAAATTGTTGGACATTTTCAAATTTATCGCCATACATTGATTTTAAGAACGTCGATTCTTATGTTCAGACTAGGGTGTCTATGTATTTGGCGCTCTGTCCTAACGATCATTAATTAGATTAAAAATTGATCGAAACGGTTGCGCCGAAAGCATTAGTTTGAAAATATTTTTGACACTGTCCATTTAATTTATTTAATGCCCGAGTTTCATGACACAATTTAATGCAAAGATCGAGAAGATACGTGCAATTTGGCTGTTCCCTGTGATAGATATGTGATAGCATTTCTCGTCGATCGGAAAGGAACGGAGCCGACGTATTCTTCTTATTTCAATGCACTGTATAAGAAGGAGAAAGTGCAGTGGAAACATCGCTGCGAGGATCTGTTTTCAGAGACGGGTGGGCAGGGGGTGGAATCGATCTCTCGGAGTCAAAGCTTCTTAACTGGTTAAGCTCTGGCGTTCAGAACGAATCCACTTACGAAACGCATCGCGGGATCGTCTCCGCCGTTCCGTGGATTAACTCTTCGAATGCTTCTAGCTAATTTCAGAAAGTGAGAAGATTACTCGGCGAATGGAAATACTTGCCGCCGCGAACCACCACCCCCGCCGTGGGCTGGTTTCATTGGCATCGCCGTCTTCGCGCTGATGAATTTCCGGTTTAATGGCGTCGTAAACCCGCGACCTGTCCGATCTGGAAGAACGATTCACGCCTTCAGTCTTGTCTGATAGTTTCCTGGATTATGTTCCTGCTCCGAATTCGCGGCTCCCGTTCATCGTAAAGGTAATTTATTTTTTACTTCAATTTTCTCAAAGATATTAAGATAAATACATATGTTATAAATCTATATGAAATACGTAGAGCAGGTACAATTATTTTGTACAACCTCTAAGATTAATGTTTAACAACAACGCATCCAGAACGACGAATCGAATTAAGACAATATTTTAAATTGACAGCGCGAGAGAATTGTTGTGATAATAACTTCTTGTCAGTTCGCTGTAAACATACTTAATGCATTCGCGTTGGATTTTTAATATTCACCAGGCGATATTTTAAGTGATATTCCAGTCCTCTTCAAAGAGCATTTCGTCCTGTTTGATTTAATGCTTATTGCCGAGTACGCGGAAGGAAAACTCGCATAAACGAGCGATCGAGTGGACGCGCGGCGCCGCGCCTCGATCCCTTCCTCTCCAAGGATACACATAATATCGGAAGTTCGTTGTTGTTACAAACGAAATCCACGATTTCCCCCGATTAATTTTGTATCTCGGCCAATTTATCTTTCAACCGAATGAAACGCAACGTTCTGACAAATAATTCACGATCGACCCGCGTGATTGCCTTCCGTGTAATCTCCTCGCCCGTTTAAATATCGATTCCATTTTTATACAGGTTATTGCATTTGCCAACATTTTATCTCGGATTAAGCTCCGGCCTCAATTTATGCTGTCGGACCCAGAAGTAACACAAATTGGAACGATTTAATCGGGGATGTTCATCTCTCGGTCGAACGATGAGAATCACCACCGACTCCATGGGAGAGCCTGCGGATGCGTTCGTATTTTAAAAAATTGTGGACATTTTTACCGGTGTTACAACCTAGTGAAAAATCCTGAATAACCGTGTCGCGTTTAATCACATCGGTAGACTCCGGATTTTATGCATTTTTTTAATAGAAATCTCCAATATGAGATACAAGCAACGGACAGATTAAAAGCTTTTAAGAAATAGCTTATTAGAATCAGTAAAAGGAGAATAAATTTTCTATTTGGCGTTTTCCAATGTTTATATAAAAATCCGTAGTCTATTCAAAGATGAGTATTTCTTAATGAGGAAACTAGCCAATCAATGCGATTTTAGATCTCTTTGCTGCGATCTCTTCTTGAATCTTGATTTTAGTACTTTAAATACTTTAAAAATAATTATAATTTCAATATTTCCCTATAACTCCAGTATTTCGATATATAAGTAAATAACGCCGACATAATTAAATAGCGCGAGTAATTCTAGCAGGGATGGAACTGGATATTTCGTACGATTAAAAATACACGCGAGCCATTATATTTCTGAGTTCCTCGTGGAAGTAAGGAAACGGTGAAATAGTAGACCGGAAGGAGTTGTAGTAGAACCTAATGCCTCGGGGTTATCGAGATTGTTTCGACATTGGTTTGGCTCGCATGATATTCTCGTGTTACCGTTCGACGTCCGGCCGAGAGCCGAGGTGCGTGAGCCGGCTCGTTCCTGGATCCGAGCCGAGGGATATTTAAATGCAAATTGAATACGAGCCCGGTGATCCCGCGAGCTGTCCACCGACCGTGGAAGTTCCGCGCCGCGGAAAATATCCTTCAGATTAGACAGAGTCACGTTGCGCGGACGTTATTTCGACGTTGCAGCTTGGTCACGTCCTCGTGGACGACGAGCTGGACGTACATGTTGATTAGGTGACGTCGAATCGTTCGTGCTCCGACGTATTCTGATAACCTTCTTCGTTTCTCCTTCGTTCTGCTACTCGCACACGTGCGCACACGCTCTCTCTCTCTCTCTCTCACTCTCTCTCCCTTCTTCAGATATTCGTTACCCCCGAATTACCAAATGGAAATGAGTTTCTTTCGGTTTCCCGTCATTATTATTTATGTCACGTTTCACGCTTTCATGGCCGCGCGGCTACGCGGCGAAATTATTTGCACGCGGATGACTATGTGAATTTCGTTTTGCGGATGTGTGCGGAAAAATGGAATCAAATGTTATTGAATTATATCGAGTTCTGGTTAGCTGGCCGGTTTATCGATTTCTCGGAAACGTTTTGCATCGATGTTCATCGGTATTTAATGGAGAATCGATTAACTCGAAAACAATTTTGAAATGCACGATTTTCATTTGCGCTAAGCAAATACCAGTGGCAAAGGGTTAAGAATCAACAGAACGCGTCTACCGAGAACATTGGAAAACACATCCCCGTCCACAACGTCCACCGTCAACGCGTCGCCCGTCAAAGTTCCCCGGATGCCGTCAAACGAAATCCGTTACAAACACGATTCTCGATCGGCAATTCGCCGTCGAGCATCGTCAGGACTATAATTTTCCGTGCCGAACAATTTTGCCCGTTCTACCCCGTTTCCCATCAAACGCTCCGGAACAAAGGGAGCAAAATCCTAGAAAATAAAATAAACGTGGAGGCACACGAGGAGGAGGGGTGAAAAAAGAATAAAAGTCGGAGGGGGTAGGTAACGGTGGTCGGCGTAAAGGAGATGAGGAAAATTAAATCATGCTCGCGAACGGTCTCCTTGTGCCACGGCGGGGGCGCAATAACCGACGGTGCCGCGATAATTGTTGCGCTGTAATTTTTCGCCCGGCACTTTGGTCCCGCCGTTGAAATCGACCGACTAAATCCGGCCAGAGCGTTAACAGGGCGAGCTGTTACAACCTCCTACCCTCCTCTCTCTTCCTCTCTTGAAAGGGACTTCCTCTCTATCTCTCCCTCTCTGATCTCTTTCTCTCGAAAGGGTTCGACCAAGCGAGAGGGAGAGAGAGAGAGAGAGAGAGAAAGTAGAAAAAGGAATCAGGGCGTTCAGCGTCGGCAAATGTGTCCGAATGAAAATTCTATAATTGGATCGTCTGCTCGTTAGCCCCGAATCGACTTCCGTTAACGCGTCGAGTGTGCGTGCGAGAAACGCCGGACACGAAAGGTGTTGGCGACTTTCAACACCATGGGAAATTTTTTTCCATCAGAACAAAAGGCCGAGATGGACATGCCAAGCCAACTATTGCCGCAGGCAGTACGTTAACCCGTGTCCACAGTGAAACAGCGTCGAGCGACTTTCGTTGAATGATTGTCGCCTTCTTCTAGTATTCGGTGAAAGCTTTGGGAATGAAATTAAAATCATGAAATTTTAACGACATCGAAAGAACATATTGAAATGCACATTTAAATCGAATCTCAATTTTGATTTTGCATAAAAATCCACAATGATCTCTGCGAAAAATATCTTCTCCAACTTCCAGTAGAATGAAAAAAATCAGCGATTTTTACGATGCTCCGCGAAGTCGACGCGTTAAACAAATTCCGGCGATTTATCTCGGACGTAAATTACCAGGCCGGAGAAAAATCGGTCGCGCTCTACCCTCTTCCGTTTCGCCACGGGGAAATTGGCAATTGTAACCAGCTGTGTGACATTCGATTCTGAAACCGGCGCAAAGTGAAGCGTAGAATTCCATTTATGCGGAAAAAATTAGTACCTCTGCCGGTCCCGATCCCCCCTTTTTCACCTACCCCTCCCGCAACCCTTTGCCGGTCCTACGCCCCCACGGAGAGCTATCGAGTTTTCGCATTTAACGAAATTCCGATAAACTGTAGCGAGCGTGTCGGCGCGGTCGGCGCGAAAAAGAGCGACGCTCGGTGTCGGACCGATCGTTGAATATTGGAGGCTGCAATTTTTCGTCGACGTTTCCATTAATAAAGTCCCCGGGACCCGGGGAATCATTCCTGGAAATGCTGCCTTCGTCGGATTGATGAGACCGGATTTGTTACAGTTGGCGCAGCACCGTCGCCGACGTCATAATGAGCACGTGTTTCACTGTAGGACCGACCTCCAGAAAGAATGTTCAATCCTGCGCGAAATAGTGCAGCATGTGTGCTGCTGTCTTCCACTTCTCGAAGAATACACAGAATTTCTGAAGGAATTATTTTAGGTTCGTGTAAAAATAATTGATAATAATTATAATTAACAAGGATTTTGGGTGGACTCGAAACAATATATTAAACACTTTTAAATTTCTACTGTTTGAAATTTTACAACGAATCTGCTCTCTCATCGTAACGAACACGCATTTCACTTCAGAACCCTCCAGTTCGAAAGAATTTACTCGTATTTAGACAATAATCCATCGGACCATTTCAATTTCATATTTTCGCTTTTGATGCGCGCTGTATTAAAATAATATTATGCCGAGTTGGCCGGCATTGTCGAAAATACCATTGCTAAAATTTAGTTCGATGCGGTAGCTCGTCTGCGAACATTTATTCGCAATTTAGGAGCCACAGAGCAGTGAAATTTCCTGCCTTTTTGATTCGGTCCACATTATTGAAATAATACTGGTTGAATAATAATTTACTTATTTCGTAGAGAAGCGAACGGTAATAATTTTACCACTTCGGATATTTATGCAAATGTTAATAGACTGCGGATCTTGATGCGTTTATACCAAAAACGAGTGGGTGTAATTTCAAACAGTAAAGTCATTCGAAAAATATAAAAATACTATTGTATAAAATGAAAATAACTTTCTACTTGAGCCTAAAATTTCTGAAGAAAATATTTCTACAATTAGACGCACTGTAAAGAAAGCCTGAAATCCGTAATTTTACCGTGGCTTTGTTTTAGCGTTAATAAATGTGAAAAGGGCTTGTTCGATTCGGGTCTGAGCAGATCAATGCGCTCGGGTTCCAGTCGAAAGTTCTCTAGTTAACATTGCGCGCAGACGGTTATCGCTGACGGACACTGTATCTGCGATTATGTCAGCTCCCCGACTAACTATTGCAACGTTTCCCCCGTCGCTTCCGCTTCCACTGCGTTCGGATTAAGTTCCCAGGCAACAATCAGAACCGGGCGAAGTGCAAGCAAACGTGTACGGTAGATTCCGGCGTAAGTTAGCGACATTAAAGCGACCGGAGGGGTAGAAGGCTGGTGGAAGGTGGATAGGGCGCGAAGCCCCACGCCATTTACAACACTTAATCCATCACAGTTATACTAAGCTTGTTCGCGAACATTGTTAAGGTAGTTAACTCCGTCGTCGAGCAGTTTACAACGTTTTGTCGCGCGCGACTTTGAGGTAACGAATCAAAACGCTGCCGCGAGAAACGAGAACCATCAACGGTTGTGCAACCACACTCGCTAGTTAATTCCACGCGACAAACCGAATCATCCCTTGTTTCTTAATCCCCTGCTCGCGGAAATTGTCTGTGGAAGTCGGACGAGTTCTCCGAGACGCTCAAGATTCCCGCTCTCCAACAACTGTGTCTTGATCACTATACTTTGGCAGTTGCACACCTGGACAACACGAGGACACGTGTCTCTTTATAAGACCTTAACCCTTAAATGCATTGTGTTGGTGTTTGTCAAATAGATACTGCTTAATAGAATACGTAGGCATAAATAGAAACTGTAAACAAAATATCATGCATTTAAGGGTTAACCCTTGAGAAAGTGGAACCTGAAAATTTTTGAGACTTTACAAGACCGCACACATAAATATAAAATATCCTGCAAAATGATTTACAATTAAAAAGAAATACGTTTCACAAGTTAAAAAAAAAGGTTTCTCGCTAATAAAGTAGATAGGAATAATTTTTTAATGAATTTTAGTGGAAATATACTAACTATTAATATGTCCAATTAACGAACGCAACATATCCCCACCCTAAATCCACCCTTAACCATTCACGGATAACCTAGATGACAACGACAGTACTATTTTGACCGCGGTCGGAGTCACTTCTTCCCGTTCGTTGTCACGATTTTGGATTATGTGTTTGTGATTGTGTTTGTGCTTGACACTTATTAAGAGGCGCAAATGGCGCAACATATCCTCGCCTAAATCTACCCTTAAATTGTAAGTACCTATACTTGACATTAGTATTTAATAATCCAGGATTGTTATGTCGCGAATTGTGGCTTCGCAACCTTTTCGGATCTGACCCGCCAAATTAATATTCGGCCAGTAGTTGAAGAGATTTGATATGATATAAGACGCAAAAGACAATAATTGATTCGCGTGACAATAGATTGCGTTAAGAGAAGCGTTTCGTCCCGGACCTGCTAGTGGACTCATCAGTAAGGCTGATCTAGCAGGTCCTGCCTTATACGCGCGCAGATGTGAATAATCCTAATCCGGATTGAATCGATACAATAAACTGACGCTCGCGGATCTAATGTAAGATGCGATCCCGATTTGACGCGTGTCCTGATCGCTGGACAATTAAACTGTCGTAAGTCGAGTTTGAAGGTAACGCGAATGGCTGACAAGACAACGGCTGTGCGTTGTACTTGTCTACCCGAGGACTGGAGAGTGTCGCGGCGTTCGAGAGTAAAACTGAACTGTATGAGCTCGACTTCCAGTCCTAACGCGATGCTAGTTGGGCTTCTCTATGAAGAAAGAAGATGCACTGATTGGTTCCTGCAGAAAGTTGTATTTCCCAATCAGTACACTTTTGACTGTTAGGACCTCCTTCCCATAGCTCTGAAGGAGACTTTTGGGAAGGAGGAGTGGGGCGATACCTGACTCGGTCGACGACGCGTCTTAGTAATTTGACACGGTACGGTTAACGGTCGCGGGTGATCCTTCCAAGGGACGCGATTTATGGCACGCTGCCCCTAAACATGTATAAAAAACCAAACATTGAGCAGATGCCCCGACTGGTCGCCGAATGTCTCTTGTTTTGTTTGATTCTCCATGACGGTCTTTAGGCACGAACGAACCATAAATATTAACCTTAAGAAATCTACGTTTTTCGGTTCCTACGCGACGGAACAAGGATTAATTAATATTCCTACGTAGAAAAAGGAATATAAGGTATTCTCTCATATTTTGCAACTTCTTAACCGACTTTGAGAAAGGAGGAGGTTACTCGATTCGATCTGTATGTGCCTTTTTAATGTTCCGAATGGGCAGGAAGAAGAATATACGATTGTGTCCTTTTAATATATTTCGTGAATAAAAGAAGTACGTGTACGCGAAGCATCCTGGACAGAGGGCATTGGTCGACCGTCGGTATTCGATTTTCCATTGCATTTTCTATCTGGGCCGCGATAGACAAACCAGATTTTTTCCAGTAGAACGAAAGTTGAATCGGCGAACAGGCAACAGACGAGGGAATCGTTCCGTGTCGTTATTCCGCGGCGAATCGCGTTGATTCCTGGCCGATTATGAGTCGCCTGTAAATCACCGGTTCGCCCTCCTTCTCTTTATTTCTCTCTATCGGCGAACGTGGCCATAAATCGCGATGCAGAAATGAAAAGAGCGGAGATCCGCCGTGCTCCGGTGCCGCGGGCCAGGCCGCGAATTAAAAATAAAAAAAAAGTCGCGGGAGCGCGCGAACCTGCCGCACCGTTGCGAATTGCGGCTGCGGTCGAGCGTTCGCGCCCATCATTTTATCGGGTATTTTCCACGGGGACCACCGCCGCGCCGTCCCGAGTAAAACGAATCGTTTGTCGCGTTAAACATTCACGGTCTCTTTTTCCCAGTGAGCGTGATGGGAAACGCCATGGCCGCCGCACTACACGACGAAATCGTAAAAAATACCGTTCCCGAGGACCTTCGAACTCTAGGAAATTCTGATTGCGTATTCTTGACACGTATCAGAGTTTTTTCTTCGCTATTCCTTTTCCATACTGTGCTTTCTTATATTAATAAACTGTGATTTCATTTAACGTCTGACTTATGTAAGAATGAATTGTAAGAATGATATAAGTATGCATGTCATATGACTGAATATGAGTGTGTATACTGTATACATATATGTTTCAGTGTTATATATGTTTTTATTGATTTACGTTGCGTTAATGTTTTATAAAATGAATGTTCTACGTTATGATTTTGTTAGAATAAAAACGACAGTCCTCCTCTACGAGTGATTGACGTAACATCACGTCGCGTCGTGTCGAGTATCAATTCCGTGTCAACTCCTTACACTTAGAAGCACACTTCCATTGATAACGTAATAGATTCTGAGTTTGTGTGCAAAATTCTCATTCTAAGCCCCTTTTATTCTCACGAATATTTTGAACGATTAAATATCGAGTAGGTATTTAGAGAGAGCGAGACATTCCTGATATCTCTTTTAATTTTAAATTTCTTTCTTCTTGATTCGAAATTGCCAATTCCCGGTTTCAGAGCATTGTGCGTTGTGCAAGCTTACAGAGTGCGGCTTCTTTTTTATCACAGCTCGTATTTCGACGTCGGATTCCCCGAATGTTGCCGTTATACTCGAGCCAGATACGTAAATTGTCCGATCCGCGGTATGAGCGGGGGGCTGCGAGTTTGTTACGAAAGCGTTTACGAGCTCTATCGCGAGCTAAGTGGCGTCGTTCGGTTCCAATATATCGGTCCGCGCGTCGCTCGATATTCCCTCGCTGTTACGGAAGTTTCGGAACTCTGTTTTTATTTTATCTCTTTTTTTGGAAAATTGTCCGTCGAACGCCGCGCCGCCGCCGCGTTCCATTCGTGCGGTAAATGTCGAATGTTTCGGAGAGAATGCCGGTGTTGTGTTATTGCCAGTCAACGCGGCTGAGTGTGGCACGATAATTTCCATTAACACCGTTGACTGCCGTGCCCGGCTTGTGTGTACATTCCGTGACAAAGTGACGAAACGCTCTTGGATTTATCCGTGAATGATTTCTCAAAATCGAACGCGCACGAATCCGTGCGAAATCGACGCGTAGGTAGTATTAATAACAGTAATAGCATTAGCATTTCAGTAAGAAATATTTCAACCGATCCGAGGATCCATTGTTGAGCGAAAGAAATTATTGCTAGCTGAAAGACATAAAATAACTTCATCGTTGCTATCAAACGCGCGACAAGTACACCGAGCGAGTAAAAATTGATGGAAACACAAGCATTTCAGGTCTCGGTTTTCTATTGTTCGTCGAAATGCCGCTGCCGCCATTATTTATTTTATGGACACCATCGAGACACTGGCGATGAAATATGAATTCTATGGAACGCTTAGCAAAGTTTTATTTCGCCGAGTTCCGTGTAGTTTCGCGTGTTATCTCTAGATACAATAATGTCTTGTCAGTCTGTCTGTTTGTGACGTTTCCACTAAAATTCGTTAAGAAATTATTCTTGTTTAATGCGTTTCCTTTTACATTTAATAACTGTATAAAATCCATATTGCGTGTCTTCGTCTATTCGTTTGACAAATAAAGAAATATGGATCGCGATGGACATCGCCTCCTAACCGTTTCGCCTCTGTTATTTTCGCTGACCTAATAAACTATGAATCTTCGGAGTGGCGAAACGACCACCAGGCTAAATTATTGAACACGCGAATGGCAAAATCAAGCCGCAAAGGGTTTAGCAAACACCGTTTCGCCACGTTCGAGAGTCTGGTGTATTATAAATGTATCAGGACTTTAGTAATGATCTAATGAAATATAGATCTTTGCGGTGGTAAAATGGCCACGAATTAGACCGTTCGCCGTGAATATTGCAAATCCGGGCCACGGAGGATTAAACAACATCGTTTCGCCTCGTTACAGTCTATTATAAATGCATCGGAACTTTCGCAATAATGCGTCGAAACGTTCGAACCCGGTAAAACATTGAAATTGTCATTCGCGACGGGAACACGATCACGGTCGGTTTGATTCGTAGATGTTAAATTAGGGTATAACGCGCGCCCAAAGAAATAAATCGAATAGTTTCTCATGGATGGATCTTTACGATCTCAATAATCGTAAATGAAAAATATTGGAAACCCATAAACCTAGTTCCAGTTGCAAGATAGAATCGACAATAAATTTTGTATTATCCAAAAGATATGAAAGATCGTTTGGTCAGTTTTTACCGTTTGTTTTTCCTTTTGATTCAGATGGAAAGAAATGGATGATTGGTGTTGGAGGCCTAACGAAGCACGGAGGATCGCATTGGTTTACGAACGAGACGATTCGGCAGACGTGCAGCAAGACCAGGCCACAAAGGGTTAAGCAACGAGCGTTTCTCCGGTAATGGAAAGCGTCTGAAGAAGGAGGGCCCTTTCCTCGGATGTTTACCGTGCAGAGAAGTCTGTGAGAGGGCAGACGTACCGTACCCCCGATGGGAACGAGCATTGTCTAAGAGATAAGGTGAAAATCGAAAAGAAGAATTTCTCGACAAAGACGGCATGGGCAACAATAGGACCGGGTTGCATCGGTAAACGAGAGAAGGACGGAACGGCCACGGGAAAACATCCGATAGCGACGGATCGGGGGTAAGGAAGACAAGTTTCGGGTTAAAAGTAATCAGGATAAGCTATTGCCTCCATTACGCGCGCCGTCTGCTCCGGATTTTCCTCCTCTTTCCCGATCCCCGCGCCCCAAGGCCGTCGAAACAACGTTTTCGTCTCTTTTCCGTTCCGACCGAGCCGGAGATCAATCACGAGATTCTTTGATTAAACTTTTCAACGGTCGACGTCCGCCAGGTGGGATGTCTTTACCTATTCCGTAGGCTGCTTTCACAAATAAATAATTCATTCAGAAATTTTCATAAGTGTTCGTTGGCGAGTAGATTTTGCGTCTGTGGTTCTCGACGAAC
Source organism: Lasioglossum morio (assembly GCA_916610235.2). Classification (NCBI taxonomy): domain Eukaryota; kingdom Metazoa; phylum Arthropoda; class Insecta; order Hymenoptera; family Halictidae; genus Lasioglossum; species Lasioglossum morio. Next base: position 738,180 of record OU744331.1, read on the forward strand.
AGCTTATTCGTTTTTAGAAAACATTCTGTCGTATTCTGTTAGTTGAATTTATAGTAATATTCTCCAGGTAGTCTTCAGATTAGTAGTCTGCAAGCTGATTCCGGTCGTTTACAATTAATTAAATGAAGTATAGAACATTCCAGTTGTTGAGGACTAACGTGTTAAATCGACAGGAAGAAATGAAAGTTAGATTGTCGCTGTTGGATATGGTGTGACAAACATGGGAATTTTTGGCCACGACCGAGGTTTCCGGTTTCCGCGCAGCACTGCAAGACACTCGAATAATTATATCGAGCCGGTCCATCTTGCTCCGGAGGCTTCTGTGTAACCGGTTGGCTGCTACAGCCAGTAACTAGACGATCGAGTCCAGCGTGGCGTGAAACAGCGTTAAGCAATAACCAATCAGCCGTGCGATGGCATCGTGTGCACGTCAAATGTCACCCCCCGACCCCGTAGGAATGCCGTCGCCGTGGCTCTGCACGAATTACGCGTCGAGCCAGCCACCAAGCGGCAGAATTTACGCGAAAAAATTTCCTCCCGTATCGTCGGCTGCCAGAGATGGATTGCCGATCGAACGTTCCCCTGAAATTTACACTTCCCTTCGCAAATCGACGGGTCCTTGTTCAAAAGTGTTTCCAATTCGAACCAGAAACGAAACAACACATTTTTTCCATCGATCACTGCGCGTTCCCGGATGTTTATAGTCTCTGCAAATTGCAATTTGCAGTCTTCAATTAAATCTGTTAATATCGTAACAAACTAATATCTTCATCAGACTGTGAAATATCTCTCGTTTCGACAATTGGCTGTCTGCACGCGAGCCGCACGATCGATCATATCGGTTCGATTCAATCTGTTATTTCTGTCCGGAACTGACCGATGTCTCTGGATGTAATTCGGAGAAGCCGTTATTTATTGTTTAGCAAAGAAGCTTGTCGTTAGCGAAATATGTATTGTGTAGTTTTTCAGAGTGGAATCTGGTGAGAAAGCGAGTCGAGACACTTTTCCTCCGATCAAGCTCCGATTTTGAAAGAATTAGTAGGTTCATTTGAGTTTATCGAGCGAAATAAAGCAAAATACGCGCGGCGTATTCTGCGAGCAAGATCGATAATCATTTCTGCGGTAGAAAATTTGCATTCTCGAGGCGGAGAGGCTGGTTTTCCCTCGTTGGTTACGACCCTTCCTCGGACGGCGAAGGGTGCGTCATTAGGGAAGATGATTGTGTGTCGGGCCCACGTCGGGCCGATTACGCTCGGTGTCAGCGTCGCGGACGAGCCTGTGATTGGAAACCGCGTTATCCGGTCAATCGTGAATATATCGGGCGGGCCGATGCGTTTTTAGCGTAATTCGGCGACCAATCGGCAGCCATCGCCCCGGCGTCCAGGCTTATCGGAGGGGTTGAGGCGATTTGCACGCCGGTATGACATTTGACGCGCTCTCGATGCGCACACGGCTTATTGGTTATTGCTTAACGTTGTTTCACCGGCCGGCTGATTCGAGACTCTCGCGCGCTATGCTTTTGACGAGGAACAAGGGACATTCTCGGGTATCGATCACCCCCAACGATGTTTCGACTAATTATTTTGAAAATTAACGCGTCGACGGGCAGACAATCGCCCATAATCATTTCACGACGTAGCCAACTTCGATTTTCTATATTATTATCTATAAATCAACGTGTAATCAAATTGTTTTTCGCTAGGATATTTTGTCTCGACGATTAATCGTTGCCCTTCGACGATCATTTGTCAATCCGCGGATGACCTGGTTGGCGAACTATTAATGTTTCTTGCATGCGCGGTATTAGTAGGTTCAAATTTAATACAGCTAACTTCACTAGCATTTCTTTAAATTCTTCTTTACGGAACTCTAAACCTCTAACAGATTAACACCGTTTTTTATTAGAAGGAAATAATTAAAACTTGGTCGACTATCGTTTAGTCGTTCTATTCGTTCGCTTGAAAATCCAAGCAGCTTCGCTCCATCAATTTTTCAGGAAGCTCGCCTCGACTTTTGCGAAAACGTAATCCATCTGCGATTTTCCTTATGCAGGTTGTTCGATTTTCCTTTTGATTTATGGTTCGGCAAACTTCCCACGAATTTCCAGCATCGGTTTGAAGCAATAAGTTTGATCGTCGCGCAGACTTTACCGTCGCTCGTCGCTCGTCGCTCGTCGCTCGTCGCTCGCAACGAGACCTGCCTTCCCGATCCCCGGCAGCAGAGCATATTGTTATGCTAAAACTATGTTGCCGGTCGCTGCTAGAAAGCAGAAGGACGAGCTGGAAAAAGAGGCGGAGCGTAGGACGCGGCGCGAATCGCAGAAAAGCACGATGCATAGGAATGGCGAGAAGCTGCGTGCCTCCTGCGGCAACGATATATAAACGTCTCTGGCTTTGTTGCCGTAATATAACGCCGCTGACACTAAAATTCACGCGCTCCTGGCCTGCTCGTTCAAAGAAAATTCGCGCCGCCACTTTTCCCCACTCGATTTTTCCTCCACGCCTGCTGAAATTATAAGGAAAATATTCTCATAAAGATAACGACACATTCAAGCCGACCTCTCGACGCGTTTACGGTGCGTACGAACTTTGAATACACCAATAACATTTTTATTTCGTTCTCGGTATAAATAGATCTTTTATTTTAAGTTGTAAAAACCACTCGAGCTTGTTGATTGTTACGTGATTTTAATCTCTGCAATAATTTCTGTCCTCGTGTTTGCTTTCTAAAAAAACATGTTAGCTATTCTAAATTACATCTGCTCGTTTCCGACAGGAAATCATTTGTTCGTAAAATTCGTTCTTCTCAAATAGAAGTTTCGCAAGAAACTCGAGCAGGGCGATTTTGGTAGATCGGGTGCAGATTAAACTCGGAGACATTAGAAGGGGGTCCGGATCCTTTGTTTCGCGTTGAAAAATTCCAGAAAACACGATACCAGAGGCGAGGGTGGCAAAGAAGGGAATTATTGGCCACGAAATGCCCACGGTTCTTGCCGGGCTTTGTAGCCAGGGTTATAACACGACCGAGGGTATAATACGGCCGCGCATCCGGCCGTTTAAATAAAATATCTCAATGGAACGGCACGGATGACCGCGGTAAAATCCGAATTTTTCAACCGATTCGAATTACGTCCACTCATCCGTGATAGATTTATGATCAACGGGATATATGCATGTATCTCGTCACGGGCGCGGAGGCATTTGTAGTTTTTAATCGCTTTCAGAGACAAGCGCGGTGCACGCGTCGAAACAACAGCACCCCCATACACCCTCGCACACACCGTACACCCTTACGCACACCCCTCAACACACCCCAAACCCCTTCCTTCCCACCCTCGTGTGTTCATCGGTTATCGCGGCCGATGCTTCCATTTCGCGTCCATGCCGGAATATCTGTCAGTGAGTAGAGTAGAGATTCATATCCGGCGGTCCACTAGAAACGAGCCATTAATATCGTTTATCGACTGAATTTTATATATATATATATATATATATACACATATATATATATTGTATATTAAAAAAGAAGGGAGCGCAAAGAAACGCGATGCATTACGGACTCTTCGGTATCGATCGATCGCGCGCTGCATTCCGCCGCGGCTCAATGTTTTCTTCGTTTCCATTCGACGGCGATCTCCATTCAAACACGGAAAAAATTCGATATCGGAGATGTTCGGGTACGCAAGAATCGAAGTTAGTTATCGTAGCTGTTCCGTGGTGGATGTTTAATTGAAACGAAACTCTTTCGCATCAATGGGGTTTTAGACAAATTTTTGTGACGTTGTATTAACAGCCAGCATTAAAATTAACTGGTGAACGTTGTTCTATAGAAATGAAGAACCGGTAAGATTAGTGTGAAATCTATCCGGCTCTGAAACGTCAGGGTTCTGATTCAGGGGATGAAAGTCGCTCGAAGGAGAGCCCGGACCGTGTGTGTGATCGAATTTTTAATATCGTAAAATGGTGGCAGGCCCATAATTTCGCTGTTCGGGTCCCGACAAAAGCCAGCGGAGAGGTCGTTGTTCCGTCGCTCGTAGCCGGAGCGTTTGATGATGGATCGCGGTTAATGTCCGTCGGAATTGGGTCGTCCGACGTTTCGTGGGCGACGAGCGATCCCGTCGGCGCTGGTTTCAACGCGACATACAGGGTGTTTCTGATCTGCCGATCGTGCGAACTACTATTTCTCGTCTTCTCCTTCGACCCTGGAACAACAAACTCTTCTGGCGAGAACGAATACGAATTTACTTATTGAAATTTAGCTCAGATGAAAAATTTAGCTTGCACACTACCTAGTAAACTAAATCTTCTAACATCTAGAAAGAAACTCGACTCGTTTGGTCAAAGTTTAAAAGAGTTATTACTAGACAGCCGACTTTATGCACTTACGACAAAAATCAGTATGTGTAATTTAAAACAGTAAAAACATTAGAAGAATTTAGAAACACTCCTGCATCATTTTCAACCAGAGTCACCATTAAAAGTTGCTGTACATTATTCGAAATATTGTTTCCATTATTAAATATGTTGGTATCTGATCAATTACGAATCACTTAAGTATTATACGAGGTGTTACATCAATTTCATATCCATAAAATCAAAAAAAAAAAAATCATACAGAATGGAATGTTTCTAGGTCGAAAGAAATATTTAATTTTCAAGTTAAAATAGCTTGGAGTGCAAAGGGTTAAGAAAGAAGATAAATGTGCATTTGATTCCAGTTTGTTGAAACTTTGGTAAAAACATTTTATTTGCATAAAGATCCGCCGTGTGGTTGTTAGTGTGTAAAAGGTATCCACTTGATTGTGCCCGCGACTGTGAGTGCTTCTCTAAAACGGAGGAACCGAAAGAGGGGAATTTCGCAGGATAAATTCTCCGGCTCGAGTCGCCGTTTCCGTGGCATGACGCGCGTATCCTCTTGGACGAAGAAGTGGGTAATGGAGTTCGAATAGGATCGGCGTAGGCCGGAGGGCGTGCGCGCGGATTCGTGGAACGTAATAACGCGGAGAGGTCTGGCCGGCCTCTGCGGCCGTAGCTTATTCTAATCATCGCGACCGCCTGAAATTAAAGTCCGGCTTGTAATTAACGCGTCGCAGCCGTCGGAATATGCGGATAATCGCCGTTAAATTACGAGAGTTCGCGTGGCGGGGTGGCCCCCGCGAAACGGGGTTGCAGACGTAAGGGAGGATTGTTCGTTCCGCTGACCAACGGCCAGGAAACCCGGAGAAACACCGGCAGGTTAGGTTTAATAAGTCGTAACGTCGGACTTTCGTCGTTGCCAGCGTATCCGAGACATTTCGCGGTTTTGATGATCGGTGCCGCGATTACGGCCACCTTTCGCTGTCGAATCGGCTCGGCGAAAAGAGAAAACTGAAAGAACCGGGAAAAAAACTCGAGCGGAATATCCTCGCGAAGAAAAAAAGTGGTTAATCGACGCTTATAACGATACGAGCCCTTCCGATCGGAACATTTTTCTGTTTAACGAAGCCGCTCGAATCGATCGACTGGCTTCGCTCTCGCGTGTTTTAAACAGGGAAATTAATGGGCCGACGAATCGCGATCGTTTCAGCGTGACTTTATTTTAATCGTTTCTCGGCGATTCGCTTTGTGTGATTTCATAAAATCTGATCAATCAAGTTATTAGCGTTCCGAATATACAGAATTTCCTACGCGAGCTTCGAGCTGATTTCAGCCGTACAGCCAACGGTATTTTCTCAAATACATCGGACCAGGATTGCAAATATTTTCACCGCAAAATTTTAGTTCACTCCAGGCCCTTGGTGTCACCTTTTCTGGACGAGTATATTATTTATTTAGAGCACCGTATCGTTGCGTCATTAAGTACAAACTTTATGCATTTCAATCCAGAGAGTTCAAGCTGTCGTTCAAGCTAAGATAAATATTTACACGATGTCTGAAATTTTTTAGTAATGCAGCAACTTTTCGCATCTCGTCCCAGATACTTTAAACTATTGTTCAAGTCGAAACGAGTTTAGAAATTCCAAAGAGTTAAAACAATTGTTGAAGCCAAAAAATATATTTGCAAATGTCTGGTGATTTTCGAGAAATCCAGCAAGTGAATTGCCTCCTTCGAGGTCAACTGTCTTGGACAAAGAAAGATGAACGATCGACGCGTCGAGCAGCAAGGAGAATTCGAATTTCACCGGAGACATCAGCGTGAAGGAAAAATCGAAACAGCCGTCGATATTTCATTGGAGAAACGGCGTATATTCAATTAAACATGGACTAGCCTAAGCCGAGTCGAGACTGTCATATTTCGGTGCGCGGCGGTCGTCGAACGTCGAACGTCGAACGTCGAACGTCGAACAACCGTTCGGGACGAACGGCAATCGATGCACAGAAAGCTGCCGGTGTCGAGAACCTATCCAGGCGAGGGGCTTTAAGCCCGATAACCGTGTTTTTTCTTCGTCAAACAGATCCACGCCGGTTTCGCACGGAACGGGCTGTGCCCGCGCCAGATAACCGCGAATCAGCCGGTCCAGGCCGGCAAAGAATCGAAACGCGATCAATACGCGTGCGTAAGTCACTCGAATGGAAAGCTCAGATAGAGCAGATGAAACAAACACACATGGGGAGATAATGCGCCCTCCGGGGTAGAGATTCCGGGGCGAAAGACGGTTTCGCGGCCGTTCTCGCGATGCGTCGCACCACCTCCATTATAAACGTCGACGTTTTGGCGCGTTCGGTGACGCTGAAGCAGTCTGCTGACTAAATATTGGCGATGGGCGTGATCCTTCTCAATTAGTATCGATTCCCGAAGTATGATTTCAAGGTACGCGTGGGAACACACAGTCGGTCTCGTAATTCATGTCACGCTCTTCTAATAATAAATAATCAATTATATCGACCGCAGATATTTAATAATTTTGAAATTAACTCTGAGGCGCCACTAAAAATTGCTCTACTATTATTTAAATAATTGTTTACACTATCAGTATTATATCAATTTGATATTTATCAAATTTAAAAAATCATAGAGAATGGAAATATTGTAGGTCAGAAGAAACGTTTAATTTTCCAGTTAAAATAGCTCCGCGTGCAAACGGTTAATGTTTTAATCAGCTAGTGACGTAATCCCAAACAGAATTTTGTAAAATTTTCTTAGAATCAATTATAATTTAATGATTAGCAAAAAAAGTATAAGAAAGTTCTGCGACGAATGTCACGTTTCCAGGACGCAGTTTAATTTCGACGTAGCGCAATTCCGTACGTGCGCGCGATTTTCCATTCACCCCAAAAACAAATTACAGCCCGCTAAAGTGAATTCCAAGGCGGAATACATTCTTAGCGGAGGTTTCCGCGAGTGTTCCGCGTCTTCGGTAATAGATTCCAGTGTGTTGGCACGCCTAGCGAAGGGAGCTCGCCTCGAGGAGGGAAAACAATACCGCGGCACGCTGTACGTATTGCGGTAACTTTGCAAAATCCTCCGTCTCGGTACGCGTTGCCTTGAAAAGCGGAAGTTTCCGAGCGGAATCGCGCGACTCGACCGATTAGAGAAGAGGCTTCGGAAATTCGGTTTCCTCGGAGAGATCGTGTACACTTCGATTCGCCCATTCTGATTTTTATGCGAGATAAATCGAAGTTAGATGTAAATGCGCTTCTTTCGATAATCTTCGATAAGTTCAATATTTCTAACAACGTGGAAGACAATAAGTATTACTAACATAATTTTCTGAATATGTGGAGAAGACCCTCCCTTAAATCAATGTCTAATTCGCTCATTGAAAATAAGAATAATAATGATGGAATAATTTTATCCAGGGGTAGTATAATGAGAAAAGTACTCGTGCAATGAAGAAAAAGGGGGAATAAGATTGAACGTTTGTCAGACAAATTCTGTAAACATGCATTTTTATCAGAGAAAACGGTATCAAAGAGTCGGCGATCAGCTGCACGCGACGGTATTGCAACATAGTGGCCGATAGCGCATCAGCCCGAGCAATTTCATTTCTAATCTCCGCGTTTAAATACGTTGTTCCATAATTCGGTTAAATTAAATTTTTATCAGCCGCGTTCTATGTCCCGGTGTACACGTGATCTCGGTAACGACACTCCTAAGTTTCCCACCGCAGCCGCAGCAGGTTTAATTTTTGCCGTGGCGTTTATGAAGATACGTAAGCGGTGTGTAATAACTATTCCGCGTGGTGAACGCGTAAGCTTGTGCTTCGCGTCTTAGCGCACGGTCCGCTCTGGGAATATGTGTGAGGACACTCTTGAGCCACTTATTCCAGAAAAGTTTCCAGCTGTCTTAGTACTTAAACGACACATGGGCCTGTTAAAAAGGACGGTAATACGGCCGTTCTAACTTACTGTATGCAGGCTACGAAGCGCTCGTAACTTTAGAAGCTAATTTGGAAAACTGGGACGATTATGCCAACGGGGAAGAAAAAGGAAGACCGCGACGGTAATAGACCGAGCGGGGTACGGCAGAAAATGAAAATAAAATTGCACGATCAACGAGACTTATTATCCGCGTTCCTATAATTACTATTAGAAGACTCCGTTACACACGTTCGGTAATCAACGGATGGAGCACGAATGAAAGAGAACGGAACGTTTATGCTGATAGCGACGATAAAGAAAGCAGGACAATTACGGGGAAAGCTATTTCGCTTATTGTTATTAAACCCGACGCTTAATGCCGCAATTAGAGCAAGCTTCTTCGGGATCGTAAATAGCGAGAGGAATATTTATACGATTCAACTTTATAAATTATCTTTATAGGATAGACCGCAATTTCATTTTACGTCGAAGATATTTTTCTTGTCGATCACTGACTACATTGATAATTTTAGGGGTTCAGAATTACTTTCTATCATGTTTTAAACCACTCTTCACTCTCTTAACACCTTAGCAGGGAAGTATACTTTTGTATAAAATGGCGATGATGTAATTGTTCACTTAGCTAAGAACGAAAGGGACGTTATCGATGTTCTTCTGTTCATTGTTCCCGAGACCGACTCACCGGTTTTTTAATTAGTTGAAAGACTCGGGAATTCGCTGGAATCCCTAGAAATTCAAACAATGGGTGTGTCTAAGCAACTTCTGCATAACGAAGCCTTTAATCCACTGACGACATCAGCAAAGTCCAGCACTTTCTCCGCGCAACGGTCCGGTCCGCTAGCTTTCTCTTTGACAAGCACGCGATGCGTGAACCAATAAGATGTAACCAGACCCGGACTCGAAAAGCGGAAACGTAACTAGTGTTCGTTGTAAATCGTTAATTTAAGAGGGGAGAACTAGTTTGACTTAAATATTGACTCTCCCGGAGTTAACGCGAGCCAGCCTCTCAGCGGCAGTAAGGTCGCGTGTGTATTTAGCCCTTCTCGGACGAGCCTCTCCGCGCAAAGAGGAATCTCTCTCTCTCTCTCTCTCTCTCTCTTCCTCTCTCTCTCTCTCTTCCTCTCTCTCTCTCTCTCTCTCTCTCTCTCTCTCTCTCTCTCTCTCTCTCTGTCGCCCACTCTCTGTGCAGAGTATCAGAGAACGAAAGGGAGATGCGCAGCCACGAAAGAGAAGAGAGGTTGTACAGTCAACCTCGTAAATATTGCCAAAATGCATTTCGTTCGTGATCCAAGCCTCTTCTTCCAATTCCGAGGCCATTTTGTCTTCATTCCCTTTCAATAGTACAGTAGAATCTCAACTAGGGTTTTGTGCAATATCTGTTTGCAACAGAGCAGGTTTTCCAATTTCTGAACTGACGGTAATTAAAATAGTGAAAAGGTATTCATATATATTTTACACTTTTTCTATGTATTTTGTGTACACGAACAAATATACAAATTTCGATTACATTTCACATTTTCCCCCAGGTCTTTTCGCTTATTATAGAAATTATTTCTAGATCGCCAAGTAAACTTTTGTTACATGTGACAGTCAAGATCAAAATGAACCCAACAGGTTTTCGATGCACTCAGGAATCATAAAATGTAATTCGAGTTGGATTAAATAACGAGGTCTGAGGAATAGAAAATCTTTGTATTATTTTGTTGTTGTAAGTTTTGGTAGCGTGTCGTTTATGAATGAGACTGTACAGCCACGACTAGGCACTAGCATGCACGGGAAAGGAGTAAGAGAAGCGAACAAGGCCGCCAGTAGAATAGTCCGTCTGTTGTCAGACGGGCCGACCTCACGGTAAACATTTCCCTGTGAACGTCGGCTGCTTTTAACCCGGTATTGTTGTTACTACTTAACCGCTGGTTGTTGCTACTACTTACGCCTTCGCGAGTTTGTTTGTTCAGATTTAAGTTTGGTTTCTGCAATTACGAACGTGGACGCGCTAATCCTCCGAAAGTAAACCATTCTATAGTACATCGTTATTCGTATGTCACCGTAACCAATTCGTAACCATAATCTAATTAAATTTTCGAGAACATTTTTAGATGCTTCTTAGTTGAAATTTTCCAAAAAAATCTTTGTTATTTCACACATTCGTATATTAAATGAACACCAGCAAAAGCAATTTGTAGAAATCGATGCAGTAAAATTTATGCCTCTGTGAACACGCTCCATATTCTGTACGGATATGCGTGTTGAGAATGGCAAAGAAACATAACGCGGAGTGAGAGGCAAAGTGTACAAAGTGAATTTGCTTGAACGAGATAAAGAAACCTCAGTGTACACGAGGGAGCGTTTTGTTTGGAAAATTTGGCAGTCGTTAATTAAACATTGTTCGCGTTACACGTAATGTGTTTCGTTACAAACATTGATAATTCCATCCACCGTTTGGAACGTTTTCCACGTTACCCACATTTCCCCTATCCGTACGTAAAATCTCATCCGAGGCTCCAGATGGTTGTTAAAAAAAAAAAAAAAAAGAAAAAGGAAAAGAGAGAAGGGAGAAAGAAAATTAGAGAATGTCGGTGTGTAGTTGGATCGGTAATTAAAAGGCCAGGGACCGAGGAAACGCGGCGAAACGAGGACTCTTTAGAGAAGTAGAAACAGTCGTTGCGACGTCACCAGCAGCAGCCGCGTGCTGACGGGAAAGTTATTGCTCGTATAGTGGGGCAGAGCCCGGCAAATAGTGATAATAGTCGAAAGTTCGTTGTGGATTCGACCCGGGTGACCATACACGAAGCAACTTCCCTGTCTGCCAGCGACTAACCTTTACCGCCGAATTATACAGGCGACCGATTCCCCGCATACGAATGCTCGTTTCCCCAGATGGACGATTTGTTTCGATCGGCACGGACCGGCGAGCGATTTAGTTATTATCATGCATTAACGGTTCGACGCGAGAGCATTACATTTGCCAAGTTGAACCGCGAGTTTTAGGCGAACCGGACGAATAGAGCAAAGTGACCGAACACGAAATCGTGCATCTAAATGGCGCCACATAAATGTCTCGGTATAGTACAAACTTCGTGAAAGAGATGCGTAAGATATATGGAAAATTCATTGACAAAACTTTCCTATTTTTAGCCCTCCACCGGATGCATCGCATTAATCTTTAATAACTCAGTTAATTTCTTATCGGCGCCATGGTTCGATCATTATGTTACATTACTGTAATTTTTATATTTTCTATTAAAATATGATTCAGAAATCACTTTTAGTTTTTCCCGAATTTTTTATTTTTCCGGGCAACTGTTACAATTTTTTTACGCTAAAAAGCTGATTCGGACTACAACGAACAACATTTCATTTTTATTATATAGATTTGTGAAAGTTTCCCTGACAAATAAATTATTTGATTTTCAGAAGTGCACGTACGATCCGGTACCGTCATCGAACAGCTCCAGAAGCAATCCAAGGGAGTGACGACTGCCAAGTCCACGGACCCTCGAAGCGTGGTCTAACAAACCTGCCGAAATTTTGCGCCGACATTAATGCATCGGACGATCATCTGGACCGAATAGCCGAATATCTGTCGACGCGTTCGAAACGCGAAACGGCTGCTGGCGTGGTAGGATCTTTGCTGAAAGCTGCCAAATACCCGGCGAGCATCGTGCAAATTCAGCGGCGGCAGTGGCAGTGGCGGCGATGGCAGCGAAATTCCGGATATGGTACACGCGTTTCAGAGGCACGTTAAGTGCACCTAAGCAAATGCCGGGGCCCTTTCTCGAAAACGTCGCGGGGTTTACGTTTCGGCTCGTCCGTTTGCATTCCCGGTTCCGTCGGCGAATATTTCCCGCGGAAAGAACCTGGGAGAGAGGGTTCTTTTCTCGCAGGCTGCAGCCCCAGGGCAGCGTCGAAGCCGACGCTTAAACCACCCCTGAACCACCCGCGCGCCTCCCCTTGCGGGAAGAGCAAGCGGACCAGAAGAGGAAAGAGCATCTTCAGAGACGTTTTGAGAGGCGACGTGCATAATTCACGGGTAATGCCGTGAGCGTGCGCGACCCTCCCCTCTCCTCTCCTCTCCTCTCCTCTCGCGCTTTCTCTCTTTCTCTCTACCTGCTCTCGCCGAGTTCCATCAAGCCGAAAGTTCCCAGTGTTATTACTATTTACCCAATTCTCGAGCCGGTTGTTTGCGGCCCTCGCGGAACCGTTGTTCTCGAGGACGCCGCCACGGCTCGCGCGTGTCAAGGAAATTACGAAGGCTACAGCCCGCTTTTGCTAACTCGGGAAAGAACTTTCAGTGCGTCGCATAAATTCTCAACGATTTTCTTCTGTTTAAGGAAGTCTAGTTTTCTTGCAATTTTTGCGCAGTAGTCGGCGAAACAGTTGGCCGAAATATATATATTACCATGACAACAGTAGTTACACTAATATTTTTAGTATATAATATATAATGTTTCACTTCATTTGATAATTATTAGTCAACTCATGCCACGTAATACATAATAAGCAGTAAGATCAATTTCGAATTTTCACCTGCACCACTGTCGTAAATATCGACGAAACTGTCAAAACTAATTTAATAACGGTTGCATGCGTTACATAAATACATTCTTCCGATAGAACGAATGTCTAATTAATACATTAATACAATATTTTTGCTGGAATATAAACTGGAGATGAACAACATCGTCGGAAGTGAATTTAATTCATTTCCATCGCTTAACGAATCTGTTACTCGAAGCCAAACTGTTTCATCTGGAACAATCTCATGAACTTTGCAAACTTGCTTCTCTCCAGTCGATAACGCAGCAACCAGAAGCAAGGGGTATCCGAATAAGAAAAAAAGGAATAGAAAGAAGCGAAAATAAAATACAGAGAAGAAAATGCAAAAAAAAGAGACGAAGAAGAAGAAAAAGTTAAAGGGGTTGGTTGTCATGGTAGGGGCAACCTGTGGAATTTCGCGATCCCTTCAACCCCCGAAGCAGGGACTTGAAAACTCGTTTGCAGAAAGTCGCTCGACCGGAAGTGTTTGGTATGTGCGAGCAAGCGGCGACAGTCAAAGGCGAAGCCGAGGGGAGCGGCGAATTTTCGTCAATCGCATAAACACACCCTCTTTCCATCCCTCTTCGACAGAGTTACCGTCATCGTGACGAATCATCTTGACCCTGGGACACAGTACCCCAACGACCGTAAGCATTGATAGAATCAATTTTGTGGGATTGCGAGTGCGTGCCGTAGGACCACGTAGGACCCAAGTGGTCTCTATTTATGGTAGGGCCTCTTGAGTCAGGTAGAGCGAGGGACAAGATGACAAGGTGCAGGCCTCTGCCTGATTCGTCTCCATCGACAGTTTAGTTTTAAGGGTGTGAATGAGTGAGAGAGAGAGAGGGAGAATAAAGACGAGTGAGCAAGGACTGTTTTTGGAAAATACGCAGTCAGTGTGGTTTGAGCAGCGAGAGACTGCAGTCGTGGATACCGAGACATAGGATAGTTGCGTAGATCAGTTACCTTTTAGTATAATTGTACTTTTAATAAATAGAATTAAAACACACATACGGCTTGTCGCCAAAAACTTCCAATCTCACAATTTCATTATAACAATTTTTCTTTTATGACTGTTGTTTAGAATATAGTATTAATAGAGTCACTTGAGCGTACCTAATTCTCAGAAACATCTTTAAGACTGTATCGTCAACCATGAAACCGTAAGGGAACGCGAAACAAAGAGCAAAACAATTTGCACAAAGCGTCAAACTAGGGAGACCCATTAGGCAGGTATCGTCTCGGTATCGCGGTTGTATAAAACGCGTCCCATTAGCCGCATCAAATTATAAAACTGAATGAGTACGGTCCTCGGCGGCGCTGGGTAAGACCAAAAAAGAGGTCTCCGAATGTCGGCAATTACGGAGCTTCTTATCTCCGGCAGTGTAGCGATCCTCGGTCGTCTACGGTCGTTCTCGAAGGGCTCGTAAAGGGTAGCCCCGTGGAAGATTAAGCAATGAAAAGTGTCGAGAGTATGCGAGCCACGTTGCCCGAGCGCTTCGTATTTAGCCATTCGAAGTAATCGGCCATTGAGGTCGCCGATTTATATCTCGTTACGGCCGAGATGGTCCGAGGCCGGCATTGTTCGCGGGACCACGACAAAGTGGCCCTCCTTCTAAGGTACGTCTCTCTAATCTGCGTGCGGCGTGGATGTTCTTATCTACCGGTTCTTTCCTTCGAGCCCTTCGCCCATCCCGCCAGTTCTCGCCTTGTTCCCTTTGTCCCCGGTTCTCTTCCGCGCACGGACCTCTAAAAAGGATCGCCGAGAGACTCGGCCTCTTCCCCCGCAACCCTCCTTCTCGTTTCATCGCGAGAGAAACAAACGAAACTGGAGGAAATCGCCTTTGCCGCGACGGTATTCACTTTTCCATCCCCTCTCGCCCTTCGGTACGTTGGTTTCTGTCTTTTTCCACCCGTGTCCTTTCGTCTGCTTCTTCGACGAAGAAGAAGGAGACTGCTTTTTTTCCCTCCGCGTTTCCAAACCCCCTTTTCTTTTTTCGTCGTTTCACCTTCTCCTTCCACGCAGCTCGCTCGAATTCGTTTGCCGACGGGATGAAAGGAAAGCCCTTCCACCCCTGGAGACACACCCAGGGAAAAAACGACACCCTCCTCGCGCGGAATATACTATATATACGTGCACACGCGTGTCTCGAAGTTGCTTTGCATTCAGCCCTGCATCCCCTGATCCCAGGATGAGGAAAATTCTGAATTGTCTGTACTCGATACAGACGATACGCCCGCTGGATGCTGGGGGAAATAAGGGACGTCGACACTGATGTTCCTCGCTACGAGGTTGTCGGCGAGCGAGATTCGCCTGGTGGCTTCCCGTTAATTCTCGATCTACCAAGGGGGACACTTTGTGCTCACAATGCTATTAAGGTATAAGTTCTTTTTTAAAATTAACGTTTGGACCACAACAAAGGTCGTTTGCAACACTGTACAATTTTCCGACTGTCTCTTTCACATGTGCTGGTTAATACGTAAGTTGTTTGTGTAGAACAGCCAAAATATTGTGTTAATATAGAGCTTGTACATTGTAATTTATTTAGTGAAAAATAAAGAATATTATTTACCACAGTTCATGTGTTCTTTCTTCCCTTACTATGTAAATCCGTCTTCCATAAAAGAATTAGATTAATGTCTACAAAATTTACACCCATCTAACTTGTCGTTGAGTTGTACTACTGAAATTCGGATACCTCCTTCGACATCATGTTCTCCTAATAGCGAATTCAATTTTCGAGGTTTTCGAAAATTTTCACAATTTTCGAATGTCTGACTTGTCGTTGAGTTGTACTACTGAAATTCGGATACCTCCTTCGACATCATGTTCTCCTAATAGCGAATTCAATTTTCGAGGTTTTCGAAAATTTTCACAATTTTCGAATTTCTGACTTGTCGTTGAGTTGTACTACTGAAATTCGGATACCTCCTTTGACATCATGTTCTCCTAATACCGAGTTCAAAAACCGAGGAAATTTTCGAAAATTTCCATTTTTCGAGCGTCTGACTTGTCGTTGACTTATACTACTGAAAATCGGATACCTCCTCGGCTATCATGTTCTCCTAATACCGAGTTCAATTTTCGAGGAAATTTTCGAAAATTTCCTCGAAAATTGAACTCGGTATTAGGAGAACATGATAGCCGAGGAGGTATCCGATTTTCAGTAGTACAACTCAACGACAAGTCAGACGGTCGAAAATTGTGAAAATTTTCGAAAACCTCGAAAATTGAATTCGTTATTAGGAGAACATGATGTCGAAGGAGGTATCCGAATTTCAGTAGTACGAGTCAACGATAAGTAAGACGGGCGAAAATTTTCGAAATTCAGTAGTACAACTCTACGACAAGAGGAGTGATCAGGGAAAATGTATGGGTCAATAAATAAATACGCTGATACGTTTTATTATTAATTGCCTTTATTTATTATAATCTGTAGTTCCTTACAATTGATTTGGACAATCTTGCAACGTAGTTATTACCCGCAAAGTAATTATTACATAGCATAAGATTCTATTTTGCTATCGGGCAAATATTGGGAAATTATACTTACTAATTGTTGCGGATAGATACATAGGTTCACCTCTTGTAGTGTTAGAATAATTGTGTAGAGAGTAAGACACGGATTAAACACGCCTTAGTCATCCGTATGCGTATGGTAGAAGATATAAGCGCTGGTGTGATGTGGTGCCTTCGAAGTAAAGGTGTGCGAATCTCGATGGCGGAAATGCAACGACACAGGTGCCGCAAAGCGTCTATCTTAAGCCTCTAGAAAACCTCAATACGTGGGGGAATATTTCCCAGATATGAAGGTTTAACGAGCACGGGGGGAGTTTCAGGCTACTGGAAGAAGTCACGCGATTCGCTAAACACACAAAGGGGGAAATAATGTTTGGAAAAGCATTTAAAGGTAAGGAGACGAGAAATAATACAAATATGCCGTCGCGTACGGACGGCTTTTGTAAAAAAAAGGGGGATTTAAGGCCCCTGAGAGGTGCCATCGGTCGCGCGCCAGAGACCGCGTTTTTATGCGATTATAGGAACAATCGAAGGGTCTCCATTGATGGGAGGCCTGGTGAGATCGTCGGTGGGCAGTCAGTATCACGTTAGCCAGTCAACAAACGACTTTATACATTTTTATAATATATAATTAATATATGTTAAGGCTTGAATTTGTCACTATTTCATGTGTAAATTGGATTCTTTCTATTGATCGAATCTGTGCGCCGAGAACATATATTAATTATATATTATAAAAATTTAAGATCGAGAAATATTAAATTATACATTTTTTACCGTAACACTAATAAAACTACCAATTCGCATAGACATTCGCAATATATCGTTCTATAGAACGCCTCGCCAAAGATACGCAGATGTGATCGAAACATATTTTAACGTATCTTCGAAGGAATATTGTCAGACGGTTTTATTGACAACGCGACTCGTTGGCCGAACGAAACCTGCCATCTTGTTTCGCCGAACACTATGATCCCGAGGTGTATGCGGGACGATGAGCGGTGGAATGTCTGCTGGAATTCTGACGGCTCACCTGTTACACCTTTGTCCCGTGAAAACCAGGGAGACGGAAACTGCGTTCGCGAACGTGCCCTCGAACTGGTTCTTTGTACTTCCGGCTGTTTCTGAAACGGTGGCAACACGAACTGTTTCAGAAGAAGAGACTTTTTCCCTTCGAGAGACGCGCCCGAGAATTTTCTCTCCTCTCGTGTTCGGACCATCAAAGAACACCGACTTCATTCTCCTTTTCTTCTTCCTCGGAAACCCGGCGACCTTTCACCAGCGTTTCTGCGACGAGAGAATATCTATCGTATCAAGCTGACTAATCCTGGTTCACTTAGAAAACATCCAGAACTATTTTCATATACAATTTTAAATCTATATCGCGTGGTTAATCGTATTGGAAATGGGTGTAAATAAATGTACACTGGTACTTTTAAATTAAAAACTAATCTTTATTGCACGGCGCGGAAGGAAGCTCTTTGCTATAAGAGATCTTAGCTTCGACTGACTGTATGTAAGAAAGAATCGTTGGAAGCCCCAGAAAGGAAACCAGAGTCCCTTCGTATCTCGAAACTGTTTAGGTTAGCCCCCCACAGTTCGGCGGCTCTTGAAAGAAAATATCCTTCTGAGAAGGTTCCATCGACACTTTGTAATCTCTGTTTAAGAATACGATTCTGAGATCGTTGATTCATTAACTTCCCGATTTATAGGGAAGTTATTGTAATTTTTGTTACTAGTTGATAATCCAACAAATAGTTTTCAAAATAACATTTCCGATACCGTGATATTTTCGTAGCAAAAAATAGTAGAGAAAAGAGAAAAATTCTTTTTCCGCTAACTGCGCCAAATTACAATTTCTGCAAATTTCGCGTCGGACAATTACGCCAAATACAATCTATCCAAATCGAATTTTCCCTGTTACAGAGCGTTCATATAACGAACACTCGATCAACAGGGAATGCAATATCCTGGCGGCACTAAATCGGTAGAGTCGGTAGCAAGCACTAATCTGTTCTTGATTAGGGCCGACAATAAAATAGCGCGAGACTTTACAGTAACGATTCCACGTTTCCTTTTCTGAGGCACGCGTCTGCTGCTGAAGACGCCGCGCCGCGGTCGGCCGCGAAAGAATTTGTCGCGTGCAAACAAGCGAAAATTTCCTCAAAGCCTTCCAGGGGAAAAAAAACGCTGTTAACGTTTCGCAGCCGGCCTTATTTGTGATTTAAACGAAACCTAGGAATCCGCGGACCGCAACATTTTCCCCGGAAGCCGTTCTTCTCTCTCCCGGAGGCAAGAACAAGCCAAAACGTACAGAGGGAAACAAACACGGGGCTTCGACCGCAATACCCGACGTTCCCGTGCGAAACGGACGAGACTGTCGGGCATTTCCAACCGTCCTACCTAAACCGTGTTGCCTCCTTTTTCTCTTTTAGCTTTTGTTTCGCGTCGGGGACGCGGATTGGCCGGGTTAGAGCCACCGATATCCTCTTTCTCTCCTGCTCCCTCCTCGAGGACCGAGAGTAATCGATCTGTCGAAGGATCTCCGTGCCAATGAATCCGCCGGACGCGATTACAAGCGAAACGAGCTTCGAGACCACCTATCTTTCCTGGACACCGTGTTACACCGGTCGACGAAATTTTAAGGCAGCTTGAACATTCTCAACGCAACGGTAGTCCCTTGTATTTTATTAGCATATTTTTCTTGAAAACATACTATTTTGTAGATAAGAATGTAACGCAACTTATGTACTAAATGTTTTTCTAATGTAACCATTCATTGAAATAAAAAATTCTCAAAATCAAGCTCACTTTTCGAGAGTGTAGCTGTACGTTGTCAAGTATTGAATTTCAATTCACTTGTGGTTTAATCGCGCAAATGTTGTTATCATTCTTGATCACTTCATTTAGACGATTTGGAAATTTAAAACGGCGCACGGATTGAATGAATTTTATGTACTGCATTCGCGTGTTAGATCGAATTCATTAAAATTGTAATAGGAAGGACGAAACTACTGTTTGTCTTTCTCTATTTTTTTTTTGACGATTTAACGAATCGTTGGAAATCGGAAGTACCTTGCACAGTATCACAGGGATAGCGCGTTAGTTTTCTCGAGGGACTCGTGTTCGAAATCCTTGGAATTTTGCGGCCACCTACAGGATCTGGTACACGTGACTGACATCGGAACTTCGCTAACTGGAAAATTCGGATTCTTTTTGCAAGCTGGAAAGCTGAGGATTTCGGTTAACCTGGGAAGAAATTCAGCTTTTAGTTCGTCCTGATCCTCGAAGCTGTTGAGAGCTCTAATACGATTCGTTGATGGTTTTCTGCAAATTCGATTCGAAACATTAATAATAAATATTATAATTTAAAAAGGAATTATTTGATTAAAAGAATCTATTAAGTTAGTTAAAAATAAACTTATTAGATGTAATTTATACAGTATTCTAATTGAACATTTGTAAATTTTAATAATTTATACAACACGATAATTATAAAGAATTAATATATCGTATATCTTACATTAATATTCATTTATTGAAATTCTCCGTACAATAATTTAAGAAATTTACATATTCATGTATTGAGAAATTTTAGTAATTCATAAACTGATTAAAACGTGTAGTCATTTTGAAATACAAGTTCACCGATTATGGTAACGAAGCAATTCGAACGAGATTTTCTCAAAAATTAACTAACGATCCTACGGTGGAATTCTACCTCGCGGTGGTTTCCCTAATGGTAGATTCTAATCGAATTCATGGCTGACCTGCAAATGAATAGGACCGGCTAACTTCTGACTTTCATGCTTCGCAAGATTCGCAGTTTCCGATTGGTAGAACCCTATAATCCTCGGCTCTCGTTAAATCTGAGTTATTAGGGCTTCCGACCTTTAAATTGCCGCAACTGTAAGCTTTCGGTGGACTATATATCCTGTAACTCAGGATTTGTAGCTTCTACTCTACAAACTTTCGAATCCCGAGTCTTTCAGTTTACAGGTTTTGTGGTCTCTCGATTCTAGTGTACCACTAAATACCAGCATGCTCGGCCATTGAGTCCGCAGCTTGTTGGTTTTCAAGTGCGTGAGAATTTGCGGTCGAGAGACTATGTATGATATCAAAAATGATTTCAGATACACCGGAATATAATAAGGTAACCTAAGATTCTTCCTCTTTACAATTCATTTTTAAAATTCCTTTTACTCGTCTCGAATCTAGTTTACGTCTTTATTTTTTCTTTGAGAACACTGCCATTTTCGGTCACCAATCTCTATTAAAAATTGTGTTTCACGAAATAGGAAAACAGAATATATTGACACAACAAAGATTACAGTAAAGAATATAATGTAGCTCTTTCCAATTTGTTTTTTATTTC
Source organism: Lasioglossum morio (assembly GCA_916610235.2). Lineage (NCBI taxonomy): Eukaryota > Metazoa > Arthropoda > Insecta > Hymenoptera > Halictidae > Lasioglossum > Lasioglossum morio. The sequence continues at coordinate 758,911 of OU744331.1, forward strand.
GGAAGAATGAAAACGTGGATCGTCCGAGGTTTTTCAGAAAATTATGTTTTAGTAAATTGGCAAATGGGAAGGATTGGGTGGAATAAAGGGGGAAAAGTATATTCGAGGGAGCAGGCGATAACGATGAGCTCGAAACGGTCTCGCGACTGTGTGGATGCGCTAATTAGCGTTGCAGTTACGACATAATCGCCTGTACTTTGTTTCCATTTAGTAGACTTTTTGCAACGGCTCCTGAGCTGTTGCTCATCTCCCCCTTATTTTCCCTCGTTTGCCCAGGCCGCAAAATTTTTACTTTCGCCCGTTTTAGCTTCTTTTAATTGTTCCGCGCTTTTTCCCGTCGCGGATATACCGCTTGTCTTGAGCCTCGTGGAAATTAAACGTTCGCTTCACTCCCTGTAATTCTGCATTTCTGTCCGAAATATCAGTTTAATGGGGAAAAACGGTCGCGGGGGGAGGGCAGAATTACTCGGCAAATTACGGGAAGAGGGATTTTCTTGTTGAACAGATGAATTCGAGCAACTGGAAACACTTAAAAGCGTCGTAAAAAGGTCCTCGAGTAACACGATTCTCGTCTATTAAACGTAACAGTAAATAAATCCACGAGATCCACCATTTCTGCTTTTACAACAGCGTTTTGCGAAAACTTCTTGGAAAACGAGAGAAAATAACAATCTCAGACATTATAAATATTTTCTGAATTTCTATTCTCTCATTTTACGTAGTCAATTTAGCAGAAAGCAAGAAAGAATGAGATATCCTTGTGGAACCGTTTCGAACGTCAATTTTTAATTAATTTCGTTAAATTTTGTTGTCTATCTTTATTTGAGACCACCTTGGCGATTGAATAATCAAGCAGGATTTGTTATTGCACGTGGATAAAGTCTGCGGGTACAGCTGGTATCGTATAAAACGCAGCATCGTTTCGGAAAGAATTCAGGAAAATTGTTAAATTTTCCAGCGTTTACGCGAGAGTGCCCCCTAAAATTTTGACCCGGCGACAAAGGAGGTTTGCATAAATGTATCACGAGTCCAGTTATTAGATCTCCATATTTCGCGAGCGCTGAAACTGTTCTCGGTTCCCATATAGAAGCCAGCGCAAAGAATCCTGCTCGTATTATCCTTACAAGAAGGATTCCATCTCGCTCGCCGCAATTTCATGCCGTCTTTCAATTCTCGTCTACCGTCCCCCATTTATATTCTGCCCGTGCGCATCCTTTCTTCAGCTTTACACAAAAAGGTCTCTGCGAAATCAAGCGGTATATGTTTACAGAACAGAGTCACCGTGGATAGAAATCCACCGTGTTCCCGGTAGACGTGCCGCGAGATGAAGAAAATAGCTTTACGGAAGTTCACCGGGAGCTTACATCGTGGAAACCGTTCTTTAACTCCCAAAAGAAGATTTTATGAAAAATTTATTCAACGTTATCGTTGTGGAATGTCTTTTTACGAATGGCTATCCGAATATTCCTTGTTAGTCACGATTAAAATAATTATTAGTAATCATCGTACAAACAAACAGGTGGTGACTCAACATGCAGAAACAATTTTTTCAATTCCACTTACTGCAATTATTGGGCTACTCCGAACATTTTTGAAAACTTACATATTAGATGGTTGAAATTGTCTGGAGATTATTCATTTCTCTACAAGAACATTGCGTTTTTGTCCCTTCAGAAGGGACAGTCTAACGAGGCAGAGTAAAATCTGCAATTTCGAACGATATGTCAGGGCAAATTAGGAATCGGTAACACCGTGAAAGTGGCAAACGCAGCGGCGCGTTAGAGAAGAGACTCGAGTGGGGAAGGTAAACGGGAGAAGTAAAAACCATAAAGGATGAGCAAAGGTAATAATGGAGGGAATGAATAGTGAAACGGGGGTAGTAAGGGGTGAGTTGCGAGTCTGTAGAGTGGTGGGGATAAGAAAGTAAGCAAGGGAGTGGACGAGGATCAGGAAGATCCCCCTCGAGGAGAAGAGAAGACGAGACAAGGGAGAGGGGTATAAATAAAGAAGGAAAAGACGGGGGAATGGCGAGAAGAGAGAGGGTGAGAGAGACAACGCGACCAGGCTAGAGATTTCATCGAGAGAAACAGAGATGGTTCACGGAGAAATCGAGAGAGAAAGAGAGAGAGAGAGAGAGAGAGAGAGAGAGAGAGAGAGAGAGAGAGAGAGAGAGAGAGAGATAGAGAGAGATAGAGAGAGAGAGATGGAAAGACGGAGAAAGAGGCCGGTGCGGAGCAAGTCGAGGGAAATTAAGCAATTAGTAACTTTGCACCGCAGCAGCTCTCAGCGAGATTTGATTATGTTTTCGGTTTAAGCACTCCGAAGCGAGGCGGCCGCCCCCTCGACCGTTCATCCCTTCGAGAGAATTCGCCAGTGCTTTCAAGAGGTCGACGTATATCTCCAGCCGCAAACTAAAGGGGTAATACGTGCCTGGAGGACCGCGCGGGATTCTGTTTCTTCGTTTCCCTGCTCGTCTTCCACCGAGCCCCGGCCCCTGTCATCCCCTATTGTTCTTCGATTCCCGCTTTACTCCCTTATTGCATTTCCTCGGTTGTTCGGAGGGGCGGGGAATACCGAACGGGCACATGGTCAACGATGAAAACCGTCGTGACAATTGCCGGCGAAGACGTAGGACTCTGCGAGGCCTGAGATATTGGGGGACGCGCTGCGCTGCCTATCCGCCTTACTTACTGCTGCCTCTGGCTCGCTCGATTAATTTGAATTCCTGCTTCGAACACTGGCTTATCGATTTTTCGAAACCGGAAATGTATCAGGGAACTATTCCTTTTGTAAGAATCAGTTTACGCGATGATACAAAGACCTTTCCACGAGCATCGTTCTCGAAACTTTTATGCCTGACATTTTTCTCATTAAAATGATACCAGGATCGACACAGTTTCACCTCGATAAAGTAGAACCTCTGTTATTACAATCAGTGTATAAAATCATCTGTTAATAAACTGTTACAATACGTTAATGCAGTTTGCGAGCACGTTGTTAACCGATAACTGTATTACTATCCGAAATATAGATACTACTGTATGTACCGTCGATTAAAGAAGTATAATAAACACGATGCGAATTTGATCGTGTCTGGCATCACTTTAACCAGAAAAACGTCGCGGATGTGTTCGTGGTGAAGGGTTCGTCGAGATATAATAAGAAACAAATGAGATTAGTCCCTAAATTTGACTTACCGAGGGGCGACGAGATTACGGAACTTTTCGCACGTATCGAGAGATTACATCGCGCTGTACATTTGTCGGTATCATTTCAATCTTGAGCCATTTCTTGGGCCGTTTCTCGGCAAGCTGTCTATCCTCCCCGTGGTCCAGCCATTCTGTCTGCTAAACCACTTTGGGAAGACCGAGGGCAGGGCAGGAAGAACCTATGGGGCGGCGCTCGCGAGAGGAAAAAAGAAGAGGACGAAGAGGAGACAAGCAGGCAGGCAGGCACGGCACGGCACGATCCTCCTCACGACGCAGGAGAGAAATTGCGCGCGAGGGAGAGAATCTTTCCCGCTGTCGCCAAGTGTTATTCCTTGTCCTCCGGGTCGCCTCGATTCCATTTCGTGGCGGTCCCCCGTCGTCGTCTTCCTCTTGGTAGTGTTCGTCGGGTGCGGTTGCACCACGGGTCCAAGGACAAATAGATTGCACTTGCCAGCGCGCGCCAGCAGAGCTAATGCTCGCGTACACACGGCTACAAAGCGCTACAGCTTTATTCGACGATGGTTTCTTAACGACCCAACCAGCCAGGGAACACGTATGCCTCCGAAACGACGGCTGATTGCGACCCGCGCCGCCAACCGGGACCTGCAAGAATTCGCCTAATTGCGCCGGAATCCAATTGCTTCGGCCTGCTTCCCCGACGAAAATACCGCCGAGACCGTTTGCCGGACTATTTACACTTTGACGTGCGCTCGCTGCGAAATGTGTCAATGGCTGTTAGCCGCTGAAGCGACCAATTTCTTCGGAGATAGAGGAAATTAGCGACGCGCGGTCGAGAAATTGTTTCAGGCCAGCAGATTCTAGATCATGACAGAAAGTAATCCTGTTAGACAACCTGATTATTCATCGGATATTTCGAAACGTTACTTGAAAAGACTTGAGCTCTGTGGCAGTAAATGTACCGTGTCTCTAAACAATATTTCTGGTGCATTCAAATAATATTTATAAGTACTCTTTTCTAAACAGTTTCTTTATCATGTGGGAGTGTATTTTTCTTGAAGTGAAACTTCTTTGCTGAGGGTTACAATTTTCTGATCCAACGGAAGTCGATGTTACGCAAGTCGAAAGTCGGCGCGAAAATTTAAACGGAGAATAAACGGTTAAAAATAATTTCTTACCCCGACGGGATTCGAACCCCGGTCTACCGCTTGGTATTTTCTTTGTCGACCATTGTTCATGTTGAAGGGGTGAAAATAGAAGTGCCTTCGAGAAAGTTCTTCCGAAGTGTAATCTAAAGATAGACACGTTTGGGAGACACTGCTACAATGTTCGAATCGTCTTTTGATATTAAAAATTGAAACATTCGAGACGGAGATCCATTTTCCATTGTGTTCGTCGCAATTCCACGCGGTACGAAGTGACCGTCGTTCCGGCGCGATTTTACGACTTACACAGCGACCGGAAAAAAGGAAAGGAGAAAAATTCGCAAGCGGAAAATTGCAATTTCGCGAACGGCCGCGAGCACCAGCTCGTTACATCAAAATTCTTGACCGTGTTTGCGCGACGAGCGGTCGCGCGCGGCGCATTTCGCCGCAACTCATCAAAATTCTTGCCTACGCTCTCCTCTCTCCACCGAAATTCTCATTGATGCACCAACGGTGCGGCCGCCGCTGACTCCTTTCGTTATTTCGGCCAAGCGGTCGCTTTCCTCGGGGAAGAATGTCGCAATTTCGATCGGCGCGCGCGCCCCGAAAACAACCGAACGGAGAAGAAGAAGAAGCCCTCGTTCGTTACGCCGATTACGTCCTTCCGAGCGAACCCTCATTTGCATCCGCGAGACGGTTCCCTTTATTTAAATCTGCCCCGGTCGGTCGTACGAACTCCGGCCAATTCGTCAAGATAACGAACGTTTTCTTTTTCCTTTTCCTATCCCCATCCCCCACCTCTCTCGAACTCGTTGCTACTCTACTAAATTAGTCGCAGTGGCCCTCCGCCGAACCACCCTCTGCGCATTTTTGCTAGAAACTGGTCGAAACGTTACACACAGCCTGTCACTGTATCGACGGCGCAACCGTGGAGGGGGTGATCAGTAAAAAATATACAGCACACCCAATTCTCTTTTTACATGGTAAATATGTTCACAAAAACGCCGTACAAAAATTATTACGTGCGCTTTTTCTATCTTGGGAGATAGCTAAACTCGCACCTTGATGAAATTGTTTGTACGACATAATTGTTAGTGAACTGTATTGGTTGGAGTGAATCGATACTCGATAAGTTTACTGGTTTTATTTAGAAACTTGCTCGAGATGAACGTTGCGATCTAAGGCAATTGCTAATTGTGATAGTCGTGCACCGCAGTCCGCTCCTGGTATTTATGTGTTACGCTGGGGCGTTACAAGGAGTCCTGGTCGCTAATTTGTTGTTCGAAAAAGGTGGGTCGGGATTGTTTTTACAAGTGAAAAGTCGAAATTTCTAAATGGTCCTGGAGTGATCCACGAAGATAACGTTACTATTGACTATAGCGGGTAATAAGAAAAAAAGGGTGCTGTAAAATTAATGGGTACTTGTTGAATTGCGGGCTCTAGAAATGAACCCGACTCTGAAATAACTTACAATAAAATCTTTCAATTGATGAAAGGATGCTATAAAATGCTATAAAAAAGAAGGTTCTGTTCGCTATGCGACAAAAACATTCTAATAGAGAGTGAATCCAAAATATATTTGCACCGTTCTAATTCCTGTCGATAAAAGATGCAATTCTAAATATAATTATTTTCTCCGTTACTCTTTCTCTCCATTATTTATTTCATACGTGAAAATACGTACTTCCGTATCGCACAAACTATGCAAACCGATATCGATGGATAAAAGTATGCGTGGCATTTGCCTTCCATTAAAATTTCCATATCGAATGTTTACAATAATTTTCGATCTCTCGACGATACTCCAGAATCTCGACGGGCTGAAACCGATCTCGATCCAATCAAACTCATTTCACGGTAATGCACGATTGTATGTAAAAGAAACGAAAATATGGATAAGCGAAAACGATTGTAGCCAGTTTCGATTAAGGAAACATACGCGCGAATAATTCTATTAATAACGTTCGTTCGTTTCGAAAAATACGAATCGACAGTTCCAATTTTCCGCAACCCAGTGACACCGGCCCCGCCTTGGAAAATACAATAACGGATGCGGCGAATGATCAAAGTGGACAGCGAGAGAACTGCGACAGTGTCTCATGGGCTTAATTTTTCGCGCGCGGGTAACGTCGCTCGCTGGATTCACTGAAAGGGTTACATTGTAACGCATCGGGCACTCACGGCGTCGACGTCGTCGTCGTGACGCGCCGCGACGCATACAACGTCGGTTCTTGCGCGACGGCCTTTGCACGCGACCCCTTTTTCCGTGGAATCTTTGTCTGCGAGCGAAACAGCCTTGTCAGCCGAGGAGGAGGGGGCAACTGGGACGACGAATATAGTGGCATTACGGGCTTTATTTGCGGTACGAGGACCGACTGCAGTCACCGGAAGAGCACTACGCCCACTCACCCACCCACCCACCCATACACACACACACACAACACACTCACATGCCTGTACCGGTATAATTGAACGACGTTCATCTTCCAGACAGTGGTAAAACGAGAGCTCCGATATACACGCGACGTTGGTCAGTGTGGCTCTTTCCTGTCCGTCGTTCGTTCGCTCGGTCGGTGTATTTGTTCGTTTTACATCTCCTTCTTTTTTAACCGTGCTCGAAATGAACTTGTTGCATTTTTCCTGAAATTCTTCTCTCGAACTTCTTCGTTTCGCTTTCAGGAAAATACAGAGCGTTAGCAACCATTCTGTACATAAAAAATTAAGTCGAAAGAATGTAGTTTCTCACCTCTGGAAATATTCCATGTGCCATCTAACTAATACCGTGGTGCTCAAGGTGGTTCGGAAACCCACCTTTCAAACTAAACTGTAGCTCCCGTCGCGAAATAATTCTCATAGAAGAATTGAAAAGCGACGTTAAATAAGGTAAAAACAAAAATGTTGTTTCTTTGGAGGCTTTTGTTTTCCAGAGAATCGAGTTTGAAACATTCGGAGAATGTCTGACCATGGCCAAGCAATTCTACTTGCTGCAGATTGGAATGTACACCAAGGGTATCCAAGCGGAGAATGAATAACATGCGAGATCTTATCGTATATTAAACATTGACCGAAGTAAATGCTGGCAATTTTTCCCTTTCACTGTTCGCAATTGACGAAGGTACGAGAGTACGAATAGCAGCACCGAGAGCACCAATCATGGCTCGAATAGGATAATCGTGCACGAGAACGACGAGCCCGAGTCTGTCCACGCGGTATTGGCCGAGCGAATCCCGGGGCCCATCCCATCGCGACGAATATAAACGACAAAGGGTCGCCGCGTTGGCGGACAAAATGGCATCGCGTGTAAGTCCACAGTGTCGTTGGGCATAGACGCCGGCATAGGCCGGAGGATTCGGTTCTCCGCAACCCCCAGGTGCATCAAGGGTTCTGCGGCGATACGAGAGGGGGTTGGATGCAAATGAAGCGGGGCAGGGGGATGAAACCAGAAGACCAGAGAGAGATAGAATGATAGGAGGAGGAGGAGGAGGAGGAGGAGGGAAGGGGTGAGCGAGAGAGAGAGAGAGAGAGAGAGAGAGAGAGAGAGACAGAGGCTAATATAACGCGAGGAATAGAACTCGGTAGACTCGGTTAATTAACGGAACCCACATGGGACAGGTCCGCGTTCTGTCCAGGCAGTCTCGTCTCCTCTTTTAACCCTTTCACCGCACCCCCACCCTCGAAGCCTTCACCCCTGCCACGCCGCAAATACAGCTGCGAGAGGGCGTACGTAAATAACTTGCGCGTCCCTTATCCGGCTTTGCTCGTGCCGAACCGGCGTGGCATGGCGTGGCGCGGGAATGAAAGAGGCGAAGGTGGACGACGACAGAGGGTGGTAGATAAAGCCTCTCTCTCTTCTCTCTCTCTCTCTCTCTCTCTCTCTCTCTCTCTCTCTCTCTCTCTCTCTCTCTCTGTTTCCCTTCCTCTGTCTTTCGACGACTAGGGGAGAGAAACGGAAGAACCGAGGGCGAAGGAAACTCCGTCCGGCGCTTAATTAAAGAAATCCTTGTTTACTGCTGGTCGACGTCGGCTCCTCGCTTTGCTTCAGTTCGTTACGTAACAGGTGTCGTGAATAAGTAATTTAGGTGCCAGTCTCGAGGAGCCGTTCGAGAATTCCATTATGTATTTATTGACATTTACGATCGTCGACTCGGCTCAGGAATTCCCGTGTTCTGCAGCTGTACATGCGGCCGGAGATTCGCTGGAATTTTTATGGGGAATCGCCTCCCCTTGTTACCCGATCATTAGAACGGTCTATCCAGTGCGATATTGTTCTTTGATGTTGATTGCGAATTTTGTCTGCGGCCGCATTGGACAATGATACAAGCTATTGAAATTATACGCGATTCAATTATTAGAATGGTATTTATGTTGGTAAGAGTTTATGTTTGTTGCGACGAGCCTGGTCATTGTTTTTACTGCCAGGGTCACACCGTGATTTAGACGTTTCGAAACCCTTGGCCCAAATAAATCAATCACGCTAGCAAATAACCGGAGGCGAAATGGTCCCTGTGAAGGGACAAGTGGGAGAAAGTTCTTCGTCGTTGGAATCTCTCCCGCTAGAACTTTGTCCACCTCTCACCCTTTGAAAAAAGCTTGCCGAAGTTGGAATCGAAAAAAATTCGACCAGCTGTGACCGAGTGTTCAGAGCTTTAGACATTCCATACGTTCATTAATGTAGTATGAAATTTTTGGTACGGTTGTCTTCTTGTAAATTTTTCGGATTCTTTGAAACAAGAAATATAATAATTGTCGAAATAAAATTAATTTAACCCGTATCGATTGTCCGAAACTTTAAACAATTCATTTGGGAATTTTTGTGGAAGAAATTATTACTACGATTTTTTCTGGGGACATTGTTAAAGTTGCAAAAAAATTGAATGCATCGAGTTCAGAACGTTAAACGCTTCATGTCTGGTAAAATATTGATTTTCATAAATGTTTATGTAACATCGGAGACTGGTTCTTCCAAATGAAAAAGAATATTTTACAGGAGAAATAGCTGACTGCTGGATCCTCGTCGATTAAGCATTTTCCACTTCTGCCAGTCAGGACTTTAAATCCCTAAGATATTACACCCCTTTCTATAACTGTCTGCAGGTTGAAGACAGATTTGACAGTTTGGATGATGAATGCGGGAAACGGGAGTCGAATGACCTCGCGCAGATGCAAGTAATGAAGATATTGAAGCGCGCAGTCTGCAGCACGATTCCCCCAGCGAAACCTTCTTCAAAAATTCCAAATGAAATTTTTCTCGCGAATACTTTAATTCGCAAGAAAATCCAATTTTTACGCTAATGCGAGTTTGAATACCTCCCAACACCATTCTCCCAGAAACCGAGAGTCTCGTTTCAAAAAAGAATTATCCTTCATTTTTCGCTTGTGCTACCATAAAAGAACGCGTGCGCAGTGTTGCTATGAAAAGGTGAATTAAATCACATAATCTTTTTAGTTATATGCCCGCTGCGAACAAGAAACATCATGACCCGCGGATTATTATATTTTTCACCCGAGCCATTTTTCCAGCAAACGATTTTACTTTTAAATGGCTTCTCTTTCGAAAAATCTCTCTCTTTCTCTCTCTCTCTCACGAAAAAATGTCTATATCCTCTAATATTTTCCCGTGTCTTTTTTCGCTCGAGTACTCTCTCTACATAAAATATTCGCCGGTCTCGTTTTGCATATTCATAAGCTCCGGCCGCACCCTGTTATTGTCAATGAAATATTTTCTTTTAATTTGAATCCTGACATTTTTTCCCTCGTCGATAATATAGAGAGTGATCGGTGACTGGTGATACAATCAGTGCCGATTGCACATTAAAAAATAAATGGAAAATCATTATTATTACTACTATGCTTTGAAAATATATATTCTTTTTTCATAAAATTAAAATTTATAGAAATCTGAAAAGTACTTGACTTACACAAATGCTTGCAAACTCGTCGGATATTCAAAGTCGACTATCTCAAAAACGGTAGCTCGTACGAAAAAAATTGTATTGTATATTTTTCATTTATTTTTTAATGTAGAATCGCCTCGTATTCGGTTGTACCGACAGATCATTCTGTACTCTCGCTGATAGGGTTCAAATCCGAGTCCGAGGGCGCAAAGGTAAACCGAAGAGCAACCTTTGTTTCTTGTATCGTCGCACCGGCCCTTTAGCAACGGCAAAGGGAAAGGGCCGACAGACTGAACCCAGGTTTCCTGTCCATTCGTTGTGTAAACTTACACTGGCTCTTTCGCTCGGCGCACCTCCACGGAGAAATAACATGGAAATTCTCTGCCGCGTTCCTGTGTAACCGGACTAGGAAAACCGGTCGAAAAGCTGTCGTCCAGTGCTTGATGACGGATCTGGACGTTTTCACATGTTTGTACACATTGTTTCCTCGGAAATTTGCTTTGCAGAAACACCGCAATTCGATGCTCCAATCTTTCATCTGCCGCAACAAATATCTCTCTCTCGTGCCATGGATGTTTGTTCTTCGAGTGCAGCTCAAGTCTTTATGCAAACTCACATTTTCATACTTGATTTTCTAACAACTAAAATGGAGAATAATCAGCTTCTTTCATGATAATAGTATTACTTTATCATTCACGATCGTCTAAAACTGTTAATCGTTTAATCGAGAACTTCGTGGTTTTTTACAAGCATCGATAAATGCATTTTGTCAAGGTATATACGTTAGCACACGTTTTTCCTTATTTATAATGTCTATTTTGTCCACACTTGTATTTTCAGTGGTTCGTTGAGAGAGTCGGAAGTCAACTTATTTTTCAGAAAACCATCGAAACGCGTGATATCGAACAGTAATTATTATCAATTATTGTGGAAAATCAACGTAGCACGATTTCCCAGGAGGTAATATATTGAATGATTGACTTTCCCATCAAAGGGACTTGATGTGGAATAAATGTGTGACTTAATTAAATGTTTAAATACGGTGGATACGCATAAAATTCGCAGTCTAATTATGAGAAATACGCGGACAGAGCTGGCGGAGGCCAGGCGAGATACAAATTTTCGATAAATTTCGTAAGCCGTCAATCGCCGCGTAATTAACTTCCGGTGACAATAGGGCCCGCGCGTTCCCTGTTCACGGAGCTGCAGACCGGAGCGGCGCGGCGCGGCGCGGCGTAACGCCGAACGGAAACTTGACGGTGTATCAATTATCCGCGAACTATGAACGCCGTGAAAGCATCGATTCTCAATTATTATATGCCCGTGGCCGCGGATCTGCCGCTGCGTCAGCGAGAATACCCTGGAAGGGGACTAATTAATCGCGCTACGTCGACCCGCCATTCGCCGTATCTCGTTCATCTAGCTAGCTGTGCATAGTGTTCCCAGTAAAATGTACACGATGTTTACAAATTTTCAAGCATCCTGTAATTAAGAGCCCCTTCCTCATTTAATGTTTCAACGCTTCTCAACGCGGACGCTGCCACACGCGAGAACATCCGCAGCAGTGAAATCCAATGTCAGCCTTTCCGAATCCAATAATTACACCGTGGATCTCTATACAAAAATAAAAATTATACGCATTCTTCGTTTTTTCTTTAATAATGATTTCAAGCCGTACACAATTTCTATCAAAGCTGTGTAATCTTTCGAAATTTTAAATGAAACAGATTATTGATAGAGATGCATTAAAGGGAAATTATTCAACTGATCTATTCTTCTTAATATCATAAATACAAATAATTAGTATGAGATATTCCGTGGCTAGTAGAATTTCCCGAAGGATAAACGTAGTTATCCATGCTTGATTAATTACAAGAGACCAGGAGACGCAATACTTTTCTGTGGTTTCCTCCAAGAAAAAATTCACCTCAGCTGGTAAAACTTGAGGAGGACCTTTTCATTTACGAAAGTGACTGTCACTTAGGAGACGAATTAAATGGGACGGAATACTAAACGACTGTTTTAAACTTTTTCAGACGTTCCAAGGTTTCTTGCCTCGGACCTAGTTTTTCTTTATTAGCTTTCTCTCGGAGAAAGAGCAGATCTTCGTGCAAAATGAAAATTGTTTGCATCAGTCCCAAGAAATAGGAGCTAAATAAAGAGTTCTTTCTTTAAACATTTCGATCACTCGACGATATTACGTTGATTTAAATTCATTTAGCACTGTTTAGTCAGAACGTGATAGTCAATGAGCGAACTTCAATGGTAGAAATAGTTAAGCGACAGCCTCGTAAACGAAAAAGGTGAACAACCAAAAAATCTAATTTCTAGTTTTATAATTCAATATATATAAGACAGTTATCTACCACGCACGATTTTTAAGATAAACTAGAAATTGTTTCTCTGTAAACAAAGTGTTATTTCTTTATTTATTATACGATAATATATCACAGTAATTATGTACACTATGCACAATCCTACCTGTAAACGATCACCAAATAAAAAAAAAATATATATATATATATATATTTTTTCAATTATCAATCAACAGTTCGCAACTCCGAAGAAAAATACTTTCATCCCTTCCGATCGTTTCTCCCGAATCCATTCGCGAGTGTCTCGGTAACCCAATTTCCACCCTTGTCGATCGTCGACGTCCCCGGGTATCATACGATGGATGTTTCGTGTTTATTAGATCCCGATTTATTAGATCGTAGCCCCCATCATCTGGATCTCCTCGTTTTTTCTCGGTCCCGAGCGGAGAGAATAAGCACACGTGTTCGCCGGATGCTCGGGTTACACAGGGGTTGGCTCTCGAGTAAGACAATGCTTCGGTGTATCCGAGCCGAGGAAATGAGATTTATATTAATTTCTGCAGCCGTCGCGGGAGTACGCGACGCCGCGCCGACGACGCCCGTTGTCGTTCGCGAACCCACCCCTTACCGTCGCGCGCCCTACCACGGCTTCAACCCTTTCTCGCCGCATCAATCCCATACTCGCACGAACCGACAGCCGGAGATTTCTCTCCAGCGAGCGTTCACGTTCCGAATGTTACGCGCTCGTCCTTAATTCGATTGGGTCGCGTTTCTCCGTCGACGACCGGTCGATTTAATAGCGTCACGCTCCGGCGAGATGCGTTTCATTACACGGACCGGTTACAGTGCATCTGCGCGTCTCGGGCTAGATTACTCTACCGAATGCAGTCGGTCTTCTTCCCTCTGTTTTCAACCCTCGCCCCGAGAACCATTCTTATAACAACTAGACCATGTATTTTATGGATTTTATGACGAAAATAGGTAGGCGCAATTTCACACAGCGGAAAGACTAAAATAATTTCATTGTTCGCTGCAACAACTCACTTCAACTTTTTTAAATATTGTCTGCATCAATTGTCAGACTCGATTGCCAAAATTTTTTCGAAGTTATTTAATTATTCAATGCTTCCAATTGGTCCCAGGAAATTATTCTGTTTAAAAGGGCGTACTTGTGGCATTGCATGTATAAGTATTCCCACGAATCTATCATTATAATTTCTCAATAATCGTGGAACAAGTATCTGGAACTTACTGGTGGAAGCTTTAGTGTTAAATTGCACCTGCTCAGTTTCGTCACGCGTGTATAAAATCAACAGCCTACTAATGGCAAGTTAACACGAGCGAAATTATAGTTACATCGGTGTCGCAAGAATGGAATTGTGCTGGAGCGTGCATCGAAAGGTCGTTCGCGTATCCAAACAGCCCGCAGCGACAATTCCCGGTCTTATAAACGTAAATTCGGGGCCGAGTGTCGTCTCCGTGCAGATTACGACGCTGTTCCACGGTGAAATTACCATTTTGCTGCGAAAGTGGCGTATGCTCGATGCCGCGAGAAAAGGGGGCAGGTTGCTATCGTTGTCGTTATCATTGCTCGAGGATAGCGCGAATTCGATGCCAAAACGGAAGCTCGTTCTCGGCGTTGTCGAGCACGGTTCGGCGTTTGGCATACTTCGCGGGCTTTGAGACTCGGGCCGGGCTTTTCCAGCGCAGTAAACGCGTTCCTCGACTCGTAATGCGCACGGGACCAGCCGCGAAAAGAGCCGCGAACTGAAAACAATACCATTCGCTGCACCGACCAGCGTGCCGTGTTTTCACGCACAACGGAAAGGTATCTGGGTGCACTACCGTGCACCAGCCAAGTTCTCGCACTACCTCCTTTTACACGAAACAACTTAGCCGTTTTTAGAGGCTTGTAACTCGGCACTGGAGGCAGATGGAGAGATGTAATTTCGTACACTTGTTAAATGCTATCGTGTCTCAATATTGACAAAACATTAATCTTTCAACATTAATCGGTTCCGAGATATAGCACCTCAAAAATCGCTAAATTTCTCACTGATTGACTGACTGATTATCAAAACTTTTTGGGTACTTCCCATTGAGCTACAAACTTGAAATATAGTACATAGCTCCACCATAATAATATAAGTCCGAATATTGTGGACTTAGGAGAACAAATGTGCGGATAAAATAAACGGCTTATCTGACGATTCTAAAACTTATCCTGTCCCTTTTTTGGTGTTCAACATGAAAACAATAGACACACGGTGTTCGAAAAGTAAATAAAAGTAAAAGAAAATAGAGTAGCAAATACCGAGTTTGTGAGAGCGATGTTTGAATAAATTGGAAAGTAGTAGTAATTACCTGATTCTGCCACAGTGGTCTTCAACGGATCTGCAACGTTTAAACAGCGTCAGAACAATGGAGTCAGTCACACTTTTTAATTTCACTATTTAATCTAATCACGGTAACAACCAACGCGGTTGACAAGGCGCCAACCAAACCAAATTCACATAACCAAACAAGTGCGTGTGCTCGCTACGACTTTCGCGTATATTATGAAGCCGCGATCGAACCCTTGCGGCCGATTGTCACCGAAGATCGGCGATGGCGCCCGAACTGGGATGGGCCTGTCCGAAGTAGTTAAACGATTAAATAAACCCCGTAATTACACGCAATCAAAAAAAAAAGGTTCAAGTACCCAAATTCCATTGAGTTTAACGAGTGGTATCACGATCACAAAAAAAAGTCAACTTTTCAACAAACAACGTTTCACCTTGAAACGCGACTCATTCAGTGGCCAGCAATTGTGTAGGTTTTTCACTTGGGAAAAATGTGAAACGATTTGAACGAGGTTGACGGTGTCGAAGGGCCTCGGACACCGAATTCCACTCGAAGGGCCAAGGACGCACGTTGCGAGAGGAAAGTCCCAGAACAATCGGGCCGGTGCAAGGCGTCGCGTCGTGCGTGTGCAGCTCACCTGAACACGTGACCATAATTCCCCGGGGGTTGGTTTGCGGTGGTGGTCGAGGGGGTGGAAGGGCCAAGACAGGGCACATGTACACGTGCGTGAGCCGCAGGAACGGAACGGAACGGAACGGAACGGAACGGTGGTGCGCGGCAAAGCAGAACACGTGACCGGCTTACGTAACGTAACTCCTATTGTAATGCGCAATGACAACGCCATATATTAGCTCGGGTTTGCCGGAGAGAGACGGTGTTGCTATGTCGTTGCCAGGTAGCGCGTGTCGGAATCCCCTTCCTCCGCAAACCCGGGGCTGCGTCGACTAAAAGATTCCACGTCTCGCAACAGAATCGTCGACGCGGCTAAATTGCGTTCCTCTACGAGCTCTTTGCGAAATATCGCGAGGACCTGCGAGCACACGTGTGCTCCACTCGCGGCGACACCTGGAGAACGAATCTCCTCTTGTTTCCCTGACCCTGTGTACCGCCTTCGGGCTGCGACGATAGGCTTTCGACGTAAATCCCGACAAGCAAGATACAGCCATAAAAGTACAGTGACTAAATTTGTTATACACCTCGTTTGTCTCTCGAATCAATTTTTTCGACGATACTTCTATAATTATACATTAAATCTTGCAATTGATTTTCAACTAACTTCCCGATGAGCTAGAGACTTGAAATTGGAAACATAGCTCAGAACTGGATGACAATGCAATATTATTTATTTAGGCACAGTTTGGATCGTGTATCCTCGTTTAATGCACGATTTAGTGGAGCCTCGACTATGTGAAATCTTCAGTGATTTGTACAACGAATTATTCTATGATTCTACTTCACCGTGGATTACACAAGCAAACATGCTCGGAACAGCGTCGTGTTTGTACTCGTTTCAATCGGCGAAATGTCACGAATACTAAACAGCTCGAATGCCGAGATTATTCTGATGGAACTGATGAAATTCCTTCGGAGATAAGGACGTTGTCGATTCGAGGAACTCGGTGTTCGCGTTCTCGCGCGAAATATTACGTATGCGTCGCGACGAGGCGCGCCGGTCGAAAGGCGAAAGGATTAGTATGCCGCGCAAAATAAACCATTCCGGTATGCACAGTTAGAAAAATTAGTTCTATCTGGGGTCGAGGCATCTGATATACAACGCACGCAAGCCTGCCAACCGGAAGCAACGGAGAAGGAAGCGCGGAGCCGGGAGGCGCAAAGCCCCCAGAGGGCAACAATTGTGCATTCATCGGGCCAAGGGGCCTCTAATTAAAACGCATTGTTTATATTCTTTGCAGGAAGCTTCTCCCGCTAACCCCCGTACCTCCCTTCGACCCCCTAAAAGCCGACTAGACTAGCGTTTCTCGTCATCCCACGGCTCCCAGGGGTTCTCTTACGCAAACTTCCGTTTTAACTCGTTCGAGATAAAGCTGAACGGATATCGTTGGCTACTTCGGAAACGTTCGGACAAACAATCGGGCCGGGCCCGCGTTAACTTCGCTCGGGACGCTCCTTCTGAGACACTATGGCTGTTGCTAAACCCAGGGGAATGTGGACTCCAGAGAGAAACACAGGATATTTTATGGTTGCCGGACCGTGGCGACGATCGTCGCACATGAAAATGCAGATCTAGGCTTTCCGGAGGATTTAGGGACGTTTAAGTACCAGTGGTGGTAGTCGAAATCGTGTCACGATTTCATATTTTTAGCAATCGCATTTTTTATCTTAACCCTTAAATGCACGATATTTTGTTTACAGTTTCTATTTATGCCTATGCATTCTATTAACCGTTAAATGCATTGTGTTGCCGTTTGGATAGGCATAAATAGAAACTGTAAACAAAATATCGTGTATTCAAGGGTTAATTTTCATGTTTGCATCCTCCTTGTGAATAATCCATTAAATAATAATTTATAATATTGATTTTAAGCCTTACGATCATCGGTGTTAGAGTTGATTGTTTGTTTAAACTAGGAAACATTATTGTAAACGCAGGGTTGGAGGTAATCACGGCGAAGACCGGTCGCCGATAGAAAAATCGTGGGAGTTCGGTGTATGGCAATTAGTGGGAAATTGGATGCAGGGCGATACGTTTCACGGCGACGAATTACGTTCGTGACTGAATGAGAAAAGATGGCGACGAAGATCGAGGGTGGCGAGGAAAACGAGAGAGAAAGGGGAGAACGAGGAAGCGTGGCCAGCGCGTTTGAATCGGATTTGCCTGGGACTTTCATTTCGCGTCCCCGTAACTCGTGCCGAGGGTTCGCGACGTCGCGTCGACGGACGTGCCCCGACGGCCACTTCCCTTTTTCTCGCCGAGAATTACCGTTTCGATACAAATCGTGGCCACGTCTCGACTGCGACGGAACTTCTTCTTCTTCTTCTCGATTTTACTCTCGGCCAATCGACCGCCGTAATTCTCGCTGAAATTTGCAAAATCTGCTAAAATCTGCTAAAATCAAATTCGGACATTCATAGGAATGGTTACAGAAAGACAAAAATTATGAACATTGCTGTATCACTAACAATTCTTTAAAATAAATGGAACAGGATTGGCTGAAGCAAATGTCCTTTTTCCTATTACTTTTCCAGCAAAACAGAATCGATAATACACTTTCCATTAAACTTTCACTTTTTGCATAAAAATCTGCAGATTTATGTCACATTTTTAAAAGGTATATCTCGCAGCGCAAACGATTTCTCACCGCCTAAAGAAAAGCAAATGGATGAACTTTCACCCTAACCTAGCCGATCAATTATTTTTTAGCAGGGACGCGGACATAATTGCAAGGGAATGAAACGTACAGATGGAACAAGAGCAAAAGGAACGAGAGAAACACAGAGTGTCGAGGCTCATCGAGCTTAGAGAAGCTCCAGTTACAGCCATTCCGGAACGGAGAACTGTGTAGTTGCGTACAAAGTTGCGCGTACAGATAGAACAGGCTCGTTCGAAGGGGGAAAAGTACATGGCCTCCTAATAAAAGTACCAGCCGAGTCTCTCCACGTACCTTCCACCTTTTTTCCCTTTTTTCCCTTTTTTTCCCGACACCTCCCTTCGTACAGACTGCAAACTGCGCCTCTCTGTCTCCCTTTCTCCTCTTTCGTCGCATCCGCGCCGTTTCAACCCCCTTTCGAACCCCAGATCCAACCAGCTATCGCGTTAACAAGCATATTTTACATTTCATCGCGGCCACTTAACACTACGGCCAACGCTACTTCGCTACGAATTGGCTGCGTGACACGCGTACAGTAATCGCTGCGATAATATGGGCTGTTAGATGTCACTCAATTATTTACAAAGTTTCAAGGGAGCGAACAACCCCCACGCATTAAAGAATCCTATATTTTTTAAAATTTTATTTCCTTCAAGCTCGAGGGTTGAGTAATGTTTTATTATCGATTCGCATATTCCACTTCAATTTTGTAATTATACTTTGTATAATATTTTATTTTACACTGTACTTCGTATTTCACTTTGTGTAACTTTAATCATTTTGATGTAATGGATTAAACGCGTATCAATGGTAGCAGTAAAGTAATAACTTCTATTGAAAAATGTTTTATCTTTCAATAAATAGATCTGAATGGATTCAGTAAGAATAATTCATCAGGGAACCTGTTATCGATTGCAATCTTCCTCCCTTCTGTATTCGCTGAATTTATATAAAACGTGATAAAGATAATATAATAGTAACGATGCGTAGATATAACAGTAATAACACGCAAAACACGAAGGAATGAATATTTCAAAGCACGTTCAACGGAGTTCGTTGCGGTCTGATAACGATAACCTACCGAATTAATAAATTTATATTTGGCTTCTAACTTTGCGAACCGACTTATGAAAATGTGAAGTTCCATGAATATCCACGGTCTAGTTATAAACGCGTAGAATCCGTTGTCTAACGATCGCGGAGATTAGTATTCTTGGTACGCGGAGCGTGGCTTTTGGAATAATCATGGAGAATTATGAAACCCGACGGTGTAAGCGGCGACCCGTTGAAAAATTGATATTTTATGAGACATTTTCGAGAATTTCGAGTGCACTATCACCGGATTATTCGAGCGGAATCTCGATTGTATAAACAACTCGGCCAACCGATTCTACACACTGCTCGAACGGTTAAATCTAGTTGGATAATCGTCCGACGATAATGAATATTTATTGCAAAATATGCATACGTGACGCGCTGACAACGTTTCCATTACTTTAATCGGCTTCTATTCTGATTTTACACTATCACTTCCCGCGATTGTTCCGCGAGATATACAATATATTTATATCCGTTGCGGAAACTGTGCCAACATCGAGACAGCGGCACATTCATTTTCCTCTCTTATCAGCGATAAGACCGCAAATTCTCGGCGCACCGTGGAAACGAGGTAACAAAAGATTTTCGAACAATGAACGTACATTCGTTACCAACCGTTCGGGATGTATACTGTTTATGCAACTTGTTCATTAATATAATAAGTGAATCAACGATCCTTTAAACGATGAAGCTTTCCCACAATCTATAGAAAGTTACACAAACGATTGTTTCGCGAACAATGTTTCATCGGCCCGTATATTTCACCGTATTTCGTAATTGATAAAAATTTAAATATACAGAATAATGTATATGTAAAAGAGGCGAGCACAATGTTTATGAAAACTATAAACAGCATGATTCTCTGAACAAACAAGCTCGAAACAGTATCCAAACGATGCACACCATGAAGTTTCACATCCTCGAGGGTTCGCATAAAAGAAAACCAGGCTGAAGAAAACGTTAACTCGTCAAAGCCCGGGAGGAGAACTTGTTACACAGTTTATCAAGTCGGATGTAAAAATTTCAGTATCTACGCCGGAACGAACTGCGTTTATTTAATCAAACACGGCGCATCAAACGACGCGCGCGCTCGCCGTTCCGGTGGTGAAGCTCTCGATGTAAAATTCGCGGGGAAAAAAAATTACACCGCTGATGAAAAAGTACGGTCGTTCCAGAGATTGTCTTTAATCTCGCTTCCGTTTCTCAGCGAACGGCACCGTGTCCACTATGAAAATGGAATTGCGTGGAATTTCGGGGCTGTTACACGGCCGTTCAATCTCTCGCCGTGATAAAAAAACATATATATATATATATACCTTCGTGCCGAGGACCGGAATGTTGGGGAAACGGTGGCCGACTTCCCGGAAATTTGTAATCGTGTAAACCAGACTCGTTTAAACCAGAATTTCGATTGAATTAGAGTTAGTCATAACTTTTCCAATTCGGGAAGAAAAGTCAATAGACATTGTTAGTCTTTGCACAACCCTGAAAAAAACTGCAAAATATTTTAGAGGAATATATGAATTTGCAGCACAGTAACACTGAAATTAAACGTTGTATATTATTTACTATCCCTGTGAACAGTCAAAAAAATTATATAAGATGCCTACTAAAAATAAAAACTTGTATAGTCCACAGAATTGAAGGAACGCTGAATTATTCGAGCGAACTCTTTCGAAATTTCTTGCAGGAAAACGAAGTGACTCAAGATTATAAAACTTGTAATATATGCGTGCATGATTCGGTATAATATATGAATTCTTTTCGAGAGATTTTACGGGATACTTTCGTTTCCAAATTTGTTTTTCGTGTGAGAACAGAAGGGGGCTTATTGGAGGTGCTATTTCCTCGATATCATTGAGACGAGAGAACGATAAAAATTACCGGCAAAAATCGCGTTCGATCACCGGTAAAAGGCCGGTCGTTCGGTATCTCTCGAGGCCGCGTGTTTTGCGCGGCAGGGGTGGTAAACATAAAAGCGGCCGTTTCTCGGGGCGAGCCGGGAAGAAAACGGCGTCCGCGTAAATTACGGAAGATATTTCTCGGTTTATCTCGGCCGCGTCGGCTCCGAATCAATTACCAAGGGGGTCGTGGAGAGGAGCCGATCGTGGTTGCTGCTCGATTTTCACGATCGATCGCCGGGAGCCGGTCCCGCGACCGTAACTCTTCGAGCGTCGACGCGATAGCGTCGTATAATGTTTCTGCCTAACGACCGCGTATAATACTGATAAAAGAAGGTAAAAACGACGAACGCTGCCGGTTCTTCCGCGGCGAGCTATACCGGTGGCTCGTTAATCTCGAAACGGTGGTCCGAGTCGACAAATTTAGTCACGTTTTGTCGAAAAGTTAATCCTTCGAACCGGTATCCGTTCAATCATCTTAATTTCTGAGCGTCTAAGCAACCTAAAAAAGAAGAAACCCTTGACCATTTTAGGGAGACCGTGATATAGCAGTTTTCTAAAATATATGAATTGTATACTTCATAAATTAATGAACGGGTACATCGAGGATACGTAATAATTAAAAAAAAATACTTTTACAAGGTCCGTTGCACTGTATATTTCAGAGAATACCCGTAAAAGTAAGAACCTTCTACCGAATATCGTAATTAAAGGATGCACAGCATGAACGTGAACGAATAAACATATGCGAGGGTTCGGAAGCAGTTGGAAACTCGATGAGGACGTGGCAGGGTTGCCTCGAAACAAGTTTTGCGGATACGAAGGAAACTGGGACGGTCTTCCGGGTCGAAAACCAATCAGATTTACGCGGCTCCCGTTGCGCGAATTTTCTTCTCTACCCTCGGATCGGGGTGATTCGTCAGGAACGGACGGAAGGGAGCGCAGGAAGAGAGGCGGACGAGAGATAGAGATAGGAAGAAAAAGAGAGAGGTTGGTTTACATCTTCGTTCGCGGAAACAACGACGAGGCGATCCGGTTCGAGATGTGTCGGATGAGGAACGATTTTTCTCGCGTCCGCAAGATAACCGCCCCTCCCCCGCACCACCCCCCAAGCGAAAGAAACCGTCGACAAGAAGGAAGACCCATTTCCCTCGTATCCTCGAATTGCCTCTGTTCTATCCGCCCTTTTTCTTTCGTTTTGCGGTTCCTGCTGACGCGGAGCTCTTCTTTTTCCCTGAACAAAAAAAAAAGAAAGAAGGAGCAACGAATTCCAGGTGGAAGTTTCTCGTTGCTATTCAGGACGACCCCGGAAAAAGAGAACGGGGCGGCAGCGGTTTCGTTCGTCCTGTTATATTGGTTTCGCTCGGAAAGAGGACACCTCTCTCAATTCCAGCTCGTTTTAGCTGGTTTCGGACCGGACCGATCTCGTTCCGGGGACACCCGGTATATGCGGTCGGTTTGATATTTCGTGTCGATGCAGCCGTATCTCTTCTCGCCTTGCTCTCTCCATCTCCGGACACGATGCTCCTTTTTCCGTTCTCTTCCCCCGGTGAACTTCGTTTCTCTTTAACTGCGGCCACTGCATCACCGCAGATCGGGCACCGTACCCTCCCTTACATCCGACGGTACGAAATCACCGTGCCAAAGAATTTTGGCCGGACTGCGGACCTGTGCGGCTTGTCTTCATCGGACGAATATCAGCGGACCTCTCTCTCTCTCTCTCTCTCTCTCTCTCTCTCTCTCTCTCTCTCTCTCTCTCTCTCTGTCCGTCGTTTCATCTCGTAATTCATAGATACGTTCGATCCCTTGACTTATCATCTCTTCCGTAATTCATTAAGCTACGAGTCCGTTCGAGAGCAAAACTTCAGGTGCTCTCGATAGTATTTTACGCTAAAGTCAATCTGAAGTCACTCTCAGCTGGGTCAAGTGATTCCGAAGTCACCCCCAGCACCCTCCCTCCCCGTTACACAAGAAACTACGATGATAACTATACCGTGTTTGGTGTCACTTTAATTAGAACAACGAGACGAATACGTTGGTAAAAACTTCGTAACAAAAAATACAAAATGCTAGAAAAGCTGCAATCATTAGTGCGAGTCTTTTACAGTTACGGAGAGAATACTCCGAATACTTCAAAAGATGATTTCGTAATAACGACAATATACCATTTATTTCGATTTCGTGCAAGTTTTATTTAAATATATACTCGAACAGAGAAGTTGACTAAAGAAATTTCTCGGAAAAACACATTTATAATTTGAATATTTCGAATCGAAAACAGTTGGCACCAGTCATTCCGACTTGCCCGGTAGTTCTAGTGTTAAGGAACACTGTGAAGTTTCGTTCGAAGGCAATCAAGTCCCGAGGGTGGGTCGCGACGCAGCCCATGTAAAGACTGCAAGGGTAGCAGGATGGAGGAAGTCCGGCGAGCAACGGAAATATGTAGGCGGCGCGTTTTTGATTCCCGGTGCGGCTAGGCGGGGAAGCAAAGCCGGTCGCGTATTTGCGAAACGCGCGGACGGCATACGAATGCGGTGCGGCGGCGGTCCGCTCGTCGCGGGCCGCGTCGGGCCGAGACACGCAACCGCCGCGGTTTATCCACAGTCAATAAAGGCTGGCTGTCAGCATGAATACCAAAATCGTGGATCCGAGGCTATCCAGGCTGGTTGGGAGCCGCGCGTAGGCGGGGGCGAGAGGCGGTGGCGGCGTGTGGGTGGCGGTCCCAGCCCCCCGCTGCAAGATTTACCGAGGCCCGTACATCATACGCACGTGCGTGTTTCACTGTTATCGTAAATACATTCCCGGAGATATAGACCACCGGCAACGGTGTCGTCTCGTCCGCGCGCGGCACAGCCCCGCGGATATGGTAGCACGTACGCCCACTGGATTTTCCGGATCCGAGCCGCGTGTCCCGCTCCAACGTGTTCTGATATCGAATTCCACGCGCCAGCCAACCGGAGGGGCAGATCCTACACGGCAGAGAGGTGATCCTTTTTGCGGTTTCCGGACGCGGATTACACCCGCGTTTCGATTGTCTTCTTACGCTGCGCTGCGACCCGGAATCCGAGCTGATTCATCACTCGGACCGTCACGATCGTCTCCCGGATCGCCGAAACGTGCTCCAAACGTCAAATCCTTCCATTTAGTAAAATGTACTCTGGATAGCGATGGGTATGATCCGTCTCAATTAGTATCGATTCCTAATTGCAAAGTGCCATTGCACCGAATGTATGATCCTCAAAGTTTCTGCAGCACACCTAAATTTTTCTTATTCCAGGCTTTATACAAATTCTGGGATACATATTGAAATCTCTAATTGATGTTTGATGAATTCTCGAATAAAAATAAAAGTCGAAGGGAGCAATGTAACAAAGTAATTTTTGTTCGACCCTAAACCAACCATAATGCAGACGGAGGGTTAAGATTGCTGTTTGGAAACTCAGTGAAATAACAAACTTGAGCGAGGAGTAATTTTTCCCTCGAACAGTCAGTAACTTTCGCTGCGCTGGCAACGAAGAGTGGAAAATTTCTGTGGAAGCTGGATGGATTAGAGCAATCATCCGACGGTCAAGAGAGCCAGCCGAGCACTATGAGAAGGAACTTCGTTTCTGAGGATAAGTTCGAGGTAGCTTTGTACACGGAGGCTGCACTCCGTCGAAGCCGCGGCAGGAAATTATTTCCCAGCAGGCCAATATTATCTTTCACGTTTATGCGCAGATAACGTTGTGTATGGACCCTTAAGTGAAGCAAAGCGGGGCATTCACTTTCTCAAAGTTCTCCAGTTTCCAATAAAGATACTAGCCCGGATGGTCTCAAAGCTGAAGATAGGATTCAGAGTATCTGATGCGAAGCGCGAAACACGTTGTGAGGCGCACAGCTCTTGATAATCCTGTTTTATCTTTGCTTATGCAACCCACACTCTGGGGATTCGGTGTACAAGTTAGTTATAGTTACTTTGATGTTTTCGGAATGAAATTTAATAGCCGAACGTGCCCGTTGTGCCAGCACGTGGCAGGTATATTAAGATCATTCGATATGCAACTTCAGTTTACGTCTTCCACCTGCAATATAGGTCTCCGAATCAATCTACTATTTTTTTTAAATGAATTCTTCGCATTTCTCTCGTGGACCTGATCAGTTAAATATTCGAAAATTCACTGTGCTAAGAAGCTACGAATAAACATATTATTTAATTAATTGATTTGAAAATCGATTGTAAATAGAACGTAAATTTCTACTAAATCAATTTCCAAACGATTCAAATTGTCGGATCCTGTTAAGACTTCCGGATTATATTCTCCCATAACACCGTTGATTTATGCAGCGATTAAAAATCCGTTTCCCCGACTAAGTCTCGGGGCTAACAAGTGGATAACAGGATTTCGATTTCTGTAAAATTGCATAACATTAATCCGGATTCGTTCGGCAAAGAAGGGATTGTCCATCGACGCGGAGCTGCAGAGTTCGGTTCGATCGAGTCACCCATCGATTCCGACTTTCATTAAGGTTCTGTTCCTCCGGTCGGTCGTATTTCTTCGAGGATTTCTTATTCCGCGAGACACGTATCGGCGACGAATTGCGAGCGTTTTCAAGAGACCGTTCAACGTTCGGGCCGGTCGGGTCGGTCGGAAAAACGGGACGCACGCTCTATCTCTGGATCCGGCCAGATAAAGAAAACCGTTTCAATTTCCCTAATGCTGCGAACGTCGCGCTTTTACATTACAAACGTCTTTCCTCGGCCCGCCGTCGTCTCTCCACTCCGCTTTATTTGTTTCCCGTCCGCTCGTTTTTTCTCTTAACCGAGACCGCAGCCCGTCCTCCGGCTTCCCGTGCCAGCCCCGGCTTCCGGTTTCCGTTTCAACGTTTCTCCACCATTTTCCTTCTGTCTTCCATCCCTTTCTATTTCTCTTTCTCTTGTCCACCGGCTTCACTGACCACAGCGTCCGATCCGGACACGAAATCTACGTGGCCGCATCGCCCGACGAAAGAACCTTGTTTGGATAATCCGCACTGCTCCCGAACAATGCGACCGTCGCGTCGTTCGGATATGGATCCGAAAGAGGCGCCGGTCACCTACCCGTCAATCCGATTAATTCTCCACCGCAGAATCTGTGTCGCTGCTTCCACGACGATCCCGTCACCGCAAATCAAAGCCGGCTTCCGACACGTGGCTCCACTTTTTCTACGGTTCTTCTGCGATCTTCTGGGACTTGCCAGAACCGAAATATAAGTAGAACGAGTCGATCACTTGGAAATGTAAGTGAAACAGTGAGACTGTATGGGCAGTAGACTGTACGTACAGCAAAGTGAAATCATTTCAACGTGTATGTTAAATAGGCCATCGACCATTCGGTGAGATAAGTAGTATATATCGACCATGTGGGCAGACACGTAGAATACGTTCACCTTTGGGCAGACACGTAGGATAGGTTGACCTAGCCCAGAGACCATCATCGAATAAGCCGACGGACTAACGATTAGCGCAGCAAGTAGAATAGGTCGACTATTCAAACAGATACGTAAAATAGGTCAATCGTGGTTGACGAAGTCGAATGGATCCACCGTTTGACAAACAAGTGGGATAGATCAAAAGGCCAATTCGTCGGTCAAATAGAGTAGAAAAATTCTTCGTTCAGGTAGTCCAGGTGAATAGTTTCTGGTTAGCACAGCGAGTTTAATTC
This sequence comes from Lasioglossum morio, assembly GCA_916610235.2. NCBI lineage: Eukaryota > Metazoa > Arthropoda > Insecta > Hymenoptera > Halictidae > Lasioglossum > Lasioglossum morio. The sequence goes on from OU744331.1 coordinate 785,784, forward strand.
GTACGAATTAACCCATTAAAACGGTTCGAAGTAGAACAGGTCGAGCATTGATCAAACAATCGGAGCAGAGTAATTTATGTACAATCAGATAAATGAAACGTGTGGTCCATTGCAATGCTAGTAGAACAAGGTTGATCTATTACGACAGTGGTAAAATTGGTAGGAATTGGTCGAGCTAGTGGTATAGCTTGTCCATTGTTCGGACAAGTGGAATAAATCGTTGGTCGATCCGACAAAAGAGAACCGGGCTGATCTATGGTGAAATAAGTAGAATGAGGCAACGATCGGAGAAAGAAGTAGTATGTCCCAGTCATTGATCCGACCAATGGAATAGATTCGTCGTTGATCAGTCGAGGAGAATCGTGAAGTTTTATTTGGTTTTATTCGACAGTCTTTCACAGTGTAGAAGTTTACGAAATTTCGATTCATAAAAACTGTGACGATTACAGTGTCCTTACGCAGGAAGAAAGGTACGAAGATGCGTATTAAGCTTTGAGAAGCGTTCTCGGTCGGAAAGATCAAAAAGCGAAAGAAAAAGAATCTCCGATGCTCCTACCGAGGTTTCTTACAAACATGCCAACTTTCGAAAAACTCAGAGTTTTCATGCTACAGAAGTTTTCTTATTAGCGACAGTTTTAAACCTACTGAGAGTCTGCTAACAAGCACACTTTGTAACTAGACTTTCCCAAGTATTGGCCGAAAATTATTCTCGCTCTTTTAAAGGAGGTAGCAAGTTTCATTTAATCAAATTCAATTTCATTAAAGTTCAAGCTTGCGAACTTCAACATCCTTTCGTCATGTTTCAGCGTATATATTACAGAAAGAAGACAAATTACATAGAATGTGTAATTTTAAATTATACTGAAATAACATTTACTCGATTATCGATGTATCAACGTCAGAATATCAATTTATCGGACGCTTTGAACCGGGTTTAAGGTAATATTTAATGTAGTCCGATGTAGAAATAAAGAGGCACCTTTTTACGTTGATTTATCTATTAAAACCATTCGGTTGGAACTGTATTAAATAGAAGGGCTGGAGTGGGATGCAGCAGATCATTCAAACTTGATTGATTGAGATTTTACCCCCTTTCAAGGGTCTCTCGTTCCAGCATTAATAAAGGCTCAGAGTATTCGCCGGTAACGTTACTGCCTCGGTCTGGTAGCATTCAAAGGGAGCGATCACGCGTCCGGATGAAATTGATAAATTTCCGGCGTGGTCATAATGAACGGTCCCGCTTTCGACTAGTTAACCGGCAATAAAGCCCGAAACTTTTCCCCCGCGTTAATGAAGTGCATGCGTGTAAACTGCCTGGCCCGCTATTACGACTTATAAAACGCGGGCGGTCGCGTCGGTAATTAAAACGCTTAATCAAAGCCGCTTTATGGCCGCACCGCGTTCTTCGAAAAATGTTATTCAGCCGCACGGGTTGCGTTTACCGTTTCCCGAGCTTTATTTCCATCGTATGTTCGGCGACACTGCATTTTCGAAAAGAGCTCCTCGTTTCCGATCGAAATTACTGCTTCCCGACTCTTTTCAACCGCGCGAAACAATCATTTCTATAATACGAATAACTAGACCGAGTACTTCTTTTTTTAATAATTTTAACGAGTTAAAAAAAAATGTAATACCCTCAAGTATTTTAAATGTTTTTACTGTTTTGCATTCATGTATATGTTAATAAATAAATATACGAGTTCGATTGTTAACCAAAACACACAGGTTTGAACGCGTTAAATATTATTTGAACAAACGTTCCTGAAAATATTGAGACAATTAATAAAGTTACATTCAATATTTATGTTCGGTACCTGGTTTATTATATCAGTCCATAAAAAACGAAAACGAGACAGATGAGAAAAATGTTTTGACAACTCGAATTGTATTTGAACGAACGTTGTTAAAAATGTAGAGACAACGAGGGCGCGTGTTTAAATTTTATTCCGATTTCCATGCATTTTTCAGTGTTTGTTAATGTTTCGACTTCATATTTTGTTTGAAATTGCACAGGCACTGCGAATGAAATACACGAACCGGAAGGAAATTTTAACAAGCTAATTTTTATATTTGTGATAATAAAAACGTCGAATGCATAGTGCCGAAAAGAATTTCTAGGTACACGAAAATGATTGTAGTTCTGGTTCGGATGAAATGATTCTGTAGCATGATCCATGTGTACGAAGATAATTAATGTGGTGGTTGCGTGTCTTGCGAGACCATTGGACAATTCCGAACGAAAGGAGGGAGTTTAAGGTAAGATTCAAGGAATCTTCTCGAATGGGACACGATGGCAGGGTCTAAGCCCAAGTAACGAAGTGAACGCGCAGACATATCACAGTGGTTAGGACCAAATCCATTTCTCCTATTACGACACACGCCATTACGCTCTTGACGTATTAAACGTTCCATTTAACCGACATCTAAGCTCCCGTGAAGCTTATGCAACATGTTTGCAATTGAATCCCCAAGGATATTACGTAAATACAGTCGGCCGGTGAAGGTGAAGATTTCTAGCCAGACCATTCGAGACCACGATTTAGTTCGATCTCTGGCAATTACCTTCCGGAAACCGCTCTACGGAGAACCGAATCTACTTCCCGAGACCTCTTGTTCTGCGTTAAGTGATATTCCAACACTCTGCACGATTCGAATAAAACCGTGCCAGTCCAGAGACGAATGCCACTAAAAATTGAAAATCTTCATCGTTCCGTCGAAACTATAAAAGTTTCTCGAATCGGTGAAATTGCGACTTACCCGAAATTGAATTTTATTCGAGCGCAACGGTGGCTTTCTCTGTGAAATATTCAATGAAATCGAATTTTGGAGAAATTCTAGCATACACGACACTTTAACAGAATCCAATTTTAGGTAAATTCCAACATCTACTAATCTTCCGTACTTCAACTCCATCAGCTTTAAACGATAAGTGCCACCGATGGGTTTTCGTGTAAAAATATGATGGGTATTTTTTTAAAGCTCCGAGAGTTGCAGTATGGGGGATTAGGTAGATGCTCGCTGATCGACGCTAAAAAGTAGATTCCTTAAAAGTTTTGTACAATATTTCGCGAGGAAAGTCCGGGACGGGGAACTTTTAAAAATTTCGTCCTTTCACCCGAAGTTCGTCTCAGTCAACGTCCAAACAGTTTCCTTATTATAACGAACGAATCTCCTTTTACGCGAAGAAAAGACGATACTTCGAGAGGGATTTCGCCTCGATATAGCTGATCCAAGGATTATCCGACGGGCTGCACGCTTTCCTCGAGAAAGCCCGAAGACTTTCTTGCATTAACTCGTCTCGGTGGCGCAAACCATTCCCGTCTGGTCGTTAGGGATCCGTTAGTACTTGGCCGCCTGAAAAGCGGCCCTTGTTACTGTTTAGTCTCAACTTCTTCCACTTGGCTATCCACGGATAGTTTAATTAAAAACCGTGGAACTCGACGTATTCTCATGAAATTACCTCTCACTTACCGTAAAATATTTCCGGCGAGACTGCTTGCGACGCGGGAACCCGCAATTACTTCTCATTCTTGGATAATAATTTTGTCACAAAGCCATGGAAATTCAGCTTCCCCTCAAATTCGTTTTTATAGTACGAACAATCCAGAGATCAATAAAGACACGTTCCTCTTTACAAATCTTATTTAAAATCACTGTCTCTCTGGATCGAAGAGTTTTTCTACTGATTCCAGTAGAATAACACGACACTGGTCGGACAAGTGGAATGGGAGGATGTCAGTCAGACAAGTAAAACGGAAAAGTTTCCGATCGAGTAACTAGAACAGAACAGTGATTGGTTCGACAAATAGAACATGATGATTCATTAGGCAAGTGAAATGGGGTGGTCATTGATCAGACAAGCGGAATTGGTTGATTAATGACGAAACACGTAGAGTAGAATCATTTCTCAGACCATTGGCATGCGACTGTTACCGTTTAGGGAACATACAATGCGATCATTGATCGTGCAAGTAGAATTAAACTGTCGTTGGTCAGGCGAGTGAGATAGGACGAGCCTTCGAGGTATAATTGAAGCAGGCGTGTCTTTGATCAAATACGTAGAACGGAACAGTCATTGTTCGGATATGTAGAACAGGATGGTTATGAATCAGGCAAGTGAAATGGGCCGACTATTGATCAGACAAGTAGGACCAGCTTATTATTAATGAGGGAAGTTGAATTAAATGATTACTTAAGCCAGGGGAAAGAGGCTGCTCGTGGTTACACAAATAGCCATTGATCCAGCAAGTGGAATTAGACGACCATTAGGCAAACAACAATTGAAATAAAACGTTTATTCAAGAGCAAGCGAAATAAGGCAGTCTTTAGTCGGACTAGTGAAGCAGAACTGTCTTTGGTCAGACGATGCCAGCATGCGAATCTTCGATCAAACAAGTAGAATGCGTCAGTGATTTGCCCTCCAAGTAAAGCAAGATGGTTATTAATCAGAAAAGTGGAATAGGATAATTATAGGTCAGACAAGCGGAATAACGTGATTAATGACGAGACAAATAGCCCAGGATCATTCGTCAGGCAATGATCGGGAGTGAATGTAGTTATTGGTCAGACAAGTGGAACGAGCACGTGTCTGATCAGTATGTGATCGTTCCAGTATTTAACCATTCAATCATTTCCATCGATGAACATTCTTCGTGTTGATATAATTTTTTTAAATTATCCAACTACCACAGTCATCAATATCGTTTAAATAAAAATCACGTTCGAGCATCCTATTTCCCGAAGACATAGATACGTTTCAAGAATGGTAACGTGGAGGAATGGTTGATAAATCAAGGTTTATTGCTCGTGGTTCAACCCGTCTCTAATACAAACGTTTCAGATCAAACGTTCCTCCATTTACCGGTGCGCAGAGCTCTCCAATATACAAATACTCGGTTCCGAAACTAATCGGGTCTCGCCGTAAAAAGGAGAGAGGAACGCGGAGAGAGTCTCCCCATTGGTCGGAGATAACGACGGCAATTCGCTTGCCGGGAAACGTCGCGGCCTTAAAAGCATCAGGGGACTCTGCCCGGGATACTTCCGAGAATATTATAATATAATGAACACCGAGGGACTCGTGGCCCGACCGCGTCGATATTGACTTTTCTAATTAGACTTGGCCGAGCACTGGAACAAACTGCCTCGATCCTTAACCCGCGTCCTTTCCCATCGCTAAGTAGCGGAGCCTCGAACGAGTCCCGCCGGCGTTCCCGAGGGAACTCGAACCGATACGAGCCCCCACGGTCTTCGTATACATTCTACGAGTGGCTCGGTATTTCGATATTAGAATTCGGTGGAGAAGGAATTCTCCTATAATATCAACTAACTTCGCTGGAACGACAGCCATCCCCCGAGTTACAAGATCGGGTCTCGACTGCGGCCTGCAACCTGTTAACGTTTTCCCGGATTTTACCTCGCTAATTGGACCCGTCGTGCAACCTTTCGCACGCCGGATACCGATCCAATCAACCCTCTAATTGCTTCTGTATTAGCATGGCACGATCAGTTTTTACACGGAAGCCTGCTTCCACCCCGAATTCTCCGGTACATTACGAGATATACTTGAAAATTGCAAGTGTACACTCAGCAACATTGTCAGTCACCTGTGTTTCTAATCGTTTCATAATTTACATAATTTATGTTGCAACTACCCTCACAGATTACGTCTAAAATAAATATTTTATGGTGATCGTGTTACGAAAATATTGTTACGAGATCCAAAACAGTCAATTCTATTTTCAGTAGAATAGTTTATAATAGTGAAACAAGTTTGTAGAAAAAGTAGGTTGGCAAACCGATGAATTTGATCCGGAAAAGGGTGAATTAGCTTTTGAACTGGATAGGGTCGTGGATTGCAGAGCGCAAAAACACGCATAAAGATCCGCAGTGTACTTATCGGGAGTATAAACGAAATTTATGAGTGTTGTGACGTTTCGCAACGCTGCCAGCAGAGAATGTATCGTTGTAAACGGGGGAAGCTCGAATCGTTAACGAGGGGGAATCTTTCGCATCGGGGGGACGTGCCGTAAGTCACCGGGGTTTTATCGTTGTCCTTTTACGATGGATCGAGCGGCGTTTATCGATCGGTCGCCGCTCTGGTCACACGACATTGCGGTAGGTCGAGCGGAATCAATCATTGGTCGACTTTCGAATCGGAGCACGGGCACGGCCTCGAAATATGGTATTCGCGGCGGGATGCTTGGACGTCTGCTCGTCAATCCGGTCGGAACCGAGCGGGACATCAGTTTTCGTATCTGTCGCGGCTGTCGCGAGTTTATCACCGACAAAACGCGGCGGCGCTCGTTAACGCGGTGAAATACGGCCGTCCATAACGAAGGGACCTCTTTCGGTGCCGATATCCTCTGCTTCCCTTCCCCGAGCCGTTTTTTACGCGTCGCGTCGCGCCGCGCCGCGCCGCGCCGCGCCGCCGTTTCCCGCGACGTCCTCCCCCGTGTTATGGAGCTCTAAACGAGCGTTATAATGACCATTGGTCGACGTTGATTAAAAAACCTTCAACCGGTTGACGGGGACACCGGGGCCGAAGCCCCCGAATCGTTCGCAGGCCACGTGCCGCGTCGTCGCGTCGTCGCGAACGCGATCGATAAGCGGACGCGTACTTTCGGGCCTCGACCGGATCTACTCCAATTTTTTTCAACGCCCCGTCAAACCATCATGCCGACGCAAGTAGGTCGACAACCTGTCAAATGATTTCCAAAAATTAACGCGAGATAGTTTTTCCATTGGATGTCCCGGTGAATTGATGGTGTAGCCGTGGAGGGGCTGATTCTACTTGAGAAAATTAATCGAAAATATGGAATAAATGCTTTTTGTAATACTAATACGAATTTGTGAAAACACTGCGACGAACTCGATGCAATTGTTAATTAATTGCATCGATTTTTCTGTCGCATGCAGTTACCTTCAGTGATACAACGTACGTTCGTGTTGTCAGACTGGTACACATATCGACTGTACTGCAAGCGCTGTTAATGATCAAACTAGTTGCACGTTCACGTATATACGAGTCACGAGATATGTGTCTCTATTGGCCAATCAATCAAGGAAATTAGTGCGCATAACTCGATAGCTGATTGGTGATTCTCCTGATCACACTGACGCGATCGTCTAAGTTGTTCAGTTTACGCAAGTGGAACGAGACATTCCTGATCTGACATACACACATAGACATGCATACGTAGACGAGTAGAGAAATGGAATAAAAAATTATATAAAATTGCATAAGGAGAATAAGTCGGTGCCTGGTCAGACAAGTTGAATATCACTGGCAAAAGAATAGGAAACTCTATTCAAGAAAGTATAATCAAAGTCCAGTATCCTAGCATGTAATTAACCAAGTAGAACAGGTGAACCTTGAATCAAGTAGAATAAGACGACCATGGTCAGACACACAGATTTAATTTGCTCATAAAAATAAAATCGAATGGTCCACAGTCAAGTGAGTAGAGTAAGTCTGTGGTCAGACGGAGAAAACTTATTTGCAGAACAAATAAAATACAGTGCAAGTGGTTATGCAGCTTCAGATGCGAAGATGTTAATCATCAGGCAAACCCACATATTCAGTGTTATAAAACGAATAGAAGAAACAACTCGTGCAGTAATTGGCTCACGTATTCAATTACAAAAGTGGAACGATGCAAAGTCTCCTCCTCAGACGTATAAATTGCAGCGAGCATCACTTAGAACAACTCGCACAGCGAGCGTACACAAGTGAGCCGAAGGAAATAATGCATGTACGTGATCAGACAGCTTAACTACTGTGACTTCCTGATCGGATGAAACAAGCACTGTCGGTTTCGAAGCCGACGTGTGATATACTGTCCCTGGATAATCTAAACAATCCCCGCGAAGTCGATTTACACGTGAAGCTACTTACAATTTTCCCTGAACATCCTCCGTAGAACCATCGACAAGTTCGATCTCCGTTTCTGAGCATTAATTGAAACGGTTTCGGCATTAATTTCACGGGGTCGTAAAAATTCCGGATTAATCGGACCGGTTCAACGGCGACGATAGAACAACGTCAACGGTTTGATTTATACGCGGGTAATCTTCTTCCACGGTATTATTATTAAAAACAGCACGGAACGTTGCACGCGAGTCTCCGCTACCCGGCGAATAAATTGTAAATACGGTGTAACACCGTTTGATCGCGGTGCCGATATTTTTCGTCGCTTTGACGCGCGCACCAAATCCCATCACGGCTTAACCTTTTCGTTACAGCTGTCCCGTTCACGTTCCGAATACGCTGTACACGCGCGCGCGCTCGCTCGCGTCCGTTCGATAAAAGACTTGTTTGATCGGCTCGGCAAAATTAATCTTGTTCGAGCGAGACTTTTCAGTCAATTTCCCCGGGAGAGTGGAGAACGCGAAAAGGAACGATCCAGCGATCCATCGCGACGCTTTTTAACCGAAGATTAAAAAGCGGACTGTTCCTATCCACCTGACGGACAAAGAACCGTCAACTTTTTCGAATTTTATCTCTTCCGTTGGGCAGCTCGCATATTTCCGCCAAGTCGAACTTTGATCTTGACTACGAACGGTTACTCGAAGCGCCGTGTTATTGCGAAAGCGCTGAGCGGAGGATAACGAATTTTTCAAGAACTTCCGCGGCGGTCTTTTCAACGCGCCGTGCGCACAAAAGATGAAATGTCTTTTTAAGTGGAAATCGAGTGAAGCGATTTACGCGAGCGAGATGATCCGGTATGTTAGAGTGAACGATGTTATTAGACCCGCGGATCTTTGCGCGCGTATTCCTCGTGCTTTTATAAAGATACGATGCAAACATTTCTTTGGGGAAAACTCCCCTTTGGCGAAAGTAAAAGAGAGATACTATTCATCGTTGCTAACACACGAGGTTCCTTGCGCGTTTTGAGTATGGCTGCGGTGAATGCGCGAAAATCTAGACGTAGGTATCTCGACACACCATGAACTAGCAGTCTAGATACTACATTTATATTCGTTGGATAGATATCGGGTGTACGAATTAATTTCCTGTAATTAATTCAAAGAGTTATCCCATTTTGTAAGATGGCTCGTTCTGATCACAGAAGATTCGCGTTCACGCGACCATAGACTCCGCTCCGTGCATCTGTTCAGACGTAATCCCGAGGGATGTGTATAGGACCAGCCAGCACCTTTACTTTCTTTTTACATTTAATCATCCCCAGCGTGTCCCGGTGCACGGTGCAAAATGAAAAACAGCGGAACGTGAAAATGAAATGCAATTTCCTTACGTTAGCCTGACGATGTCCGGGGACTGTGCCGTCACGGGAGCCAAGATCAAACTAATCCAGCGAGTTTAATAAATCCAAACAAATTTAATAACCGTGCCGCGGGCGTCCGCGATTTCGCAAAACAGTCCGCGAGGATGGAGAACAATGAGAACGTCGGGACAGGCAACGGTTCGTCCGCGTGCTCGCGCGATCCTATCACGAGCAGAACCACCCTTTTTAATAACATTACCGTGCCGGAACATGAGAAAGAGAGAAAGAGAGAGAGAGAGAGAGAGAGAGAGGACCGTCTGTTGTTCGCTTTAATCTCGGCCGGTGGTCCGGCGCTTGGCGTGGTTTTGCAGAAAGGGAGCTAAATCTTCGTGGCGACCGCGAAAGGGACAGGATCCTCTGCAATGGGCGGTAGCCAGGGACGGCCGACGGGATTTTAAACCAGCCGGATAATCCGAGGTTTAAAGCGTTTCAGCAATAACGCCCGATACCATCCTCGCGACCGTTTCGCTGCTCGTTCGTTCCTAGTTTCTGTCCACCGGCCGCCGACCGTACCGAAACCTCCGCCGCCAACCTCGCACCAACCCCCCCGAAAACAGACACGAAGATCGAAGCAATGATGGACGACGCCGCTAACTGTCGCCTCGCCGAATCCGACGCGAATAACGAACCGATTCGACGCGCCTATCGCGCGAGAAACACGCGCCGATTTATTTGCCAGCGGATCAGCGACCGGTGAACACTTTCAATTGGCCGTAAGATATGAAATCGAGTTGGTTATTTTAAATACGGTTTATATGCTGAGATTTCGTACGATGAAATTTATGTATTATTTTCTTTTTATTGCACGCGGATCTTCAAACTAGATTTTCTCCAAAGTTATTTTTTCTTCTGGTATCAACCCCTTCAATATTTGTAACTATTCCATCGACTTCGAAGTTGCAACATTTTTAAATAAATAACGAAAGGACGGAGAGAGAGAGTCGAGGGACGAAGTCAGGGGTCAGAACAGACCCCGTAGAAGTGTTCCGTCGTCGACCTGACTCGGCGATGGTTATCGTCCAGGTACCCTCGTAAAAAACACGCGGTGGACGGGGGTTATCCGGGGGTGGAAACGATTCGCAGGAGGGGGGGGGGCGGAGATGGGAGATGGGCGGTCGGACGAACGAGAGGAAACGAATCCGGTTATCGGTTATCCATAAATCGAAACTGAACGAGCTGACCGTGGTAGATGGGTCATCATAATCCGAACGGACGAGCATCGGTGATCGAGGTTGTACGCAGTCGGACTCTCGGTGGCTTCGTCGTTGCGACGGCCAACGAAAAAAAAAAAACGGAAAAAAAATAAAAAACGAAGAGACGTACGTACACACGATGATATGTGCGGATGAAAAAAAAAGAGGAACCGCGCCTGCGGAACCACGATTTCGAATTAACGACCCACTTTTTGCGAGTCACCCTTCTGCACGTTGTCTTTTTCCCTTTTTTTTCGTTTCTCGGCTATGGTTTTTTGGCGAAAAAGTCGGAAAGGGCTGGTCACGTTTTTTTATTTTTTCGGGAACGATAGTGGACACGGAATATTCTTCTTGATTGCGGGTTCGAGGTGAATATGGTCGCGTTTTAGGGACATGGCCTCGGCTCTCTCCGCCTCAGAGACAGAATATGAAAAATATGAAAGGAGAAATCGGGATTTATCATGCTTCGAGTGTCTCGCGTTGCGCTGCCATGTTCGCGTCTCCCTCGGTACCGATGCCGACGCGAACTGCCTCGTAAAACCTCGCCCGGATTGACCGTCTGCTCTGCCCATAAACACGTTGCCAGAATCTCGAATGATGTTTGTTGAGACCGCGCCGTGCTCATGCTTCCTATGCTGTCTGCAGTCTCCCGAAATATACTGCTTCTATTCCGCGCAAATATTTCGCGTTCACTTCATTTAATAAATATTACGTTTACCGGCAAGTCATTGTTTCAACGGCTTCAAATTTCGACGCGCGGAATTTCACTTCGAGCACGGAGCATGGAAACTAGATCGTACGGCGATCGTTAAACTTGTACGATACTTCTACAGTGTAACAATTTTTCGATGACGATCCAGTTGTCTAGAATGTTTCTTATTCTTTTAGGAATCACGATATAATTCCCTGTGACATTTTTCCCAGTCTGTGCAGCTTTATGCAAAACAAAAATTTTCTTCCAATTCTTCCAATATATGTTATGACAAAAACGAGTAAGTTGAATTTAAACAATGAAAACATTATTAGAATTTCAAAATACCATTATTAAAATGATTCAGCAGGGAAATAAATTATTATTCTAGCCCTAGTTGTGAAATTAAGACAGACCATTTGCATAATAATCCACAATCTACTAATTATCAGTAATAAGAGACTCGTTTAGAGTGCTCGAATTAAACGAGACACTCTGCACATTCTCTCGCAAAGTCAACGTGGGCGAGCGGAAGTAAATTGCGAATACAGCGCACGAAATAGCGGAAATCTCGTGGGCCACAAAGTTAATCTGGAAAGAGAAAGAACTTGAGCAAGAATGGGAAGATTTTAAAATCGTTTCACAGTGCTATCTGTGAGGGAAGCAAACCACGAAGTTATAACTGTGGCACACGGTCGTCAGTAAAAAATTATAGGTATATCTCGACGAATTTTTCAGCTTCGAAATAGGACGTATCCTCGTTCAACCCTCGGCAAGACGAAATACCAACGAATTCAGTGTACCCTCGCAACAGCTCGCCGATCGATTCGTCCCACGATCCGCGATATTTATCGAGGCAAATCGAATAACTTTTGTGTCTGCCATTGTCCCTGTTACCACCGCGCTTTCCCCTGTAACGTTTCAATTCGCCGCGACCCCACCGGCTATATCCGTTCGAAGTTTAATCGAGTTCATCTGGAATTCCTTCGAAATAGTCCTAGCTAACAGCCATTGTCAGGAGCAAACCCTTCTTTCGTAGGCCAAGTCGGTTCTCTTTGGTTAATCGTCTCGCGTACTCTGAACTCGACAATTCCCGCTAACTCGCGCCTGTCCCTCGGGATCCGCCCCATCCGTACAAACCGCAACAGTTTCGTGAACATTTTTCGCTTAATCCCATTACAACGAGTCACGTAACCACGAGTTTAAACAAACACTGTTCGTTCGTAGCTGGCCAAAATTATCGGTTCACCAACCTTCGTTTGTTACCCGGCAAATTGATATTGGATAACTGGTTTACCTGATAAGATGAATCGATTGGAGATGGCTTAAAGGAATCGCGTTTCGTCCCCGACTTGTCGGAGGATTCTTCGGTAAGGCTGATCCAACAAGTCCTACCTTATACTCGCGCAGATCTTCAGTCGATCTGTATTGACTCCGACTTGCTGGTATCGATCGCAAGCGAGCAGGACACTCCGAAGACACTGGTACTTGCACGCGAACGATTGCAGTAACGAATGCTTCGATGCTAAGATCGAACTGAGTGTTCAACCTTGTCACCAGTCTCCGATGAGTGTCTTTTTTTTTTGGCTCCTCGTGTGGATTGAGAGGTTGGCTTTAGGTAAAGGGAGGAACACGTCATCTATTATGACGAGAGAGGAAGCTGTCCGGATTGGTGCTGTCAACCTTCCATTTTCCAATCAGGATGCCCGCAATTGTTCAAACCTCCCTCCGCAATGGTCTAGCGGACCGTCTAGTTGGAAGGAGGAGTGGGGCTATACCTGAGTCAGGAAATGATGAGTTTCGGTAAATGAAAAACTGCTTGAAGGTTGACCGATGCACATTTTCGAATACAATATTAACACTAGAGAAATAAACAGTGAGAGTTAAGGAATGTACATATATAAAATAGGGGCTAAAGAGATGATCCACACAAAAAGGAATCTATTGTGACGGAACACTATTAGTGCTTTTAACTTAAAACTCTGCGATTCCGTTATCAACATTCATGCGTTCGATTTTCAGAGACTCCAAGATCTTTTTTAAAAAATAAGTATTATGTTCTCTTTTGAAATCGAGCACCAATTTCCAGATCGAACAGATCGTGCAAAGGGTTAACAATTCTTGGAAAAATCTTGATTCGTTCCGAAACGACTATGGATGGAAAACCCGGTTGAATTCACCCAATTTTTGGGGAGGTTGGAGGGTTGCATGGTCCCTTAATTCGCGCGGTCAGCGTCACGAGGGAGGAATTGACTGCCGGTTCGGAACCGAGGGCCGTAAAACGGTGACGAAGTCAATTCCGGGTATCGGAACGTTCGCCAAATATCTGGCTCGTCTGGTCGGGCCTAGCGAGCGCGTTGCTGCCGCTGGAGAACAAATGATTTAACGAGCGAAGGGTTGGAAACCCGACAGTAGCAGCCAACCGGGAAATGAGGCAGGAGAGCGGAGAGAGAGAGAGAGAGAGAGAATGCGGGAGGAAAATATGGGCGACGGGCAAGAGGCGAAATTCGAACGCAGCCTGTACCTTTCGAAACCATCGTTCGACCGCAGTCCACTATTTCAGCCATCCAACAGTCCTACCATTCCTACCCTCCTTGGTAATCATCGACGAGTTTCTTCGTTAAAAATCTCCAAAGTATTATTTACTTAATAACTTTTCATTTTGTCGATCGTGTGTTTAAACAAAATTGATGTTCTTGGCGCACCGGTTCGATCAATTGAATCGAAAGCAACTTTGCAATATATTAATTTCGAAATGCAATCACTATTTTCTGGAAAATTGTCTAAACAAAGACCGAAACGTCGAAATTGATGTATTGCAACAATTGCTTTCAATTAAATTGATCGAACCGGTGCGTCAAGAACATCAACTTTGATTATTTACTTACCATGGGGTAATTTATTTGAGAATCTTATTATCCCTTGGTCCCACGGTGATAAAACGAGGCGATTTCATTTACTCGATGCATATTTATTTCATGCACAAAATCGTTCGCATTTTAGTAGCATCGTTCGCTGTGGAGAGCGCGAGCGTATCGTAGACTGGGTCGTGTTCCCGATATATATTATTCAATGTTGTGTGTATCTCCTTTGTGAAATATTTACAAATGCGGCTCGTCGATCCATTGGCTCTCTGAACGATGCACCATGCAGTATTACTTAGAGTGGCGGTATATAAAATGCATTGAGCGTCATCGATACGGAATATGAGGTTACGGTTGTTGAAAATATACTGCCATCCACAAAAGTAGAGCTAACATTTTAAATGAAGAGTTGCTACGTTCGAACTCCCGTAACTTCCGATAAAAAAATGTTACAGCATTCTACCTGTGCTTATTCAAATGAAATGTGCCTTTAGCATTTGTAACTTGAGCAGATATTCACAACTATAACTTCCAATAAGCTGCAATTTTTTACAGATACATTCTAGAGATATTTTAATTCAAACTGTCCAAAGCAATTTGCCGACGTTTCCCCATGCATCGAGACTTCCTTGTCCAACACAAATGCTCTAGCAGATTAACGAACTTGCCTACAACGCTCGAATAACAATTTAAAAAAAAAAAAAAACGACGTATTTGTTTAGCAGCGAGCAAATGCAGCCGCGTGAACGGCCCGAAGAGAGATTAAACAACTAGTTAACAGCTTTACTGAAACCGCGGCGCCGTGAAACGCTACTAAAAGTTCAAAAAACACGAAATTCTGTCGCTCGAATCCATACGCTCGCCGCGCCGGTTTAATATTCCATTATAGTTTTAATTCGTAGGTACAACAGCGTTGTTTAAAGTTTCCAACGGACCGTTAAGTACTTTGTTTAGACGCGGGAATATAAAATAATTCCAGCGATAAACCAGCCGCTGCGCTGACGCAAAGGAATTTCAGGGATAATGGCCGGTAGCTGGCAGAGGTGGTTAAAAAGTTTTATTTCCTTTCTCTTTTTTTCCACCCACCCTTTTTTTCGTTCTTCTCTTTCTTCGTTCGTTCTTGTTGTTTTTTTTTTCTCTTGCTTTTTCGTGCACACGGGGCACCGGTTAAGCGAATTAGGAAGTTCTGGGTCCAATAAAATTTTTTTCGCCAAGCGTCGCGCGGCCAAGTGCAATCCACGAGAACTTTTCCGCGACTAAGTGCGCGAGCTGTAAAAAAAATTTACAGTGCACGTTGCGCCGACGAAACTCGCGAAAATTCTGGAATTACGACGCTCAAACGTAAGAAGTGCCCTGTGCAGAGCCCTTTGAATACAAGACATCGTCAAAAGAAATATGAACACCGAGCTCTGAACAATTTTCGGATTACACCGTTTCTTCGAAGAAAGCTGTTTCTCCTCTCTGTTTCGAGGGAACTGTACTGCTTTCTAATTATTCGTGCGCTGTACCGGGAGACCGGTGTACGAACACGATAAAAAGACACTGTGAAAGGTGTAAAACGACGTCTCAGACTCCTATTATTCTTTTAGGATGACTACCTGTTATTAGAAGGACAATTTTTAACTGTCAGCTTATAAAGTCTCTCTTTATAAAGGCTTATAATGATTTTTTAATCAATTAAGTAACACGCAAATCAATTGTTTCGAACTTCTGACATCTTTTCAAATAAATATTTTTCTTCGTATAATACCGACTGAGTTTTAATTACTACGATTCTTAATTGTTGCTATATGTTTGCAGAAGTATTCTTGTTTAACGTGTTGCAACTGGAGAACTCCATTGCGGAACAGTTTTTCGTTGATCAATTTCGTTCCTACGTAATGGAGGTTTCCACCATTTTTTTCCCCTAAGGTTTCGTGATTCTTCCCATTGTAGATGGTCGAATATCGAGTTTCACGCAGTAGAAAATGGTTCGCGTTCGAACTGGGTCAAACGGGGAGCACATTTCTAGTTTTACATTTTGCACGAACCGCTCGTTGCGATACAGTAATGAAGGGGATGGTTGGCGAGAGTTTCCACGGCCGAGAAATATGCTAATGCATTTGTCAATTACCGACGTAAGCTCTCATCGGTCCGAGCGCATTTACATTGCGACGCGTTTTGAAAATGTCCTGATCAAAACTTGTAACTCGTTTTCCGAATGCTACTCTTCCACCGGAGCCTTTTGTAAAACATTTTACTCATTACTCTTCTTTCTACTAGTTGCAAATCACTGTCCTTCATAAACGTGGAAATTTTTCAAAATTTATGTGTCGAGAAACCTAACAGTGGTAAAGTATAATTGATAAAGTATCATTATATCCGATTAAGATCAGCTTATGGTTAGATCTTGTCCTCCAACTTTCCTGTCAAGACATGTATTTTCTCTTTTTCAATACATATCAATTTTTTATTTTCAATTCTACAATTTTTTAACGCGGGGTCCCTCGAGGACCCCACATCGTTATTAGTGTTGCCAAAAAGTATACAGCGTTTTAAGGGTTAAATAAACACCTTGGAACGTCGCGCGTACAACGTGCAACCGGTAGATGCAGAGGCAGTGCGGAAAAGCCGGATATATTGTTCGCCTCGGTCCACATTGCGGTTTACCGAGATCGGCGACGCGATACGTATTTCCAGGAGCACGCGGCCTGCTACCGATGAAATTAAAATGTAATTTTGCACCCCTGTAATCTCCGTGCACGTTCCCAAGTGTCGCGCCACCTAGCGAATACGTACACTTCCATCCACAAATTACCGGACACGGATCTCCGCGAACGCAAATTAGAACAGGATTGAAGGGTGCGTCCGAATTCGCGTGAATTTTGCTATTCAAAAATAATTATAAAATCTCTATCACCTACAGTTTTCTTCTAAACAGTTTTAACCCTTAAATGCACATTTAAGGGTTAAATATCTCGTTCCGTTTACACGGACCTACCTTGCGAATCCTAGTTAAAAAAATACATGCAAGGGAATACCGTTCAAAATTTATAAAAATAATCCCATAAATACTAGTGTGAATATTAGAGAGAGAGAGAGAGAGAGAGAGAACAGACTGCGGGGGTGTATTCTGCAGGGGTTTCCCGCGAACGGCCGCTAGACGGTTCCCAGTGGGACTGCGGGGGTGGCTGTGCGGAAGGGTGGTTTAGGTGTGCGTGGGTGGCTGGGCGGAAGGGTGGTTTAGGTCTGCGGGTTCGCGGCTGGCTGCGGAGAGGCCGGCCAGGGGGGTGCAAAAGGGAGGAGCCGGTACCCGGGTTACGAGCTTAGCCGCGTCCGCCCCGGCTTATTTGCATATTTTAATCTAACGGCAAAAAGTCGCGCGACCCTAGTTTTCCCATTAGTCTGGCCCGGGCCTCGCATGCGCGACTGGAACGCGTGTTACCGAATTCGACGATGAATTCGCTCGCCCCGGGAGTATGAGTTTTCATTGGGTTTTCGGCCACCTCTCCACGGATCGACCCACTTTTCGCACCCTCGACGTGTTGGGAAATTTTACGACACTTTTCCTTACCACGCGATCCAGCCGTTCATGACAATGGAAGCGATGCTCCTGTCTCTGGCCCATCTTGGTTCGGTTCGGTACAGTGGAAATTTATGAAAAATTTGATCATGTTGAATAATGAACAGTTGTACATAGAAAATTGAGAAAATAATATATGTAAGGGAAGTACATGGACTTCTCCAATATCAATTAAACCGTCCCGCGTAATAACGATGGTCGGTAAGCCAGACATCGATAAGTACAACAGGGAGAACAAGGTGAGGTCGATGATGAGAAACATATGGGAGAGAAGAGTGTACCGATGTCAGTAAAAGAAAGTGTGACGATAAGAAATTGTAACAGAGTGAATAATAAACATTGAATGTTGTTTCTTTGATTTTCAGAGAAACAATTCAATCGCCCGAAGACGTCCAAAGACATGAATCGAGACATTCCTGTAAATTACGTGCCCCGTAGGACGCCGGACCCGGCCCCGGTGATATATTCCCGCAATTAATGGCGTCCGATCGGCGGAAATTTGTCGAGCTTGCCGGAAAATGGATTTAGATTCGACGGGTTTCCTGCTAGGAAGTTGTAGACCGACGTAGGACAAACCATCGTCCCGCTCCTCCCTCCCCTGTATTTATGAGAGTAGTTTTGGCTGTCGTTAAAAATTTACGATACCATTTTACGTTGCGCCGTAATCTTGCTACTCGTCTTTCTCCCATAAATCGACCTCTTGTCTCGGCTGTTTAGCGTTCGGTGCGCAATTACTACATACACGGCGAACTAAGGGAACCTTCGGGGACCGTTGGGACCATTTTGCAATGTCTCCGTCTAATAAATTGAGTGCGAATTAAAAAGATACTTCACATCGCGGCCGATAGTACTGCAATTACATTGAGAACATCCCAAAAGTTGAAAATAATGTAACAACATAATTAAATGCTGCGAATGTATTTCCAATTTTACAGTTGATTCACTCATTTTTGTCAGAAATGCATAAAATGCGCAGTCCGTGCATGAATTTATAGGAATGTGGAGAAAATTAAACTGCTTCGTGAAACGCACTGTTAGGTTCGAAATTAAATGAAAACTTTGCTGCCCTCAAATTCGAATGATGCCTTCGTGCATGCGCAAGTATTCAACGTTGGACAAGGTACTTTAATTCCATTTCTAATTTGAATCATGTAATTTGTATTGAAACGAATTCCAGAGTATTCCGTTCGTTTAACATTCAGCACCTATTGTTTCAGATATTTATTAATTGTAATAAAATGACGAACACGTCGATGCTCTATTAAATTCTAAATATTCCATCATTAGCACGAGATAATTGTTATAAAACTTTCAACGAATCGTTTCTACCAGACCGTTGCTGGCCTGCAAAACACACAATTTTCGATGGAACGAACGGGACACCGAATAGAATGAAATTTTCGGAATTCGCGCTCCACCGAATCTGTCGAAGCAGCCAGCTATTTGTTGGTTGCACTTTGGTTCACGAGACTGACAAGCTGGAAGTGCGGCTGGCGAGGAATACTCGTTTCCTGGCGCAGACATCCGCGAAACGGAACAAGATGAACGAACGTGACATTTTTCACCGAGCGACTTAACGCGGAACGGCTCGGTCCGCGTTCTACGGCGCGTAACGCGGAATTTCAAGTGCGGCGAGAAAAGGATGAGCCGAGGGGGCTGGTCGTTTGCGCGATTAAAATTATAATTTAATCTAATGGAATCGCATGCACGACCTATTTATGACCGGCAGCCCGCGCCGCTTCCTATGATGGGACCGTAATCGTAAAATTCTGACCACGCCGCCGCTTCGGTACAATTCAACGTCTCCGCGTATAAATAATTCATGCTACCTCTTCACCGGGGTATAATATTTCCAGGAGAGTTTTCCGCGCAAAGGGGAACGCCGACGCGCCACCACGGAAACCGGGAGATTTGTCGAAACGATTCTCTAAATAGGAGTCACCATCGCTGAACCGACGATATTCAATTTCTGCGGGTCTATCCGAAGATATTGAATCGTCCAGCCACAAATATACAGGGTGTCCCACTTGACCTTTCATAGCAACGCCACGTCCCTTATAAAACCCTTTATAAAACTGCCAATTATTTTACATTTGTCACATTCTCCTTATTTAAATCAGTCTAAACACGATTCACTTCGGACCGTCTTTACTTACGATTTACATGTAAATAATCTAATCTAGGACGATTCGTATACAAGACTGTAACTGATTCGGATAATCGAGTTTGTATTGTATCGTGAATTAAACGAGTCTGGTTGATCTAAATTGTGCTGTGTTTGGACTGAATTTAATTTAGAAAAATGTCACAAGTATGACAGCGAAAGTGTCGTAAAGAAATAGGTGAAAATAACAAATTTTTGTGATCACTATTCTGAATCAAGGAATAAATGACATTTCAGTCCCAATGTTTGGCCGTGTATCGAGGCATTACTGTAAATACGTTCTTCGGAAAAGTCCGTAGATAAAGAAGAGGTTTTTCTCCGTGGAAGGTCGACTCGTAATAAAAGGTTTCCGATGATTTCGTTAGCGTAGCGGATATTTTTCCGGGGGTAGCGAGGTCGGGCCAGCCATCAACAGCGAGTTTTGGACGTGAAACTGGCGTGGAGCGAAGTGTGTCGGAAGCCGAAGAAGTCGGATACGAAGGTTCACGATCCAATAAATTCCGAAAAGAGATGGACTTCCTGATCGGACACGGTTCTCACATTTGTCAACGAATACTTGGTTCGTATCTTCTCCCGTCCGTCGAACAGTCAAAGCAACGCGGAAAAGGGCCACAGAGAAACCTTTGACGGTCGTTTCCCAGGGAAGAGAAACGGCTCGGAACTGGGACAGAACGGAAAACACGGAATACTGGAATGCTTGGGAAGAGCGAATTTCGGGGTGAATGCGAAACCCCCCACCCCGCAGCCCCACCTCCGGCTTTATCAAAAAGTTCTCTGATGTTGCGCCGCGACGACGGAGACGCTCGCCGGATAAATCCGTCCGAAACAGAGGTCCGCAGCTTCAACTTGTTTCCGTTGATAGAGGTCTAAGGTCACGTAGATTCTACTTATTGTCAATTTAACTTCGGCCAGTTTAAAAGGATTGTAAATCGGACGCAAAAAGTCCGAGCGAACTCGCCGGACTACGCTCGCGAAGAAGCTTTATTATTGAAGCACGGAATACCGTCTAAGAGCGGAGGCCCTTTCGCGGATTAAGCACGAATCGCATTTAAAATTCTACCTTCAAGTTTACCAATCAAGTATATTGGTGCTCGAGGGACGCCGCCGTATGCTACGACCCTGCCCGTCAATTCACGAAATATAGCGTTCGAGACACCGCGCGCCGGAATGTGTCCTTCGCATTTAAACTTACTCTTAACGAAAACTTTTCACTTCGCCTCGCGGAGAACCAAGCTGAAAGTAGGGAGGATCGAGAGAAGTAGAATGGAATGGATTTTGAACCTGCGTATGCCAAGTTTCTGCTGTTTCATGCTGTTTCATGCTGTTCGGCTGGAAGTGGAAGAAAGGTTTCAATTTTTTTTTTAAACTTTAGTGTCATTGTCAGTGCACAGCATTCTTCTACTCGTTTTGACGTGCTGAACACGGATATAACTTCCGTTCCTGACGGAATTTACAATGTGCTGCTAGCACATTAAATTCTGTCGATAAGAAGGTAATAGAAGTATTGGATATGAGTGTCAATAAATGCACACTCGTATTTGTAAAATAAAACTTGACTCTTGGAAGTAATTTATTGATAATCCAACAAGAAGCTTGCTTGAGGGCGAATGTAAAATTCCGCCAGCCGATTACCGAATTACTTGAAAATCACAAAATTTGATCACTCCCATCACACACAGTGCTGAGCAAATTGCCATTCTTCCCAAGCCACCCAGTAGACCGAGCACGTAACACTAATATAATCCAATCGTGCAGCGAATAATCTAATATAAACACTAATATAATCCAATCGTGTATCGAATAATCCCAATCCCGCGAGGTATCTCATCGGGAAACGTTCGATCGCGATATAATAATCGCGGTTAACGGGCGGCGGAGGGTTGTACGAGATAATTTCAGGTTCGCTCCGTGATCTTCGACCGCGAACGATAGTCGGGTAGAGACGGGTACACGTGTACCCGGCGACGTTACTCGGTAAACCCGTTACACAAGGCTCTCGTTCCGATTTTCCACCCGGTTCTTACGCGTCCGTCCCATTTCCTCCCGTTTCCGTCGGAATCGTCGACCTTTACGACACCAGCCGGATTACAGATTATCGATTATTGTTATTGTTATCGCCGTCGATATTATCCTGGCACGGATATTCGCGCGAGCGCCGGCTCTGTTAAAAAAATTTTAGACCAACCCCGCTACTACCGTCATTATCGCGATCAAGTATTTGCTGGAACGGATAGCCGCGGAAAATTGCCCGTATTCCGGGGAAAATGGTGAACGCGTATCTCTGTAGCGGCGCGCGGAACTGTCGACGCGACCGCAGAGAGCAGTGCTTGCAATTTTCCGAATATTTTATTTATTTCACGTTTCAATCTTCGATTGCTTCGTTTTGTCTGAGGAAATGAAAATCAGCACAAACAGTAATTGTTTAATATTTCGCGAGGATAACGGGATAATAAAAAAGCTCGATTTGCGAGTAAAAAAACTTCGAGAACTCTCCTCACCCCATTTTCAATTACTTCTTTCATCTAGATATTTTGTCGCCCTGTAGCTCAAGCAAATTACATTTCCTTTGATCTAATGCCCTCTTTATTATACCGCTTTCTTATGACTTCAATGCCCACCTCTGACAGTTCAGCTTCTTCGCGAAGTTCTGCTTCAAGTAGAAAGCAAACGAACAAATGTTGTAAGTGTTTCGTAAATTGCGATGTTTTACACGCAATCGCGGAAAAGACCTCTGAAAAAACTCTTGAATTCAAAATTCAAAACAGCTTTCCGTAGGAGAATTTGAAAACTTTACGAAACATATTTCTGGAGAGAAGCAATTTCTCGAAACTTGGTTATGGAAGCGTAAATTTGCGCGAAGTTTCGCAGTTTAATAATTACATTTTTCATGTTCAATGAGTGACGGGGAAGTCAATTTCTCGATGAATTGCCTGCGGAGAAGAATTATCGAAAATATTAAATGATCGAGGCAAAATTAGATCGACCACGCTCTGATATAATCAGATAGATATCGGGAACACGTTCCTTTACAACGGGAGAAATACTCGAGATAAAGTTATGCTTCTTCGAGTGAGACGATGAAAATTGAACAAACGTCGAAAGAAAGATCAACACCGTTAACTTTTCTCGAAGCGAGTGCTTTCTCCCTCGAATATTTATATAAGCTTTGTTAGACTGTGGAAGCTGAAACATAAACTCTGAAAACAACGAACTCGCGAAGTATTGGAATACTCTGTCATCTCACTTCGACTGGAAGCTGCTATTTGACTTCTGGCGAGACTTTCTTCTACCGGAGATTACTGGAACAATTTTAACCCTCGTTTTTGTTGCTGCGGGACACTGTGTTCCCTCTATTAGTACAACTCCATAAAGGAAGTACACATTTAACAATTCATTAATTATATGCATGATTTTGATCGAGCATTTTCTATCAATATAAAACACGATAAAACAAAAATGTTCTTCGTGTTTTCTGTGCTCAGAAATAATTCTTTCGGCATTTTATATTCTTTCATAGTCAGCACCGTCCACAGGTTATTCCGAATACCCTAAACCCTCGGAACAGAGGTAAAAGTGGACCTTCTCGTTTTTCCAAGAACCCAGATTATTTCCATAATCGTTCGCAGTTTAATTATTACAAACTTAAACCGTCCGAGAAAGTTCTTCCTCCCTATCACACGTCGTAAGAGTCCCGTAAAACTGCGATTTCCATAAACTGCGTAACTTTAGATTGCGGCGTGCAGCATTTACATATTCCTAAAGCTCCGGGCTGAATGGTTAACCTGAATGAAGACGGGAGTCTCAGTTGGACCGCGAGGATAGTGAAAGAGTTCGGCGCACAGTTTCGAACACCTGTGCTCGCCAAAATGACGTTAGACCGGAGTGGTAATAAGTGCGTCAAGATTTCTGCGGCTTTCATAACCGTCTCCGTTGGAACGACGAGCCACTTTTACCGCGCGGCCCCGTTTGACAGGGCTGTCTTTGAAACGGAAAACTTTTCACCGAGCGACGATGACGTTCGGCCTCTTTAAGCTCCTTTCCGCAGGGATTATCGGCAGATCGAGTGTTGTCGATTGGTTTATTGCTGGCTCGGATTCGAATCTCGAGACACTCGCGATGTCGTTTATGTTGCTCTTCCCTCAAAGGACTCCGAGGTGCTCCATAAAATGGATTTTTACTTCGCCGACTATACAAAGGATGCCAAGTGTTTCTTCCTAACGCTAGTCATTTTAAAATTTCAGTCTAAGGGATGTGCCACGGATTATCCCACAATTCAGTGACCAATTGCAAGATGTACGAGCAAAACAGAAATTCCAGAAGTACAAGAATCAATCACGAGATACCTGAACTAAGTAATTAAAAATATTCTTCTGCGCGACTGATACTTAATTTTCAAATGTCCATCTTTTTACAAATAGGCCCGTAATGGCGACACTTGGGATCATATGGGGTCAATTGTGGTCTAAACACGGCATAAGCTTAAAACAATTGCAGAATAAATGGTGAAGAAAACATTTCTTTCAGATATTAATCATTCCGATTAAAAGAAAATAAAAATTTGTTGGAGAACAACAGAGTCATTGCCGACTTCCTCGTTTGGAAGCACCGATAATCATCGAGCGAAAATGCCGTTCACCACGGCTCGCGTTTCAAACGCTACCGCGCTGTCATAAAAAGAAGAAGAGCCCAGCCCAGCCGGTTTTGTGCCAGTTTCAAACTGGATTTCGTGCTGTGTCTCGCGCAATTGCTTTCGAGGGCTCTTCCTTCGGTCGTCACCTGGCCCTCCCACGCGAACAGGCTGAGAGGGTGATCTCGTTGCGGCCGCGCGAGAATTGCCACTCGTGACTTTGCATACGTTGCCGCTAACGTTGCGAAAAATTCAACTCCAGCTCGTCATCGCGGGCTGAAGACGTTACCGGTTCGGTCTCGCTTCTACCGAACACACGGAATTCCCGCGAAAACGACCTCCAACGGGACTTTTGTTCGAACCGTGTCGGCTAGACCGTTCCCGTCTAATTACGGGAATTCAGTTAGCCTGTTGAACGAACTGCGAGAATTAATTCGCCTAATTTCCTGGCCTCTGTCGCTCAACTTCCGCCTCTGTTTCTCCAGTTAACCCGTTAACCGGGTATTCCGAGTTTCGAGCGAGTTTCGGAATAGTTTTTTTCGGAAAAACTATTAAGCCTATTGTGTCCGGTTTTTGCGCCACATATTTCTTGGTATTTGAAACGTGTGTGTGATTATTTGAAAGTAGAAATGATCAAAATTACATGTGTTATATCATTTCTTTTAGATAGAATATGATAATGGTTGCCATGATAAAAACTCGTGTATATATTTATATGTAATTGGCTAAAAATTGAATACATTTATTTTCTGAAGGGTAAGTAAATCAGGAAATGAAATTCTACGAAACCTCGACGACTTTCATAAGGTGTTAAGTGTATCATTAATTGACAGCCATTTGTCCGTGAGTATGTACGAAGTGGCGTGTCTGCTGAAAAAAAAGCGAGCGCAAAATGAGGGGGAACGGGAGCGCGGAATAATTTGATGCACTCGGGTTTAATTAGTTTATTAATATAAAGAAGAGGTCTGGGTAACGATGCCAGATGAGGCGAAGGTTATACGCTAATGAAATTACAAGGAGCGCTAGGCGTATACGCGTTTATATTATATGCAGCCGGGGTTAAGGGAAGCACGGGTAGCATCAAACCTGCTGACGACTGAGCCAGCCGGGCTAAATTGAAATTTATTCACCGTTATTAAATCAAAAGACCGTAATACAGTCCTCTGCAATACAACGCACGAACGCAGAACGTTTTATCGTTCCCCTTTCGGGTAGACACCGGGTTTTATCGTAGATATAAAATCCCTCGAACTATCCAAACAGACGCGTTTTCGTCCCGGTAATTCTGTTTTATTAACAACGACTCCTTACTATCTCTCACACGCTGCACTTGTTCGCTGCAGTTGAAAACGGTCTGACCGAGCGAGCCCCTCCATAATGCCCTGCAATCCTGTTTTCAGCCTTTATTTGTCAGACTTACCTTGCCAGAATTATTCCCCACCATGGTCTCGAAAAAAAGGGTGCATGGATCACCCTAAACAAATATTTTCACGGTCGGAACTTATTCGCCATGTTTCCTTCTTATTTTTCATTTATTCGTCAACGTTTCTGCTTTCACACTTAACTTTTGGCAAATAGATACTGCTTAACCCTTAACGGTCCAATGCCGCCATATAGGCGACATGACACTTTTACTTACTGGGTCCAATTTAAAATAAAAAAAATATTTCTTTTTCTATACTTGATTTAAAAATGTTTTACAGCTTCTGTTCGTATGAAAAATAGCTGGACCTAGTGGGAAGTAAACTTGAAATACTTCCGGACCGTTAAGGGTTAATACTTAGGCATAAATAGAAAGTGTAAACTAAATATCGTGCATTTAAGGGTTAAACGAAGTTTCATCGGTCTATCTCGATTCTATCGGAAGTAGTCGGTTCTCTATGAAAACCTGCGAGCGGTGCATCGGTGCTCTCGAAAAACCGGTGCATTGAACCGCGGAAGGGCAGTGCATCGAGAGGTTGCGGAGCATCGAGAGAGAGAAAGAGAGCGTGCGCTCGGGTAACAATATAAAGTTGTTAAGCCGAGTCGAGTCCCTGGCCACGGATCCCTCCCGTTCATTGGACACCGGTGTCAATCGATTGGCCGTCGCGCCGCCGACGTCTTCACATGCACGTGGAACGCACGTGTGCAAGTGCAGCGACGCCGGTGCACCGATGTATGCCTGCTCCTCCTCTACGTTTTTGTAACGCGGCCTGACGAGAGCAAGAAGCGAGTTCGGAACTGGCGCAGTCTCGTGCAATCGATCACGACACCGCCAACGCGGCTCCTTTCAGAATTAAATTCCATCGGGGCTCGGGCTTGCATATACAAAACCTAACCGACCGTGAAACTTTTCTCTTCCTTCCCTGAGCATCGCTTCGACAACCGTCGAAATTAGGGGTAGCATTATGCTCGCATGGGGGTGGAATCGTGCTGCTTGAAAACCCGTCTTACGAACGCGGCTACGATTTAAACAATCGAGAAATGTCGAGCACTGCGATGCACAACTTAACAATTCTTTAAAATATAAAATCAAGATAATTATATGATATCAAAGAAATTTTTCAACGATGTCAATCGAATTTGTAGTATTAGTTTTCTGTAAAGAATCGTGTTCTTCCTTGTTGCATTATAATTCCGCAAATCCGCACATCGAATCCTCTTAGACATCGATACGTCCCGAGTCTTGGTTTTAGGTTAATGCGATTCAAGTTTGTTGATGGCGGGTTGGTCGTTTTCGACTCTCCTGGCCTTCAATTCGTCCGATTCCCATTTCTCGGTACTGGTTTAATTCAATTTGCGTTTCTCCGTTGCCGAATTAGACCAATTTAAGTTTGCCGACCCTAAGTTGGTTGAATTCGGGTCTCTGGGTCTCGAGATGAACTTGTACTTGTCACTCTGTCCAGATACCTCGAGCAACATTATCCAATGTCACAGAATCGTAATAAAATATTTTTCTACTCCTCTCTAAAATCTGCTTTCAATTTCCAATATTGTACGTGACAGTTGTTTCCTCCCGGTATTAAAAACTGTTTCAACATTCCAGAAAATCCTCGACCGCAAAGGTGTTTCGGAGGAATCGACAGTCTTTTTATTTCACAAGGAATTTTCAATCCGGCAAACGAGATGCTACTTTAATCCGATTCCGCTGAAACGTTCCGAAAATTGAAAGCTGCGTAAGAATCCGCAGTGCAATCGTGATACATCGATGTTGCCATAGAAACTGGCTTTAACCGGTTTTTTATATTACGAAATCAGCGCTCGGCGTGTCCCAGTTTTTACCATCAAAACTTGGCGAAAACCCGTGCTGGCGGTTTTCGATCAAAATATACGATCACCCGAACGTCAAACTTTCAGTTCGGCAGTATCGATCCTTATTTCACCGTGAAACTTTATTAAAATCATGTTAGACGGCCGGATAGCTGCCAGGCGAACGCAAGACTCGGCTCTCTCGCGAACTCGACTGTGCACGCCTCTAACTCTCATCTTGCTAGAAGCTTTCCCAGCGTAAGAATCCGAAAAGTCGTTTCGGTCCGCTCTCGGAAAAATCCGAAAATTCCGAGTCGGGGCGTTCTCTCGCGGCCGACGGCGCGGCATTTAGATAAGAATCAAATATCTCGCAATACCCGGAGGCCCGGGCGCGATTATCATTTTCCTTTCTCTACGAAGGAAATCCGGCGAATGGGAATCGGCGTCGATGCGTTTCCGGTGAATCGCGCTCTCGCCGAAATTACACCCCCGCCACGTAAATAGCAAGTAAATAGGTTATTATGCCGGAAGGAACTACTTACCTCGACGATTGCATTCGGATTACTTTGACACAGTTCGCATAAGTGGCTGAATTTTTTGTACCGAGTTTTCCAAGTCTCGGAGATGCACATTGCCGCGCAACAAAATTCCCGGGGTACAATTTTCACGGTATTAGTCGATTAAGGAGCGGACCTTTACGGACAATAAAAATTTTCTGCATTTATTATAACATAAAGCAGCCACGTAGGAACGCTTCATCTTCTTCAATAATTTTATCCAAAGTAATTATCGTAACCGTATCGAATTTCAATTTCCATTTAAGCGTGATAAAATCCGCAGTCTACCGATCAAAAGTTAACACGTCAGAAATAGAATTGCAGTTGAGTCTGTGTCGTGATACAGGACCGGAAGTGTGCTCGAGTATTTTTGGATCGAGTATGTATAATATAAACCGGTAGACAATAATAGCAGTGCTCGATTAGATTGGCATTCTGGAATCGGAGATTTCCATGTGCGCGTAACAAAGTTCCGAAATAATAAAAGAGAATAGTTTAGATTGCGAATGGGTAGAAGGTGCGAATGAAGCGGAAAGGCTGGAACGCGACATCGTGGTTTCGGTGGCTTGGAAAAAGAACAATGCTGGCAGGTTAATTATCAGAAACTGTTGGTAACGTGCGCTCAGATTCGCGGGGAACGGTGGCAGGTTCGCGTGGAACGATACCCCGTACTCGTTTCGGTGGCTTCGCGTAAACGCTCGCACGGCAAACAGGAGTCTGCACACAGAGCATATTAATTGCGCGTGGATCGACCGCACAATTCTGATCCTGCAATTACGCGCGTTCAGCTCGTCTCCGGAACCGCAGCGGCTCGTCTCGTCGGCCCTTGGGAATCGTTAACCATCTCGAAACTTTGCCCATTCGCGAAACTGCCAGAAGCCAGCCAGCACAGCCAGCACCACAGCCAACCTCCTCGACATAGGATGCGTACTCAATTTTCCTTTCATTTTCCCGGGGAAAACTCCGAGTCGACGCTCGACGACGCTCTACGGCCTCGTGAAAAACATCGCGATTTCCTCCTGATTACAGGCTGGAACAAATGTAACACCGATACCCACCATCCTGCCAGTTTCCCCGGCGCAACTTCCACGGATACACAACTTTTCCGAATACTGTTGGGAAATTTTCCTTCCCCCCGACGTTTATCGGATTTATTGCGAAGTAGGGGAAATAGAAATACGGGAAAGTTCAATTTATTATTTCGTTGTTCAACGTTGTCTTACCATGCTCGATGCCATTCAACTTCTTCGTAGTTTTAACCGGTACTTTCATGTCACAAATGCTAATTGAAAATATAAAAATTGGTAATAATAATATAACGATAAACGTAGGCAAAATACAATTTGTCTGTATTGATTCTAAAAAAAAAAACAGGAGTAGAATTTCTATCCTTAAATTTGATATTTCTAAAATAAAAGAAACAATTAGGTTGTCTACTAGTTGTGTACTGCCTGAATTAATACTGTAGAATCGATAGGTACAATTGAGACGTAGAGGAAGGTATGAAATACTTAGGACAGCTAATAGCATTATCCAGTACAGTTATTTAAGCAGTTCGGATCATGTAGTCCGCTAAATGTTTGAGATAACTGATCTAGGCGTAATCTGCAGAATCCGGATCAGAACGTTTGCGCAGTGTCATTGTGTGCAATCTATTAAATATGTATACCACCTAGTACCGAGCACTTCGCGATTATCTATTGCGTTAACATGAAATCGCTTTAAACAGCATATTACATTTACTTCTCACTATTTCATTCTCTCTTTCCATTTGAAAACTATTCCTATTGCTCGACAAACATTTACATTTCGGCATGCTAACATAATACACATCCTTGTTCCGCGGAAATCTATTATACCTAAAATCATTAGCAACGACCGCAATAATTGTGCAAACCTGCGCGTTGTTGGTCGATTTGCCCAAACAAAGGAGCGTGCAAATAAATCGATACCGCAACTCACATTTCCTTACCATATTGGTTTATAGCTGTTTGTATCATCAATATTAACGCACAGCTTATTATAAAATTATTCGATCGCTTGTATATCCTTTTGCCTTAACAATTAGACTGCGGATTTAATGCAGTCGTAAGAACAAGTTAATACGTAAAGTATAAAATGAAAATTAGAATGACGTATAATAAGCACTGAATTCTTCAGGGGAGAATTGTAAAATTGTAAAGAATTCGTTCGTTCCCATTGCTACTATCGGCATCGAGGCACACGAATCCGTGGCGCGCGAGCCAGCATAAAACGAAGGAAAATAAATTAACCGAGTGGTCGACGAAACAAGCAATTAGGGTTGGATAAGCATCGAGAGGCAAACAGTTTGAGGATTTGCAGGACGTAAATACTCTCTCGTTCATATTCGAGGAAGAAAGTTTCCCGTGCACTCGTACCGCCGGATGAAAAATCCCCGATTTTCCCTCGACTCTTTCGCTCTAGCCCGAATCGATGAATCGCAGGGTTGGGTCGTTGGTGGCGGAGGACTGAAGCCGAACCATCGACGACGGCAAGTTTCGATCCGCGAAAGTGGAAAGAAGAATTGATTTAGCGAAGTCCGTAATGAGTTGATTGCAGAGGATTCTCTATGCCGTAACTTTCGAGCGACGCTGCCTTAAATTGCATTCGTTACGGGCCCGACCCGCAGAATTTGATTTTCGAAATATCACTCCCTTCCCCGCGGACCGCCGAGGTCAAAGATCCACGTTGCACGCGAACCCGGCAAATTCGATTCTCGGCGTACAGGCCATCCGCGCGAGACTCGCTAAAATTCCGCGTTACACGCCGACCAGAATTAACAATGACTGTATTTTTACATCCCACCTACACAAACAGCCCCGCAGGGCCAATTAAAATTTTCTGAAAGTCTATTGACCAAAACTGCAGAAAACTTTCGACGAAGTAGGTTAATGAAAATTTAAAAACCTGCATTTTCTAATGGGAAATTTGTTAGGGAAAGAAAATTTGATAAAAACTCATTTGTTTGATAATAAAGTCTTACAAGTACGAATCTTCGAATTTTATGTAATATTGTTACTACACATGCTTCTAAAACTGACCAGCTTATTATATATATATATATTTTTCAAATAATATTACAGGTAGGTTCAGTAGGCGTGAAAATTGAAGAAAACAGTGCGCAATTTCCATAATTCCGGCGTTCGAAGTAATTGATTGTGTCAGCCTCATCGCGAGCACGAAGGGTGAAGCAAGAAACGTCTCTTTTCGCACGTCTCCGGGCAAAAAGAGTCCGCTACAGTCTAGCGTAATTTCGAGAAATTGAGTATCGTGCTACCTCCCTCTTTTTCCACTCTAAAGCTGTGTGTTTATCCCTCCCCGTTCCTCCCCCCCCCCCCCCGCCCGGTGTTTCCACTGTCCTCCATCCTTTGCCGAGCCAATTTGTTTGCTGGAATCTCAGCTCGCGTTCCATGCTCTCGCGTGGAATTGCAAAATGCGAAATGAGGGGATTACATGCACGGCCGCGCAGCTGGCCGAGTAATTTCGGATACTTTGATCCGAGGATTCGCGGAGCCTCGACTTCGATCGTTCCGGGCCAGGATCTTCGAGGAAAGATTTGTTCGCGAATATGGGGGTAGCTGCGACGATAACGCGAAATGAAACAATGTTGTAGAAAATTTTTGCTCCTTCTGCATAAAATATTTCAACCCTTGACGGCGTATACAGGTCCTGGCCGAAAGAATGGCGGGTCAGGGGATAATTCTACATGTAAAAATAAGTCGGAAAAAAGGAATAACATTTGTTCGTTGGAGGCCGCGTTTTCGAGAAAATCGAGTTTAAAGATCCGAAGTAGAATTGGTTGGCCATGGTCAGACGCGCCGGACGATTCCTATCTAATAACACGCGTATATTGTTGTACGCTTCTATAAACCTCAACAAACCACGATGAATATTTAATTTGTTGCATCAAGAGGTTCGATAAATTAAATATAATTTGTAACAGTGCTAAAAACAACCGAGAACAGAATTAATTCGTACACTTCTATAAACCATAAGCCTCGAGAAACGACTATGAACATTTAATTTCTGACGCGAAGAGGTTGGATAAATGAAAAATAATTCAGAACTGTGTAGAACGTGTTAAGCCCGTATTTCATGAGAATTTGAGAAATCGATAGGGCGGATTGTGTCGCCGGCATTTTCGCCACAATTAAACACGTTCGATGACCGACTTATGGCTGGATGGCAGTGATTTTTCTCCGGTTGGTGAGCCGTGGTTCGAGGAGGGTCGTTCGGCAGGTATAATGGAGGGCAGTTCGTCGGAAGAAATGGGCGCCATTTCTGGGTGAGAAAGTTCGTCGCGTTGTTAGAAACAAGAACAATACGACACTCTGGGATCGTTTCCTGGAGCGTCGAAACCGGTCACGGTCCTCGTAAATGGACTCGTTCCGATATTTCGTGGAAGTTGCTCGGGCGAACTCGTTGCTCCCAACGTTATAAATTAACTATTTAACCGGTCCGAGAAACATAGTAAATCAATACGTCAAGCAAAGGTTTATTGACTGAACATGATTTAACTTCCTCTCTCTCTCTATCCTCCCACCTTTCGCTGTGGCGCTGGTGATAACCTCGATTAGAATTGAATGCAACACACCGTGAAGTTATTTATTTTACGCGATCGACGATAAATCATGATTGTTTTGCCGGTTCCGAACCGGTTTTTTTCACTTCTCGGACTTGTTGTGCGGCGACTGACGGCCAATGGGACACCGATTGTCCGGGAACGCGATTTTTATTCATGCGAAGCCCGGTGGACGAGTTTCCTGCGATTTTTAGACGCGTCGTATTTTTTATCGTCTGATTCATGGTTATTTATAAGCGTTCCGCGGATCTTCGTGTAAAATCTTTTTGCTTCTTTTTGTTCGCTTAATGTCACGATAGCTGCACTGCTATTCGCGATCGCTTTAGGATGCATCTCACACATCTATTCAATTCCACCTTTCATATTTTAATTAATGCCCACGTTCTTACACGGTTCAAACATTTAAATATGAAATATTTCATCGCGGAATCAAATTTTTTCAAACATTTCAATCTTCAGAAGAAAATAATATTGTTATGTATATATTCGTTTCATCATAGGGAATATTTTAGCGGGTTCAATATAATTTAATCCTTTCTCGAGAAGTTTTTAAAAATAATTTATATGGAAGTGAAAATCTTCTGTGAAACAGATTACACCATCAATAAATTATAAAATTTCAGAGTATTTTTGAATTAAGATGCTCGAGCGAATTGCAGCTTCAGAATCACGTCGTACAGTCGACAATAAATAATCTAACGTTAATACACAGTGTGAAAATTGTTTAAAGATCTATTCCACGAGCACATCCTCGATCTATCCTGAAAACCAGGACTTTTCCGTGTTCGCATTTAAATCGAGCGGATTCGATAACGCTCAAACATTATTCCCGTCTACATAATTATCGCGCATGCATGTTTCCCGTATTTCTGGCAAATTGGCTTTGCTACAAAGCCCTACGGCGCGTTTATTGTTAACAATACGACGGCGTAGCTCCGATCGCAATTCCCGTAATTCGCGATCCAATATAAATTTCCGGGGAACGAGCGCGATCGACGCGCATAATTTTCTATCGAGACGGTAAAACAATTTGCAGGTCCGAGCACGGGGGCCTGGGCCGCGTTTTACCTGGTTAAAAACCGGGTTAGGTTAGGCGAGACAGCGGGTCGCGTTAACGACGATAATTAGAAC
This sequence comes from Lasioglossum morio, assembly GCA_916610235.2. Lineage (NCBI taxonomy): Eukaryota > Metazoa > Arthropoda > Insecta > Hymenoptera > Halictidae > Lasioglossum > Lasioglossum morio. The sequence goes on from OU744331.1 coordinate 819,688, forward strand.
GGATGCGTAGACATTTTGCGCGATTTGCCGTAACGCGAACGGTATCCCCCGGGTTAATTAATGTTATTAATATCAATTCACGGTAATTCCGCGGCAGCGGGCCCTCACCCACCCCCCTTGATAGTTTCGTAATAACATATCACTCCCGGTACAAGCCGGGTTGAAAGTTCGCTTCGGAAACCCGCGGGCGAAAGGCTCGCGCTCGAGGCACGCACGTTGAATTTCAGCTCGCCTAATTCAACAAAGAGGAAAAGCGACGGCCACGCAAGGAAAACGGTAACGCGGGACGCTCGAATTTATACACCTGACCATGCAATTTTCATTGCTGCTCGGTCCGAACCGAATCTCCACAGGTAATTCACCTGCTTGCTGTTTACATAGTATGGGGTTTCACGTACATAGCAAGGGATTTATTGATTTTTCAGATGTGATTTCAAATTTTCCTTCGAACCTACATGGTCCGGCCGTAAAGTACTCCGGTTCAGCTTTAAGTTGAGCTCTAAAAAGTTTATAAATTTTCTCGGAAATATATTTTAATATATACTTGAAGCAGCCCCGTAAAATCCAGCCATCTTTCACCGAGTTGCTGCGACTCGGATTTATCGATTTTTCGACATGATTTACAAGTTTTCTTTAAACGTGGAAGCTCCTGTCGTAAAAGCGATCTTCCAGCTTTGATTTATCTACTAAAAAGTTTAAAAATGCATCCTTCAATGGACTTCAAGTAATCCTTTAGAATACAATAAGTTTCCGATCTGCCTCTCTCTCTCTCTCTCTCTCTGGAATTCTGGATTTCTTCAAGTGACTTCGAGTTTTCCTTTAAACCAAAGTTATACTATCGTAAAACGCGCTGTAATTTGAGTTCTCGAAAGTTTTGAAAATTCCCACGGGAATACATTGTAAACTCGATTCGCAGTAAACCATTGTAATTCAATCACTTTTTGCAATTTTTCGAATTCTTCGTGTTTCGAGGCGATATGGAGTTTTTTGTTTGAACAAAAGTTACATTGTCGTAAAGTGCTCTTTTACAGCTTCAATTTCAGCTTTTAAAAGTTCGAATATTCTCGCGGAAGCGCAATTTTAAAATCGATCCGAACTAACTCTTTGAAATGCAATTACTCTCCGTCGTTCTTTCGCAACAGATTTCTCCATTTTCGGACATGTCTTCGAATTTATCGTTTAAACGAGAGTTATCCTGTTACAATCTGCGATCTTCGAGCTTTAATTTGAGCCTTCAAAGGTTAAAATATTCCTACGGGAATACAATCTGAAATCTACTCGAAGTAACCTCTCGGAATGCAATTTCATTTTCCTCCGAGCTTTCGCTCTGGCTTCTTCGATTTTCGACGCGATTTCGAACTTTCCTTTAATCCAAAATGAATTTAGCATGAAGTTCAGTTTTTCGGATTTAATTCAAATCATCAAGAATGAAAAAATTCCAACGGAAATACATTATAAAATCGATTCGATGCAACCGTTCGAAATGCAATCATTTGCTTTCTTCCTTCCGCTCCGGATTTCTCCATTTCTCGACATGTCTCCGAATTTTCTTTTAAACTAAGATCATCCTATCGTAAAGCGCAGTCTTCCAGCTTTAATTCAAACCGTCAGAAGTTCAAAAATTCCCGCGGGAATACATTCTAAGTAAACCTCTTTAAATCCAATCATTTCTTTCCGAGCAATCGTTCGAGATTTATCGATTTTAGGATACGATTTTGAATGTTCTATCAGGGCAAAGTTATTCTATCATAAAATGAAGTCTTCGCTCTTTAATTTAAGCTCTTGATACAACGAAACTTTCGAAAAATATTTGAAGCAGATTAAAAATGATAGAGCATACATTAACCTTCTGCACAACAAGTGATCATCGCGAAGGTAGCTCTCCAAGTACGATAAGCACACTCGCTCGTTTGTCTATACGATCAGATATTCCGGAAAATGATGCGAGTGCAGTGGTTAAGTGATTCTCATCGGTTGAAAAAAAAACGAGCATATCATTACCATCCTCTCGAGGAAGATCTTGTCCACCAGGCTCGCCTAAGTGTACCTTCTTCTTCCTCGGCCCGGGCGCAACTTCCGCTCCCATGTTCTCCGTCCAAGTTAACGAGGCGTGCGTTAATACACATTACTTAATGACTTCCGGCACAGCTTAACGGACCGTTAACGTACAAACTTGCCGCGTCCCTGACCGATACAGGCTTCCGGCCACCTCGAGCATGGTTGACATGCTGTTGCGTCGGAAATGTGACCTCGAAACACACTACCAGCTGGTCCCATTCATTTCCATTCGACCGCGAACAATCGCTGATTTTCCAATTGTTTCCCCACCTAACTGCCTAACTTTCGCGCGTTAATCTAACCCATTCGAGCCCGGACAAAACGTACATCACTCGAAGAAGCGGTGAAAATGTGAAAATCTTAACACTACAACTACCGGAATTTTTTTTGAGAAACTTTTTTAGTAAACTTCTCTATTGAAGTACATATTTAAATATCCCGTGTACGAAATCTAAATAAATGCCATATTGTCATTATTAGAAAGCAATGTATGCCAACTGCGTTTAGTGCTCTAAGGTAGTTCTAGTGTTAATAAACACACTCGATTATGAATTAATAGCGATGGAGAAATAAAATATTATTTTCAGCCGTTCTATTCGAACGAAGAATACAGCCTCTCTATTTTTCTTTTCCTCTCGCTGTCACGCAACTCCCAATCACCGTGAAATTCATTTTAAAATTCCGTGGGGTCCCTGAAGGCATTGCTTCATCCAACGAAACGCTGTGCTTCGTCTTCGAGCAACGTTAGTCCAGCAGGTCGATTAAGTCAGCGATCAGTGTCAGTCTGAAAAGAAATATGGCGAATGGTGGTGTCGCGTGACGCCGCTCATGCAAGCTCGGACAGCCTCGCTAACCGTTTCAACACTGTCGATTACACACAGCAACACTGCAATCCACCGCTGACAATACGTACTTGTCAAACTGATTGTATAGTAGAAGTCGCGACCGGGACCCAGTCACCGGCAACTACGATGCGTCACGCGAGGGAATTTTGCAGTATTCAATTTTTGTAGAATATCAAATAAAACGTTGATTAAACTCTGACCAGGACGTCCATTTTCATGGTTAAACACTGGAATATGCTACGAATTGACAATTTCGTATGAATTCGATTCGCACGAATATTTTTCCGAGCACAGAGATAAAATAGATACACTTTCCTTGGACGATAATAAAGTTTCTTTTTCTACGACCGACTGTACACACTGCCGTCTACTAAATATAAATTCCTCCGCTCTATCGATCACTTTCATTCATAAACGTACAATCAACTGTGCCGGTATACCATTGTGAAAATTCATCTTCCGCGCAGCGATACAAATGAACCGAATTCTGCAGAGTTCACTGGCAAATATCGAAGTTGGAAAAATTGATACCGTGAAAAATCGCTTGGTCAGAATTCGATTTTATTGGAGACCGAGACTCGTTGTTATTTATATATTTAATTCTGAAAACCGTCGGGAAAAAAATGCAGAAATTAATCAAACTCATAACGTGGAAACGTGTCGGTGGAAATTTATTATCCGGAGCAACAAATGGAAATGCAAATTCCAGACGACAATAGAGAACAATACGAACAAAAGCTTCTACTCGCTTGTTGATTTCCAGAAAAAATATTTTTGTAGAATAGAAGTTTCTGCGTTGAAATGTACGTTGCGGTTTTAAAAATGTTTTTTTTTTCTATCCGAGTGCAAAGTCGCGGAATAATTCGTTAAGGTTACGAAGGCAGAGAGGGTTGTCCGGATTGAACGCAACGTTGAGGGTAGCGCCGGTCGATTTGTTGAAGAAGTTTGTCCGAGATTATGACGCCGGTAAGACGATAGCGTTTCCGTGATTCACGATTATGTGAAACTCGCCTCCTTTTTACGGCTGTCCGTGGCCATACCGTTTCTCGCGAAAACTTTCGCCGCGCCGCGCCGCGCTCCGCACACTTCTCCGCTGAACACTGTAACTGCGGGGATTCCTTTTTATTGTTCCGTACGGGCCGCTGCTTTGCGAACGGCTGTGCTGTCTGTCTATTTGCAGTTCCTCCGAAGCGAACTTCCTTTTGAGAACTCGGATCCTCAAACCGCGATAGCGTGATTCGCAACCATGCCCGATACGGAGGCAATAAAAGTTCTTCGGAAAAGTGGAACGTGAACGTCGTCGCTTCCCTGTGTTCTTGCTCGAACTCAACAGCTTCAAACGAGTATACTCAACATTCGTTCTCTGGTTTCCCCATTAACCGTTCTTACTTTTCGGTTTTAACACTCGCTGCCAGTTTTCCCTCGTTCGTCTTCAATACAAATTTCATTCTTTCAACGTTATTACATCCCCTAATTGCATTTCACTTGAACAAGATACTTAATTGTTTCTTCAAAACATCTCGTTATAAATAATTGAAATATTATGCAAATTAGAAGAATGTGTTCGTTAACCCTTAAATGCACGATATTTTGTAAAGCACTATCGTACGTTACTAAAATGTATTCGTTAAGATTTTAATGAATTCGTTCCAAAGTGCATGGCCACAAGTAAATTTATTAGAAATAAATTAGTGAATCTCCAGAAAAGCTCTTTGGATGTGGCAGCGCACTTCCATCCTCCCAGCAGCATATCGTCACCAATCTCACTATCCCGTCCCGCCGAAACCCGACTATAGTACCTGCTAACCAGACTAACTAAGTAATACTTGCAGAGTAACAACACCGATAATAAATTTGCCACAAATACCTAACTAGCGTTCGCGACACCTCGAAGCCATGCTCGCACACGTGCGGGCCGAGCGCGTGCCAACCGGAAGTTAGGGGAATACCGAAAGTTTATGGCGTTCTCGTGCTACCCCGAACGCCGCGCCTCTACCATTTTCTTGCGTTCGCATTAATTTCCATACGTGGTGATTTCTGCTCCGAGGAGCATCCATTAACCATTAAACTAGTCGAGTTTCAGGAGCCGGAAAATAAAATTTCAATGTTTTCCACATTATACCCACCACTTCCTCTTTATGCACAAAACTATAAATATTTAAGTCTGTTTTCACTAATTAACTTAAAACGGTGGAAAGGCTTAAAGAATTTTCAAATTGTTATTTTGCATATGGAAAAAAGTTAAACTATTTATTCTACATTCGTCAACCACGTTCCTGTATCTGTTTACACCATTGATACTCGCGCTTCACGAAACAGAAAATCACTGTCTGTTAACACTTCTCTAAAAATAAACTTCTCGCAGCAGAGGAAGGCGATACAGGATACTCTTTCATAAAACTCCCCATTTCGCTTTCTCCTGTTACAGAACAGAAACTTCAGAAAGGGCGAGGGGTGTGTGTTACGTTACATAAGTTCCATCACGGAACAATTTTCAACTCAATTACGGACTCGGTATCTGCAATATCACACCTTCATTCGCAGACCTTCTTAATTTTCTTGGTGCTTTGAAAAACAATCGATAAGCAATCTACCATTCTTTTGCTAGGGTGACAGTCTACTCTAATTTCAATATGTTTTTCGTTTAAACTGCAAAATGAGTTGTTAAAAAACAAGTCGTTGTAAAATTGATTCGTTATCGCGCCTTTCATTACAATAATTTTCTTTGATGGAGTCGAATACTTCAGAGAAAAATTGAATATACAAAATTAACGTGTACGATTCGCTACAAGATTCACTGTATTACAATGTCGCACTATATTTTATATATTTTATTCTCTGTCGACGCTGTAGGGTTTTATCAAATACAATTCATTATTAATTCTTGAATATTCTTTATCCGTACACTGTGATTTAAATTGCGCTCGTGTTTAGATTAACTGTTTAGATAAAAAAATTTTGGAATATTCATTTCCCAGAAAACCGGCAGTTTTCGCACTGGATCTTTGAAATTTGACAGGGTCCGGGGATCGATGGGGTAAGACGTTGGTCGTCGGTGACCCAGGCGAAATTACGCGTCGAAGTTGAACCCTTTGAAGGATGTTCGATGAGACGCCGCGCCGTTCCAAGCAGCCCAGCCGAGATACTTTGCTCAATAAACACGAGCCCTTTGTCCTGCCATCGGAGTGTTACAAGGAAGACACCAGTGCCCAAAGTCGAAATACGGCTCGCGCGGAGCAGCGCCGTTATCGGCTTCGCGAACTTCACGAACTTCGCGACACTCGCGGAAGTACAATTGAACCGTGTCGGAGGCGCTAGGCATTGTTCGAAGGACGATCGCGATTTTCAACGGCGAATTAAGGGACGTCGAGGGAACGGTAACAAGTTCGAATAATTCGAGATTGCTTCGAATATTTCAGAGCCGGGCTGACAAATACGCTTACGCTGCCGTTCGGTTCTTTGGAGTTGTTAATCGTCTTTCCTCGACTCGTACAATCGCGCCGAAATATTTTATTACCGGAGTCGCCAGATTAAGAATTGTGTCCCCGCCTTCCCTTTCCACGTGACTAATCCGGCACTGATAAAGACAGGGTGACTATTTCCCCTCGATATTCAAATAGTAATTAGCGTGTTAAAAATATTTGTCTTTTACGAATCTCGTGCAGATACTAGAATTGTTCGAATTAATTCTTCTCGAGCGATTCGCGATAACAATTAAAATATTTACCGAGTCACCGAAACGCGACTTTTCTCCAACTAGATTTGCGAACAGTGTGCTGTCACCTGTCTCTGTTGCTCCCCGACACTTTTCCCCGTTTGTCGGCCTTTTCAGCGAACGTGCACCGCCAGTCGATAAAATCGAGTCGTTTTTTCGATCGACGCACGGCGACCGTTGCGAATTTTGTTGCTTTGACGTTTTGTCCCGAGCGGCGGTTTTGTTTTCGCCGAACGTGCGCTCCGATCCTGAATGGTCGCTGTGTCAATTTTCGGGAGTTCTCTCCTTTTTTTAGCAGCAGCCGTCACGTCGGTCCCGCGAATCCCGCCCCGTAAGTGATTATTTAGGTAGAAAGTGTTTCAAGAATTGTTCCAGCGGATCGGCTTTCATAGACTGTTTCACGCACTCGCGTTCGCGACCGTTTTCCTCTTTCTCTCTCTCTCTCTCTCGCGCGCGCGCGTTTTTTATTTTATTTCTCGTCGTTCCACGTTTGTTACCGTTTCGCGCCCATTTTAGCCAGTCAATCGGAGAAGATATCCGTGTCCCTCTATGATCTTTTTGTAACCTTTCGATGCGCGTGTTTTATTACCGGGCGGCGCACGAACCAGAGCCGTTTGTACACTGCCTACGAATGTTTGCTCATGACTTTATGACAGAACGTTTGCACTTTGTCCGGCGAATCGCTCTTTTATTCGTGTCCCGCTGATTCAAGCGGCCTGCACCGAGTTGATAAACCTCGTAACAACAGTAGAACCTCGCTGCTTGCACGAAACGATTTTCGAGAAACCGGAAACATTTGATCTGTGATCATTTCGCTAAAATAAATAGTATAACTGCGAATCGCGACTCGTTTTCAAGCTCGATGCCTCTATTTTCACGAGCCATCGTTCATCTTTTTCTAAGATATTTGCGTATGATATAGATGGTGAAAAACCGAGCACACGATTTTGATAAAAAATTAATGAACTACTTATTTAAAACATTCGATTTCTGTATTTTTCTCTTTTGTTTCTCTTTTTGCTTTTTTATACCATATTTGATATACAATTAACCTAGACCGAAACGTCGAATTATTAATTTGTAAAACTGCTTAGGAAAATAGTAACATAGGATCGAACCTGTGCGCCGAAATTGCAATTTCTATGAAAAATGAGCAAGTTGGTGACAGCATACCTTCATTCGAATCTCGATAAATGGACTAGAAAAAATCCACGGTGGTTTCAGTCGTGAGAAAATTTAAGAAAAGAATTACGGTTCAGTCGAGATATCAAAAGATTTATCAGGCAAAGAGCTTGCAAATCGGATCACTGACAATCACTGAAGCGGCAAGAAACGCGAACCCTTCCGGTGTTTCGTCGACACTGAAGTCGAAGTCAAGGCCGAAGCCGATCCCGGCACGGTTCGACGGCCATTACGTAACACGAAATTAAGACGCCCCGACGACCGGCGAAATTACGTCTGGGAATTGCGCGACCTTTGAAGGAATTTTCAGCCGAGCGCTCGGAATCGAGTCGAAGATGTCGGAAGGTCGTACGAACGACTGGACGGTCGATTAGTCTGGACGTTGATGGTGTATTACGAGGACCAGGAAATCTCATCCCTCTCTCTCTCTCTCTCTCTCTCTCTCTCTCTCTCTCTCTTTCTCTCTTTCTCGATGCGAAAAAGAAATTTATGGGAAGGCGTTCGCGCGAAAATCCGCTGCTGGCAATTTGTCTGCTAGATTTTGGTCGCCGTGTATTTTCCGCAGATTTATTTACGTCGAAAGAAATTGCTCGAGAGCTCATTTGATTGACAGAAAGTGCTTTCTCAATTTCATGAAAAAATACCAAAATCAACTAATCCAATTTAAGAAACGATCAATCATGTATAAATCTGTATTATTCTTCTAGGAAATGAACAAAATAAATTTGAACCGTAACCACGAAATAAATCGTAGCACGAAGGGGTTTATTAACGGGCAGAATGGTACCGAAGAACTGAATGCTCGGTTAATCGACAAAAGTGAAACGGTCAAATAAAAACAATGAACCGCGAAAGAGTTTGTCGTTCATAGAATTTCTGAATCGGTCCTGAAAATAAGAGAACCGCTTTTTAAAGCCGATACACTGGCTGATTCGGGAGATTTGCGACAAACAGAAGCTCGGAGCTGTCCGAAGCGTGTTTCAAAGTCAGTCCGTCGAGAAACCAGTCTAAATACTTTTCTCGCGATAAAGGAGCCGCCGTGTTCGTTCCTCGTTCTCGGTTTTTCTCCGGGGTCGGGGAACCGGAAGCAGTTTAGAATGCTTGTGAATATTTTTCACCGGCCCCGGCAAAGAATAAACGGTTTCTTCCGAGCTCCTTTGTTTCCCAGAATGAACGGGGAGAGGGGGAACAGTTTAAGAGAGTTTTGCCATATTTTTAGTGGCCGTGGGAGGTCCCTCCGCGTTTCTTTCGTTGTCCTAGTTTTCTTGTAGTCTTCGGGGTTTAATGTACAAGCAGAAAGTGTCTTGTTTCTTCCACTAAGCTACCAGAAATAATAATCGTTGATTTTTATGAAACCTCTCCGAAACTAGTTCTCGTAGCGATATTCTTCTAAATTAATTTTTTTTTAAAGTTGCACCAACCTCGAGGGTTATTAAGCAACTACGGGTTTATACGTGAGTGGTCGTTCTGTAGTTTTAAACTTATTGTGCATTTTTTTTAAATTAAATCAACGAATTTTACTCGCTGCTGCAGCTGCGTAGAAACTTAGAAGTGGAACGTACAGATTTTTAGGGATCCATTCTTTTGCGCGCATCAATGGATAAAATCCGGAATACTCGGAAATTTATAGAGCCGATTTATATGCGGCATGACTGGCGCGCGTGATTTTTCGTTCAAGTATGTCGTCTTGTGCGATTTTTACGGTCCTGTCGTGATGCGGGCGTCACCTTTAATAATTTCGAGAGGTTTTCTCAGGTTTATTTCGCACCGATGAATGCTGCGGTGCTTCCACGAGGGGATACTGCACAGTTGCAGACAGTCCAAGCGTTTTATGTTCTCCGAAAAATGTGTCAAAAAGTTGAAACTAAATTATTATTCACGAATGTTCTCAGTTACCGTGGAAAATATTTTCAATGATACTGTAAAGTTCGTTTAAATTGAATTTTCTATGACGTTTAAAAAAGTTCAATCAGTGTTTTATATTCTCCGAAGAAAATGTCAGAAAGTTGATATTCAAATCTTTTTCCAGATTATTTGCGAGTTTTTTTCTTATCAAATGTTTTTAATGATTTTGGAAGACAACGTTCGTTTAATTCGAAGAACGTGCTATGGGACCATTTCCTTTAATCTCTGGCTACCCGGTACCTAAGGAGGGCACGACCTATATTCTTCCAGTGTGTCGATTTCCCTTGAAAGTGTCATCACGTGTATACATCACTCGATGCGTGAAATTTTTTATTACATCTCAACATTTATGCATTGCAATAATAAAAAAAGGTTAATCCAATATTTGAGAATATTTTTAGAAGATCGCTTCGTTATTTGTTACCAGATATTCTGTGAAATAATAAACGGACTTCCGATTGATGCGCAAATAAAATATTCAATACGTTTTTTTATTCAATCCGGTTTTCAATAGACGAATCAAGCTATCACTGTTTATCGGAAGCTATTTAACGACAGTTTAAATTTATCTGGTTATTTCACGTTATTTCAAATTCACGACGCACGTCAAAGCTTTCCGACGTTCTAAAAATGACTTTTACAAACTAAAGTGGATTACGTATTGCTACGCTCGATGCAGAAGGCTCATCGCCGTTTCAAAAAGCGCGGAATCTAGAGTGCCTCCATCATCGTCGCACAGAGAACTGATCGCTCTCCTCGCCGTATCATCATACCCATCCTCTTCAAAGTGCATTTATCAGGTCAAAGATCGACGCCAGCTAAATTCACGGCTCCGCGCGCGAATCAAGCAATCGGAAAACCTTTGTCCAATTCCATCTCTCGACGAATAATGACAAACGAAAATGTCCGCGCAATTTAGCGATCGCCGACCGTTCTTTGTCTCCCGCCGCGCCTCGATTATCCGAACGACGTCCCTTCCAAACATTCATATCCAATTACTCGACAAACGCGAGCTGTATTTTCGCATTATTTTTAATTATTCGCCTCGGAAATGATTTTTAAACGACGTCGGGTCGTGAATAACATTTAATTTGATTATCAATTGTTTATTAGAACCTTGATTATCCCAACATTTATAACCAATTATTCGCGAAAATTTGATACAAGAATACATTCTCATTTATATTTAGTTTGCACAGGAAATAGTCGCGTCCCTTTTGAGCCCTTTACCTCGTAAATTGTTTTTAAATGTCACGGAATCGCAAATGATATTTAACCAGATTGCCAATAAACAAGTCTTTGGTGGACCCTCGACTATACGAACAGTATTGGTGCAAATATTTATGCTTAAACATTTCACCAACGCGATCTGAATGTATTCGTGAATATTTTATGATGAAAGGAAATTATTTTGAATTCTTCGCTTCGCAAATTATTTTTAGATTATACACGCTCGATCAGATTTCCAATGAAAATCGTTGCAAATATTCTGCGATGAATGCATGTCCTGCATCGAAATAATGCCGTTCAATCATTCCGACATCACCTGACCAATCGAGTCGCCTAACTGATACGTGTAATCGGGCTTCTGATCTATTATTTACATTGCTATCAATATTTAATCTTTGTATTATAGATTGCTGGAACCAGCGAACGTTTCATTGCGCTTCTGCTAGCCTAGTAACAAGAGGGGTTGGCACAGATTTCGTTCGATTATAAGATGACATACCAAAGTTTGTCTATCTCCCGTCAATTTCTATATGAAAACTTGTTAAAGCAGATATTTCTGTAATAAACGTTATTTCCGAAAATATATGAATATTTTAATGACGCGTTAATTATTGAGAACGCCGGTGGTGTTTAATTATTCCCGGAATAAATCATTAAAATTGCGTGTGACCCAATTTCGACCTGCTTTTGTCCGCTGCAATATTTTTCAACCAACCGTAGGTAAAATATTGTCATTGCCCACCTAGATGTCAACTAAATCTCTCTTAGTAATAAACACATCATTTCATATCTTCCGTAACATTTCTTTTCACATTTATTTCACATACTTAGAAGACATATTCTTCTAACTTTATTAATAGACTGCGGAATGTTTGCGCGAACCGATATTCCCACCGAACCATTGAAAGGAACAAAAAATCAAGTAAATCTTTATGCCCTCCGGAATCGGTCCCAATAAATAATAAATAAATGCAAATTTATCAAAGTGTGCAGCAAATAGACTCCAGATTTGATACAGTGATAAGAAAAAAGTCTAGAAAAACATATTATTCTCAACTTCTGAAAAGTATCAAACAACGACTTGTTAAAAATTTTATTTTGCACCCACATCCGCAGTCTACTATTAAAAAAAAAAGAACCAAATTAATCACACGTGTGAAACGCAACGAGCAGCCAGCAACAAACTAAACAAAAATCTAAAACACACGAGCGGAATCTCTGCGCAACGTCCACCGCGAAAAAGCTCGGTGTGCACGGAATAAAACGAAGGTGAAACTGAAATTCTATTTCTATGTATCAGCAGCCTACGCGTGCCCGCTGTTCGCCAAATTTCCAAACTCGAACGGCTGACAAAGCCAAAGATAAAAAAAAAGAAGCTCGACACTCGGAATCGAGTCGAGTGATGTCTACGGAACCGAGAAAGCCTAAAAAGCCCGGCGTGGCGCCGGTTAGCCTGCAAGGGTCGGAAGTCACGGTGTGGCTGGTGCAATTTTAAAGAATCTTTGATTCGGAGCTGGTAGAGAGAGAGTAGAGTGCCGTGAACGTTGAAGCGTGCCAGTCACCGGGACCGACGGTAATGAAAGCGACGTTTGATCATCGACCACGAAGTAATCGACTTACCGTTGGCGTGGCTCCGAATCTCTCCCTCGGTTCTCCTCTTCTTGCCACCGGTATATTCCCTCGGCGTTCCTCTCTCCATTTTTTTTTCCCCGTAGCGAAGAATCACTCGCGAACTGCCCGCATGGCAACCACTTTACGTGTGACAGACGGATTTTCACCCCTCTCCCCGAAGACCGGCGAAACTTTCGATCTATACATCAAACGCCACGTTCAACCTCGTGCGAGGTTGTTCTGAGTGTCTTCAAACTGTGCAATCACCATCGCGATGGTCTGCGCGAGATCCCCAAAAATTCACCATGGAACATACGTATACAGAACCCTACGAATACCTCTCTGTGCACTCCAGTTTGCGAGACGTCACTGCGAGTTCCAACCCTCTCACGCGGTGCGCACGTTTCGTTCGAGAGGTCGAACGCGGTTTCTGATGGTCGCGCGTTTCGATAAATCGAGTCTGCGTGTGATCGCGATGTGCCGAGGAGGACGCGTGGTTGTTCGAGAGGTCCAAGAAGCGAGTGACACAGGGCTCCGTGTGGGAGCCAGCACGAATTCCCGCGAGCACTTCACCCCCGCGAACCGCGGGGGTCGAAGTCCCGCGGCAGACTGCAGGGTGTCATCCTCGCTGGCCGCCTCGAACCTCCGCGATTTCCGGCGGCCGCGAGCCTCTCCGTCACCGACTCTATCGCGCATGCTCGTCAAATCCACCCCCGTGCCGTTCCAGGGGGGTGCCGTATCACGGGGGTGCAACCCCCCACCCCTCCCATCGCGGCCGTATGCGGCCCTGTGTGTCTGTCGAAGGTGGGGGTTGGGATCCTGTGGCTGCGCCCCTTTCGCCTGCGCCTCCTATGTGTGTGTGCGCGCGCACACGGTTGTGTGCACTCTGCACGCGAGACACTGTGTCTCCGTCTCCCTTCCCCTCTGCGTACGTGTGCTCTGCTGCTGCTGCTGCTGCTGCTGCTGCTCTAGGGTGCTCTCGATGACGGGGGTTGCATCGCTGCGCTCGAGTGTCTGCGTTTGATTCTTTGTCTCGTTACCGGGGGAGCTCTGCTTTTTTCACCTCCTTCTCCCCTTCTTCCACTTCTTCTTTTTCTTCGCCGTGGCTTTTTCTAACAGTCCGCTTTTTCTCGCGATCCCTGTCTGTCTTGTTTTTGGAAATGCGTTTTCGGTACGGATGGATTTCTGTCTTGCGATTTTTAGGAAGTATTCTGGGTGAAATTAGGCGATTCGTCGGAATTTGTCATGTTTTTCTCTCGCTCGCTTAACCCTTAAATGCATTGTGTTGCCGTTTGGCGGATAGATACTGCTTAATAGAATACATAGCCATAAATAGATAATAGTTACTTTGTGTCTAGCTTTTGGAAATACCTCTTCGTTGCGTATGGCCAGGGGTGGGTTTCGCTGTCTTAGGGTTTTGGGGGAGTACCATGGGTGGGAGATCAACCCCAGGCAATTAAACTTTCATAAGAATTATTACGATTCTACTGTATATATAGTGAGTAATAAAATTATTATGAACACCACACAACTGCTATATATTTAATGTTTGGTAACTAATGGAATTGAAACTGCACCTGTCGTAATACCCCTTTTATTGCAGGACATATTTTTATGTTTTCAATAATATTTTATTTTTGAGTAAACCAATGAAAGGCAATTAAAAATGAAGTGCCGTGTCAAACGTGCCGTGGATTCGTGGACAATTAATGTTTGTGTTGATCAATTATACTTTTGTCGTTACCGAAAATATTTTCCACATTGAAGAAACACGAGATGGACAGTTGGTGTTTTGGAAGGTTTTAGTGTTTCAGGTTTAGTTTGCGATGATTGAAGGATTTGGTTGATTCGACTGGATGGGAGGTTTCGCAGAATGCCGCAGCTTTCTCAAGACGAGGGAAGGGGGTGTTGAATGGACGGTGTTGTGGGTGATGTTTGATGTTGGTTATAGAGGTTGTTGTGGTTTAGCGTTGTAATTAGATGCTGGACGGTCTTTCCTTAGCGCGCGGTCTTCCTTGTACTGGAAATTGATGTTTGGCTACTCGAGATGCGCCGTGATAATATCGCGAGCAGTTTGATCGACACGCCGCTATGTAAACGCCAGAACGAGAAACAGATGTGGAACAACAACCGTTTGAAAGTTGTGTTATGTTGCAGGAAAGCGGCCTTAACAACTGCAATCAATTTTCTGCGAGCGTGTTCTCAGTTTGTACCATCGTGAAGCTCGATCCGTGTAACGTTTCAAATTTGCCTGTAGTTCAATAGTTAACACTAGCTAATTATAGGTGTCCGATTTTTAAATTATGTTATAAACATGAGCGTTTCTTTTGAGATTACCGTTTATAAGAAAAAGAAAAGTTCCAAATAGAGACAACAAAATTATTCGTACTAGGCTTATGTCTGTACTGAGATTGTGATTTTTTCTTTGATACTATTTAAAAATTGTTAAAAATTTGTATGGACAGATTCTTGTTCGAATTCATCGGACTCGTTTCAGTCTTCGTGAAACAAGAAACTCTCGAGCTAGCTGGCACTTGAAGCGTGTTCCCGACTGACCCTAATTTTCTCGAAGGCACGAACAAATTACCGTGCGCGAAGGTGTTAAATACGAACACGCGTCTCCTGCGTGAAGAACAAACGACGAGAATTAGCCGCGAGTGGGATTGACGGGAGTGTCTGTAGTCAGAGTTGTCAGGGTCTAGAAATGAGTTATTAATGCGGCGCGTGCTTGAGTGAGTTCCGCGACGGAGCGTGAGGCTCAAAGATTGAAGAGTCACGTACCGTATGCGCGCGATGGCTGTACGATAAGTTGAGAGCGTAACATCGTCGAAGAAACGAGATAGTTTCACGAGGGGTTCGGTCCTGAAGAAATTACCGCAATGTAGCCGTTCGATTTTTCAGATCGACAATGATTCAACGTGTTCGATCGAGGATCAATTTCGCGAGAAAGAAGACAGGACAGAATAGCGTTTTGTCAGAAAAACCAAAACAAGAGGTTGACACGACAAACATAAATTTTAGAAAATTATCATTTGTAAGAGAGTTAGGTTCCCACCAATTGTACACATTAGTATTTCCTCCGTATGTCGCGTGTATTCGCAGCTTCACCCGTGGTTCTCGGGCATTGCGGGGGCGGAGGGACACGGCGACGGGAAAAACGCGGCCGAACCGATGTACGCGATCGCAAAACCGAGCGGGAATCGCTGATAGAAAATTCAAGGGTCTCCGTTGGTCGGGACAAAAACGGGAAGCGACGGGAAACAGCGGCCGGTCGATCAATCGACGCGTGTAACCGCTTCGAAGCGATGCAACTTCGAGAACTGACGAGAAAACAATTCGATCGGGGCCCGGCGCGGCGCGTCGGCGGCCGATGAAGTCGTACGGGAATTATTTGATTGATTCCCGAGTAGTCTTTCATGGAAAAAGGAACACGAAAGCTCTAGAACTCGTGCGCAGAGAAAAAAAACAGTTCTTCGTACGCGTATCGATTCGTTTCGATCGTGAAATTGTGAGTTTGATATAAATCCGTGCACGAAACTGATAATGAATAATGCAACGGGAGGGGGATCGCAGGATTTGTGGATCGCTGTGAAAGAATCGCGTCTAGTCTAGACCGGTCCCGTTCCTCGAACGCGTGTATATCGATTATCCGGCGCAGTAAGTGTACCAAATCGATCCGTGACTCGTGAAACAATTTGGCTGACGTACCGCGTTACATAACATCTGCGTGGTAATTCGATATTGATTCGAGGCAGCCCGCTAGCACGAATATTATTATCCGCAGGTAACAACAGACTCCACGATCGACCGTCAGTCTTGAACCGGAAGTAATCTTCATTTTAACAAGGCGGCCCGCAACGTTGCCAGCAACCCGACAGAATTGACGACGCCGGCTAGCTAAAAGTTTATTCCCGACGACTATCGATGATTATTATTTTAATATAGATTCCTGTTCAGCGACGTCGAGGAGAAACACCGGCTCGATGTTGCGCGGAGGCTTAATGTCTTCGTTAGAGACGATGGGGACTGCTCTTAAGATATATTGCTGCGGCTGCGCGTGATTTTCGTCATGACAGGTTCTGATTTTTCACTGATTCCGATGAATGCCCTGGACATTTCATTTGAATGTCAAAGAAGGAAGGTTTCAATCGGACGACATTTTATTTGTCGCTTGTTCATCAGTTTATTTTATGTGAATTTTAAAGAAGCATATATTGTTGCAATCGAACATCACGATCGATTATTTATTTTTCGTATTGATTGTTCGACAGTGCGTCAATTTAACTCGAGGGAGAAATTAACAGTGAAATCCAAATCCTCGTATGGAGCAATAAATCCTTTAAATCGCATTATTGCTAGCTCAAACACATTTTATAATAATATTGATATTTTCAATGGCACGTTACAGCCATTCAAAATTAAATTGCGCTGTACTATTCGTTAATAGTACCCATATTTGCTTATTTTCACGCTGTCCATAATTATGGGAATTTTAGATTAAGACTTAAGATTAAGATTCTTTTCTGTCATACCATATAATACTGCATACATTTGTATAAAAGGACTTCGGTCCGTTTAAAATAATTAATAATAATAATGAAATTGGAAATGCAGACGGGAGCGACGAGTGAGGCGAATTCTGTCTCATAATTTCGTAAAAGAAAGAGTACATCTGGCGAAAGGTTGTTTCGGAAAAATCGCCGAGACGCAAACCGTGAAAAGCGTAATGGTTTTCGCGCGGGGAGGAAATATCGAAGTCGCAACACAGGCAAAGAAACGGCAGCGGACCTGTTCCGGTGTGACGGCGTGGCATGACGGTTCGATTTCGTATTCCGAGTCGAACGAGACGGAAATAATTCATCCGGTTCCGGTGTGTTTTCGCGCGAACCCGCGGATTTATCGGGTCGCGTCCCTGCTCCGCGGCCCGTGAAACGTTTCGGCCGCGAACACGGCTCGGGCCGAACCCTTAGCCTTCAATTAATTACGGGCCGGGAATCGAAAATGCAGAAAGTCCGAGAGAGCGGCTTCGGGGTTCGCCTCATCCGTCAAACGTCCCGGAAAGTTTCGCTATCGGAACGGTGGTTAATGCAGTTTAAGCGGCGCGTCCAAACTACCCCGAAAGTTTTACTATCGTCGCTACTATTACACCGGATGGAAACGAGGATCCATCGATCGGAGAACGCCGCGCCGGTTCTATTATTCGGAGCAACTACTTCCATCGATTAACTCCGATTCGACAATTCGCTGTTCATTTTTCTCGCGCACGCCGATCTGCCCCATTTTCCTTTCGCTAATTCCTCCGGAAAACCCTCGAAATCTTTTAATCCGAATATTATTCGTCATTGCAATTTTTTTGTTAAATAGAGTGCTATGTAGTTTTTATATCATATTGGAAGAAATACTGCTGCACTACTAATTTTTTTTTTTCAAATGAAACTTCTTTTGGCAGCATATAGCATTTCCTCACGGTAAGGTTGCAGGACGCAGTCGTTGCTTGTCAATGAAATTACAGACAGAAGAATGCCCGGCGAGTTTCTCGTAATTTCAAGGGTTATTCGATCCCCGTTATCGTTTTCACACGGATAGAAATCCGAGCCAGTTTAGCCGCGAATTACATTCGATCGAGCTATTCTCCGGCGTGCCGGTGATAAATACCACGGGACGGCGGCATTGTCTCCGCGGCGCGTTAATTAAAATGCAGCTAATTGTAACGGGGCGGCGGCAACAATGCCGAGATTCCACTACGGTTATTTAATCCGCCGATAAATATGCGGGTTCGATTTTCGCGCGACCTCTCTGGCTCTCACGCGGCCGGCAAACGTGACCCGCGAAAAAATAGCGAGTTCGCAAACCGTGGGCGAAAACGTCCGAGGGCTGAATA
This sequence comes from Lasioglossum morio, assembly GCA_916610235.2. Classification (NCBI taxonomy): domain Eukaryota; kingdom Metazoa; phylum Arthropoda; class Insecta; order Hymenoptera; family Halictidae; genus Lasioglossum; species Lasioglossum morio. The sequence goes on from OU744331.1 coordinate 838,115, forward strand.
CGAACGAGAAAAAAGCTCGTCGATCCGATGGCCCGGAAATGACGACCATTATTCGCGTCCTACCTGTAAAATTAACCATCGTTACAAGGAACCACTCGTTGTGGCCAGCCGGCCCATTGTCTTCGGACGAATTTCCTAATTGAACGTAATCGGTCAGCCTAATTCTCACGATGAAATTCGCGAAATATGTCGAACGTTTCGCTTTTGTCGAATGCTTCAACATACGCTTATAGATGAATGAACATTTTCCACAAGTCTAGATAGTACCTGTCAAAACAATTTTAAAACCCCGGTCGGTTTCAATTAACTCACCGCCGGTTTCAATGAACTATCATTATATTAATCGGACGCAAAATGCTTATAATTATTCAATGTATAACCATTAATAACATAGTTTATGGATTTAGATTAAATTCTCGTTCTATTTATCGTTTTGATATAATATTAAATATAAATGTAGTTTAATTGTATAATTACATAATTGCATTTGAAATTGTATGTGAAATATGCAGGTGTAAGTATCAATTTTATAATTCTGACATTATCGATTACGTTACATCAATTACAAATGTAGTAAAATTACCATTGACATTAAAGTGTATTGATGATCGCAGTGTATTATATGACGACGAAGTGCATAATTACAGGAATAAGCGACCTTGTAATTTTAAGAATCCGTGGCTTACATAAGTAGAATAGAACAATGTATGATCAGCCATATCAGTAGAATAGCGCTGTCACGAGCAGCCCGGTGGCAACGCAGTTCGCAATGATTTCGGACAATTAGCAGAATAATAGCACACTGCGAAGCAGTTGAATGGCAGTGTTCTTAGAAAGAACAGTGGGTTACAGTTAGCCTGCAGAATGGTATCGTTCTTACGTAGATCAGTGGAATAAAATAGAAACTGCAGACAAACGAATCGAATGCAACGGATTCAATGCGGTATGTGCAATGGGATCGTTTCTGATGGAATAAATAAAACGATGCGATCGAATAAACTGAAACGACTTGACTAAAAGGAAGGAAGCTTCTTGTTCAGCTCGGGAAGACTAACAAGCGTTTAAGAAAATCATTGTTTATTCTATTGATCATTTATCATACCTCTCATTCGAACGAAATTGCAATGATCTCTTCTTTGATTTCGGTAGAATTTTTCATTTTTCGTGCGATTGAAATAGTCTTTGGGACAAAGACAAACAAAAATAACCTTTGAAAAATGAAGCACGAGAAAAAGGGAACAGTAACGGATTCATTAAAAACGTGCTTCCGAAAAATGTGTCACAGTATTTTTCCAAAATAAAACTTTAGTCGCCCATTCTATTCGTATGGCAATATGTCGCTGTCAACGAAAATTCACGCAGTTGACCGTTGCGCAATGAAATTGCGGGAGCAACAAGTAAAAATTCGGAAAGTCTGCAGCAGCATAGAGGCGAAACGGAGCTATCAAGAAACGAAACGAAAGGTTCAACGATAGATGTTAGCGTCCATGCTCGCGACTTGGAACGAGCGACGAGAAACCGAGCGGAACGCGGACCAAGTTTACGTATAAATCCTGCTTCGAGGACAAGAAGGAGGACCATTTCGCCATCTCGCAAACAGTTCGATGTTGGGACACCAGTAGATCCCCGGGAGATCCAGTTCCTTGTATCCTGTTTAACGTTTCCTCGTTCCCGCGACGGTTCCACACAGCTTTTGTTCCGGTTAACGATTAGGTTCGGCGTCGGATTAAAGACGCCGTCGTAAGTAACGAGCTCTAATGGGGACAAGTTACCCCTTTGATACCCCTTTAATCATATTTGGGAATCTTATTCGACGAGTTTGCCAGAGGGGTTGTGGGATCATTATGAAAATCGGATCCGCTAATGGCTTCTCAATACGTAAACTGCTCGATGAAATTATGAAACGACGTGGAAATTAGGGGTTAATGTTGCTCTTACGTTAAACAGTGTTCAAATAATTTTGCATTATTCTCGGAAAGTCTCTGTTCATTCAGATTTGCATAATTTTTCATGAAAATACAACTAAGAAATAGATGTATAACACGAAGGGTAAACCTAAACACACCTAATAGATCGAATTAATTCCACGTAAAATATTTTCAAATTCGCGTAAAGCGCATAAAAAAAAACATTCGTTTCATTTTTCACATGAGAGAACCATTGCGACGCAGTTTTCATTTTCGTAAATCGTTGCAGCGTCGGGAGCAGCATCAAAGAGTCTTCTTTTCTTTTGTCGAATCCACGTCGATCGAATGAACACGGAATCTTCGCGAAAAGAATTTTAATCGTTACCGGGTCGTCCTCGTTTTTTCCCTCGAGAGACGAGGAACGGTGTCTTCTCCCGGGGTAGCTAAAGTTTAGCCGCGTCACGGCTGGCCGGCGGGTTTTATCTGAAAACAGGAAACGGACTATCCTGTGGAGACGTGGCAAGCGACTTCACAGAAGATATATATCAATTGCGGCAGATCTGTCCGACGATATCCCCTCGCTCGCGCGTCTTCTTTCCGAGGAACCGTATGAAACAGCAGCGAGCTCCGAGCCAGCTTCGAGGGCCCGGATCCAGAGAAAATAAGATGGTTCTGGACGGAGCGACGCTGCGAAAGTATTAGATCAATCCATTTGTTCCTCCTCTGTCCGGGGTGAATATTCCGGCTTTTTTAAAACACTACTTCTACGTACAATATCTCTGTCTATCTAATATCGAAATCCAGTAAAATCTACTACCTTTGAAGGTGTTAACGGTGAAACTCGAGGTGAACGGAAACTGGATCGAGAGAGAGTTCGCCGAGTGATCTCAGTGCAATGGCGGAACAGAGTAGATCAAGGTAGTGACCATAAATTTAATGCGGTTGTTTGTTTTGGTAAATATTGGACTTGGCCGATGTCTTGACTATTCCAAAGTGGTTCACGGGATTGGGTGCGCGCGAGAGAGCATGGAGTGGACACATAGATGCACAGGTACGTATGCGTATACACGCGGATCACAGCGACAGAACGGATTCGATAGACAGCGTGTGAACCGTGGATACCGTGGACGTGAAACAGGACCGACTTCCCTCTCTCTCTCTATATATATATATATACTCGACATCAAACGCTAGGAATTTGATACAGAGAGTGTCATGCTCCTCGGAGAGTACACTGCGACAGATGCTAGAGAATCTATGTAGTCAACAATGGGACGTAGAGCGTGAATACATGGCAGAACTTAGACGGAAATTTGATACGGACTGTAATCGACTCAAGACACTTGGTACAGCTGGATCGCAGGTCTCTCGAAGTCCCTGAAACCCCCAGATCTTCCGACTCCCTAGATCTCCTTTGAAACTAAGTCCCCAGACTCGGGCCCCGAGGCTTCTATCAGTTTCCCCAACTTTCGAGCTACTCCGGTAACAACAGGCTGCTCTATTTGTTGCTAGACTGCGGATAGAGCTACATGGAAAGTCATTCCTTCTCCCAAAAGTTCTCATCTTCTTATTCGTAAATCATAATACTCGTTTCTACTCAGAAATGTATAAAATGGTTAAATGCATAAATACACTTGGAGATTCTTGTATCAGGACATCCTCGTTCGAAAGTTTATCTACCCATTTTTGTTATAAATCTACAAAATCGAAAGAGGATTTTTTCGTCGGATTGTACATCGGTATCGCTCTGTATCGGTCGAGATTTTTCTCATTTTTTTTTCTTGCCGCGATCGTTCCGTCCATCGAGGATTAGAAAAGTCTCGTGCCAGAATTCTGGAATAAAAACGACGACACGAGGGGCTGGAGAGGGACGCGAGGGTGGTTTCGAATACCCTCCACGGTGCTGTAACTGCGCGAATCCTCCGGAGTATCCTTAGGCTTCCGTTATCTGCACCGCCCCCACCCCCGCCTCAAAGCGGCAGTCCCACCTTGTCCATTTCAGTTCCACGTACCCTCTATTCCGTGCCGGATTCAATCGAGCCTGGAATCTCGTCGCGCATGAAATCGTACTATACAACGAGCCCTTCTGGGACACTACGTTTAATTTTATGTACAACCTCCACGGGCGATCTCCCTTTTCCAGAAGGAACCTCCGAACTACCAACTGGACCTGTCCTCCTCTCTTTCCTCGATTTTTCATCGATCGTGTTCCACCCTGAAGCGTGGAATTTCTTTTTTTACCCTTTAATAGGTAGTGCGATTTTTTCCAAATATTTTGGAGTATAGGATTATCAGAAAATACAGAGAATTCTTGGATACGCGCTCTTGCTATACTTCTGTCACGTTACGAACGTCTTTTCACTTCCATTTATTCTTCTATATTACAAATAAAACGTTTTAGAACGACGATTGCGGTCCTATGAACATTGGAAAAGAGGTTAGCGAGAAATAAATACTCGTTCCGAGCGAATCGAACTTTTGATGAAAAAATATGTACGGGGTAATTATGGTTTTCAGAAGCTGAACAATGAGCGTGGCTGTGCGTCAGCGTGCGGCATGCTCGTATATCGCTATTAAAAAAGCTTAAGGGAAACGTTCTACGCATGAAAAACGGTGGAGTGCTCGCAATAAACAAATGTAGGTTTCTGAAACACGCATTTTTGGAACATTGTTTTCTCTCGAATGAAAAATACGCCCGACAATGGCGGTTTTACAAAGCACTTTTTGGTTCGGAAACGTTTTCTGGATTATTAGCAACTAACACATCTGATGACGCTGTTATTCGTGATTGCACGGAAATTATAACAGAAATAATACTCTAATCTCAACAATTCAGGACTCTATGCAATAAATAATTGTATTATTTTTAGTAATTCATTGTGGAATTATTTTCGTAGCAGTAGCTAAAATGTTAGTTGTCAAAATATGAGGATTGTTTTATTTTCGCGTGTTTATAATATTTTATCAGAACAATTGTCGTGTTGATATTTATCATTCTTTGTGCACGATTCTTTAGACAATTTTTTCTTGGGAGTGTTACAGTTCACAGCAGCACTGCACGCAGGATTCATACATTAATTTCCGCAAGTACAATGTAAACTCGAATTTATTCCCTTCATTAAGAGTTTCATTAGGTTTCAAATAAACCATGGTCCTATTAATCTTCATTAAAATTTTCATTGTGTCGCGTTCTCCTGTTCACGTTGGCAGTACATTCATAAAATTCTCGGTGCTCTTATAATTGTTCATTTTCGACGATTATTCCTGTGTGTTATATTAAATTCCTGTCGTGATTAACAATACCGTTCCGAAAAGGTTACTCATTTGGGAGCTAGAAATTTCGTATGATCCCGGTAAAATATCTTTCGACCCGTCCGATCGATCTATATATTTACAGTTGACAGAGTGTCAATAGACAGAATTCAACTTCGATGTTCAGAACACGCATGGTCACCCACATAAATCTGTATAATTCAACAATAACGCTATAATACAGAGTCGTGTAATGCAATCGAGTCCATAAAAAATACGCTATTGTTAAATAAATGGTCATTAAAAGTAACAGTACAAATATTGTTAAAAATGTACCGTTGTTGAGTGTATTCTATTCATTTTGTGACTTTTTATAAAGAAGAATTTCGTTGGAAAGTTTCAAGTGACCAACAATAAATTCTTGTAATTTCAAATAATTTTCTCCATTAAATTGTTCTAGATATATCATTGTGCCACTTGGTAACTGGGTTATATTTGTTACAACGCAGCGATAACATATCGATCCTGCTCCGACGATAGAAGTACATTTTCGAGATGTGTGTCGGGGAGATTAACCAGGAAGAATTTCCAAGGAAAGAACGAACACGGAGAGAAAGTGATTCGAAGTAAAAACAGGAAGACATATCCCGCGATAACAGCGCCGCGCGTTCTATTTTCCGCGCACGTTTTTTATTATTTACAGTTCATTTTACGTATTATCGTTGATCAATGGGTGAACCAATTCTGAATACCAATGCAGCGCAAGCGGTTGCCAGTAGCAAATCAAATACAATTCTTAATAAATCAAATTCTAATAAATTCCCCCATTTAATAATAATAATTATCAATTCGCAATTTCGACTTGAAACCGAACTGATTTATCTAAACGTACCTGATATTATCCAAGTTTATGTTGTAGACACACAACGAGATATTTGTACGAAATCAGAAAACTGATTAACACTAATACAGATAAATTTAACATTTTAGCTTCCGTTTAAAATTCACATTCTTTCCTCGACGACAAAAATACGTACGTTTCATATATATTTCAGCTTCAGTATAAAACTAAAAACCCTTGCTATTTAAAATTAATTATCCAAGTTTATATTCCAACGAGACATTTCATCGGGATGACATACGTTTCCGTCCAATTCAAATTATCCGAACTAAAACAAATGAAAATCTGTTCGAGATCCTTGCATAATCCCCGACCAATAAAATCAAAAAATTCGTATTACGAAAGCACCGATAATTCAAACAATTGTATGTCACATTAGAAAATGTCCTGCCTGAAGAGGTTAATTTTGCAGAGTAATTTTTGATGGGGTATTAAAGAGCAGGTGCATCGAATGCCAGATGAATCGGCGGTTAATGAAGCCATTAATTTTCTAGCGTGAATTTAATGTCAGCTGGTGCGACTGAAGTAATAATTGGGCCAGGTCTGTCGCAGCCAGTCGGCAACGATCCATCGTGTGATCCAGTTGGATCGACGCGACGGTCCCGCGTGATCCGAGGTCCATTTAAACTGGGACAGATTGTTTCGTCGAATTAAGGATCTATTCAGTCTAGCCAGGAAATCAATGACCTAAGGCTAACGAAAGCTTAAAATGTCACTCCCTTAAAAGTATGGTCGTATTCTACTATATATATATATTTATTTTGCTCCCCTCAGGATTGCAATTCTTCTTACATGTTCCCTGGTCGTATTCTACTATTCTTCCACTTTAAAATTCCGTCGGAAACTCAGAGACATATGTAAGTAAGCAACGATAAAAATCTGGTATATCACGATCTGGCTTGGCTAAACAGAGCTTTGTGCGTCGCCTCGGTGATATTCACTTTCTACTCGAGTTAAGGACCGTCCTCGTCTGTTCGTTCGGCAACAGCTTAACGCGTCCACGGGCTGGTAAACAGCGCAGAGATATTCGTCGTTATGGTACATACCGCGCGGCCCCTGGTAAACCACTGTCTCGTAACTTCATTTGCTGCTAATACCGCCGCGGCCTGCGTATTAATGCTATCTGTCCACTGGAGAGTCCTTCCCGTTCGAGGATTCGAGACGGACCTCTTCCACAGCTAGCTGCTGATCTCGACGCTCCACTCGGTGGAAGAGTGAGAGAGCAATTCTTCGACAGTTCATGCTACGGGAATTAGGTTCTCGAACGTTGATGTGGGTCGCAGAACTTTCGGACAGGATAATCTGTTAATTTTGCGCTTTTACTGAAAAAGACGTACGTCGATATTGAAGTACTTACAGTACGATGTAACTCGTATATAGACTGCACATTTTCAGTCGAAAATAATAATATTGTTTAAAAGAATTTACTGTTTTGAGCTCGATCCACTGAATTTTTCAGTACCTCAAGACAAACCTAGGCGAAGAGAACATTAGAAACGTCCTCCTCTTTCTTAAATCCATCGATTTATATAAACTGTTGTAAATCCACCAAACCTAACCCTCACCACAAGTAACATGTAAAACACTCTTGATTGTAAATCATGTGGTCGCTAATGGCCTAGCTGTTAATGCGACCACATTAAAAGTAAACAATAAATAAATAAATAACTGAATTTTTAGGCAAGGTCTGTCCTCTAAACGAATTGTCGCGTGTAGACGCAGCATAACACACGATCTAACTGTGATAGGAACCCATATTCGTGCGGATCTTAAGCAACCCACCCCGGAGGGTAAGATTATCCGCATGCATACGTTCATAGTTTATCGATATGGTCGACAAGGTGTTAGGCAACGATGGCTTGACGTATAGTATCTCGCCACACTATCTGCTATCGTCGTTCACAATTGTGTGAGAACCAGAACCCGTCTTCGACGTACATCAACAGTAATAATATCATTTTCTAGAGTAACTAGCCACCCCGTTATCAACAACGCTGATATCACTTCTGAATAAACGAAAGTTGCGGTGAAACGCATAAAATTCGTGTGGCGATCTAGAAAACGAGTCGTTCTCGGACGACGCTTTGGAGACACTTTGGTCCGGAAGGTCCGAGCGCACGGTATTTATCTTGGTTGCGGCAGGACGGTCGTCTTCGAGCGACGTGACGGGAAAGTTTTCGCACGCCCACCTCGTCAGGGGCGGCATTAAAAAGGGAAGAAGAGAAGGGAAATCCTCTCGCGTGGAACGGGAACCGCGAACACGGTCGCCGGGACAATTTTCCACGCTATTAGGACCGCCTAACAGCCACGCGACTGGCAGTTTACAAGCGCGGCTCGCACATTTTCCCGGGATATACATTACAAGCCCTCCGGGCGGCGCGCGTCGCGCCGGCGGCCGGTGTCGCGATATGCAAAGGACCGGCAAGGATTATTCTCACGTTTTCCAAAACACTGGCGAACTGCAAGACTCGACACCGGCGATATGCAGATTTCGGCCGACCACCCACCGACCCACGCCCTCGCAACCTGCGCGAGAAACTCTCTCGCTTCCGTCGACGAACAACCCTATCTCCGGCTTGGTTCGCAGCAGCGTACGCCATTAGGCTTGTACCTAGCCATCGCGTCAAAGTGGCGCACGATGCGGTTGGCACCTCTGCCAAACGATAACTGTTAACCACCCGACCACCCGACCACCCGCTCGCCCTCTTCGTCTCTCCGGCCGCACTGGTCTCCGTTCTATCTACGTCAGGCATCAAAATTTTGCTGGAACGGTAGAAATAATTGCATCAATTACAAATGAATAGTATGGAAGGTAACGGTTAAGTTAGTTATAAGCTGTTGTAAATACATTTTTCTCTCCCTCTCTCTCTCTACATATATATAATTAAATAAGTAAATTTTAAGTTTAAGGTTAAGTTAGTATACGGTAATATTAAGGATAGGCTAAGAACGGCGTTAAGGGGAGCGAAAGGGATGAAAGGGAACATGTAAGAAGAATTGTAACCCTGAGGGGAGCAAAAATAAATATATATATACAAGACTTTGTAACTTCTAATGAAATTTCTTAATAAGAATTCAGTGTATCTAGATTTTCGATACAACGATTCTAACAATTCGATTCGAAAATACTTGAAGTTGTTAATAGACAGGAATCTAGCTGTCTAAGTTTCGAGTATCGCGCGCAGCTGATAAGAAGGGACAACCGGTTGACAGTGAGGAACGAAGAAGGTTGTTTGATGAGGAAGGAAAGAACGATTCGATGATGGGCAACCCTAAGCAGAGAGGGGTAGTGCGAACGGACGGGGATGTTGCGGGAAACCGGAAGAGGGAGATAAATAGACGGAGACGAGACCGAAGATAGGGTGGATTTTTTTTCGGGAGTAGTGACAGATAGATTGACAGGGGCGGCAGAGATACGGCTGGTTCGTGGCTTGTCCGAAAGATGGGGAAAGAAGGTGGTCCTAGAGGGTGCATACCTTGAGCGAGAGATCGATGGGACGGGTTGCTCATCTGAAAATCGACGCGAGAAGAAGAATTCTTTCTGGTGGGAGGAACGCGTTGGTGGTTTCGCTGAATTTCCACTGGTTCGTTGTCGCGAATTATTTTCGCTGGACAGCGGCGTGTTTAAAGGGTTGGAACAGAGGGAGTCGGAAAGGAAAAATTGCGAGCGGTCACGTCGATAAAACGGCGAATTCGCGTGGACTTCCGCGCAGTCGAATTATCATTAGCGCGAATATACAAATCACGGGGTTCGTGTGCATGGCAGAGCAGAGGCCGCCGCGGCTCTCGGTCCGCAGCGTTCGTGCGAAGCGTGGGCGTTTGTTCGTCGGAGATCTACGTTTACAGCGGAATCCTCGCGTCTGTGCTGCCATTCGTGTCCGTTTCTCGACAATTAATCACCAGGCCGCTCCGTGTGCCCGTGTCCGTCGCAGTTTCTCAAGCAGCTATCGGTGTCCGGTTCCGATTTGTGTCTGACCGGTGTGTTTCTGCTTCTGCTGTCGGCTGGCCTGTTTACCCCGCCGGAAATATATCTTTCGCGTGCACCCTGCGTCCCAACCACCCCCGCAACGTTTCCCAAACCCTCGGCTCGTTTTTAGATCGTCCACTGGGTCACGAAAGCTGCGAGGCAGACCAACCCCCTCCGACCCCTCTGCTCCCCCCGTGGTCATAAAGCAAACAGATAGAGCAATTCCCTTTTCGGAATTTAGTCGCGCCATCGTTCATCGTCCCTACGACTCGCCCTCCCACTCTCATTCCCTCACTCTCTCTTTCTCTCGCTCCCTCTCTCTCTCTCTCTCTCTCTCTCTCTCTCTCTCATTCTCCGCGTGTGTCGCGTGAACGTTTCGCTGCTCGGCTATTTTCGAGCTTTCCACCAGCTGTCCGGTTAAACGGCACCGTTTTATCATTCGATTTAACGCCGCGGCTCGTTCCCGACCGAGAGCCACGGATCCTGCCGGAAGAAAAACCATGCGAATGGAAATTTCCGAAGTTTCGTTCACGAAATAAACAGTTATCTCCCACCGATATTCGGTGATTCAAACAGATATTGAAAATTTGAATTTCTTTCGAAACAATTTTTGTACAGACCGAGTAACATAGACGAGCGGGCGGTGGTTGATTCTACATATAAATATAAGTCGAAAGAAAGCAGTAACATTTTGTTTATTTGACGCTGCGTTATCGAGAAAATCGAGTTTGAAGCTTCGTCGGATTTGCATGCTATGAAGGAAGTAGAATTAGTCGGTCATGGTCAGACGCGTCAGGCGATTCCTCGTCGTAGCAATAATCTTTGTATAAAATTGTCATAGGATGATGAGTGAACTGAACACATTAATATTTTAAATGTTCCTTTCAATTATTACAGCCACCGTTGCTAGTACGATCGAAAAATTACGCTGCAGAGGGACAATGTAATCTGCAACATAATCTAATGAGTGGCTCCCGACAATGGATCTAATTTTAGCGATCGGTGAAAACAAGAAATTCAGCATTTATCATTTTGTCGGGCTTTATCTAGTGTTCGGACAGGCTTTTCATAGAGAAAGTGTTTCAGCCCTGACAAATTATCGTTGATTACGATCACCATAGAGGTTTTCTTTCGATTCGCGACAACGTTCGTCCCCGCTGGACTCGTGTCTAGCAACATTACCAGCGTCTGTCCGCGTGTTGGTCAGATATTATTTTTTTGCCGGAGGCTAGGTGAGATAATGGTGGCCAGCGAAGCGAACGAAAGCATAACTCTGCCCGATAAAAAGCTTTTATTACCGGCAATTAGGATAAGCACACCCCCCCCCCATACCGCCTCTCGCCACCCCCGTCCACCTGTCCCTTCAGTTTTTACGTTTTTCGACTCGTTTTCTCGTTACCTCTTGTTCGACGAACATGTTACATCCAGCTCGAACATGGTCAACCACTTTGGGAACACCGTGTTATCGATGAACAAAATTTTCTTAATGAAGTATAAGTCACAGGAGCTAAACACATATTTTTCCTTTCGTTTAAAAGTTTTGTTATTTCTTATAAAGTTTTGTGCGAAGTAAAAATTGTGGAGAGTAGTAAAATGAAAATGTGTTTCTTCTCTTAATAATTTTAACAAGTCGACAAAAATGAAACAATTTTTATATTCTCTCAATATCAGAAACCGTTGTCATTATTTTGACAAGTATCAGTATCAGCTGCCAATACTTTTCCACACTTCCATACTTGATTACCGAATTACGTGACAATCTATAGAGAGAATTCCTCCCACGCTACACTACGTGTATTTTCTCGTTTGTCCAAACATCCCGGATCAAAGAGTATCCTGAGAAACGGGGCATTTTTTGAGACCGATAGCGCAGGTGGTCTTACACGGAACACGGAGGGAACTCCAATTATTTTTCGAAGTCTCGAGAATTGTTCGTACCTCGCTGAAGTTTCCTAAGTACTGTCTTCTCTCCCGTGCCCTGGGAATCTCCTACGAGTCATCAATTTTAAGGTGAGACGATGCGAATGGATGTGACTTGGAATGTTTCCCGAGTTTGATATGACCGGGATTTTATGCAATTTGTAAAACGGCGTCGTAAACGTTCGCCGAAGTTTAATCAGCCTTCTATCTTCCTAACGCGGGAGGACCGTTAATGGAATAGCTAATGAAATGCCCCTTCAGTTACAATTTCTGTAAATTTGCCCGGGAAATCCACCGGTGATTATTCAATCATTTTTCAGAATTTATTCATGAATATATATATATATATCTCTGAATCAATTTTACAATCGCAGCAGCGATTTCGATCGTGTCACTTCTGACAATACAATCTAATAATTCAGGACAACTCGAATGGCGAGACTCGGGTCGATTTTGATGTTACAACAATTTCTATTAGGTCCAATAACGAGAGCAACAAAAATATACAATATAAAATAAATTATGACGTAGAAACATTGTATTAAAAAGTTTCTTAAATCTCAAAAAATCAGTGTTTCGAATTCAAGTGTCTATAGCGTTACAAAAAGATATATCATTGTATTTGGAAAAGTCTCAAGACTCATCCCGAGTAAGAATCATACGTATACGTTTTACGGTTCAAACAGAAAAATTCTTGAAAACCACGATTCTTTGAAAAACAAGTACAAAATAGAATCTTTTTAAATTAATGTTTTGCAATAATAGCTATTTTGCAATAATGCCTAACGTGTCGGTTCTAGTTTGAACCTTTTTCAAAGGTAAATTGCGTCTAAAAACCAAAAATAATATATATTGAAAAGTATGAAGAAAATATTAATACATACTTGTGAGATTATATTTACAATGGGTAAGAGCCAATTACAAATATACGAAAGGAAACTTCATCATAACGCATTACTGGTTCAGTAATGCTGCGTAATAATCAAAATAGAATTCGCCGACAGGAAGCAGCCTCACCGCAGCCGACCGAAAGAGTTTCACTTTGGCCGTGTTTCGGCGAGACGCTTATTTCCGTTCGGTTAGCAAAAATCCGGAGCAGCGAGGCCCGTCGAGGGCTGCTAATCCGCGAAGCGCAGTTATAATAATCGCCCCGTGAAATTGCGGGCGAACGAAGCAAGCCAGAACGCGTTAGGAAACGTCGCGTCGTCGGTTGTAGGGTGGCCCGGTGCCCGACCCGTTTTCGCGGAGTTCGTCTCGCGCGAGATGTCGTTCTAGAGCGGATATGTCGGCCGTAGTCGTTCCGGAATAATATTTTTGGCCTAGGTCCCGAGATCAGATCCCGCAACGTGTCTTTCCGCCCCTGATCCCGCGCCACGTGCGCCCATCCGATGGCGATCACCGTTCCAAAACGTTGCAACGGCAGGTTACACAGAGAATTTCGTCGGTGTCTCGGCTAAGTAGGTCTTACAAGGACCATTACACTGCAGGGATAGGCGTAATGGGCAAACGTTACAACGACGCGATGCCTCGACGCGTTAATAAGCCTCCGGACCACCCCCCGAGTCACCCTCGAAGCCACCCCCGCGTCCCTGACGCTCAGGAGACCGAGGATCCTCTGTCTTCCTCCCTCTCAGGATAACAGACCTGCGGACGATTGCTACTGGACTGGGTGCTCGTAGACGTCACTGCAAAGGGAGCTGTACCTTCAACCCTTCGCCGAATAGGATTTTTTAAACGCTAAAAATATTGTCAGGAAAAGCCGTATTTTATCGTAATTTTACAATTCTCTATTTTTAGAAATTTAGCTATATATATAGCAGTCCTTTAAAAGATCTGAGAGATTTTAAGAGGTGTCTTTTCACATCGAGAGATAGAATAGGAAGGATTAAGGGCGAATTTCTCCGATATGCAAATGGCACCTCGCGAATCAACTTTTCGCGAGTTTTATCGTTGCACCCGCGATTGTTACGAACGCTTCGAAGTTGTTCAGCGACGCGCGACGGTGTTCCCACAAATCACAATTGGTCGCGAGAACGCGGCCCATGGAAATCGGGAGGTAAACGGTCGAGGCAAACGTTAACGGAGCGACGTTAAAACGAACGCGTGGAATCGCGAGAGCCGCCGCGCGACCTCCGAGCTGAGGATCGAGGATTTTATGGACAGAAAAAGCTTCGTGGATGCGTTAGCCCATAAGTCAGCCGATACATTCGCGGCCGGACGCTTAGATAAGTTAATTACCTTTAGCAGCATAAATAACGACAATCGCCGGTTGATAACGAGGATGCACGACCCTTTTATACGCATAACCGGCCGCGCCCTGTCCGGACCGACACTTTTATATTTCGAGAATCATTCCGTGGTTTATACCGGTGCGTTATCTGATACGCGTTTTATAATGCCCTCCCCTAATCGCCCCGTTCTTTTTTCGACCGGCTTTTAAACGGTCATTGCCAGCACGATATACATTCTCCTTTCTCCTCTCTCTTTTACCAGCCCCGCTACCCCTTTTTTCTACCATACCCACGAATGTTGTTGTTTATCGAAGCGAACGTAGCTGGCGATAAGCGAAGAACGTTAGAATTACCCAGAATATACCTGGATGATCCGAACGACGCCATGAAGTCCGGCTCTCTCGAGAGGCATTATGTGTTTGTTTGTTCGCTCCACGAGTATGTGAAAGCGCCAGAGGATTCGAAGCTTTTTTTCCCACTCACGTATTTGTGCAGCCCTTTTTTCCGTATTTTATTTCGTGAATTTTGGCGAATATTTGCGGGAAAAAAGAGCTGCTTCCGATAATTTTTTAGGGGCTGTTGCTCGGGTCGTCATCCTGAATAGCGCTGTTAAGCTCAACGAAATGCGGTCCGAAGTATCTGTATAGTTTTTCACACAAGTTCTTCTTCTAATAATCTTAATAAATCGGAAATAATATACTGAATTCATTCAATTCTTCCGATTCTTTACTTGTATTCGACATTCTTGTGATAAATGCATGAAATCCGGAATATAATCGTTTTTTCTTGAACAATCATTCTCGTATTGCAAAGAGCGACAGCAATCGTGGACATTGCAAATACAGCGAGTTGTATTTGAACCAAAACAGTCTACACAACGCCTAACCGCCTAATTTCTCCCGAGCAGAGTCCAATCGCATAAAACCAGTTCTAATCATGACAAGCCCTCTCCGGGGAACAAAAATCCGACGGAACGAACCCTCGAAGGGTGGAAACAAGAGCGTAAACGGTGCGCGCAATTAAATCGTGCCATAATCGAGGGTGCGGGTTAAACGGAGCGTCGAATAGAAACAGAGACAGAGAGAGGGAGGGGGAGAGAGAGAGAGAGAGAGAGAGAGAGAGAAGAAGCGAAGAATAAACAAATCGTAGAGCGTCATAAAGGTGGCGGCGAAATGATCGTTGCCATTTATTCGGCCCTCGAAACCCAGCCCGGTTGAAGAGCCACCGAAAAACGGCGCGTGGGAGGTTTTGAGGGGTTGCAAGGGGTTGTGGGGGGTTGGGGACGAGGCCAAGTGTAATCGTCGGTCCGGTATCGAGTGCTTTTCACGCCCGTTTCCGGCCGGGACACGGGGGTTGGTTGAAATTTTGTGTCACACACCCCCCCGAACGTCCGACGGACCTTTCGCGAGCTTGTTTATTAAGGCCGTTTCACTTTTAATAAGCTGGAACCGGGGCCCCGGCCGCGCCTTCTGCCGCCGCCACTACCAGAGGATCTCTGCTTCTCTCGCTCTCTCTCTCTCTCTCTCGTTCTCTTGCCTTCTCTCTCCCCGTCTCTCGTTAAAGCCGCGGTTTCACGCTGACCAACTTTTATTAGATCCGGCTGCGTGTCCGGCTGGGGCCGGCTGTTGTTAAAGCCCGCTAACTTATGCCGGGGCGTTAAGCTCCGTGTGAGCCGTAACGATCCACCCTCGTTCCCCGTTTCGGACACTTTTTCGCAGAACCACCCTCGAAATGTGCCTGCGAGCTGCGTCGACGGACGCCCGGAAACTTTGTTTGATCACTTATTTCTCGTCCTTCCATTCAAACCTTCAAGGACAACATTTCACCCCTTGTACTAAGATTTATTGTGCGATTTGCAGTGATCAGGATTGCTTCGAAAAAGACAGTTATTTCTTCAATAGCTGGTTCGAGGTCACTTTGAACAATTAGTCTACACTCTTTTAACGCAGCGATGGCTTCCATGGCTTCCTTATTCCTTCCGAAGCTTCCGTGTCTTCGTTAGAAAAATTAAAATATTTATTACTGTATGATAAATATCGTCGAAAGTCGTCGATGCAAGGGAGGCGCGTGGATTTCAAAAGAAATTTTCGAAACGGCGCGAAGAAGATATATCGGGTAGACTTTACCGAGGTCCGACGAGCGTTATCAACCCCCAGACGAGCGGCACCCTCGACTGTTCATCCCCCGCGGGTTGTTGCATGATTAAAGGGCCTCACGCCGAACGAGATATGCCCGAAAGACTTTTCAGCCGGCTCTCCCGATATTTATGACTTGCCGTTCGCACGGCGAACTCACGTAAACGCGTTATAAGTATTCAGCTCGTGTGTCCGAGCCCTTGCCACCAACCCTTACCGGTGTCCTGCGCTTACCTTTTGCACCCCATTGTTCCCTTTCCACGACAGAAACAGGAACTTCTGCTCATGGAAAAACCAACGCTGATGACAAGCCTTTTTCTACTAAACTGACGAGACTTTTATACTCATCCCTTTAATTCTTATTTCTAACCTTTGAATCAGTATAATTTTGTAAAAGACTTGAAAAGCCAAGAGGCTTAACACTGAATATGAAAATGGAACGTTGGAGTACCACTTTTTAGGAAGCACTCTTTATTGTTTCGAAAGTATAGGTATTTTCCACAACCCTTCTCCGCTTCAATAAAATTCACAATAGAAAATTGAACTTGCTCTTTCCAATAAAAATACGTACGTCATGATTTCTGTAGTTTGTTTCGAGACCGGTGAGCAAAACCGGCGCATAGAGCGAGCAGCAATCGAAAACAGGTGAGCCTAAGTTGCAGTGTTCGTTTCCAAGCAACGAAAGGGAAATTAAATAACGAAGTAACGGTCGCTGCGCCGGCGGGACGAACACTATCTCGTCACTCTCAGGGTAATAACACATTATAACGGGACGTTTATATCGGCGATACTTGCGTCAACGAGTTTTCGTTGAACGCTCGTTGGCCGCGTCGAGGGCCGCGACGGAAGCAACCTATCGCTAATGGAAGTCGATGGGTTAATTGGTGTGTAACGTCAATTAACCGTCCCGGACACGATTATTCCAGGCCCGATTTTCATTCCGCCTATGATAATTCGTGCGCCGCTTTGACCGTGTTAATTACCGCAGCGGTCGCTTTGAAAGTTTCCAGCCTGAACTCGAGCAAAATTTGTCAATATCACGAGCTGCAGAAGAAATCAGTGTGTCACCGGGAGATCAAAAACATGTTCACGGACTGCTGCGCTCAGGACCCTAATGCTATTAATTCTTTCATTATGTCTTGGAGGTACTTTACTAGAATATCGAGGAAAACAGAGACGTTAAGTTAAGAGATGAAACACCCAAGACCTGTTCGCAATTTATACGTTTAATACTGTTAAATAACACGGGCATATACAAACAATGTGGTCATCCGTTCATTAACATTTTATCTATTTTTGTTTGACAACCGAATATTCACTACTGCTATTGCATTTATTCTTCGAAGAGTCACAACTGAGCGTTATTTATCTCATATTCATATTTTAAACACAGGCTAAAATAATTTAAGGGAAAGAAAAATATAAGTCGTTCTACTACAATATATACAAGACATACAAGTTGTTCGAATGAATTTTTAATGTTCAAAGGGTAAAATCACCTCTTGTAATATTTCATTATTATTTAAATAATGTCCTGAATAATTTCAGAAGTACGAAAAAATCGTGTTCCATATGAAATTGAGTGACGATCTTCTTAGGGACCATATCCACACGTTCCAATACGCTTGAGTGCAAAGTAAGTCCCAAAATAAATTCCCGAACGCAACGTCGAGTGTCTTGACTATCACAGAGACAACCGCGTCCATTGTCCTCGACCGCGGGATTAATCCCCGAAGTGGGTGGCCCATATTTTATAGTGCGCGTGTGTACAATAGACACACATGTTACAATGTCATATGAATTATAGGATTATCTCGTCTCGTCGCATAAATAAATTTCCCGGAAGCTCGGGATGGATAATTCAAAGCCGAGCTGGTAAGTCCCTTTCCGCTTCTATCTTCCGCTGTGGAGCGACGCTTTCTGCCGGATTAGGGTGCGTTTACGTTCAAGCTGCGATGCAGCCTTTAAAAGTGTCGATCAGGGCCTCGATAAAAGTCGATCAAAAATTGAAACGTCTTCAAAACCATTGATCCTGATTTATCTTTCATAAAACTTTAAAACAGGAATCGTGTACCAATCTTTTAATAAATATTTGCAACGTATTAAAACGATTAGCGAAATAATTAAACGTGTGTCTGACTCCTGTCTTGAAGAAATTTCCAAAAATACGGCGTTACAAATAAAACAGAATAGTTATTTACGGCATAATACTCGTAAAAATATCCTTGTAAAAGATTTCACCATTTTCTAGCAGATCATTCGGTTTCGTTTGAAATCGATATCGGAGAACGGTCCGCCGAAAAATCTGAAGCACACTCGGGAGAATCCGTCCGAGTTCGAGGTCCGAATGTGGGGAGAAATCGGACGTGAAAACACGACGAAGCACTCCGGAAGCATATTTCGAAAGGGCCGTGCGTCTTATCCGAGTCAATTGAACGGGCCCGACTTCCGGTTTCGCTATAACTATACGTTCTTCCTCTGTCCATCCCCGAAGACGACGACGACATCCCGTTCCCGGCTCGCCCTTTATCTTCCCCTAGCCGATACTCGTGGGTATACTCTTTACGAGGCGACGTGCGCGCGATGAGAAAAGTGGGCACCGATCGTATATCAGCGAGGTCGATCGGTTATCGGCGGAAAATATTGCGGGTCGACGAGAGACCAGCGAGGAGACATTTCTCCGACTGCCAGCCGGTCGACGTTTCTCGATGGAACTCGGGAATCGGAGTAATTGGCCCGGCTCCGCTATTTTTTCAATGCGAACATCGACGCGCCAACAATTTTTGCGAGTCGAAATTTACTAGAATCGAGAAGGAAACGTGTGTGTGTTACCCTCCCTCTGTCAGTACCGAATTAGTCACGTCACGTTGTGACACACGAACGACAGAGACGAACATCCTTGATGAAATAAAGGCATAATCTAGTAAGGAATAATTAATATATTACCGACCGGTGATTATTTCATAATTAAACACTTTTCAGTGTAGTCTTCAATAGCAACAGCACTTTTTAATTTAAGCTAACCAGACACCCTCAATAACGTCGTCTAATAGTTTCATTTAAGATTGTAATGTACAAGAAAATTTTAATGCTTTCCTTTGGTACAACACAATTATTGAAAATCCTATTAATAGACTATCGGTAGGTAAACTGTTAAGGTTGTTATACATTAATAACGACTTGCCTGTTTTTACCAGAATGGTAAGAAATTCTAGTGGCTCTCGAGTGACGAGAGTTCGAGAAACGGAAGATGCCGATTGACGTCTCCGGTCAAGAATGCGTTAAATCAAGCGGTCGGCGAAATTTCGTTGGAAGCGATCCCCGGAAGCCGAACGAACGACGGTCATTAACCGACGCAAACATTTTTCCGTCGTCTGCAGGAGTGCGACCCGGTAGATACAGTTTAAGTGCGGGCAGGAGCCGCGGCACCGGTGATCGATCGTGAAAAGAACCAATCCCGTGGAAACGAGAGAGCGAAGCGAAAGAGGAGAGACCACCGCCGCCGCCGCCGCCGCGGCCGTTTCTGCTCTTCCGCTCGAACGTAATTTCGATCTATATACCGTAACAACGTATATAATGTAATCAACGGTGAATCGAGTTCCTTTAAAGTCGGCAAACCGCGCCGCAACTGAACGGTCCGCTGCCTTCCGCCATTGTTGCCCGCTCTTCTATATTTCTCTCTCTCTCTCTCTCTCTTTCTCTCTTTTTACTCACTCCTTCCTCGCCTATTTATTCCAAAGAAAGTTGTTTGCCTATGAAATACAATATTTCGGAACTTTTCGGTTCTTGAAAACTATCGTATCAAAACAATCCAACCGTTTTAACCCTCTAACGACGGACCATTCTTACAATAATTAATCATGTTTAGAACTGTTCGCTGCATCATTTATCCACCTTCTGAAATATTTTGAATGCATTTCTATTGCTACTGTAATAGTTGTTTGTTTAATGAGTTCAGTAGAAACCGAATGATCGAATGCAGATTTTTCTGCTGTCTTCTCGAGTTTTGACAATTAGCATTCTCAAGTTAATAGTTCGAATTAATCGCAGTATGTATACCTAGGTAATTGACATCTATTCGACAAGGAAAATAAGCCAAAACCTAATCTTTTCCATTTTACCCCATAACTACCCTCCTGATCGAAATATAGGGTTAAAATTTGCCAAATTTTTTCTCGAAGTTGTATCTCGGCTCACAGGTCGTTGAATTTGTTTTATCTTTGAGCATCCTATCTAGTTATAGAGGAAAGGGGGTACGACTGCCAGACATCAGTGTTCGAAAAAGTGCATCCGCTGTTCTCGATGCAACTCCTCGAATATTAATCGGCAGGGAGCCGAGAGAGAAAGAGAGAGAGAGAGAGAGAGAGAGAGAGAGAGAGAGAGAGAGAGAGAGAGAGAGAGAGAGTGGGAGAGAGGAGGCGATCGGTAGCGTGGCATTTCGACCATCAAAAACTGCGCCCGCGCCGTCTATTAGGGAAACCTCTTTGTGCTCTTAATATTCCGTAGCAGCGGAATCGATCCGAGCAATCTTCCAGTCCATCAGACAAAAGAGAGACGGGGCTCGGGCGAACGTCGGCCCGAAGAACGAGAAGCAGGAAGAAGAAAATCCTTCCATAAACCGTTGCCATCAAGCCGGCTGGTATACAAGCGCGACGAGGGACGAATTCCTTCAGAAACGAGAAAGTTAAGGTCGGCCGCGCGGTATCGTAATGATTATAGCTCGTAAAGCGTGCGAACTCGCGCATAAGCCTGGCCAAGAACAGACGAAACTGCCGGTAGGAACAGGCCAGACCAATATCCGTGCTGTGCCTCCTAAGTCATGCGTTTAAATTACCTTATTATGAGGAAGGGCTGTCATAATTACGGGGCGAGGGCTTCACGACCGCGCCGCAGTAGAAAACGGGAGTAGGATGGGCCACGAGCAAAGCAACCGAGCAAGCAGCCAAGCAAACCGGGGCCAGAGTGATAGAGTAATTAACACCCAGTCAACTCCAGACCGTGCCAATAATTTCCTACCATCCCCGAGTCAGTCGACTCTACGCGAAAACCAGCCGAATGTGTCCCGTGTCTCAGAGGCGCGGAGATACACTTAAAAATGAATGGGACACGTATCGGCAATTCCCTTTGACGGTCCACGGTTCGTCAGCCCCGCGGGCTCAAAGCTAAGGAACTGCGTGCAACTCCAGTCGAATCAAATGAATCCTTCTGTAATTAAAGGTTTATTTTAATAGCGCATTTTATAGTAGATTTGGTGTCGTGTGAATGCAACATTCAGACTCGAGCTAGGAGTCACAGGAAACTTGAGATTCGTGTCAGAAGTCACGGAGAGCCAGAAAAATAAATTAGGGGACTTTGGAAGGCTGAAGAACACGCTGAGATTTGCCGAGACCCAGAAATTAAAGTACAAAAGATACATGAAGTCTAGAGGGAAACAGAAAGTACACGAGACCTACAAATTTAAATTGGTACACTTTTCTGAGACCCAAAAATGAATCAAAGGAATTTTGAAGACTGATATAAACACCATCCTAAGCTAACCAATCGATCTGCCTCGAATTATATTTAATATTCAGAAACCTTAATTATACAGTGACGAAGTATTAAAAATATTCTGGTTGGAAGATGAACGGAAGGAAAACTGCTTCGTCCAGGTAGACATTTCCGAGTATCACAGGATGCTTTTGACATCGCGTTGACTGGTTTTTTTTTCACCGTTCGCTGGTCTCGTTACGTCGATCGGAGCAGCTTTTTGCCAGAGATGTGACGCGCGTGGCACAAAAGTTCACGTTTTCCGCAATGAAGACTCATGGAAAACGAGGTCTAGCGTTTCGGAAATTTCACTCCCTTTTGTGAACGCATTAAACAGACCCGTTTACACGGTTACACGAACAGCGTGTGTGCCGTAAACGAGGGAACAAGGGCTTTAGTTTCTACGCCTCGGGTCACCGGTATCGACTTTTTCGACTGTACGCGATTGCCACAGCACCGAATCCTTGCGACGCTTTAAGGCTCTCTCGTGTAAACGGGTCACAAAAACGATTTTTTCATTGCGTTTACTCGGAGCATAGAACCATAATACTGTTGAATTTGTCATCTTTTTTTTTATCAAAAAATGGAAGGATGAAATATTTATGTAAGACAGAATCATCTTGATTGTTTTCTTTTAGACCACTCTGAGATTTCGAATCATCCACGCGATAAACTATCCAATAAAAACAAGAATTATAAGATTCTACATGACTCTGTAAAAATTCGTGAAAATTGTAAAATTTCGCAGCGTTTACACTGGCCCGTTCGTGATACGCGTCGATACATCGATATCGGGTTCCTCCGGAAAACCGTCGCGGTCCAAAGGTATTTCTTTATAAAGTAAATGTTGGAATTAAGGAATATTTGCATTACAAAAAATGCAATATTCGACGTCGAACGACATCCGCTCTCAAGATGGAAATTATCTGGGGCAGTTACCAAAGTATTTGCATCAAAGTATCCATACATGGATCATGTACGGGGCGCGTACCTAATTTTAATGTACCTTTAGCGTGCAAGGAATTCTGCGAGAATGAACAGCGAGTATAAGCTATACGTATACTAACGTCCGCACTTTAATTATACATTCCACGGTTACGGAGACAGAGCGGAACGAACTATTCCGAATTTTCTGTTTCACAACCAGCGAAATCGTAAACCGTCAGCTCGCGGGACGTTATTAGATGAATTCGTTTGCTCGTGCCAGGATAGAAATCGCGCTGGGACCTTGGTCATGGAATTTTTCTGAGAAATTGCAGATAAATCATTCCGACAGCTCGATGGTTTTAGTATTAACCGGGACATAAATCACTGAAATTACTAAGTTTAACTGGGGTTCTCCAAACGTTCGATAATGCAATGTAGACGTATTGTACAAATCAGAAAGTGAATCGCGCAATAAATCCTGTTTGATAGAAAATGTTCCGTGCGAGTTCGAACGGTCCAATATTTTATGTAGTGCGCGACAACTTTTCATTGACACGGTATATTTGCGCACGGTTCGGGGTCTACGGCACATTGTTTTCCAACAACGTCTCTTCTTCGACGGTTCAACAATTTTAGTGGTGGAGGAATCAGTGAAAATATTACTGTTTTGCTAACGTGCATTAGAATCTGTTGAAAATCGGCGAGCTGTTACCGAAATCGACGCCATCACTATTACGCGTCGCTTTTTCAGGACAACCTTTTGGTTATTTAAAAAATGGCTTGCCGATGGTAAGAAAGAAAAGCGAAGCGGGAAAGAGTGACAGCACGGTATGTTAATTCGCGGCAGACAGAGGAAGAATAGCGGCGCGCATAAACTCGACGCGGCAGTTCCTACGGCTGTACGCTAACTGATACGAATGGTTTTCGCGGTACGTCAGTATGCTAATTTTAACTGCTCGAGCATAATACGGCCCGGCCATACTTTCCATCCGGCGCGGCGCGGCGCGGCGTTTCCGTACGGCCACTAATTCCTATAGCTGTTCCGCGGGCCTGTCTCCTTCGACCCCTCTCTTCGGGGGTTGCGATTGATATATACACCCCCGCGGAGGAGGCCGCATAACGTGTTCCCGTACGGGTTTTCCCCGTTTTCGTGGATGGGAGAGCAGATACAACTTCGAAGCCCGGAGTCGTCGGGAGACACGTAGGTATGTCCCCGTGAGTTTATGAGAGCATAACTTAAGGACAAGTATGCGACGAAGCTCGCGGAATTCCGAACTTCTGCTTCCGTCCTCCTCCGACCCGTATCGCCCGTTCTCTTCTTCCCGCGGGCTCTTTTGACTCGACTCGGCCCATACGAACGATCCACCTCTTCTCGCCACCCCGCATCCGCGTTTCTACACCTAACGAATGCCCTCCTGTGTCGCAGAAACTCCAGCCACGTGTGTCGCGTGAACGTAAACACGCGACAGGTATACGCTGCGCGCTGGTGTCACTATTGGCCACGATATTTTTTCCAGAGAGATTTCTAGTTTCCAGTAATAATCTTCGTTGTAAATTGTATTCTCAGGATTGATAAAATTAACCCTTATCAGTCGAGGGGTGACTCGGAGTCACCGCTAAAACTTGCTGTACCATTATTTAGAATATTCTTTAATTTTCAAGTTAAAATAGCTCCGACTGCAAACGGTTGAGGCTTCATTACTTTGTTCAGTAGATCCTGGGAATATTTACTAGATCCTGTTCGCAATTTCCGACAAGCGACTGGATATTACGAGAAAGGGGGTCAAACGATATTTCCAAGGGATGAAAAGACGGAGCAGCAAAGACGCGGGAAGGAGCAAACAGGGTGGCAGATGGCTGCAGGAGCCTCCTGCGGGATGCGCTGCCAGTTATCCGGCAGAAGTGCATTAGCTTTTGTTTGTCGCCGAGGGAGGAAGGCCGGAACTATGTCGTGAATGGGGTTATTCTTATTCCCTCTCGTCGGTCCGGCATTTTTACACCTCCCGCGTGCCGTCTGCTCGCTTCCAAGCCCCGAGGTGTATCTAGATAGAGCCGCGCGAGTTTTCCGGGGGCCGCTATTCGTCCAGCTGGTTAATTTCGCGTTTTCGTGGGGGAAGATTAACGAATGATGTCGCGTTGCTTTAACGAATGGTCAGCCACGCTCGCCAAAACCTGTTTCGCTGCCAGAGCATCTGCCCTCGGTGCTCACATTCTTCTCCGTAAACTGATCCCATTACTGCGGGAGTTATCTCAGCCGAGGGACAATTAGATCGCTAACTACTGGGAACAACTGTCCCAAAGTAAAACAAAAAAGTTTAAATACTTTCGATTGATCGTACATGAAAACATTGTAAAGTTTACCTTTTAAATTCAAGCCAATGTTTTCCGTATTGATTTTTCTACAATTCCAACGAGAATACATTCTACAATTGATTTGTAAGTTTCCCTTGAAGTCAACCTATGTATCGATAAGTTGGCGGGACAGTTCTAGGAACGCGACGTCACGCATTGTCTCAAAGGGCACCACCCTTGAATAGAAATTGTTTTATTCAACTCGAATTATTTTCCATGCGGTCGAGACGAGCCGTGATTTCTTCAACGTGGAGAGGGCGTGAGTAGCAATAATTTATTCGGTAAACGAAAAATGTGAAGCACGTGCGCGGAGTGATTCGGAGTGATTCGGAGTGATTCGTCGCATTAACCGGCAACAATGGGCAATCGATTGTAACTCGGGCGATTCGTTACAGGGCATCGATTCGAACGGGATCTCCTGTCGATTC
Organism: Lasioglossum morio; assembly: GCA_916610235.2. Classification (NCBI taxonomy): domain Eukaryota; kingdom Metazoa; phylum Arthropoda; class Insecta; order Hymenoptera; family Halictidae; genus Lasioglossum; species Lasioglossum morio. The sequence continues at coordinate 863,664 of OU744331.1, forward strand.
GGTTCCCGGCGACCACCGCCACGCGATCCGGACGTCCGGTTTTCCCATTTCCGGAAACGGCCGATGCAGCCCGCGCGCGCTCGCCGAGGAAAGAATTAATCGCACGCAATCCAGTGTTTTCGCGTACCGGCAACAACAGCGACAAAACACCGGGCTCGCGTGGTTGTTCGGGGGAAAAAAAGGAAACGTGTCCGATAATAACGTGTCACTCGCAAACGCCCGCGCAAGGTTCACTTCCGCGGCGACAGCTCGCACGAAACGCGTCGCATTGTGCGTTCGTTAACGCGGTAAAGCCGCGTATTCACAGGTCGGCGACTGGACACTCGAACGCGCCGATCAATCGCTCGGATTCACGACGATTCAAACATATTTCGCAGCACGTCTCCGCGAGGTAATTAGGGGAAAGTTGCTGAACGCGTGCTGTTCTTAAATAACGCAACAATTCACCATGCAATTGACTCCTGTTAGGAAAAGCAATCAATTGTTTTTATTTCCCTCCAGTTTAACACAATTCAGGTTGGCCACGTTTATTTTGCAGTCATGCGAATTGAATTAAAACTATCGGGTAGGGCTGATACAATTTTTCGCAACCGTATAAACAAGAATATCACTTTTAAAATCAATTCGGTTTCCTCCCAAGAGAGAATACAGAGAAAATTTTTTACGATTTCACAGACGATTTAATTTCTAGCATGTTCGACTCAAAACGTATCCTCAGTTTTTCACCTTCCATATATTGTGCACAAATATCCTAGAAAATTATTAATAATGACCAAATTCATTATTCTACTATTTTCTTTTCAATTATCATATTTCGAATATTGACGATTTCTCGAGAAATTTAGCGTTCGAATACTTTTCGGATCCACTGTAGTTCATAGTTTTCGCGAGCTGCTGAATATTTTCAATTTAATATTTTCATTTTAATATTTTCCATTCCGATGTTCCGGGAAGAGCTTTTCGATGTTGCGCTCTCGCAACCTCGTGTAATTACATGTCAAAAATATTCATTAAAAAAAAAACCGAGGAATTAATGGGATGTCGAGACGATGTATAATCAGGTCAGTTCTTCCTGTATTCGACAGTCCGCCAGCCCCTATATTAACCGCGAACGAAGATATCGAGGAACGATAACGGCCCGACAGAGTCACGGAATAAAGTTCCATGTAATCGTCGCTTTCATAAAACATATTTAAACGGCATTCCGATTGCGCGGCTCGCGGACAAAATAAATTTACGAGCCGCACGAATAAAAATATACGTATTCGCGACGAAATTTATCGCGGTATTTATTGGCTTATTTTACGAGCGGCAGATCACACCAGCGTGTGCGCGCGTGTGCACCGGGTGTTCGGAAAGTAGCCTGTAGGTAATAAATTCTAATCGAAAGTAAAACACATCGAGCAATAAAAATAATTTCGTCGCACTTGAGCCACGCGCGGGAGAACGCAGAAAAGTATTATCCAACGATGAGAAATTTGACACTTTTAAACGTTCGAAACAGCCAATAAATATTACGTAGTAGTTCGTAGTTTTCTATAGACATTTCTCTACGCGTACTTTTCACAGCACAAAGTAGACGAAAACTTTTTTTGGCCATTGCACGAATAATTATGTGAATAATCATGAAAACAGCAGTAATAAGAGAGTTGGGATTTGGGTTACGTTAAAATAACGTTTGCTTTTGCTTCCGCTGCGTAATTAGCTAAAATTTGCCGGCTTTGAGCTGCAATTTGCAGAAAAGAGTCTTTCGAGTTTGGTAGTTGCTTTGTCGGTAGTAATGTAGACGGATGATGTTTGAGAGAACTTTCAGACGCGTAAGAGGTGATATTAGTATTTCGACGATTTCGTTCGAGATCACCCTGTACATCGATAAAACCAATACAGCTTCCAATTAGTTGTCGAAATAGCTCTCCGCGCCGCCGATTGTCGAAACATTTTGACAATAACTACTACACGCTGGCTCGACGATAAAGATCGCAATTTTACTGGCACTGTACGTGGCCCACACTACTGTCGAAAACGGGTGTCTTCCCCGTAAATTGAATTACATAGATAAGGATTATAGCAAAGCCCTGTGTGCAGGGTGTCCCATAAGTCGGAAGCCTTGCTCGGTACCATACTGTTCTACGCAGAGAGTTTGGTGGTTTATCCGAATTCTAATTAAAAAAAAAACATTGGACATTGAACAAACTGAAAATGACCCAGTCTAATAACTCGTTAGTTATTTATGCGAGTATAAAATAACGTTATTAAACAAACGTTGCAGATATAAGTAACCAAAAAGAGATAGCAACATTTGGTTGAAAACCTGTGTATGCACTCACACAAATCACTGACGAGTTATTTGATGTCGTGGTGTTACGAGACTCACCCTGTATACTGATATTCGGCATCATTCCTCGCCGATCAAAAGAGACTTGTCGATCGAAGCAATTAAAACGAACAATTCGGAGAGGACGCGAAAAGCTCCAGCAGGAGAAGCTGTGTAACCCCGAAAGTTTCGAATCGCCGGCACACTCGGTAGCTAACAAGTGGTCAGGAAGCAAAGACGGCCGAGTACATAGTATCGATTTAAATGTAAAACCCGAGGGGGTGCTCGAACGTTTGGTCCACGGGGGTTGCTCCTCTAACGCGAACGGGGTTAGTGTGCGCGGAGAAATGGGGGGTGGGGGTGGGGGTGAAAGAGCGGAAGGAGAAAGCGAGAGACAAGGGCGGCAGACAAAGGAGAGGCGTAAAATTAATCAGCCCGTAATACGCACTTAGCGCCCCGACACGATCGATCGTGACGAATGAAAAGTGGGACAGGAACCCATTTCCTGTCAGCGTAAGCCTCTGTCACTCGGCAAACACCGGAGATAAAGCGACCCGCCGCGCCGATTGACGCTGGCCCTGCTTGTAAATAATGTCGTACGATATTAGTTTGCGATGGCATGGCGGTCCGCGTTCGTTCGCCGTGTTTCCAGCTCTGGTTGTTAATTTATCGGTGCACCTGAAGCGGTGATTCCGCATTAACCGGTTGCGCGGATCCTCGGCTCTACGGGGTTAATACGGAAAAACAAGGGACATCGATGTATGTTATATCGCGACGCGAGCACCGATGGAAAGCTACGATAATACAGTTTGTACAGCGTTTAACGAAGTTTTCGGGAAATCGGTTTTACCGATCGCCCGTTAATGAAGGGTCGCTGGTCACCTTCCGGTTGGCTGCTATTTAGAAATTCGCGCCGTTTGCTGCAGCTTTAGAAAATAGTCGAATATTACGTAACACGGCTGGCCAAGTGGAACAGGATCGCCTGTGGTCAGACGTAGCACTGTGTTAATTCACCTAGTTAAATCTCTGTAATTTTAGAAAGTCATAAATAGAAAAATTTTGATTGCACGAAACAGGAGCCAAATCAAGTTTTTATTCTTTATTCAATAATTTTGAAGAATTTAAAATAATAAATCAATCTTCTTAAAGTCTTTTAGATTTTACTGATTTTTGTCATTAATGTATAAAATCTACGGTCTACCGATGTAACGAATGATCAATGAGAACGTTCTTGATTGGATCAGTGGAATAGGTTTGTCTGTGGTCAGACGTAACACTGTATACAAGCATTCTGATACTTGAACGTTATGTTAAATCTCTGTAACTTAAAATTCTTCAATTGTGAACACTCGTAAATAATAGATCTTTATTAAAATTAAAATATAACTATCCAATTTGAGATTAATGTTTGAAGCTCTCTCCGTAATGACGAATAAAATGCTGCGACGCGGAGGGTCTTAATCTGAAAAATAGCGAAGAAGTCACGTCGCAAAACTGGCCTAAATTTGCGTGTCTCCGGCACTCGTTACTCTCGTTCGCGCTGCCAAAAAATCTTGAATGGTAGCGGAGGCGTCATTGAAGCGGAAGGAGTCCGACGAAACACTGTTTCCGGGCCGCGAGGAAAGTAATCAGCCTAATGCCGCGCGGAATACAGAATTCGGGGCCGATTCGGAAAATTCCCAAGGAATTCGCAGGGAATTCCGCGATACAAAACGGGACAACAGCCAGCCTGTTTCTCAGCTAATTACATCCGGCGATTCGTATTATCGCGGCGAGTGAAATCCGTTCGAGCGTTCCGCCCGCGATATTCCGGACACGTTCTCGCAATTTGTACCTCGAATTCGTTATTCGCCGAATTTCGCGGACAGGTTTCCCGCGAATGCATCGCGTACACGCCCGTCGAATTTATTAGATCATTTCGTAAGTCTATACCGGTTCGCTGTAAATTTTGTTGGCGTCGATCGTGTCTATTCAGCGCAAAATCATTGCTTTGAAGTCTCCGGTAGTCGGTGGCTGTGTTCGATGACAGTTTTTAATTAATTGAAACATAAACCTCCGCGCAAAATATTTCATTCGAAAAGGAACGTAACGGTACGGCTGATCCTTGCGATTTTATTTTATGCATAATTATAATAATTATACACTGTCGACATTTCTATATTTCCAGTTAAAAACCACGAGTTCAATCAAATTATTATATATTAAATTTTGATATTTCGAAAGAAAATAAAATTTCTTGATGTTTAGCAGGTTGAAACTAATATAAAAGCATTTACGAATTTTTCATATGTTTCCACTATTGTAAGTCACACCTCATTTTTGTCATAAATCCGGAGTTTATTAATCACGCCAAAAATGACTGCACAGATTAAAAACATGTCTCTCCTCGGTATTCGGAAAACAATTGAAAAATAGATTGAACAGTTTCAGCACGTTTGCGCGCAACCCCACAGTATCGTAAAACTACAAACGGTTATTGTTCACATGGAATTTAAATCGCAAATACTGCCGGAGTGGCGGAATTTCGGCGAATGCGTGTGCAATCATCGACAAGGATCTACGAGATCCGGGAACAGCCCCGAGATCCTAATTGAACAAAACGCGGACGAGCGAAACGAGTCACTCTACTTTTTCCCTGAATCGGCGACAATAAAGTTGAATCGAAGCCGGACGGAAACTCACGAGGATTCGTGGAATTCGGGCCAGTAAAACCACCGGCTGGAATATCTCATTGACGTCGAATTTGCATGGCTCCGCGTGTGCGAATTAAAGAATGCAGAGGATCTGTACGTTTCGCCGTCGAATCGGGGAAACGAGCCGGTGAAATTCGTTGTCTGCGATGTTGAAACTTGATCGTGTCGGAGGAGACGCGCGTTTCAAACGAGATTCCATCGTGCAGAACAATTTATGTTCGTTGGCGCGGCAGTCAACGTGTTCACATAAAACTGCAATCAATTTGTATAAAGTGTAGTATCAAACAATCATTTATAAAAGTACCTATATGGATGACACAATTCTTCGTCCACATTTTAAAATTGATTCAAGTACGACGAAGGACGAATTGAATGACCGTGTGATCCGTGATACACTTCGGAACGATGAAATTGATATTACGTGACATTAACGTTACCACACTCGTTTTAAAACTGTACAATTTAATTAATATTGCAGACGCTGCGCTGGTGCAAGAAATCGTCCTCTCTGTTTAAAACACGCGTTATCTCTCACGGGCAGCAAAGGGTTAAGTACTGAGGGAAGATCCAGCAAGCAGCAGAGAAGAGGATGTTCCAGGGGCGTGTAAACGCGCGCGCGACAACGTCCCCGGGGAGACAAGGTTGTTGAAGACGCGTCGTTATCGATGTAGCTTTGCCCCTATGTGTAAATAGTAAAAATCGCGTCCCTGGAGCGTCCCGAAGAAAAAAAAAAGAAAGGGAACCTCGAGGAGATTCACTGGCATGGAAGGATCCGGTAAAAGACCTGTCTCCGTGTTACGGGAACAGGTCGAGCAACAAAGAGAGAAGGAGAGGAGAGAGAGAGAGAGAGAGAGAGAGAGAGAGAGAGAGAGAGAGAGAGAGAGAGAGAGAGAGAGAGAGAGAGAAAAGCGCGGTAGAAGCACGGCGGAACGAACTGTCGTGAACCAAAGTAGTTACGACTTTTCTCTCGAGCGAACCCTCTCTTCTTTTCCCAGCCCCCATCATCGTGAGACTCGACTCGTCGCAACAACCATCCTCCGGGCTTCCTCCTATGCGAATACCGCATTAAGGAACGCACTCAAACTTTTATGTTGGCTCATGCTGACTGACTTCCCAATATATTCTGTCCGGGTAGTTGCTTTGTGACGTTTAACCCCCTTCGCCCACCCTTCCTCTGCCTCGATTCGTCAGCCGTCTAATTGACAGCGCATCTGTAATTGGCGATCGCAACCACGTCAACCCTTTGCGCATCGCGATTCATTCGCCCTTGAGGAACATTTTTCATCCCTTTGACAGCGGTACCCTCTGAACAACAAACGTGTAACACTGTTTAAAACGGTATATTCGTGTTTTCAGCGCACTGGTTCGATCAAACACTACTACTTAAGCAATTAACAGAAAAATTTTCAACGTTTCGGTCAACTATTTAGACCATTTTTACGAACAACAGTAGTATTTGATCGAACCAGTGCGCTGAAAACATGAATATATGTTATTAACAATTTGTCGATCGAGATCAGAGAAACAGTTACTATTTAAAACGGTATAACTTTTTTTAAAATTACAACAAGTGGCTCTAGTATTTTTGAGAGGTTCGAAGGATCAGTTTATTAGATGAGTTATTATTCCATCCGTTTGTCATATGTGTAATTATGGACTCGAACGAGTTATTTACATTGGTATTAGTTGATTATTTTGCAGGTTATAACGGACTAGAGGTGGGCAAAATTGAAGGGTCAGAAATTCGAACGGTCCTTAAAAAATTGGTCGCCGCGCGTAGGTTAATTGATAACCACTTAGGGGGTTTCGACGACGCGACGCGAGCGAAGAACGGTCGCGTCGGGGGGAATAAACTCGTAGCGAGAGGAAGGGAATCCGGCGATGGAGCTCGAAGTAATTTACTTACATTCCCACGATATCGAGAAACCATCGCCCCGTTTCAAATCTTGCCGCGGCCGCTCGGAAAATTTACGAGACCCTACGCGAATCGTAAGGGTGTAATTGAAGTTCGCGATCGTCTCTGCGCCGCCGGGCCGGAAGAGAAAGGAAAGCCGGCGGGTGTGGAATCCTCGGCTGGTTTCCCCCGGTGTTAAGCCCCGTCGTAAAAGGGGGTTTTACGCGATCGGACTTTCGCAATGAAACTTCGGCCGAGCTTGCCGGAAGGATCGATCGATCGGGTTCCAGTCATTGGGCGACCGTTGTCGGCCGCCCTCGCGGATCATTTGCCCTACTCGTAAAAACACTTTCGAAATGAATTAACACGCGGCGAGGAGTCGTTGCTTCGAACCTCGGGCTTCTCCGTGGCTCTTTGAATCGTATTATTCTTCTCGCGAGACAGCGCGGACAGTTCCGAAGAAAAATCTATTTCATTCCTCTCGATCGTTTCTGCACGCTCTGGCCAACAGGTTACGAGTGTTTGTTCCGTGAACAGGGGATTAAAATGTTTTCTTTTCTAGTCGCGGAGACGTGTTGCAGCGGGGAGGTAGAAATGAAGTGTGTAAAAGAAACAGATTGTGTTTGCGTTGGTAAGTTTGTTGCAAGGCTGAACGAGTTTCGGTAGTCAGAGTCAGCGTTCGGTCAGGCGTGAATAACAGTAAATTGAACCACAAGGTATGTTGTTACGTACAAATGTATAGATCAAGGAAAATGACTGCATCAAGAAGAAGATCGATACGCGATTAGGCTAGTAGATTCTAGAGCAGTCCTATTGTTAGGTAGATTGAATGGGAATCTAGATAGTCTGGCAAGTAGAACAAGGTTGTTCTATAGTTACCCAAATGGAACGAGGAGCTATGTAATCTGGCAAGTAGAATAGGGTAGATGTAACATCAGGCAAAAAGAGTAGGATTGTTCTATGGTTAAGGAAGTGGAATAGAGAGTTATATTGCCTGGGAAGTAGAGTAGAACCGTTTCGCAGTCAGCCAAATGGAACGGGGAGGTCTGCAGTGTGGCAAGTAGAATAGGGTAGACGTACCATCAGACAAATGGAATAGGATTGTTCTACGGTTAAGAAACTGCTTGAGAAAGTTATATTGTCTTCGAAGTAGAATTGGGCTCGAGTATAGTCAACCAAATGGAATGGGACGCTATTCTGCTTGGCGAGGAGAACAGCATAGACTATCATCGGACAAGTGGACTATGCAAGTGGAACAGGAATGTTAGACAAATAGAATGGGTCTATTGTTAGGCAAGTTAGAGCGTCATTGATGAAGGAAGGAGAATAGCTGTACCGGCTGATTGGAATAGGATCGATAGATGATCAAGTTAGTACAACAAGCTCATCCTATAGTCGAGCAAGTGGAATAGATGGTTATTTGATCTGACAAACAGTATGGAATTGATCCACGATCGGGCTAGGAGTATAGGATCCTATAGTCAATCAAGTGTAACGACGATGCATACGATGTGGCATGTAGAATAGGATCGATCCATGATAAATCTAGTCGATCAAGTGGAATAAGTAGCTGCATGATCTGGCAAGTAGAATAGGATCGATCCATGATGAGGCGAGTCGTCTTACAGTCTTGCACTGTGCAAGATCTTACATGTGATATGACAAGTAGAATACATCGAGTACATTCAACAAGTACATTGTTCCATGATGATCAAATTAATCGAACAAAATCGATATAGAATTGGGGAAGTAAGAAACCAGTTGTCTGTTGTCAGACGAATAAAACAGAAACGTCCAATCACGTCGAGTAGAATCACTTAAACGTTAAGGCAATAATTAGAAATTACGAAAATTCCGCATAGCACAGTTTTTATTAAAAATCCAGACGATTCTCCATCCAAGGGGAATAACAACCACAGTGGCCGAAACAATTCGATCGAGAAACGCACGACGAAATCAAAGAGCATGCATGAATGTGACCGGTCCAAAGTCAAACCAGCATTCCTATAATCAGCCTCAAAGGTTGAAAGGTTTCATCTGTCCGGCTGAAATCATTGCCACCGGAAACGCTCTTTTTCACCGTTCTGCTAACGAGATACTCGACGAGCAATGTATTAATACGAAGCCGGTGTATCCAGCAGCGGGTCGATCGAACCAGGAAACACAAAGAACGGCTAGAGCATCGGTAACGAAAGTTCCTAGCGTTAGCAAAATCGTGAACCGAAAATCACGCGAACGTTGAAACATCAAACCATTCAACCCCTCTCTCACCCACCAAAACCCCCTCCCGCCCCTGTCGAAACGCGCATCGGCAGCAACTTCGTTACGAACTCACGAATTCACGTCACCGCTACCGCAGCGTCCCTAATTCCTTATTAATCACCGGCTGGCGGGGATCGCTCGATCCCCTCGATCCCCTCCGACACCCTGTCCCCCCAATTGCCGCAGCTTTGAGCCGGCTGAACCCGGTCGCATACAATTACAAAACATTTCAGAAGTTGCCGGTGGTTCGATCGAGGGGAGCCGCTTCGTTACCTTCGGTCTCCCGTTGGCTAGGCGTCGCGTACCCTAGGCAAACTTCTGGCAACGTTTAAGGGGCCGGATGTAAGCCATCCTTACCCCCTCCGTACGTTTGCCAGTTTCTTGGCCGGGCCGAGAATTCGCGGCCGGCGATAAAATAAATCCACGATAAGAGAGGGCGGCCGTAGGGCCTCGCCGCGCGCTCTTCGTCGTGACTGAGGACTCGAAAGCGGAACCTAACCGTGTGCCTAACCGTTTAAATATCGTCTTAATCTCGCGCCGGTTTGTCTAAAGCCCGTCCACCCCCCTGATGTCCCCGCCGGCGTTTCTATCCGCCCGTCGTTCGCATTGGTCGGAAAAGAGAGAGAGAGAGAGAGAGAGAGAGAGAGGTATGAGAGGGGGGCCGTGCCTTAATTCCAGCCGCGTAAACTTCCAGTCCAGGCTGACAAATCGCCCGGCACGGATTATCCGTCGACGAAAAACTAATTAAGCCCGGAATACCGGCGCGGCGGTGGTGGCGAGGCGGCCGAAACTACGACGTCTTCGTGGAAATATTCACGCTGGATGTGTAGGCGGTTCAACTTTCCCGTTGCTTGCGCGTGTCCGCGTTTCGTTGTGCACTAGAAACTGCACCGTGAAACGGGCCGAAGGGGTGGACAAGCAGTCTGCACGAGAACCGGCTGCTACCCCCCCACGAATATGCGAAAGGAAGAACGGGGTGAACCGGGGGCCAGCCAGTCGTCCCTTGGCAAAAAGCGAAATCGCTCGACTTCTATCCGCCTATCTAAATAGTTGGCCGAGTCCATAAATTTTCCCGCTTAATACCGAGCCGTGCCGACCCGCCAGAGCCTGCCACCATTCCACCTCCACCCCCATGATTCCACCGCCCCTTGCGCGGCCCGTGTGCATGGTGCACCCTGTTTCCATACGGTGATCCGACCGGCAGAAAATATGGCGCAATTGGAAATTTTTGGGAGCCGAGTGACGAAGACAAATGCCACTCGGATTCGTGTTAACTGCAGTAAGGATCTGTAACGGTCACGGTTTTTGACAACGTGCAGAATTTTCATTTGAGTTTTCTCCGATGATGAAATATATTTAGAATAGTTGCTTCTTTCATCGAAAATTGTTCCTGACCCTAAACAACAAGTTCTCATTTGAATAAATATCATATTCGTTGTCCTCGTTGTCCATTGATTTTTAATGTGAAATTATAATTGCTCGAACGTCCACGGTGTACATTCCGAGTAATAATAATGAGTTTTCCTTCGTCTGGCCATCCAGGACACAGATTAACTAAAGCCCGAAACTTCAGTGAACGCGCAAGAAGCTTCGAGGAGGTCACGATGGAAAGAAGATCTTCCTCGGAACATTCGAGGAGTAGCTTCGAAGGCAGTGTCTCGCGTCGTCGAAGATTAAGCTAAATCCTGTGGACAAAGTGGCTCATTGTCCCGTCCTTATCATGGCAATCGACTTCCTAGTGTACAAACACTAAGCTTCGCGAGAACGCTTACGCTAATTTTCTCCCATTTCCAACCGGAGTCTTTTTTGGGGACGCGAATCTAATTATGCTGAGGCGTTGCGGCTTACGGTGCTTCGCCTATAAAGATCCCCTGTAAGATCAAGCATCGCCAAACCGCTGGCAAGAAAAATTTTAAGTAGCGTCTTTGCTCCAACAATTTCATTTCCAGATAATATTCATTGGTTATACGTACACGTCAATATTTGTCCGTTTCATTTAACGACACGTGTCAAGGGTTTAATCTTCATGAAATAAAATAATTGTAATATAATCACTTGGACCACGTCGAAGCTCGTTTTAATAAAATACACAAAAATTCGTTCGTCCCGCGTACCGAACCGGAAAACCGAAGTTTCGTCCGAAGACTGGCGATCGGCCGCGGAGTCGATAAACTTCTAAAATCCGGCGGGTCCCGGCATTCTCCGAAATTAGCGCGAACGGATTATAGGTTCCGTCTGTTCGTGACACTCCTATTAGTATCGTGGCAGGGGAGAAAACGGAAGTCGCCGTCCCTTTTCTTCCCGTTCGATTTTCCCTTCTGGCGAGTCTTGTGTAACGTCGAATCCGACCGTGTGGTCGAACCCGATCTGCCCCCCACAGTTTCCCCGTGTCCTTCTTAAATCTGATTATCACTGCTTCTCTGAAATATTATTAATTTTTCTCCGTCTAGAGTCAGAGTTTTTACCACTGTACAGAATAAACAAAGTTGATGTTCTTGGCGCACCGGTTCGATCAATTTAATTGAAAGCAATTTTGCAATATATTAATTTCGACCTAACCTACGTCGAAATTAGATATTATCAAATTGCTTTCAGTTAAATTGATCGAACCGGTGCGCCAAGAACATCAACTTTGTTTAAACATACGATCGACAAAAAGAAAACCGAAGAATTTCGAGCACCGTCATGGCGCGATAAAACTGTAGGAAAAGTTTCTGATCGATCGTCGAAGGATTCGATAAGTGAGAAACGATCAGGTTCGATTTAATGACGAAGTGGTACGGCTCGAGGATCGAATAATGATCTCAGGCCATTATCATGGTGGGCAGCTATTCGAGCAATTTGCAAGTTGGAACTGCTCCGCGATCGACTTTCGCGGGGCCATCGATATCCGGCGACTTCGTTAGTCGAATATTTGGTGTCCTACTTGCGAGAGAGCGGGCTGAACTTGTTCCGGTCGATGAAAGCCGTTCATAGAAACTGCAATAAATTGCGATACCGTGTCGATGATACCGCTGATGGACATCCAGCGCGAGATTAAAACCGCGGACAGATAATCGCGGCCGCGTGGGAACCGGTTCCTAAGAGGCGATGGTCTAGGTTTGCGGATAAAATTGACATTTCCGGAGGAACGGTTTTAAGGCGACAGTCGAATATCACAGCGAATATCTCTCCGTTGGTATAATCGCTGGGGTACGATAGAAAGCGAATTGAAATGTCGTGGAACGATATTTAAATAGGACTGCCGATTTCGCGAAAATTTTCGGAGCGAAATGGTTCCGGAGCTCGTTGCTAATCGTGTGTAAATAATGGTATTAGGTTGCTGCAAAAATAATTGCAGTTTTCATCGGTTTTGAATTTTTCCGAAAATTCAGTGTCGCTTGTACGTGCAAGAACGAGTCGAAAAGAAAGAATAACATTCGTTTGGTTTCACGGTATCGAGAAAATCGAGTTTGAAAATTCAGCGAACACGTGTGCTGTTAGATAGGAAACGGCTGACGTGTCTGATCATGACCTACCCATTCTACTTACTCGAAATACTAGTACACAAAATAATATCCCTTTTTTAAAAAATATATTAGACCCCTTTAATAAAACAGAAATGGTAAGAATACAAGTTCGTAAACACGAAATTTATTTTTAATCGGCAGAAACACGTGAAATTTGTTTTATTGCCGTACGAAATCCGGATAGAATAAATGAAGATCGTTTATTCGAAAGTATCGCGACACAGTGGTAACGAATAGTGGCTGCTCTCAGATATTATTTATTTATCGCATGTATAAAATATACTCGGGGCGCCGATAATGCTCAGTTCGTCTCTTTATCTGGAACGTTTTGTACGATGTTTTAAAACCTCTGGAGGCCGTGATAGCGGACAGCTCATTTATTCATTCGAAATCTCGAAATAACATTTCGAAATGCTTGTGATTTTCATTTTTATTGGAAACGCGTAAAACCCACAGTACTGATATTTCACCAAAAACCTGTTCGTTCTGCAATGAATAATGCTGCGATATATGTTTTAATCTTTCGCGGAAACCAGCTCGATTGTTTATTTCACATTTGTACGAATAGCAACGGAGCACGCGAGTAATAGTACGAGGTTTTATTTGAAGACATACATCCGATCAAGTATTGAAATTGACGGCGCGGGGGGGATGGAACGCAAGTTTGTACAGTCCATTACAGATCCTCGACAAACGGTACTCATTTCCATCTGCAACAATTTTCGATAAAGTCAATATTTAGAGAATTAAGCGAGCGAATTCGGTTACACCGCCGACGCTGTATGAATAAAATAAAAGCGGAACGGTGAACGGACAGTTTTTGTTCGCTCTACCCACTTGCGATCGAGAGAGGGGAATAAAGAAAAAGTATGACAGAGAATTGAGCAATACGATGAAATGGACGAAATTCTGTCGAAATATCAACTGTAATCGTTTCGTCGAAAACAATAGTACAACAATGAACAGGATGAAGTTTTACATGGAATCATTTTCGTCCCATAAAACTTTGAAAAAAAGTCGTAGAGTAAGTTCCAAAATGTCGTTGTAAAGGGGACAGTTCGATCTTCAAACCTCTGAATGCTTTATACCCAAGAATAATTGTTGAATGTTTTCACAGAGGTTTCAATCCACAGCAATTTTTAGGAAAAATGATTCTTCAGACTCGTTAGATCTCAGTATACCAGCTACAGGTCGAATTAGGCGAAACAGGTTTCGAGAAGTACGCTGAGATATTTTCGAACGCAAAGATCGAGACGGCGCGCGCCGCGACAGCTGCAAAGTGGATGTAAATTTTTATCGGCAGCTCGCGCCGCGGGGGACGTTCGACATCGGTTCGCAAGGTTTGATTTAACAGCGTTCCCGGAAGAGCCCCTAAAAATAATTTGGTCGGTCGATTCGGGAGGGAAGTTCTGGGGCGGCAGACGACCGTTTCGCAGCGTTATCGCGATCAGATACTCGCCGCGAATATATACGAGCGGCGGCGCGGCGGGAGGACGAGCCGACGTCGTCGATTCTTCGGGGTCAGCCTTTGGAATTCAGGAAGCAGCTTGTTCGAAGAAAAAGCGGAACGTGATTGGACCAGCAGGAGGACGAAGTTTCTCGCCACACCGTCGGATGGCTGACGTCGGGACAGAGAGGACACCGTGGACGAAAAAGGGTGGCTTTGGCCGAACCCTCGAGCGAGATTAATCTTGTTGTCGCTCGGGGAAGCTAAGTGCTCGTGACACGGCGCGCCTACAATCTTGCGACCACCAGAAGGTGGCTGCACTGATCATTCGGTGTCCGGAGACTGCCCTGGAAAGGTCCTTCCATAAGCAGTCCGAATTTCTCTTTCGTATCGAGTCCAGACAAATAGTGACTGCCCCATCGAATTTTTATTGCAGATTAAAGATCGGTTAAACATTACTGCGACGAGTACCTCAGAATTTTTGTCAGCTGCACACACTTCAGGTTTATACCAGGTACAACTTAATTAACTTCTATCCCGAATCGATTTTATCTGGTGCAGTAAATATACTCGCGTTAATCGCGTGCAGCTCCGGTGTGTTAATGATCTAGTTGTGAAACAGGTGCAGCGGAGCGCGAGAATGACTGCCGACGAAACTGTGCCACGAGATATTTATTAAAACTAATTGTAAAAAGCTCCGTGGATCGTTACTTCCGCACGCCACTGTGTACGAGCATACGATGCATTAAAACGAATGAAAAGTCTTTCAGCCATTACAGGGCTGTAAATTAATTGCATTGGATACAAGAGACGAGTGACAAGAATGGGACCATTATTTCTGTCATTCCCGCCGTTCGTTATGCTCACTTTGAATTTTATACTCGAACGAGCTTTCGGCATGCACATCCCGAAAAATTTCCATATTTTATGGAAATTTCTTTCAAATTTTACGAGATCTCTCACTTTCACTGCGTCACTACTGTGTCGAATCCTCTGTTGCTATCCTGTGCGCAACTACCGAGGTTCTACCGTATTCCACAATTCAGCATGCCGATGGAGAAGCTGATGGACTGCGTTTCTTTCTCTGCTTCTTGTTTCCCGCTCCACCCGGTATGGCGAGGCTTGTCAGCCCCCATACATCAACCGAAGAGCCCACGTCCGAGTTTCTAATTTACCTATCCAAATATCCGCGTCTTCGAGGGTCGAGTTCGAAAGTGGGACAACAACCTCGAGTCGCAGAGGTTCCTGCGAGTCACCACTCAGCGTTGGTTGACGGGGGTTGGTGCCGGGGGTGGCTTGGCAGCCCTGTAATCTCGAAAGTTTTCCAGGCTCGATCGCCTGCTCGCGCGCGCCTCGAAGACAAGAGAGAGAGAGAGAGAGATGGAGGGTTGAGGAAGGAGAGATAGAGTCTGGTTAATGAAACACGAAATAATTAGACCGAGCAACTTCTCTATATAGCGCGGCGTTCTCCCGCGGATTGCTATACTCCTGCCGGAGGAACCCCGGTCCAGATCGTTTCCCCTGGTCGCTCGCCGGCCCTTAAGGCGATTAAGATCGGTCCGTTGAGCCCGTAACGGTAGAACGGGGAGAGATAATTAAAAAAGTAATGGGTAAGCCGAAACCTGTCCGCAGCGGACCGCCTTCAACGACAAGTCACGGCGACCATGTTTCGGTTATAATGATGGGTATCCGCCGGACCTCGTTGGAACTCTCGGCTAAGCTTGCTTTACGACGGGATCGCACGGATAAGTAGCCACCACCGAGGTTTTCCGCGAGGTATCAACTCACTTATGGCCCTCCCGTGATGTTAATTAATTATTAAGCGCGCTTCCGACCAACCCGCAACCTGAAACGCCCACAGATTGGCTCTTTCGAAGCAATCACTGCGACGTGTGAAACAATCGTACGTGTCCTCTCGGATTATCAACCACAATGATCAGAACCTATTTCAAAAGAAGCATCTTTTTGAACAAGAAACTGCTCACGCAGTCTCCTAATGTATAGAAACAAATTTAGGTTCCTAATTCTTTAAAAACGGTTGATGTGTGATAATTTCGTAACAGAAAATAGTACAACAATCGTGGCTTCATTTCGAAGCTTGAAGCCTTTATTTTTACATCCCTTAGTTCCTTTTTGAAAAGACGTTTATAATTGATATTGCGAGTAGGAACCTGAAGAGCCATTTTTCTTAAAAAATAACTCAAATTGAAACCTCTGTAAAAACGTTAAGAAATTAGTTTCAGGAATGAATTTTCCACGGATTTGAAGTTTGGAGTTTTTTAGGCCATTTTGTGGAACGGAAACGAGGAGTACCTATGTTCGGTGTGACGTTGGGCAAGAGCTGTGCCGAACAACAATTTCTGGCGGAATGTTGTATCGAGGTCAAACAACGTGACGCGTCGACAGACAAGAACAACGGCGGGAACACCTGCGATCCGATCGATCAGGAACTTTCGCAACGAAGTTCCGCGATTTTCGTTGGATGCGCCTCCAGTAGCAGCAAGTTCGTTAAGAAGTTCCGCGCGCGGAAGAAAGCCTCGGCCGAAAGACGGAGAAATTCTCACGAGCACTTCGATATCCTTTCGAGCACTGCGAAACGAACTTAGCGTCCGAAAGGAAGTGGCCGAACGAGTTGGTTAACCTTCGCACAATCAAACTCGCATACGAGCCCCTGAAAAACCGCTGTTCTCTTATCGGGCCTCATTAATGATCGAGCATCCTCGTTAATCAAAGCTAGTGATACTCTTTATCTTCTTCTGTTAAAATTCAGCCATATGTTTATCTTAATGTTGTTTTCAATTGAACACCTAAAATGGCATTTTAAAGATATTTCAGCTACGTTTGCTCTAGACAGAGTGGCCGAAAATTGCTTTTGTTTTAATATCTGAGCACGTTCGGTTCATAAGACACAATACGAACGCTGGAAACAGAATGAAGCGAGCTTTGTTATCGTGCTGTTAAACGTGAATAACAGCGCGCGTCTACAGCGTGGCCGTATTTAAATTTTTGATTAAAACCATCGAGTCAGGTGCAGCGAGGTGGGAATCGTGTAAACGCATACTATGCTTCGTGAAATACTGTATTTAGTTCGTGGAAATTCTACTCTTCTTACACGAAACGTTAGTTCCTTACAATGGTTTCCGGAAGGTAATCTAAGGGGGTGAGGAAGGGAGGGGCAGAACATGGCGGCCTCGTAACCCAGTTATACATAATTCATGTGTTCCTTCTTGCGACCTCGATAACTGAATTTGTTAGTTACTGTGCGTACTGTTTAAAAGTCTATTACCGTACTATGATCAAGGATGGAACGATGAAGAGGTAGTGGAGACGAAACGGAGATCATACCAAAGCTCTCGCGACGAATCTGTTAGAAACAAGATCCATCAGAACCATGTGTTCTTGTTATTATTTAGCAATACGACGTCGCGTCGGGTCGATTGCTTTTTCTAAAGGTCTCGCTTTGAATAGACAGCCATTAGTTCGGCACCGATACCTGAGGGACCCTACGCGGTCATCTGTTTATTGTGTCGTATGGCATTGGGGTTGTTTACCAGCTTCGCGACCACTCGCGCCGTTAATCCCTGCCATAAATATGTCAACGAACCAAACATTTCTTCGGGAGGTCTTCCCGAAACTCTCTATTAGTTGCGTCACCGCTAACACACGCTAACAAATACAACCGCCGACACTAGTGAGATCTGCTAATATCAAACGTTCGAGAACCGTAGCACATTAAATAAGGAAAGTACGTTAAATAATTCATTGAACAGAAAGTTTCGACGTTATCTTATTTAAATTAATGTATTTCACACTTCGAAACACCTAGACGTTTTTGATTCTAAAATGTCTTCGTACAGCCCGTCAACTTCTTCTGTTTTATTACAATTGGATTGCGCGTAGAAGTTTCGGAAAAGTTGTGCAAATTGTTTGTACTGTCTTCAACCGAATAAAATTATTAAGAACAGTCTGCATTTTTGTCTCGAAAAGTGCACGCAACTTTACAGTTCGAAAACAACCGCAGGATGTACGAAGACTCGATCGATCTCGGTAACAAATAAAATATATTGTCAGGTAACAGATACCAACGACGTAAACAATAACCAAAATCGAACACGTTCTCTTTCAAGAATAATAAATAGACTGCGGATTTGCTGTGCTTACGAGAAAAATTATTAAATAAAAATAAATTTTGGAAAAATACCACGTTTTTAAAAGCGAACTAAGAAGTACAAAATAATGTTTCCTAGTTCCATACAGATTCCCAACACTGCACTGATAGTCCTAAAAATTTGTAATTGTGAATTTCGAATAGCCGTGAAAATACTTGTAAGATTTTAAATGAAAAACGTGGGGAAACAGAAAACAAATGCAAGCAGTAACGGTCACTTGGTAAATGAAGCGATGATGTACCTACTACGAATCGTCGCGCGGCGACGTACTATCACATACTGAACTCCGTCAGGGCGAAGTGGGTCCGTGAAGTGGGGACGAGTCAGAGTGCGCACGCATAGTAAACTAGAGAAAGTTGTCGCGCGGAGTGGGGATCGCTGAACGCGATGACGTAGTTTCGCGGGGAGGTGAAGAGGAAAAATATTTAATCGTTATTGCTCCGAAACGGATAGACTTTTTGAAAAATTTTTTTTTTAATAATGCATTGTCATCTAGTTCTGAGCCATGTGACCGATTTCAAGTCTCTAGCTCATCAGGAAGTTAGTTTAAAATCAATTGCAAAATTTGCCACCGAACAAACAAACACACAAACAAGAAAGCGGGCTAATAAAAACGTGGTAAAATTAGTAAGAATGTCAGAATAAAGGATCAGCCCTCCGACGCACAGTCGGAACCGTCCGCGTTTTTCTCGTTTCAACCCACTGTGCAACAGCGGAGTATTAAAATCGCTTTCGAAAATTGTTAATGAAATTCCTGAATAGCAAGCATTTCTATACAGAAAATGATCTCGTACAATGATCCGCAGTCTACTAATAATCGTCGCCACTGTAATAAACGCAACTGTCCATCGTCATCAACTTAGACAAGCTCGTCACTCTGAATAACGGAGCTTCGAACACTTATCAGTCACGTAAAAGATCGCGCAGAGGCAGAGTCTCATCGTTCACGGAGCCTAGGATCATCGACCATCGTGAACCATGTTCCTGGTTATATCCAAGAGCCGGAGTCTAAAGTACTCGAAGACGAAGGCCGCGTGGCGATCAGATGAGTCTGTCGTTGGGATAAGCTTCGGGCACCGCGGCTCCATTTCGTGCGATTTCTCCGTCCCGTTTCCCGAGGCTCCTGTGTCTCCTTCTGGGCGGTGTGGGTACGTTTTCCGAGTCCTCTATCAAGTCCTCGAGGCTTCTGTTCATCCTGGTTGGCTTCTCGGGAGGTTGTTCCGTGGGACAGGCGAAGTCCTCCCCGATGTCCCCTGGTCTTCCCTCGTTCCTCCGAGAAACGGTGTTCTTATCTAAATCCGTCGGACGTTCAGTGAATTCTCGATCGTCCCGATCATCCGTCTCCAGCAGCGTCTCCTCCCATGCGCAGAACGAGACCTTCCTGCTGTTAATCGGCTTCGTGTTCTCCAGGATCTGTTCCAGAAACACGGCAGGCTGACTGGTGGATCCCTGGACTGGACGATCCGCGACGTCGACCGACGAGTTCCGGTTTACTTTCGCATCGTCAATCTTCGAGACCGGGTCGAGCAGCTTGTCCGCCTTGGCCTCGTCCTTCACCGGTTCCTGGGTGTCCTCTTTCTCCAGCATGTCGGACAGAGCAGCCTCCAATTCGGTCAGACTGGGCGTCATCGAGCTCACGTTGCTCTCCTCCGCGGTCTCGTCCTTGAGGACCTTCAACAATGTCGAGTGATCGTTGTCCAACAGCTCCGGTTTGATCCTGGCCTCGGGACTAGGCGGCGGCGTGGTCGTCTTCGTATCCAGGTTCTTCCTCAGCTTGTTGTGCGTGTCCTTCGCCAGCTTCTCGTCGAACAAGTTCTCCAGCTCCTGTTGCTCGAGCATCTCCCGAGGCAACGATTCCTCGGAGATCGTCCTGATCAGACTGACAGGACGACCCGATAGCTCTTTCGGCTCGTAGGTGTCCTCTTCCGGCTCGCTCTCGTTCGTCAGGCTTCTCCGGAAGATCATACCCGGCTGGTCCGATCGATCCGCTTCCATCTTGCCCCCGCTGACTCCGATCGTATCTGGGAAATGGAACGTCCGCGGTTTAACTAGTCACGTACGGGAATAGTTGGGTCCTTTCTACTCGACCGGGACGATTACCCGTGTCAGAAGCGAACCCCAGACGGGATATCTAGCCGCGCGACCCGCAGGGACCACCACCGACGCGACGGCCACACCGCGCTAATTTCACTCCTCGACTACCAACTCGGGATTTATGAGCGACCCTGCGCCAAGCAAACTTCCAATGCGATTCGGACGATGGCACAACCCGGTGTCACTGTCTTCGTTCAAATCGGACCAAGCCTTTTTACCTTGATTAAGACTTCTAGAATTTTGGTACGCCACAGTATTTTCCACCAGTATTAGGACGATTGCTCGGTGGAAGAAGCGACGTGGCATTCAATCGCTATTGTACAACTTTCAATCGTTTTCTAACCCTTAAAAGTAGACTTTCGAAATGTACTTTAAAAATCGACTGATTCCTTCAATTTATTTTTAATATTATATTTATATTTCATGTAAAATTTCAAATCATAAATTTTAACGAAGCTGTATCAACCCTAATAGTTCACTTAAGGGTTAAGGCACATCGTTTCTACATCTACATAAGATCATACATTTAAAAAATTTTATAATGTTTTAACATGGCTCAATTTTTAAGATTTATGTACGATCTACTTTGAACTGGAGTATGCATCATTGATCCGTGTGGCAAAGGGTATAGCGGGATAAGCATGGTCAATCGGCCTCGGCCATAATTTTTATTGATATTGTACATTTTATACCCTAAACTGTTTCATTTTTTTCCTCGGTTATTAATTCAGATATTCAGATGAAAGAAAAACGAAAATACACGAAACTATTAAGGGTAGAAAACGTTATAATAGCGTAATTTCATTTGTTTTTCAATATTTAACTATGTTCCACCACTCCGATCGTCTTGAAACTTCGGGATATATTAGATAGGTAACAGAACATTGTTTCTGAATTTTTTGGAAGTGGTCCCTCGAAGGGTTGCTTGCAATTTCCACCTCTAACAAATTAAATAATTTTTTTCCACCCTTAATAATTTGATCACAATTGTAAAAAAAAAATATGATATAAAGGAGGTAAGTTCGAGTATTTTTGTGTCTTTTTTTCATCTGAATATCTTAATTAATAATCGAGAAAAAAAATGAAACAGTTTAGGGTATTTACCTTCATATTGTGAAATAAAAATTGTGGCTGGGGCCGATTGACCATGCTTATCCTGCTAGTCCATTTGGTTGAACGAAAGTTCACGAGGGTGATGGGAGGAAGGTGGAAGACAATGTGGAGTGACGTTGCACAATTGCAACAATGTTATTCAAGGTGCAGCAGCGGTCTGGGAATCGAGAGCGAAGGGAAACGTCAACGTCGACGAGAGCATCGAGGCGCTACGACTTTCGGATCTATTTACCAAGAGCTGCACGATGTTTCGCCTCGTCCAGGTAAAACGGCTCTGTGGAAGCAGAAGTCTCGCAGGCGGTCGAATTTCTGCAGCTGTCCTCCAGCGTGGGTGGTTTGAAGTACCTCAAGTGGGTCCTACGGAAACAATGCGTTCACCTGACAATAAAACTAGAAAAAAAAGCCGAGACAACGAGTACACGAGCTGAACACAAATATGTGCTATAGACATAACACACTACTCTTCGAAAGACGAATCGTTCGGAAAATACGAAATACAAAGTCGACTCTTGCTGGGGAAGATCGACGCCAAGTGGTGGTGGTATTATTATTCAGTACTAAGTAAGCGCTTATCTCTCTTTTTATTATTTTTATGGAGTTGAGAACAATACAATAGAATTCTTCAATTGTTTAAACTATTGTTTTGCATTTAATGCGCAGAAGAGTACGAAATTCGTAGTGTAATTATATAATTAAAAAAAATTAACAAATTCTGTAGCTTCTTCTATAGTTTTTCTGAATTTTTAAAATAAAAACGCCGTTGTTTCCCTAAGAATAATTGTTATACTGTAGGTCGTACGATAACTGAGCGTGTACAAAACAAAGGCTAATTAAAATGGTTAATGGTTAAAGTATCTAAAAGACATCGTAATTTATTTTGTTTTTATGAAAAATTCATCAAGGTGAGTATCGAAAGAAAGTTCTTGCCGAAGCGAGAAGTGTTGAGATGAATTACAAAGAGGGGATATTATAAATTGCTGGGTATATTTAATAAAAATGAGTAGGGTCACCCTAAGCATCGGAATATGGGCTTACACCACTTGGCATCGGCGGGGCCCAATTAAATCCAGTTAATCTCCCGAACGTCGACCGTGGATTATCTCTACCGACCTATTTGGATCCACTTCAGAATATTCAAGCTCGCCAAGTGCCGGGGATGGTGTTTTTCCAAAAGACCTGGGCTTCTGCATGTACACCGGTGATGTTCGTCCATAATCGACGACGTCCTCGTCTTCACCCTCGCCAGAGTCGTTCCCGTTACTGATCCTCCGAGGCTCCTGATAAAGAAAAGCTTGATTCTCTTACACCTTGGCCAGCGCACCCGGCGATCCATTCTGATTCGCGAATTCTTGGCTCGAGAGAAGGTGCTAACGGTAAAAGTGACTATCGTTCAAACGACGCTATAAATATTAAATTGTCCGAGGAACTTTAGACTCTTCCAAAGTGAGTAATGCGTGTCAGATTACAAATCATCGGTTATGCATTACAGGTTACAGCTTCAACAGAAGAACCAAGATTCTTCTTCTAACAGGAACGCGATTCAAATTAATAAATTAACCGTTCGCAGTCGGAGCTACATTAACTTGAACATTAAACATTTCTTCTGAAATAAAATAATTCCCTTGTATATGATTTTTTTACCTGATGGAATACTTAAATGTGTATTGATTGGATATATATTTGATAATGTAAGCAATATTGTGAATAATGGTACAGTAAGTTTTCACTCATGAAAACTAACACTAGCCCTTACGTCTCGCAACTGATGGAGAGATGTTTTATTTTGTACAAAGATCCACATGAAAAATGTTAGTAAAGATTCTTCTGAGGATTATTCTGAGACGGAGCGTTTACCTCAAAGGATAGCCGACGCTGGTGACTCAATTCGCAATTATCGATGCCACCGAGTTCCCAATCCTCCGATTTACTCGGGTCGTATTTCAGGAACTCAGTCTCGACCACCGTGTCGCCCCCGCACTCCAACTTCTCCAGGTCCAGTTCCTCCGATAGGTTATCGGGGCTGCCGCGGCTCGGAATGTAGTCCTCGAGTCGCACGCTCGTTTTCTGGGGATTAGAATAAATTCCTGGTATATATATATATATATATACAACGTATACGTATGTGTGTGTATATATATATATATATATATATATATATATATATATCCGGAGGCGCAATCACGCTTCTTGCAGCGGATTAATCCTTTCGCCGAGACTTCCGACGCGCTCTATGCTACACGGACCGTTTGCAGTCCGAGCGGTTTCTCATAGACCGTCTTTGTGGATTTGCTGAACGCGGTCCCCCGGATTTCGTGACTTCGTCGGGCTCTTTGAGCTGAGGGAATGGGACGTTTCCAGGGATGTACCGATGCCAACTTTGTACCCGCAGACTTAGGAATCGTGACTCGTCGCGCAGCGAATCAAACGAACGCGAAAAACGTGAAGCGGATTTGCCAGTTGGTCAACTCTCGGAAGCATGTATGGCGACAGAAGCATTTTCAGAAATTGTACGTTAAAAAACATAATGGGTTTGGGTACATTACATAACATTTGGATTTGATCTAGTTGATACGTTTGTATAGATGAGTTTAATCGATGAATCGAATTGAAAGGGTTGATAGATTGAAATCTTGAAAATGTGAGTGGATGTAACAGCATAAATTTACGAAGTGGCTGAACCAAAAAATGGCATACCTCGGAGAAGGGTGCGAGGAAGGATTCAGCCGGAAGCGATCCAGTGCTGCTCCTGACGGGTCTCCGGGACTTTGTTCTGTCCCCAGCAGCCTGCTGTCCTTTCATCCCCTTCGTTTGATGCCTGGCCACGTCCAGCTCGTCGTAATTTGGCAGACTGACGGTGCTGTAGTTCTTGGTCCTCGCGTGACCATTCGATTTCTCGGTGTCCCTCGAGGTATCCTTGATCTGCTGCTCGGGCACCATCAGCCACCTTTTGTCCTCGCGATTAGGCGTCGACGAGTCCTTGCTGCTCCTGCTTCTCGCGAAACTCTCGTACTCCTCGGTCTCGTGAGGCTTTCGATGATTCTGGTTGATCTCCCTGCTGGTTTTCCTATCCTCGACGTGCGAGCTCCTCTTGCCCGACACCATGTCGCTCGATATTATCCTTCCGGTACCGTTCACCTGTATTCCAACAAAATATTATAATCCTCGTGGCCATTTTTACAATTTTGTTCACCCCTCTTTAATCCTCGTTGCAATTTTTACAGTTATTTCGTCCCGTTTTAATCCCTGCAATTATTTCATCCAGTTTTAATCCTTACAATATTATTTAATCCTCGCAGAAATATTTACAATTTTTTCCATCCTGTGTCAATGCTTGTTTTGCACGTACAGCGTTTGAATTACATGCGCGCAATTTGATGCGTGAAAATCAGTGGTAACCTTCGAAAAACAAATGATCCGTTGAAATCAGAAGGTCGCGTCGGGGAGAATCGGAGCTCGACAACAAGAGCAACGACATTTACCCTGAAGCAGCCGCATAGCAAACAACGACTCGCATTCGAAAGGCGGCCAGGTCCGTAAATATTTTTTAATGTCGCGGATATTTGTTTCACAGATTCGCGGCGCGGTCGTAGCCTCTGTTTGCCCAATCGGGCCGCGTTTTACACGAGTGTAAATATTCTTGTGAATATCGAATTCGAATTTACAATGGAAATGCGGTTCCATGGCGACGAAAACGTCGTTCTACTCGCCTTGTGTTCATAAATCTCCTTCTTTCTTCCATCTCGCGGCGCGTCCTCGCAGAGTCGATGTTTGTCGGGCCTGATCTCCTCTTCGCCATCCTCGTCGTCCCCGCTGCTCTTCGGAGACTTCACCGAAGAGTATAAGGGCTCGTCACCTGTCTCCGAACGCTTCAAATTCGCAGGTGCATTCTCTGCAGTCTCATCCGGCTTCGGGGGCAACGGTCTGCCCTTGTTCCTCTTCTTCCGCCTTGGGGGAGGAACTGGTGCCGAATCTTTCAGATTCGAACCTTTTCAGAAAATTATAATTTACTAACGAGGAACAGTACACGACGCCCAAGTGCTTTGGACTTGAAAAATTTATCTATTCAAGACGATTCGACAGTTAACCCTTAAATGCATTGTGTTGCCGTTTGGCAAATAGATACTGCTTAATAAAACGCATAGGCATAAATAGAAACTGTAAAAAAAATATCGTGCATTTAAGGGGTAAGAACCTAGGACTTTTTTAATCAATTTTGCAATTGCGACCCTTCGACGTCGCTTGAGAAGCAACGTAATAATAATTTCATTACTAAAGGAAAACCAAGTCTGTAGAATACTGTTTAAACAAGATGACTTTTTCTGAAACTTTCTTATCCTAACTCGTATTAAAATTGTATTGTTCTACGCCTTCTAGTTACTGAAACATTTATGAAAATGTGTTTCAGAAAGAAAATTCTTCCAAAAATATGTATAATTTTTTAATCGTATGATGCAAAGAATTGCTGAACTGGCATTTTCAGAGTTGAAGATGTAATTCTACAGATTTCCAAACATATTTCAGACAGTACTAACTACGATCATGTCCAACGCTATGCTAATAATCTGTCGATTAGGCTTCGAGAGTCTGGGGTCGTGGTATAGGACGCGCCTTGTGTCTGACAATGTCTACATCAAGTGTTTCAAGTTCAAAGTCCTCTACGTCAGGTCTCCGGAGCCAGATCCTTAGTTTCAGGACGATCTACCGTAATTATCTTGAATCTGAATCGATTAACAGTGTCTGCGACAAACTTTACCCTCGATCTACATAGGACATTCTAACAAGAACGATCTGTGATCAGTAGTCTACGGATTCTCATTATGCAAATGAAAAATTTCTCAAAACTCGAGTATAAATGTTCCTTTCTATCGATCGTATATTTGTTTATAAAAGATGTATTAACGTTCTCGAAAATGATCGTTGTTTACTTAGAAGCAATTTATCAAATTCAAACTTCGACGTTTCAGATCATCTTCAAGAGAATTAATAATTGCGTCTATAAATTATTAAACAAAAACTTATTATATTCACTATTGATATCAGTTGATTAACCATTGAATACCTAATTATAAAATAATTAGTAAATTTAAGTCTAAGTAAAAATTAATTAGACTTAAATATGAGATCATTAATACATCTTTTATTATTAATTAATATTATTATATTAAGAAAGAAATTATATCACTCGATTTCGAAGGTGGTTAGGAACATTTATAGAGTAGAGATGACACCGTGCCAGCAGTTTTAGCCGGCCCGCGCGCTCGGGGGCGAATATTCGAGCCGCGTCGGGTCCTCTCGAAAGTTTTCCGTCGCGTTGACGAGCCGCGCGCACGGTTTTTCTTTGGTGGTCTTTTTTTCGTTAGGGGGAGGCTGTAGCCGGATGGAACCGCTTATTTACAAAACACGGACAAATACCGAGGCATCCCCCGCGGTGGCAGGGATGGTAGCGTGAGGGGGTGGTGGCCGCGGGTGCCGGGTCCTTATCAGCTGGCACGTCGTGGCGGGGCATGTTCTCGTTAAGGATACAGCTTGCAGTACGAGCTAACGATAAATTGTGAGCTTACAGCTGGACGTCGGCGTAGTAGCGGGATAGAGGCTCGTGTCGACGGTTAAATTCGTGAGGGCCGAGCTCGGCCTCGGTGTGCTCGGTACTTCGAGGTTCACGTCGACCCAGTCGCTCGGATGAAAAGGCCTGTCCACGGAGTCTATGCTCCTGCCCCTCGTGAGCACCTCCCTTGGCGGCGAACCAGCGTACCCAATCTCCGAGCTGAAAGTAAATCGAGAAAGACCCGCATAAATAACCATACCCGTAAACCCCGGGAAACCTCCCGTCACGCCTCCCGATCGCTCGATCATTTTTCATCCCCCGATTTTCCGCAACCCCTTCCCTTCGGTTCTCGGGTTGTTGCGCGTTCGAACGCATGATTTTTTTAACAATACCGTTCATCGTTTATAATACTATCGTCTTTGCTTTTCAACTTTTCACCATCGACCTCCATTTAACACTTTCACGATACCTTCTCTTTCGACTGGCTAAAGATTTTTGGGGACATTGATTTGACATTTTTTCGGACATCCTGTACAATAAACCTGTCGGCTGTAATAGTAATTCTTGGTGAATTCGTCGCGTGTAAATTAATTCCATTGTGTTTCATGAGATTCTACACGCTTTCAGAGTCCAAAGTAAGTGGATCGACCTAGAAAAATGCATCAAAAACGTGGAATAAAATTTGTTCGTCCGAGACCCCGTTTTTCAAGAAAATTACAGAGATAATCGATATAAAATATAGGATTTAATGTTCCCGTTTGAACTTCCATGTTCAAATTTTATAAAAATCGAGTTCCGTTCTGCAGAGATTTATGCAAACACAGGAGGTTGTGTATCCGACGAATATTCAAATTAGATTCCTCTTGAAAATCACGTTTCACACAGAAAATGTTACTCTACATTTTGTTCATCTGTTTCCACACGTAGAATAACCCGATGCCGCCGTATCACGCGTTTCCAAATTGATTTTTCTCGAAAACGGGGTATCAAAGGAGCAAATTTAATTCTGCGTACCCGAACTAATTTTTGACTGTGATAAATACTAAAAAAAAAATGTATTTCTTTGGATATACATTCTCGTTATTCCATGAAGTTAATATAAAACAGTTGCTTTTAGTGCTTCGAAAACGATTCTGGCAGATTTAACTGGTTAAACAAAGTGGTCGACTGTTCGCGTTTAAATGAGCTCCTAATTTCGAATTCTAAAGTTATGATTTCTCCCCCTCCGCGCTGTTCTTCCAACTTTAATTATCGGTTTGATGGCTAACTTTTAATTGGCCGGGCTCGAAAAGAATCCTTCCGACGACCTGATTCGACGAACATTAAAATAAAAGACGGCTCGCCGACCGTGTCGATTGTTTTATTAGCATCGATAACGAATATGTGAAACCGGTAGAATAATTTCCGAGATTCTGTTTCCCCGATCTCGCAGAGAGCGCGACAGACAAAGGAATCTTCTCGCCACGTTTTCATTAGGTCCCCGGGATGGGTTCAGGGCCGCCGTCACTTCCGGCTTGATTCAGACGCAATTTCTGTATTTCGAAAATTTCGGCTTGACCCGCCGAAAATTATTTGGCATCGCTACAATGCGGCTCTATTATACGGTTACTCGCAAATGCATGCCGTGTTTCTTCGTGTCCCCCGAGCCATAACTCTTCGGGGACGCGGAACGTTGCTGGAATTTCTCCTCCGCTACCCTGCGCAGTCTCTTCCTTTTATACGAAAGTTCCTTTTAACTTCTTGCAGAACGGTCTGACGCACGCGAACGATTCGAGAATATCGACGAAAATCGTGGAATTCCATCGATTAACTCTTTTTTCGTCTTTTCGCCCACCCACACCCCCCTGCCATTCTGTTACCCGCGCGTCCCCTGTTCCGCCCGTGTGTTCGAGAAATTCTTTCCCCATCCGGAGGATCGGATTGTCCTGCGAAAAAGACGATCGAAATAAAAATGCGGCCAAATTCCTTGTCTTTGTGCCGTACTCCGCTCTCCACCCTTTCTCTCTGTCACTTGCTTTTTCCTTCCTTCCTTCCTTCCTTCCTCGGCCATTCATCTTTTAATCCTCCGCCGCGCCGTTTTATTACTTATTTCTTTCGCGAATTGTTTAACGCGCCGAACATGCGACCATAAATGTCTCATAAAATCCACGTAATTTATTTAACCCCTTACCTCGCGATTTATCTCCCGCGCTACCTCGCAAGAGTTTCTTTATCGGCGACGATATCCTTGTCAACGATGTTCACCTTAGAAGTAATAGTTCAATATCTGTGAGAAAGTATGTGTTGCCTTTGAGAAACACGATGGTGGCTGCTACTTATTTTGAAAAATGTGTAGACGCTGCTGAAGTTTACATTTCTGATTAACTAGCTATCTGATTTTGAAATTAAAGGGACACGAATTGTTGTTGAATGCTGGGCGGCTTCGTTCAATGTCGCCATCGTTCCGTCCGGTAAATTAGGTCGCGACGGTTCGTGTGAGCTGCGACTTAACGGAGTGCATAAATAAAGCGCACGCGTCGTTGGTAGTTGTTGTTGTTGCACGTCCGTGTAGGCGTCGATCCACCAATCGCGGACCGCTACATATTGATACACCAAACAGGGATCGTTTATGCGCCTGGGGTAGCATAATAATCGGTTAGGCGGCATTACCGGGATCAGCGGTGTATCATGCGCGGGATTTAGGGCAACACTTGCCATATCGCCGTTTTCCGAGCTCTTCATTTTCCGCAATCCCGTCGAAGACTCCCTTTAGAAACTGTCGATCACGATTTCAATTTGTCTAAGAACCTATCTATTCAGATTAACTGACGTAAACGCGCCAGTCGAAATCGCATGGTTCCAAATCATTATCAGAATCGAATTTCAATCGTCTCATCTCATCCAGAAGATTTCATAAGAATTAATAATTATATAAATAAAAATAAATTTTTAAAAAATACCACGTTTTTAAAAACGTACTAAAAAGTATAAAATAATGTTTCCTAGTTCCATACAGATTCCCAACCCGATAGTCTTAAACATTTGTAATTGTGAATTTTGAATAGCTGTGAAAATACTTGTAAGATTTAAAACGAAAAACGTGGTAAAATGAAATTGAACCATTCAATTTTCAGATACGAACAAAAGCACTGAGAAAATCGTTTTTAAATAACAAGGTTCTCAATTTATTTCGATTATCCTGAAATTCTTTTAATACTTTTACTGTTCTGAATGTCGTCAATTGATTTTCGTGGAAGACGTAATTTTGTTACGGTTTATCATCGAGGAAACAATTTACGGGGACGTTCGGCTGAGGTACAGAGCTTCGGAAAACGTCGAATCGGAAAGAAGTCGAGCGAAATTGATTGGAGCGCCGAAAGGTTCGTTATGAACCTGTCCTGTTGGCGCCGTTGGAACTTTCAAAAATTACGGTGCCCTATAAACACGGGTGCGCGTCGCAACAATTTCAATTCCGCGCTAGCCGGAGCGTTCATTCGAGGCGTAACGTTACTCTCGTGCATATCGTGACACGTAACGAGACACCGGAGGAATGCCGGGTGTAATAACTGCGCGAAAGATCTATGCGAAGATAACTACGCTTGTAGATCGTTTTCTGGCCGCACACGCGAGCTTCGGCTAGATTGTTGCACCGTCGAAAATCCATACGCGGCTCACGGGGATTAACGACGTGGCCGGAAACGAATGCATACACTGAATCGAAAAACTGTTCGAACGCTAAACTTCCCATTCCCGAGAAACTGTCGATATTCGAACCATCATAATTTCGTTGGAAAGAAAATAGTAGAACCATAAATTCGCACTCATTTTGAAGTTCGAAACTTCTACTTTCGCGGGCAATAGTAATTTTTTTCTAGGATATATTCGCATGGTACAGCAAGGGAAAAACAGAGGACACGTTTTTCGTCGAAAATGCTCGATATTGAATCGTCTGTGAGAGCATCAAAACATTTTTTTCCCGAACGAATCTACTACAACGACTGCTTGAAACTTAATCTACGACATTTTGGCTGTATTTATTCATATACACCTTTCATCGAAAGATTTATGAAGTCGTTGTAAATGAGAAGCTTCAATCTTTACATCTGCTGTGGTTTCACTGAGGCGAAAAATTTTTCAATGTTTTCACAGATGTTTCGATTAATAACCTTTTTAAATTTTCGACGAATGAAGTGTCTTCTAAAGTGAGTGAATAACGTCCGTCTAGAAAGCAGGATTTCCCTTTTCTCGTGGACCCATTGAAATGTCGTAATTCGATTTGAAAATCCGCGCATTATAAATGGTACACTTTCGGATTCAAAACGGATCCGACTGCTTGGTAATCTGGCTCGTCCTCGCGTACGCGCATTTACGATGCGCTTGTTTTATATTCCGATCGCGAATCTCATCTCGCGTAAGCACAGGTGTACAGTAACATGTTTATACGCAGACGTTACGACCATCGAGCTATTTTCGGTGAACTTTCCACCTTTCTCGTTTTTGTCGACGACCTTTACCGAGCGCCATCCTCCGTCGCCAACATGTTTTTTTCCCCGCCGCGTTTTATTTAGCATTACCGGCAACAAAAACGATTCTCGATACGCGTCCCAACGCGATTCCTCTCCTTTCTTATCGGGAAACACGGTTTTCACTTTATTTCTGTTACAGGAACGACGGTGTGCGATCCGTTCGCCTGTTGAGAAACGATCTACAGTAAAGCCTCGCTGTTTGCACGGAACGGGACCGAAATTCCATGCAAAAATCACTTGTTCCCCACTCCTAAATATTATGTATCCGCAACAATCCGAAACAAGTGCTAGTAATCGCTATCAAACAACGAACGAGAATTCTCGTGCAATAAACGAGGTTGCAACGACCGAGGTTCTACTGTAATTTCCATTTTACGCTCGTTAGAAAGATGCTGGTGTATTTAAAAATGCATTAACCCACTTGTTTCGCAGCAAAAGGAAAACGTTTCCACGTTTCTTTTTTTTTTCTGTAAAAGGATTTCATTTTTCTTCCACGTTTCCAACAAACTGGCAATTTGCCCTGCGAAACGCGACGAAAGTTGCGAATTACTACTCCGCCGGATAAAGGCTCACGCGAATTAGCAATTAAGCAATTATTTTCAGCGCTTAATTCGAAGGTCTCGAATTAAATGGACCCTTGAAACGTCTTCGGGAATTGTGATCAATTTCGAAAGTAATTAGCAACTTTCCAAGTATTCTCTGTCTTTGCACCCTCCGGATTGGTTCGGATTCTATCCTATTTGGAAAACTATATTCGAAAGCATGAAACCTGGGAAAATAAAGAAAATAAAGAAGGTGCAGTGGAATGTATCGAGATTTTACGAGTTTTAAAAAAGATGAAACTGTAAAAAGCAAATTCGATCTTCCGAAATTTGGGTTCACGGCCGCAGGAAATATTGAATTCGTTCTACGGCAACGGCCAGTTTCAAAAACTCAAGTATACAAATGAAATATTCGACGTTTCGTTCGCACACGTTCGCAAATCGCGGCCGTTTTTCTTTGACCGACACCTTTCCATTTTTCACAGTCGTTCCCCCTTCAAGGGAAACCCCGATTTTTCTAATTTCATCCATTGCTATGCCTCGCCCACGCTCGACTTTCTCTTTGCCTCCGCGTTTTATTTTGCCCCGTTTCTTTTTGCCTCGCAGTCGTTTTATTCGATTGCCGCCAATACGATTTGCGTGTTTCTCTTCCGAGAGAAAAGAAGGAGTTCTGTTATCGAGGTTTTCCGGCGTTTCTTTCGCTTTCACGGTTGCTGCGCTGTGCGTGGATATTGTTGAAACGCAAAAATCCCTCTACTATGCTTTCTAACACATTATCCACCGGCGATTATTCCACAACTTTTTAGTCCGTTTAAGCATTTTATAATTTAAAGAAATTGTCTGTATGTACTTGAACTGTGATCATTTCATTGAAAAAAAACAACAGTAAAACAATATATCTGGACTCGTTTTCAAGTAGAAGCTTCGAGCTTTAAAATGGGTCCAAGTTCATTATCATACTATTTTTTATCTACGAAAGCATCTTATTAAATATTGACAATTTCTCAGGAATCACGTCGTTTAATTTCGCGTTTCAGTCTGGGAGACAGTTATCAATGTCTCGTGTAAGTTGGAACAGAAGAAACGTGAAAGAAATGCGAGCAATGACGTCAGAGAAATTTCTGTCGCAAAAGTATAAATCAGAATTGTCGAGCGCGAGGGTTAAAGCGCCAGTAAAGGACAAGAGCCAGGACAGGTCCTCGCTATCGTGAATTAAGATCTCGATCGCGTGACAGCTTTTGTTCCCATATACATAGAGACAAGTTTTAGGTATGGCTGCGCCGAATCCGCGGCATGCTTCTTGCGTGGGCCATGTTTAGGCTGGTTTGTACGCCCACGCCATGATACCGAGGGGATTCCTTTTTAAGGTCAATGGAACGAGAACTGCGTCCGCAGGTGTCGAAAAATAAGAAGGCCGTAAGAAGCTACCGGACGACGCCATTTCGGGAAAATTCCTTCGTTATTGCAAAACACCATAGCACCAAATCGATCCTCTAACCTGGATCGTAAAACTCCAAAATATGCGATACATCGATCGATTAATTAACACTGGACTTTACTGACGGGGTTCATTCGATCCATTGTTGCAATTATTAAAAAATAATTACTACAGATTACACATTTCAGTGGCACTTCTGAGGGTAATTCGTGAATACGTAATTTTTATCGGAACACAAAAATTAATTAGACAGAACACAATATATATTTTTTAAGATGCTATATTAGTAGGATCTTCTTGAATTCACTTTTTTTTTTTAAATTAACTACGAGTGCGAGAATGTGCGTGTACTTTTAAACAACGTTCTCGTTTGAAAGGAAAGTCGTGTTTTATACTGGAGGAATGTTCTGTTATCAGAGTATCGCCAGAAATGCCAGTGGAAACCCACAAG
This sequence comes from Lasioglossum morio, assembly GCA_916610235.2. NCBI lineage: Eukaryota > Metazoa > Arthropoda > Insecta > Hymenoptera > Halictidae > Lasioglossum > Lasioglossum morio. The sequence continues at coordinate 897,640 of OU744331.1, forward strand.
ATCTCGTCAAGCCCTCAAGATTTCGATGACGTTCAGCATCAGCGTTCACAGGGCGGCCTCTTAGCTCTTCATTCAAATTGCCTCTGGTGTTATTCCAGTTTCCCGGGGAAACATCAAATATTGACCAATTAGCCGTGCTCTCCGTGCCACATCTTAAATTAGCTTCTACTCGACGCGGCGCGCGGGGAGAAATTACATGCTCGCGAGGAACACCACGCGTTTTCGCGTAATTGGGAGCCGCCGGTGGTTCTTATCGATCGAGCCGGATGATAATTCGCGTGCGGAACTAATTCGTGTCTGGCAAAAGGAGAGCCGCCGTCGCCGTGCCGCTGCCGCCACCGCCTTGCTGGAAACGTTTTCTTCGTTAGCTCGAGTGTCCTTCCGCCTCGGAAAGAAACTCGAAACGCCCGGCAACGGCGAAAGATCGGCTCGTTGCCGCTCCGAGTAAATCGCAAATGAGGCTAATGGCTGCCATTTCACGGCAGTCTGGCCCCTGTCAGCTTGGCGAAACGCGCAACAATTATGTATCCGCAGTTACGGAAGCCCAAACAATTTCTGTTCGGTACCAGAGATTTTCCGACGGCTGAAATCGTGTTTACAAAATTTTTAACAAAGACAATCGAATCGATAGAATTCTAGATGGAATAACTCAGTGTTCGTTTAGCTGTAGCAAATTTTAGTCAAATCTATTATTTTCTTCTGTATTTTTCTGTATTCCCTTCTCTTCTTTCATTCGGAAATTTTCTTTCGCCCACATTTAACGTGCACTGCGAATTTCCTCTCCTATCGAAAATTAAGATTGTCAGTACTAATAAGCTTCGCTGGATTGAAATCTTCAATATTGAATCTCAGTGCAGCACAGCCTCTTTCAACCCCTTTGAAACGCGTCCTCCGAAAAACTCGTGACACTTTTTGCATTTAAAAATCAGCACGCAATTAAGGAGAAAGATCCGAAGAGAGGGCTAGAGTGGCAATGATATTTTTCGCTGTACGAAACGGTGGTGATAGCGTGAAAAAAGAAATTCGCACAGCGGGCTGGATATCCGAAAAATCAACGCGATAATAGCGCGACCCGCGAAATTGTTCGCGAATGGAAACGAAAGCTTTTATTCCGATGGAGAGTGTCTTCTTTGCCTGGGATCTAAAATTCGTGGAAATTTTTAGTGTAGAAGGGGTTGATTGGATCTGTTTCGCTATTGTACTCTGTACGGGTTTTCCGTGAGGTTTCGTGGCCTGGGTGGATCCTTGAAGGAGGACCCTTGTCCGGGGCGTTCTCGTACGTGAATCCAATCTAAACAATGACTCGAGGTCGGAGAACGTCGGTCAGCCGCGAAGTCGACCTTAAATGGTCACATTCTGGTGTGGCTAGGTGCGACGTGCCACTCGGACCACGTAATTTCTGCCGCGTTTCGGTCATTCGTGTTCTCGTCGCCACGAATTGGATCGCCGTGGGACTAATGGCGTTTCGTGGCGACACGCGAAATAACTTTTGATCAACGGGCATGACGAGACATCCTATCGGTTCTACGATATTGCTCGTGCTACACCGACGTCCGTAATTATACCGGCGAGCACGGTCAAAGAAGTCTCCCACACAAGCACACGCGCGCGCTCGCCCGTCCCACACACGACGAACAATCTCGTAATTGACAATCCGACGAATTTTCAATATGGACATTTCGGCGATTTTAAAATCCAGTCTATTTCGACTACGCTAGGAAAATTCGAACACCGGCCTCAAATGTTCAAAATCGATTTTAAATATAATAATACAATTAATTATTATTTATTATAGACGGACTGAAGCTCTTTTACATAAGTGTTTACAATTTAAAAAAGAAGAAGATACAAGACTACTCGTCTGATAACAAAGAAGGGACATGCACAAAAAACATAATGGTACAATCTATATGGTATTATCATATAATTCTGCGTAGTTGCATCTGAAAATTTTGTAAAGATTCAATGAAAAGCAAGTAGAATTTATGTTGTTAATAATTGATAAAATCAAACAACTTGTGCGTTGAAATAAAATTGCTTTCAGGCTCTACGCTTTACAAAATTATAGATTGTAAGTACTCCGTTTTATTAATTTAATTAATAAGTATAAGTTCATTTTAATATTATCTGATCGTTGCACATTGTACACGAACAGATATATCGTATTTTTCTTGAAAATTATATGTAAAAGCATAAACAACCCAATGAGAAAATAATTACTCTATCAGACCGCGTTCGCGGAAGACCGTTCTTTCCATCAGGCTCGGAGGAAAGGTTGAACCGTCGAATCTCCGTCAAAGCTTTCAGAGAAACGGGCGTGCGGCGAGAGAGACGCGGTGACGGAAGATCATTAAGTCGGCCTCTCAAAAAGACGTTTCAAAAAGGCTCCGGCCGAAATCATTCCTTCCGCCGAGCCGAAAAAATAAAGGCTCCGTCGCGCTGGGAATCGCTGACACATTCCGAACGCGAGAGGCCCCCGTTTCCTCGGGAAAATCATTCGCGCGTTTAAAGAATTTCAGTGCGAGCAACCGCCACGCTGGACGGCTCCCTTTTTCCGTCGCGCCGCGTCAACTTTTTCCTCGTGGAAATCGCCGGCGAACAAACCGGCGATTTCAAATCCCCGTGTCGCCGAACATCCTCTTCCGTTCTAAAAATTCTCACGTATAACTTTTTGTTTAAGCAAGTAAAACAAAGTATTTCTTTTTTTACCTTCATATTCTTTATTTGTTTAACACACGTTACAAAGATATTAATTTTTCAGACGCATTAAACAATTTTTCTCTCTTGATAGTGATCCATATCAGGATCGAAACGTTGAGAATTTATTAATTGCAAGATTGTTTGTTCTTTGTTTTGATCGAACCTGTGCGCTGATATCACCACAAAGAATTATCCTCTTTTGAAGTTCTCGAAAAATCAAATATTTCCCACATTTCATTTATTTTACACTCCCACTGATTTCATCCAAAAATAGTTAAATTTTATTCCGTAATGGTTCTTCGTGCAAATACGAATTTGCATAAAAATCAATAAATTCGTTCGGACTTTCTCTCGCAGGCAACTGTAACAGGTGACTAACTGCAAACTTTCGAGGATCGTAATAATCTCGGCTACAATCAGTACGGTGCCGTAAAAAAACGTTCGCTCTGTTGAAACAGGAAGAGTAATTTTGTCTGGCAAATTCCGAAAAATGGAATAATCTTTCGAACATCAAAGTAGGAAGAGCACTTAAAGCGGAACGGGCCGAGGGCTCTCGGTGGCGGTCCGATTATGCCCGCGGAAATACTCGCGGAAATTATGATGGTCGGGGAAAAGCCGACCTGTTAAACGCCGATGAAAAGCGATTTCCGAAGCTCGAACGAATAGCCGCCGTCGAATACGCCCTCTGATTAGTCCTTTCTGCGCTCCTTACACCGCGGAAAGTCGATTTAGAGGATCGAAGAGTGTCTTTCAGGACGCTTGATTATGGTTTTTAATACTCGCGGCTATTTTGCGAAGCCCGGTAATATTTGTGGGAAGCAAGCTGCTTTTTCGAGCGGCTTCCGAGACTCTTGATTATACATATTTTAATACTCGCGGCTATTTTATGAACCTCGATCGTAATTACAAACAGACTGCGAAGAGAAAATAAAATTTTTCTGTATCAACCGCGAGAAACAGAATCCGACAAGAAATCCTCTTTAATAGTTTTAATATATTTTTTAAGAACATAATTTTCTTTAATTATACTATTTTGAATTTCAGGAACTCGATTTCTATGCGTAAAATATACGAAACGGGAGAAACATTAGGGAATTTTACTGTTACGTTACGTTCGACCTTTCAAGATGATTAAAAAAGAAAAGACTTTTCCACTAATTGCATTGTCGGCATGATATTGATTTCTTTTTTAAATATCTTTAATTAGTTAGGACTAACAGAACAGTATTTTTAAATGCTTCAAATCTTTTCTCTATTTTGCAATGTAAGAACACACAATAGATTTATAGAGCGTGAATATTTGTCACATAGGGAAGACTATACTGGAAAAGTGATTCGCACGGAACAGAACAACTTATTTTTTTGTGTCCCGGAAATTTGATTCTTGTCTTCATACAGAAGTCGTTTTCGCTAAAACGATCAAGTGGTTCGTACCACGTTTATTACTGATTTTTCGATGAAAAGTATTATTTGAAAGTTATATCGGAAGCCTGATCTTGCTAATTCGTTCATCATCGATCTTTCATCGGCGTTCGTCAACGGTTTCGCGTTGACAGATCGAGTACGAAATACTGCATCGAATCGAATCGCATCTGTTGCGCCGCGGAGTCCACACGTTTTTTAATCAAGTAGATACGCGCTAGATTTGTGCTCGGGATTCTCGCAGGCGTCGTAAAATATTCGCTATTGATCGGCGTCGGCGGCGACGCCGCCGCGGAAAAGAGCGAAATTCGCGCGAAGTAAACAATCGCGAGGGGGGTGCGCAAGACTCGAAGCTCTCTGCGACCATAAAGAGGACCGAAAGCGAGAATAAAAGTGTGCAATTAATGGACAGCCGAGCCAAGCTATTCCGAATCCTTATTATCTCCGCTTGTACTCGTCCTCGGGTGTTATTAACAGCGGTGCAATTCCAGCGAGGAGGTGCGGGCAACTTTCCAGCGGAGCCGGGGCTCTTAAAAACGACACTTAAATCCTGTTTCGCGCCACCGATAAAGCTCTCGTACAGGCCACCGATCCATTTAATTGTCTACGTATCCGTGATATTTTAAACGAACACGCTGACCGAGTGATTCATATCGCCGGGGACACGGCCCGACGAAAACTGAATGTTAATAAAACAGTGAAACGGGCCGAATAAAAAGCGAAACGAAACTACGCGTGTCTGTCACGGCACGCCTCGCGTTCTCCTCGGCTCATTGTTCTTTTACGCTCGCTCGCTATACGATTCCCCCCGCTCGCTCGTTCTCGCCGTTCATTTTTAATCTCGTCAGTTAATTAAAAATTATATCCACGATTGCGCCCGAAAGTATTTTCGTACGAGGTGTTGCTGAAATCGTAATACGAGCGAAACTGTGTTTACGAGCATCTACAGAAAAATTATAGAGGGTATATATATATATATATGTATACACAGATTTTTTAAACAATTTATTTAACGTATTATACGGGAACTGTGATTGCTACGTTGACGGTGTTGGTATTAAGGGAGGCCTCGAGGACATTAAAATCTTGACCACGTACCTTGTCACCCTCTGCGTTGCGCCCCCGAGAACGGACCCTTCTTCTTTCAGACCAGGGTAGATCTGAAAGAAAAACAGAAAATATTTATTTCACTTTCCTTCCCCTTCTCTACGTCTTCGGTCTGTGGTCTGCAACGGCCTGTTAAGGATAAAAGACATAGGAGATTTTCCACTGTTCCAAAGGTACGAAAGACATTTCGAGAAGCGCGGTGTCTCTGGTCGCTCGTTTAAATCTCCCGGCGGATGCTCGCCGTTCAAGTCCACCGGAAACCCGCGTAATTTTCTTCCGTGTCGTTGCGTTTGAAATATTCTCCGCTGGCATCAGCTTCTTCAACCTTTTCCCATTCGCCGGCCGAGATTACACGGGCTATATCGGTTCGAACCGACGCGATCGGTCTCTTAAATATGGCAGGGCCGAACCTAGACAAGTCATTAACAACCAAGACGGTGGGGCGTGTCCAACCTATGGGAAATCCTCAGCCAATTTCGTATAGACGAACGAGCCTGAGGAGAAGGATCGATGCGAGCTAATCCACGATTGGACCGTTGGCCTGCTGGGACCATTTCGGGGCCCAAAATGTCAGCCATTTCACTCGGTTCAATAGCAAATGTTTTAGATCTTTTCATTACTCTTGCTTTTTGGAGGCAATTGTTGAATATAGCATATTATAAAAGATGTATTACTGCTCTCGGCGAACTGGTTCGATCAATTTTTACTTAGAAGCAATTCTGCAATTTATCGAATTCAAATTACGACATTTCGATCTATGTTCGGATCAATTATTTTGTTCAAGAATTTACAGACGTGATTATTAATTTTCTTGAAGATGATCCGAAAGAGATATCTTTTATAAAGAAATATACGATCGATAGAAAGGAATATATAGCATATTATCTTTAAACAAAGTCACCGTGAAGGGGATACTTTTCAGCGAACATTACAACACGCAACAATTTTCACGAATGTCATCTTTGATAAATATTTTCGTAGATCCTGCGAAACGAATACACCGAAAGAAATAAAAAGAAATGAAATTAGAATAGTGCCAATAAATATTGCTGAAGTTGGCTGAATATTTGAAAAAATTTCGCAAGGCGAACCAGGGATGAACGAACGTCGTAACGAGGGGATGAAACACCGTGGAAATGATAGTCACTGTCCGATTCCGCAGGACGCTCGAATTTCGCGACAGCCACGCGGGTCCACTTTAAAATTTAAATTATCTGTGTCCGTCCGTCAATGCCACCTGTAAGTCCAATTTAATTTGAACGTGTGCCGGAGGGGATCCGGCCGGAATACCAGCCGCTGGTGGATTTAATTTTTCATGTTTGTTAGGGGGACGGACGGTCGGCACGCGTGAAGGAATCAATTTTTGTGGGACAATACTTGGAATTATATTCATACCATCCACGCCCGTACCAATCCCGGCCTCTGAATATTTCAAAGTTCCCAGACCGCGGCCAATAACCGTATCTTTTACGCAACGTCGACGGTGAACTATCGAACTGCTTTTTGTCTTTATGGCGGCCGATCAACTTTATGATCAGCTTCGAATACCCGTCTCCTCCTCTGACGCGCTCCTACCGGCCACGTTAATAAACGAGATCGCTCCGCATCGATCCCTCAACGGCGCGGCGCTTTTGTTTATCGTCAACTTCTTCGTTGCGCATAAATTTGCAAAATCTGTCATACCGAAATTCGCACGACTAAATATTTAATGCCACGAGCTCAGCTTAAATCTTATCTCAAATTAAATCATTTTTCTCGTACCTTATCTAGCACGGTACCAATGTTCGGACTCTGGTTGTATACATAATTCAGGGCTGACAAACCCATTGCCTTTCGTCTATATGCGAAATCTGTAAAAGCGGACCGATTTACATCGTGTTTGGATTCATTTTAATTGGGAACATCTTACGGTTCCACTGGTACCTTGTTGGAGAAGGTACGACATACAATTTTCATTGTTGCACGAACATTCCTGAAGAATTACGCATTACAAATACAACCTGTTCTCTCACATATAATAGAAATCATATTTTTTCTTTCTTTTTTTACTGGTCTTACTTTAGGAATGTCGTTTGTCAATCTTACCACTTTGGTATAATAGCATTACGTTTCCAACCAGTGTCTTGTACAAATCAAATCATATCAGTTCAATGTTGAAATTACACAAGTAAAGTTAATAGCAAGTATGTATTAATATTTTCTACATTATCATTCCATCTATATCACATACTTTTCAATATATAGATTTTTTAGTTTTTCGCTATTGCAAAATAGTTATTAAACATTAATTTGAACATATTCTCGAAGAATATTACTTCCGGATTCCGATTTGTCTCTTTGAACCGGTCGCGTGAGTCGGTGAGTTTCCCGTTAACGTAAACTGCGAGACGGTCGTCCCTTCGGCTCTCCAAGATAGAAACATTAACTCCGCGGTTAGAGAGCGCCGAAACCGCGTGTACAGGAAGCAGAACATAGTTGCGTCTGATCCCCGACGGTCTTGTCCGAGGATTGCGCAATCACCGGGGCACACGTAGCCGGTGCGAGTTGCATAATTCCCCTTTGTATGTTCGCGAGCACGAAAACGCTGTTACACACGCGGACCGTAGAGCCTGGCTTCGAGCTCGCGTCGATCTCGACAGGATTTCAGCGTCCTCGCGATCGACCTTTAAACCATTTTCACCTTCGATTACGCTGCGAGAAACGTGACTGTTCTCTCTTCCTAGTCGGGGCACAGAGGAGCTCTCTCGGCGAGGCGAAACTCTGCCGTTCCTAGAAAACCAATTTTCTAAAGCCGAATTTACAGCTTTCCACTTTGGCCGATCATCGGGGGATTATTCGGTCACCTCGTGCAAGGATCGAAGGTTAGAGAGGGATGGAAACGATGCTTCGACGATTAATCCGCCGGCATGATTAGACAGCGAACGTTTATGCAAAATCAAAATTCCGTAAGGCAATTGTCAGAAAATTCGTTGAAATTGTATTTTCCCAGTCAGTTCGAAATAATGTTCTTCAATAATTCCTTCTAGTCATCTCTATATACAATAAAATCGTGTGTGTCTGTTTGTGACATTTCCACTAGAATTCATTAGAAAATTATTCTTGTTTTCTTAACTCGCATTTTACTCGATCTGGCATTTTACTATTACTTTTGAACCATGAAAGATATCGGGACGAAACTTCCACTAAACTTCGTTAAAAAATTATTCCTCGGCATCGTGAAGTCGTCGAAGGAAGTCTTCCCTGTATGGCACGGCTCGAGATTTCCCGCAATTATTGCTTAATTGGATGAGAGATACGTCGTTATTACGTCTATTTTGATTCGCGAGAACCGATGAAAAGATAGCGACTGGAATAATGGAATTTGATCGAATACAGTGAAGACATGGTACTCTTTTATTTCCAGTAGTATCTTTCAAGTGGTCGAAGGACTGGAGAACGCCCCGACAGAAAAAAAACTAACAATACTTTTTTCTTTTTATTATTGAGCTTAATGTAACTCCCCTTTGGTGGTTATGAAGCTTTACATTTTGGTTAATATAAATACAGCGTATTTGACATATACATTAGGATCAATAGGAAAACAGCGAATTTGAATACATAATTTCAAATTAACTAACAATACTTCTTCGTGAAATTATGTTCAGAAGAATTAAGTTCTTCGACTCTTCCACGAAGAGCACCCGTTATATCTGAAAGCTAAAGGTACGTCCATACTAAAGGTACCGTGACGCAAGCTGGAGGAACAGGACGACGTCGAAGCGTTTCCGGAAGCGCAAGAATTTTTATCGACACACCCGCGCAAACATGATCGCGCGGTACCAGTTGCGCGAATCGTACCCATTGAATCGTACACGTGTCGTTCCGGAGAGCACGGTTTACATTGCAAATTCGTCGGGAAAGTTGTCGTCGGCGACACGTTGCACGTAGCCGAGGGCAAAAGTTGTTCCGCCGATTAAATTACCCCACAGCTTTCCGTTGCGGATTACAGACATTGTTTTGATACATTTCCCGGGGATTCTCATTGTTCCGATGCTCGTTAGGTTCGATCGGTTCCAGGGAACGGAACAAACACTATTATCTTTCTTTCAGAACATTAAACCATTAGAAACACGAATGAATTCGTACCTTTCTTCGCGGAATCTGTTGATTATTCTCAAGCAATAATATCCACCAGGTGTATTTGTTCCATCTTGTAAATCTTGTAGAATGTTAATGAAAGAAAAAACGATGATGATTTAAAAGAATTTACTACTGGTTATATATTCAATGTGATATTTTAAAAAAACTGTGGTGCCCAAGGTGGTTCGGAACCCACCGTAATAAAAAACAAAAGTAGGTCCCGCTGAAATAGGCGATAGGGAGAGTGTTGGTAAAAGGTAAGAAGTGTGGAACTGAGGGGACCAAATAGCCATTATATATAACTTCTCTTTTTGTGATTAATATTTTTTCAAAAATGAACAAACTTCTCTCAGATATAGCATTGAAAATTCTCTTGATCCTCGTACGTTCCTTAGGGTGAAATTCATCGACGTTTGTGAAAGACCCGCGGCACCACTAAAATTATAAGGGGTTAGTTGCTCCGAAGTTGAATAATTTTAACGAACCGCTTAATAAATAAATGTCACGTCGGCCACGTTATTTTAGCCAGTTGTGACAAGCATTGTCGAAATAAATTCCGCTCGGTGGCAGAGATCCGGGGTAATAACTCGGGCTGGCATTTCGGTCACGGAGAAAAGAATTCAGCGTGATGTCGAATGCGGGATATAATAAGGTCGAGGTAATAACCAGTCGGGAAAGGTGTCGCGAAGAGAGAGCAATAAAATGGCGGGCGACATCGCACCGGATTAACGTGGGACGTTTACGTTCGATGATCGTCGAAGGGTGGTTTTACTCGTTTTTCCGAGGGGAGGGACGCGCGCTATTGTAACTGAAGCTGAATTTTCGCTCCTTTTCAAGCGTTATTCCACGTTTTCACTTAGTGCTGTGCTGCACAATTTTCAAGAGAACTGACAGTACTTCCTAGCCGCCCGATAGAACCCGGAAAAGTACTTACACGACAGAATGCTCGAAAGCGATAAGTCCCTCCACCATAAAACTTTATTATTTACTGGGGAGCGTGAAGAAATTTCGAAGGACGTGGGAACTCCGTAAAATTTTCATAGAATGCCAGCTAGACGTTCCTCGATCATCCGAGTTTGCCCTTTAACATTCGAACGAACGTTCAAACAAGGTGTATTCTTATTAAACGTCGACGCGACTTGCGAAACAGAATGAGAAATGTTCGATGTGTCTAATCTGTGTTGAACTAGTGTTGCGATGAAGACTTAAGGTAAAACTACCCTCTTTCTGTTACTATACGAATTACTCCACGTTCTATTTACTTAAATTAATGTGTACATTGAAGTGAAAATATTGTATAATATTAACAACCACCAACCAAGCATATCTGTTTCGAATTTAAACAAAAATTCGTGGTTAATCCCGCACGAGTAATAAATTAAGAAATAAATTGCGCCTTGTCGCGTAGAACAGCTTACGTCGAGTGTACGTACGCAACAAATTTGAATAAAATTTCCGCATTACGAATAAAACTCGGAATTACACAAGTGTAAATTGCGAGAACAGCGAGATTTTCTCAAATGCAAATAGCAGCCGGCGAACGCGGCATTGTTACAAAACCGAAAGAGATAACATCGTTGAGACGTGTTCGAGGAATTTGTTTGTTTATGAAAAAAAAGAAGGTAACGCTTGTGCACATCGTCAGCGAGAAACGTTCCACGAGACAGTAGTTAGATCGTTCGTCTGTAATGTTTAACCAGCGACAAGAAGCCGGCGTTCTCGGACGCTGCGTTTACTGGCAATAAAGGCGCCTAAGCAGCTTAAATCAATCTCGCGTATTACGACCGGCTCGGTAATCATTAACGCTTTACGTTCTTCCGTGTTGGCGAACCATTCACCGTGTTTCCACGGAAAGTTACAATGGAACTTTCACCGGCTATTAATAATACAACGACGTGGGCTGATCAGAGGCGCCCCCTTACATCGGCATCGCCTGCACTTTACACCTTTCGGTAACGATTCAATTACCCATCCGTGCTGGGAGCGCTCTGTGTCTCGATCAAAGGTCCCGTGTAATGCACGCCGCTGCGAGCAGACGATCCACCGTGTGGCCCCACAAAATCGGGAATCGAAATACACAAGGAATTTCGATTAACCCCTTTCTGAATTCTCACAGCGGAACGAGCTGTAAAATAATTATGAACAAATTATTCCAGACAACGTTACATCGTTTTAGGAGCTGCGTCCAATGATGATGAAGAATTCTCTTGCAATTTCATTGTAAATATATTATTCGTTTTCCCGTTGTTTGTCGATTTAACACCACGTCCGGAAGAAATAATCATCGTCGAGTTAATCGACTGAATAAAGAACAAAGTGACCCCCTTCGATATCATTGTTTAGTAGAACTTTTAATTAATTCCTCTTCGAGAAATACCATCGCAACGGTCTGGTCGAAACATCGCATCGGTTGGTCTATTACTTTTTCGGAACACTCGAGGAGTATTAATGTCTGGAGGCTCGGCCGGGCAGCTGCCTACTCTAAATTTCGGGGATCGGGTAATTTCGTTGAATCCGACCGCGGCCCCGTGAAAAAATACCACCTCGGCCGCCATTTACAGGACGTGATTTAATAGTGGTTAAAAAGTTTAATGCAAGAGTAACGAGCATGCTAATGAGCCAACACACGCGTAACGATCGCCATTACGTAACCCGTCATGCGAAATGCGGAGCGGGTATAATGGGCCCCCGTTGCAAATGAAAACTAATTAATTATCACGTGTATCGGTTTGATTAGCGGCTCTAAGGAGCTCGGCCACGTTCTGTATGCTAACGCACACCATACTCGCATAAACTGTCCCGTGTTCGTTCCCCCACTTCTCCCATTACCATTTCGTTATTTTTCTGGTTCTGCAACGGGTAACGAGAGGGTGGAGGGGGGGGGGGAGTTAAAACGATTTTTTGCCCGGTTACGTGAAATACAATTCGCGTACATTTTGCACAGTCCGCTGGCTGTTTCACGCCCGACTCGTTCCGATTCAATGGCATTCCGTTCGCGGTTTCTTTTACCGGCCGTTAAACATATGCGTGCACACGACTGTGGGAATAGTGTTCGCACGAACGTTTTTATTCCCACACCCACGAGCCTCCCGGTTTTTTTTTCAACGTTTTTGTCGTGTGTTCCGGTATTCGAGAATTTCGACGCTGTACAAAAATTCAGAGGATATTCTTGTGTGACGCGATCGAATTGTTATTCGTGCCGATAAATGTTCGAACGTGTTGAACAATTTCGATGGTGTATATTAAATTTGAAAGAGACAGAGGGTATAAATAACAACCTATATAGTAATAAATAATCAATTATATCGATCGCAAGTATTTAATAATTTTTAAGTTAATGTTTTCGGCGCAACAGTTTCGATCAATTTCTAATCAATTAGCTATTTTGCAAATATGCCTAACGTTTCGGTTCTAGTTTGAACCTTTACCAAAGGTAAATTGCGTCTAAAAGACCAAACATATGTATACAATGAAAAGTATGTATATATTTTTAGTACATAGGCACATTTGCAAAATAGCTAATTGATTAAAAATTGATCGAAACTGTTGCGCCGAAAACATTAGTTTAAAAATTTTTATACAGTAATATTTTCAAAATTGTACATTTTGTCTAAGCTGGAAGAAAGCTGGAAGGACATTCTCGTCTCGGAATATTAATTTCAACGTGGATTCATTCTTCCAGCGATTCTGAAGAGTGAACTCGCGATAAAATGGTTCGATTAACACAAACGGAGTAGCAGTTTTTTTGCACAATTTTAATGTAAACGAGATTGTAATTATACGATATTTCCAGCTTGTAAATACGGCTTTTGCTCGTGGTACGATTCCACCGTATCAGAGACTAATTAGCGATAGGTGGATCCTCTTTCATTTCTGACAAGAGGCAATGGTAGCTGGAGAAGAGGAGAACAGAGAAGCTGGCCAGCCAATGGAACGATTGCATACTCGCATCTCTAATTGCATTACCGGTATTATATTGTATATCATATTCGGTCAACGGGACTTTGGGGATTTGCACGAACAACGTTGACGAGAATGGAAAATCCGAACCAATGAAAACACACGGAACAGAACAACTAAACACGAAAGCCGACGATTAAAACCTCGATGTGCTTTCTAAGCCAAGTAATTCACGTGTAAGAAATACAATGGTAAAATATGAATTAAATATAGAAAAAAAATCAATAAAATTTATAAAATTAGACCAACAAAAGGAAAATTGGCGCACGCACAGACACGCACTCGAGACGTGATAAGACGGTAGAAAATTCGCCAGTAGCCTAGTCAGGCGATAAATAATATTAACAAACGGGACAAGCGTGCTCGGGAAGCACGATAAATAACGAATGAAATTATTTATAGAACAGCCCGATGGTTCTGCATCCATAGGAGCGTGGAATCCCGGAACCGTAAAATTCACTGAATTAGCCAACGGGGAATGCGAAACCGTAAATAAACGTATCGCCGTGAAGAAAAATCGCGCGTTTTCCGGCGCGGCGAGATAAAAACGGCGGGGCTAAGGGGCAGCAGGACGAGAAGGAGCGGCAGGGTTGAACAGTTAATAAACATGTGCCGGCCTCGGGCTCGATTTTTCCTCCTTCGTCGGGTCTTGCACAATCGTAAATCCTTGACGGCGCGCTGCCACGCCGCGTTTTCTCATTTAGCAGCGAACTTATCGCGCCGCGTCTAATTGATCCTGCGCGCAGACTGCGAAACACGAGTTTCCCTCCGTGCCGGTCGAACCGCCGCGATCTATCGATCACCGAGTCCCCTCCTCGACCTTCCAACGAACGATCTTTCCCACTGCTTCCTCCTTCGGGCGACATCGCGACGATTTAATTAGATAACTATACCATTAACCCTTTGCACTCGGAATTCTTGTTCGGTTTCGTTTAACAATTTCCTGTCGGCGCTACCTGCTTCCTAAATATTTCTCCTTTCTGTAATCGTAATTCATTCAAAATAATTCATCTATGCTCTTATCAGTTTCCCTTATATGCACAGCAAACTGAGACGAACGCAAAGAATAGAAACTGAAGAATCAAATTGTATCTTCTCTGTCGACGTGTTCAACGTTAATAATACTTCGTTTTTTATATAACTGTATAAATATTCACAGTCCTCGTCTAGATTCCCCATCAACCGCAAGAAACAGAGTTGAATAAAAATATATCTGGGAGAGACCTTGCGTTGCGATGCTGGTGTCGTTAATAATCTAGTCGTTGATGCGACATAGAAACCTAAATTAACTCTTCGTTACTCCAGTGGGTGGACCCCGCTAGATATACAGGGTGGACGATTTATCTGAAGACATTGAAATATCTCGAGAACTATGCATCGGATCAAAACAAGTGGGTAATGAAAGTTGTTACCACACTCGAAATGGACAAAAATCAAAATAGGTAAAAAAATCGTTGAATATTGTGGACATCTCGAGAAATACACATCGGATAAGAAAAACAAAAGTAGACGTATTTGATATTCTTGAAAATGCTATTCAATGTTTTACATATATCTGAAATATTTCAATGTCTTCGGATAAATCGTCCATCCTGTATTGCCAGTCGCAAGGCAATGTGTAACTAACATTTTATCTAGCGGAAGCTTATCGATAAGCTTTTCAATAATTCTGCTGTGTCAAATGGAAGTTTAAAATGCTGTCGAAGGATCAATTAATAAGTGAAGGCATTGAATGCATAAAACGAGGACCAGCAACGGGACAATAGCGCGACGAATTTCAAGTTTCCGGCAGCGTGGACGGTGTCGCAGGGTGTGCCCCGGTTCCTCTCGCCCCTCGAAAGATAAATCGATTTTACAATCGTGTATTTCGAGCGGGTATCGGCTCGCGTCTGCGAGTCGCCGCAGGCTGTCGCGACCATTAGTCATTCTTATATAATTCGCACTTAACGCCGTTCGCAGATGTTGCGAGGACTCCCGCGGAAAAAAGTGCTCGCCGCTGTTAAAGGTTAATTACGCGTTGGTGCGCGCTACAAAACAAACTTTAATGTTGCAGTTTTTAATCGGATTCCGGGACGGTTTTCCAGCCGGCACACCGTGTCCCAGAATTCTCTCCTTCTCTCTCGCTATGTTTCTCGTTTCAGTGCGAGACGAGAAACGCGAGCTTCTTGGGCGATTTATGGAGCGTTCATTAACGCAATTCGTTGCAGCTCAGAAAATGTTGCGCGAACTTAAGCCCCGGCGAATATACTTTCCCGGGGACACTCTTCGAACCGTCGTTCTTTCGTTCGTTTAAATCATTTTCGCTGCGATTCCTGTCCTCTGCTGCCAGACTGTCCCGCGCCGCGCCGATGTATAGTCTTAATGGGCGTCGCGCGATGTAAAACGAAGGGAAAACGCCCCGCCGTAAAATTCCTCCTGTCTCTTCGACTAATTTTCTTAATTACGCATTCGAGGAACTGGAACGGACTCCCTGTAATTCATTGTTTCCCCTCGTTTCTTTGATCCTGTTTCGCGATTAACAGCAGCTTTTCATTCGCCGAATCAATTAAGAACGAACTCTCGAAATATTCTTCTTGATTATTTCTGTCATGCCGCTCGTTCTTTTCGTCGATTCCGTAATGCGATTTCCTGTAAATAGAGTCTGCTTGAATAGCATCCATTGGATGCTTAAGCGCACTTTAATCAATTTACAAGATTATCGCTAGGATCATTCGGATCTTCTGATTGAATTGCAACGAACTGCTGTCAAATAGAAACTTATTTCCTTTGTAACGCAACAGCATTTTTTAATTGCTCCAATGTGTTGAATCACGCCTACTCGTGTTCCTCGTAAAATCCGATTAAATTATCTGGAATTCGCCGTCGAAATTTCTCGTACCTGTAATCATTAATAATTCAGATCCGAGGTCTTTTAATGTACCCTCGATATATGGTTATTGTTGATCGCAACCGACACAATTAGTTTTTGTTGATTCGAAAATGAATTGTGCCTAGTTAATTGCGGCATTCGCGACCACTGTGCGCCGCCGCTGATGCCATGAATTATTTATCGATCAAGTAAATGCGCTTCTTGTTTATTGACCGTCGACGTGTTCGGTAAAATCGCACGTCGATATATATATAATAACTACAGATTATTTCTATGATGCAACAAAGTAGTCGGACATGAATAATGGAACCGGTTTCCCGGCTGGAACGGGCTGGCTTCTATTTTGCAATATTCAGAGTTGATTCAGTTTTTCCGAGGGGAAATTATAGCCGAGCCGTCATCGATCTCGGTCTCGAAAAAATTGGCAAAGTATTCACAACGCATAAATTGATATGTGTTTTTAGTGAACTATGGAAAACAGGATGTTATTCGCAAATCCATCAATTCATGTTTAATCAATCAGAATAAATCGGGGAACATAGAAAAGTTTTGATCAAGTCTCTAATCAATTATGTATTAAATACACATATAGGCCCGCAGTGATATGTAAGAAAAAATATGTGAAACGATAAGACTAAGTGAATCACTGGTATTTTATGGTGTGGACTGAATGAGAGAGAGAGAATTTATAGGAAGGCGTGAAGGGCGACGCGAAGGTGTTGGTTCATCAAACACACCTCAATTGTCCCGAGCAGATAGCACTTATCGACGCTGTTGTCGTGGCCGGCTTTAATTCTCCGTTATCTTCGCCGAGGACGCGTTCAGATTGTGCGAAATCTACAACCATTTCCGGTCTTCGCCAACCTCCTTATCGCGTCCGACATTCGCACTTTACCGACACAGGTTACGCGCAAGAAACATTGCGCGCTCCACACAACGATGATTCACGCGAGTAAATCTCGATAGTGATGTGGGTCAAAGAAAAAGGAAATTTCTCTCAACCTATCTCCGCTGGTCTTCGCAATTTCTCATTACAGACTCGTGCATTCCACGTGATAAAAGACGCGTGAAATCACCGCGCCGTGACATTCCATGGAAAATACATTCTGCGTATTCTCTTTCGCAGTCAGTTGTCATTACGATCATGCAATGTAAAAACTTCCGTCGTTTCGTATCTGTTTCTATCCACTTCTTTTGTTTTAAAGCATCGGTCAGTTACAAAGTTATTAGCTGACTCTTCGTAGCTTCCGTTTGTGTCCGATGATTTATTATCTGAGAGCAGTGCATCAATTTGTAAAGATCAGGGACAAGTGACAATGAAACCGGTCGAAAGTCGGAAATTGAAAAAGCGAATTAGGATACAGGAAATTCTATTACGCGATCGTCTGTCTTAAACATTAATCACTAAATCGTTCCCCAGCAGCAGAAACTTAATTATACCATCATCGCTGGTATTCAATAATGATTGCGAATAGATATCAGCAGTCATTAATAGACACGCTACGATTACGAGACGGCGGTATGTCATTTAGTAATTTCATGTTCCTTTCATTGAGGATGCAATGAGAGTAACAATCTATGTTTATTTTTTTTTTATTTTCTATTGCACGCTGTTATTAGCGAAATAGTAGTTAGCGAACGAGAAAGTGAGCAGCCATAACCCCGTGCACTTGTGTAAATGCTTTCACGACGTCGCTAATTCTGTATTTGCTTTTAATCTCTGAACGTTCTCTACGTTCCATTTATAGTCGAACTAACGGTAAAATAATCTTTCGAATAATATGCAAATATCCTAGTTTAACCGATCGTTTCCGCAATCGATTTCCTTTTTCAACGATCCTGCAGCGAATATAAAAATCGACGATGACTCGTGCGATTATAATCTTCGATCCGAATATGATGTCATCGCCGTCTCCATCTCCTCGAAGTAAAACACTCGTGCTAAACAACACCGAGTCCTCATCATCGGCGGAAGATCTATCTAGATCCGACCTCGTTCGAATAATTAGCGGATCTCTGTTAACGCGACGACGAGCCATGTAGTTGCAAATATTATTTAGCGTCCGACATCTTGGCGACACTTATTACACTGGTATGTTTTGTTTAGAATATCTTACATAACGATTCACAACAGCTTCGCAAATCATTTTATGCATTTATGACAAACTCGTTGCAATTTAAACATTTTTATTTTGAAAAAATTTAATTTCGACAATACAGAATGTAACGATGGCTATCTTGATAATTAAGTTTTATTTAGAAAAAAAAAGTAATGTTTCTTATGCAACGATACAATAAAGATTCGAAACTGCATTGTTTATCTCTGACTATTTTTGCGTAACTTTCGAACGATTCAGGAAGAAAGCGATTGTTGTGTTCGCCGCTTTCGAAAACTGTAAATTGCGCAAACATCCGCAGTCTATTAATGTCAATCGATGGATAAATCAACGCGGCCGATGGGTGCTCGCAATGATCAACGCGAAAAAGGTTCCACGCGCAATCAAAAGAACAATCGCGAACGTGCGGTGGCCGGGCGACCAGAAAGCATTCGCGTTCCTATAAATATTCAAAATGAATACTATTCTATTGTGTCCGATTCAATGTAAATATAACTACCCGGCTGTGTGCAGAATCGCATAGAACAATTGCTCGGAGGCCTGCAATTGACACTGAATCTTGTCAACGTTAAGTGACGGCGACTTGCATCACGTCTCAATCATTACAGTCTGTCTGAACGTCGCCTCGAACAGGTTCAGAGTATGTTCATAAAAGCCCAACGACCATAAAACGTGGACTGAAATTTCCCGCAAATCAACTCCGAAGTGATTCGATTGCTATCTCCAATTTGTTAACATTTCAAATATTTTTCTTTTTTCCATCTAAGCATAATCTAATGTCTGTTTCATCTGAAGTTCTTTTTATATATAAAAAAAATAGCGAACACATTTGTTTTCATATCAACATTTCCTTCACGCTCGACAGGTTTTATCAATGCATTCGCCTTGATCGTTAATCAAAATATTTTTACGTGCCAACGACTATAATATATAGACAGAAATGCCCTATAAATATGGTCTGAAATAATTTATGTTCGAGGTATGTAGGTGTATGGGGCTGCTATAAATTCTTACTTCACAGACAGTATCCAATATGGCGGTGGTTGCCAGTGTCTACACGCCATTGCTGTTACTAGATCCGTTTATTTAAACATGCTGCGACAATGAGGTCCACTATTGACTTCTGATTCTCCGTTGTGATTTATGCTTTTCAAATGATCTTGCGAAAAGAAGGATTATTATGCTTCTTTTAATTTTTTGAGAATATTTGATGGAGCCACGAGAGACCGTAGCAGTTAAGGAAGTGAAAGCACAGCAGATTTAATATTCTAGGTAGTTTAATTTTTCCATAGTACACGGTATTAGAGATTTCGACGAGGATTCCAAGATTAAGGTGATTACAGTCTCGAGTCCCGATAAGGATCCGGTGTAAAGGACACGGGAACGATAACAATGGCGTGTTGCCCAACCTCGTCGTCGCCTTGACATCGGCGTTCCGGCACCAATTTTCTAAGAAAGCTGGTCGCGGCAAGTGTAAGAAACGAATCGGCTATGGGCACAGGTTTCAAGAACGAGCTTCTTGTTACACAAGAGCGTTCCGTAAACGACGTCTTGACCCAGGCCTAGCCTCAAAGAACGCTTCAGAGGCGCAACGCAGTAGAAAACGAAGCCAGTAAACAGCGTAAAGGAGGCTTCATTCAAATTTCATTCGTCATACCCGACAAGACAGCGACTGATTACGATCGGGAACGGCTGAGGAGAACGTTTCTCCCAGATGTTTGTGCCCGACATAATGAAGTAGTCGACGTCGCGAGTCCTACACTGTGGGCTCTTTGTGCGTTCGCGCAGGATGGAAATCCTCGGAAAGAAATCACTCGCGAAGATCTGCAAAATTGAAGATTCAAAATACGAGGATTTGTACTAGAGTTAACAATAAACTACTTTGGAAGTCCACAAAGGGACTTACTACAAAGAAGAAGTTCTACAACCGACAACTAATTATTAGAGTGAATTTATAGAAAAATTGAGTTACTCTTGATTTATTAAAATTTTTAAAGTAAGAAGGAAATCTTCCCACTTGATTTCTTATTTTTTTAATAATTATTATCTGCAGACCCTACCCTCCTGGTAGGTTAACTGAATTCTCCTATTCGCATAAACATCGTTCTCCTCGCTAGATAAATAAATTGTATCTCCACATTCAATCAGATCATCGCGCGACCGTTTAATCCTTCAAAGAAACTAATCAGAAAAATAGATAAGCTCTTCTCGACGGAATATTTCGCATCGGGAGTCCTTTAAGCACACAACACGTCCGGGAAGATGTTAATATTTCTCGCGAGCAGGACGCGTGGGAGTGAAGACGAGGATCGCAGGAAGAAAAAGAGAAGTAACAGAGGCACGCGTGCGAATGACGTGTCTCTTGCTTATTGCCCGGTAACACAGAGATTGCGTAAACACGTATGCGACGTATTTCTGGACAGATAAGCGAAACGAGGCTGTTCTTTTTTTTTACGGTGGCGGTGCATCCTTCCCAGGGTGCACCGGCGTCAATTTACGATGGAGCGAGCTGAAATTTCCGGCTGGTTCGGCCGTCACGTGAAATGTCTGTGATACGGTACCGGACACTAGAACTAATCGGTTCTAGAGAAATTCGCCGGGGGAAATTGATGGGATTGAGGAAACGCTGGCCCGAGGCGAGCCGAAGCGATAACCACTGTAGATTGTGTACGCTCATGCTAATTCGCAGCGTTAAACTTTCTTTTCTGTGCTCCTTGCTGAAAGTTCCGCGCTTCCCCGTCGCTATTCGTCTGTCACGAACATTTTCTTTATAAAAACGTATGGAGAGATGTTTTACAGTTGTTTTTTTAAAATTGCTGTTTCTTCTTCTATTACTGTATCCTTGTCCACTTTTTTCTTTATTAAAGCACCAAGCATAGAATTGAGTGCAAGAAAGAAAGACTCAGCACGTCTGGAGATAAAGGTAGAAGACTCGTCTTTTACTTTTGTAGTAAGATCCCGCTATAGTCCCATCGAATCCAACAGCGACAATTTGAAAATTATTCCCGGAAGGACGTAACAAATTTTCATTTGTCGAGCCGTTTGTTCTCGTTATTAACGGTAATAGATGACTGTTGATCCACGATGAATACATAAATTTTCAATTTCAACGGTTATTAATATCCACGAGCCAGTCCCCGAGACAGCTTTGTATACCTTTCGTTAAACAGCGATTATGCAACGCGAGGATTACGCTCGCGCGTTTATAGAGAGGTCGGGCGAATATTCTTCTCGCGGCTAACTAGAAAATTGCTTACCGCGCAACAGCTTCTCACGTTCGCTTATCTGTCACCGGCGGTCACATTATCGTTCGCATGCTGCCACGAAAAATATCAAAGCAAAAGAATGTAGGATTTAAGTCGTCGATAGAATAACACGTCCGTGAACAGAAACAATTTAACATTTAATTTTAAATATAACGGATACAATTAATCAAATTATCTCGTCTAAATCTCGGACTGAGACCAAACGCGTCGTACCAGAATAATAAAATAACGCATAGGTATTATAAAATGTGAAGAACGCAAATCAATCAATAAATAATATATCAAATCGTCGCGTCGCATCTCCCTACAAGAATGTAAACGCGAAAAAAGAAAGAAATGCATAAATAAAAAAGAAAATGAAATGTAAATAAGTAAAATAGCATTGGGCTTCAACGTCTGCAGTAAAATAACGATATTTCATGCGTTAATTACGCCGATTACTGAGCTCTTTATTTTTCACCTGTAATTAATCAATGCCATAAATATACCGGATGTTCAAAAATAACCGGTCCCCGTGTTCGAACAACATCGGATGGCACGTGTTTTCGCGAGTTCGGCTACTTTTTGCGGACGGCGTCACGCGTCCATGCAACAGTGGAGGGATGCCCGTCACTTGGTTAATTAGCAATTACACGCATATCTGCGTGTCTCGGATTCGAAATTAGAGCGACATGTTCGTGTCCGATGCACAATGATAAATCCGCGGGACGCGCGCACACGCATAAGTGTCCCGAACGAGTGCATACAATAATGAGTTATTTAAATTTTCCTTGCAACGCGCGACGCTAATGTGCAGAATTGCTCGGTAAATTCTGGCTTTTGCGACGCGTCCACCGGTTACAACTGATAAAATCGATGATAATGTGGTAATCGATGTAAATGCGGTCCACCAACGGGGCGAGCGCCTACTTAATATTTGCGTTGCATCCCCCCGCGAATAAAATACCGCGGAAAAGTTTTCCTACAGTCAACCATACGAAAATCCCATAATAATCGCGGATTATTTAATAGCCGTGCGTGTAGTTACGAAGCTCGTTCTCCGATCTGTAACAACGATCGTAAACTACATCACTTCGACGAGAAAAATATTTATTTTTATCTGCTTGTTACACCGGAGCGTCAGACTTTATTTTTACACCCGTGTGTCATTCTTCGTTTCGCATAATGGTTCTATTTTAAAAGCGAAACGTCTTACCGCGATAAGAAGTTTATGCATACTAAATCGGCAAATGCGTTGTGAAGTTTTTAAGAAAGCTCTTTAAAAAAAAAACTATATAACTCGGGTAATTTTTATTATGTTCTGTTTGAAAAAACTCACAGATGTACTTGAAATACCGACGAATAGCTATGCGAAATGTGAATGTAAAAGGTTCGACGGTTTTTCTGAAATAAAATTGCTAAAGATCCGTGCGGAAACGGTGTGGGGATCCGGATTTTGGGGATCCCTTGAAGCACACGCTAGAGAAGTGATACATGAACGCAATAGAATGGTGTTTCGGCGAAGGCGCGATCGAAGATAAAGAAAGACAAGATGAGTGTTCGTTCACGTACCCGATGCGCGCATCGCACGAAGACCCGGTCCAAGGGGGACTTGGAGTCCTCAGCCTTCGTGGTCTTCTCCTTGCACCAGGCTTGGCCCATTTTTCTTCCTGTCCCGCTATTATCTCTCTGCCCTCTCTCCCGTCTCTCTGTTTCCTCTCTTTCCTCTCCGAGCTCTCCGGCGGTTCTCTCACCGATAACGCCGGATAATGTAGGCCATCCTGAAGACCCGTTCCTCGTGACCTGCCGCAACCGGTGCGAGTCTCTTCTCTTCCTCGCGAACGTTCCCCGTTGACCTTTTCACGGCCACCTGCCCACGGAACAGACAGAGATAGAAAACAAAAAATCGGATTTCAGAGAAATCGGCGACAACTCGAGCCGATAAATCGATAGATAGACCGGAAAAAGCCCGTTCGTGCCCGTGATTTAGGGAATCGGGGGATTCTAAGGGACAGCTAGCGAACGACGTTCCCAGTTTTATGGCTCGCCGAAAATATCCCGCTCCTATTTGGAGCAAACTTTCGCACATTTGTTTACGACCCGGTACCTTTCGTCGATCGTGACTAGCCTGCGGAGAATCGTGTGAACTAACTTTCATTTACATTTTTTCAGAAAGAACAAGATGAACATCACTTACGGAAGAAAAAATACATTTACACATTCGTTGGCTGAACAATTCGATGCTACAATATTTCAATCGTTTAAGAAATGTCTTCTTTGCACGATCACACTGACACTTCGTAAAAGGATAATTCATTTATACATTCCTGGACACAACTGTTCAATGCTAGAATAATTTCAGTATTCATAATCAATGTCTTCTGTACGGAAAACATTTATTTGGCTTATCGCAATAGATCGCTCCTCCACTTAAGGAGAAACTATTCGAGAACATATCGTATCAGAATTTGACCAGTCAATTAGACGCGCAATCTGTTATCAGAGAATTAATGAGAAAAGTATCGTTTCTACAGTGAAATAGGTGTTTCGCAACAAGCAACACCTTACGGAGAAGTCGATTTAGCACTTAGAGACAATAAAATAAATTTATGTGAACGTATGGTCTGTTTGACCTTGCCTCTGAGTTATTGCAGCCATTCCGCTATAGCGAACTGTGTCTTATTAGCCTTCGCGAGGGTTACAATGACTACCTTGCGTTACGACTACCTTGACGTCAGTGATCCTCTTATCCTTCGATAATATTAATCAACATGTCGCATATAGACCGTGAACATTTATGCATACATGCAGTTCTAATGTACGCTACTTGGAGAAACATTAAGTAGCTCGCGATATTGACAGTCATTCTTTTGCTAGAAACAAATTGTGGCATTTATACATTGGCAAATAATTTATTGATATCACCTGTACAAATTGGCAACTGTGGATGTTCTTGGTCGCCTATCTATCGTTTTACTTACGAATAAATAACAGGCTACATTTTGCTAAGACTCGAGCTGCAGTTTGCACAAGATTTTTCGAAAATGTGTCAACGAGAATTACACTCGCAGATTCTCCGAAAAAAAAAAGAGTTAATAAAGTCGGTCACAGGTGAGGGTCGCTTCTCGACCTGGAAGCCATTTTGAAAGCGGTATGACGCTATTGTGTGTGCTGTTATTTATGGCTAATAAAAAGCATGTTGTTGCACGCATACCACAGATGCAATTGGGGGAAGGCTCGTTTACGTTAGAGAATAGCCGTTCTAAACGTTCGAAATTGCGAAGTTTATTTTCAAATGACTGATATCTGAAATTATATACTGTTAACGAGTTTCGTAGAATAAGTTTCGCGGAAACAGACTCGTAAGTTATAGTAGTCGTTATAATGGCTGTCTTCTAAAGGAAGCTTCTTATCGGTGTTAATGCTATCGCGGTGAATTGCCGCATAGCACACTCCCAGCTATTCAACCGTGCCGTACATTATATCTTTTCCCGTGCAGGTGACCTTCTAGCCAATGATCATCCAAAGAATGCCGGGTACACACCCTTTAACGGTGCATTACGCGTAACGTCATCGCTCGGCCACAGTATCCAACGATTTTCGCGGCGAACAACTACGAGAAAATTAATGGGGAGCTTTCCGAGCCAACCGCTTGCAAAATATTACACGCGTTACTTCCTCCTTCCGGCATCTCCGGAGAAAAAATTCTTCTACCAACGTTTTTTCATACTTTAATCCAAATTTTAATACCTTAGTGTTTTCTATCCAAATCGTTCATAAATACCATTACATGCTAGACATTATTCGTATTAACACATTACCGACCGGTGATTATTGCATAATTTTGAAAAATCTATGGTGCATGACTAAACACTTCCTAATGAAACCTTCAATAGCAACAGCAATTTTCATAGTGAACTAACAAGTCAACCTCAATAACGTCCTCGAATAGTTTCATTTAAGATTGCAATGTGAAAGAAAATTTCTATGCTTTCTTTTGTGGTACAGCAGAATTATTGAAAATCCTATTAATAGGCTTTCGGTAGGTAAAGTGTTAATAATATAACGATACGTATAGATTGAATTATATTAATTGAATGAATTAGATTAATTTTCAAGTAACTATTTTATTTTGTACGGAGGGAATTGTTTACTGTTTTGTTTCTCACGGTAGAGTGAAGGGGTTCGGGGCGGATTTACAAAGGGAACAACAGCGTGAAATCACAGAGCGGCGATGCTTCACCGATCGAGCGGTGTAAATCATCCCCGCGCATTTGAAAGTCGTACTCTCGTTACCCGTGAACCGTGTTCCATTCGCGACGACGAACGGAACGCGCGAATTTGCAATGCCAGATCCAGAGCGTAACACAGAAAAATATGCGAGCCCATGAGTTAAGCTATTCCTGCATCGCGATAAGACATTCGCTGACGCCGATCTCTGCTGCATCCGCAATAGCCAGACTGCGGATTTTGATGCATTTGAAACCGCGATTCTCCCGAAGCCCGTGCCACCGCAGATATTTTTTCACACTTGGCACACATTTGCGGGATCGCGCGCCTAAATAAACTCGGCGATATTCTCGCCACGCGAAAAATTTCAACGGTATGACAAATATTATATATACTAGCTGTACCCGCGACTTTCTCCACGTGCAATAACAAATCCTGGTTGATTATTAACGTAATTAAATTTCCAATCGCCAAAGTGGTCTCGGATAGAGATAGAGATATTACTTTTCGACAAGAAAATTTCATGAAATTAATTAAGAAATGATTAGAAAAAATATATTTATTACGGTAAGTGGGTAGAGATAATTTTGTTAATGAATTTTAGTGTAATAGAGTAATAGAGATATTAGTAAGAGAATATCCTAGTTCAATGACCCGCAACATTTCCCCCACCTAAACCTTACCCTTAACCATTCACGAAAAACCAAGGTCATAACAGCAGTATTATTTTGACCGTGGTCGGAGTAACTTCGTCCCGTGCGTTGTCACGATTTTGGATTATGTCTTTGTGATTATCTGTTTTGTCCTTCACATTTAATAAGACGCGCAAATGGCAGTGTTCTGTTGATCCGACGAAGGAACATGAGATTCGAAAATTATTGTAAGTACCTATATTTGACATTAGTATTTTATAACCCGGAATTAATATTCTTATGTATAAAAATGGATATGATATTCATAAAACAAAATTAGCAAACGGAGATGTTGCCCGGCCTGTTTTAAAAAAGGAATACTAGTGAATTTTCACCTCCAGGAATATGCGAGGATTAGTTGTATAAAAATGAAATATACGAGGATTTTCTAATTAATTATTCAGTTTTCTACAGACACTTCTACTTGAAAGAAAATTGTTTATTTTCGACGTAGCTTCCAACGGTATTAACTCGTCTACTTCATATTTATTTTTCAAGCTAAATTTTCCCAATTTTCATTGCTTAATAAATTTTAATCTGTCACATGTCACCTCCGTTGGAAAGCAATGTTCATCGCGAAGCTGTAAATTTCGCGATAACTTCTACACTGTGACCGTTTCGATAAAAATGAGAAAGATACTTATCATACATTTTTACGAAGATACGAGACGGTAGTGTTTTCGAGGTTCATAAGGTGGAACGAAGGAACGGAAATTTATGGGCTTCGATCTTCCCGCCGAAAAGGAAAAAATATGAAAATAGGTTGGCAGGAATTTAGACGCTCGGATTTTCCATTTTCTACACGAAGAAATTTTCTTGCGTTTTTTGTTTTATTTTTTTGGTTTTTGCACACAAATTGCCCAACTTGGTTGAAATTTAGGAGAGCCGGATTTCTGTTCCGTCGGTGCGCGACGTGCGAACAATTCGGATCGCGGTGATTTTTCATTTTCCGCACAATCGAGTTCACCACGCGCGAGATTTTTCGTTGAAGAGGAACCGAGGTGACACTGCAATATTTTGCCCCGGTGAATTAATTAAACCATAAGCATTCCACCGTCAAAAATGTAAATTGCCTATTCAGGCTAGTCGCGCGAATTTGTTGCAGAATTTCTTAATCCCGTATTTATCACGGCGGGTATGCGACGCGGTTGATATTTAAATGTACGCTGTTTTATTTATTACTATATATACCTACATCCAGTAAAAGTGTAATCGTATGCATCGTGCTTTGCGAATATCTATGCAAATAAAAAAAGAAAACTGTGTCGTATATTAACAGCTTAATTAGGATCGGAATAATCGAAATAATAAATTCGAAGGATCTATAAAATTTATCAGGCTTTCAACTATACGAAATTTTCGGAAATTCTATCTGACGTGGATACATGCACAAATATTTATTTCCACTTCTTGTTTTAAAAGTTTCTAAATAGGTAAATACATTTTATCAAATTATTTCTAATGCGTTAAAAATATATATGGTACTTTGAATTAATTTAAAAAGGTCCAAGTTTCAAATCTCTTCGTTTCCGAATCATGGGATTTTTCAAATACATTTCGTAGGTCCACTTAAGGGCTAACACCGAAGAAGAAATTCCGGATCGAGTGGTTCTGTCGCCGCGCAACGTCCTCACCATGAATGGACAGGTATGTGAGCCCCCTGTATTCGTAATGGGAACGCACACGTGTAGCAGCACCTACGACACTGTGGTCACGTCATCGCAGTCGCGGGAATTGGCGAATACACGCGATTGTGTGCAACGCATAATCATGTTATTACACGTGACTCTTGTTCACCGTGTACTTGCTTTGCTTTGCTTCGGCACTGGTCGCTTCTCTTCATCTGGCGTTTATCTGTACCACCGGATCTACATAGAACGCTTCTGCTGCGTGGCCACGTGAGAATAACCTTCGCGAGCCGCCATTCGACTATTAAATGTTTACGCGACTACAAATTATCACCGAATTACACAGCACGCGAATTACAACGGCTCTAATGAAATTTACAGTCGGTTACAAAAGCATGTACCCATTCGAGACAGTATACTAAATAATTTGCTGGATATTTATCAATTTTTTGATTCGAATGAAGACACATCGACCCCACGGGATGTTTCTACTCAATTTGTTTGCAAATATCTCGTGATTTGTCAGAAACTCTCGAACGCGGCCAGACAACTGCGGCTGCTGTCAAAGTGTTAAGGGTAGACTCCCGCGAGTTTCACTCTGGAGAGTAGAAACGACAGCTATTGGATAGCGGTGCTACATGTCCAGTCGAAAGTGATTTGTAGTGTACCGGGCACCGACTTGGAAACAATTCTTCGATAGACCTCTCTTTAATCCGAAATGAACACATCAATTTTTACGAAACATTTACTTCCACGGAAAATTTACTGCGACCACTAAACGAATCTAATACGAAGGGTTCTCGATAAAAAATCAAATCATCCGAATTTTACACTAGAATCATTCCTCGCGAACCTCATGAACCTATTTCTTTAATCTCCTAATTTTTTTTATGTTAGTGAATTGTAAATTGTAAATAATAGACATGTTTTTTCCGGACTGCTTTGTTAATCAAATTACCATTGCAATTCCAAACGAGCATAGTTTGCGTTCGAATAAGTCACAGAGGAATCTCTACTTTCAACAACTGTAAAATGATTCGAAGTGGTCTCTTTTGACTGCTACCGTTAAACATGCTAACACAGATTTCGCTGTTGTAACGGTAGCCGTCGGTTAATTATGGTTCCTCTGTCCAGAAGGTAGTCAACGTCTTTTAAACCTAACGACGAAGCGTCACAACATTCTGGTTGACGTATATTACGTAATTTTCCTCGTTCCAGTTTTTCCAAGTCGGGTTTATTGTCGAGACCACGTGAAGTAACGTTCCAGCCAGTAAATAGAGAGCTCGAGGTTGCGTAAATAGTATGTTAGTTTAGCGTAGCCGGCGGACGACCATGCAAATTATTCCGTACCACCTTGTCTACAGCGGTTCGCGATCATTTCTGGGAATACTCTAGTTTTCATGGGCAACGTCAAACGCGATTTTTATTGCGACGCTCGCGCTCTCCTGAAAACCAACTGGGCCAGAATGTCTATAACAAACACGGAGAGCTCGTGGTCAGAAAGCTGACAATATTTTTCTATCGTGCTCACGAAAACAACATCCTTCGAACACTTATACAGGCTTTTGACAATCGTGTTCATAAAAATTACGTTTTCTAATAATTACACAAAAAAAAAATTGATATGCATTTCTTAAAAATTCTACGTTGTAATGTTAGACAATATCTTCTAGTTTGAGAATAAACAAAACTGTTCATTTCAGACGGTTCAGTTTGTATCAGCAACGGCGACCGTCTATGCATGTACCAATAAAAGTCAGTTTCAAAAACAGAGAATAACTCTGCCATTTTTTAATATTTTGTTCCGAAAAAAATGGAGAATATAGGGAATATTGATGTTGATATCACTGTAAAATACTAGAATTTTTCACTCATTAATTATCCTTTAAAAAATTCCCGAATACAGCACATTTGAAGATAATTAATTTATCATTATCCAAAGAAACTTTGACTTTCTACGTTCTCCCGGTGCGTTCACTCCAATTTCGAAATCGTAGTTAATCGAAAAGTGATTTCGTCGACGATCTCCATTCCGCGAGTGTTTTGCGCGGAGAAGGCGGGCAAAAACAGAAAAAACAAACAGGCATTAAACGCACGCGAGCGATTTATCCAAAACACGCGGCGTTTCCGCCACACGTGGGCGCGCAGCCGTGGAAACGAGAGAGAGAGAGAAAGAGAGAGAGACTAGCGAAACAAAGCGGGCCTACGGTCGCACTTTCTAACTCTAAATCGTGCATCGAAAGTTGCACCTGCATCGCAACTTCGGCGGAAGATCGATCTGCAAGATTTTTGGCGTCCAACAATGGCCGGTTTATGCAATCGCGGCCCCGGACGCGTTCAACCGTGATCGTCATGATCGGTGAATCTCTGAGAAAATCGTAAATCTTTTATGGAGGTTGCTCCGTTACCCAGATGCCCGCCAAAGACGCTCCGAGTATTTGAATGCGATTACAGGAGGCTTTATGCCTGTAGAAAAATTTACAGTCCAACATGGCGGAATCGAGATCGCGAATGATAACGAGCTATTTACGTACCGAGCTGAAGATAACTCCGAGACAATCAGGGATCTGTATACCAGCTATTTTCGATCGTTTTGTCAGTGAGCGCCGAAACAACACGTTTCAGAAATCGATATTTTTAGACAGCTTTCCAATCAATTTTAAGAATCCTGAATTTAGCAAAAGCGATAGTGACGTGTCTTGAAAGTAAATGCTTGAACAATAGAAAACTGTTGTTCTGCCTGAAATAATCGTAGAAAGTGGAGAGTCTCCTTAGACGGCAATCATTTGTCCTAAATGGCGCTTTAATGTCGTAATTAGTGGAACGGAAAATATGAAGTTTCGGGGCCCGTAAAGAACATCATGAAATCGGTAATTAAAAACACTGTTGGACCTGCAACGCTTGTTCCAGCTTATTTTGCATAGTCACGTAGATTGCAACATTTTAATATGAACAGTTTAATAACGATATAACTGTGGCATGTTTTTGGTACACGGGCAATTTGAATATTGATAGAATGGAAATTTCGTATGTGCCCGGTGACAGAGAGAAACGCAAAGCAGCCTACTCATCTTTACATAAGTGTCCGTGTACGGGAAAAAATCAATTTAGATTCGGTTCGTACGGTTCGATATATGCAAATCATTCCATTTAATCTGTTGTCTGGAGGCAGAAATCGCCGTTCTACGTATGTACCATGTATCGTGTGTAGGTATGCGTTACGCAATTTTCTTTTACTGTTCAAATTCACTTCGAGGGGTTAGAATTAGCTTCTACAGATTTGTCTGCATAAGACGGAACTATGAAAGACAAGAAAAGAATTTCGAGACACAATGTGCTCGCAATTGACAGTCCTAAAACTCTTCTTTTCCCTCAAGTAGTTACTATTGATAATAATCTTTCAGTTTTAACGATCGTAAATTTTGTATATGCACTCTATGATATCGGCGCTACAGGTTCGATCAACCATACAGAAATTAGCAATTTTGCAGAATTATAATTTCAACGTTTCGCTTCAGTTTTGAACCATCATCAAGAAAAGTCCGCGTTTGCTAATTGTGAAGAACTGTATACAGTTCAAACCTTCTTATTGACAAGTACCATTTCATTTACTTTGATTTTCATTCTGTTTTCTCACAAATAGCAAACGCGGACTTTTCTTGATGATGGTTCTAACCGAACCGAAACGTTGTTATTATAACACTGCAAAATTGCTAATTTCTGTATCGTTGATAGAACCTGTAGCGCCGATATCATATAGTGCAGTTACTATTGACATGTAAAAACATTTCCACGAAATAAAGCGAATCTCCCAGGATCACTGTCAACCACTGAATTCGTACAGCAACCAAAACCTGGTCCACAAATCCCGAGAGTCTCTGAACAATACATAGTCCTCGTCAATCAAGTAACCAGTGTCCTCTGATGAAAATCATCACTTGAACCACCGTGCGAGGATCGTCTCGCGACCGACCGCGGACCAAGAGAGCACCCTGTGCAACACCAGTTCACAGGTAAACAGTCCGGAGGAGCACAAGTTGTAGCGAGGGGGGAGTGAGGGCACGAACCAGGTGGAATGCAAGGAGGAATTCAAGATCACCGGGTCGCCAGGGCATAAAATCGAGGAGGCGTCGACGCAGCTAAGGTAGAAATTACGAGGAGCTCGTGAGAACCTCCTGCCAGCTCTAGAGCTTAGACCCTGACCACGTACCTCTTGCTAGACGTCCTTAGACTCCCGCAGGAATCCGGGGAATGTCCTGGCTGATCGGTCGGCCTTGTGGCTGGTCGAGTGGGACCATTTGACTCGGGGAGACGAACCGAAAAGCGGTTTTCGGAGTGGACACACACGCGGA
Source organism: Lasioglossum morio (assembly GCA_916610235.2). Classification (NCBI taxonomy): domain Eukaryota; kingdom Metazoa; phylum Arthropoda; class Insecta; order Hymenoptera; family Halictidae; genus Lasioglossum; species Lasioglossum morio. The sequence goes on from OU744331.1 coordinate 930,081, forward strand.
CAGCTCGCGGCAGCTGCCAGCTCTGGCAACTGGTACCGTACTGGTACCAGTCGGTCAAGCGTACGGCACTGTTAGTACGCGAGGACCGTGCATGCTGGACAGGTTGCGTGGTATCGTTCAGCGTAGACGGTCAGGTGGTATGCGTCCCGTCTCGTCCCGTCCCTGCCCGTCCCCGTAACGTCGCGGACATCGCACCGACACTGTGCACCAGCCTTAAGGCTTTCTAACCGCAGCCTCCGCGCGAGCGATACCGCCAAGCATCGCCGAACAAATCCACCTCCGGGCCCCACGGACTCCGCTACTCCCCACTCTTCCTCGCACACGGCCCTCCTACTCCAACATTCACTGCTAACACTCCCCTCCACCTCTCCGCGGGCCCCCACTCAGGCCCAGGTAATGTCTAGCAAGAATCCGGACTCTCCTGCGGACTTCTTTCTCGACGGGACCGTCCATCGAGCATTACTTTGACGAGCGTATCAGGGAATTGCCAAAGAATTTTTCTTACACAGGATGTTTCATTGAACCTGAACGTCTCCAGTGTTGCTCTCGATGTTGGTAATTGAGGAAATGCTTGAGGGTTATATTGATTGAAATCCTCTTCAGGTTTTCAATCGCGATTGTACAGGGTGTTTCAACCAACTTGAGTAGTTTAAGTATCGCTTTTATTACTAACTAGCTGACCCGACAGACGTTGTCCAAATTTCTATAAATTTGTTTCTGATCGTTGATAATGTAAATTCTTATTGAAATATTGATTAGAAGCTGCGACGTTAGTTCGTTTGTTTTGTATTGAAATGTGATTCAAGAAATACTTTTAGTTTCTCTCGAGTTTTCCATTTCTACGGGCAACTTTCCCAATTTTTCTTTCCCTAAAACCGTATTACGAACAGTTTAAAAAAATAACCAACGAACAGCATTTCATTTTTATTTGTATAAAAGATAGAAGATAGTAGGGAGAATGTATGAGGAACTTGATATGAGCTCTTGTTCGGATTTCGATGGACTATTACGAAGACGGTGGGAATTTTTAAACATCATTGTGTACAGGATGTTTCAAGTTTTGTGGTAGGCAATGAATTATGTGTTTCAAGATTACAGGACCATTATTGATCTTCTCTTTTTCTTTTTAATGGAACTATCCGTTTTTATTTCTGTCTTGTAATAGCCAGGCTGAATCGAGAGACTGTTTTCTATCTTGTCCGTTTGTTATCCCCAGCTGTGATGATCATTTTGTTGAAGCGGGGATTTTCGGTGACTCGACCATCTCGGAAGTGTTTAAACCGGTTACTCCTTGGATGCATCATGCTCCACAGGGGATTTTTTTTATGAGAGAATGAAGATTAGATGGAATTTAAATGGACCGGTTGTCGGAGCCTTTTTTCTCCGTTCGAGCGTTCATGCCTTTTCCATAGATGCATTTTTCTATCCCCAGAAACTTTTAGTACCATTAATATTTTATTTGTGTCGGCCAACTAACTTCATCTAATCTGCTCACCGGTATATTTTCTAATTGTCCCACAATCGGTGTGCAATTTACTTCAGTGTTGTTTATGGCGCTGTAACAAAATATTCTCACAATCTACGGGAATGATTAATGACACGCGGGAATTAATTTATCGCTTCGTCAGCTGCACTTATCGGATCACGAAATAGTTCGTGACAAGTCGGTAAAGTTTTGCCGACGAGATACAAGCTTTCTTGTTGCTCGAATAACTTTACAATAAACTATTAAATATACCGGACTGTTTCGTAGAAGATATTTCACATACTAGTAATTTTTTAATAATGTAAAAGTTATCTCGTATGGAGAACTCTTAAAATAGAACATTACGAGATATCTGTAACGTTTCGTATTACCGCGTTTTAATTACTTTCACACGCGTCGCGCGAAACACGCGAGCCCATCGTAAATATTAAAATACTCGAAAGAATGCATCATTTGCGAAGGTATTATTGTATTAAAATGCTCTGAGCCTTGAAAGTAATTACTAAAGTTCATAAAAAACAAATATTTTAATGAGAGAAAGACATTTTTTATCTTATTGATATTAGCGGATACAGAATTCACGGCACCCTGAGTACACGCAACGGAAAAGCACGAGGCTCGGCGGTGTTGCGTGTTCACAGGCACTTCGGAACTAACGTTAACAATCGTAACATTACTTAATAGCATCAACACTTTCCCGTGACCCTATTACCATGCTGTTCCAATTACTGAATTAAAAATACGGTCACAGATACACGCGTTTCCGCGATCAGTTCAAAAGAATCAGAACATCAACGCATTCCTAATAATTATTACACTGCAGAACTAATGCAGATATTGCAAATTCAAATTTAAATTCTTTTTTAACCAGACCATATTTTTTAATCGACGAGAGTAAAATCTCGTTCGTGTTTAAAAAATGATAAATGAAAATGCATGTTTACATAAAACCATTCACTATTTAATGACTATGATTTGTATCTATAGAAAACAATAGTCGATAGTCTAGTTTCTTTAAAAAGATATTTCTTCAGACTCTAAACAATGTTCTAAAAAATAGTCATCAATCTTCGTTTAAACGCGATTTAATTTTGGTGTCCTCACAAAAGTGGATACACACGAAATTTTCGTAGATAGACATTGTACAATATTTTGATAAAACTGCACACCGTGTGATCGATGAAACGCTTACAAATTTTTGCGACATTAATTACCAAGTTGATTGAAGATCTCGGGAAAAAGAGCAACGAAGGTTCGTTCAGAGCGTCATTATCGACAAAATCTTTCATGCTTCCATCACATCAGTCCGACAATTGACTTCGCCCGGTCCCCATAAACGGAGCGTCCCCAAAGGGTAATTAACGCGAAGTTAGTGGCGGCAGTTAAAGTGCCCTAAAATTGGTTTCAACTCGGATATGTTCGTCGAGTGTCCTAATCGTCGAGCAGGTTGTCGCCAGGCTCGGTAAAGGTCTTCAGTTTATCCGTCAGGGTAGGGGTCCCCTCGAAAACCCATACATTTTCCTCTCTGCGTGGCTCTGGTCATTTTCCGCCTATAAATTCACCTGCACCGTGCTGGACCGCTTTAGTCTGTGATCATCTCTCGAGAGCTCCTTCGAAATCTGTGAGACAGTCTTCGTACACGTGAGAAAGAAAGGTTGGACCATGAAGCGCGTAAAGAGCATCGCGTTAATATTCTTAACGCTAATTTCCAACGGTTTGATGTTGGACCTGAGCAAGTTCTGGGCGTCGAATCAAGCGCCGATCGTGATGGAACCTGCTAGACCCATTGAAATCGTCAGGTGGCGTCAGCCTGTCTGCCTGATGCCAGCTCAGGGTGTGTCACCCTGCTACCTGGGACTGCGAAAGCTTCAAGACGAGTACGACAGAATTAGTGGGAAGGATGTCTTCCAGGAGACTAGATCAAGTGTATCATCTCAAGACGAAATCCTAGCATCTTCGAGGACCGATATACCTTCTGCTAGCAACCTTGCTACCTTGGAATCCTCCGAAGTCTCTGAAGAAGCATCGAGGACGCCAGAGTTGACGCTGACAGAGGGCAACATCGAAAAAAGAAGATACCTAGGCATCCGAGGAGAAACCATGCCGAAACCGCAGCAGATCTACGTCACCAGGGTCATGAACGCGCCGATGACTGCCACCCTGGTAGCGCACACCTGCCTACCTGACATCGGGATCCCATTGTGCCACGACTACCAACCCATTCAACCCTCCAAACCAGTTTTCGACTCGCACCCGATGGAAACTGAGAATCCAACGATCACCAACAAACCAAGCAGTTGTCAAAATCCAAACCACGTTTTCCATGAGAACCAGAATTTCGTTACCACCTTACACGATCCCGTTGTCAAACCGATTCCAACCAGGAGACCAAGTCAGCGACCAGAATCCAGTTTGGTTCAGCCAGTCTGTCACTCCTGCGTGCAAAATGGCGTCAACTCGGGGAAGCTCGGTCACGTTGTCATCTCGAAACCCGGGGGTGAAGTTGACGAAACCAGGCCTCTGGCTACTGGTGGCTCACCGTTCCATTATTTCGACTCAGTTTCTCGTCCGGATCAGCAGATAAAATCGGAGTTCAATATCCAACTGTCGAAGAACTCTGGATCTGAGATCGAGGGTGAAGCAGTTGACGAGAGGCGTCACGCGGGTTCTCAGAACCTGGATCAGCTGATAACAACGTTCAATATGCAATTATCAAGGAACTCTGGTTCCCATGAGATCGAAAGTCAAGGACCTGAAGTGGAGTCTTCGAAGAGCAAGAGCACGATCGTCCAGGCGGTCCATGACGTCGTTAACACGGCAGGGAAGTTGCCCGTCGTGCAGAATTTTCTGCAAAGACCAGGTCACCGGGAAGGATCATCGGAGGGCTTAGCTTCTCTCGCGAATAATTTCAGACCGATCAATTTGTTTAATCGTACGAAGGAAAACACGAGGCCCGAATCTTCGAGCCAGATTGTCCAGACTAGTTCGGTATCTTCGACGGCGGATATGGAAGAGTCGACGAACGTGTCGGTGATAGAGATCACGGAGAAGCCAGCGATCATGGATATTCTACATAAGCCGGAGAACAATATATCAAACAGCCGGGGATTGCTTGATATTTTCGAGAGCGCGCAGCCCGTGGATAACGTGGACGCGGAATCCTTGGCAAAGCCCACGGAAAAGCCGGGATTGCTCGGTGACCTGTTCGCGAATCCTGTCGGGCCGATCGAAGCTGAAAATGGAAAAGTAGAAGCCGAGGGGAATTGACAGCGTGACGGTGCCCAGTAAATGATTATGAGCGATATGCAGATAGGTATTCAAGTGTGAAAAAAACTGTAGCACCGCCGACCACCGTGATTTAATCTCTGTAATACGTCACAGAAACGCGGAACGCGAAGTTTGTCGGCCTCCATCGCAGCTCATTCATCATTTTCCTTCCTAATTCAACTTTTTTCTTTTTTTTTTCGTGAAATAATAATTCAGTTCAACCCTTGAGCGAACTATTGGAGCGACAACGCTTTTTATGATTGTAATTATTTAACGCGCGACCATTAAGAGTATACTGTTATTCGTGGATTTAGATTGAATTGTTTCAGATTGAAATTGTGTAAAATAAATCCAACATTTATTAAAATTTCGGAAGATATACAATTCGATGGTGTCGGAGGATGTACTCTAGTGATCCTTAACTTAACGTTATCTCTAATATACACCTAACAACAGTTATCTACAATCTAGCTAACATCTTAACGTACGTATCACATATGCAATTTACGTTCACGATCCGAATGAAATCTCTCCAGACGACGCGCGCCTGAAGAAGGAAATCTTACATCTAGAAACGTTGAAATTCATGCAAACGTCCCTGTCTCCTGAGATCAATGAAAACACTCCGAGCTGAACGTGTTCCAACAGCGAGGGGCACGTCAACGATTATTTCTCGAATACAGTAATTACCTTCGTAAATTAATCATCAGTGAATTAATCTCGACATTTAACTGCCGAAGTATTTGATCGATATTAATTCGCATTAAGATCCGCTTGTCCAGTTATTATTTTCAGGGTGGGGGGAAGTTTGCACGATTTGTCAGAATAAGGAATCGTGTCGGCCCGATTTTCCGTGGTTCGTCGGGATTCGTTGAGGCTGAGAAGCAGAAGGGAGAAACGGGAAAAGAAACGGAAAAACCCTACCACTTTTCAATCTGTCAGCTCGCCTCCGCTGACTTTCCTTCGAAATTTCAAACGGGATCGAAGACGTGGCGAGCAAATTCTCCGAATCCATTTACTGTACCATTTCCGTAGCGCGATCACAAAAATTCATGCCTCTTGTTTCCTGCGCCCGATCCGTTTTTCAATCAAGGTTAACAACCCCTTCCCTATCTATCTTCTATCGATTCCTGAACTCATCGATTCTTTATCCAACCCTGTAAATTCGTTGCAATGTTGTCCGATGAACATTTGGTATAATATCGAGTGGCTAATGTTGTTTAGATGGTTCTCCTTTAAATAGCATCAACACCTTTAAGAAGTCATCGTCATCATATTTTCCGCACCCTTGCGTGCATCAGTTTCTCAAATACCATCGAGCTGCGAACAAAGGGTGGACGTGAAATTCTTTGTAAACTCCAAATATCGTCACGGAGAGACATTCGAATTGTCTGATACCTCAGAATCGAGGGGGTGTCTCTATTCTGAGCTGCCAATTTAGAACAATTTACGTGCTATATTAAAAAATTACGTAGTCTAATTTCTATGCCATTACGAAATTGTAACGAAACAAATTTCTAATGCAATAATAACCTAACCGTTTTCGATCTCAATTTCAAATTGATAGCTCTGAGTGGAAGTACCCCCTTAAATCGCGAGACAAGGGTTTGAAGGAGAAAAAATGAAAATTGTCCATCGGTGGCCGCGGGAAATATCTAAAGGCTAGAAGCTTCGATAGTCTTGGTCTCTCTCGTCCTCCTGAAGTTCTTCGCGACGATTTCCGGCGAGGTCAGCGGATCGTTCGGGTCTCCCCCATTGCTATTCTGCACTGTTTGCGTGCCGGGTCCAAGAAGAAGATCGTCGTAGTCGCCACGATTTGCCGGCTTGTTAGCCGAGTTCCCTGCGATCAACTTTCCTACGCTTAACTTCTGCACGTTCGAAGGACTCGGAGTTATCGTAGCCTTTGCAATTGCCAGGATCGCGTGTGGATCCTCTTCCTCGCCTTCGCTCGGATCCTCGCTCGGATCCTCGCTCGGCTTCCTCCTGTCGATGACGATCGTATGCCGGCGATCAGCCTCGTCCGAAAATTTCGCTCCGAAATTCCGCGACTCTGCGCCGAGCGATTTCGCGTTACGCCGATCCTGGACGAGCATCCTGCGACTCGCATTCTCGCTGGAAGGATTTCGCGACTCGTTTCGCCTCGAGGACGTTGCGATTATTCCCCCCTCTTCGTTCACTGTTTCCGCAAGCTTCGCTCGGCTGCCGTGACCAAGTCTGCTCGAGAATGAGACGTTCATACTGCTGGCGATCTCGTTTAGTATCGTTTCCATCGACGTCGTTTTCGTAAGCTCGTGGCCTTGATCCTTTTCAGCGGGGACCCGATGCCTTTTCTGAAACGAAAATGCGAGGGACATCGTGATCCTGGAAAGTTCGAAAATTAGGTGAAACCAAAGTTTAGAGGTTTGAGGTCAGAAGTTCAGGGTCAGAGGTTTTTATTTCAGGACGACGTCAGGGTTCTAGATATAGTTTCTAAATAACTTTGCTTTTTGTCGATCGTATGTATCTTTGTATTTTGTCGATCAATTTAATTGAAAGCAATTTTGCAATATATTAATTTCGACGTTTCGGTTTAGTTTAAACCCTTTTCAAGAAAGTAGTCATTGCGTCTGTGAATTATATTAAAAAAACACAAAAGGTGATATTCTGTTGATGAGATACGTTTAAAATAATTTTTCAAATATCTCAACTTACTTGCTTAATGAAAGAACTTCAGAATTATAGAAAAAACAACACCATATTATTAAAAAAACAACACAGTATTTAAAAAGATTTCAGCACCTCACAGTTTTTACACTGAAAAATATTGAACAATTTCAAAGTACATAATATACATGTGTCAGGAAAGGAAGCCTCGGTAACTCGTAATTTATTTTTAACAAACACTTCAGGAAACAGTTTCTCGTGTTTGTTTTACTGAATTCTTACTCACGTCCGAGCTGGGACGCTTCGGCCGACTTGGAAACACGTATGGCGCTTTCGTCAGACCCTCTATCACGAATGGCTCGAACAGTTCTACGCGAACGATCTTATCGTAATGATCAGGCTGCATAACGTCCTCGCAGAATGGCATCAGGAAGCGCAATCTACGAAAAAATGTAACGGTGTGTCATTCAAATTGAACAAAATAGAAAACTTGGAAGCATACCTATCAGGCTCCATGAATAGACAATTTTTGAATGCATAGACGACGATACGCGTGTCAGGTGTAATTTCAACGATGCTTCTTTTGCGCACCGCTCTATTTCGATCAATAGATGCCTCGGAATCGCTGTTTGTTCGATTGTTTAAAAACTCTCCGCTCGAGTTCGACCACCTGTAGTTAGAACAACAATGCTGGATTATTAACAGTTCATCTAGCAGCAGTTATTTCGTATTCCAGCAGCTCATAGACTTATTGGCCAATCTTTTAATGGTTCATTAAAATTACAAATCTATTCTTCTCGACATAACTATTCAATTTAGATCCCACACGAAGAGTTATTCACTCTATGATTAGATCGTCGAGTTTTATGTTTGTTCTCACTTCTGAATACTTCACAGAAGACTAAACAAATAAAAAGTTTATTGTGTAGACTAGTACTGGGCACGATTCGAAATAAATTTGATTAAATAAAATCGTTCCAAAGCGATCATATGCTAACCAGGCTACTGAAGTGTGAATACGTTAATAAAATTACCATTTTGGATCGCAAACCGGAAGTTTAGTGTCCACGAAGAGGCACTGGAGCTCCTTGAAGTCCGAATCATCGGACACACTATTTCTCTTCGAGGAGTCTTCCTTGTTGCGTGGGAAAGCTTGAGTGGTCGAAAGCATCAGGATAAACAGCACAAATGCCCCGACAAAATGGCCCCTGCTCATTTCCATTTTCTGGCGAATAAGTGCCCTTGCATCCACCAGAACGTCTGCAATATCGATGATCGTTCGTGTTAAGCTTATGAATATTTTCACGTCTAATATTAATATCATTATAGTTATAGTTGTTCACCAAGAGTCTCTTTGAACAGTGAAATGTTTATTCCTCGAACTATCAAGAAGTTCTACGATACCAGCGAGAAAGAAGAAAAGGAAAATCATAAATATGTTGAAGAATCAGTGAAGATTCAAAGTCTCGAAAGAAAAACGCAATCTCCCGGCGCTGATTACGGATTCAAGATCAGTTCTTGCAGCAAGTTTCTCTTGCCTTGACGCTCAATTTCACGGTTTCTTAATTGTAGTGAAATTACGGTACACTTTAATAACGGAAGGCGGTAATGGGAGCGTTTCAAGAGATGTTTCCACGGGTAATAATTCAGTTTTGTAATAAATCTCGTTATTAAGCAGGCGAATTTAAATCTTTCGAATTCACACGGAACTGCCGAGCCATAAATACGAATTACGGCTTCAAACACGGGATTTCTACAGAGAGGTTTTGCCTCTGTCGAAGTAGAACTACCCAGGAACCCATTATAATGATGGCAAGCCACTTTGAAATCACTGGCTTTTTTTCTCGGCAAAAAGAATGTATACTACCAAAACGAACAGGAAGGATTTCATCCCCTTCCTAAACGTAAAAATATGGAATTGTAAAATGTTTTAACGAAGGGAGCTTTTTGAAATTATTTTAAAAATGCGTGAAAATTTATCTGTTTCTAATGACGTCGCAAGCTGAACCGATTAAATACAACTGAAAAAATAAATTTTGTTAAATTCACATCATTATAGTGGAATAAGTCACAGAGTCAGGTGCTGATTACTTTTTATTAAACGGTAACTGTACAATAACAAATCCTGATTGATTATTAAGAGATTTATTTTTAGACAACAAAATTTAACGAAATTAATTTTAAAAAAATGATTGAAATAATTTTAAATGAAGCGCGTCACCGAAAAACGAACTGAGTGTGACGGTAACAAAAATATTCCACCGGTCGCGTTTCGTTTCTAATTGAATCAGCAATCCCGAAGTAGATTGTTCGCTGCAGAACGAAGTTTAGGGAAACTGGTTGCGCGCGAAGACGAAAGACTGCAATGGAGAAAACTGCAACGCAGTGATTTTAATTCTCGTCCCGAAATTGAAAGGCGAGCCTTTCGACCCGGAGTTTCTTCCGGTTGACGGCGACGGACCGGCAATCTTTTCGAGATCAAAGAACCTCGAAGACTCGAAAGGACCTCGTTACGGGAAGACGACGCGTTTTGCGAAAATTCTCTCATAAATCGTGACAGCCGAGCGAATGGTGACGAAGCCAGGGTCAAATGCAGGCCAACAAATTCCGAAGAAATTCGCAAGCGGCGCTTTCGCAACTTGACGGGAAACATTTTTGAATGCCGGCGACACCCGGCTCTTTCAATGGGCCGAGAGCCTTTGCACCACTTTCTTAGCTCTCGCAGCAACAAAATTAAAACTTCGAGTCCGCCTCTACTACCTGCGCGACACCTGAAGCACTTATTTCTTCCGCACGGAGTTCCATTGTGTTCGAAATAGTCCAGAAATAATAGTAAGCACCCGTAACACTGCTCCCGTTTGCGACAAAACCACTTCAACAATAATTGACAAATTTAATAAAAAAGTTCTACGAAGTACGAACGGCATAAAAATTTATTTTTTCTTACGATCATTTCGGTAAGTCTAAAATTCAAATGTCTTCGCGGAAGATTCAATTTTCAAATCTGTGAGTTTACAATTTAAATTATCTTAGTTCAAATACAATTTCAAATACTTTTGGATGCGCAATATATTTAAGGCATTTTCCATAACGATCCTATCACAAGGAACATATTTCGATTGTCGATCTCGAATGGAACACGGTGTGGTTGGAAACACAGATAGCTAATTGAAAGAGAACACAACGGTACGTTAATCCGCAGCGATATAGCTGGCGAAACTGGCGTGAAACATGGTGTTTCGAGGGGCGAGAATGAATCTGTCAGTATTCGGGCTGTGAATCGTTAGATCGAGGTCCATTAATCAAACTTTCAAGCCTATAATGCAGCAAAAATTTCACGATGCCGCTGGTGGGCAGCGGCGACGGCTAATTCTCCATGGAAAATCGGTTAACCGTCGATTAAACGGCACGGGGTTGCGCGCGGGATTATTTAACGTTCCGCCGTTTATAATAAACAGAAATCGGGCGCGCAGAACCGGAAAATGAATTCAGGCTCGCCGCGGCCGCGCCGATTAGTTTCGCCGGGCTGTTTGAGCGATTTTTAATCGACAGTTTGGCGAACGAGCCCGGCCGCGTCACCGCCGCTCCACTTATATAATAAATAATTAAAGTCGCGCGGAGTGGGACGGGGGGAGCACGGTCGTTCTGTGCCGATGGTTTATTAATTCCGGCAATTAAACGACCGGGGTGCCGGCCAGTGTTTAAATAAACGCGGGCTAGACGATACCAGGGGAATGTAACGACACCGCTAATAGCGAGTTAACAATGATAATTCGCCCGTTATCGCGGCCAAAGTGGTACAGCGCAGATAGATCGTAGGAAAATGGGTGGAAAACAAACCGTTCCATCGACACGCAACGCTGACCCCTTTTAAATGTTAAATGGGGTAAATACGATTGATTTCGAGCTCAGCCGACGACGCTGCGCGTCATGGAGAACGAATCGATGTGGATCCGCGATTTTTGCCGAACGTTGTTGATCGATCTTCGACTCCCTGATTAGACGAGTCACTTGGCTCGCGAGGAAATTCTCGAACTCTCGCGCTTTGCGTTTTACAAGCCATTTTTCTAATAGGCAGACCAATTGTGAAGACGTTCTGGGACATTTAGTACACGATATTTAGTAACACGAAACATTTTTATTTTGCACAAAGACAGTATAAATATTGTTTCATTATTTTCAGTTTACTAAGCCTGTTAAATATATACATATATTTATATTAGAATAATAATTTTTATGATGAAAATGTACATAATGTATGAATATTACTAATTGCAACGTACGGAGGCCCGCGTGCCGACTCTAATTGGCTAGTTACTTCTACAATTATGGTAATTTCGAAGTGAATTCAACCAAAAATTCGATCCGCCATCTTGCCCGCGATGCTGTCTGTCCCTGAGTAGCGTAATTACCAATTACAGCTATCTATAATCAGGAATGACACCACAGTCAGCCATAAAACCACAACACCGTAGCAAATGGAACAATCTACATTCAATTAAGACCAGCGATTTGCAGCTCATGCATGGTAATCGAATTCGAATCAATCTATTCCACAAGATGCATTGCATCGCGCTGAAACGTTTCAAAGATCTCCTATTCAATTCCCACCAATTTACCAATCTTCAATAATTAAAGAAGCAGAATTAGTAAATAGATTAAAGAAACACAATTGCGCATATGAAAGCAAAAAAATGATCGAATATCCCTTGCCGTGCAACCATTTCGAAGTACACACGCAATTCTCGAGAAGACTCGATCGTTTCATGTGTAGAAGCGTCGAATTCGAAGAACGAATCGCTCGCGAGATATTTTGCATGAGCGATTTTATTGAAAGTCTACGCGACGCCCATTCTTCATACTTTGCCCCGAAAAATGCGAGTCGTGCATAAACACTGTCAGATACGGGCTCTGTCCCAGTTTCTCGATGTAACGCACCGCGATAATAAATTCAGGTTCAGGTTTCGAGTCGAATCGGCCGCAGATTTTTCACGTCGGTCCGGCGGCGTTCCTTCGTCGCCCCCCCCCCCCCCCGGAAATCCATCGCAGATTTATTTATGGCGGAACGATGCCAGGTATATTTACGAGCTGCCGCGGCGTCATAGACAACGGAGAAACCTGTTGACCAAGATCAAAGAGGTCCGAGCGACCTGCCGCTCTCCGCAGAAATAATTTCCACGTGGCCAAGGAAAGAGCGACACGTGACACACGGCCAATGGTGTCGCTATCACGCTGACCAGTCGTTCCAGATGACATAATGATTCTGTTCCACACGCCGACCGAGCCGAACAATCCGCGTTTCCGATTTCAACGGCCAATTCTCTCCAGTAATCCTCGAGGAAACTATTTCCTCTTTGATCGACTCGATTCGGGAACCGTGGCGCCATTTAATCGATCGCAACAGTGTCTACTTGCTGGAACTGATCCGACTCTTTGCGATTTAATCAAATTTAATTATTTAATATAGCTGACCCGACAGACGCGTTGTCCTTTACAAATTTTCATAAATTTCTTTGCGATCGTTTTAATTACGCATATCCATCGTTCAGAAAAAAGCACTTTCATTTTTTCCAGGAAAACTATTCCAATTTTTCTTCCCCTGAGAACCTCATTCGGACTATTACTAACATTTTCTTAGCAACGAACAGCATTTAATTTTTATTTATATAGAAGATCTTTTTGGGACACACTGTATATTAAAATACGGACTTTGATACGTATTCTAGAATTGTTGAAAATTTTTTTAGAAGATGCAACTAAATGCTTGTATTGAATTTAATTTCATTGAGATTGATCAATGTTTTCTTTTTTATTAACTTTGTTAAATCTTGAAAAACACGATACCGAGCACACACACTTAGTGAACTAGTTTCGAGTGTTAAAATTCTTTCGAGAAAAATGGGTAAGACCATGGATACCACATTGGAACCTCCGTGGAATAATGGATGGTGCAGCGCAAGTCTCCCTAAGGTTTGTTCTTGCCGACTGATAGAAACGTACGGAGTTCGTCGACAAGGGAATTAAAGCCAGCAAATTGTTTACAAAGTCGACAGAACCGGGGAGGGCTTTGCATGTAACACCGTAGCAATACTATAGAGAATTCAACGGAGAATGTTGCAATTCAAAGGCAACGTTCACACGCAATTTTGCCGAAAGTTTCAAAATTCAATCACGAATTGTCCAACACAGTGAACGTTAAAGGAGTTGCACCCTTCTGGCCTGCAACGCGATATTTCAGTCTATGGATGGACATTTTTCCTATAAAAACTGCAAAACCTTTTACTGCCGAACCTACGCGTACACCTCTGTTTCAACAATATAACCAAACTTTCGGACCGAGAAAAAAACAAAATGAATACTGACGTTGCTGCGAGGGATCGCGCGCATCCGGCACGAACAATGAGTGCATAAACAAATTTATTTTATGTAGTACGAGTGTAGCTGGAGGTAGTAATACAATTGGAAAAATGCAGAAACAGTTGAAACAATGGCGATATTTCGAAAATTTAATAAACGTAGATTGGTGCACATGAAATATTTTAATGCTACAGTAAAGGCTTGATCTAAGAAAACGATTATCCCGTTTTTTTAAGGGGGTTTCTTAGATTAAGGCTTTACTGTATTTCCGTCGAAGGTGTCGAAAGAAAAGTTGAACAATTTTATTATTTATTTCTTCGAATGTACAGGACGATAATTAGAATTGGAATATTTTCGTCGTAGTGCGCGAGACGGATCAGTTCCGTTGCGAATATTTTGGATGATCGGAGCCCGTTAAAATCGAGGAAACCCTTTCCTCGGGTAAAACAGCGTAGCAATTAACGCGGCGCCACGATCAGTGTGAAAAATCGGCAACGACTCGGAAGAACGACCTGCCGTCCTATCTGACGGGGATATTCCTCGAATAACAAGCTCGTGTTTACCCGGGAGCCGTGCCACGAACTCGAGGAGGAAGCGTCGACGCCATGATAAAACGTGGAATCGTATTAATAGGTCTGCATTGTTTAGATACAAACGGTTCCCGATATCAGCGCGGCCGCTGAAACGCGCGAATTCGATTCGCGTGCTTAATCGTCGCGCTGCACAATGGCCCAGAATCGCAAGAACCTGGACAAAATTCATGCCTCCGTTAATTGCGCGTCTTCATCCACGAAACCGTACAAAAACGTATCTGTAGAAATTCATGTACAGTAAATCTAAAAAGAGAAACATAAAAATATCTGATTCTCGAGGAATTAACGATATTTAACCCATTGCAATTTTATTAAAAACAATCGTACAGCAATGCACTTGAACTCCTTTTGAAGCTTGATGTTTCTACTTTCTAACGTCATTAATCTTTTTTCTCTACGATATTTTTACATGATGCAGCAGATAAAAAACTGAAGGGCCATTTTTTCACAAATTGAACAAGATTGAAACCTCTGTGAAAACATTAAAAAATTTTGTATCGTTAATGATCTTCCACAGATTTGAAGATTGAGGTCTCCTCTTTACAATGGTAGAAAAAAACTCGATGTACGATTTTTATTCACTGTTTTATGGAATGAAAATGAAGACCAAGTTCGGCAAGCCCACCTAAAAAATCAGACTCCCCAGTTAATAAGAAATAACTCCTGTTAGATTTCGAGTTTATCATGCCAGCGCACCTCGAAGACTTTGCCCGAACGGTGTGGCCGCCATTGGAAATTGAAACTCGATCGATGACTTCCTCAAAGGTATACTCTGCGAGAGTATATTACTCGCGATCCCTTGAATCGAGATTGGGTCGCCATTTTCAACCCCCGTTGCGATCCTCGGTTCAGCTATACATTTGAAATAATATTGCGAACTTCGAATTCGCTGCTTCCCTCCTCCGTGTTTCACTTCTTTATTCCTCGTCACAATTTATTTCTTCAGTTGGACATTTATTTATCGCTTGTACATCCATTTATTCCTCTCGATAAAACTCTATTCTATAAATTCGACAAGGTAGGGTACGAACAAAGTCAAATTGATTCGTTCGAAATTTTCTCTTTCGACTCGTAACGATGCTTATTTACAAAGAAACAATGAAAGCCAAGATAAAATAGTAACAAACGTACTAACGTGATTTTTCTGAAAAATCGAAACGAATCGCTTTGACTGTCTCGGTGCTTCTAGTGCTAAGAAACGACCCCTGTTTCTATCGCACGCAGTTGTAAAGCTGTCGCCACGGAGGCGACATAATGTACCTACCCCCTGGTGGCTATTGTAAACTCAGGGAAACGTAACTTGGAAATAAAGACGCTTTTCAACAAAAGAAGGCTATGATTGTACGAGTAACACGTCGTTGACGTAGCCGAATTACTACAAACCTTATTTCATCAGTCTGTTAATGCTTTTCAAGAAAAATCGATACACTTTATTCACGTAGACAGGCATAAATATGCTACTAAAATATCTGGCAAACTGTAGACTTCCAGAACACAATCATCCCTGAAAAAGGGAACCAGTCATCAATCTATCAAACCGACATACTAATTAGTCTGAAGACACCGAGAGAATAAATTCCTACAAATCATTCGCATATTCTCTATATACTAAACCTAGAATCTCTATAAAGGAGAAAAGGATAGAAAATCGAAGACAGGTTCCCGTAAAGTCCGAATGCAAAAACAGCGAGCAACTATTCGCACGGAGAGCAGACACGAAGCTCCTGACAGAGCAGACTTGGCGGGCGCAATCGTGCCCGAAAAAAAGTCAGCCGTAAAAATCAATCATCCGGTGATCCGATACACTCTATCAATCGGGGGAACACCGTGGAAAAAGGAGGATAGAACGAGGAGCAGAGATTCCCTCGGCAGACACCTACGATCCGAGCGATTCATCAAACCGTGTCACCATTCCGGGTTGCATTATCTCGGGAAATCTCGGTTGGGTGCCGGTGCTTGGGAACAATATCGCGGCATTGAAGCGCGTCGCGACGCCCGACGGATCCTCCTTAAATCAGTGCTTTCGGATTTCGTCAGCTGTTCAGCTGTTCAGCCGTTGCCCAACCCTCCCGGTGGAATCGTCATCGTTTAATCGTTCCGACGTCGACGTCTTCCTCTTCTTCGTCGTCGACGTCTTCGTCTTCTTCGTCGTCGGTATGTCAAGCCAATCCGTGTACGCACAGCCATACTCTCCCAGGCGTTTCCGCACGCTCACCGAATGGAACGCACGTTCTCTCTGACAGATTGCCACACGTCACCTTACATCGTTGCCACCGTGTTACCGTAATAATGGCATTATTAACGGCGACGACTATATCGTGGGGACCCGGCCAACCTCCGTCGACGGATCGATTATTGTAATTGCGTTAATAATACGGTCACCACTTATTGACAGCTCGGAGGACGTCGCAAAGTGGCCGATTCGGACGAAATTTCTTTCAAAATCAAAGAGCTTTCGATAGAAATGAGATGGAGCGATCAGATTCTTTTTAAATTGAAGCTGAAACTTTGTACAATATGGGAAGAATAGGGAGATTAGCGTACCGTTTTGTTTATTCTCTTTCAATTAGCCATCTGTGTTTCCAACCACACCGTGTTCCGTCCGAGATCGACAATCGAAATATATTCCTTGTGATAGGATCGTTATGGAAAATGTTTTAAACATATTGCGATCGTTTTGTTCTAATTCTTTTTTCCACATGGCGCACAGTGGTTTAAGTTTCAGGTTTAATTTCAAAGAAATTTCATCGCTCTATCTCATTTCTATCGAAAGTTCTTTGATTTTGAAACAAATATCGTCCGAATTGCCCACTGTGCGACGTCCTCCGAGCCTCCTCCATTCGTCGACGCCGTCGTCGACGTCGCTTTCGGAATTTCTGGCCATTCGCAGGCTATTAATCACCTTTAATCATTAACCGTTGTCTATTAATCATACCCAGCCACGGCTAATTGATATTTTATCTGTTTTCAGAGAATTTCAAGAGACGCCGATGCCCACCCTGTCAAGATGGAACCCGCCCGACGCCAGTTTTTTCGTTCAAGGTAATTTGTTGCTTTTTCACCGGGTAATTAGCTCTGAGAGATGCGGCTTGTTGTCACGATTCGGTTCAACGGTACGCGCTTTCTATTAATCGGATTTTAATTCGATGAAGTATTTACTTTGTTCGGAGTAATTATTGCAGGATTTAACGGTATCAGCCGCGTCGATGAATAATTCATCGGGTTTGTTAATAACACAGAAATCTAGGTTAAATTTTGAATACAGATAACGAAGATTATTATCATGCTGGTTCTCCATTAATAGGAGGCAAATTAGGCGAGCTTTAATTGGAAGATTTGCGCGACGCTGTTTCGCTAATGTCACCATGTACGCCGTGGGAATTAATTCAATTTTTGCCTTTGTGTGATCGCGCGCTTACATTCGATACGAACAAAAAGCTTTACAAATTAGTTGATTCGAATTTAGACAATTTGACCGTTCCATCGGAAATTGCGTAGATGAAAGCTTTGTCGTACCGTTCACGCGACAATTAAGAGAAATGGCTGCAAGGGTCGAAGGAAGAATTTTTTGCGACGAAAACCGGGAATGAGGGCTAATAAACAACCCCAGTAATAACAAAACGAGTGAGTGGCGGTAGTAACAACACCGATAGTACGTAGTAGGGTCACGGGAGTGCGATCAGAACGCGGACAAGACGGCCGGCACGAGAAAAGAGAAAGAGAGGACGGGTTATCGGCACGACATACTATTTATAAGCACGCCCACGGACCATTAAAAATACGTCGCGACGCGATGCAGTTATATCGGACGACCATTCGGGTATAAACAATTAGCGGCCGCGAGCCGTGAGACCGGTTAATCGAGACCAGCCACGCAATTAACAAGAAAAAGATCGAATCGCCAAGCGATTCTTTACTTTCTCTGGCGGGTGACTCACGGGCCCTCTTAAACTGCGATCCGTTTGTTAAAAAAAAAAAGAACGGTACGACCATCACCCTGGACTCGTTTTAAAGCTCGAAGCCTCTACTGTTGCAAAGCAGCGTTCATTTTCCTTGAAAACGTTTTTACACGATGTACTAAAGCAGGAAACCAAAGACCTTACAAAGTTCAACAAATTCAAACTTCTCCCAGAACGTCTCCCTTGTTCTTTATTTTCATCGAACCTGTACGCTGATATCACCGCAAAGAATTATTCAATATTACGATCGATATAACACAATTTATATTCTCCCAGAACGTTCAACAAATGTTCTCGAAAACAAAACTACCGTAGAATTGAAGATCGAAGCTTTCTCTTCGCAACGACTTCTTAAAGAGTGATCTATTTCACTGTTTTCTGAGACACCAGGAACAAGTTCGGTAAAACTACATAAATCGGCTAAAAAAAATCGTATAACAATTTTTTAGGTCTCACTGTAAAGAGAAAGCTTCGATCTATGAGTCTACTGTGGTTTCAGTGGCGAACAAAATTTTTTAACGTTTTCACAGATGTTTCAATTTCGGCACTTTTCAGAAAAAAAAATGGGACATCGGTTCTTCATCTGCTGCATCATGTAAAAGTGTCTTACAGAAAAATGATTGCTTATTATCGTACGATCATTTCTTTACGGGATTGCATCAGGTTAAATTTTTCGAAAACTGGGTGTACAGTGTTCGATTAGTTTTTGGCTCGGGTGGATCCACTGAATCCACTAGATCCTGTGAATCGTGTAAAAGAGAATATAATCGAATAATTTGATGACCGGCGTTCTCACGAGCTTATGCTTTATTTCGCGGACACCGGTTTTGAATGATCCTGTAATTCGAAGTGGAAGTGCAACTTCGTGGCAGCATGAAAATGGTACGGTAGCCGGCGTGTCGGTAACCTTTCAAGACACCGGGATATTTTTCTGACCCCGAAGTGACAAGCTCGCCACGCCACGGAATGCCGTACACGAGGCCCCGATTAAAAAAAAACACTCGATAAGACTCGTGGAAAAGTTCGTGTTCCTTAACCTCGCCGCTGCATTTCCATTAAGAGGCGAGACCCACCGTTCTGCTGATCCAATTTAGTTTTCATTCACGGCGAAACCAAGAGCAATTTGAAAATTCTTTCAGCGCGGTCCGCTTTCGCGTTCAATCAAACCGCAATTTATTCTGTTTCGTTCTGCCAGCGCAGGGCTTTCCACGCACTGTTACGCTATTCCATTTTTTTCTCTCTTTACCCACCGATGTCTTTGGAAAATAATAAAAAGAACACCCGCAAAAACGAGGCCGATTCACGTTATAAAAGTAATCACGGATTGATCGATGTTTACCGCAAATACCAGACCCGTTGCGGTCTCCCGTCAAGCTTATTAACTTGCCGTGAAAAATCCAATAAACAAAAGCTTCAACAGTGACTGGCCGAGTTTTACACTCCATTTTTAGTAGCGGAAAACGCTTTAGAAAATTGTATATATTTGCACTGACGTTTATGATTCTTCAGACAATTACTATTAATTACGTTTTAAGATTTCTCTTGTTTTGAACTAATTTACTGTAGAAATAATAGTTTAGTTTTGCAGTGTAATGGCTGGTCGGTTTCGTGTTCGTAGTATGGTTTAGATATCGAACTAACTCCGCGGAATTCAGAGTTTCGAAACGTGTATGGCTGCCAATGGCCGCCATATTGGAAACTTGAATCGAAGAATTGCTTCGAAACGAAAAGCACTGTGTGCGCTGAAGGTAAAAGCTCGTGTAGCTGGTTTATTGTAAATTTTGCAAAAATATCTACCAGTATTAACACTCGGATGTTTCTATAGGAAATAGAATAATTGAGTAAATACTTTTAGTAGAGAACACGTTACAATAAGAACCGCACGCAGTTTAAACAAATCCTTGTAATTTTTATAAACCAACATACAGCAGTTACGTTGAAGCGTCGGTTATAAATAACCGAACAAGAGAAGAATCGCTCTTTACCTTACGAGATCCTTCGAGAACAGAAGAGAACAGTTTTCCCGGACGTTTCACGCAGACGATCACGTTAATTCACTGGACACAAACGTTCCTCCGCGTGTCCGAGTCGTGGTCCATGCTCGAGAGCTTATTTAAATCGTCCACAGATGCAAGCGGATCAACGGAACAACGCCCGTTCACCAGATAACTAATACAGCCTCGAAAACAGTCTCCCAGTGAACAAGGAACTTTCGGTCGAACCGAGAACGCCGCGCGATTCGTCAAAGGGTTTTCGCTGTGTCGAAGGGTTTCGCGCGATAAAAGGGCGAAGACAAAGGTGTAGGAGTCGGTGAAATTGAAGGTGGTGGCTTGGAAGACAGCGTCGAACGTCCACGATGACATCGAGCGTACTACTACCGCGGTTGAACTCGCGATATGCCAATCGAATGAGATTAGAACAACTGGTTCCAGTTCCCTACCACGAGGTTCTTCGGCTTTTGCACCGCGTCTCGTTGCGACACTATCGAAAATAACAAATGCACAGATTTCACTCCGGTTCCCAGCTGTTCTGTGAAACGATCCAGATAAAAAGTCTGTTCTCTTAGAATGCTTCTCAACCCCTTGCCGTACTTTGACGAGCCAGACTCGTCAAATCATTTTAGATGAAAGACAATTTGATTCGTTTCTGATCAAGCATTCAAATAAATGTCGCAATGCAAGAAAATATACAGTTTCTTTTCCCTTCTACAACATTTTTCTGCATAAAGAAATCTCTTGTTCGGCTATTTGTTCTTGTTTTTCGTTAATAAATCCTTAAAGCTGAGGCAGCCCCTTTGAAACCGCCCCTTTCGAGGTTGGACATTTTTGGAACACACTATACGAATGTATATCGATTTAGAAAATTATCGAGCATCTTGCAATGTTGTCTATCGACGTAGGTCTCGATCGCCACCGGGTGAAAATAAAACTTCAATTCTGCGGGTATCTTGATGCTGCAAATTGATTTTAGAATGGACGTGTACAGCCTCGAGTAAAACATTGCACAAATATGTTTTTATTTATTGAACGTACCACTGTATCGCAGTTCCCCCGCTTGTAAACACGGACTGTCTGGCTGGATGTTGTTTTGCAGTGATTTTTAAAGGCAAGAATAATATTCTGCGCGATCGGTTTTTCGGGGGAAGCATGGTCTCGCGGATTGTCGAAAGTATCGCGTGCTCCGCGCTGCATCTGGATTGGATGAAACTAATTAGTAAAGACAAAAACTATTTCGTAGATTTATCGCGAATGCGTTTAACAATTGCATGAAATGAAGTTTCGTGTCTTCGTGTATGTTATTTGCTAAAGTTTCTTCACCGGTAGATGTATTCTAAGTAAAGAGTAAATTAGTACATTTTTCTAAGCAAGTGAGTTTATACATTTGTTTTCGTTTTTAATACCTTAGTGTTTTCTGCTTGTTCGGGGAATACGTTTGCCTAACCATATATTAATTAATTGATCAATTCTTACAGACGCAATACAGAAAATTTACATTCTTGAAAATGGTCGAAATTCAGATCGAAACGTTGAATTAAATTTCATGTGATATTTTGCAATTTGCTTATTGTCTACAATTGATCGAACCAATGCGCCGATAACATTACTTAATTGTAGTTTTGAACAATTGTCGATCGAGATACAGAGAACTGTTAAAGAGTACATATACATTAACGTGTCCCAGAGGGTAATCACGGTGATAAAATTCTCATGATCATCATTGTGCCACGTCACAACGGATTCCCGGGATATATCGTGCGAAGAAAATTGCAAAAACTGTCGGTAAGTGTGACTGCGTAAAAATACATCACACGTGTCCCTATCAGAACAGAGACGCTCGAAGGCCGACTGACATAATCTGAGGTCAAGAGACACCGTGTGTGTCATGTAGAATGTTTAGACTTTGAGATTTTTCGCGTCTGCAAGTTAGCTAACTTTTTTAGAAATCTTTAAAACGCGAGTCTCGACCTGAAAGCCTGTATGTAAAATGTCGCTCGATGTTGCTTCAGTGTGGACGCAGCCTAATTCACTGAACCTAATTTCACCGCGTGCACAGAAACTCAAATTTCACGTGGCTCAACTTTCTTTCTTAATTCGATCGACTCAGGTGCTTGAGCGATGCTCTTTCGCTTTTCTTCGCAAGCGATATACAAGGATAGACGTACCAAATCGCAACGTATGAACGCGAAAACTTGTCCGTCTAGACGCGCAAGGGAGAATGATGATTATAAATTTATTATAAATGATGCATAAACCAATCGCGGCGTTGCTTAGTATGCAGGTAGAGTGGCTGCGCGGCACTTTCAGCATGTTGCATGCGGAAAAAAGATCTTCGTGGATGAGATCTTTTTTTCAAAACAGTTGCAAATTTTCAGGGTAATGTATTCATCGATCGATTCGAGTGCATCTTGCGTATCGCGGAGTTTTATGGAAAGCGCGCGGTGCTTTCCATTTGAATAGTTCAGGAATGAAAATATTAAAGGAATCATCCCCTCGATTTGAATATTTTATGAAAGCGGTACAACCGGACTTTGCTGGACATATTAAATGAAATAAAAATATGTGATATCAATGGCAAGAAATTAGATAAAGTGATTTCGGAAGATAGCGTGCGGATTAATGAAAACTAAATTATAGAAGGGTGAGAGTCGCGTCTCCCGGCGACACGATTTCAATTTCTTCGTTCTCGCGAAGGGTTAATGATCCAAGTAATAATTCGCGATCCCGTCAGTCGTTGATTAATCACGATTACGCGTCGCATGGCGACGTTAATTTCCCGTGTGCAGTCCGGCCGGTGGCGTTTTCTGGGCTTATTGTCAGCTTGCGTGTCTGACGCACGTGAACCGAGCTTTTGCATCCGTAACCACGTGCTGGACGCACGTGCGGTCCGCCGTGGATCACGTGCGAAGTAAAAGCGGCACTGATTGTTCGTTAGCCGCCTGATTAAACCCGATAATCTTGAGGAATTGTGTCAAGCTCGGTATCACGATGCCACGGAGATTAAAGAATTTATTCATCTCGTAAGGGTTGTTATCCCTTGCCTCCACCTGGCAGTGACGTTTCATCCTCGATAAGCAGAACTTCCATTGGTCTCCGAGCGCCATCATATAATTTTCCAAAACGATCTGAAATTATACAAACTGTTCCGTCTAAAATTATCAGAACAGAACTCGAATCTTTTTTTGTGGGTTGCATATTTTGTTTGTTACATTCTAAATGGATTTTATAGATTTTTAAAAGAATAGAAGGATTAGCGAATATTTTGCACAAAGATCCCTAGATTAGTTAAAGATATTTGCATAGACACTACGGTATTGATATTGAAACTACGGATGAACAAGGGAATATTATAATTCTTAGCAACAATAAACTGCGGGACAAATGTATCTCACTCCTTCATTGTCTTATAACTATAATTGTACCGTACAGACACAAAGGGAGAGTCTTGTTCTTTAGTACTTTCCAGTTTGTTTTTATTCGATATAGAAATCAGTTGGGAAATACAGCGATTTGCATATTTTTTTACTGTTGTTTTCACTTAACGAGATTATGTAAGGTCTTCCAACTTGATAAATAAGGAAAGTGTGCGACATTGGATAGGGAGAATCGAGTGGCTTACAGGAAACAGAAGATATACGCGCGTCAGAGTTCAATAAAAGGATTGTGTTAATTAGTTAATCGATCGTCTTCTGTGTAAACACAGGAGCAACCCGATAACGAATTAGTAACAATAATTTCCTATGCACGGAAAGTTGCAGAAATATTGATTTTCAACACGCGGACAGTCTCTGTTTACAATCGATGTGGTTGCTCTCCGAGTGCATTGTAAGTTCTCGTTGCGGTTTATCGATTTCCAGGCAGTATCTTTCGTTTCGATAAATTCTACCGGTCGTAAAATAACTTGCGGTCATAATTTCTCCCGGTAAATTCATTACGTTTGTATAATCAATTTATTCATGGTGTCTGTGCGGCCGACCGGTTCACGAAGGTTCTGATTACAGATTATAAAATAGCCTGCGCGCTGCATTATACCTGCGCGCAAATCGATGCCTTATACGTGTTCCGAAAAGTTATGTTGACGTGCTATATAAAACACCCTCGTATATTTCGCTTGGGAGTTCGTGGCCGATTAATTCTTCAAATTACATTTACGCTTTATGCGTTTCTATTTACGGTACGACTGCGCGCGTATAATGTTCGTTCTCGTAATTTTTCGAGAATTGGAAATGTAGTGTTCAAACACGTTTTGATATTTCGTTTTTAACGCAGTGAAGATCTTAAAAATTCTGTTTGTTCAAATTGATCCAAGAAATCACGAATGCGCTGTCCGGTCGTGACAGTTTCGACACGTTTGTCAAACAAATTTAATCGTTTTTGTAATTTGGATATGCGTGCAAATACACGCAAATATTTACGTTGACAGATCTCTCTTCTCACTGCTTTCGAAACAAGAGTGACGTATTGCTGAAGTTTTGGCATGTTCTTTGCACTATGAATCATAACAAGGAGTGATCGTGCCTATACATAATTAGTTATTACGATAGGATTATTAATAGTGTTGTCATAACTATTGTTTCATTGTATATTAGTCCTGTTTAGTGTTCGTTAAAATGCCCGAAGATTAGAAACGTCGTCTGATAATAATTATTTAATAATTCTGTATTATCAATTCGATGAATATTCAATGAATTTCTCTGGAAATCCACGATCAACGAAAATCTCCGAGCACAAGGGAATTAATGACGTGTGAAACGATCTCGTTCCGTTATTGTCGTCGAAATCGTAAGATTGTCAGTCGCCGAGCACTTTTATTTTCCCGTGGAACAATTAAGAAGGGCCGTTTTATCGTTGCGCGGTCTCTCTCTCTCTCTCCGCGATTGTTTTCCACGGAAAGTATAGCGACGACAGCTCTCAAAGGCCATGTTTGTTCCGGCTGACTCGATTGTTTGAAGACGATACGAAAGGTCGGGGTTTTACTAGAGACAAGGAGCCATCTTCCGCTCGGATAGCGACCGTTTTGGAGCAGCGAAGATAGGAGATGCAAATAATGTTAGGTATGTCACGTTTCGTGTTTCCTTCGGCTGGTATGCACCGTTGACTCGCGCTGCCAACTGGCCGTTGTTTATTTTATGATGTGAAACAGAAGATAAATTTTCGACCCCGACATTGTGATAAATCTGGACGCGATGATGCACATACGGTGCTACCGGCGACGTTTCTCTATATTTCCGTAATACACTGTTCAAATGCGCGCTTCGTGCTCGGATTTTTATATCATTTTTTTCTGAAATACATCTATTCTTCGATTCGTTTATTATACCTAAAGAACACAAGATTTTCATTTAATTGGAAGGGTTAAATAAATCATTTTTATACGGGCTATTTAATTCAAAAGTGGTTATATTACTTCATTCTTAAATACATGTATTCTTCGATTCGTTCATTATACAAAAGAACACAATATTTTAATGAAATTTGAGGGGTTAGTAAACTCATGTTTATGCGAGCTATTTAATTTAAAAGTTGTTGCGATCAATATTTCCAATATTTGCTTGGTTTAACATCTCGTCGTTAAACAATACAATTGTTTTATTTGTCTTTAATTTCTCATTGTCATTAAATAATACAGCAAAATGTAAAAGTACTGTGAAACATAATCGAAAAGGGTTACTATAGGATCGCCACAGTTTGCGCCTGAGCAATGGCAACCGGCTCGGCTCGCACGGCAGGCATGCGAGCCGGTTGCCTGCGCTTAGGGGATCATTTTTTAGCGCGATCTGGAATTTTTGCGAGCAATACGCGTCGGCCAATGTTCGTTTCGTTGGCCTCGAAATGCGGTCCGGCCGGCAATTCCGCTCAACGTGCAAACAAGGATCACTTCCGATTGCCGGCCATTAAATCCCTGCCACAATTTCACCCCTCGCGACCCACCGAATCGAGTTCCGCCCGCTACCCCCCGAAAAATCACAAATCTATTTACAGAAAATTGCCGATGAAACCTCGTCAAATAAAAACTCGCGCGATACAAGTGATTCGGTTAAATTGCGCCGATCGGACAGCAGAAACGGCTCCCCTTGTATTATATTTTCGGCTTGCCGATTCGAAACTCGCCCCGTGTCGTTTAATCCGTTTTTCCGGCGGGAGGGGCGCCAATTGACATCGTAGTTGCGCCGTTTCACCGTGAAATACGATAGATATAATAGAATTTATAGGGTAGTAAATATTATAATTCGGAGATCGTTGTTATTAGCCGCTGCATTAATCCGCATAATTATTTCAACGTCGCCGGTTCGCTCCCCTTCCGGGCCCTCCAACCCTTGTCGTACGAAATTTATATTAGGCTGTGTTATTGCCGACTATATATAACATTTAACAACCTGCACATGCATATCACACCTCGCACAATATATTAATTCATCGAACGGATTAATTGATTCGCAATTTTTTTCGTATCTTTTAAATATTCGTTAATTTTACTGCTTCACGCGATCATCCCTAAACGACAAGTGCGAAAACATTGTGCACGAATCGAGCGCGATCGATGTTAAAAAATCGATCGCGGCCTCCCATGGAGAACACCCGTGGAAAATAATTATTTTAAGTGGTCCGGTTAAGATTCGCAGAGGGTTGCGGCTGGCAGACCACCAGGAACAGATTCCGCGAGCGTGTATTCGCGCGTCGCGTCGGGTTATCCAGATTCGCCGGAAACGCGCGCAACTTCCGGATGCGGCACGGCGAAGGGTCGAGTTCCGGTTTCGCGGCGCGTAGAGCAACGCCCGGAATTACCGGCGCAATAACGATGCAACGGGTAAGCCTTACGGTCTAAAAAGAAACTAAGTCGACGTCTGGTTTGGCCAGCAGTCAAATGGCAGCCGTGCCACCATTCCCGCGGACTTTATTCCCGTCGATTCTCTGCCCGCGACCGTCTGCCTAAACGGCCTTCCTCGTGTCGCAACGAGTGCCGCGAGAGGTTTTCTTGCGAGAGGTCACGGTGAGAAATGAGTAGAGCGAAATTGAACTTCTGATGGGCTTAGAGAGTGCCCTTAGATGATCCTATTCTAGAACTGGAGAACTCAAATTAGACTTTCTTCGAAAATCAAGGTCTAGAAAATATTACTGAACCCTCTAGGATATGGGAGACACAAATCCAACTTTTCTAGGACCTGGGACCGACATTAGATGATCCTATTCTAGAACTGGAGGACTCAAATTAGACTTTCTTCGAAAATCAAAGTCTAGAAAATATTACTGAACCCTCTAGGACATGGGAGACACGAATCCAACTTTTCTAGGACCTGGGGACTGACACTAGGTGATCCTAGAAGAATTC
Organism: Lasioglossum morio; assembly: GCA_916610235.2. NCBI lineage: Eukaryota > Metazoa > Arthropoda > Insecta > Hymenoptera > Halictidae > Lasioglossum > Lasioglossum morio. Next base: position 957,713 of record OU744331.1, read on the forward strand.
GACATTCTTCGAAGATCAGGATCAGGGGACTACGAATGCAATCTTTCTAGAACCTGGAGACTGCCATTAGATGGTCCTAGAATTGGGAGACTCGATACAAACCTTCCTGAGAAAAAATATCGAGTGAACTCTCGTAGGACTTGAGGACTCAAATTAGACCTTATTTGTAGATCAGGATCACACAGGAGACTACGAACGCAATTTGTCTAGGACGTAGGGGCTGACGTTAGATGATCCTAGAATTCTGAGACTCGATGCAAACTATCCTGGAACGAAGCAGCGATCGAGTGAGTATCGCTGAGCTTCCTAGAATGTGGGAGACACGAACGTAACTTTTCTACTAATACTCGAGCAGAATCTTGGCTCATTAGAAGGACTACGGAACTATGCGACCTAATTGAATAAAACTCTATTAACCGGCGGCAACGCAAGCTCTGCGCACGTGTATTCAGGAGATATACATATCCACGCTAAATATGCGAAACTCGATGCAATAGGATCATCCGCAGACGCTCCAACAATTCAAGTCAGGTTCGAAGTATTTTCGGAACTGATTGCTGGAAGCGGATATTCGAGGATGCTCTTCCCATGATTGAGACTCTCCTTTGAGATTCAAGCGAACTCGATGTTGATAATCACGCCGGCCGAATTGCAAGCCGATGACGACGACAAGCCCACGCGAAAGAGTTCCCGAGGAATGATTCGTTCGTCCATTCACGGCGAGATCTTCGTGCCGATCCGTGAAGTATGTTATCCCGGGAAATGCTCGGGAAAAAAAGGGCTCGGAAAAACTAACGAGCAACCGCGTCGATCCGGAGTCCCTTTCACTCAAAGAACATCACACTTTTTCTGAATTACATCGGAGAGGACGTCTTCGCTTCGCTCGGACATTCTCGAACATTTTATGTTTGAACTCGTTTCTAGTGACGTACTTACAGCGTTACAGATTTTTCTTAAATTAATGATTTACTCACCGATAATGAAACGTGGTATTCGGAAAATAGAAAATTTTCTTTTAATCGAGTGATCCTTCAATTTTATCAATGCAGTACGCATCTTTCTGCAAAATAACAAATTCTCGAATAACCTATACTAATTTCTGTCAATTAAGTGAAAAATGATTTGTTGAATTAACAAGTTTTTACAAGTAACTCAGTTCAATTATTTGTTTTCGGATTTTTATTGAGAAAATTATTCGGCCTCTTTCAGATGCGTTTTAGTTATTAAAATATTAAGTTTATGCAGAAATGACCAGTTTGACAATATTTGACGGTAGAAGCTGGATAAATATATTCGTTCGCGAACGAAACAAGGGAACGTCAAATACACATATAAAGATAAATGTTTGTTAAATTCGTTTTCTCGACTTTTCGTATTTTTGTGCCGGCAAACGAGAAAAACGTGGCAGAACGGAAGGGTTGGAAACCCATGAGCTTTATGGGTTTGGTGTTTTTATCTCATCGCAATAATCGTTTACGTTTTTTTTTTCTCCGGCGACAAAACGTCCCACCCGAGCTCGCCGATAAAATAAGATTTTTGCTCCCTAGATTAACATATTAACGAGTTACGCGAAACAAACTTTCTGGCTCGGTTTTCCTCCCTTTGTTCGCTCCCTCCGGTGTTCCCATCGAAGGAGTCATAAACCGAAAGAACATTCGCCTCCATTATTTCCATTCGCTAAGAGAAAGAAACGAGAGAACACGCAGAACGCACGATTAAATCAGTTTTTAATTAAAAACGCATTCGCGGGAGATAAACAAATTAATTTCTCATCCCTCGGGGTGCGTATATATTTTACAATTTGTTCGAGTTACCGAATGCCTGGCTGACAATAGGACAATTTGCGAAACATTTTATTCGAATCCAATTATTATTTAATACAACGAAGCTGCTGTTTTAATTCCAATAAAATCTTCGCGCTAATCGCCTGCAACGAAAAAATTAATTATGAATCGAATTTTTCATTTATTCCGGTTCGTGACACCGATCTCGTGCATTACAAATTACAAATTACAAACAACGGTTCCTGATTTACACGATTGCAATATTCAACTTTATTTAAGTGCAACGACCGATCCACTTTATAAATGAAACAAGATTATACATTTACCGTCGACCTACATCGAATCTCTCGCTAAAGCTTTTGTCAACTCAGTTTTCGATTACAGCAACTTTTATAATTATTTTCCGAGGAAATAATCGACAAAATGGGAATAAACTTTCTTGGAATACGAAGAGAGGCGTCCTTAGACGACATTCAATTTTTTCAGTTCTATTAGTTTAATTTCATTTGAATATTTATTATAGCTTTGAAGATGTGAACGGCAATAAAATGACGCCTGTCTCCATTCGTGGCACGTTTTCTGCACAATTCAAACAAAATTGGAACCGTCGTGTCAAAGAAGTTCTCTTATCAATTGTATTTTATTTGAACTGTTACGATAAAATTTGGTTCGGCCGACCACTGTGCAAGTCACAAACGAAATTCCCCGTTTCCACGCAGAGGAGGATGAATTTAGGAGAATTTCAGAAAAATGAGAAAGGTAACGAGGCCGCAGTTCGTTTCCAGGGGTGTATTAGAACGTCCCAGCGACGCGTGGCGCTGATTTCCCCGAAAGAAATAATTTATCCGAGTCAAATCGCGCGGAACGGCGATTTATCTGTCCCGTGACGCGGACTTTCCGCGCCGGAAAAATATTACGTCGCTTATCGCGGTATTACTATATTGCCAGCGTGTACTATATCAGTACAGGTGACGCGTCACTGGGCCTCTTATATCATCTCCGTTCTTCCGACGACGCGAATATTCTCGCAGTCACGTCGGTCCGCGATTAATTAGGCGCCATGAATCAACCTCTCGCGGGAAACACGCCTAAAACAGCATCCCCTCTCCACGCGAGACTCGTTTTCAATTTCGCATTGTTGATCGGCGACGATTCGCATACTCGTTCCCTCATCCGTTCGTCCAATCCTATACAACATAAAATTGTCACATTAATTTTGCGGGGGGAAAAAGTCAACCCTTAAAAGGGATGGGACCAAGAACCACTGGAAAAAATATTGCTGTACAAAATGAAATATCCTATTAATGATACGTAGGATTTTGTGCAGTTATGACAAAAATGATAAAGGTATCATGATGATATAAAATATATATTGTATATGTTTTATATTATATAAAATATGTATATATAAATATATCAAGATGATAAGATGATATAAAAAGATTTGAAGAAACTCAATTATTTGTAACATTATTTGTTACGAATCGATGAATGCTACTCACCAGGTGATACCTGTTCGAATCAATCTAAAAATGATTCACTCAATAAAACATGATGTAACGAAAAGAAATTTGTAATATCTAAGCTGATTTGATTCGGAAATAAAGCGTCGTCGAAAAGAGTCGTCTCGTTTTCAGTGTCAGCAGAGGATATTGCGATAAAACAGTATCGTATTGTGGAATATTTTCAGAACACGTCAACGCCTTCGAAATTCAATAAGACCTAAAGACCTACATTGAACGTTGTCAACTAAAGCGATATGCCAATCGCATTACGGTGAATCATATCTAACGAGGTGGTACCATCGTCGCTCGACAACTGCGACTGCACTTCATTTTGTTTAAAAACAACGGATACGAAACTTTATTAATATTAGCCGTTTCCAAAGAAGGCGACTCGCAGAAACTAATTTTCCTCTGGGGAAACTCTCCGTTTTATTCTTGACACTTTTCTTGAAAAAGTTCATCGCGTCGACGAAGTTACAATATTTTCCAAATATCATACAATTTATCCTTCATTAATTTTTTACCTTCGTTCAACAACGTTTCAGGGAAATTGCCGGGCATTGTTAAAAGTTTTGCTGTAACAAAAAAATTAGTACAAGACGCACAACATCCTGTATACCTTCGATCAAAAGTATCTCTTTAAACAGAAAGTGTACTAAATGTCACAGAAGAAATTCCTAAAGACAAAGAAGCAGAGATAGAATTCCTCGTACACGTTCAACTTCGCACGACGATGCACTAATCATCTTCACCGATCAGCTCGGGTCGTAGTAACTTTCCGAAATGGCGAACCCTCGTCCGGGGTAGCGGGTCGGGGGTCGGTACGGGGGTGTCAGGATTTTTCAGCGAGCATGAACAGACAAAATCCGAAATTTTTCCAGGTTCGCTCGATAACGATTATCTTGGCGAAACGGCTTGCGAATTAAGCGAGGAGAGCGCGAGCGGATCCGGTCAGCTGACGGACGATTACTCAACGGTGTCGAAACTTTCCAACGGTGCCGAAAGCGAGACGGTAGCGAAGAAGGCGCGCGGGAAAGTCGTTGTCGCGGGTGGGTAAATAATCTGGCGACTGCGCAGATGCGTAGAGCGACCCGACTCGCGACCCTGTCCCGAACCTGACCCGAACTGGGTCCGGTCCGGTGCGGTCCGGTCCGACGACGTACGACTCGACCCGACTCGACCCGACTCGACCCGACTCGACCCGGCCCGAGGTTTCGTGTACAGTCCGCGCCGGCTCGCCTAGTCATTTCGTAGGAGCGATCGGCCGCGGACGTACTCGCACGAGAAACTCGGCCGGCACACGACGAGACGACCAGCCGTCCACCAACGGACCCACAAACAGAAAAACACCAAACCGGCTCTTCGACAGACGTAACAAGATGAAGGACATCCGGTCACAGGTGAGCTCTAGCTACCCACACACTGTCCCGCCGACCCCGTTACCGCGCAACAACCTAAAGTCAAGGCCCACGGCCGTCAACCGTCACCTGGCCACAGCTCTCCACGTGGAAACACCGAAACCGCGGAATCTTGACAGCTCAGACACACCGTCATCCCGGCTTTCTTGGACCCCGACCAACAAATTGCTCCCTCGCCATTCGCATTTTCGCGCGAAGCTTCTCTTGCGCTTCGGAATACATTTTCCTTTTAAATGCATCGAGAAAATCGCGGTGATCTTGATGTGTACATCAGCTGTACCAATTGAGTCACTCTCTCTCTTTCTCTCTTCGGGGTCTTGCCTGTTCCTAAAGAAACAATAAGGCCCGAAATTGCCACACATTGCAAATATGGGTAAGTGTAATTTAAGCGAGCACAAAGATTCAAAGTAGAGAAATAGTGGTACGGTGAATGCAATCTCTCTGCTTTTTATATGAAATTCTGGACGACGAAGAATTTCTAATCACTGCAACCACAAAATAAATAGTACAATGCGGTAGATTTTTATCTAGACAGATAAATACATTTTTTTGATTGGAAAGACTTTATGATTTTACATAAAAATCCGAGGTGTGTTCATTACGTTTCAATAGCACAGCAATGTGTTTTTAACATTTATGAAGAGTGTGTTTTTTACCAATACTGCAATGGAATTTTTCCGAATCCATTTTCCGCAGATAAGCTTGTGCAAATTCGTATTTTCATATAAAAATGTGCAGATTGTGTCCATTGTATTTGATAATTTTATCGTGTACTTTGGACGTTCGGGAATGTCCCTAAATATATTTTTAACAGCAGTAGTAAACTCATGGTTGGGGTCATTAAAATGTCTAATGACTTCAATAAAAGTAAATATTTAGGCCAGAACAACAAAGGAACGCTACAGACATGCATTTCACGTAATTTCTGTCTCTTTCCTCTGGAATTTTTAATTGAAAATATTTTTATATCGTCCTGTTGGAACACAACTACTGATTTTTCTATTATACGTTGACAAAATATCAGACTTCAATCGAAATGCAACTATTAATTTCTACTATATTCTCGAAGTCGGTTTAATTTCACTTCTCGTCTACGATCTCTTCTCACTTTTGAATAAATTTGCTGGTGCAAACCTTTGTGTGACAGTTGCAAATTGGCACCGCTTTGAATTCTCGACTTCAATTTAAATTCATCTATCATATTTAATTTCTACCGTATGCTGAGAACAATTTTCATTTCGCTTCCCATACTTTCTCGTTTCAGAACAATTTATAATACCAACATGAATAAATATCGTTAGAGTATAGACAATTGCACGATCTAAAAAAATGTTGTACTTCCTTGAAAGAATTTGTGAATCTTTTGGAGTAACTTTTTCCTTTGAAAAAATTACCGCGGCTTAGTGAAGGAGTAATTAACAAACAAACCGTGATTGGTCCGCGTTTGTCGTTAATAATTCCTCAACAAAGCCGCGGAGAACATTTTCGCAAAGGAAAAAGTTGTTCCAAAAGACCTCAAGAATCCTTTCAGGGAAATATACAATTTTTAGAACACCCTGTATGTATCTTCTGTGGCATTAAGTGTCCCTTAAAAAAATTGTTTATACATCGATTGATTGCCACCGAAAATACACGTATGGACACAGTCTTTTTAAACAATTTCTCCGATCGCGTTACACGGGGTAGTCCACTGTATCTTGTATTCAAACAATTTCATCGTGGACGTTGCAGGTATTGTAAAACAAAAAACAAAAAAACTCTCGTCGATTGATTTTTCAATGACTCTGTCGTGTATTTCTTTTTTTTCTTTTTTGTTTCGGTTGCGCGAAATATTTCAGCGAGCCAAATGATTGATCTTTTGGCGAGGCAATGTTTGATGAATATGGATCGTCCCGGATGAAAAACTGTATTTTTGTTACAATCCTATTGAAATACACTCGACGCGATCGCACTCGGAAAAGTGACTCTTCCCGTTCGCTGCCGCAAATAAAAGTCATAATTACCGCTGCACCCGAAACAGCTAATTTTCCAGATGACCTAATAAGATATGTATATAGACTCGAGTGTTGAACGGTTTATCTATCGCACGCTACATACGCGTTGGCAACCGGTGCATCGAGTTGCGGATGGTAAACAGTTCCGTTGTTATTCTAACTCTCGAATTTTCAGTCACCGAGATGTTTCATCAAACATGTTCCGAGCAACGTTTTATTTTATTTTTAAAGTATAGTCATTCGTTCGCGCTCGCAGAACATGATTCCGAACATTAATAAAGCAAAAACAACTTATGGATTAATTAATCCAATGAATCGCATTATTGCAAAATCATGTACTATTTATAATCGTATTGATTTTTTTCATTGAATCTTTACAAAATTATAAAATTGCAACTACGCAGTATTATGTGATAATACCATATCGATTGTACCATTATTATTACTTTTTTTTGTACATCTTTCTCTTTTTTTTTAAATTGTAAACACTCATGTAAAAGGGCTTCAGTCCGTCTATAATAAATAATAATAATAATTTCCGTTCGACGCCGTAATGCCATTAGTCACGGGAATTTCGCTGAAATTTCTTCGCGAGATATACCGATTTGTTAATTTATAAATCGAAACGGATTCTCATCGAATGTTTGCTCTATATTTACAAAGCCACGAGCAAATACAATGGTTGTTTAAAACGAGAAATTGAACGTCCGTACGACGAGATTCTCCATAAACGAAATTATAACGTGCAGATTTTTCTTTCTCGTCTTGCGATCCGTTTCAATATTTATTTGTATCAACGAACGCTCGAACGTTGCGATAAATAAATCGTTTTAACGTTTACTGATTCCTTTTTTTGTTGTCGGTACTGCGAAAATGTGCAATATCGCAGAGAATTAACTGCGGTACGGTAAAAGTGGAATAAAATTTTCGAAATGCTGATTAATTTAAAAAAAAAAAAATTCCCGATCGATACAGTAAATTGAGTCCTCTTATCGCGTGCATGGCGAAACATCGAAATATGCAGATAGAATTGAAACGTAAAAAATTTCACGGATTACCGCGTGCAGTTGTATTTTTAATAACGCTTAGTTAATGCGAATATGGATGTCGATATTCAAGTGTACACGATTAATTACAGTTTCGTTTCGAAGTGAATCGATCCAGTATTTTATAATGCGTTCGTATAGGATGATCAAATCGCTTGCCGTGGAAACGTTAATTACAAAATTTCTTACCTCGAGAGTCTTAAAATTGAATCAAATTATGGAATAATCTAGCTAAATTTAAAATCTTATGAGATTATATCGGTTCTCTGATAAACCGCCGATGCAACTTCACAGTCAAGTATACACTTATTTGTTCATAAATAACAACTCGGAAGTTATCTTTTCCAATCCGTGTTAACCGCTATCGAAGTTCGTTATCCTTGTTTCTCCGCGAAGGTTTAATAGTTTCTTTAAAAATAACAAAAATTTCGTTACATAATCGGGCTGTTTCCACTAGCGAAATGTTGATAGTTTAAAAATAACAGCTTGTATCAGAACATGTAATCATCTCATAAAATCTGCGTTCACCGCCACCAAAATATTCACGTTATTACTTAAAAATAACATCTCCTATCGAAAACTTTCTTACATAATTTGTTGCGTTCGCTGTAAAACTGTTTTGATACCTTTGTTTAAAAACAACAGCGAAATCCGCTCTTATCAAAGTATTTCTATGATTGTTTATAAGTGACATCTCGTGTCAAGGGTGGACTGAAAACGTTATATAATTTGTTCCTTCCACTATCGAAAATAGCAGCTTGTATCGACAGACAAACAAGCATCATTTTTTATACAATTAAATCAGATAGATAATCAGAATTTTTCATTTCTTTTGGTTCGGACTATTACTGCTTTCAAATGTTCCTTTCTATCGATCGTATATTTATTTATAAAAGATGTATTAATGTTCTCGACGCACTGGTTCGCTCAATTTTTACTTAGAAGCAATTCTGCAATTAATCAAATTCAAATTTCGACATTTCGATCTATGTTCAGATCAAGTTCAAGAAAATTAATAATTGCGTCTGTAAATTATTAAACAAAAAATTATTATATTAACTATTGATATCAGTTGATTAAATGAAATAATTTATTCACTTGCTTTATGAAATTACTGCTTTCACAGTGATCATTAAATAACTCCATTTTCTCTTTGCTTCAAAATGTTTTCGAAACATGCTCTGCAGAAATATATATATAACTCGTATAAATTCGATTAATTAAACTTGAAAAAAATCGCACGTGTACTCCGAATACCTGTGAACACACGTGAAAAATTCCAGTGGAAAAGGTTCGTTAGTTGTCCCGGAAGAAATCCCGAAAAACTCGTGGAAAACACGGCATCGAAAACCAGACTACCCCCTTAAACGATTCTCGGATCGATCGCGACGCTATATACGGTCTCGCTAAAAGCGAATCGCAGTCTCTCTCGAGCAGGTGACGAAATCAGAAACGAGAGACCAATGGACTGTTCACCGTTCGATGCCCGAGCATCGGTGTCGTCATCGAAGAAGACTGACATAATCGAGCCCGACCTCTCGATTCGTGAGGTCAGCATCCTACTGTCGTCGACCCAAACATGTTTATATAAACGGCCGGCCACGTTAATTGCCTTTGAATTGTCTCGAGAGGATCGTTTAATTAACACTAGAATCACCTAGTGGCTCGCAATCGGCCGCTTCGACTCCGTGTCTTAACAAATTGGTTTATTCGCGCGGACCACGCCGAGATCAAAGTCGATCGGAATCTCGGTAAATGCACCCTGCTCGTTTCCATCAGAAAATCCTCGGTTTGATAACTAAGAAAATTGATAGAGATCCTTCAAAGAATCGCTTAATTAACACTGCAACCGCCTGATGGATTAAAAAGGCTCGATTATTCGATTCGATTTTTCCAAATTCGATCAAGATTAAAGTGGCTCGATTCGAGTCCCAAGTTTGTTAATTTGATAACTGAATTAACTCTAGTGAACGTACTCTCGTGGCTTCTATTAGAAACTATCAGTTCATTTGTTTCATTAGAACCACGAGACGATGATAATCATAACCAGCTAATAAATTCTATTGTATACGCCTAGCGATGTTAATTGCCGTCAAACTATCTCAGGAGGATCGCTTAATTAATCGTGGAACCAGCTGATGGGTCACAATGGCCCAGTTCGATTTCATGTCTCGACGAATTGGTTTATTCATGCAAATAGCGAGATCAAAGTCAATCGAAATCTCGAAACAAGATGATTTGCCTCTTCGGTGCTTCTAGTTGTTCGTGCAGAATAAAAATTGTTCACAAAAATTGCATTACACCGACCAAGTAGAAATCAAATCCTGAATGCATCTTTTCTATAGTTTTCGCTCTTTCCACTGTGTCCATAAAATTCGCAGTCGGATGATCAACAACCACAATAAACAACCATAACGAAAACTTTCCATATTGACATTCTAATATCGATGGGCACTGACGTCACAGAGAAGTAGATAACGATAGAATCCATAAACAAGATATTATGCACAAGTGTTAATCACAAATAGTATTTGTCGAATTGAACACAGGTCAGACATCTTTTTTATCTTACAGAAGCATACATTGATAAAGTAGAAATTCACATAAGCATGGTCTAACAACAGATAGTAAAAGCCTGCAAACATTATTCGAATAAAGGATTATCTTTTAAATATGTTTCCCAGTATTAAAATAAAGATTCGTCCGATGAATTCTTGTCTTGTTGAAAGACTTTTCAATTCGCTGTGATATCCTAGCGATAAATCAGCGCTGGTTTACACTCGTTTATCGATATTGATATTTAAAACATGCCAATTATTTTCCCACGGGTTTCTTCCAGCGTCAATGATTCCATCGATTTGCGGAACACCGCAGAAATGATTATCGACTTACCAGGCCCCCGATTTCAGCAGCGACGTCAGCTGTCGTCCGGGACGCAACATATCGGCGATAACATTATCGCCATTTTATTTGCACCTCTATTAAGCAAAGTGTTACTAATTCGCTCATTATCTGCACGCGATCCGATCATGGTATTTTCAATATTTGCGATACCTGCGCGGATCACTGTCATTTTATCCCGTCGTTTTATTAACTGAAATTATCGACGGTCCGATTAGCATCTCATTAATTACACCGATATTTTCATACGACCGATATGTGTGCCGATATAATTCCGCGACACCGTTCTCCCCTTTATTCCGCGCGTTACACCGAACGAATTCGCAAAATCGTCCAACTTCCGAGCACGAAACATTCCGGTCGAACGATCCGCGACGATAACTTCCTCGAACTTCGATCGTCAAGCTGCGCCCACATCGAAGCAACAAAACGCAACTTTTTGTCATATGTATTCGAAAAAAGTCGTCGGTTTTACGCGAATGAAAGAGGGAGGTAACAAAAGATGAGAAAAAGTGATGTTTCTTCGGTATAAACGTAGATTGCAAACAACAAGCGTCAGATAGGCGTTTCATTCTTTCTTTAATAATTTTAACAAATTCAAATTAGTATATCCGTATCGTAATTAAAATGAGACTGGAATTGTTTGAATCTTTGCTACTGTTTTAAATTACATCTACTAATTTCATCATTCATAATCAGAAATGCATAAAGTCCGCAGTCTAGTAAAACACTTCTACGAACAATAATCAATTACATCGATCGCAAATATTTAGAAGTTTTCGATCAATTCTAATCAAATAGCTATTTTGTATAATAACCTTTTGATAAAGATTCAAACTAGAACCGAAACGTTAGGCATATTTGCAAAATGTCTATTCGATTAAAAATTGATCGAAACGGTTGCGCCGAAAGCATTAATTTAAAACTTCTACGAACGTTCGAAACAGCGAAATTTGATTTATTTTCGTCCATTGTGAACGCACCGTGCGTGGCGCCGATAACGCGTTGTCGTTGGATCAAACTGGCGAATAGATTTTCGATGGTCAAGGACCGGGAAGGGAGGGCAAGGCGAACGAAAGCGAGAGACGTCCGACATCGTTTTCGAAAGAAGACTCCCGCGATACAAAGCTGGTCGAAGAGGATGCAAGCAATCGGGTACACGTGGTCCAACCCTGGTCCATCTTTTCGACAGTGTCGGCGGCCGGCGTGGCATCGTCGTTCCATTTTTAGATTCCGGTTTAGGTGACGATTAGAAGGCCAAGGGAGGCCAACGCACATTATCTATGCATTCGGACGCGACAAAAAGTCGCCTCGAACTCTCCCACGCAATCTTAAAATAAACGCGCCCCTGCGACGAGGAAACGGAAGAATTTCATTTCTTTTTACGGGGAACGGCACGTGGGAATCGCGCGATAGCTGACCGAACGCTTATGCTCTGTGCTCTTTTTTTATATTCTTCGATTCGTTTATTCGGAAATATTCGGAAATTTCACAAGGAATTCGCAGAAAAATATCTAGTCAATTTTTATTTAGAGTTTATTAAAAGAAACTATTAGGACATTGATGTAGATCACCATAAATTTTCTTTTTATTTTATAGAAGATTAGTATTAAGAAATTGAAGGAAAAGAATTTGTTTGTACGTTAGTTTCGGCAACGAAAGAATGAAGGCACAGGATGTATTTCTTGAATGCATCCTTGGATTCTTTTACAATCTATATTTGATACGAAACTAATTAAATTTCAATTCTTTCGAGCCTTAATTGAAGAAGTTTGTCCCGCACAACAGGTATAGAAACCAACCCGATACCATGGAGGAGAAGTAACTTTTAATAAACCGAAAGAAGTTCAATATTTCTGAAAACTTACCTTCGACTCGGAAGGAAACTGTTGATCACGGTTTATTTGTGGGAACAATCGAGTGTTCTTTAATGTGGATCAGAGCTACCTATTGCATCCAAGTAAAAACAACGTTCCCGTTCTTTTTTTTGTGAACCAAGATAACGACAATTCTAACCACGATTGTTTGTTTTCTGCGAGAGTAATATTGCACTTTTTTAATGTATTAATTGTTGTACGTACTAGTCTTGCATGATTGTTTACCAAATCGGCATTAATTATCCTGATTCTTTGTACATGTTGTTGAAATTTTTTCGGTTCCATCTTCTTCTATCTTCTATCTATATAAATAATAATTAAATGTTGTTCGTTATAATATTAATCAAAAAATGTTCGTAATAATCCGAATAAGGTTTTTAGAGAAGAACAGTGCTTGTTTCGATGGGATTTTTCTCATTTTTACTTTGTTTACACATTTCCAATAGCGTTTCACTAATTCACAAAACGAACACAAACGAAATTGAAATTTCGACAGAACAACGTTTGTCGTGTCAGCTAGTTTATTATAAAACACAGTTAACATTGTTAAAATGCTAAGAACTAAAACCCTATTTAATATTCTACATATTATATAATTATCCAATGATTACTTTAAAAATTCAGCGAACACAAGGCGCTATTAGATAGAATTCGGCTGACGCGTCTGATCATGGTCAACCGATTCTACTTACTCCGAACACTAAAGCAGTCCAGAACAAGTTGTGGCTGAAAACAAATGAATTTTTCGAAATTAGTGAAGCAGATTCGGTCCTTAATCCTCGTACGAAAATGTCGAACCTCGGAAAAGCTTAATATTGCATTCCCGTGTCCCTTGAAACATTTGCAATTACGATGCAGCATCGAGGAGCAATTAAAATGACGCGTGCTTTCCACCGGGAAAGATTAATACGCGTATTCTGTGCACTACACAGGGCTCTTCATTAAAAGTTCCCTCTCCTATGTTCGTAGCTCGCGTTCAAACACTTACGGCGGCCCCCTCTCCGCATCTCCACCCTTGTTCCTCTTTTATTCACGCGAACATATAAAAATCCACTTGAGAGAACGGAACAATGCGTTGCAACCCGATCTACGCTGCAGTCTTTCCGCCAGCCTCTCTCTCTCTCTCTCTCTCTCTCCTCCCCAGATGCAAATTTTCATGTAACGAGAGCGAAGTCGGACGCCGCGCGGTGATTCGAGACACTTTTTTATTGAAACAATCCAGCGCACGCTTTGTAATAAACGAAATTAAAACGAGAAAGGCGCGCGCGTGGCTCGTTGTGTTCGCGCCATTGTTCCTGCGAATATTTATCGGCGATTCGGACAAACTTTTGATTACTCGAGATATTCACTCGCGCAACGTATCGCCCGGATATACGCAGTGGATCCTTTCCCCATATAGATCATACTCGAATCGTTATTCGCTCCTCGACGAGATATCGATCAATTTTTTCCTGTAGTTTCAATCTTGCACCTGCTGGACATGAAATTTCTTTAATACACGTTGTACACCACACAATTGAACATATTCGTGGTTTTTCTAAAATGTTCATACCGAAGTCACGATACTTCTTTTTTTATTGCGATCTTCTACGGTGTTATTGTACTTGAAAATCTCGTAAATGTAACTTTACAATCTCAATAATCGTAAATAGAAAAGTCAGGTGTTGAGAGAACCCCCGAATAGTGTGAAACGAGATCTGACTCGGTGATCTGGTCGGAACGGATCGACGACCGGCAGTTCGTTCGCTGAATAAGCAAGTATCCGAAGGAGGAAGAGTCGGAGGAACGTAGATTATCGTGAGGCCATAGATCAGTGCGCGGAACATTTCGATAATTTATCACCGAGTCCCTGTCCTTAGTAAACAGTGTTCGACTAAAAATACAGAGCGTCCTAGTCTTGCAGTGATCTCGCCGATCGCCCCCAGGGGTGTCGAGCCTCTTTCGTTTTTCTTCGGCTGGAATTCGTGCTCCGATTTTCGGGGTTACTCGGCCACCTCGCCAGAAATATCCATTCTATTTTTCTAATCGGAACATTTCGAATTGAACACGTAATTTGACGAATTTCTGATTCCACCAAAATTAACTGACTTCAGGCCGCCTCGTCATTTTCTTTCTTAGATTTTCCACGAAATCATGATTACGTCGTTGGTCTTCGTGGATCGTTCCATTTTAATCTGAAGAAACTAGTCGATTATTTACTGCAACACCACAAAATAGTTCAAACCTTTTTCAAAAGTAAATTGCGTGTAAAAAAAAAACAAAAAATATATATCTGGATGGATTGAAAATGAAGAAAATATTAATACATACTTGCTATTAACATTACTTGTGTAATTTAAACATTGGGAAACGTTAGACATTATTGCAAAATATATATCAAATAAAATTAATTTGAAAATGATTAAATATGTTGGGATCTAAGCAATTACTAAATATTTCAATATTGCACGAGGAGTCATATTTTCATATCCATAAAACGAGAAAAATCATATAGAATGGAATTATTCTAGGTTGGAAGAAATGTTTAATGTTCGCGATAAAATGCCTCCGAGCGCAAAGGGTTAAAACAAACTGTAAATGTGTAGGTAACTGCTGTATGTTGCAATCGATATTTATATTTCGCATAAAAATCCGAGATCTAATGATTATCCTATTAGTCTTTCGTGATTTCCAACGAAGCGATTAACTGTGCTCGTCATTCTGCCCCCTTAAAAGTTGCATCGTCCCGACAGAGTCGTTCGCAGCTACGCAACATTTCACTGGAGTTACGGTTGCGCGACAGACAAGCCGATAACAGCCAGCGATTAAACGACAAGCAGCGAAATAATTGAGAAGCCTTAGTCGCGTTATTTGTCGCGATTAAAGATTTTATTGTTGTCCGAGATAGTGCTCGGTCTCTCGCGAAAGAACAATCGGTCTGGTCGTTACTTTCTTCTAACGAGCACGTGAAACCCGGTCTCGCGGACCCATGAAAACGCGAAAGACTGCACCGTGTCCATTCACGAAGAAGAATGAACGCCTTTCTATTCTCGACTGGCCGATTCACGCTCGCTCACCTGACTCATCCACGAATATCGGGAAAATCTTTTAAAGAATTCTCTGTATACACTGCCCACGGAACAATTGGATTCATATGTAGGACGGCTTTCAGAAAAACTGTTCAATCGAATTAACCGGACTGTCGAAATACTCCCCAAAATTTCATTTCCTTCTTTTCCGTGTTACTAATGCACTTGTAAACGTTCTTATCCTACTCTACTAGCCCTTTTATCAAATACCAACTCTCAATTTCTTCTGGTAACTCCTTCGATACCTTCGTTGACAAGAAACGAAATTATCCTACATTTTTATATTCTCGTATGATCACAGATTTATTTATGTTCGAGGTATAAAAAACGCTCTGAAACGTTACGTGTAAACTCCAGAATTTTATGCATTTGTTGCGATATGATATTTCACTTTCGATTACTGAAATGATCGAGAAAAGGTTAATAAAAAGTTCTTGTTTAAAGTAAAATACAGAAAAAGGTAAAAAGCTTTCTATATTAAACAGACACTTATTACGCAGAAATGATTGCAGAATAAAATAAACATTGTATGCCTAAATCGCAAGACACGGAAACCGTGTCTTGTAAATCGTTAATTTCCTTCTTCGAATTTAATCTCCACAGCGGTACAACTCTGGCCTAATGGCGTCATAAGCAGAAGGGGCTAAACGTTTCTATAATGCTTCGTGTTTTCGTTTATTTCGGTACTAGTGACCACACGCGTCTCTTTCCACCCACCTGTCGAACGATTACGCGCCTATTTTCGTGCACGAAACTGTGCAGAACACATTTTCACTGAACTCGATCGACATGCAAGTAAGAGTTTGATTCCGGTCCTCGACTTCCGGTCCCGTGACACGATTACTCCGCTTTCTTGGGACGTTTTTTTCTCTTTCTCGCCGTGCTTCGTTCCTGCAGCAAGAAGATTGACGAGCGCGTAAATTTTAAAGAAGCAATTAATGCCGAAACAATGCAGCCAAATAAATAGATTAACAGCGAGGGTTCTTCGGCGGACATAAACTCGGCCAACAGCAGACGAGGTTCCGAATCAGCGTGAATAATTTAAACGAGTTGGAGCCAAGTAGAATCTAATGTACAGTAGGGCTCAATTTATTTATAACTGGATTCATTATATTTTATTGCATTCGGTAGGTACTCCTTCAGGAAACGAATACAAATCTTGTCGTTTGCCAATGACTTTTAAAGAAGGGCTGAGGAAAAATGTATTACGATTTCGATGGAACAGTAACTTTCCTATTAGTATTCTGGTGTTTGCATTCTTAACCCTAGCACCTATTTTACCACGTTTTTATTATCCCGCTTTCTTGTTTGTTCGGTATAAATCTTGCAATTGATTTGATTCGTAGCTCAGAACTGGATGGCACACAATATTAAAAATTTTTTTTTAATGTCTATCCGTTTAGGAGAAATAACAATTAAATATTTACCATTTCATCCCCCCGTGAAACGCTACGTCAACGCGTTCAGCGATCCCCACTCCGCGCAACAATGCTATCTAATTTACTATGCGTGCGCACTCTGACTCATCCCCACTTCACGGACCCACTTCGTCCCGACGGAGCTCAGTATATGATGGTATATGATAGTACGTCATCGCGATAACATCGGTAGTAAATCATCGATTTGTTTATCAAGTGAAAAAACCGTTACGTCGCGGTCGCAATAGTGTCTGAGATTTAGTACATGTCTCTGTTATAATTTCATAACGTGGTAAAAATGTTAAAAATCGATTGAAAACTTTCACATACACTAGACTAAAAAGCAGAAACAAATTATATAAATAAATTTTTAATAAATACCACGTTTTTTAAAAACGTACTAAAAAGTATAAAATAATGTTTCCCAGTTCCATACAGATTTCCAACCCCCCCCCCCCCCCCCCGTACTGATAGTGCTAAAAATGTGTGTAATTGTGAATAAAAAACGTGGGGCGCAAGATAATAGTAAGGAGTGTGGAGGGTAGCTGTCGTAAAGAAAACTCACACAAAAGTACATATCATTTGCGGAGCAATTAAATTTTTAGTGATTTGGGTGAACTACTCGTGCATCAATTATCTATTGCATGTGCCCCACGTTTTTTGTTTTGATTATATACCTGGTTGGTACTCTCTCCACCTCTTTTCTTTCTTCGTAACCCCAAATCTCCACTGCATACATTAAAACCCCTAAAACTAGTGCGTGAAACAGGTTTAAATTTCTCACCCTTTCCTTAACATGTTTCGTTATCCCCCCCGTCTCTCTGTACAATTACTCCTAAATACTGTCTTCTCTCTGTTTCTTTACCGAATTCCATTATAACTTTCCTATTACTGTATTTAATAAAATAGTGCAAAGTGTAATAATGCACTCGTACATTCTCCGAGGAATTTTCTTCGCCATTGTGTCAATTCGACGCCAGGGCACAATGAAATTGTTAAGCGGTGGGAGGGATGAGAGCCAATAGAGCCTTTACTTTTCGAGAACCGGGTACTCGAGCTATACTAACGACCAGCCAGAAAGATTTACTATCGGGCATAACCGTTCCTCACTGTATCCTTATCTATCGCGTTTAACGATCGTCATGAACGACGCGACGAAAAATTGGACTTCATCGTGCAGTAAATACAAACGTGCAACCAACGCCCACGCCGACAGAAAATATTAAGGGGGAAAAGAGTAACGAACAGAGAAACTCATTCTTAAGCTATTTCTTAGAAAATAAAGACTATTAACACGATTTCCAATAATTCAGCTGTACCAAAAGAAAGCATACAAAATTTTTTTTTACATTATGAGACGACGCTATTGAGGGTGATTTATTTTTACAGTTCACAATAAAACTTTCTGTTGCTATTGAAGGTTCCATTAACACATTACCGACCGGTTATTATTGTATAATTTGGAAATATCTATGGTACATGGCTAAACACGTTTTAATGGAACTTTAAGGAACTAACAAGTCATCCTCAATAACGTCATCTAATAATTTCATTTAAGATTGCAATGTAAAAGAAAATTTCTATGCTTTCTTTTGATACAGCACAATTATTGAGAATCCTATTAATAGGCTTCCGGTAGGTAAAGTGTTAAAATTATGGGATAATCACCTGTCACCAATTTATTAAAATATGATCTTTCTTCTAAAGATATATTTACAATTACGAAAGAAACCACTGTTTAGAGAGTGGATAGAAAGAGAGGAGAAGATTGAAGACGATAAATGTCGAGTTTTCCATAACAATGGAATATAAACGTTTGGCCTGTTTACAGCTGGACATGTACGACGTGTTCGCTAAATATACCACGTGCTCGGCACATTTTTCCAAACACGTAGGTAGCAGCGTTCGTTGCAATCCGACTAGAACCTGTTCTGCCACGTTCTTTTCCAACTGCAAGGACGGCCGACGCTGGCTTCCGCGATCCATCCGTGTGTAATTACTAGACCGCGGATCTTAATGCGAAATAACAGTTTTCTATATCGGTTATAGCAACGTGAAGTTAAATATAGACGTGTTTCTTCTTTCGAGTCTCACCCGTCCCTGGTTTTCGCAAACTGATTTGTCTTTCGGTATTACATTGACGAAAAAATGAGAAACCAATGGGATGGAAAGTTAAATAATTATTAGGATGTGAATTTCGATTGTCCTTCCTCAGCGTTCACGTTGAAAGATTATTAGTTTATTAAACTGATGGTCCATATATATGGACTTCTAGATCTCTAGATCTAGAAGAAGAATGCGCTCGAGAAAAAAATTGTTTTATTTTCTCTACCTTCTTTTGCATTGAAAAAACTAGCACGATGTATACACAACAAACAAGGTGACTCTCATATTACGTTCTAAAACGAAATCTTGTTTATTTCGCTCCAGCGGACACGTGGCGCGGTATAACGTCTCCGATTTACCTGGCGAAATTTCAATTGAACGACTTATCGGTACGCTGGAAAGAGGGAGTAAAAATGACTCAAAATAGGGTAGTAAACACGTTTTAAGAAGACGAAAGACAGGGAACGATATTAGACATTATTGTCCGAGTTCATTTATTACTCGTTTTTGAATTCTTCAACTTCCAAAGACAAATTGTCCAAGTCAATTGCGAGAAACTCTTTCAGTCAATGTACTTTGAATCGATAGTAAATAAGGTTTAAATTAATTACGTCTGTGCACGTACACTTATAATATACAAACTAGTCTGATGAAAGAGTTTTGTCTGACGCAGTATGAGAGAGATGGCTTCGTCGTCCTGGAGGATTTCTTCAAACCGGAAGAGGTCGAAGAAATGAAAGCCGCAGTCGGGGAGTTCCCCAAACACATGCCGCCGGAAAACGAGCGATTCATGTTCAACACGGATACGTCGAAACAGGTACGAACAAAATTCTTTCGTATCGCCATTGTCAATAGCTCGAGCTTGAAATTAAAACTAATAATCGTTTCAGACTAATGACACTTATTTTCTGGAAAGCGCTAACACAGTTAGAATGTTCTACGAAATGGACACGTTGAACAGCGAGGGCAAGTTGCAGGTGGAACCTGAAGTAGCTTTGCACAAGGTAACGAGAACGTTGCAACCCTTCGATCTTCAACTACCAATATCAGTTCGATATTAATTAATTTGATATTTAATATTGATTTGTAACAAAAACAGGTCGGTCACGCGGTGCATTGGCTCCATCCTACGTTCAAGAAATACTCGTTCGACGAAAGGATAAAGGAACTGATGTTCCAACTGGATTACAAAGAGCCAGCCATTTGCCAATCCATGATCCTTTACAAGAACCCGTGCACTGGCACGCAAAGTAAGGGATGATTTACCAGACGAACGTATTCCTTGCATTTTCTTTTGTACAAATAGTACACATATCAGTAGACTGTGGATCTGTATGCAGAATAACAATTTTCTGCATCGATTGCAAGAAATATTAACTAAATTAAACTTGTTACTACTTCCCTTAACGATTGTAATAGTGAAGAAATGCTATATTAATGACATCTTTGAGTTAAAAAATGTTCCATTTCATCTGCTCAATTTTGCTATAAACGCATTAGGATCCGCAGTCTACATATCACGATTATAACGAACGAGACTTTTGTTACAGGATCCATGCACCAAGACGCTTCGTACTTGTATACGGAGCCGGTCTCGGTGGTCGGTATCTGGATCGCTCTGGACGACGCTACTCAGGAGAACGGTTGCCTATGGTTTGCGCCAGGATCCCATAAGAGCGGTGTCCACCGTCGTTTCATGAGGAACAAGGACCCGGACTCGAAGGACCTGTTGATATACGACGGAGGGCTGCCGTGCTACCAGCTGAGCAGCTTCCGGCCAGTGCCAGCGAAGAAGGGTACATGCGTCGTGATTCACGGACAGGTGGTGCATTTCTCGAACCCGAACAAAAGCAGTAAGCCGCGGAACGCGTACACTTTCCACATAATCGAAACGCAGGACACAGTCTACGCGAAGGATAACTGGCTGCAACCACCACCGGAAGGATTCCCGAAACTGTACAGAAATTGAACGCGTATATAAATATCATGGGGATACAACGATACAACACCGCTTGTTACTGTGGCCTTTGGCCGTTTTTATTTTATTATACCACATTATACAAAAGTTATTTCTTGTTATAGAATTGTTAATAAAAAAAAAAACAAACTGTTGAATACACCGTCGTCTCATCACATTTTTGTCTTTTGTTAGGTCATGTACACGGTTCAACCAAACAGTGTTATGTACACCCGTGATAAAGATGTTATTTCTAACGAAACATTTATGTATGTATATATATACATAGTCATACTAATATACTTTTTTAAGATGCGGTAAAATTCAACAATACTCTTTCATCTGCTTTATACATAGTGCACTGTTATGTACATCTGAAACTTGCTAATCTACAGAAATGTGTGCTGATGTCCTGTATCTGGCGTAAACCCGTTTTCAGCATCTCCTCCTTCAGCTTCACGCAACAGTATACGTCCAAGGGCGACAGATCTTCGTCAGGTAACTTTATTGGTATAGGCAAATATTCCGGAAGGAACGTTACCAATGCTTGATGCAGACCATTCAACGACCGATAATCGGCACAAGAATCGTTCACGTGTTCCAGAACACTGTAATGAAACGTTCGCTTGTATAATAGCACGCGGTTAAAGAAGTTTTCGAGTAGTTATCTTTTTCAGTAACGTACGCGCTTAGGGTGTGCAACAATCGGTTTACATTTGCTGCGAGCTCCGGCTGTATTTGCTTGATAGAGATCGGGGATGGAGGTGGGTTTGGAACATTGAAGTGAAAACTGCATGGCATTTGTACCATATTGGCTGCCAGTCCGCTGTACACAGAAACCATGAACATTAATTCTCTATGTAAAGGATAATGTTATTCTGTTATGTAAACGGTAAAACTTGCCACATGTCGCGAGCGAATGTGTATGCTGCCTCAAAATACTGGAAAGCTTTCTGCGCCCTCATTTCCTGAGCCCGTACATCGTCTTCGAATCCAATCACGTCCCGCAACCTTTGTTCGTTTAGCTGATTCTCGTAAGTACGGCATTGTTGCTTCAACTCCTACAAATATCACATTATAAACAATATCTTATCTTGAATTGGTTCGGTTTCAAGTTCACGAAACACAGTTTGTATTAATTACATCAATCCTCTGGTAGACACGTATGATTAATTCAGGATGTTTATCTACATTAACCATCTGAGACAATTCGCTGCATTTGTTTAGGATACAAATGACTTCTGTTATCGTTCTGTCGCCTAAGGAAGATGCATTTTTATGATGGATTCAGTTTGTTCGTTTTCTATCCTATAATATTGCTTCAATAAAGATAGGATTTTACCAGACAATTCTCTAAATGTTTGTAGCAGCTCCTTTAGAATAATTTCCGCTTTCCTCAGAAATGAATCGCTCACAGCAGCTATCCAATGTTTTATGGCGCACTGTAAAACAGTTACAACTGTCCATGGAGGTCTTATGATAACGTGTCTCTCCCAAGAGTCTCCGTATAATGCATGCATCTCGTGGCTAACTATCTGTAATTAAAATACTTTGTAAATAATACAGTATCCCTTGTTTTACTGTGTACTAATCATACATATGTTCTCGTATGATATACTTGCCATGGTTAAAAACTCTTTCATAGTAATTTTCACATCGTTAAATATTTCGTTTGGTATGTGACGTTCCTTATTTAAAATCGAAGCACGTTGTAAGCTCGATCTATCCTTACTTTGTTCACTCAAACTGTTCGTACAGTTCGTCGCATTAAGGTAATCAATTTTCTCAAGAGGATCATTCCTTCCAAGCGTTGCTACGTCGTAAATCATTGCTTTATTGCAAAGATTAATATCGTACGACATCAACACCTACGTTCAGACAGAACAATTAGAATTGTAACTACACTAAACTAGAATTTATACTGTTGCACGATTAAGTACGTACTACAGATTTTTCCAATTCACGAATTTGTAAACACGTTTGTAATATCTCATCATCTGGACAATCAATAAAAAATTTCGTTTTATTTCTTGAGGCATCCTCCCGCGTTTGTCCAATAACATATGGATGTTTAGAAGAAAACAATTGATTAATGTAATTGATAGCTTTCCTTGCTTTCGCGGACAGTATTGCTGATTTGGTTTTACCATTGTTATCTTTAATGTAATCGAGTTCCTGTTGAAAAAAAAAGATTAATTATACAGTTTTCAGAAGAAGTATATCGCAAAGTGTTATTTAATATACAGCTTACACGTATAACAGTCCATGGAATTACAATGAACGGATGATCAAACGTCTTGAACACCGTTTCTTTCGCTACATCAATTGCACTAATGTTTGATAAAAACACATTTGTATCGACAACGATGTACAGCTGTTTTTTCTCTCGTTGTCCCGATACTAGTGGATGATTTAAACTGTGATTCGGTACACTGCACGACACATCTGTACTGTTTACTGCGCAAAGCTGTGTTCTAACAGCTTGGACCTATATGGTATATACAAAAAGAATCTTAGATCATGTTATACAAATGTGCAAAATGTTTACTAAAATATATGACATTACCTCATACGTAATCTTTTCATCTTCCAATGGCTCCCAATCCATCTCCTCATAAAATGAATCGTTGGATCGTTTCACTAAATCATCCACTGTTGTCACAGTTTCCACAGACAATATTTTCGGTTTTTCAGCAGTAGAAGCTTTATTTACTAGAATCTTATCTTTGGAAACTTTGTCCTTTAAACGCGTTAATCTAACTTCTATATTTTTGTAAATGCTTGGTAATTTGTCCCCTACAACTATAGTACACCAAATAAAAAACAAATTCATAATGCAGACAAGATAATAAGTAGACTGTGGATCTTTATGCATTTATGGCTACTGAGAATTTCCAAGAAATGCCAGAATATATCTTTCAACAGAATTTAATCAAATTTTGATATATTTCAGATCTACAAAAGCTACTGTCACTGGAAATAGTATTTTATTTAGTTACCCTTTCTTAAAAATTGTCTCGAAAAATTGCATAAATTTCCACAATCTAATAATTAAGAGTATTACTGTGTTTCTCTGTCAAAGGGGAACTCTGCGATATATCAATAACACTACCAGAATTTTCGGTAATACTATTTTCCAGTGTCAAGCTTCTCCTCAATTGCTCCATACGTTCTTTTCCCATATTCTTTCTCAATGATTTTCGACTTCTTTTAGTGGCTGGTGTCGCAAGTAAACTTGGGTCACATGTTTTCCTTCTTGGGTCACTTTTCTCTGCAATTTTAATACTACATAAGTATAATATTTACACTTTCACGATAGTAATTAATTCATAACATGAACATTGTCCAAGTTTTGTTACAAATAGATGAAAATACCTTTATTTCTTAATCGTTGTTTAACTGGAAGTGTTTCAGGGATTGTACTATTATCCCTACCGTCTTCGGATTTCCGTGTTTTAGATTTCTTTTTTTGCTTCTTCTGTTTTAGTTTTTGAAATATCACTTGCATTTCTGGTGTATAATTCGTCATTGAACTTTCATTACTCTCTGACGGAGACGACATTGAGGTACATTCTTTACTTGGTGGTGTTGACAATTTTGTACTATCTTTTGAAGTTTTTGGGCTTTGTGTTTTAGACACTATTTCCTTTCCTTTTTTCGCGAGTATCTTCTCACGAATAGCCCGCATCTGTGGGGTTTCTTTCTCTTCGTTGCTTGTCTCCGTTGATGGTTTGAGAGATCTTCGAGCAACCAGTTTCTTTCGTGTTTTATTCTCTGTTTCTGGTACATCGCGTTCAGGTGTGGTAGGCTGAACACTTTTACGTCTCCTGTTCGTTTCTTCCGATTTCTTTCCGGTCTAAAATTAAGCGTAGAAACTTTGTAAGGTTGGAATGTGAACACGTGTTATAAAACACAATAATTTCAAATTAATTACGTAAATAATTAGGAAATCGTCGCTACCTGTTCCAACTGCTGTTCCGTCGGTTCCTCCCAAGAAGACTTATTTGTTTTAACGTTGAAATAGTACACTCGATCCGGATGTGTTTTCGAATTGAGGACAATCCAATTTTTTGGCAACTTCTGCTTCATCATTTTAAAAATCCTTTCCAGCTACACCGCAATTCGATTCAAATACACAAAATATGACCCCGTTACTACGCGTCATCACTATTCACATGTCACACTCTCTGAAATAAACATAGTGTCATCACAAACAAAACGTTTCTCTTATCGAGTGTTCCGAAACTTCAAATTTCAGCACAGAAACTGTTTCTATAAACAGTTCATTTACCTGTTACGTATATATACGACTTATCTATCAAAGTTTTATATTTACCTTTGTTTATGTTTTTAGATGTGCTAAAATCAGTATACAGACCAAATAAAAAAGGTGTTGGACTCAGTGGTGAGATATTGTGCAAGGTTTCTCGTACATGCACGTATAAAGCAGTAACGTATCTATTTTATGATGACAAGGTAGTGGAACCCTGAGGCAGTTATGTATATCGGCAGAAAAGTGTCGATATTTTACGGGGTGCTCAAGGTACCACGTTCTATCGAGAATTTTACTTTACTGAGGACTAAAATCTCCGCGAGAAAGTTCTAGGGAATTTGAAACATTGTTTCCTACCACACGTGAACAACGTGTTCAAATATTGCCGCGTTTTTTCGTTCGCAACCACTACTAAATAAATCGTCTCTGAAACTTTTTCACGTACAGTCTCGTCTTGCTGCTTCGTCGAGTGGTCCGGAAAAGGAAATTGAAGGGAAAACTTGAAGAAAAACGGCAATATTGTCTATATATATGATAAGTCCAAGGACACCTAGGTTCGAGACACGAACATTACAGGTATTGACAAGAGTTTCGTTTCTAAATAGTACACTCCGCGCCCTTGCTGTGGAAACACAGTCCGATGGGTTTTTGTCTTTCCAGTTTTTCGCTATTGTTATAGAAATTCATTTACATTCTGTCTTCAGTAACCGTTGTAAGAAAAAACACGATTGTATCAGCACAGATAATCGTAAGCCAAACTACTAAATAGTATACCAGCGTGAAACGCTAACGTTTCCCTTTTGCATATACATACTACTGCATGAGCGATGGAAACTGAAAACAAACCAGAAAAACCACCAATGTACCGAATAGTGAATAACAATAGCGAGGACGATTTAAAGTTTTTCACTAATGTAGATGATCCTACTAAACAGTGGATCAATCAGTTAGAACAAGTATGGAAATTATGTAAGTATAACATGCGTGTACAACAAATGTCAATATGTTGCAATGATTATTAATATCGTTTTATACAGGGAAAGATTGCGACGTCGTAAGTTCTATGCTGATGAAATATTTCACTACCGCACCTAATGCGTACTTCAGCACGTTAAGGATCATATCGAATATCTCAGACTTTAAAAATGCGAGACGGAAACCATCGTTGCCATTTACAGGTATATGTTTCCTTCTAAAACTAATATTATTGCTTTATACAAGTACTTTGTCATTTGTCGCTATAACTAGATTACAGATTACTCATGAACATAATTCGAATAGAATGCATCGATTACGAAAAGAGGGAGTTAAATAAAAATTGATTTCTTCTATTTATAATTTCTATAGATTGTAAATAACGTAGCTGTAATATTAAATTCATCTTTCGTAAGCGTATAGAGTTTGCAGTCTATGTATAGCTGTTGTTAGACTCTTGCGAGTGTAACTATTGTCACAGTTTTCACAGACAATATTTTTGGTTTTTCAGCAGTAGAAGCTTTATTTACTAGAATCTTATCTTTGGAAACTTTGTCCTTTAAACGCGTTAATCTAACTTCTATATTTTTGTAAATGCTTGGTAATTTGTCCCCTAGAACTATAGTACACCAAATAAAAGACAAATTCATAATGCAGACAAGATAATAAGTAGACTGTGGATCTTTATGCATTTATGGCTACTGAGAATTTCCAAAAAATACCAGAATATTATAAATATTATACTTTGCGAGTGTAAAATGAAAACGATGGATATTATAACAATTTGCGTTTTTGTTACAGTTATAGAAGAGTTTGCAAAATGGCTGAAACTGCAAGATGAAATATCACAAGACCTTTTAGTTGTAGATTTAAAAATAGTTGCATTTCGACTAGTGGTTGAACAAAAGAGTATGGAACTATTCCAATTATTTGCCCATACATACGAATTTCTAAAGCATAAGGAACTATTTATTCCGTATATTGAGGTATATTTATGAAACGCATAATGTAATTTAAATAATCGAACTATTCGAGTGATTTTTCTGTGCGTGTTCTTTTAGAATATGATCACGGCAAAAAAGTTTAAAGAAGCTGCACAATATGCGACTGTGTTGAAGTTGCATAAGTACTTCAAAGATGTGCAGATTTTGTTACTGCCTCTTATTTTACAAAATAAGTTGTCAATAGTCGACGACTTTCTGGCTGGTGAGCCAGAAATCCAAAAAACTTTGGTCCAGTACTTGGATAATCTAATTGCCTCGGATGCAAGTATGCGTAGGCAATTAGAAGAATTTATTATGTAAGTTTGAATAATTGAATGAAAATAGACTTTAAGATGGAATAATATTTCTAAACGTGTTACAGAGACTATAAAATACCCGACATAAAGATTTCCACAACAGACAGGAAGCCGTTGAGTAAATTGATAGCTCGTTTTGTCAAATTACATAATCTACCGCTAAGTATTTGTAAAAATGTCAACCAAAAACGGAACGAAGGTGCTTTGCACTTTATCATTCGCAAAAGATACAAGGATTTCAGTTTAAGTATGTTCATTCTCTGAACAATGATACAGTGTTGAAAGAATCGAAATAAAATTCTAATGATTTGTTCAAATTCAGGTTTAGACAGCTTCCGGGAGATGATCCTAGAAACAGTCAAGGAGGATGAATATTTACAACATGATCTATTACGAATGCTACTAAACGTAAAAGATTCTAAAGAAGGCCTGTATTGGGCGAAAAAATTCCATATAGCTAAGGAACAGTGGCCAGGGCCCATTCTATACGAAGCTGAACTAGCGGAAGCTGCTGGTAATCAAGTGTCTCTATGTAGCTTTCAATTATAATGTGATATTTATAAAATTCTCTTGAGCCAACAACCGTAGTCCCGTTGAAAGCACCGGTTATCGTTAGATCACCGAAGTTAAACAATGTGGAACGTGAACGGCACTAGGATGGGTGACCGTCTGGTAAAAAACCGGAAAGTGACCCACCCGGGGTGTTCTTCACGTGTTGTTGGCAAAAGGTGGTTCGGAACCCACCATAAACAGTAGGTCCCGCTGAAAAGGCGATGTGAGAGTGGAAAGAGGAAGAGGATTGGTAAATGAATTGGAAACCCTGAGGGGACCAAATATCATGTTACATACATATACATACATACATAAAATTCTCTTGTTTAGAAAACAGCGAAGGAGCTTCTACTAGTAGAGTTGAAGAGACAAGTGACTGGGACATTTATGATAATTATCATGAATTACGTTTACCACGTGATTCAATCACTGTTGTCGACACGGCAGAGAAGTTCGAGAACTTTTTAGACTTCGGTTTAAAAAATGTCGATATTGTCGGGATAGATTCCGAATGGAAACCCAATTTTAGTAATATCTTGATTTAAGCATTTACTTTTCTGATGTTGTGTATTTTCCAACAAAACAATAATTTCACGCTTCTGTTGATTATTAGGCACGCAGAAAAGTGAATTAGCTATGATACAAATAGCTACGCAGGATAAAGTTTACATTTTAGATGTAACTACAATGGCATCCAGTTCGAAGGCATTATGGGCAGAGTTAGCCATATGCTTATTTAAAAACAACAATATTCTAAAACTCGGTAAATTTCACGTAATTAAAACCATTGTGGTGTGGTACTATTCTAAAAATACCATGTTAACACTGGTCTTGAGTTTACTCGTGTTTCTTTACGTGTAATCATTATTAGCTGGCAACTTTATTTTACATGTTAGTTTGATATTTTTGTCCAATTATAATCTGTTACACGTGGTACGATGTGTAATGTGTTACAGGGTTTGGAATAGCTCACGATTTAAAAATGATACGCGACAGTTTGCCGATTTTTTCGAACATCCACACTCAAGGGTTTATAGACATAGTAGATTTATGGAAAAAATTGGTAGAACACCAATTCGTATTCCCGCACTCCGACGAAATCGACGATCAATTTTCCAAAAAGAATCTAAGCAAACTCGTGGAGCTCTGTTTTGGGAAAAAGTTGAATAAATCGGACCAATTTTCGAACTGGGAGCAGCGGCCCTTGAGAGAAGAGCAAATAATATATGCGGGTTATTTCCTCATTCTTTCCGAGTATCTAACTAGAGAATAAAAAGCAGTTATAATATCTTAATTATCTCATTACAGCATTAGACGCATACTGCTTATTGGAAATATATAACGTTTTCGAAACTCAATGCGCTCAACTAAAAATTCCATTTGCGAATATTTGCATGGAGGTGCAACACATGCCGAATGAAACAGCGAAAAAAAGTACAAAGACATATGCGGATAAGGTAAGTTTTAAGTGACCCACCCGGGGTGTTTTTCACGTGTTGTTGGCAAAAGGTGGTTCGGAACCCACCATAAACAGTAGGTCCCGCTAAAAAGGCGATAGTGAGAATGGAAAGAGAGGGAAAAGGATTGGTAAATGAATTTGAAACCCTGAGGGGACCAAATATCATGTTACAATTAATCACTTTCCTTGATGTAAATGTTGGTCCCATATAAGTTTGTACGTATTTTGATACAGCCGCATGTACCTGAATATGGGAGGTTAATGCCTGATTTATACAAAGATTGTAAGCTCCCGGGAGCTTTTACAAAAATGGGCAATCCTACAAGTACATGTAGTTTCTCGCATACGGTTAAAAAAACGAAAATACCAATTTACAAGTGGCGCATTGTATGCGATTCAAAGCTAGGTGGACTGATAACAAAACTTCGAATATGTGGTTGTGATACCCTTCGCGGGTCAGTCGACGAGGCGATAAATATAGTACGCCAAGAAGGAAGAATATTTTTGACTCAATATTCACATTATCAGAAGGTAAGACCTATCTCAGAAATGTAATAATAATACTCGAATCAAACAACTAGAATTGTTTTACACAGCTTTCGCAAAATCTTCCACGTCACCAAATATATTTTGTATGTCCTGGTTCGCATGAAACCCAATTGAGAAAAATTTTATACCATTTCGGAGTTGTCGTTTCTCAAAGGGATATTTTATCTCATTGCAAAGTTTGCAATAGCACGGAATTCACGAAAGTTCCGAGGTTAATATTGGAGCAACTTTTCGAAAGGTTCGTCGTAAATTTTATTTCAAATATTTTAACAAGCGCGACAGCGATGCTAATCAATTTTTATAATTAGGTACAATAGAAAAAAAGGTGTGTTCGTTACATATAACCGTTTTTTCGAAGATACAGATCCAACTATTAATAGTTATAAATATGACAAAATAGACGATCGACGATGGACCTTAAGCTTTAATACTTTAAAAATAGCTACATTAACAACTAAATATAATGTACCCATTAGAATGAGTGAAATATCGCCAGATTTTTTAAAAACGGAAAAATATTTTTACGTCTGCGAGAAATGCGGAAAAGTAAATAGTCTGGGACGTATATTTGAAAATACCCTTAACTTTTACAAAGACCTTATTGTTGATACCTAAGTCGTAATTACATGTGATATAGCGTCGAGACTGTACTCAAAATCTGGGAATGCACAAATCAAAAATTATATTCGTTGGTTTGAGTCAGTGACAACTGTTCCTATGATGTTATGTCGTTAATAATGATCGTATTATTATATTTACCCTTGAAAATCGCTATTTTTTTTATTTTAAAAACATTTCTAGTATCCGAGAATTTAGTATGTCGTGAGAAAAGGAGATATTTCATTTTTCTTTTATCTTTATTGTTACGGATAGTATTATTCTTGATGTTGTTCTCTCTTATATGTAAGAGTTGTTTGTTTATTACTAAACAAGATTTTAATATCGTAGAAAAAGTAAAGTTACATAATACATGAAAGTGTTCTTGATACGTTGTGTGAAAAATGATACAATGCAAAAATACAAAAGTATGTGACTGTACATCCTTTTTTATTTGTTTACTTAGTAATATATTTATTTACGTACAGTTGTGGAATCTCATACAGAGATATTGAAACTATAATACAATTTATTTTTCGTGCAACATATTCTTATTGTATAATATATAATAGTATTATATATAATACATAGTTCTATTCAACAAGTATAAAAAACATACTACTAGCTTCTATACACTTTTGAATGATAAAAGATACTTCACCTTGTTATGTAAAAGCGAACTAATTAATTTGATGTATTTACGCTTTAAATTTGATTTTTTTCTTTTTATCACACAGTACTATGTAAACTTTTCGTTTTCATTGAATCGTCGAATAAAGTTGTAAATCATTATACCTTTCCAAAAATTGTGTCGTGAAAAATAATACAATTAGATCTGTGTTAAAATTATTTCTCTTTTAATATTATAGATGCGCAATGTTAATATAAATATCTATTCGAATATGCGATTCTGTCAGTTTAAGTGCTCGCAGTATCTGCAATAAATTCAGCTGGTTCGACAAGTCGTTTCTTTCCATATGGTGGAGGTCCAAGTAATTTCTCCACATCGTCGTATGTCAATGTTTCCTTTTTCAGTAGCTCTTCAGCCAACTATAAATATATAAAAGGAAAACAATTAAAAAATACTGAGAAACTAAAATAAAAGTAAACAATAGTTGTACATACCAGTTCCAACTTATTATCGTTATCAATTAGTAACTTCTCTGTTGCTTTGTATACTTCTGTAACGATCTTTCGTACTTCAACGTCCATTAAATTAGCCATTCTTTTGCTGTATAATTTTTTCACTTTCTGTAAGGAAAAATCATACAAAATTTTATACGTTATTGTAATGTTGAAAATACAATACCTCTTGCTGATCAACTTCATGGAATATAAATCAATTTATACAATAGTAAACATTGAAATTTTTAACAAATGTGTATATCAATCTTACCGTGCTTGTAGCTTCTTCGTCGAAAGAGATTAAACCCACACTAGGACTCATACCAAATTGCTGCACTTGTGAATATGCCATTTTCGTGATTTTCTTCAATTCGTTTTCTGCTGTGGTTGAACTTTTATTAAATTTCAAGATTTCTGCAACTCTACCACCTATCATCATACACATCTTCTCAAACAGTTGCTCTTTACTATAGAGTTTCTGATCTGTCGGGGTATACTGAGAGAAGCCCAAACTCATGTGTGTTCTTGGCACTATAGTCACTTTTAGCAGAGCATCGGTATGCTCCAATAACCAACCCACTAATGCACGTCCAGCTTCGTGATAAGCAACTACCTTCTTTGTAGTTTGCGTCAGCGTACCGGTCTTTTTCGCTGCACCTCCTATCGTTCTATCGATTGCATATAAAAGATCGTTACTATTGATCGATGTTTTCTTGTCTCTCGCTGCGTGTAACGCCGATTCATTGCAAACGTTTGCGATGTCCGCGCCTAGAAATGTATCGCTTATTAAAAAGAGAAGGGAAAAAGACGAATGCAGAGTAACACGGGAAATGTACTAATAATAATTGCATACAATACCACTGAAACCAGGTGTCAGATATGCTAAATATCCGGAATATTGATCAGGCTTCCCTTCCAAAGACAACGATTTCAGATGACATTCGAAAATTTGTTTCCTTTCATCCAAGGTAGGAAGATCGATCAAAATGTGCCTGTCGAATCTTCCAGGTCTCAGTAACGCTTTATCTAGAACATCTGCCCTGTTTGTCGACGCTAAAATAATAACGTCTTCTGCAGTTGTCATTCCGTCCATTTCTACTAATAGCTGATTCAATGTCCGTTCAGATTCATTGTTGCCAAACTGATCCCTTCCTTCGGATCGTTTTTTGCCCACTGCGTCTATCTCATCTATGTATATAATGCT
This sequence comes from Lasioglossum morio, assembly GCA_916610235.2. Lineage (NCBI taxonomy): Eukaryota > Metazoa > Arthropoda > Insecta > Hymenoptera > Halictidae > Lasioglossum > Lasioglossum morio. The sequence continues at coordinate 990,821 of OU744331.1, forward strand.
GGGTGCTCTATTGAAAATAGGTAAAATGAGAAGGTATTGAAACAATATCTGCTACAGGTGTGCGAGAAAATTTCAAAATTTTCGGAAACCCATCCCGTTTCCGAAGAAAATTCTCGACCTCCAGTTTCTAAACTTTTCGTTCAAATATGATTATCGTGAACGCAATCAAACCTTTTCTTAGCCTGTGCAAATAGATCTCTCACACGTGCAGCACCTAGCCCACCTAACATTTCAATAAATTCGGAGCCATTCATCGACAAAAATGGAACATCTGATTCTGTTGCAACTGCTTTAGCTAAAAGTGTTTTGCCGCATCCTGGTGGTCCTAACAGCAGCGCTCCTAAAAACGACAACACGTAATAAAAGATAGTGGGTAAAATCTAAGGACGAGAGGTAGACTTTGACACAACAGTAACAGTTTAGTACAGTTCCAACCGGCTTAGTGACTAGTAACATTCCATTGAATTTGATTTCATTCTTGCATTTGATTTCATATAGAGCATATACGAGAGGTAGAGTTTGTGAACTTTAAGCTACCTTTGGGTACCTTAGCGCCAAGTTTCTTATACCGTTCAGGATGCTTCAGGTAATCGACAAATTCCATAACTTCCGTCTTTGCTTCGTTTAATCCGGCTACATCTTTGAAATGCACACCCTTGCCAGAAAACGGCTCGACTAATGTATATTTTGCACTTTTCTTCTGCGTGATAAAATCCATTGGATTCCGAAATTTCTGAGTACGGAATATACGTACTAATAAATAGAGAATTGCTCCGAAAAAGATCAAGCCGAAAATTGAGTTTTCAGTTTCTTTTCGAATATATCTAATTGGAATTCCATTCTCTGTGGAATTAACATAGAATTTTAATATACGATCAAATAAACGGTTAATATTAACTTACACATGTATGTTATACCTGCTGAAATACCCATTTTCTTCTCCAGTTCCCTAATTTTATCCTCCATAGTATTAGCATAATTAAAATCTATCACAGTGAACGATCTGTTCATTGCCATGTGTCCTTTATATATAGCACCAGGGTGAAGCAATACAGTTACTACAGGTCCAGCGATCTGAATTTCTTTGACTTCTCCTTTTAGAAGCATTTCATTTACAAAATCATTCCAATTGAAATTATTCTGATATACATGAATAAAGTTCAGTTAAAATTATCATAACATTATTCAATATAATATTACCTTAAATTATTTGGCCAATCTTTGACTACACATTTTACTGTACATGCTGAGAAAACTGTGTAAGTTTATTACATAAGTATAGTTTTTGAATATATATATATATGGCGATTGGTGCTCAATTTGTCTGGGTAAAATATAAAGAGAATTTATACACATCTAGTTTTGGTAAGATTGAATTAAACGCAGGCGACAGAATGTACTAGTAAAAGCCAACCAAACAATTTGTAAATGTACTTGATAAATTCATGTGTATACGACAAACCTTTGATGTTTCCGTGGTAAATCTGTAGCCTACGACTAACAGTATGATAAAAACGCCTAGAATCAGTATTTTGTTTGTCAACATATCGAAATTTGGATCTCTGTCGGGTTTCTCATCAGGAGATTTCGAAGACTTCTCGGAGGATCTTTCGTTTGTTTTATTTTTGTCCGACAACCTCGAAGTTGTGCTGAAATTTCTTGTACTATCCATCCACGGAAAACAATGAATTCTAACCGGCTCATTTTTGTAAAGCAACAATCGTATCGAATTGAATTCTCTACACGCATCTATGTAAAGCTGAAAAATAACATTCATTTATAATAACATCACGCAATCGTCGCGAAAATAAGGCAACAAGCTGATTACTTACTCGATGCGATGCCGGAAAACATAACCTCTTTACCTTATTCCTGATATTTAATAACACAGCATTGCTAGCTCCATGTTTCTTCCAATTATACTTAAATAACGAACTAACAAGTCTTTGCGAAACGACGTATCGTCGCTTCGGGCAATTTATTAAATTTTGCATACCTTAATCGTACGAACTAAAATAGTATAAACACATCGTTCAACTCAGGTGATACTAATAAGATGTTACGCAGAGTTGTGTCACCGATTTCAACTGGATTTATTCCGACGAACCCAAAATATAAATAAACAGAGACATATATAGTTGAAATCTATTAATAAATCTAAAATAAAGATGAATAGTATAAAAACAACGGTATGTTATGATAATGAAAAATCATGAATATTGATTATGTAAAAATCATTCAAACGCACGCGTCTAAATATGATAATAGACTAAAATATACCTATCACTTGAGCGTATACTATACGCCGTATAGACCAGTATAGACATAAATTTATCTATGCTTCTTTTTAACAGCACTGACGAGATACTGATAAAGACTACCAGCCCTCCTGCTATTCCGCGGGACGGTAGGTGGACGAAATAGGCGCGAGGCGCGAGGATAACGGTGGAAATTACAGTGATTTGAAAGACCACATCGGTAAGAGTTCCACCACTAGTATAAAAGTGCAGATAAATTCTAGTATGTTCACATATGTATATGCGTTAGAATATAAGTTATGTACATGTACAATATCTACATTTTATGTACGCAAATACAATGAATATAGACTATATTATAAAGAACCGCATTTATTTATTTATTGCGCTACCTATTCTTCCTGAATGACTGAATCGACTGAGTTGCACTACTGAATTTTCGAAATTTTTTGACCGTCTGACTTGCCGTTGAGTTGCACTACTGAAAATCGGATACCTCCTTTGACATCATGTTCTCCTAATACCGAGTTCAATTTTCGAGATTTTCGAAAATTTTCACAATTTTCGACCGTCTGACTTGTCGTTGACTTGTACTACTGAATTTCAAAAATTTTCGGCCGTCTGATTTATGGTTGACTTGCACTACTTCCCAGTTTTCGAAAATTTTCGAAAATTTGCGCAAATTGACAAGTAGAAAAGTCAACCATAAATCAGACGGCCGAAAATTTTCGAGCGTCTGACTTATGGTTGATTATACTACTTGCCAGTTTTCGAAAATTTTCGAAAATTTGTGCAAATTGACAAGTAGAAAAGTCAACCATAAATCAGACGGCCGAAAATTTTCGAGCGTCTGACTTATGATTGATTATACTACTTGCCAGTTTTCGAAAATTTTCGAAAATTTGCGCAAATTGACAAGTAGAAAAGTCAACCATAAATCAGACGGCCGAAAATTTTCGGAAATTCAGTAGTACAAGTGAACGACAAATCAGACGGTCGAAAATTTTTACAAAATAGTTAACTGTACAGGATTGGGAAGTAAGAACACATTAATTGTTGTAAATAATATTCTTTATTTTTCACCAAAAGATTACAATATCAAGTGTATCGTAATGAGATGTAAAGAAGGTGTCGAGCAGGATGGTGTATCCTTGGTACGAACCTCCTTAGGAATACGAACGTAGGTAGCTACTGGCCGGGCATCAGTAGCCAATTTTTATTTCAATCAGCGTAATCCTCGTAAAATTTCCATCTGGGACGAGTGTAACTTACTGCGTACTGAAGTGCTAGGAACAGAAAGTAACACAATTAGCACAGGATGGTTATATAGACATTGGGAAAGTGATAGAACGATGATAGTAGCTCGAGGCTCGAAGAGATAATATTCGCGTTGATACAAAAATCAAATGAACAAGCTTGAATAATATATTTTGTTCTGAGAGAACGTGACATTGCAAAATGTTATGGGAAAGAATAGGTTTGAAATAATCGTGAATATTTACACTCTAATATGTAATATTAACGAAAATTCAAAGTGTGCAACTATTATAAGATACTAGAAGATTCTAATTAATAAGATTATAAGATACTAGAAGGTTGCTACACAAGAGACCCGGAAAGGGAGTCAGAACGAATGCAATATTCCTTCTGTCTCTCTTTCTTACAACGCCGGATTAATACTAAATTATGCAGGCACATCAAGTAATTATCGCGGAGCAAAAGATGTGAAGGAGAAGAAGTCCCCGATCCACGGATGACCAAAGGCGAATCAGGCAGAAGGCTCTGATTCTTTCAAGAAAAGAGAAAAACTAAAGCAAACCAGAGCGATTTTATCGACACCGATAAAATTGAATTACAGCCGGAGAGGATCAGTGACGAGATATTGTGCAAGATTTAGTAAAGTAAAATCCAAATCCACCCGAGGCTGTAGCGCTTATAAAAAATATATCCATGTGTTGCGTCGCGCAGCTGACGCGACTAAATATTAAATATCCACTCGCGTAGACCGATAATTAACACTAGAACTACCGAGCACTAAACGCAGTTGGCAAACATTGCCTTATAATAACGACAATATAACATTTATTTCGATTTCGTGCAAGTTTTATGTAAATATGTACTCCAACAGAGAAGTTGACTAAAGAAATTTCGCGGAAAAACACATTTATACTTTTAATATTTCGAATCCAAAACAGTTCGCATGAGAACTTTAGAATAAACGTGTTGACACGTCGCGAGATCAAGAAGGAGTGAATAACGACAGTTGCCGCTTGGGTTGGCATAAGGGGAAATTCTCCTGTTTATTTTGCCAAGGCAACTGTTGTTGATTAACAACGATAAAATGTTTGATTTCGCGCCGCTATGGATATTCCCTACAGGTAACCGCTGTTACCTACATCTAGCGGGTGAATTCGGAACTAAATTTGGCTAACAGTTTGAGCGTTTCGCCGCTGCACGAATTGGCGCTGTACGGAGGTACTTACGAGCGCCATCTAGCGGTAGATTCGGAACTAAATTTGGCTAACAGTTTGAGCGTTTCGCCGCTGCACGAATTGGCGCTGTACGGAGGTACTTACGAGCGCCATCTAGCGGTGGATTCGGAACTAAATTTGGCTAACAGTTTGAGCGTTTCGCCGCTGCATGAAATGGCGCTGTACGGAGGTACTTACGAGCGCCATCTAGCGGTAGATTCGGAACTAAATTTGGCTAACAGTTTGAGCGTTTCGCCGCTGCAGGCAATGGCGCTGTACACAGGTTTCCGAGATTCGTGCCGGAACTTACATGACGTCTTATAGGAAAAGCGGCACGAATCATTTGCTGCTGTAATACATATTCGGTACCCTTCATTTCTTCATTTTGCACGAATCTTCTTTATTTTTATTGTATAATACAGATGGAGAGTACACTACCCAGTACACTCCCACACGTACAATCCTTTTTTTCCCGAGTATGCACAGCAGGGACCCGTCAACCCGCACTTGAAATGACTTTTCACCACGGCTCCTGGAGCCGTAATCCGTGTATGCATGAGCGGGGCCAGAAGAGCTTCATTTTCACGTAAAAAAATAAGAAAAAGGCTCATTGACACTTTGCCTTTATATTATATATTATAATGAAAGGATAAATAAAAGTTTTCTTGTGATCCAGCATTTGGTTTTTTCAGAACGGAGACTTTACGTTCCCCCGATCATTATTTCGGGGGAGAGGCAGTTGTTCCGCAACTTCACCGAAATATATAGTATACTCAGAAACTGCGCAGCTGATAGAAAAATGTCATACAACATAAATAAATATATTTATTTTGATCGAACCTAAGCGCTGATATCACCACAAAGAATTATTCAATATTACGATCGATATAACACAATTTATAGTATTCCTGGATCTGAAACCGAATCATGTTACGCTCTTCGGCGATCGAGATCAATCGAGATCGAATATCGAGCCATCGTAGGTATATATAATTGTAAGGAATAGCCGTATTTATTATGTTGACAAACGTGTTTGTCACGGGCGCGTTCGTTTCGATCTGTCTTCTTTTTCTAATTCGTTGGCGATCGTAATTTTACAATTCTGTTGTAATTTTCGATTTTCTACTTTTATAAATTTTACTATATATAGGGTTGCTACTAATACGTATACATACATACATTCAACCGTATATAATGGTGGTAACAGGGATCAATTTTTCACGAAAGTCGTGCACATATTTTTCGCACATGACGAGACGTTACCGCATGTAGGTATCAGTAGGTATACACAAATACATGGACAATCTCCGAACATGAGATTGGGTGATGTAACGCGTCTCGAAACAGCCGGAACAGATTACAGATAATTTCCTGTTTTCGTGATACACGTATATATATGTATAGACAGTATGTACGGTATCGCGTATTTGTGTGCATGTTATCGGTAACTGTAACTACAGATGGCAAGATAAAAAGTTTCAGTTTAACGTTGTCGTTCCTTAGAATTACCACGAGTATTGTTCGGGCCTGTTCGGGCTTTATTCGACGTGGTTTCAGTAGATCGATATTTCCGTGCAACCTGTTGCTGTAAATCCCGTAGATGGCAAACTTGGAGAACTTGAAATCAATATGGAAGCAGGCGGACGCAATTACCTTTGACGTTGATTCCACCCTGATACAAGAAGAAGGAATCGACGAGCTCGCAAAATTTTGCGGGAAAGGAGAGGAGGTCTCTGCTATGTAAGACTTATCGTCTACGTTGATAAAAACGTATTTTCTTTTCGGATTTCATCTTTCTTTCCAGATCTACTTCCCGTGTGCGAACCCGATCGGATTAGATCGGATCGTTCAGTTTTGTCAGAAACTCAATTTGAACAATTTTAGGACGAGACGAGCGATGCAGGGACATGCTACGTTTCGACAATCATTGACGGACCGATTGAATATCATAAATCCCAGTTTGACTCAAGTCGAGCAGTTTCTATCGTCGCACCCACCGAAACTCTCGCCTGGCATCGAGTAGGAAACGATTTCAATCGATAAAATGTAAATGTAATACTGTTCACATACAGTCGACTCCTCTAAAATTCCTGACAATTTCAGAGCTCTGGTAACAGCCCTTCGAGCCCATAAAAAACAAGTGTTTCTAATTTCTGGCGGCTTTCGTTGTTTAATCGCGCCAGTTGCGGTAGCGCTTGATATTCCGTTAGAAAACGTGTTTGCGAATAGACTAAAATTCTATTTCACTGGTTATTATTCGTTTATGTTTGTTCATAGTTAGCTGTAGTATGATATTTTAGTGTTGAATCACACCTTTTGCAGGGGAATACGCCGGATTCGATGAGAATCAACCGACTGTAGAAAACGGCGGCAAGGCGAAAGTAATTCAGTATCTGAAAAACAAGAGGGGATTCAAATCTGTAGTTCACATCGGCGATGGAGCAACCGATTTAGAAACTAATTCAGTTGCAGATTTATTCATAGGTAGGTTCTGTTCCAGCTGTAAATTTTAGTCGAGATCGTATACCATGTAATTTTTATTTAATCGATTCTTATTCCTATTATTTCTTCACTTTCTATAGGATATGGTGGAGTTGTGGTCAGAGAAAGCGTACGATCAGGATCAGAGTGGTTTGTTACCAATTTCGATCAACTTCTGAACGCTTTAGATGCTTGAATGTGGACGATATGATATCTTCAATAGGAAAAGATCGTCCCATACGTCGATAAAATCCATGATTTCTTTATTGCAATTTACTTCCAGTTTGTAATATCCACATGGATCGAACAAGAAAGAAACACTATAAATAGCATCTTCTTTACACGTATCGTATATGTAGTAACAATGTTGTTATACCTCTGTGTTTCCTTACATAAAATGTTACAGGAGACGATTCTATCGCGCGAAACGCAACGTTAAAATACTATAGAATCATACTAATTGTAAGACGAGGTTGACATTTCTATACACTTATCAATCAGTAGCACTGGTATACAAAATCACGTGCCTGCGTGTGCTACGAAACAAATCAATTTAACGCAACAGATATAATGCACTTGGCCCGCATTAGATTGTGTTTCCATTACTCTGTCATCGTTTCAGAATTCATGGATCGATTGTGTACATATTAATTATATATATCCTTTCTCCATAAAATTGTGAAATTTTCAATTCTCCCTTACCCTTGTCCAGTAATCACTGACAACTTTTCGTTCTTTCTTGTTTCTTCTTTTTTATCCAGTCTTGCACTTTATGTTGAAGCGTGACATTCGATTTGACCATATCCATTGTGAGAGGAGATCGATTGAACGGATCCGTTTGATCGCTCAGCAGATGCCTGAATAAGACCAATATCGTATCGTTTAAAATTCGGGATGTAGCGTAATACATTGAACGATTCATTTCCAAGCTAATAACAAAAATAATAAGACGCTGACCTCGCAATTGTCTGGCGATCGATAGTTATCTTGGAGGATGGAAGAATGACGGGGTCCGTCATCAAAGTAGACATGATAGGATCAAGAAACTCATCGGGAGCATCAACCAGTATTTCGTCTTCCTCTCTCTTTTGATTCGCGGCCGCTTCTACGTCTTCAGCGAACTGATTGAAGAACCCTAATATAGCGCCACCTCCGATTCGAACTGCAACATTGACAATAATTCAATTCAACCGCAATGCATGAAATTGTTGCTAAAATTAGTTATTAACCCTTAGCGCTCGAGTGGCGACTCGAGAGAGAGTTCCTACTAAAAATTGCTGTCCGAAAATATTCAAAATATTGTTTACGTTATTAAATGTGTTCGTATCTAATAAATTACTAAACATTTAAGTATCGTATGAGGTATTATCAGTGGCGCGCCCAGGGGGGGAGCCAGGGACCATGTCCCCCCCAAGAAAAAAGAAGCAAAACACTGGAAAATTAGCTAAACCGTAGAATAGCTGCTTCCTCTCCGATTTCGATGATATTTGAATATGTAATATGTAAAACTAAACACTTTGAACAACTTTTCCCTAAATATATAAGTAAATATTAGTGGCTACCGTTGACAGATATTTTTGCTAAAAAAGTAAAAAGGTCATTTCGTTCAACTCGTCCCCCCCCCCAAGATTAAATCCTAGGTGCGCCATTGGTATTATATCAATTTCATATTCATATAAAGAAATGTTTAATTTTCGCCATTTACCCAGAACATTGCCGGCCAATTGAAAAAGTTCGGGACTGTACGATCGACCGTCCTGAGAAACAGCCAGCGGGAATGATTCAACTGGACTAAGATTTACATAGATCTTGCAAATATTCAGCACCAAGTTTGCTGGATCAAACGCATATTCCTTTTGATCGTTCACCTATGAAGAAAATTGTTAGATCGATTTTTCATTTTTACGATACACGTTTAATGCTCGATCATACTTCCTTGCTACCTTCAGATTCTTTTTATTCGGTCCAACCAACTGGAGCAGTAAGTAATTAAGCATCGACGCAATACGATCGACCATTGTCGGATGGCAAAAAATAGATTTGATCTCTGTCGTTAACATATTTAACGTTTCTATCGTCTTTTTGCCCAATATATTGTCGAATTTAGCGATCATCCCGAGATTGTGCAAATTATGAGCTTGCTGGTCACGTTCGTGTTGCGGTAGCTTGTTCCATTCTCCGCTCTCCCTTTAAATTCGGATTAATGTCGCGTTATAGAAACCGAGGTAATTGAGAAATTACGTATGAGCACAACATACATCAAATCGTATACCTTGCCTGGATCAATTGTTTCAATTGGGCCATATTCGAAAGCGCTTCGTCTAATAGAAATACCGCGTCGTTCATTAAAAGATTTATAAAACGCAGAAACAACGGCGGTTGAGCTGCTTCCATATTGGCTTCTGCTTCTTTGGCTAAAGTACTGTAAAGCATAAATTCAATGCAAATGTTTAATGAACGAATGTATGCGGTTTGTAATAACGATGTATAGACACCGTTTTATATATCGATCGTCTACTTACGTAAAGCTATGACGGTGTTCTGTAAGTGTCCATAAATATTCCATGACAACGTACATTGGTCGTCGATATTTAAACTTCTGCTCGAATTGCACGCTCTGTCCTGTCATTTCGATACTTACGAATACTTTTAGTAGATTAGGGACGATCTAAAATGCGAAGCAAACGATTTTATAAATGTTTTCTTTTATCTCGATCGCCAATTTTAAATAGAAATTGCAATTCGGCAAAATATTAAATTTAAATTAAATTTGTTACTAAGCAAGTAAGTTTGTACCAGCAAACCATTGGTTTCGGTTTCTGTATTTTTCTCTTTTTGCTTTTTAACACGGAAATATATATTCTCATATTAATTTGTAAAACTGCTTAGGAAAATAGTAACGTAGGATCGAACCTGTGCGCCGAAATTGCAATTTCTATATAAACGATTTTATAGTAAGAAGAAACGATCAACGATCAGAAATGGATACCTACATGTTGTCTATAAGGATGTGTAATAAATAATTGTTCTCTAAAGAATGTTCCAAAGTTCCGCATCAAGGGGTTGATGGTTTCGTCGTTCGTTGGTAAAAGAGCCTCTAAACCCTCCGCTAGTCGCGCACGTAAATGAGGATTATATAATCGTTGCTGAGACTCCATTAGTACTATGATCTAAAGTAACACGAGTCTAATCATTGTACTGAACTGCATCAATTTAATTTTTATCATACACGTATTTTCTAGCTTGCCTCTGTTAGCACAGGTGTTAAAAAGAACTGGCCTTGTTGCTCGAAAATGTTTGGATTTAAACGGCACAGAAAACATAAAAATCTAATGGTATTCTCCACGACGAATTCAGGAATGCATCTAAACAAACGGTAATGTATTATTATCTTAACAGCAGTGTAATCGAGACGAGTCCAGATCCTGGGTCTGGCTTAGTATTCTCGGTAAGGTAACTTATTCGAACACACACCTCAAAGTATCTGGAACGGCTTCTGGTAATGGAAATGTTACCTCCTTATATTCTTTCGGAGTATAATCACATGTTTCCCCTTCTTCAGCTTCCCCGTTGCTTATATACACTTGTACCAACCAAAACGCTGTCGTTGCGTGAAATTTTGCTAAAAGTTTCAACATCTCTGGAGTTAATAGACTCGCTTTTAGCGATAAATACCTAAAACATAAATACTTATTCAGAATTACAATGTTTTCTGCTTAAAATAAGGTGTACAAAAGCCCATACTTGGTCATCTCTATCTCCATGCGCTGCGTTATTATATCAAATACCTCAGAACTGCCACCGTTCTGTGCATCCTCGAGGATTCTTTGGATTTGCAGCAGATCCTGATATGTTCTACAACGTCACGAAACGTGAACAGTGATAAAAGTACTGAATAATTACTAAGTAAATAATAAAATAGATTTCAAGGGGACGACAAACCTTATAAGCTTATCCAATACCACTCTGTATCCAAGATCTAAAGCTCTGTGAGTTAAAAAAAAACATTCGGTAGTGAAAGTAAATTTTTTCGCGACCGGTCTGGCTCCACCTTCGGACGTTGGTATTAAGCAAGTTTCCGATGATAATCCTTTTAAATGTATAGTATTGTTTGAAGATTCGTTTTCGTTACTCTGAACAACAATTATCGAGATTTATAAGATGCTGTTTAAAACTTGAAACGTAATTGTTAATTCTGTGAATATCAACTGACCTCCGCGGCGCAATACGTTGGATCTATCTTAGGCACTTTCGTTTGATTTTCTTGTATGCAGAACGGCTGACAAAGACGCAGCAATACGCATCCTAAATTTAACATAAACCCATCGGAGACGGTCAACATGGAGCTCAGATCTGCATCATTTTGTGTGTTCCAAAGTTTGCCTCTGCTCGCATTTAAACGTAGACAATTGCCTATCCATTCGAGGGTCAAGTGGCGAATTTCGTGTGAAAGTAGCAACAACGAATGGAAAACTTTGTACAATGATTCGCTCAACACATCCAGAGCAGTCCAAATGGTGCGTTCGATGGCGCTGCTCGTCTAGAATTCAAAATACAACTGGTTATTCGTTTGATTTCGATGAAATCTTCAAATTTACAGTTACTTCTGCTTGGTACTTGCCTGTTGAAACGACTTCTCAAACAAATAGAATGGTTCGTCTTTCGATTTTGGTAAACAGCTCAAACTAAAAAGTGCACCAAACAATGTATCCCCATAAGCTCTACCTTGAGCAATCTGCGGAGTACTATGACGAATTAGTAATTTAGCTAAGGGTTCTATCGAAGAAAATACATTTAATATTGTAAACCAGGACTGAGAGAGCGACCCGAGAACAGTCTCTGCTACTTCCTTATGGATTATATCGAGAATAGGACTAAAAGATGCAGCAATTATATCCGTCGCCTGTTCCTTGTTCTCTGTTTGCAACTTGTTTACGATCCCATCTACGAACGATGTTAACATTCGAAGAGACCATGTCGATATCCCTTCCAGTTTACACAATGTAAGAAACTGACTGTGAATCTAAAAAATACAATACAGTTCGATTATGCGGTTACGCTCTGGCTGATTCTGCATAGTATACGATAACTGGTACCTCTTGTTCTTGAAACAAATCCGGTTCTTGCAACGCTACTCCGGCATTTTGTAAAATAACTTGTTGCATTCTCTCGACAATATCGTCGAGTTCTTTCTCGTTCCGATACTGTTGTAAACGGCAATAACATTCAAATAAATAACATATCGCTTGGTTTTCTAGTATATAAGAAAGAACGGGTGTGCTAGTGTTTCGCTGTGGATCTTGGAGGGTCACCAATTTCGATTCAGGATCGGAGAGCATCAATCGTTCGAAAACCGCTTGCTCGATGGAATCAACGTCGATAAACACCAATCTTTGATTGACTCCTGTCTCTTGTAAGGTTATTCCAAACACGTCCGCGAGCAGATACTTAACCTCCTTGTCGATTTTCGAACCGTTCAGACCTTGAACATTCGTGGATTTCGTTCGATCCTGTACATATATGTTTTCAAGTTTCGCAACGTAATCGACTCCGTTAGTTTCGTTGATAATTGTCTGATTTTGCGACGAGAATGACACGGCATCGTTGATGCTCGAAAACAATCCAACGAATGGATTGTTGTTCATATTGTCGCACATCGTTCACCCGTTAAAACTCGTTCGCCACTGTTACAATTATAGTTGATCTAAAAATAAGTAGGTAAGATTGTACGTTTCACTCGAAAAATATTCACATGAACGTCGGAATGTCATCGGATTATTCACCCTACACCTGTACGTCGCGTTCTGCTCCGCTCACACAGCGCCAATATGCAACCTACACCTATACAACATATTGCATACTTATCTACATGTGTATGTATTGTAAGTACGTAGCGCTACAATACATATCTTCAGATAGGTATATGTGTATGTATATGAAAACAGAGCAATATTGATAAATAGACCGCGAATCTTTATGCAAAATAAAACTATTCTTCATCAATTACAAGATTCTGGAGCCAAATCAAGTAATGTGTCGATCTACCATTTAAAATTGCGACTGTTCATTTTTCCGCAGTCTATTGATAAATAACAAAAGTGACGTGTGTCACTGACAGTGCATGTATGCATATATATATATACATGTATTTTATATGTAAGCGTATAGCGTGATCCACCTAATGAAATATCTCGCGTATCTCGATAATAGAAAGTTATAGCAAAGGAGAACTACGATTAGGTTTGGGCAAATATAGTGACAAGCAAAGAATTATTTTCAAGATCGCACTTTTCGAAATTTCAATGTCATTAATATTAATTTTTAAACGCTACTGGTACATTTCGATGACTATCGCGCGCTTAGCCAAAGCCAAAAAAAATTAAACATATATATATATGTATAACAATATGATAACCTTCGCGTGACCTTTAGGAAACGAAATTTCAACTTCATCGAGTCATGATACAGGTGCGGTTGGATTCACCTTGACGTCTCACGAGGAACGATATCTTATATGTAACAAAATTTATTAAAAAATTCAGGCACAACGTGAGCTTGTTTACACAATATAATTTTTACGCGTGTATGATACAATAAAACGAAAACGATCAAAGGCACTATTACAATTTTACCGCCATGGTTTTCTTACAGTACCCGCGCTAGTGCTCCTTTTAATATCGTGATCTGAAATGGAAAAATAATTTCTATATTACAAGCGTACACGTAACCAAAGTACGTACGTCTATATAAAAAAAAATGAAATGCTGTTCGTTGGTCACGACATCACGTGAGAACGGCTGGACCGATTTGGTTAATTATTTTTTTAATGTTCGTTGTAGTCCGATTCAGGTTTTTACGGAAAGAAAAATTGGAAAAGTTGTCCAGAAAAATGGAAAATTCGGACAAACGGCAAAAATCATAATTTTTGAAACGGTGCAAGTATTATTGGTTCTCAATAAGAAAAACATTGATGTCAACGAATTGAATTTCAAGATTCAAATTGAAATTGCTTCACAAACAAATTTATTAAAATTGGACAGGACAACGTCTGTCGGGTCAGCTAGTATAGTAATATCAGCGACGCCGCATGCTTACGTTAATTCTAGCATCCATGAAAACATCGTGTTCGTGATAAATAAACCTTGTAGACTAACTTACATAAAATGTTTGGAGAGAGAATCTTTTCTTTATCATCTGAAGTCCACGTTTGACATCTCGATCTAGATAAACATGAACGCGCGAAAGTAGATGGATGATGTTCTTCGATCCTAATGAACAAGAATAAAATAATAAATAAATCGCATCCTTAAAAATGTCGAATGCAGAGCCGAATTATTACGTGAAGGCAATCGCAAATTATGCATTAGAAATATCAACACCGAAGTATTACAATAACGAATTTACATAACGCAACTGACAACAGCAAATAGCAAAATAGCTATACAAAAATGCTATAAAAAAACAATAGCAATACACACACCGAAGTGTTACAATAACGAATTTACATAACGCAACTAATAACAGCAAATAGCAAAATAATTTATTTTCTTTGAATAGTATTCTACATGCAAACTGTTCATCGAATCTTGTATGAAAGACAATGCATATTATATAATACTATGCAGAGTCATACTCCTTCAGTTTTTTCCTGGCTAAGGTCCGTTGAGTCGCGAACGAATACGATCTGGCTGATGTTGGACGTTCTGTACGAGATTGCTTGATTTCACGATCTTGCGCTATTACCTGCATCCTTTTCTCTGGTTTATGGGCAAATAACTCCACTATGTTCATAGAAGCCGCGTCGCACTTTGGGAAGTAAAAAAGTTCTGATGATTATTATCGAATATATTTTCTCGTTAAATATTCATATTAATAATAAGGAGAAAAATTGATGTTCGAAGAAATCATGCTTAAACGTTACCTCGATGATTCGATAAATTGATTAGAATGGAAACGATTTACAGTGTTCCAGTTCATAGCTCTAGACTCTAGATTCAAGAAGTTGTGAAATAATTAACGCGACGTGACATATTACCTGCAACTGAAGACGGTATAGGAAATTGGATTCCGATCGATTGAGAGGTGCATCGACGTGCAACTTGATCATGCAGTGCAAAGCTTCTCTATATGTATTTTTCAAAGCGATCACTCGTTCTGTTCGCATCATTCTACGTACTAAGTAACCGCGTGCATACGCGTTGATCAGATTTACAGCTTCAATCTGCAACATCGAAAGCTTCGTGAGAATTCTGTAGGTATTCGAAATGAAAATACAAAATTTAAAATCATGATTTCTCACATGTTTAGACCCATATACTGTCCTATCGTGAATCGGTACGTGAACAGTTTTACTATCTAAAGGAAACAACTGTCTGCTAACGTTCAAACGTTTACACCCACCACCATCTTTTACCAACATTTTCTCATAACTTCTATCTTTATCTGGCTGTAACTCTGCCTTAACTTCCTCTTTTCCCACTGCTATCACAAAATTACAGTATTTAGCGTAATCATTGTACCCCTATGGTTTCAATCGATAGCAAGTACTTACTAAAACAAGATTCCATAGCAGGAAGACTGATTTCGGAGTAAGTATTGTCTAGTGGACATGGCGGTAGCTTTTCGTTATCGTTACGCGGATCATCTACTTTTTTCTCGTCTTGAACGTTGCTTTTCAAATTTTTCACAGTTTCCACGTCGGACCCGATGTCCGTGGAGAACTTTCCGCTATCGTGTGTGGCTTGATTGAACGAGGCAGGTAAAATATTTTCCGAAAGTAACGATACTGAAATTTCTGGAAAGGACTTTCGAATCTCGGTTAACAAAAGTAGCTGTTGCTTCTCGAACTCTTCTTGAAGCAGAGTTTGTTCTCTTTGTTGTCGAGTGACTAGCTCTGTCATTTGATTTTTATGCATCTCTTGTACTTTCTTGTAAACAGTGAGAAGTTTATCCGAGGTAACACTCAATTTTAACTTGGATGGAAAATCTTCTGTCTCCATGTTCCTTGATAGTTCTTCCTCACAATTATCGTTGATAGGAACTTTATTATGCTCGTGCACCAAATTACTAGTAAATGGTACGCCGCTGTCGCTGCTAGCTGCACGCTCCGGAACGTTACCGCGTTTATGAGCTAATGGAAAAGTAGAAAAATTATTGCTCTTCTTCGAACCCTGAAAATCTTGTCGTTTCTCATTACTGTTAGCATATTTTCTATCGCGGCTAGCTTCTATATTGCGCTTTTCTATACATTCGTTAGCTAACATCGTTTGTATGCAGTCAACAGATCTTGTAGCTGGGTACGCTGTAAATGAAGGCGCGGGTATTGTCAGCGAGGAAACTGATTTGTGCATTCGTTGACCGATCTTAGAATCGCTGTTTCCATTTTTATCTGGAGATAAATCGAACGATTCTGTTGGTACAGCACGAACAAAGCTTTTACTTCTACAATCGTTTTCCCATTCGATCTTAGCTTGCGAGATATTCCATTCTTTGCGATGGCCTTTGTTCGTACACGGCGTTGGTACATATTCTGTATAAGGTTTAGCAACAGTCTTATGTTCCATTTGCATGTGTGCAAGTAATACCGGGCTCGGAGTATCCAGAATGTACGAACCCTGACGAACTAACTTAGGAGTATCTTCTGTATCGTGCAGATCACTTTTATTGTATATTTCATCCTCTCTGCGATCAGGATTGTTCAATGTCATCGGAATAATGTTCAAAGTAGTAGGCACTTGTGGTTTCCAATCATTCGATACTGTTTCAATGGTAGTAGATTTTATTGAACTCATTTTCTTCGTATGCTGATCCGTGTTTGCCTTCGGAGTAACCACCCCAGACCTTAAGTAAGCATCAGAAGCTAAACTAATTTGATACTCGGCCGTATGATCCACGTTTGTCTCTCCATTCCATTGTGAACCCATTTTCAAGTCATCGTTAGAATCTTTAAGTAGTTCTGGTGAAAAACCATTGGTAATCGTTTCAGTTTTATTTTCATACCTATTACGATCTAAAAAGAATGGATCTTCTCTCGAATTATTTAGTATATTCCTACAATTATTTTGGACTACGTCAGCATCGATGTCTTTACTTTGCTCACGTGCAACACGTAAGGTTGCTAATTTTTTTTCTACGCGTATCGCAATTTGCTTATAATTAAACATTTCTTCCTTCATATCCTTAGTCATCTGAAATAAGAAGAATCTGTTAGAAAAATCATGCTGGAACAAACGTTGTCACCGTGTAATGTAACTAAAATGCATACCAAAGGTGGTAAAATAGGAATTCCATTAATTTTGATACACGAAACGTACGAATCACCTTCCATAGTTTTCCGTTTAAACAGACTGCTAAAAGCTGTGTTAAATATGTAACGAAACAAAATAAATTCAACGATGTGTGCTTCTTGGTACCGATGGCAGCCCGTTGTTTAAGGTGGATAGAAAATCAAATATTTTTTGATACACCGATCAGAGAAAGTTACATTCACAAACATACCGTTTGTTTTCGCCAAGATACAAACAAGACTGCTCGAAGACAAAGATTTTAGGTAGTAACCTGAAAAAAGAATTAATTATGGTATCGCAAAGAGGAGTAATACTTTGTACAGATAAGTTGTATACGAAATAGTATAATAGATCTTGTTGAACATTTCGAATGATTACAAGAAGTAATAACGATCAAACTAAATATATATCTAAGAAGTAAGAAATGTGTTTTTCTTCAACCTACTCTTCCTATCGTAACAACGGTTGCTACTTACTTGCATTTTGTGTTTCATCGTTCTATTATATTCATCGAAACATTAAGAATTCATGATTCTGTTGTATTTATCAAAAGCTAAAAAAAGTTTTGCGCGTTGCTAACTCGATCAAGCGTACCGCATTGAAGTCACTGTGTCGCCATAGATTGATATCCATGAGTACAAATTGTCATGCTTCCTCGTTCATTAATCTATTCGAAAAATTCCGATATTTTGTTGCAATAATTGTTCAGCTTGATTAGAAGCAGGATAAATCTGTATGATATTTGAACTGCGAATTAACAGGTGGGGATATTGGTGCAGTTTGTTTTCGTTGTATTGGCAATCTGCGTTTACGAATTGCGAATTATGTCACGGCCAATGTCTATAAAGGGGCGGGACATTTTGCATGCAACTTCAGAGCAGTGTCATCGTTTATCTCTTTCTTTCTTTTGTTTAGATTTTGTAGGTTTAGTTGGGAAATAAGATATACATATAGCTCTAAGTTAGAAATAAGATTAGAACAAGATTAGAATAAGATTAGAAAAAGGAGCAAAAAGACGTCCAGCCTTACAGGAGTTCGTGCCACTCGAATATTTCGGTGTTCTCTTACGCCCTCTACGATATATTCTCGCTGGAGTGAGAAACAGAAAGCTATGGACTGCATTTCGTCGGTTCAGAAGACCACCATGGAGATTCTCGGCGGGTTACACAGATATTTCTGTCGATGTTTTGGTCTTGGTTTCTAAGAAAAACTGATTCAAATGTTATGCGTGTTTAGAATGGGCCCAATTTCAAATCATTTTGCCAGGTAAGAATTCCCGCCATGTTTGTATGTTCACATGGTTCACATCGTCGGTGCTAGTAACAGCGCCGTTGTAGAGAATAAGTTCCACAATATTACTTTTGGTCGGTACTGTAGGGTGCGACACGGAATGGTAAAAGGGCTGTAGAGCCCTACGTGCGTGAAACAAAAAAATACATTGAGTGATTGGTCTACTCCTTGTATCATTTAAGATTAAAACCTTAAACCATGTACAATACACATATATGATGTACGACCTAGTATGTCTCCAATTTGGAGGCAGATTTGAATTGAATCGAATCAATTTCTCTATACGAGACAGCCCATCCATGTTGATCCATTACAGAGCTGGGTAAAATAGCATTTTAGATAGTAAACAATCCTATTCACTTTAAAGAATGTGCACAACTTTAAAAACAAATTATTTTATTCGATTAGGTATATCGTTATTTAAAATACTATTTTCTTCAAACGAAATAAAATCTAAAATGTTGAATAGTATTTGAAATATCTGTGTCATCAAATAATACCAACCTCTGATTTTTTGCTTTGATTTTTTTTTAATTGATCGAGTAGATCAGTTAATATCATCTCTTTCTCGGACGTCCGATTACCTAAACGTCGAATGATTTACAATAAATGCAATG
Organism: Lasioglossum morio; assembly: GCA_916610235.2. Taxonomy (NCBI): domain Eukaryota; kingdom Metazoa; phylum Arthropoda; class Insecta; order Hymenoptera; family Halictidae; genus Lasioglossum; species Lasioglossum morio. The sequence continues at coordinate 1,010,224 of OU744331.1, forward strand.
TACACGTGTCTATACTCGCATATATCGTCATATATTTAAATTACACAACACACAAGTTACAGGCGGTTTTATGAACATTATGAACAAAAGTGTAGGAAGTCGTGTAGGAAGAATGCGTGAAAAATTTCGTCGCAACTCCACTCAATTTGTCTATTTTTCCGTAAATGAGGTATATCTGTGTTAAGATTACTATCGGCATAGTAAGTGCACTAGCCAGATTCGATTCGCACGTCGACAGAGAAGGGTGTTCGCAGGACGAAGGAGACGCGTTCAACCTTTCGTTCGAAACCCAAAATCAAAAGAAACAAAAGCGGTTTTTGATGAGAAGAAAAAGGGTGAAATGAAAATAAAAAATAAAAAAAAGAAAAACGAAAGAAAATGAATAGGTTCCGAGAAACGGTTCCGAACAAAGGGGATAAAACGAATCTGTGGATTCGCGATCTACTGTGGATCGCGTACAACTACAGAACCGATAAATAATCTCCTACTTTTCTCTAAGGTTACGAAATATTTCTAACGCTCGGTCGATTTGAAATCGCGAGCGGCGCGGCGCGGTGCGTGCGGCGTGTGGCGTGCGGTGTGTAGAACGCGTGACACGTGGCACGTAAACGTAAACGTAGCGCGTGCAATTTTTGGCCTGTTGCGCTCGAGACGAATCAGCCATCGAGCTTCGTACTCGCGACGCATCGTCAGTCGTTCGAATCGCTTCGAAATACAAAAACATAGAGAGAGAGAGAGAGAGAAGAAAGAAAGAAAAAGTCACGCGACGGTAGACAATTGGGTAGATCAGGGGTGGGCACTTTTGTCTTATTTGAGAAAGTTTTTATCACGCGAGGAAGGACGCGCTTCGAAATGGAGATTGATAGAAGCATTAGGAATTTGAGGGGCCCCTACAGTGCCCCACTACTCGCCCCTTACGTTGGGGCCCCTCAAACGTTTGCTTCCCCCCAGTAACGGCGTTTACTGGAAGGGGACAGTGAGCGCTACTGTGGGGACGGTTTTGTTTCAATCGAGACAAATGTAGACTTATTGGAGAAATATTGTAGAGCAGGGAGTTCAACTTGTTCCCCTCCGAGAGCCCCATGGTCCCCACCATTAGTCAAACTTCTTCCCACTATTCCAACGATGAAATTAAGAGCGCTACTGTGGGGACGGTTTTGTTTCAATCGAGACAAATGTGTCCAGCACTGATGTAGGAGAAAGTGAATGGCTGAACAGTGGAGAGAAGGAAAAGGGGGAGAGAGATAGAGAGACAGAGATAGAGAAATATTGTAGAGCAGGGAGTTCCAACTTGTTCCCCTCCGAGAGCTCCATGGTTCCCACCATTAGTTTTCTCTCTTCCCACTACTTCAACGAGGAAGAATAGAGGAAGAACCTAAGCGGGGAAGGCGCCGCGTATGATTCGCGAGCTACAAGTTGGAACTCCCTGTTGCAGAGATACAGAGAGCGTTTTGCTCGTTCGAGACAAGACGAAAAGTCGATTCGCCGGTATTATCTTTTTTTTTTGTTGTTCTTATATCGCTACGTATTAGACGCACTACATTTCAGAAGATTGATCTAGGGATAATAGGTAAAATTTCGAGTCAACGAACGTTACGGACGCGAGCTCAAATACTACGATCGAATATTGTACAGGTAATATTACACTAACTACATAGTCACTGGATATGTATCGACTTTTGTTTTTTTACAACGTGGACACACACGCACACACATACTTGTACATTATGCACGCGAGTGCATAAATCTGTTGGTTATCGACTGCAACGAATGCGACGCGTCAATTTTTGTTCGATGATATACGCGTACGTTACGTACAAAACATGCATACGCTTATACGTATGTAGGTATATACATAAATTTACGCAGCTATACGAATTTGTACATAAGGCATCACGATATTTTCTTTGTTTGATTCAGTTTTTATTCTTTTCCTATAAGTCGGGCATAGGAGAGAGACGAATACGATGGCCGGCGAGAGTGACGAGAAGCGATCTTCGTGGATGCGAAGTGGACTGAATATTTCATCGAGGAAATACGGAGAAAAGTAAAAAGTACAATGTAAAAAGTAAAAAGTGAGAGAGAGAGAGAGAGAGGAAAGGTCAGGTAGCTCGAGGAAAGACGATCGAACGGAACTCGATCGTTCAGCGACAATCGCATCCGGAAGAATCGCGTGCACCAGTCGGAAACGAACGCCGAAAAACTTTCGATCGTCGGACGCAGGTCGCATAAAAATTGCGACGCTTTTACTCGGGCGGTGTCGCTCTGAAAAAAACAACTTTCCGAACTCGATTCGGTTTGACGATTTTACGGGTTCGATAGGCGAGACTCCGAGGTCGGGCGATCATCGTGAATTTCAATGAGAAAAAAAGAATGTACACCTAAACAGTCTCTCGGAGCAACTTGGACAGGTATTTTTGAAAAGCGTCCAGAACGTTTCCTCTGGAAGAGATTCGAAGCAGTCGCGCAGGGTCGGTGCGCGCCGGTTGCGAATTGCGAAGACACCAACACGGCGCTCGGCATCCGAAGACATCGAAACAAGCGTGATTGCGATAAACGTCGAGTCTTCGAGTTTCATTCACAAAATTCTTATCTCGATTGCTCACCGATCGGTTCGAGCCGTCGCGTAGAAATCGCGTCCCGAAACACGTGAACTCGTTTATTAAGGTACCAGTTACCGTGTCGCACCCTGTTATAAACTTTTAAATATTCAATTTATTATAATATTTATCGGAGTAAACTCAACTTTTTTCCCGCGACAATATCGGACACAAACTTCTCGGCATTACTTTATTAATTTTGAAAACTATAATCCACCCTTCCTCTTCTTATATAAATCAAAAGCATCGCAATAACTTTTGTTTGAGATACTTTAAATATCCGGTGAGTACTATTTATAATCGTATTGATTTTTTCATTGAGTCTTTACAAAACTTGAAAATGCAACTACGCAAGATTATCGGATAATATCATTTTTAACTTTTTTTTACGCATGTCCCTTGTATGTTATTAGACGAGTAGTCTTTCTGATTTTTTATTGTAAACACTACTTATGTAAAAAGTCTTCAGTCCGTCTATAAATAAATAATAATAAGATACAGCAATTTTTCGTTCCCGATTATAGAAAATGCTTCGAAACCGTGATACACCAGAGGATAATAAAATAATGATTTAATCGTTCTACGGTCTAAAAAATATTAACTGATTAATTTGCTATGAGCAATTTCTTGCCTCCGGTAAATAGGAGCAACACTTCGTCCAGAAAAATTTGACGATTACACGTTGGCAATTATGCGTTCATCACAAGTATTGCAAAATAAATTACACAGAGTGTTTTGAAATGAATAAAGAAACTTCCGAGTGGTCAGTAAATATCCGGTAACTGGTACCTGTACTCTGCACGACGGGGACGCGAATCGTTATCGTAAACGCGAGTGGTCCAGCCACTACGATCACGTCCAGATCATACACCATAACAGACCATAAGATCGAGGATCCGGAAACACCGAATCGAGATTACGTTTCGCGTTATCGGAGTTTCGGCGACCGACTCCTGCATGGTTCATAAGTTCCGGTATCGATTTCAATGGTCGAGCCTTGTCTAGACTTGTGGACAACAGGACGCGCACGACCGGCCGACCGGAAATCGAAATCGATTCGAGCACTGCACGGTTTCGATCGATGAGTCCTCGGTCTCCTGTTCGCCGAAATAGAATGGAAAATCGTTGGCACTCGCGCTCGGAGAGTTCGACGAGTGGTTGGCCGGTCACTTGGCGTGCTGCTTCGGAAGATGTCGCTTCATATGGAGGGCGAGATGGTCGCTCCTGGCGAACGATCGCTCGCACACAGCGCACTTGAACGGCTTCGCGCCCGTGTGCTTTCGATAGTGACGAGTCAATTCGTCGCTTCTGGCGAACCGCCATTCGCATTCCGGCCACTGACACTGGTACGGTTTCTCGCCTGGAATCAAAACGGGAACAACCTGTAGACGGATTTTTCGTTGCTTTCACTAGGCGCTTAGGCGCTTGGCGTCGCGCCGTGCTCGCGACCACAGCCAGAACCTCGCGGATACCCTATCGTCCCTTTTTTCTCCCCTTTGCAAAGAGCGATATCGTTCCTTTCTTAAGGGTGTAACGTAACCCCTAATTATAGAGTATTTATCAGTGTTTCCAACCCCTAAGCTAGAATTTGAGGATGGTATTTCGATTTCTTTCTCGAAAAGAAAGGGAAGAAGAAAGAGCGTCCTACTTTGGACGCTGATATTATTAGATATAAATATAATCTTATTAAATCATGAGCTGAGCGCCTTACGATCAACCTTCCTCTTTAGAATGAGCCCTCACACAGCTCGTAACATGCTCGAATAAGGACAAACAATTATTTCCAGCAAACACTGTTTCTACCCTTAAATCTAGTAATATTTAGGGGTTACGTTAGCTCCTTAAATAGACCTTGGGACGCGGGTGAGGCCCTTTTCTTCGATTTACTCATTCGCATCTTTCCCGAGTATAATCACTCGTGTTCTTGGCTGTAACCTTATCGTACCCCAACGATAACGGCTAACTAGACGGTTTTTATATAAAACTGTTTGAAATGTTCCTTTCTATCGATTGTATATTTGTTTGTAAAAGATGTATTATTAATAACGAATATTAAATAACAACTTTGATAATTTTGGGTTTTGTCCTTTTTCCGTCCACTGTGCGGCGCGGCGTACGCCTCTCGAATCCGTTCACAGTGGTTTTCAGCTCGGATGCGAAGCCCGAGCGGAGGGCAGGAGCCGAAGCAGGTATATCGGTGCTGCGAGAACGCGATCGCGAACGCAAACGGATTGCGCTGGAATACAGGTGAGCGTGTTGCGGCATGCGGGTACAGTTAAAGGTCAGCGCGGCATCTCTCGTAGCCGTAAGGTTCTCTCGGTACACCTATCGGTCGAGCAAAAGAGCAGTGCTTTGTTCTTTGACGAGGATCCCTTTTCTTGGGGCCAACCGGCACCGATCGACCGTACCGATTCCACTGTTCCTCGCGACTGTTCGTACACGTTCCTTTCCACGCGAACATTCCGCCACGTCCTCGTGGTAAAACGGTAAACACGGAACTTGCAAAATCGAAGGATGCTTTGGAACACGGATAAACGAACGGAAATTCTCTCGAGGAAGGTAGAGAGAGAGAGGTGTGCGTATGCATCGGGAAGCCGTAAGGGAAGGCTCGATAGCTGAGAAATACACCCACGCGTGCCGCTGACTCGTTGTTCTCCTCTACGAAACGGCTCTTCCTTTTTCTCCTTTTCTCCCGTTCTCTCTTTCTCGGTATGGAGACGACCCTAACCGGTCTTAGTCGAACGCGCGACTCCCATACAATCGGTATTACCACCGCGAGCGGTATCCATTCACGGTATTGCTCGTTCATAAGAATTCCGCGAGGATTTCTCCGAGACGTCGCGTCGCGGCGAGGAAGGAGGCAACGCGTTGCCTGTTTTGCCTGTTGCATCCCGAGCTTCGATAGCTTTTCTTTTTCATTCATTCTCAATTGAAACTTTCGAACGGAACCGCGGCGAGGAAGGAGGCAACGCGTTGCCTGTTTTGCCTGTTGCATCTCGAGCTTCGATACCTTTTTTCTTCTTTCGTTCTCAATTGAAACTTTCGAACGGAACCGCGGCACGAGCGAGAGCTACGAAAAAAGCGGTGACAGCCACGCGCTCTCGCTTATGCGATCGTGGTTAAAAATAGAAAGCCGACGTCTTTCCGTTCGCACCGTCATCTAATTGGCGAGTATTAAGTCATTCCATCGGCGACTCCTGCATGGGATCGCGACTGCCATGGAATCCGGTCGTTCGCGCCTTCCACGGGACGCAACGCGCGACTCGGAACATGCTCGGCCGACGCTCTTTACTTTTTGCGGCTCAGCTTTTCCCGACCCTCTCGATCAGAGAATTCGCACGATCTTTCCCGTCGTTCGAGCACGCGACCGATCCTCGCATTCGTCGCGGTGTAACTAGTTGCGGTACGCCGATCTTATGCATAATTCGAAGGTGAAACGGGTCGGATAATTCTGTAAAATTTCCACGCAGACACACGACCGCTCCGCGATAGGTCGTGCCGCGGAAAATGATGTTCGATTTATCGTACTGGCGAAAGAACGCTCGTTGGAAAAGACCGTTGCAAGTTTCACGTCGATGTCTCTTTCTGGTCGGGACGAGGTTTTTCAGAGAGGTTGATAACGTTCCAGGTGGCGGTATCGCTGAATCGTGCGCGCTCCTTGGCTCGACGACGACGCCTACGAGCCACAACGCGTCCCCGTTAATTTCGGATCACTTTCACCGCGGTCTCGGTGTGCGGTGTATGCTTGCTCTCTGGTGTGTGCACTGTTCTCCGTGTAACGAGCAACCGGTACACAACCGATATCCAACGCGCACCATCACCACCGTCGATCCACGCTTTTCAAACGCGCCGATCTCTTCAGCCTCTTCTACTCACGATCATTCTCTGTTTTCCTACGAGTCTCTTTCCGATCTTCGCGAGATCTCCGTCGGAGAGTTTCTCTCAACACTGTTATCGGTCGCCGGCACACGAGTCCGCTTATTACTTAACGACCGAAGAGGTATGTGTAACGGTAGACGAGCGCGGTTAACATTTTCCGCGGATCGAACAGCGCCACGAGGGTACGTACTCAGGGAACAAACTCGACTAATCGAATGTTAGAGAGCTTGTCGTATATGGAAAGTGGACGATTGACTTGTTGTATTTATTTTTGAAGAACGAGTGATTGGTTCAATTTCAGTTTGTTTAGGAAACTGTTTGCTTGTAAGCGAGCCTCGATTTTATGACCAGAGCAATCCTCGCTTATTGACGAATTCCTTTCAAGCCATAAAGTCGTGTTTTGCTTGTACCTTTCTTTGAATAAACTTTGTTGGTACAGGTATATAAAGGGATGAATTAATGTATACCTCATAAAAGAAAGCCACCGATCCTCGATTTTCCGGGATCGACCCTCGATTTTCTGGCCCTAGCAATCCTCACTTATTGACGAATTCCTTTCAAGCCATAAAGTCGTGTTTTGCTTGTACCTTTCTTTGAATAAACTTCGTTGGTACATTTCAATAAAGTAATGAATTAAAATGTATCTCAACAAGAAAATCACCGATCGATATCGTACAGACAGTTTTCCTTGGACAGACACGTCGTAATATATTCAACATATTCGAACAGATAATCGTCGATAAATCGCTTTTACAGAAGTATGAAAAAGTAGAAAAAAAAAATTGGTCGAGTCGATTGTAGGGGACAGGTTTGGCTCGCGAACGCGGAAGAGATCGCTCGGGGCTGTAACGTTGGATTGGAAGTTCCGATCGAGGCGTTACTCGCCAGAAATCTGGCTAAGTTGGAACCGTGGATGAAGCAGGAATGCCGCTCGCCTCGCGGGTGCAGGCGCGCGCGTACATCGTGAGACTTCTCCGCTCGTTTGCACGGTAATCGTCGGAGCCATGCCGTGTTCCGCGCGTTCGTTCCTACGGGCAGAAACGCGTCGCATCGTGTTTGGTCTCGTCTCGTCCCTCGTCTCATCGTGTTGCGTGCTCCGCCGTTGCTCTTGCGACGCGAAAAAGATGCTGACCTCCCGCGAATGCACGCCTCGCTCTGTTCGGCACGCGTCTATGTTGCTGCAAAGCACCGCGCTGCTGCATCGAGGATCGCGATTCTAGCGCAATTCTGCCGGCGCGTTAGCGATCCAAACACGCGATCGAGAGGAATTCCTTTGGTTGACTCTTCGGCATCGTTGAGAGCAGGGAAGACTCGCTGAAACTTGCAGAAAATCTAATAATAATCAACGATATCGTTCTTCATCGATTCGTTTTGTCCACTGCAAGTCAATTTTCAAGATAAGACTCGCGAGGGAATATTTCCCGTTTCGCTGAAACTTGCAGAAAATCTCTTAACCCTCATCCGTCCCTGATTTTTACAATAATATCGATTTTTTGCATGGCACGTTACAGGCATTCAAAACAAAATTGCGCAATACTATTTGTTAATCAAGAAGGATTTTTACCAGAAAGCTTGTGGCACTCGACATGTTTGTTTTCCATTAAACCACGCGTCTTGATTAAAGACACTTCAATTACCCGCCGTTCTCAAATTTCGTAATATGTCGTCAGGGTGAAGATTCTGAACAACTTGTTCCTATTCATATAACTGCCGCTCAGCCCTAGTTTTAGCCGGTTACATTCATAGGAAAAAGTTCTCCAGAATGTCGAGTTTTACACCCTCTTTCAGTTCCGACTTAGAATACTTTGATTATACACGATTTTCTTCATTTTACAGATATGAAATTGATATAATAGTAGATATAAGAGTAGTATTGTATCTTTCTCTTTTTTTTTATTGTAAACGCTTATGTGAAAGGGCTTTAATTCGTCTATAATAAATAATAATAATAGTAATACGTATTACAATAAACGTGTGGTAATTGATTAGATACCGACATGTTGAATAATGCAAAGAAATAGTGCGAACAATGGAACAACAATTTTTAGTGGGGACTCTGAGTCACCCCTCGACTGCTAAGGGTTAATCTCGATAACGTCCGTTTCGAACGCGCAAAAAACAAATGATCCTCTCCAAGGTTGTCTCGCTCGAAACCCTGTCGACGCGGACACGAAATTTTCCTATTAAGAAACACGCAACGTGTACGCGTTACACGCGGTATAACGCGCGTCGCTGTATTAGCAGAATACTAAAACGTCGCCGCGATGCTTTCGCGGCGATCGAGAACCGATCGACGTCCGTTCACGACCGAGCCGTTCGCGGACAATCCTCGAATGTAGACGTTACAACTTGCAATTAGACGCGACATAATTTACGATCAATCGATAGTTTTTTTCTGATCGAGATGTTGGGTCGAGTTGGGTTCGAATGGATCGAATCGAGTCGGGTTAAAAGAGGAACGGTTGCGTGTTGCGATTAGGGCTGCAACTTTCCTTCGAAACTTCGATTTATGAAAATTTCCAAGCGTGTGAGAATCAAAGTTTCGAATTTTAAACCTTCGTAGTAAATTATATTAGAAATAACTCCTTAATAGGAGTTCACAAAAGCGACGTAAAATAAGTTAAAAAAAAAAATTATGAAACTTTTTATATGAAGAATTCTTTGCATGGGAAAACCGGAAAATTCATACGTTTCGAAGACTTTGGAATCTCGAGCATTTAGAAGACTTCGTTCCTTCGAAGTTCTTTTCGTTCTTTCGAAGTTCCCTTCGTTCCTTCGAAGCTTCGGAAAACTTACAGGCCTAGTTGTGATAGAATTCGAACGGCGATCGCGAGAGTAGAGAATTGAGAATAAAGGGATGCGCTGTAGAGTCTGGAGTTCGAGCTCGGTCGTGGGGCGTGGGCGCAGACGGCTACCTTCGGACTTGGAACGACCAGTCTCGGTCCGCTTCGGTTCGCATCGGTTAGGTTCATTCAGGACGAGCGCCACGCGCCCGGGAACCGCTACGCCCGACTACGTCGCTCTTTTGCTTCTCTCCTTCTCTTCTTTCCTCCTTCACTCCCTTTCCTCCTTCGTCTCGGAGGTGACCGTTCGACGTCCCGCAATCTTTGAAAATCTGTTTCTCGAATGGAAACAACGTGAACCAGGCACGCGGGCCAGATCTTCCTACTTTCCGGTGGAAGTAAACCAGAGATATATCCTCGACGACGACGGTCCCGCGATTTCTATAAATTCTATTCGGGAGTTTGGCTTGATCACGGGTCACCGCCTCGCTTATTCCCGAGATACCGATTCGAAAGTGGTACATCTCGTGCGAGATGCCTCCGGCTTGCATTCCATGGGAGGCTGCCGAACGGTGTGCGCTCGTCGCGTTCTTCCCGACGCGTGATGCGAGAATACGTATCTCGAATGTACGAATTCAATTTCATAGGTACTTTTCACACGTTTACCAACTACAGTATTTTATCCATATAAGTCCCCAAAACGGGTCTGTCGAGGGACATTTATGCGCCAGGGACAGTATTCTTTGACTGTTGCTGAACGTAGTATATGTATAAACATAGCTAATCCAAATTTCCAACTTCCTTATTTTTATTATTATTATTTATTATAGACGGACTGAAGCCCTTTTACATAAGTGTTTACAATATCAAAGAAAAGAAAAGAGAAAGATACAAGACTACTCGTTTTTCATTATTTTTTCATGGGACTTCGATGACCATATATGTGGCATTTTTCTAATTAAAATCATACCAAATATGATACAATTCCGATGATACTTAGTTGTGTAATAGACAATTGAAGTTTTGGGCGCGAGGAAGGATATCATATGGGAAAGAAAGAGACGCAGAGACGCCCGAAACTTTAATTGTTTAAAGTAAATATCATTTTGCATTATAAAAAAAATAATGAGAAATAAAGAATTTAGAAATTCGGATTGGGGGATCTCATCTACATATATGTATACCCGAGCCGCATTATGTCCATACTTCTCTCAAAATACTCAAGGGGGTATACCCCGCAGTAGTAGGGATAGATCTTGGACATTGACAGACTTTTGGGACATTTCTGGATAAAATACTGTAGATTTGGAATGTCTCGAGGTTGGAACGTGATGACGAGAGTCGGGAGTCTCCTGCGGGGCCAAGCTCTGTGCGACGATAGCCAACCGATTGCGAAATCGCTGGTCGATCGAGTCTCTCGTTTCCGGGAAAGATCGGTGAAATCGAACCGGCGAATTTTCTCGGGCGAGAGCAGAGAGTCTCCCGGTGATCTCGACGATCTCGGCGCGCGATCTCCTTCACGTAGGTGTGGGTAGAAGCTTGTTCGCGAGCAGCGTGTTTGGATACGGGCAGGATGTGGGTCGCTAGCTCGAGTCTACGAAGCGGAGAGTCGCATACCACGATTCGCCGCGTTCCTTATACGTTTACATACGATATACATAGAGGCTGTTTGGCGCGAGGCTGGTGCGCGACACAGACGGAAACGTTGCAGGGCGAGACGGAGAGACGAACACGTTCGAGAGAGACGCGTCGACCGCGAGTCGCGGCGAGCTGCGGGTCGCGCGGAGCGTCTCGCGATTACAGACGAGAGACGGGAGACGAAAAGCGAAGGATCGAGAAGCGAGAGGCGAAGGAGAGGCTGCGAGAACCGCGCCCTGCCCACGCCGAGAGCCTCGGCTCTACCCGACTCGGTTCGACCTCGCGCTTTCCAACGGAACGCTTCGTCCCGCTTCGTAGATGAGCTACATACCTAATTACCTCGGTCATTCCGTCCCTGCCTCCTCCCGTTTACCCCTAAACCCGCTCTCGAACGGCTATCTCGGACATTTGCCGCACGAAATCCACTCACCTGTGTGTATCCGCTGGTGCGCCTTCAGATGCGAACTCTTCGTGTAAACCTTCGTACAACCTGAAAAAAATGGTTACGGGTACCGTGAACTTTGCCCTCGAGAAAGAGAGAGAGAGAGAGAGAGATCGCCGTCGCGACGAAACGATCTTCGATATCCGTCGTGATATCGATATCGTTTCGCAGCGTTCGGACGCGTTTTATCGATCATATTCCCAAGAGAATTCGGTCTCACCTATGAAATCACAGTGGTGGACCCGTCGCTTCTCCAGCTCCGGGTTGTTCCGTCTGTTGAACTTCGTGGTGATGCCCGGGTGTTGAATTCTGTGAGCAGGATTCATGATGGAGGGTTGAGGATAGGGCGGCGGTGGTGTTCGCCTCGGCGCCACGCCGATCGGCGATCCAGGATCGGAGATCGGTGGCGTTAACGGGGATATGTACATTAGCCTGGTCATCGAACCGTAGATTGGCGACGAAGCGTTCCCACCGACTTGGTGATTCGGTGTCGAATCGTTATTGTTGTTGTTGTTGTTGTTGCTGCTACTGTTATTGTTGCTGCTATTGTTGTTAACGTTTCCACCGGTGCCGTTTGTACCGATGGTCACGTTGCTGCCGCCGTTACCGTCGATCCCGCTGCTGGCATTGTTGTTGTTGTTGTTGTTGTTGTTGTTGTTGTTTACGTTGATGTTGTTGTTATTATTGTTCGCGGGAAAGGTTTTGAATGCCGGCGTTCGATGGTGGACGACTCGTGGACCGTTCGAAGCGTTCCGATGGCCGTTGGCCGGGGCGTTGAAGGTCTGCACCGAATTCGAGACGGGCCCTTCGAGGAGGTGTAAGGTTGGCTGAGGTGGTAACGGCTCGCTCTTGATCTCGACGGGCGAGAGAACCGGCGACGTCACGTCGTCCGTCTCCATTTTTACGTGAGACTGCGAGCCGAGCATGTCCGCGTTCTCCGGGTCCAGCTTCTGTATGCTCGAGGTGATGTCCTCCCAGAGCGGAGGCCTGAGGAACACGTCGTCGTCGTTCGAACCCGTTGGGTGACTCCTCGACGACACGAAACTGGCCTGCGGACGACAGACCGGCCCTCCGACCTCGAAGAAATCCTCCATCTGCATCGAGGACTCCCTCGTGTCCTTCTCCGGGTCATCCTCGTCGAGTTTCTGTAGTCGGTCGAGATCCTGTCTGCAGAGCAACGTGTCCAGGTCCGACGTCTGCTGAAACCAAAAGCCGGCTTTGTCTTGTACATTGTAACTTGCGTTCTTCTCGTTAATTATTTTATATCGAATTTTTGCATTTTCGAATAATCAATTATGAATTAGTTGCCTATCCTAAATTAGTTTAGAATTAATTCTTCTGTATTTGTTTAGTTTCGCGCGGTCCATTCTTTAGTAAATAATTAAGACCTAGCTTAAGATTTTAGGTTGACTTTCTTTTTTTCATTTTTGTGTGAGATATAGAAATGAATGAAGTTCGTGAAATGAGGGTCGGATGAATTTTCAGACACCCTTTTATATTAAGTATCCGGACTACAACGCTTACCGAACGAACTCTGGGATTCGAAGTGAGCGAACGAGGACATTTGGGACGGGTTCGATCGAGAATGTCGATGCCGACGAAGGAGACGAGTCCGGGAGTAGGTTAAGCAACGTCGAATGGTTCGGGCGGACCGACGCGGAGCGGACGGTCGGGTAAACGAACCGGTGACTTGCGATATGCTGATTCACGAAAGGGCATACGGCGCGTTGTTCTCGGTTAATATGCAACGAACGCATCGAGGGCTGTGCAGCAGCATGAGGTCTCTCCTACACCGCGCGTTTCCCTCGCCGATCCTACGACGCCCGCCCTCGTGCGTCGTACTCTCCACGCTCTCCGCACTCTCCATACTCACCGTTCGTACGCCGTCGACCAATGCCACTCGACTCCATGGATAGAACCGCTCAACATTCGTAAACATTTTAATGCGCCGAGCCCGCACCGCCCCTTTCACGCTCTTTCTCGGCGGGCGAGCAGTACCTCGTCGTTTTACCATCCCTTCCCGCCTTGCTGTCTTTCGAAAGATTATCCGCTCTCGAAAGTCGAACGCAGCAACGTAGAGTAACGAGACCAAACTGTATGCTTTGCGAACGGCACAAAAGCGTTCGTACCATAATCTCCCTATTCGATAAAGTTTTAGCTTTAATTTTAACAAAAATTTCATCCCTCTATCTCGTTTCTATCGAAAGTTCTTTGACTTTGTCGCCGTTTTCGTCCGGTTTGCCCACTGTGCGCCATCTTGAAATTGCAAATGTCAAACGATGAAACGAAACACGTGTTTAGTCTGTTTTAAGAAATTAAAATTATTCTCATTCTTTTTCTTTTCTTTGTTTCATCGTTTGATACTGCATTTGTAACTTCAAGATGTCGAACCCGGTGGTCGAATTGTTCAATTTGGTGGACAACTCTCCATGATATGCGAACAGGTTCTGTACCACTTTTTCCTTATCTACGCTATCGAGTTTGGTCTCCTTGCTTTACCGTCCTGGTCGAACCGAAAAATGTTTTCGGGTACGCCGATGCCCCCGACGGTCTCCGTTAGAGCATGGATCGAACGAAACCGTATGGAGTACGTACGATGAATGTCGAAACGCGCGTCAGCCGTAAGGAATTCACGAAGCACCGCCGACAAGATGAGTTCGCGGTAGTATCGAGAATGACTGCCAATAAGACGACCGGCACCGGTATTCGGTGATCGAACGCCTCGATTTTATCGGCAGAAATTTATCGAGCGACGTGGACGCCTCTTTCGTGCGCGCATATGGACGAAAGGCGCGACATATGCATGCGAGGAGGAAAGAATACACAGTAGAAGTGTCCACCTCCTCTAACACGCAGAGATTTATTCTGTTCCCAATAAGTATAGTACGCGAGAGCCAGCAGAAGTATCCTGGAGTTGGTGATAAACCAACTAGTGCTTAGATGATTTTTTAGGTGCTTCATAGTGCTTTAGGTGTTCATAGTATCCTGGCGCTGTGGAGGACCTAATGGTAAGCGGTCTAAGCAGCCGCGTGGGGCCCGGGATACCATAGGGCTCCGAAGTTCAAAGAAATTTATTTAATGTATAACGGTATGAAATGTTTTCATTACTTTTCTTTTTTGTTAATAAGTTTAGAAGAGTTTTCTTGCAAATTTTATATTTAACTTGAGCTTGAGGGCCACAACATTTTTACCGCTTGGGACCCCTCCACTCGACTTGAGCCACCATTGGGCCCCCGAATTCGCAGCATTAATTTTTCCCTTTATAAAAAAGTGTGCGGATTGAATGAAAATCAGTGGAAAAACGAAATATGAAACCGAGTGTTCTAGAGGCCGAGTTAACAATATAATAAATATGGTTGGAAAAGTTCAAGGTAGAGGAGAAATGAATTCCTAAATCCTTTACCTCATTTATTAAGGGTACTGTCATTGAGATGGTAAGGATGTATGAAAATTTTTATTCAAAATAATAAAATTGTCGCGTCGATTACAGAACACAGGGGCCAGCTGAAACCAATGTACATCGGTGTCCTCAAATCTTTCTAACACGACTACTGCTTTAAATTGTACTTACTGATTTTTATCGTGAATAGATAAAATCCGGAGTCTAATTATGACAAACTAAGCGAGGTGGCAAGACGCGAGAAAAATACGATTTATCAAAGGACAGTGGAGGAAATTCGAGAATTCGTTGCCGTGCGAGGAAAAGCGACGCGGATCAAGATCAAGCGGATTTCTCGACGGAAATTCCCGAGCGATTCGGACGTCGGTTCGGCGAGCTTATGCCGCGATTTATGAATTATTTACACAATGAATTATTCATCGTAGGAAGATTGGTATACTCGCGACGCTCGATCGTAGCCGATATGCAATTTGAAAATGAGTTTGCAGGGAGGCGCGATAGGTGTGTGTGTTCGCCGTAGCCATTGCCGTCGCCATTGCAGTTGGCCGTTGCATTATATTTCAGTAAACATTATATTTAAATGGCGTATCGTTTCCAACGGGTCTCGTTGCTGGTTCATCGATAACTGAAATAACCAACGAACGTCGCGACCCTGTTCTGCCGCGAAAATGATCACCTGTACCTTGTCCAACAGGACGAGGCAGCAAAGTATCAGCACGCGCCCTTTGCTGCCCACCCGAGAAGGGTAACATTAACAAATTACACATTTCTGCGACCTACAATATTTCCAATCTCCCTGAGAATTGATCAGATTTTGTAAACTATCTACTTAAATCTTGCCTGTATCATTGTAACATCAAATTGTAACATTGTAATACTAAATTGAAAAGTGAAATTGTATTTTCCTTTTAATTATCCTAAAAATAAAAAAAGAGAAAGTTCAGTTCACCCGCTGTTGGCAGCTCTGCCTGAAAACTGACTTATAATTTCACACACGTTCTTATCTTTCGTTTCTTTCTCTTATCAATGGAGGCATACTTCGCGAGAAGTTAGAAATCGTTTTTCAAAGTGAAAGTCGTAAGAACATTGAACTCGAATGTTTTCCCAGGTGTATCGGACCCGTTTCTCTCTCTTATCAAAATTTTATAATATCTTCCCCATCAATATCCATTCATATTCTCGTCTGATAAAGGTATCCGTTCGGACTGTATCTCTCAGTCTTCTCCTCCGTTCTTTCTATTCGTCCAACCCCTCGATTCCCTTGGCCCTGATCCCTTCTTTGGTTCTCGCTTTGATTTTATTTGAGAATGTCTCTCTCGATCCGCGTTGCCGTAATAATAACAGTGCGGAGCGCGAGCAAAGTTCGTCCATCCGGCTATTAATGCGCGTAATCATAGAGCCAGGGTCGTCGGTGTTAATAATGCGTTCTCGAATCTGTCAGACCGAGAACGAACACCCACGCGTTGGTGCTCCGGCGCGGCGTGCTGGCCGTCGCACCGCCTCATCGATAGATAGTGCGTCGTCATCGTAACCGACGTGCAACTAGAAAAACGTTTCTCTCGGTTCTCGCTCGTGTCCGCCTAGCAGTTTTTATTCGGACCAATCGGCGATCGTGCGGCCTCCGCCGCTGACAAAGGAACGCGTAATCGCTGACGCGGTCGCGTTCGCGCGAAAAGCCGATCTGCTCTCGTTTCTACCAACATCGTGATAAATCGTTTTCCACCGATAGAATTATAGGCGTGAACGCGACCGATGGTCACGAGAGGAAAAGGGGAAATCGGCACCGAGTAACGTTCAGCCGTCTGGAAAAGTACTGAATCAAACGGACGCAAATCGCGAAATCAACGGCATCGGTCGCGAGACTCGTAAACAAGCGTAAAAAACGGCGCACACGTCATTCGACAAACAACTGCGGAGGAGATTAGAATTGTAGAGATCGTTTATCTCTTATCGAAGCAACAACGACAAGCGACAGCTTCGGCAACGATCATCTACGCGCCACGCCGTCTCTCTGCAGCTCGGCGCTGTTCGGATCGTCGTATATCATAATTATCGAAAGCGAATTGGATGAATTCGCCGGCGATATAGCGACAGGTTTATCGTCCGGTCTATTTATCGGGTTCTCGGTCGAAATGGAACAAGAAAGATGGATGAAGAGCCGCGACACGAAAAAGCGGCCATAGCTGTTCGCGGTAACGAAGCCGTAGCGCGCAGAAGCGAGCTCGCCGAATCAATCCGACTAGAGGCCACACCCTCTGACCTAAAGCCCGTCTTATCGCGATAACCGCACGAGAAAATGTCAGCCGAGTCGGCCATTTTTACGAATCCGCGCGACCCGCTTTCAGCCCGAGAAAATCTCGTAATAATCAACGATATCGTTTCTCCTCGATTCGTTTGTCCGCGGCAAGGAAATTTTCAAGATAAGACTCGCGGAAGAATATTGCCCGTCTCGTTAAAACTTGCAGAAAATCTCTTAACCCTCATCCGTCCCTCATTTCACGAACCGAATCTGTCCCTCGGTAAGAAATGTAAATAAATTAAATGTAGAGGGATCGGGTTCTCCCTGTAACCCAAAAGGGAGCAGGAATAAATAAATAAAAATAATACTAAATAAATTGGTTTGTCCGCGGCTTGTGAATTTTCAAGAACTCGCGGAAGAACATTGGCCGTCTCGCCGAAACTCGAAACTCGAAATGGATGGGGTGGAGAATTGTACGAAAATGAATGCCGTCTGTGCGCAACGGTGTTGTTTCCTCGGAAGGCAAGCCTGGTAATTTACTTAAACGATGGCGCAAGATGGCCGATCCCTGTGGCCCATCTCGTGCAAACGATGCGTTTGCGACCCTGCAACGGAGAAGAAGAAGAAGAAGAAGAAGAAGAAGAAGAAGAAGAAGAAGAAGAAGAAAGAGACGGAGATGATGAAAGAGAAGAAAGTTTCGAAGGCGTTAAGGAAGAAACGAGACGGAGGCGTGGCGGAATCGAGGATTAAGTTCGGACACGGATTCGACTCGCGATTTATGGCTCCGGTGCGTTTGTCTCGCGACGATACGGTCTCTGTCGGTCTCTTCGAAATCCTCTGGCCCGCGAGAACGGTGCCGCAGCGAAACGGAGACTCCGGGTTAAAATCGACGAGAGTCTTCGATCGATATCGGCCGTCCCGTGGCTCTTTAATTGGTCACGCGCAAACTCATCTTTCGCGAGAAACGACCAAGCAAGAGGTTCCCGTTTGAAGTCGAACGCGCCGGTGGAAACGGGCCGCCGATGATCGTGACGAGAGGCGACAGGAGAGAGAACAAGCGCGAATGAGAAGCTGGTATTCCAATCGGTGACCTATATATCGAATAACTATCGATTTCGCAAGGTTGAACCGTTTCAGAGAACTCGCGCGCAGACAGAGACAAAGGAGTCGCGGCTATCAAGTGCTATGAAGGAAGATTTTATATTAAATTCAACACACGAATGCCTTTCTTTTTACAGCATTCGAGTAAACGTACTATGCAGCGAAGGCTTAATTTTATCGATATAAAACTGATGTACCTCAATGTGCAACACTTTCAGCTTTCTAATTGGCTGTTTTCATTTCTTAATCTTCGCATGGTTTCAGTACAGTTTCTACCGGCAATGTGCCAGTTTCTTTTTAAAATTTTTCATTTATAACCTTTGTTACAGAAAAAATTTTCTTCTCTTGAAAATGATCTATATCAGGGTCGAAACGTTGAGATTTTGTTAACTGCAAGATTGCTTGTTTTTCATACAACATAATTTACTTTCAGCAGCTTATTAAAATGTTAAATACTGCAACAAAACGGTAGAAGAATGATAAAAAAAGAGAAGGAAAAGTTTCGAATGAGAAATTTTCATCGACAAAGACGATCTCCGGGAAACTCGTTAGGGCGAAATATCGTGGAAACGCGTCGGGAACGACGTGCGACGAAGAGGAGGACCGAAACACGCTCGTTCCGTTCCGTCTCGTCTCTCGGCCCCGTGCTGTTTCTCTTCTTTTCTCTTTTCTCCCGTTCCGTTCTCTTCCGTTGTCCGACGTTCGAGGGGGCTGTACTGCCGTGGACACGTAGATTCTATCTCGCCATTCAGCCGGCTAGGTAATAAAACTCTTGCGTCCATTATTTACTTGCATTATCGTTACTTTACGCCCACGCGGACGCGCCATGTATTTATGGCGAAATTATTCAGCATTATTTCGCGGATATGAAGAAGATGGTAGATACCTCTTTGCCCACCGATAGATGTACCTAATAATTCGCGATACTTCTGGAAATTACGAAGAGAAGAGAAAAAAAAAAGATAGCCATGCGATTTGGAAAATGGATTGGAATTTTCAGAGGTCGATTTCCCGTCGAAGTTCGTGGGAAAGCGAACGGCTTCCGAGTTTCCGACGATTCCGCCGTTCCGGGGACCGGTCTCGCGAAAACAAGAAAAAATTGTAAAGAAGAAGAGGGTCAACATGGAGGAGGAATCCCGTGGCCGAGAGAGAACGAATTACTTTCCACGAGAGTATCATTGTTCCCTCTACACATTTCGTAACTAGATTGGCATTTGTGATGCAAGTCGAGCTACACTGACCTTTAAACAACTTTCTTTAGGCTACGCGTGACTT
This sequence comes from Lasioglossum morio, assembly GCA_916610235.2. NCBI lineage: Eukaryota > Metazoa > Arthropoda > Insecta > Hymenoptera > Halictidae > Lasioglossum > Lasioglossum morio. The sequence continues at coordinate 1,029,581 of OU744331.1, forward strand.
GATCTCAGAACTCGGCTTCTCGGTTGCCTCGTTCACCCAGTTGCGATACTAGGTGGTAGAAGCTGCGCGGTCTACGGACTACGTGCCAGGAGCGTTAGCTTCTAACTAAGTGCTCGTCCGAGGTGTTCCGTCTTTTATAGTTTTTTTTTTTGTCCAACTGTTTGCGATATTTGTGTATAATGGAAACGCTGCACAGAGTGGTATTTGACCGATCTAGCTGGCCAAAAGTCCATTTCCTAGAACTACCCCCAGGTAAAAAAATAACAGGTTATTGGAGGAGCCGGGTAGTCCCTCGAACCAACCCCATTGTTCATCGGTCCTCGCCGCACGCGATAACTGCAATGGCCATTAATGTAAACATAATTTAATAAAACATAAGAAATCGAGTATGTTTTGAGCAATAAAAAATTTTAGCCAGCTAAATTGGCCAAATACCAGTCTGTGGGCTGCTTCGCGAAAAGTCGAGGGCATCGTCGATCAAATGAGACCACGACGAACAGTTTACCGCTTCTCGCTAGCCTCTCGTATGCCTCGCGACGCTGACCTCACGTACGCCGCGTTACCGTTACGCCAACAAATTGCCATCGTCCAAATTATTCTTTCTCGCGTACCCTTTAGACACGGCGAAACAATCGCGTTGCCGCGCGTCTCGAAGAAAATGACGCGAAGCGCCGCGCGATTTCACCGTAACCACAGGGCACGGAAATTTATGCGGACCCTCCGCGCTCGCGCCGGGCAGAGCGCGTCATAAATATGAAAGACAAAAACGTTGTTGATACAAAGATGTCGCGAGGGAAGATTGTCAGTGTTGTATGAGGTATTACACCAATTTCATATCTATAAAAAGAAAGAAATCGTATCGAATGAAATTATTCTGGCTAGGAAGAAACGTTTAATTTTCTAGTTAAAATAGCTCCGATTGCAAAGGGTTAAGATTACGATCGTCAACAAATTGAAAAAAAGAAGACAGATCGAAACGAGCGCCCGTGACAAACATGTCTGTCACCAATTGGTTATCCGTGCATAACAAATACGTATTTTCCTTACGAAAGAATGTCGAGTGGATAAACGTCGAATCTACTCTCACGCGATTCTTTTCTCTGGAGTCGCTGGAGTAATGGAATCCCTGCCGGAATAGAAGAGCGTCCGTGTGCGACGCGTCGGATCACAATAGTCGTCAGGGCAGTGACTTTCGGGGCCAGAAAATTACTTAATGAATGTGGACATGCAACGCATTATGGCATATTAAAAGGCACGTGCACGCGTGGGCACATCTTCGTTGTTTCGTGCCCTCCCACCGGGCAGTTTGACAGCCGACAGTTTGCGTTACCTTAGTCAGGCCGAGCGCGTGCCAAACCACCGGGTCTGCCCCACCGCTGACTCCCTTCGAACGTCCCGTACACCGTAAACCCTGAGCCCCGAAGGGTCGAGCTGACCCCGCGATATCGTTCCATGATGTTTGTCCAGAAAAAAAGGGGAGCCTCCTCTCTCTCTCTCTCTCTCTTCGCGCGAACGTCCGACCCTACTTTCCATCGTAATTGAATTCTCTTCGACACGAGTTCTCTGTCAACAACTACTTCCCCCGTCATTCTCTTACCCCGTCGCCTCACCTCGCCAAGCGAATCTTCTGGTATCTCGAACATTATTCAAAACTAGGGTTGTAACTTTTCCGAAGTTTCAAAGTTTCAAAGTTTCAAAGTTTCAAAGTTACAAAGTTACAAAGTTTCAAAGTTTCAAAGGAATGCAGGAACGAAAGGAGCTTAGAAGTCTTTGAAGGAACGAAGGGAGTTTCGAAGTTTTGAAGTTTTGAAAGAACGAAAAAAGCTTCGAAGTTTCAAAGTTTTGAAGGAACGAAGGAACAAAGGGAGCTTCGAAGTCTCGAAGTCTTATACCATGTCACGATTTTTGATAAATAAAAATATTAACTGCCAGTCACCGGTGACTGACACTGAACTTTTCGTTTAGACTTTTCGTCTTTGTTTATCATCGCCTTCGAATTTTCAGAAATCGAACCTTCGAAGGAAAGTTAAAGCCCTATTCCGAACCTTTTATCGATACTCGAGCCGATCTTCCTCGACCTCTGTCAATTTCCTTGATTCCCGTTCGATTCCATCGGATTCGTTCGGCCTCGCCTCGATTTATTTTCTCGCCTGCCGCTTCATCATCGATCTCAATGTTCGACGGACGTCTCACGCGATTCGCGCATTCCCTCATTACGAACCACGCGTTCTACATATCTACGTTGACGCGATGTATCGATATCGCATCGATTCGTCGAGAGCAACGAGTCTCCGTTAACTCGAACGTTTCGTCTCAGCCGGTCGTCGAAATCGTGTCAAGGACTTCAGCCCTTTGCTGTCCAAGATATCGTTACGAATCGTCGAGCATGCAGAGTATCGATATCTCGCGATATCGGTGCGCCGAATGGTCTTCGTTGCAACGGATCTTCATGGACCTTTATGCAAAATGAAAATTGTCTGCAGGATTGCAAGAGATAGAAACTACGTGGAATGTTCATAATTTCTTCAATTTGACGCATTAAAAATTTTCTCCATGATCTTTTCAATGTTGTACTTTTAATGTTGCAACACGCATTTACCACCATGTAAAAGCAGTCTTTTAAATATTACTTACGACATTTCGTATTTTGTGGCTTCAGGTTTGTCTTCATTGAATTCGCATAATTTGCAATACATAGATTTATCATGGCGATTGATCATTTTATCGAATGTATTCCGATGAGAATAACAATTCTCGCGGGCCGACCATTTGATTACCGTGGCTTATTAAATTTCCAGGTGGAGCGATCTCGGACGATTCGTCGTCTCGCTCGTTCCCTGTGATCAGGATCGGCCGGTGTTCCGCGCGCGATGATCGACGATCACGCTCGCTCGCAGGAGGAGCAAGATTATCGTTATCGAGCTGAAGTAGTTACGCAATGACGCGCATGAGTCACTGAAAAGTCGATCCGGGGTGATCCCTGTGGCGAAACCGGGATCACTCTTGCCAACGACGCGCCGCATTAGCGTGATTACACGCTTCGCTCGCAGACCAGTCAGCTGGTAGCGCGTCAAACTTCCGTGCTACCTGGCCATCCCCCTTGTAATTTGCACCTGGTGCTTTGATTCTATCTGTTCTCTCCGGCGTAATCCCGATAATACGTTCGCTCCCTTCTCCTTGTTCCTGTCCTCGTCTTGGTCGTGCAACCGGGCCCTGCGCGACGTTCTTTCTCCGAGTTTCGCGCGAGGAAAGATAAATGTATCAAAATTGTGTCAAATTGACACGAGGGACGGATGAGGGTTAAGGGTCTGAAGAGCTTCAATAAAAAAAATGGACTCAAGAACCTTCAATTTCCGGGTATTGAAAGAATTTTGATACAAGCCTGTTTATCCAGCTAAGAACGATACCGATGCTGGGAGAGATCGGAGAGGTTCGCGAACGAGTGGAAAAGTTCGAAGCGCGAGTACCCGCGAGGAAAACTAAATGGGACACGGAGGAGGAATAAAACGCGCGCGATGAGCCGTGTAATCGGACGGCGTTATCCTTCGGCCCGAAAACGTCATGGGAACGTGTCTGTTCCGGAGGCGTTCTCGTGTTGACGAAAGTAATAGCGCGGCTGTTCCGGTCGAAGGATCGTTACACACGTACCCAGGAACCCCCGTAAAGTCGTCTGCCCCCGCTAATGCACTTTTAATTAATTAAACGAGCCGATGGGGCGGCCAACCCCCAGCCTGCGATCCTCCGACTACGGTTCTCGTGTCGACCTCGCGTGCCGGTTGTCTGTTCGCCACCCGTCGCCCACCTCTATACGTATACCAGCTAGGTGCAAACTCATCCCTTCGGAGATGCTTCGTCTCTTTCCCTCTTTCTTGTCCCCTCGCTCGTCGCTTTCTACTCTCTATAGCCTTCTCCTTGTCCCTCTCCCAACCAGAACGATCGATCGTCCTCTTCCAACCTATTTCGAGCCGCGACACCCCTCTGTACACCTCGGCTATAGCTCTCGTCAAAAAGCTTTTAGCCGACAAACGATACAATCCGGCCCCGATACCGTGAATTCGTCTTCCCTCTTTCCCCTCACTTCCGTTTTCATCGGTTCCATCTATGTATTTTAGGTGATTCGACCGACCGGGAACGATTTCCCGCGAAGAAATTGTTTCTCTGTCTTCGAGAAGGGTTAAATACACGATCACAAATTTTCAGATAGTTAAGACAAGAATAATAAGATAAGAATATAAGAAGTTAATTGAAGATTTGTATGTATATATGTATATATATGTATATTGTATGTTGTAATAATTGAAGAATATAAGAAATATTAAGATGAGAATCTGTGTGGGACCAGGAAAGATTATTTTACACTTTTTAGTCCGTTTATTCATTTATAATTGCGTCTACCGCGCCGACAGAGACTTTTATAGAAAACCGAACATAGAGAAGGACAGAATGAAATACGGATTGCGTGATCGAAAAATGGAGTGAGTAGTCACTGGACAACGTTCGCGTAGACGATAGTATTTAAGGATTTACTGTACTCACAGCTTGGTGGAAACAAGAACGGAATACGCGATTACGATGGCGACAGAAACAAGGATAGCAGCTCAGTCGCCGCGAATACAATTTACGTGGTACGAAGGCAGGTTCGAGCCAAGAATCTCGTTAATCGAATGGTTTATGGTCTCGACTAAATATTCGAATTTTTGTATTCAATTAGGCACGGGTCGCCGGGGGCGGTGTCTCGGGAAGTGCGTCTACGCGCGGGTAGGGAGGGTTGGTTCGGGCTGGCGAGATGCAAGACGATTAGAATGAATGGCCGCCATAAATCAGAGGGCTCGTTGGGGCTGCGGCAGAAGACGCGCGAGGCAGCGCAGCGCGACGCGACGCGAGGAGACGCGGAATACGAGAAGAATTCGGCTTCGGAACGCGAGAGGACCCGTGAAGAGAGTAGAGTCTGGGTCCGAGTTCGCAGACCGTGTCGTCCTACGACTACCTGACCACCGATTTTCAATCTGGATCCCCTAACCTCCCTTTTGCGGACCGTCTGCTCGCGAACCACTCTCATTTGCCCCGTTTCCCTCCGACCGTAGCTAATCTACCCACTCGCCACGGACGCGACAACAACCGATCCGTGTAATCCTGATCCACTGGTTCTCCGTTCGTGTTTGTATCCGTCGCGTTGCACCCATAGCCGAACCATAGTAGAAGCATAGCAGCGCGCCTCGTGTCCACCAAAAATAAACGAGCCAGCATCGTTCCAACGAGCCGTTCTAACCCTCCCGCGCCCCTCGACCGTTTTCGCCGGAATCTAATTATCACGGCCGCTTTTATTGATTCGACTGAAAATTTATTACACCCAGTGACCTCTACACCCGTGCCTTCTTCTTTTTCTTTCTTGCCCGGACGCCGCACAGTGGGCAATTCGAACGAACTTTGTTTCAAAATCAAACAACTTTCGATAGAAATTAGATAGAGGAATGAAACTTTTTCATTGAAGCTGAAACTTTGTAGAATATGGGGAAAATAGGGAGATTATGGTAAGAACGTTTTTTAAACTTGTAGAATTTCAAGAAAATTGAGGTTTTACCATGCGTGGAAAAGTTTTTTTTATGTTTGCACGCTGATTTCAAATCTGGTTTCAAAATTTGTCTGCGACATCAGGATTTTGCAAAAAATCTATTTCTGTGACAACGAAACTAATGAAATGATTTGATAACACATTAGTTTGAAGGTATATCGTATTTTCATACATGGAACACAATAAAAGTAATAATAATGAAGTATTTTAACGATTTCTGTCATTACTACTTGAATTTTCTTGAAATTCTACAACTTCAACGAATTTTATCAAGGTTAAAAAACGTTCGTACCATAATCTCCCTATTTTTCCCATATTCTACAAAGTGTCAGCTTCAATTTAAAAAAAATTTTATTGCTCTATCTCATTTCTATCGATAGTTCTTTGATTTTTAAACAAACGTCCGTATTGCCCACTGATCGGACCGAAAGTTCGATTCGCTTACAAAAATCGATGCTAAGACCAAGATCGACCATGTCTCGATTCACCGTGAACGCGAGCAACCGGTTGCAACGAGGATCTTCCGTCGAAAGCGATAGTTGCATTCTAGATCGGTACCCACGTAACGGTTGTAAATTTTCCGCGCAACTTCGCCCGCGACGCAACTTAATCTACGTGACGCGGGTCCCGTGGAAATCACCGACACAAATTTCCCCGACACGGTCTTCACCGACTCCAGATTTGACCGACAACGCCTCTAAACCCGTTGTCGGACAAATTCGTGTCGGTTAAAGTCGTTGTCGGTCGAATCTGGAGTCGGTGAAAAGTTGTCGGTGAAAACCGTGTCGGGGAAATTTGTGTCGATGATTTCCATGAGACCCACGTGACGCAGAGTGTCGCGAGGACAGAGACGATTTTTCTCGGTTCTTTCTCGTCGCTTCGTTGTGTCCCATTGCTCCTACCAAATTGGTTTCGTCCCAGGGAACCGTAATCTACGAACGATCGAAACATTGTAGACGGTAGCGATCGGAAATGTTCTACGGCGCGAAGAATCCGATGATATCTCTCGATGGCGAAGAATCGTGAGTCGCATGACGAACGGCGAGGAACGTCATCTCGCAACGACTTACGTCAGGGTGTGTATTCATCGGTATAAATGGTCCGCTACTGCTTCCACCCCCGTTTCGATCGCGCATCGATCATCGAATCTTCTGACGCCACGGATTTCATATTCGTGTAAAAAAGAAATTAATATACATAGAATGGAATTATTTTAGGTTGGGAGATATATTTAATTTTCGATTTAAAATAGCTCCGAGTGCAAAGGGTTAATTCCTTATCATCGTCATCAGGCCGAGGTTCGTCTGCACCCCATACACAGAGAGAGAAAAAAGATATGTACGATCATCGGGGACCAATACGCGATGCGTAGATATTCCCTTGGTTTTCTCTCTCGTGCCTCGAGGCAACTGAAACCGGGAGCTTCGTAGAAACCATTAACAATTAACCTAAAAATGTTGGGAACATTTCATTAGCTAGCAGCATTTTTCAGTTCGAAAAATGCACGCGACAGGGATGTTTCCTGGGCGTCGTTTGTTCTCGTGTTAGTATGTATCCCAAGAAAAACATCCTGTAAACAGAGCCAAGTTCTCTATTGGCCGTAAAAAGTTGTCAGATCAAAGAAAATACGGGCAAGTTCGTTAGTCTAAATAATAATAATAAAAGGAGGTGGTGCGAGAACTTGGCACCTAGATATTTTACAATTCAACTTTTAAGGAGAAGTTAAACCTCGATTTCAGGGGTTACGAATTACACTCCGCTTCTCTAAATAAATTTTTCAAAAATACAACGAGTTTCGCTTTAACGAGAAACGCGCGCGATCCTAGTGGTCGCGATCTTGTCGCAGCGTTTCGACGTTGGAGTACCGGTTTCGTGTGTTGGTCAGGTTTCGATCGTCGCTGTGCCCGATCGATCGCAGAGAATCGCTATTAATGGTTCCTAACGAGCGGTTAGTAATTCCATTGCGATTAGCCTGGCGCGCTTCGTGCGACTGGAATGTTTGAGCAAGTGCGTGGGCGTGAACCGTGGTCGGGGATGACGATTGTTCGGAGGCAGGTATACTCTCTCGCGCGTGTCTACGTGGAGGTAGAGAGTCAAGCTCGCGCGAGTGCGCACGTACACGAGGAACGAACGAAACGAAAACTCGGCTCCTCCACTCAGCGGTGAGCATGTTTCCTGATGGGGTCATCAGCGCGAATTAACATACTGGGTGGACTCGTACGACACGCACACGTGCGCCTCTCTACCAACGAACGTTTCCATCTGACTCATTCCGCCTTTCTCTTTTCTTTCGGCCTCTGGATTCTCTGCTCTTCCTTCGTGTCATCTCGTTTCGTTCCCTTTACTTTCCTTGCTTCTCCGTTCCCGTTCTTTTCGGTTCCATTCGGTTGGTCTGCCAGTCGTCTCGTTCGCCCAGACCCATCGGTGGCTTTCTACCTCGATTCGCGGAGAAACGAACGGAAGAGGAAAGCAACCGTGCGAGAGGAAGACCCAAACGCGTGTTTACATCGAGAAATTCCCTGGCCCCGAAGCTGTTTCGGGCTCGATGACGATTCGTCTGGGCGAACGAGACGACTGAGAGACCAACCGAAAAGGAATGGAACCGAAAAGGCAAGGAGAGTAAAGGGAACGAGACGAAACGAGATGAGAAGAAAGGAAGAAGAGAGAATCAGGGACCCAAAATCGTAGACGGCCCTGGGTACGACCAAAGGCAAAACGGAAACTCGATTCGAATTTTCGGAAGATTTTGTATTGAAAATAACGCTTCTATATTTAATAAATATATATAGAACAGTTTCTATAAATTAAAAAAGCAGCAAAACGAATACGTCACGTCACTTGCCTGGTCAGAACATTAACTGAACATTGATAGCATCGCAACTGAATATCGATGGTGCCAAAAGTTGTAATAAATCTTTTCTAAGATTTTCTATAAATAAAAAAAAGGCGCAGATGTTGAAAAACACATTTTACTTTCCAACACTTTGGATAGTTTAAGGGTTTTTGGAGAAACTTTGAAAATCAGGACACTTTGAGCTGTTTTTCAGGTGTACATCTATTTTGGGAGAGAACGTCGATGTGTGATTACGTTTTTTGTGAATCTAGAGGATAGACGGTAGAGTCGCGAGGATCCTCTCGCAGGACAAACGGAAATTGATTCGATTCGACGAATTCTCTTCGGCCGCTGATCTCTGGGACTCTGGGACGAATAACAATGAGACGATCACGGAGAGAGGATGAACGGAAAGATAGGGAGCGGATTAGATGGTAGCCGACCGATGGATCGGTAATCCCCAATCAGCCTTCGCTCGTCAACAAATGCTGGGATCCTCGAGGCACCTATGGAACGATGGTGTTACGCGCGTCACCGTCAGAGCTCTCCAAGCTACCATCGATATGTATTTCTTCAAGTGAAACTTCTTTGCTGAGGGTCACAATTTTCTGATGTTACGGAAGTCAAAAGTTGAGTGGCACGAAAATTTGAACTGAGAATGAACGGAGAAAAATAATTTCTTACTATAACGATTGGTAGTGCAACTCCTTAACTGCTTGGACAACCACCGATCTCAGAATGATAGCGAACATTTTAGTATATATCGCAACGAATAAAATGCTGCAGAAAGGATCAAACGAAAAGGTTAGAAATACATGGTTATGTTACGACAGCGCGTGCAACTACGTTTACATTAATTAAAATAATAATATAATTAAATATGTTACAGAGATATATTGGGGATATATTTCAAAACCTACAGTGTGTGGAACAGAATAGAATATACGCGTGGAAATCACGCGCGGTAGAAGTGAAACTTGTTGCAATCTAGTAATGTTTAGAAGCAAATTAAGATTGGAAATGTTAAAACAAAAACAAGATCAAGAACGCTATGAACGCGGAAGACAGTTTGATATTTTTTATAAAACTAAGATTTCTGTGGAGGGACTCATATAGATTGCACTGCTATAGAACGTGGTTATACCATCGATATTCTTCCGCGAAAAAGACGCGGCTACCGAATAACTCGAGGAAAACATCTGTTTCGATGATCTCCAGTCACGGATCTTATCGCTTCATCGATTCGAGAGAGAAGATCTCGAATCCTCGAATTTCGTCTAATCGGTGGTTAAATCGACGGGCAAAGTAACGCGACGTTCCAGAAGAAATAGAATCTCAGCGGGACGTTAATGCACGGGTGTCGCGTCTCGCGTATCTCGCGTCCCTTCGAACGAACACGACCGAACTTAAACTCCTCCGGTACTTCTGCTAAATCTCCCGGAGCAGATTAGCCGCCGATAAGGCGACAGGTAGATGTTGTAGAGGATGCGAGACGATTAAACAAGACGGTCCGAGACGCGTCGAGAGACGAGCACCTCCGGACTCTGGTATTTCCAATAACACCGGAAAGGACCGTGTAATCTGTTTGATCTGCGCGAGCCAACAACGTACGCTTTATTTGATTTCGACCGAACCCCTCTCTGTCCTCGAGACGTTCACCGGTTTCCCGAATCGCGCGACACGCAGACACATACTCGACCTTTTTCGCGTGTTTCTTTCTCTCTTTCTCTTTCAATCTTTATCTAAGACTTCTTCCTTTGCAAATGTATCCACGGAAACGCTCGCTGTTCTCCACTTTGAGCGGACCAACCCCATAGGACGAAGGGATCCATGGAATGATTAATGTCCGAGTCCCTCGACTCCGAATAAATCTTACGGGAAACTAGCAGGAACGGATGGGGAGGACGGTGCCCCCGTCGCGACACATCCTGTAAAATCACGACTCGAGCTACGCGTCGGCTTCGTTAATCGCGTTATCCCGATACACGAAAGATCCTCCGACTGCTCTTCGAGGTGGTTTCCTTCTCTCACCGAGGTCCTGGCAGGTGGCCCGTATCTCGTCACCCCTCGCTCCTCTCGAATCCGACTTTTCCAAAGGAGATCTCGATACCCGCATCGATCGTCTCACGAAGAGAATCCTTTTTCCCAAGACGACGATCGACCGTTTAGCGAAGTATTAGCCGTTCGCTCTCGCATGTCGATGGAGACCGATAGATCGATGTTATGGAACCAACACGTGGTTTCTTGACTCTTAAGAATTTAAGTTAATACATTTTTCTAAGCATATGAGTTAATTCATTTGTTTTTTATTGGTAATAAATTAGTGTTTTCTGCTTTTTCGGTAAGGCATTTGCCTAACAATATGGGAATTTTAGATTAAGACTTAAGATTAAGATTCTTTTCTTCAAAGGAGATAAAAGGACTTCAGTCCGTGTAAAATAAATAAATAATAATAATAATAATAATATATTAATCAATTGTTAAATTCTTACAGACGCAATACTGAAAATTTACATTCTTGAAAATGGTCTAAACTTAGACTGAAACGTCGAATGAAATTTCATGTGATTTTAGCAAATTTGCTTATTGTCTCCAATTGATCGAACCAGTGCGCCAATAACATTAATTGTAGATCGATTTTATGCTCGGCAGCTTCCACCGAGAAATATCTCGGTGCGAGCTGCGTGCCGGAGCAAAGAACAATCGAACCAAAGGTGAATAACGGGGAAACTTGAGCGGTTTCTACTATCCGGTTATAGATTACAGATTACAGATTACAGAAGCATCCCCCTGTTGACATTGACCACGGAAAGGAAGGTGCGAAAGATACAGAGAAATAAGAAGGGAAGGTGGCGAAGACGAAGCGTGGAAAAAGAGAAGGAAATCAACTAAAAAATAAAGAAGCGATAAAATAAGAAAAACAAAGAAGAGCAGGGAGGAGAAGAGGGCAGGTCGAGCGAACGGCGGTCTCAAGAAAGATCTACCAACGCGACAGGGAAACAGGCATAGAGAAGAGGAGGAAACGAGAGAGAAAGAGTAGGGGGTGAGGTTGAGGGAGGAAGAAAGAGATAGAGAGAAAGAGAGAGAGAGAGAGAGAGAGAGAGAGAGAGAGCGAGGAGAGCCATGGAGAACGCTCGCATCACATTCTAGGCTATTCCGCATTCTGTTCCCCCACTTTTGATCGTCCACAAGCCACCGGCTCACCTCTACGCCTCCGTGACTGCTGGAAAAGTTGTATAACGAACACGTACGCGTGTACCTGACACGTACGCTCGCCTCTTCCAAGTGTTCTGCCGACCTCGTGTATAGGCATCGTATAGGCACTGTATAGATACCGTAGGAACCGACGACGTAGTCTCGTCGCGAACCTCTACGCCGATCTACACTCTAGACTTAGACTCTACACGGACGCGGCTACCTATGACACGAGACTCAGGGACTCACCTGCGTGCTCTTGCTCCTGTTCCTGCTAGAGCTCTTGCAGCGGACAAATGTATTCAGGAGCAACAGCACGGCCAGCAAATATTTTCTTATTTTTTCTTTTTTACCTTATTTAACACTCGCTTTTTGAATTCTTCTATGAGAATTATTTCGCGACGGAACCTAAAGTTTAGAGGTGGGTGCCGAACCACCTTGGGCACCACAGTATTAGATGGCACAGAAAAAGTGGCTGAAAATTGGACGTCCAGAATGCGGTTCGTCAGGAACAGCCGCGGTGGTCATATGTCCGAAATCATTTTCAAATATTAAAGTGTTTTCACTTGAAAATGAAATATTTCTTTCGACGTAGAAAAATTCCATTCTGTACGATTTTTTTTTCATTTTATGGATATGATATTGATATACTGCTTCGTACAGTATTTAAATGTTTAGTAATTGATTAGATACCAATATATTTAATAATCTAAACAATATTTTGAATAATGTACAGCAACTTTTAGCGGTGACTCTGAGCCGCTATTAGATTTACGTTATTAAATTATCATTCGTTATCATTCAGATCTTCGTTCAATTATATTACTATGTAATTCGTAATTGCAATGAAGTACAATTATAAAATACATTGTAATTGAATTACATTGTAATCCAAGTATATTGTAATTCAATTATACATTGTATTTCAATTACACATCTGATTAAAATACTTAGTAATTGAAATACAATGTAATTCAATTACGTAATTGAATTACAATGTAATTGAATTAGCACAACTCTGGTTGCAATATTGTGAACGTCGTAGGACTGGCTTTTCTCACCTGCCTTCGACGAAATCGTCGACGATTCGAGGAAAGCATACCGCGGCGATCTTTTCCAGATCGACGTTTCCGCTTCGGTGGAAGGCGATGAAAAGCCATCCGAACGGATACCTACGCGTATCTGTGCCAAGATTGCTGGAAAACGCGCGCGTTTTCTCACGGATGGGCGGAACAACGAGCAACTGTGTATGCTCGTTGCCGGTCTGCGTCGCGTCGCCTTGGCTCGCGACCGACAAGCAGCCGCGTTACGAGCGATTTCCTCTCCCGAGACTCGCTAACCAGATCGCAATTATCGCGTAAAGACATGTGGACGGCAATGAAAGTGACAGCGCGCGTATCTCGACACACGCGTCCCCGTGTCCACCCATCGGAATCGTTTCACGGACTCGGACGCCTGCCGCTAATAACCGACAGATTATTCGAGACGAACTCGCGAATCCTTTCGCTCGCTCGGTTCTCCAGATTTCGCGATTCAACCGAAACCGCCGATTTCCCAGATATACGAGAATTCGAAACGCAAACGACGAAACCGAGAAATCAGTCGAGATATAATACGATACCGGTATCTCGTTTGACGGCGTGACAAACTTCGACAAACACCGGTATTAAGCTCTTTATCTCGAAAAACTCGCGGCCTGATCGAAATCGGACTTTTCGACACGCATAAGCTGTGTGTTGCGTCGAACTTTGTTGCGAACAACTCTGTGGTTGCGGCGCTAATCAACCATTAGCAGTTGATGCTATGTAAAATAAACAATAAACAAAAAAAACAACCCTGTGGTTGTCAGAAAGAACGCCGCATGTCACATCATTTCGTGTTCGTTGATATTCCTGTTTAATTGTTTCACGACATTAATTAAATTGCATTATTTCTTTAAGCCTTTCGCTTTTATTATCATGACTTTTTTTCTGGTGAATACGTAAATCCGATACTACGAAGCTCAACTACTTCATAAACTCGAATTTTTGCGACACTCCGACATGCGGCGTTTTTACTAACAACCGCAGAACTATGTCCGCGAAACCAGAGTCTCTAGTATTTGATCTGGCGGAGGTGGTACTCGCGAGAACGAGTGTATTCTCGAGAACTCGAGACACACGGAAACGCTAGGATCGGATCGAGCGTCGAGCAACAGTCGTCGAACGAGGTAGAATGTCCCGCGCGACCCGATGGAATCCCGAAAAGCAAGGACGTTTACTTTTGGTGACGTTCACGGATAGCGCGAACTCAATCTCGCGATGGGTTCCACGGTCTCGTCGCGCGACGCGGGACCGTTCTTTCTTAATCACAGCTTCTCGCCGAAAAATGCTCGTAATTCGCGTCGTAGCACACATAGTATCTGTATACAATCGTGGATACGATTGTGCCACACTCGTCAACCTTGATGCGACAAGTTTAACGGAGTCCACGTTCGTCGAGGAACAATCAAACGGATCGACGACGACGCCGACGACAGCGGTGGTGTTGGAGAACGGACGATAATCAAGAGCAAGAGCGAGTGGCGAACGGTGAACGCGTTCCTGCGACTTGGAGGCGGATTGTATCGGAGGTAGCGTGCTATCGGCGACAGTGAAAACGACCGGCCACGACCAGACGACATTCTCGATTTCAATGCCGCCCGGACACGTTCGTATTCGATTTGTCGGTAATTGCCGATCTCGAGAGCGCCGGCGCACAGTGGTCGGAAAAAGGAAAAGTCCCAAAATTATAAAAGTCCTTATTTCAAATATCGACTACTATTTCCTGATAAGCCATGAACCAATCTATCTTGCTATGAAAATCGATTTATGTAGAATAGAAATGCTTTATTTTTTAGTCTTCCGGCCATAAAAAAGGAACTCGGTTTACATTTCAGTCTTAACTCTCTCATCCTTCCACACCTTTCCGGCTCCATTCATACATTTTACTTTGCCCTATCCTTCCCCCATCCTTCTTTCTGTTCTGTTCTTTCCCTTTTTTATTTATCTAGCTTCCTTAGCCAATCTATCGCTTCTTTTGACCCCCTCTCGCTCACTATTTCCTACATTTCCCTACATTCCCTTACCATATGTTCCAGGTTTCCAAAACTATCCTCGCAGAATTCACATTTTCTATTTTCCTCTTTTTCCCAATACCTGTTCCCCCTTTCAAAATGGATTTATGTATTTTTCTTTAACAACGGAGAAAAATAGATCTAATGTAGACCTCTCAGATTCTAGTTATATTTCAAACACTTAAACCAAGATCTACTTATGGATTAATTAATCCAATGAATCGCATTATTGCGACAATCATGCACTATTTATAATCGTATTGATTTCTTCATTGAATCTTTGCAAAATTTAAAAATGCAACTACGCAGGATTATAGACTAATACCATATCGTTTGTACCATTAGTTTTTGTGCATGCCCCTTCTTTGTTATTAGACGAATAGTATTTTTGTATGATCAAGAAATGAGAATCCCGCACCCTTGCGATCCTGGAAAAGCAGAGTCTAACTCCCTTAATCCGCATCGTTCGCGAACGCCGATAAATCTCGTTTCCTTGAACTGGTCTTATTTTCGAAAATCGATTACGCAACTTGCCGATGCCCGTCGCCTGTCGATTTTCGTGGCGATCCGCGATAACGGCGAAAACGAGTAATCCGTGTAAATACGAAAAGCATGTTAGTTGCAAACAGTCTAATCTCAATGTGACATTGGCCGATGGAACGGTATAACCTGCACCGGCGCGTATCTTTCACGAGGATATATTACGTGTTTGCCGGTTGATAAGACGTTACCCGTGGGGAACCGCGAAGACAAACATAATGTGCCGCGTATGTATTATGATGTACGTATAAAAATACGCGAAAAGATACCTTGCACGAGTACATTGTAATTCCGCGTGTGTCGTCGGCTGCGATTTCGCTGGCTGCGAATCGAACGTTCGATTCTTTCAATTCTTTCAATTCTTCTTTCCTTCCTGTACCCGTTCATTCGAGAATCTAGCAGGACCGATTATTTTCTCTTGCTCGCGTTCATTTTCGTTGGAACAGATCGATCGAAATCCTACGCAAACGGCGAACGGCAAACAGAAGATCGATGAGGTTTATCGATCGGTTTCGCGGTCCGAACCGTGGGAAAAATGTTGCGGACGGACCGAGTACTCGCGAAACGAGATAACGCGCGAAACCCCGTCGTATCGGCGTCGAGGAACTACGGACGTCGTCATCGGAAGTCAAACACGGATTGTACCGAAAAAAAATCGAGAAGCGTGAACAAACACCGCCTCGATTTATCTTCGGGTACCGTTCTCACATCCTTCGCGAGTTCTTCCGTTCCGCGACTCCGGGGTTCGTCGCGAAATGCACCTCTTCTTACGTGGAGGAAATCGTTCATTACAGGTCCCCTTCTTCTCGAGAGAGATGCAGGGGTAGGCAGGCAGAATTCTGCTTCTTCAGAAAACTGCCTCAGTCCATTTTTTAATTAAAATTGGGTTTTCAGTTTGGCCTTGTTCACTACTGCAATTTCTACGGTTTAGTGTCTCGATTAGTGTCGAAATATAAACAAACAGCCCGGATAAATTAAGGCACGATGGATAATATTCTATTTGATAAATTGCAGAATTGCTTCTAAGTAAAAATTGATCGAACCAGTGCGCCGACAGCATTAATACATCTTTCACATTTATAAACAAATATACGATATTAATGTATGATGATACCATATTGATTGTACCATTATTAAATTTTTCTTTTTGTGCATGTCCCTTCTTTGTTCTTACACGAGTAGTCTTGTATCTTTTCTTTGATATTGTAAATACTCATGTAAAAGGGCTTCAGCCCGTCTATAATAAATAATAATAATTCAATAATTATGTACTATATAATTTATTATATTACATAATACTACGTAATTGAATAAGTCCTTTCATAATTCATTCGTCACATAATTATTTGCGTTTCGACATGTTCATGAGAGAAGATAAATGATAATCGAACGGTTTTCGTTTTCTTTTTTTGATACAGTCTAAGGAAAATACAGCCACTCGACAAAATAGAAGTAAAACCACCCTTCTCGAATAGTCAGGAAAGAACGCACGCTATTGTTTCACTGCCTCGTCTCCGAATAGTTCGAGACTGTTCCAACGCGACAGCCCGGAGGAAAACGATACGATAACTCGAACAACAAACGAGAAAAAGGGTGGCAGTCCCTTGCGCAACGTCGACCCACTGCGCAACCAAAGTTATCGAACGATCTCTGATCTGCAACGTAGCATCAGAGAGGTTGCGAACGACTGGAAAAGTTCGAAGCGTGTTTCAAACGTGGAAATTCGAGTTCGACAATTTACATTTTCGTATTTTTGTTCAACGATGCGCTAGGATGGTCATCATGAATATCGCGATCAGTATAACCGCACCCTAATCGTTTCGAATCTAGACAAAGCTTCTGAGGGCTGTCGAGATTAGCGACGCGTTTTCAACCGATTGAAACTAGGGCTATTACTTTTTCGAAGATTCGAAGAAACAAAGGGAACTTCGAAGTGTGTGAAATATTGAAGTTTCGAAGTCTTCGAATAGTATGAAGGTTGTAACTTAATCACTTTTTTATCTGTGGTGGCGTATACTTTTCGAGATGTAGAAGTGTCTGTAACTGTATCAAATATGTTAGCTACAAAACTTCGAGGTTCAAAATTTCAAAACACCGTTTCTCTTAATCCTCTAACATTATTATTATTTATTATAGACGAACCCTTCTACATAACTGTTCACAATAAAAAAAGAACAAAGGAAAGATAAAAGATTACTCCTCTAATAACAAAGAAGGGATACGAAATAATGGTATTATCCTATAACTCTGGGTAGTTGCTTTATCAAATTTCGTAAAGACTCAATAAAAGAATCAATACGATTATAGATAGTGCTCGAGTCTGCAATAATTCATTAGATTAATTAATCCATAAACAGATGTTGCTTGAAGTGTTTGAAATCCACCTAATAATTTACAACAGAGCTTCGAATTTCGAAGCTTGAAAATCTTCGACCTTCAACGGAAACGAACGGCCCTAGTCGAAACGCGAACGATTTCGCAGTCGATGTGGCTCCCGAAACCGAGAAAGAGAGAAGAAAGACAGAGTGGAAGACAGAGAGAAAGGTAGATGACGACGAAGAGCGGTGAAGAGCGAGTCGAATGGGCATCGGAGGTGAAACGGTATGGAATCGCGAGAGAGGCCTATGCCTCTGCGGCTGTGCTCTCTCCTGATGGCGGTGCAACTCGCACCGCTCCGAGTCGCGGTTTATGCTTCGCAGATACCAATCTTGTTTCTTGACCTATATCCGCGTTTGCATCGTTGCGCAATACGCTCGAAAGGCGTCTTCGAAAATCACCGCGGGAGTCCACCAACAACGTCCGCTCTTGCTCTCGACTATCCGCTCGATTCGCACCGAGTCTTTCTTCTTCGTGCTCTCGTTTCGTCGCGTCGTGCTGATTTTCTGCGCGTTTTATTCAACGATTCGACCAACAACGTCTCTCTCGTTTTCGATCCGCGAGTTCGTCAGCAGAATCGATCGTGGAAGACGTGGGGAACGAAGAGAATCGATTGAAAAGTCGTCGCTCACCGTCGATTCTTGTTACAACAACTTTGGTAGTTTGGCTCGGTGGGCAGCGGTGGATTTACATGCGTTTCACGGTCCCCGGCATTGCTGACACGCTTGCTACGCGGACGAGGGGCACGTAGAATGCGCGTCGGTACGCATCTTAACAGTCGGTCGCTGTACGATGGTCTTCCTGCACGCCGCCGCCGCCGCCGCCGCCGCGGTACTCTCGACTCTCGATCGAGAAACGAGATCTTGCACCAGAACATTGTCGACAACTCCTCGGTCGAAATTATAATTGACCGGTTGTAGAAATAATAGAAAACCACGCGCGGCACGAAATGAACGATTTAAATTGGAGACGCAAAGGAGAAGACCGTATGGGAAATGCTATGAATTATGTCTCTTTCTTTACAATTTCACCGTTTCACAATTTTCTACTCTGCAATTTTCTACTCTTTAAACCTGTACAATTTTAGCATTTCACACATTCCTCGCAATTCAAAACTTCAGTTCCTATGAATTTAAACTTGACATTTCTCAAATTGAACTTAAAATTCCCTCAATTTAAACCGTTACGCTATTCCACGTCGCGAATTCCGTGACGCGAAAAAGAAGTTTCACTTCAAAAAAAAAAAATTAAACCGACTTCGAAAAGAAACTTAAAAAACGCATTAAAAAAAGAGAAGGCACATACAGATCGAATCGAGTAACCTCTCCCTTTTCCAAAATCGGTTAAAAATGCTAATTGATCGATGGCAACGGCACTCCCGATTCGAAGCACGATTTCACACGATCCCGAGGGGTACCGTTTTCGACGCGATACATTTCCACCCGACAATAACGTGCAATTATAAGCGCATGCCGCTAAGTATCGTTTCTACGTGTGCGTCATATTTCGTAACGGTGTTGGGCCGATCGGTTACTACCGATCCAGCGTTGGCCGATGCAAGGCTGGGCGAGGCCGAGGCGATGCGATACGATGCGTGCACACGCTACAGCAGATATAAATTTCCCTGATCTTCGGTACCGTAGGTCAACGTTCAGAGAGGATTCCAGCCGGGCTCATCATCCTGCCTGCGTCTCTTTCTCTTCCACCGTATCTCTGTAAAAGGCGCGAGTGCGCGACCGCAACCACCGCCCGTCCACGCGATTCGAGTCCTCCTCTTCTCGCGGTTCGAAATTCTATTCGCTAGGTCTAGGTGAATCCGTTCGCGAAATTCGTTGCTACAGCCTGATCTTCGATACTCGTTCTCGAACATTGTAGAACAGGGCCCGTTAAGCACATTTGTTCTCCTAACAAGCGGCGATCGTGCACGTTTGCAATTCCGGTCGGAAATACTATATGTAGATTCGATAATGTAAGGATCTATTTTTCTTGAAAATGATGTGAAGTAAGATCGAAACGTCGATAAATATTATTGTGGTAATTCGCAAATAGTGTTTTGTTGGATTATCAATAAATTACCAGCACAATGAACTTATTGTACCTTGTCAAAAATTAATCAACAATCTCCGTATCGGTTTAATAAACAGAGATTAAGAATAGTTTCTGAACAAAGATTTCAAAGTATCCGAATCGATAATTTGTTTCAAGAGCCGGACTGTGGGGAATAAACTGAAAAAATGTTCATTATATTGTTCAATTCTAGTCTATAAGATGCCTTGTAATGTTAGCATGCACATACATGTGCATGCTGCTAATAATCCCATGTGGGGTTTCATAGCTTAATGAACAAAAAAAAAGTTAGCAGGCCCAGAGGTTACAGAAGCGACGATGCAATCGTAAAAACGAAGCTGCGCGAAATCTCCGGAGGGCCTTCTACCTTTACGTAACGAGAACCAACTCGAGAAAGTAGCCCAAAGAGTGCTCGCTATAAATCAGCCGTTCAACGACAACCGCGATACGCCTCGATCGGATCTTTGAACTTTGATTCGTGGGAATGAAACGTAAACAAAGCCGCTGCGCGCGGTCCCTGTGCTCGAACGTGCGTTACCCTTTACGAATCCGTAACCATCGGTCGTCGACTCGTCTGCGCGTCCCCCGGTGGGTCCGAGATATCGGACCACGCCCGACTCGCGTAAACGCGTTACATCCGAGCACGCTTTTGTTCCGCGGAAAACTCTGTTCAGCTTCTCGGCGAGAATTTTCTCTCCTTTCGATGCGACGCACACTGGGTCAAACAAGGACAAAAATCGTGTGCCTCATTGTGCCTGCACGAGACTACGATAAATCTTTTTCTTGAAGTATCCTTAAAGTTACGAAACACACCCCGTTTGCCCATTTTTGCCCATTGAAAAGATATTAATAATATAATACTGTATGTATTTTCAAGCAGACAGTCAATTGCGAATACGGAAATCAGCCTCGATGTTGTGAATTATAATTAGCCAACCCTTAGCCATCATTTTCTAAAAAGATTATTTCTTACAAACGTCTTTTGTTCATAAAACACAACGTAAACAAGTTACGCTATGAACTGATGTACTATTTCATCTTGGAAATTTTCGCTTACAGATTCGCTTGTATTTAATCTCCTACAGAATTGTTTGAATTTTTTTATTCAAGAAATTACTTATTTGGACATTTTGACATAGTATGAACATGGCAATGGCCATATCGCATTGAAAACATAGTATGAACATAGTTTTCAATCGATACGAAGCAGTGACTTTTCCGACGCTGTGCGACGACGGGTCAAAACGCACCGATGCCAACGAGGTGATCTCGATGCCGGCAAGAGAGGGAAGATAAGCCCCGAGAGTCTAGTAGAATCAACGGGAAGGAACAGAGTGTGTAAGCTCGAGCGAACTCGAGAACGAATACCATTCCGAGAGAACGAGAAACGGTAGACAGGCGAAAACGCGAAAAGGCGAAAGATCAAAAGGAGAAAAGGAGAAAAGTAGGAAACAAGGAAAGAAGGGACCTCGAGGCCCGAGGCGCCGTAAGCATAACGGTACATCGGAGAAGACCGCGAGAGGAACGGTGTGGCGCAGCGGATAACCGACTAGACTCCGCCCAACCGAAAAACGATTCGCATCTCTTTCGTCTATTAAAGACTCTGTTACAAGAGGGACAATGAAAAGCTCATAGCGCGAGTAAAAGATGCGGAAATTCAGAGAATTCGAGTAAATACTTGCTGAAGGGCCAGGCAAGAAGATGCGATCTATGCGGAGACAAGTATGGAAGCTTAGAACATTTCACCGCCCGAATGTAAGAACTAGGTAACTTGAAAATTGGACATTTTGATGGACTACTTCGTACTAAAGAAGAAATCAAATAGAATTTAATGGAAAAACTGGGTCACTTATCAAAGTAATCTACGACATCTAGTGAATCATAATTTAATCTTGATAATGTAAATAGTAGACAACTTGTTTTTTTTTAAATACAAATATTGTTCCACTTAAAGTAAGGAAATATAATCAGGCATTGGCATTATATGTTTAAAATAACGGTCTCGCTACTATAATCTTAAAACCTTAAGATACTGTTTCATCAATTTCTCGAAAAGCGAGCAGGAAGAAAGACAGAAATGTTGAAGAGTGGTTGGAGAAGTTGAGAAGATAGAGAGCATAAACATTCCAAAGCAATATATTGCAAAGACAATAAAAGTAAGAAAATCTGTGTAAAACGTGAAAAGTACGTATGTGGAAAATGTATGATCGAGAAGCCTCTTTGTAAAAAATTCGGCGAAAACGAATAAAATGTACATTATATACTCTTAAATAAAAGAAACAATATTTTTATACTGTCAAATTGGGTATTATCTTCATTCTATATTAAAAAATTGTGCTAAAGACGATGTGTCGGTAGGAATAGTGTTAAAGACTGTTCTCGTATTGATCGTGGACCAACCGAATCGTTAACGAAGCTGCTCGAAAAGCTTCGAAAAGACTCGACCGACTCTCGCCTAAATCAGGCGATTTCCAAAAGCATCGCGTTGCTTGAGAAGAATCCATGGATCGTTTGAGTCGTTAATCGCGAAGCAAAGATAAAGAACCGGTCGGCCGAACGAGTCCTGCGATCGATTCTCCGCGAAAAAGCAACGTTCGCGAGTTTCCGAGTCCCGCGGACACGCGAGGAGAGGTCGTTAAAATCCGTCTCATTAGTATGAAACGCGTAATGTCGCTTCACAGTTATTACAGCAGATATACACCGATGCTTTACAATCCGTCCTCGGTATTAGCTCGTAATGCTAATGCGTTACACAGTCTCGAGACTTCCGTGCTGGCTACAAAGCGCTTCTTCGCGGGCATTAAGTATGCGATGCCACGAGGTTGCCTCCTCTCTATCGAGTCTCCCCGCAACCCGCTGCACGTTGCCCGTTGTCCGTTCTACTCCGTCGAAACTTATCCTTATCGCGAAAACAAGTCGGCCAGCTAATTCTCCAATTTCCAACTGTTTTAACCCTCATCCGTCCCCCCTTTCACCAACTGAATCTGTCAAATTGACACAGTGACCCAATATAAAAAAAGAATTTCAATGTTTGTTTAGTCAAATTGATGAGTTAACATTTATTACTATTATTATTTATTATAGACGTATTGAAGCCCTTTTACATAAGTGTTTACAACAAAAAAAAATGACAGAAACCCTAGTAGCACAAAATATTGTATACACATTCGTATAATATTAAAAAGAGATTCAATCTTTTTTAATATTCAAATGTACATACAATATTTATTTTATAATAAGTAAGAAATATTTCTTTTTAAATATGGAGGAAATTAGATATTTCATCTTAAGAGAAAAATATATTTTTCTAAATATTAAATGAATCTTTATTTCATATTAGAAGTAGAATATTTTGTTCCTAATATACAGATAATGTTTATTCTTGTACATGTACAGAATATTCCGAGAATTCCGTAAACCGAACGATTCGGAACACCCGCACCCAAATCCACGGCGGGGTTCGTTGAATATATCCGATCGTTGTTTTTTTTTCCCCGGCGATTCTGAACGTTACGGATATGCCCTTCTACGTAGAAATATGCTCGCGTATATTTAAACGTAATCGTTGGGTGCGCTCAAACTTTTCACGCTTCGCGACGCGCATCATATCTGTTTCCTGGGGATCGTGACCCGTGACCGAGTCCCAGTCGAGACAATGTACAAACGATTACCGACGAGGGAGAAATCGCGCATCGTTCCGATCGTTCGTTGAAACCGAAACCGCAGCAACCGAACAAGCACGCACGTGGTATTTCGCGGCATTGTCTTATCGTTAAAATCAATTAGAAATTACTCCTCGAATTTGGAATTGGAAGGACGATGGGTGCCGACACGCATCGCGAGCCTCGAGTACACACGGGTGAACGATGGAACAACAAGGGGTTCACGAACAACGAGAGGGAATACAAACCTATCCCAAACTCGCATCGTGGTACGATCGTTCGAATCTATTATGGCAATCCGTGAACAATAACTCTTCCTCCACTCTCGGTCATTTAATGACCGTCCATCTATTTAACGTGAAGGAAGAGGAAGTGGCTGTGATGGGTAGATAGGTCGAACGTTTTGTAACTAATTTCGCGAGTAAATTGTCCGTAACATTGGTTCGGTGCAGTCCGACTAAACGTAACGACAACGGAGCCACCGCGTTGCAAAGTCGAATCAGATACACGTTCGGTGAAATTCCACCTTACAACCTACATCTACCGCCATAGGGAAAACAAAACTCGTCCCGAATCTGTCCGAAAAATTTCACCGAATTGTACTGTCGCGAATCTGCCGAGGACATTTCAAAAACTCGAACGAGCCTCCTAGAAGTTAGATCCCCACTTGTTCAATTAAATAATTTCAACAGTTGTGCTGAATTATGCTATGTTTGTGTTGTGCTCGAATATTATAACTAGGGTAAACTGTACTATCGCTGGCACTGCAGTAGTTATTGGCACTTTTCATTTAAACGGCAAATGTTAAGAATTCCTGCTACAGAAAATCATATTTTTATTCTTTCTTCTTTATATTTCAAAGCAACCTTGTCAGTTCTTATAACAGAGTTCCATATACGACTGGTAACAGATGTGTCAATCACTGTACTATTCGTCTTACGATTGTTAATCAATATATATTTATATATTTATTATATAATATATATTTATAAGAAAAGATTTATGACTCGTAGAACTGTTTGATTTTGCTGAACAATCTCTAGTAGCTTAAAATAAAAGAAAATTAGGTTTGTTTAAACATTTCAACAAAAGATGAAAAGATCGTTACTACGATTTTAGCTTAGGGTGCATTGTACAGTTGTACCGTGTAATGTAAAAAATAAGATGAAAAATTGAGAAAAACGATTTTCTGAGTAGCCCCCCACTTTTAATTTTTGTCAATTTTCTCAATTGTGATAGATGGTGCTAAAGTGTTACTTTAAAAAAATACTTAACGATCGTCGAATAAAGAAATACGTTTCCCCGATGTTCGATTGTCGAACCTCGCTCTGGAGAATCCTGGTGAACGCGAACCCCGAGGAACGGCACCCACTCATCCACCTACCCGTCTCTGATTCGCTGTTCTTCCTCGTGAGTCATTGCGACTATCGCGAGCGAGTCAACGAGGCGACGAGCGTCTAACCGGCTCGACGCGTATCGCGCGTCCAATACGAATCGCATCTTCGAAAAACTTTCTCGATCGAAACTTCTTCGCAAAGACCGAACTAACAAGGGAACATGTTCAGTCGATACAAGCCGATTTTGATGAAACTTATATGAGATATAGTTCTTCCAATGAATCACATTATTGCAGACTCGAGCACTATCTATAATCGTATTGATTTTTGATTGAGTTTTTACAAAATTTTAAAAAGCAACTACACAGGATTGTAGGATAACACCATATCGTTTGTACCATTAGTTTTTGTGCATGTCCCTTCTTTGATATTAAACTAGTCTTTCATCTTTCTCTTTTTTTTATTGTAAACACTTATGTAAAAATAATAATTATTATTATGTGAAATAAAAAAAGATATGTAAAAATATCACTTGTTTTTAATTGCTCTATGGCCAACCAGGCCTAAAAATTTTACGACCTAGCCTTTTCCAAAAAAAGCTTGCCGAGCCCTGGTTTAAATAATAAGTATTATTATTGAAATTGAAATAATTAAAAGTTATTGTTAAGGGATTCTCGAGCGGGAGAATAAGAGCGAACGATTATAATCAGCCCGGTAACGTTAACCGCGTGAGAGAGAGAGAGAGTTTTCCCTTCGTGCAAACAAGATCGTCCTCGTATTTTAACTCGGCAATCTTCGGGACTAATGTTAATTACGTTTGTTCTTGGATCGAGCGACGAACGAGCAGAGCGACGAGCGAAATAATCGGTGGAACGGTAATCATACGCAGCAGTACCGGAGCGAAGGGCGGTGAACCGTGGAAATGGTTCGTCCGGTGGTCGTCGGGATGCCCTTTCTGCCTAGCCACGATAATCGTGGATTTCCGTCCGCTTATTATCTTACGCGCGTCACAAGTCACAATACGTTTAGATTGCGTTCAGGTAACGGCTAATTACCGATTCGATGCCATTGCATCCGCGAGAGCCCTTTTCCACGTGGCAAACGTCCAACGACAAACGTCCAACGACAAACATCCCTCGAGAATCGAAAGCAATCTAGCAAAATCTGATCCTCGATCGAACGTGTATCAGTTATCTCCAGAAGTAAGGGCGCTATTACACAAGGTTCTGCACATTTAACCCTTATCCGTCCCTCGTGTCAATTTCACACAGTTTTCCCGAAACAAGTTCTACTGTTCCGTTGTTTCTACATTAATTTGTCCGAAACTTCATGTGACCTACTCCCTATAAATCGGGAAGTTAAAAAACATTGAAAACTAACTGTTTACCTTGTTATTTGTATTAACTTTTTTAGCGTTGTGTCAATTTGACACTGAGGGACGGATCAGAGTTAATTAATCGATAAAACTGGTGCTACCACTATGACGTTCACTATGCGAACGTCAATTGTTTACGTTTTGTTTCGATTCTCATTTTACAGCTAATCAGGCTTTGTAAGGCACTTAATGAATCAGAAAAAATTCAGCGAATTTACGATCCGTATTTTTAACTGCAATATCTATAGCATCATTTAAAGCGATACATTCCGCAGTGAAAACAGAAGCCTTATTGTTCAAATTCCTCTTAATTTCCATATTAATTTCAGGACAAATACACGCCGTGCCCACAAACTCTCTAGACATTTTGCACGTAAATAAATTTCCGACGAACACAATGGCGGAATCGCGTTTTCAGATTCCGAAACGAAGCTGACGATGCGGATAATATATGTATAACATGAAATTTCGCGGGAAACGTACGTATGTTGAACCTCGATTTAGTTTTATAATCCTCGCGGAAAAGACTTTACCAGGACACGAAGCGACCGTCTCGGAAGAGATAACCAGGGAAGAAGAGTTTCGAGTAGAACGAGAGCAGAGCGACAGAGAAAAGAGTGAAAAATAAGAAGGAAACGTGTGCCCGGCGCGTCGTCGTCGTTCGAGTTTCTCAGCAAGGTGGAAAGGCGTGCGACGCGTGTCCCAGACGGACGGCGCGTATCAAAGAATATTTACCCTGTCAACAGGCGGCTTAGCGCAGAAACGCCGCTGCGTCTAGAAAGGAACAACGGATCGCTCGTAGCAAGATAATAGTAATGGAAATTATTACTTTGCTCTAATATTTTACGATCCACCGTTTCCCTAGAATCGATACGTTATCTCGTAGACATTCTTCCACGTACGTTGCAGGTACGCGTACATAATACATATTTCCGAGAGCCCAGAAGAAGAGAATGTCAATCCAATACATATAATGATTCTTTTAGATTAAGAGTTAACTAGGTATAGATCAATGTATAGATTAATATGTTATTTTTGTACCTGGATCTATGGGCAAACTATGCCTAAGATCGTCTATCAATAAATCTATCTATAATGATTGTTTCAATATGATTAACCCTTAGCACTCGAACGGTGAGACTGAGAGAGCCGCTACCAAAAATTGCTGCACCACAATACGAAATAAAAAGTTTACATTATTAAATATGTCGGCATCAATTACTAAACATTTATGTATTGAATTAGGTATTATTTTCGGTTGCAAGGAATGTTTAATTTTCGAATTAACCCTCGTCCGTCGCTCGTGTCAATTTCACACAGTTTTCCCGAAATAAGTGATATCGTTCCGTTATTTTTAGGTAAATTTTCCCGAAACTTTGTGTATCTTTTTTTTTTTAATGCGGAACACAACAGAAAAACTAAGATGTAAATGTTAACTGATTAATTTGAATTGAAAAACATTGAAATTTTTTAAATTTTGTGCCACTGTGTCAATTTGACTCCGAGGGACAGATTCAGTTCGCGAAATGAGATACAGATGAGAGTTAAAAGAAGGTCTCCGAGTGCAAAGGGTTAAGGGATCCGCGAGGAGACGCGTCACGAGAATCCGCGAGAAGCTTGAATCTCCTAGTAGAATGATTTAGAACGGAAACGAAACGGAATGGAAAAAGGTGAGAGGAATGAAATACTCACCTGCATCTGCAGCCAGGAGTAATCGATGTAGGTGGTTGTGCCAGCGGTGACAGCGCCGGCGACGTTGGAAGCGGAGGAGATTTGCTGCCAGTTATCCTGTCCGGTGCAGCCGAGTACCGGCAATCCGTCGGGCTGACCCCGATCCGGCACTATCTGATCGGCATACTGATAGGGTGGCTGAACCGTCGTCGGTTGTCCGCCGGAAGGCAAGCTCGCTGGATGAGGGTGCTGGGCCCCCGAGCCGGCACTGGCGGGCAGGCAGCACACGCTCACGTCCATCCGTGGTGGCGGAGAGTCGTAGAAACGTTGCTGCTCCGGCTCCGGCACCGGCTCCGACTCCGAAAAGTCTAGCTGCTCCCAAATCGACCTCCCAAGGGTTAACCCCCGCGGAACCATCCAATCTGAGACCCGGCACGTCTTTATGGATCTGTCGCACGAGCACCCAAGATACCGATGATCTCCTCTTTCGCCGCTTTCCGTCTTCTCGTTTCCTCTCCTGCGTCCTCTCAGTGTCTCTGATCACCCGTTCTACACTCTCGTTGCCCCCCGTCAACGTTTCTTCGGTAACTCCGACGATATCACACTCGGCTGAACGACGACTCCTGCACCAACCTACCAACCCCCGGGACACCAAAACACGGCTGCTCTTCGACACGATGTCGCACACCGTCACACCGGTATCTTTTCCTCCGACCAGAGGACGAACCGAAAGACTCCGCGCTGACCAACAAGGCGGTGCATTTTTACCCCGATCTTCCCGGTACCGAGAGAGCGCGCGCGCGCCCGCGCACCTTGTCAATACTCGGACCTCGCCACTTCCATCGCACCACTTTCCTTCTGTTCTTTCCCCTTCGAGTTCCAACCAAAACAACAACAATCGACGTCTCCTACTTCGATCGAGAACGGAACTTCGTTGCGCGCATCGAGGTCGCCGAATCATCGGCACGTGTCCCGCGATCGAGATCCATCTTCCTGCCGGTTTCTCGGTTGCATCTTCCGCGAGGAAACTTGTCGGACTCTCAGATTTCACTGCGAGTTACTCTCCGGTCAGGTTCTGGTACCCGGAGAACAGCGCGCATAGCGACGATCGAGACGAGTTGTCGGGGTTCTCCAAGTTGAATGTCTTCGGTGGTGTAACAGTTCGCGAGCCGAGTTACTCGAATTACACGTGTCGACCAACGAGTCCCGGCGGCTTCGTTGTCCTAGACCAATCGGTGCAGCTGTTCTCCCGCAGAATCCGCACGCAGTTGACAGTCGAATTTGCGTGGTGGCGTCTTCGCACTTGAAATTTTATGGGGAATATCGAAACGGCACACGGGATCCGAAGGGGGTGAACGTCGGATTCACCGTTGGCTCGTGAGATCACTGACAACGACGTGTCGAGACGCGGTAAAAACGCGTCGGACGATCGACGAGAACTCCGACACGGTTCCGCGTTATCGCGTTCACCGTCGACGCATAACAACCGGTCACTCTTGGTCGCGATACGCGAATCTCGGAACGCGTGGAGGAAAGAGGAAGAAGAGGTGGAGAACGTGGCGACGTGGAAGAAGGGAGAACGAGCTGCGAGAGGAGGAGATGGAGGTGCCGGCGAATCTAGAGGTGGGGATGATCGGGGGTGGAGGTGGAGTCGGACAGTCGGAGATGGAACAGCCGAGACAGAGATCGCGAGGAAAATTTCGAGGATCGCCTCGGCAAATAGGCGAGAACGTTCCGCGAGAAAGAAAGATTTCGGAAAAGATCCGTTAACGGCGAAAGTTGATTCGCTGGCGTGAAATAGGCTCGCCGCGCCGCGCCGCCGAGTACGAACAACGTTCTCACCGATGACAGCGCGTGCTCCCTTTGACACGCTCTTCTCCTTCTGCCTCCCTTCCACCCCCTTCTACATTTACTCCCTCTCTTGTTCTGGTTCGCTCCGTTTCAGCCACCGTCTACCACCCCACTTCTTTCCTGCCGGGTAACGGTGTATCCGATTGACAGGGGGAGGCTCCAATCTACTGACGGAGAATCAACGGCAAGGGCGGCGACGACGGTGGTGGTGGTAACGGTGGTGGTGGCACTGGTGGCGACGATGGAGGTGGTTGGCGGTCAGTGGCGGTGGTAACGGCGCCGTCGACGACGACGTCGGAGGTGTTGTCACGAGCGACGGAGAAGAAGAAGCGACGATGGAGGTGGAGAAAAGGCAGTGGTAGTGGTAAACGCGAGGGTGGCGAACGCAACTGGTGCTCGTGGACGAGATAGCGGTGCAGCCGATATCGCGCATGCGTGAACACGTGTCGTCAAGGCAACGGTTCCGGAGTAACTGCCCGGTGAACGCAGCCCTCCGCGATCGGTGCTCTTTTCACTCTTTCACTCTCTCCGTCTCCCTCCCTTCCGATCGCCACGTTGGTCTCGCTTCGTCTCGCAACGTGTCTCCGTTCGATCTCCGTTGCTCCAACCTCGCGTCTGCTCGTAACCGCTCGTCGAGGACTTCGTCGACTCGTGGCTCGTGCTTCTGACTATGACTATGACTCTGGCTGGCTCACGCCCCGGGCGCGACCGATCCGAGCAGTCTAGGCGGCCATCAAGCACGCCCCCGTCTCCTTCTCCTCTCTTCTCTTCTTTCACCAGCTCTCCTTCTCTCTCCCCTGCCTCTTCCTCGACCCCCCTAACGATCGCCAACATCCCTTCTTCCTTCTCTCTTCCGCCTTTTGCCCTTTACGATACGATGCGATGCGATGCGACACGCTCCTTCTCCTTCTCTGTCCCTCTCCAAGATCGCACTCCCTCCTCCTTCACTCGCTCGTATCCTCTCTTCCTTTCTCTTCTCCCGCACACATCTCGCTCTTCCATTCTCTGCTTTCGTTCTCTCTTCGTTACTCTCGAATCCTTTGCTCTCCTTCGACGGGAAACAGTATTACACGGTGTACCATACTCCAGAGTTCTGCAGAATTACAATTGAATTACTCCAGAATTATAATTACAAAGTAATTGAATTACATTGTAATTAAAGTATACATTGTATTGTAATTTATCATGCAGATTTTCGTTCAATTATATTACGATGTAATTCGTAATTGCAATGGAGTACAATTATAAAATACACTGTAATTGAATTACATTGTAATCCAAGTATATTATAATTTATCATTCAGATCTTCGTTCAATTATATTACGATGTAATTAGTAATTGCAATGGAGTACAATTATAAGATACATTGTATTTCTATTATACATATTGTATTTCAATTCTATTGTAATTCAATTATACATTGTATATCCATTATATTGTATCTCAATTATATTGTATTTCAATTACACGTTTGATTAAAATACTTAGTAATTGAATTACATTGTAATTGAATTAGCACAACTCTGCCATACACCACGCCATACCATAGGGAGTACTATTATCGGTATCGCACCGTACCGGAAAGGGTCTGCTGTGTAGCATCGATCGTTTCGTCACTCTTCTTTCTATCCGAACGGTTTCCGGTTCGTCGGAAATCGTTCGACGAAGAGACGTTCGCGAATTTCAGGGCTGGACCGCGCGAACAAGATACATATCCTCTTCCATCGTCCTATCCGCTCGAGTCCCGTTCTGTCCACAACTCCGAGCTCCCCCGTCTTTGTCTCGTCCGCGAGATTTTCTTCGCTCGATCTTCCTCTCGGACAACGGGAACGGTCATAGCCATTACGCCAACGCTCATCTGACGTCACCTCGCCGCGATTAAAGTTTCCATGTACCTATGCAACGTGCGTATCTACGCGCGTGTACGCTCTCCGTTCTGTTTACGGATCAATATGGCGATTTTTCTTCCCAATTGATCGTGCGAATCGATCGAGAGCCGGTTCGCCAAAGTTACGCTGTTCACCAGCTCGCTCGCTGATCGCACCGAACGATAGAAACAAAGATCTTTCGGTAAGAACGGCGTGGGTGGTACTCGTTGTACTCGAAGTATTCGTTGGTGGTATCGGGGGATATATAATATTTTATTTTCTTTTTTCTTATTATGCTTGTCCCTTCTTTCTCATTAGACGAGTAGTCTTGTATATTTCTTTCTTCTTTTTTTTTTTGTAAACACTTATGTAAAAGGGCTACAGTCCGTCTATAATAAATAATGATAATTATATTTTTCGTGTTCGTGTGAAATACGAACGGGAACAGTCGGCGAATGGATCTAGTCACGATTCAACTTCGAATTTGGAGTAGTTCGAACGCGACGTCGTTCGTTCTTCGAGTATACATACTGTGCATGATAATGCACGTGGCAACAAGCATCTCAAATCTCTCCCCTCCCACGAATGCAGAGATTCCCTTTCTCTTTTAGATTGTGAAACGATTTTCTATCATGGCGCTTTAGCTCCGCGGATTTATTATATATGCAACGGGTTACGCAAATTACGACAAAGTGCAAATATTTCACATGACCTGCACCTGCATGACTCTCCTTTCTACGCGCGATCATTTAAGCAAACACGAGAATCGTAACGCGACGGTCTCACCGTGGATCTCGGATCCGACGCGGGATACGGGACACGGACCCGGTCCTCTAGCTTTTCTCGTTTCTTATTCTAAGACTCCCATCGACATTTCACAAATAATCCAAGTTCCGTCGAAAAACGTAAAGCGCTTTCCAAGCAACTTCGAAAATCGTTGTATGGAAACGATGCGGTTGCTTTTCCACTCTTCTATGTATATTCTCGAAATGGAATATTATCATTTATTTCTTTATCCATTTACAGTTTGTTTCAACGTGGTCGCGTTAACAGCGAGGACATTAGCGACCACGCAGTTTGCACTGTCTAACAATAAATAAGATAGAACTCCGCGAAGCTCTAAATACTTTTCGACAATCTTTACATCGTAGAACCGCTTCTATTATACATACTTATCGTTATAGATAAGATCGTGTTCGAGTACTCTTCGAGTGAAACTATCTGTCCGCCTGTCGAAGTAACTTTCTGCGTTTGCGGAAAAGTTCGCCAGCTACCTTTTGCAAAGAACAGCAAGTTGTACAAAGTCTAAATGGCCAACAACTAAACAGAATTCGAGTTGCATCGGTGGCAATCCCCCACTATGGGAACGGAAGCAGCGCAACTTATGAATGGAACTACTCTCCGATTGGTCGGCTTCGATAGCCAATGGTTGGTGGCACGCAGTTTCTCGCTGCGCAAATCCACGGCAAAGAATCTCAGCTAACAACGTTAGCGACCGTACGCGAAACAGTTCCGAGCTTCCAACTCCGTCGCTTTCAACGTATCGACCCTCGTTCGAGCTTGGAAGTGTCTGTCTTCGTCTTGTCGGGTGTAGATACATTCTCGAGCTCGCCCCTGAACCCGATTACCCGCCTTGCACAGCAGTGCGAAGGTGAAAAAAGCCCCTTTTTTATACAAAAGATGCTACTCCATTTTTACATAGTGAAAATTAGTTGTCTGTCCAATGTATAATTCGTTAAGAGGGTGCCCCTTTTTATTTAGGAAATGCTACTCCATTTGTACGTAGCGAAAACTAGTTTTCTATCCAATGTATAATTCGTTAAGAGGGTAGACGTTCCTCAAGGGGTAGAATGCCCCTTTTTATAAAGAAGATGTTACTGCATTTGTACGTAGCAAAAATTAATTTTCTATCCAATGTATAATTCGTTAAGAAGGCAGACTTTCCTCAAGGGGTAATTTGCCGCTTTCTATAAAGAAGATGTTATTCCATTTGTACGTAGCAAAAATTAGTTTTCTATCCAATGTATAATTCGTTAAGAGGGTAGACTTTCCTCAAGGGGTAGTTTGCCCCTTTTTATGAAAAAGATGTTACTCCATTTATACGTAGCAAAAATTAGTTTTCTATCCAATGTATAATTCCTTAAGGGGGTAGACTCGTTTCCTTGATTACAAAGATGCAGGATGCATCCAGTAGTCAAAAGCGCTAAATAAAAGATGGATCTAAACCTCAATCGCCCTCCTATTTTTACGTTTACAAGTCATAATTTATTATTCGGCAGCATGTAGCAGCTGTCGCAGCTTTACGTTTCCGAATAATGGAAATCGCGCGTCGTAAACGTAAAAATAAGACTTTTGAAGGCGACTAAGGCCTAGATTGATCTTTTATCTAGCGCTTTTGACTACCGAGCATTGCACTCCTGGAAACGAGTCTACCCCTTCAAGACTGTTGGAAACTGCTACATACAGTAAAAGCAACTGCTCGTAGCTGTACCTATACATATATATGTGTACACTGTATGTGCACTATACGAGCTCGGTCCAGTTGAGACTCCTCGACTCAATTACCAATAGAAGAATGTGTAACACATACCGAACGGCAATTATTGACCCGCTTACGTATGGTAAGTATAGGGAAGGGATGTCGGCAACGTTCTTATGAGAGAGAAGCGACATTCTGTTGGGCACGTCAAGGTAATGCCAAGATGACACCTTAACGCTCGCGACAGTACTATTGAAAATTGCACACCCGTGTCCGATGCTCTGCCGCCACTTATTATGCCATTTACTGAATCTTCACTGAACAATGTACCCCATCGGTTCTACAAGTTTTCTGTTTTTCTTCCTTTCATCGACGCATCATTGTATCGCTTCGTACTCGTAATTCTACAAACAACAGCTTTATATTGTAACAAATCGTTTTCACATACTATTTCTCCGATGCAGATCGTATACTCATCCGAAAATTCTGCGAAGGCAGCGGATATAAAATATAAAACAATCAAATCCAGTACGATTTCGTACAGAAAAAAATATAATGAAAAACTAATGTGACTTTTTTCTCTGTTCAAAGTGATCGAAGGGTCGATGGTGTTGTAGATGGACGAGTTGGTCTCAATGTACACTACAACTTCGCATATGAAAAAATCGCTGTTTATAATATGATGCATCGCGAGAGTGTATATTATATGCAAAAACTAGAAACAATTACAGCTACCAAGTACACGTTGCTTGTTTCAATCCCAGATACGTTGTTTCGTCTTATTAATCGATTCTTCGTCCAATAATTCCGGGTCCCGAGTTGGAGTTGGTACTTTCTCTTGCTCGGGCTGCCGACTGAAAATTAAATTTTATCCCCATAGAATTGTATAATATGAACATTGGAGAAATTCGTAGTCCTTTTTTCTCCGTTTATTTCTTACCTCCTATAATTTCCATAGTACGGGGTTCTGTTTTGTCTTCGTAACTCCTCATAAGTTACACGCTGTTTCGCCTCGTTTAGTTTGCTCGCTTCGCGTGTGTCGGTATCTCTGCTAGTATCGGGGAATTGATTACCTTGAAGCAGAACGAATTAGAATGCTTTTAACATCTACAAAAACTTTGGATTCCATTATTACATACTATTATCACCGAAGGTGGGATTAAACTCGTTCGACGATGTTTGATCTTCTGTCCACAATGTGTTAGATTCTATGAACTTGGTGTCTTGACTGGTTCGTCTATGTTTGCATTAAAACAGTTTAGGAAAATGAAGATTGTTCGGGAGATAACTAAGAACGTGTAATACCTTTGCATATCAATTACTTTGGCTCTTAATATGTCTGGCAACTCAGGTACATATTTTGTTGCACAATTTTGAGAATACGTTAATCTCCCTAAATTGAATCCCATGATTCCAAAAGGAATAGTTACCAGTTTCATCAAAGGGTTCACTTTGTGATAACTGCACATCCCGTAAACACATATTGCGCTTAACGTTCCCCAAGGAATACCAGCCTTGTAGATAGCTTCTGTATTCATGCAATTTCTAAATGCATCCTTGGATTCCTGTGACACGTGCACCTGCAATAAAACGACGACCCCTAAATATTATTTTAAATATTCTTACACATACTTGTTGTTGCGCTACAACGTATTATCGCTGCTTTCACTCTTATACTGTTGTAACATTAGTTTTTTTTTTTTTATTGGAAATCTTAAAAAAGATTTATTACAACATTGGATATAAATTTACAGACATACAGGAAAAAAAATATAAAGATCTGTGAAATAACATTATAACAATAGGATAACACCTAGACTCGCAGATTACACTTGTTTAAAAAAGTTATAATATGGTGGCAAGCCCCGATGTTAGGACCTGACAAAAACATAGAACTGTCGAGAGGTAGCTGAAATCCCAGCTTATAAAGTCTTTTCAAAAGTATAGATCTTTGTGTATTGTATGAATAGGTCACACTGCCAAATGACGTGGTTTAGAGTTTCACTCTCAGAGTTACATCTACACATAGGATTGTCAACAAAACCAATGCTCTCAAGAGAACCAGCTAAGTGGTAATGATTCACTATACAACGGTTTATAGATACAGTAAAATGGCTTGTGATAAAATCGTTGTCAACCAAATTCGGAAATTTCCAAATTTCAAAATCCGAAAACCAAATTATCAAATGTGATATTGACAACTTACCGATTCACTGCCGCGCAAAATAAAGTCCAACGAGTCCGCCGCTACGTTGCTCATATTGGAAATAAAAGGCACGATTGCTTTTAAAAGCCTGATCACATAAAATAACCTACAACATTAATATCAAATACAGATGTAAGCAATTATCGTAAATGCGGTGTAGCATGGCACGCAACTGCGTGGTAAATATGGTAAAGCAGCACTAACGCCACCAACGTCGTGTATAATGAACTACGTATGCAGTACACGCGCAAATATAAATGTTGCGCAAAAGTAAATAAAAATCAGTTGTTGTAAATTTACAGTATCTGTAAATTAATTTTCCTTCGAATGAGATATATTATTCGATTTAAAGTATTCGATTCCAGGAAAATATGTACGCAAGTTTTATTCGATGTAATTCTCTGAAAGAAAGAATTATAAGTAAATTTTTTAAATTCCTGCAGCTGTATAATATTCAATATCATCGAAATGAAAATTATATACTGTAAATGATTCAAAGTATGCATACATTTATGTATAAATACATCGATTTTCAGTAACTTTTTAAAAATAGTATTCCAAGCAATGCACGTGCGACTTATGCAGAAGTTCATTTTCACCTATACGTTAATTTAATAAGTACAGAAGCTTATATTATATTGCATCTTGCAAGGAAAATATTTCGTCGGTATATTTTATTCGTACCGTTTATTCATACATCAATTCCTGTTATTAAATAAACGTTTACACGATATCGTATTTGAATATTTCTTTGTAATTGTTCGTAATATTTGTTTAACATTTGCAACAGCTTCGAGATTTACAATTTCATTTCTAATTGTTTTGAATAGCTTATTCGTGTACGTTTTTACTTATTTTTTTACTTTTATACTACACAGCTCGTTCATCATGTTTTCTGACAGATTCCAAAAATATTCTTTGTACATACATTGTTTATTAGAACTGGCCTCTTGCAAATTTTCCATTCTCACTTGTGAACAAGATGAAAATGTATGTAACAACACACGTTACACCTATAAGTTAAAAAAGGGGGAACGGTGCTAATGAAACAGCACCAGCCAGCTATAAAAGTAGCCTCATGGAAATAGGAAGTACTGTTGAAAATGTTGTGTAACAGTGAAATCAAACAGGACGTTAAAGTCTCTCGAGTATTTTACTCGATATTATTACTTACTTATGTAGCTGTTCAATTCGGTGTAGCATTACCTGCATCCAGCGAAGAGTTTGACACAACAGCTACAGCATTGATGCAAAACTCAACAAACGCTTCATTGGATGATAATCTGTAAGAAGACTTTATAATTTTAACACATTACCGACCGATGATTATTGCATATTTTTGAAAAATGTATGGTACATGGCTAAATTTTCATTTAGCATTTAGTATTAACTAAGTCACCCTCAATAACGTCGTCTAATAGTTTCATTTAAGATTGCAATGTCAAAGAAAATTTCTATGCTTTCTTTTTGATACAGCAGAATTATTGAAAATTCTATTTGTAATAGGCTTCTGGTCGGTAAAGTGTTAACATATTTGAAGGAGATAAAGTATTTTCTAATTGTTGTACTCTATATATAAACAATGGAACTTTTCTTTTGTTATAGATACGTTATAAAAGCAGTGGTGTACGAAATCGGTATTTTAACAGATGCGAACGACACAAACGATGAAGTCACAGAAAGGTAATGTAAAAAGACGTAATAATAATTGTTATTTGTTAATCTTTGTTTTCTCTTGGAAACTACCTGAAGTATCGAAACGTTCTTTCATTGCTGTATCACTTTGTCTGTAGGCAAGATGTCAAAATTTCATTCTACAATCCGCCAAATAAGAGCAGCGAACCCTAACATGAATATAAAATGTAAAATGGAACGTAAATGCCTGGAGGTGTAATTAATTGTTTGAAATAAGCCCTAAGCTTTAGATTAAAATCGTATTTATTTTATTACAATAAGTCAGTACTGTAATACGCATTATAAGATGGAACAATAAAGTATGAATAAGTATAACATATAGTTACAAATGTGTAAAATGGAAAAGAGCTTGAATAAATGGACGATTCAGAATTATATTCGTGCAGTATGAAGATATAGAAACCTGGTAATGCATAGTATTCACAGACGAGAAAACTGAGGGGAAAATTTCGATGCTTACGTCTTACGTAATCGGATAGTTGGTTCTTACTAACAAACCATGATTCGTGAATTATCGGTAATGCTGGGAGCGACTCAAAGCGATTGGGAGCGATACTAAATATTCGCGTACCATCCGCGAGACGTCTCTGCATATTTATAAGAAGACCACGTGCATCCCTAATTTCTATTGCACCTTATCGTGCAATGAACAACAAATCGAAGCAGACGAAGCACGTAATTCAAAAGTTACGTCGGGTTTTGTTACTTTCCGCACGTGAACAACAATACGCGTAAAACGTTAAACGAACAATATGAATGTACATTATTAAATTAAATTGCAATCTAACATCAAAGAACTACAAAGATATTGTGTCTATTTACACGAAACGTGCACAAACACTATAATGTGTTCCGACAAGTTTGTTTCTAAAAATGTTCGCGTAAATTGTAAATTTTTCTCTATCATTTGAATTCAGTAATTCCGAGTTGATAACCGTTTGTACGAAAATGTTTCTAACGTTACTTGTGCGTGCTCCTATTCGAAAAGGAAAGCATCAAGCTAAAAGTTTCATTAGGAAACAATATTTTCACGGGGACCATAGCCAGTCTACGTTTAACATGTCTTACTCGAATTTGAAACAGTTCTTTAAAGAAAGATCTTTACCCATAGTCGACGGGCACACTTGTATCATGTTGGACTGTCCTATATGCAACAATGTGAGAAAAAGCCCGAAACTTTATGTAAACAAAACAACAGGTACGTAAGTATTAGTTTTGTGTAAGAATTTTTCACTAATCTTTGTTTCGATTGTTTTCATTTCAGGCTATTTTATGTGCGACAAATGCAAGCACAATGGCTCTTGGGACATACTAGAGAAAATTTTATTATTAGAAAAATCGGACAAGAAACTGAAAGGACTGGATGCGTTTAAAGCGAATTTACAAGTAGAAAAGAACTTCAGCGAAGATTGGGAAAATATGAAGAAGAATGGTCAAAGTATTGCAGATTTGACCACGGAAGAATACAATGCTTTGCTCGACGATTTTGCATTTCCAGTAAAGAACTAAAGTAGAAATGAAATCTCTTCTATTTGTGTACAGATATCTGAAATGCGAATCTTTTTTCAGCGTGTCTCCCAAGAGGATTTGAGTCAGTTGAATTGTATTTATGAGAAAGCATCCTGTATGTTGCACTTCCCCTTGACAGGGTTAAACAACTCTGTCGTCGGATACAAGTCCCTTACAACACGTTCAGAAGTAGTACGAACAATTCCTGTTTCTGGGGTTAGTGGCTCTGTTAAATACAAACAACAAAATTGTAGGACTGATAATGCTGCTGTGGTTGTAGGAACAATACAGGATTTATTGGCTCTGATATCGCAGAAGTCAGCGAATATAATTCTCTGTCTTCCATATAATTTGCAAAACCTACCACAACAGTTACTACCGTCTATGGAATCTTTTAAAAAGTTAATTTTGTGGTTCGGTAACGACGAGACGAGTTGGTACACTGTTAGGCAATTTGCAAAGAAATTGAACGAAGGACGATGTTATTTCGTGAGACCGACAGATTCGCAACCTCAGCCAAGATTGGCAGACAAATTGGGTTACAATTTGAAAGACATTCTTCAAAATGCACAGTCCGTCTGGCATAAAAGTATAACCACGTTTCAACAATTGAGAGAAGAAGTGTTGAGCGATATACAAAACGTTGACAAGGTACAAGGCGTGAAATGGAAAAGATTTCCAAGTCTGAACAAGATATTAAAGGGCCACAGGAGAGGAGAATTTACAGTTTTAACAGGACCGACAGGTGGTTTATTCAAACATTATTAACCCTTTGCACGACCTAGTGCCTCTCAGAGTCACCATTTGAGTGCTAAGGATTAAATGATTTCGACTTGTACTTTTGATAGAGTATTTCTAAATCTCTCTTTCTTTCAGGATGCGGCAAGACAACGTTTATGAGCGAGTATTCCTTGGATTTAGCGATGCAAGGTGTCAACACTTTATGGGGTAGTTTTGAAATAAGGAATACACGATTGGCAAGAACCATGTTACAACAAATGGTAGGAGTACCTTTGGACGAGCATCTAGAAAATTTTAATACATACGCGGACGTCTTCGAAAAATTACCAATCTACTTCATGACATTTCATGGTCAGCAAAGTATAAAAGTTGTTATGGATGTAGGTACACAGCACACAGTAGGATTTTGCTGTTATTCGATTTGGCGTTGCAAAGCTGAATGCAATAATATCTCTGTCATAGGCGGTCGAGCACGCAACTTACGTTCACGACATAGCTCATTTGATAATCGACAACGTCCAATTTATGATGGGAACATCGGATGACTCCAAACACATGGACAGGTATTGAAATGTGGTTACGCGACGAAAGACTCGTAACGTAAAATGATATTACGATCTTTATAGATTCTGGAGACAGGACGATATCATCTCAAGGTTCCGAAATTTCGCTACCAGACACAATTGTCACGTAACCGCTATAATACATCCGAGGAAAGAGCGTAACGAAGAAGAATTAACAACGTCGTCGATTTTCGGTAGCGCTAAAGCAAGTCAAGAAGCGGATAACGTTCTTATCATCCAAGATAAAAGACTGAACAGTATCCGCGGCAAAAAGTATTTACAAGTAGGCGTGTTACGCGTGACACAAATGTGTCGTCAGTTTATTAAACTGCTATGCAACGCGAACTCGAATATATTATTAAAGATCTTGTACTCGTAGGTGGCGAAAAATAGATACAGCGGTGATTTAGGAATCATGGCATTAGACTTTGTAAAATCTGGTCTCAGTTATTCGCCAAAATTGAAACAGAAAGACAATAGTTTGGATAAAGAAAAGTCTTCAGGGAAAAAGACCGGCGACGGGCAAAATGATAAAAACCATTCTACGCCCACGATTGATATCGAATAAGTGTTATTGTGTTTTATAATGGAACTCGGCGCAGAACGTTAATTGTAGAATGAAATTTGTATTTTTGTACAATACCGTTTATTTGTAAATAAATAGGTATTTATGATGCGTACGAATGTGTGGGAGTTTCCATAATTCTGGTTATTCAAGTAAATTGTGGACATCGTATCACACAGCTTCATCGACCACCTATACGTTTAAAGCTGGTACAGATTCACATATATACATATAGTATACGTACACACATATACATAATACTCTCGTGACGTAAGCGGTGAATTTTGACGAGAAATGGTAAAGCAATAAACCAGAGACCATAAAATCAGATCTGTTGGAATTTTAAATGCAGAATTCACGTGTTTATTCTTTGTGCTTTTTCGTGTGTTCTCTCGTAAGAATTTGACAAGAGACTGAATAACGAACAGATCGTCGCAGAGAACATGGGATCAGTAAATAATGTGTTTATTTTTTTTACACTTGTCGTTATGCTTTCCATAACCTGTTGCGAGGACTTGAAAAAGCCGACAGTGTTAATATCGATTTTAGTACGCAATAAAGCACACACGTTGCCATACTTTCTAACATTTTTGGAACGATTGAATTATCCGAAAGACCGGATACATCTATGGTAAGCAAGCGTATTTTTGTAACCTTACTTTTCCCGTAAAATTGGAATCGTCTGTAATATTATTGTCATTGTAACAACAGTTGTAAATTTAACGGACATGGACACGTCCATCATACACGGTGCATAGTTATGTCATGCATATTCCATTTTTCAAAAAACTTTAAGAAAATTCCTAAAATGTATTCAATGTTTATCAATTTCTGGGAAGTAAGTTATGTTCGAACGGCGCGTGGTGAAGTTGACAGAATCATTATTAAAATATTACATCCATTTTTTCAGTATATACAGCGATAATAATGTTGATAATTCGATCGAAATACTAAAAACATGGCTCGAGAATAGAGCCGAGGAGTATCATGGAATCGATACAAGTTTCGATGGAAATTCGAACGGCTTTGAAGACGAAGATGGAATCGCTGATTGGTCAAACCAAAGATTTTTGCATGTGATAAATCTCCGCGAAAGAGGCCTCAACGCGGGGAGACAACTTTGGGCAGATTTTGTTTTGGTATCTGGACACACAAGTATATACTTCGATCAGCAGTTTCCAGCCTTTATGTTACAGTAAATTCGCGATCTAAAAGGTCCCACAACTATATAATAAAAGGTCTGTTCCGAATAGGGACAGAGATCGTGTAGGGAAACTATTTTTTCATGACTGCGTAAACCGCGGCAAAAGTACAAAGTCTGCCGAACGTAGAAAAGGACAGAATCTTAATTATCAAAAAATTTTGGCGCCTAGTTGAAAACTGCTGATTTACGTATAATATCATTTATATAACATGCTTAATATTCCATACGTATATTATATTATATTATTGTAATT
This sequence comes from Lasioglossum morio, assembly GCA_916610235.2. Lineage (NCBI taxonomy): Eukaryota > Metazoa > Arthropoda > Insecta > Hymenoptera > Halictidae > Lasioglossum > Lasioglossum morio. Next base: position 1,072,238 of record OU744331.1, read on the forward strand.
ACAGATGCTGGACGCAGACGCTTTTATAACGAATCCGAATACTCTCGATTATTTAATTTCAAAAGACGAGGTCGTTATCAGTCCGTTGTTGAAATCAGACGGCATGTACAGCAATTTCTGGGCTGGAATGGACACCGATTATTATTATCTTAGAACGGACATGTACGACCGGATATTTTTTCGCGAGGAAACGGGATGTTTCGATGTCCCTATGGTTCACAGCGCGGTTCTTATAAATTTGCGAAAACGCGCTTCGGATATCTTGTCTTACGACCCGCATTGTATGAATCAGTATGACGGCCCTACGGACGACATTATAAGCTTCGCTGTCGGAGCCAAAAAGTCTGGTACATCATCTGGACCCATCATTTCAAACAATTTTAATTCAATTGCGTGTCTCATCACTTTGAAATCGTTTCTTTTGAATTCGCATTCACAGGTATACCATTGTTCATTTGCAACAACGACCATTACGGGTTTGTCATGATGCCATTGGAGAAAGAAGGAACGTTCGCGGACGATTTGGAACTTTTAACCAATATTAAAACGGAGATATTGAGTATGTTAAACGGTCCGGATAACGAACATTTGAAAAATCACGTCACGTTTTGTAATGAGATGTATTTTCCGGTTTTTCTTAGACAATAATGATCTTCCGTTGTCGAAGGATCTCGAACGATACGTTCAATACCCTGCAGAGGATACGCTAGGAGTCGATCAAATTTATATGATAAATCTTTTAAGAAGACCAGAACGAAGAACCAGGATGCTTAAACTTTTCAAAGAGCTTGGTATTCGCGCGCAAACTGTCGACGCCTTTGATGGTAGGTAAGTTCGAAATACTAACGTAAGAAGTCACCGAGCTGCTTGATAAATTTGATGTATTCATTTATTGACTTCGATCAGGACACTAAATCAATCGATCTTGAGCGATGTTGGAGTGGAATTAATGCTGGAATATTCTGATCCTTATCACGATAGGTAAGTTCGCTATATAGTTAGAGCATAAGATGAAAAGTATTTCGACAGCTGACAATATAATATACCGATTTGTAGGCCTATGACTATGGGGGAAGTTGGTTGTTTCCTAAGTCATTACATAATTTGGAGCGAGGTAATTTGAACACTGAAGAAACGAATTGCTTTAATCGAATTGTTTCCCATTGCTCGCAAATCGTATTAAGCTCGTGCTAAATTATTAGGTGATAGAAAGTGACTTTGAAACCGTTATAATCTTGGAAGATGACGTTCGCTTCGAACCGTTTTTCCGACAGAAGGTGAAGTATATATTAACGGAGCTCGATAATCTTCGGACCGAGTGGGATTTGATGTACGTACTTGTTAACGTTTGAAACGGTACGCTGAGATTTTCCATTATTTTCGTGAAATGTACTGTTACAGCTATTTAGGAAGAAAGCGATTACTAGAGAGCGCCGAATCATCGGTCGAAGGTTCAAAGTATTTGGTACGCGCCGCTTACAGTTACTGGACATTAGGATACATTTTATCGAGAAACGGAGCTAAGAAACTGGTAGAAGCGGAACCACTAAATAAGTTGGTGCCCGTCGACGAATATCTTCCGATATTGGCCAACACGCATCCTAAGTATGAAATATAAAGAAAAGGATTTTTCAATTCGAATCTTCTTCAACTAATCTATATAATTATTTTGTTCGACACGCGATAGGAACGAGTGGAAAGCACACTATCCGAAACGAGATTTGATAATACTCTCCGCGAATCCTTTGTTAATTCATCCTACTCATTATACCGGCGATCAAGGGTACATCAGCGATACGGAAGACTCCACGATCGTACCTCTGGATGAGAAAACGAGTGAATCGAGGAAACGAGAAGAGCTATAAGTGCCATGAAAATAACCAGAGATACGATACTAGTCCTTCTAATCAAACTAAACAGTTATATTTTCTGTTCCACAACACATACTTCCACTGCCACGTAAACCGCTAGAATGTAAGAATATAAGAATATATAAGTGCCAGAGGAAAATTATATATTTTCCTATGATATATTTATAATCGTACATTTTATATGTTCATTAAATGAAAGATTTCCATTTTCTTATCTTTGCATTAGAAGAACGGTTTAGTTAATCCTTTTCATGCTTTTCCTGTGACCTAATGATATTGCAATTTCATTTTTACACCTTTCTTTGTACATTAGTCATCCGTAAGAGAAAATATCTCTTCCCTCCACAACGTCGCGTGTGTGTCTCAAACAGCGCGACGCTGTGGAGGGAATGCAACTGTTTCGTGCATTGAGTGCACGGCTTCATGCCTGTCCTCTATTGCTCTCTCTGTTCTGTGTCTGTGCTTTATCTCTATAAACGAGGTGTGGTTTATTGAAACCGTGTACCGAGTGCTGACTATTGGAGATCCAGACAGAACAAGTTTAAAAATTGATATCGATTAAAAACAGACAAGCAAAATGCTCGGCCGTCTCCCCGCGTGTGTAATCGATGTAGGCACAGGGTAAGTAAACCTTCTAATTTACAAATTGTTCAATCCCGGCGAAAATAAATAGGCTAGGACACTGACTCATGACACATGACATTTTCTACGTTTGACAAACATTTCTAAGAAAATGGATTAGATCGTACACGTATCCGATACTGTAAATTACAGATCGTTCGGTTCATTCTAACATCGTATAATTATTTCGGTATTATGTTCAACGAAGAGAACGAACGATGCAAACAACATAAATTTATTCACACGCTTATACCAGTACGCCTTATCAAACATTTTCGATTTATATATTCATGCGCATATTGTGCTGTTCAAATAGAGAAATAATAATTATTTTGTACTTGAATAGCTACACGAAGCTAGGCTTCGCTGGCAACAAGGAACCTCAGCTCATGATACCATCGGCAATTGCTATAAAAGAAACTGCCAAAGTTGGAGATACTAATACTAGAAGGATTACCAAAGGTGTCGAAGATTTGGATGCTTACATTGGCGATGAAGCTTTCGACGCCACCGGATATTCTATAAAAGTACGCATCTATAATTATTAGACTGTGGATGTTTTGGAAATTTTTCAGAAGCTATAAATATATAAAGACCCGCGGTATAGTAATTATACTGGTTGCAATACCTGTGCAGATACGTTTCAGTATTTGTTTAAATAAATATAAAAGTATAAGATGTCACAGATTAACTGTTTTCTGTTTAGTATCCAGTTAGACATGGACTGGTAGAAGATTGGGATTTAATGGAGAAATTCCTGCAGCAATGCATCTTCAAATATCTCAGAGCAGAACCCGAGGATCATTACTTTTTGCTTACAGAACCGCCGTTAAACACTCCCGAGAACAGAGAGTACACTGCAGAGATAATGTTTGAGTCGTTTAATGTACCAGGCCTTTACATTGCAGTACAAGCGGTATTAGCGATAGCTGCGTCTTGGACAGCTAAGAGCGTAGAAGACAGAACGTTAACAGGAGTTGTGGTTGACAGCGGAGATGGTGTAACACACGTAATTCCAGTTGTAAGTATAACGACGTGGAGAGATGAGATTTCTACATTGTTGGAATATAGTTTTAGAATGTTCATGGTTTCCTAGGCCGAAGGTTTTGTTATCGGAAGCTGTATAAAACATATTCCCATCGCTGGACGAGATATAACATACTTTATACAAAGTTTATTGAGGGAACGCGAAATCGGAATACCACCTGAACAATCGTTAGAAACAGCTAAAGCGATCAAAGAAAAACATTGTTATATATGTCCCGATATATCGAAGGAGTTCGCTAAATACGATAGCGATCCTACTAAAACCAAAAAATACGAAGGTATCAACAGTATTACTAAACAGCCTTTCGTTGTCGACGTCGGCTACGAGAGGTTTCTTGGACCAGAGATATTTTTCCATCCCGAAGTACGTTAAAATTCGGTATTTCAATTATCTTGTGCTGTCGGTTCTTTACACAAATTTTTATTGTATCCTTTTAGTTTTCTAATCCAGACTTTACAACACCGTTGAGCGAAATCGTGGACGATGTGATACAAAATTGTCCCATAGACGTGAGAAGGCCGTTGTACAGTAATATCGTTCTGTCGGGTGGGTCTACGATGTTCAAAGACTTCGGCAGGCGATTGCAACGCGATATAAAGCGTATCGTTGATGCGCGTCTAAAAATTAGCGAGACCATAAGTGGAACTCATATTACGGTAAGCTGTAGATTTCATTTGAACGAGTGTGAGGAATCGAACGATTTCGGAATCAAATAACTAGACTGCCGGATGAGAAGCGTGTATTGAATGCCTGAATATGTTTCAGCCGAAGCCGATAGACGTTCACGTGATATCGCATCACAAACAACGTTGCGCTGTATGGTACGGCGGCGCGTTGTTAGCGAGCGATCCTGAATTTTATAGGGTTTGCCACACCAAAAAAACTTATCTAGAATACGGTCCTGGAATATGCCGTTACAATCCTGTGTTTCACAGTATGGTGTAAATTAAATAAACGATACACTTCGTTCGAACGAAACAACATTACACGCGAACCGACGGTTCAAATTGAACATCCATCGATGAGATTGTGAACAAACTGATTTCGATGTTAAGTTTTTCGCTTACGACTATATTTCATACATACTGGGCCTTTATGTCATAGATACGTAACTATTAACCGAAAGATTTCCGGAGAACGCCCAAACTTATACTAGCAAACGCACACGAAAATAATTTTCATGCTCATTCGTTACCGCAGTACGTTATCGTGTAAGACATATTTGCATTTAATAAATACGAAGGGAAGATTAATTACAAACCGCCGTGGTAACGTTCCATTGCGACTAACGATTAAAAGTAATAAAGACAATTATACTGGACATTATTATAATTGTATAGACCTGTACATAAAATAAGTCTATTGGAAAATAATAATTGTTTTTTAATGAATCACGTTCATGAAATGATTTGTATTGTCCCGTTTTCGATATTAGCTGGCCTTCGATCAACCGAGACGTAATGTTTAATGAGAATCTTTGCAACAATTCGGTTTTATTTATTTCTTATCGTACATATACATCTTTTATACGTATTTACACATTCTCAAAAACGTAATACCATGATTGTTTACGAAATTCCATAAAAATTATTCGTAATGCAATTGTACAATCTCGTAGAGAGATATTATACATACATATGTATATCGAACATAATCGGGAGTGTATCAAGTTACAAGTAATAAGTGGATACTTAAGAAAGAACGTTAAGAATTTTACAGTGTTCGCTATTAACAGTAGATATATATTACCTGATATGAAATGTATATTATCTTCGTAAAAGTAGTTATTGCGTGAAAAATATGTGTACATATATATTATTTTTCATTCTCGATTTCAAAAGTGAAATTTCTCTTTTCTATTGATCTACATCGGTAGGCGGAACTTTACGTTTGCTCGTTATTATCGTAACTGAAAGTAGAAAAACATCGTCTGTTACAATACACAATTATATCTGCAGGTTGAAACATTGTATGTAGATATACTTACAATAAACTTAGACCATCGAGGGCGACGACTACAGTTTCGTCGTTAATGTTTGATACTAAGGATGAGATAAAAAGAGACAAGGCATTGGAAGTTGATCGCGTTGACCTGGTGGTTGCTGAAGGTCTTTTATAAATATCGATACTATCGGTAGGCGGCAGCGGATCGTGTGAAAGCACCGACCCATCGTTTTGTACCTATACGAGAAAAATGTAAACAAATTTCATATTGCGCATTGTACTTGTAGTTGTTAGAAAGTTTCTTATACCTCTTGAATATTTACAGTAACGTCTTTTATGTCGGACAGTATAATATGTCTCAAAATATTCTTCGGCAATTTTCCGTGATAGTGTTTGATTCGTTTTTGTTCACATTGCTTTATATAAACATCTTTACTGTCGACCCGATTCAATACAGCATGCACGTTTTCACGTAACCATGGCAGGAGATCTGCTTCTTTCCATAAACGGAAATTGCGCGCCACGTACAGCTGCTCTAATTTCTCCAGGGCTGGTATGTTCGAAGTCTTATTCTTAAAGTACTCGTGATTCCGTACCTACATATAAAGTTACAGTAAACTATTTGTGTTTTAAAACTGTAACCACAACTACATGAACGTTTGCAAAGATACCTTCTCGTCGGTCTGGATACTGCATTTGTCCAGCAAAAGCATTAGCACTTCCGGGAACATTAATACAGCGTCCCGTAAATGTCTACTAGCCCACGTTTCGTTGCCCAAGTGAAAATGAGCTAACGCTAAGCTATACGCTATATTCGGCAATTGCGTCAAACGCGTTGTACTATCCCACAGGTCGCAAAATTCAATGAACCATTCATACTCTTTCGCTCTTAAAGCGTAGTAGTCGATAGTAAGGACTGCAGCTAACGGATCACCTTCTGGATCAAGCGATAAAAGTAACTTACAGAATTCCAAACTTGTTCTGAAATGTAAAATTTCATATGGAAGTATAAATGTAAAGATAAAACGTGTATAAGCATCCCGTCGGTTTACCTATAACATGCACGGCCGCCGACAAAGTTCAAGTGCTTGAACAGAGTAATAAAAAGAGCACGATTTTGTTGTTTCTTATAGTCTAGCCTACAGAGACCAGTCGTAACGTTGAACAGCGGATGGAAAGCACATTCTAAGCAATATAACGCTCGTTCCGTGAACTCAGCGGCCATCGCTAAATCTTCGTTGAGTTCGCAAAGCTCTGCTAATTGTAGCAGCGCATCTACGTGATAGGAATGCGCATTTATTATGTTCTGAAACACATTAAATTCGAATTAACACGCGAATTCTTTTTTCGAAAGAAAATAGTATTACTTACAACGATATTTTCAGGATTTAAGCTTTCCACCGCTTCCAAAAACTTTAATTGGACCTGTCTATACGAAGGGTCATGTTCGTACACAAAGTATTGGAAGTTACCACCGGTGGCTACCATGGTTTGGTCCACCGACATAGAAAGGCCAGACTTATTGATCGGTGGCCAATTATCTCTGGCCGAAACCAGCCAGGTTTTTTTCAAATGACCCGAACGAGGCCTATTTCTTCTGTTGCTAATAGCATTGTAATTCAATTGCATTCAGTTAGTCAGTAGGTTTACGATTGAACATAAGTGAACATTGTTATACATACTTCTGTTCGGCTTGCACAGTTTTACTGCCGAATATTCTTTTCAGTTCATTGTAAGGATTTAAATGTTTGTGTTGCACCAGCAAGACATCCTCTTTGGTTTGTTGTTCCATCCACTGTAAACTATTCGTGTCTTGAGAACTACAACCTGGTAGCGGCTCTCCGAACACTTCCCTGATGCTCCTTTCGATCTCGTCGGTGGCTTCCACCTCCGCATGATCGACTGTTTGCTGAGCTTTCACGCCATCCACCTTCCTCCGTCGTTTCTTCCTTTTTTTACGTTTCACCTCGTCGTTGGTATCTTCTTCCACATCTTGTTGCTCTTCGCTTTCTTTCTCGGCTGTTTCAGAATTTTGATTCAACTGGAAAAGGGGAAACATACGTTTCAGTATTATCAACATTCAGTACACCGAAACGGGTGCACTAAACTTGGACAGCCAGGAAGCTGCAGAGGATCGAGAAGCGTGTAAAGAAAAAGCTGTTGAGTAATTTCTTACGATTTAAAAATGAGAAACCTACCACATCAAATAAATTGAACGTCTTGGATTTTACGTCACGAAAGATTAGATTCTCTGGTTCGTTCTCGCTTTCGCTATCTTTCTCTGGTAATGCAACACCTCCGTAAACTTTTTTCATATACCGTGTGGACATGTTCGATAGAAATGATACCGTTTGATACCGTTCAACGTTCAATCGAAAACGGCATATAAATATCGTTGGAATTCTTTTCGCCACTTGTCAATTTTCTTCAGTTCTCTTCGGAACGGACACGATTACCGCAATAGCGTAGACGTTCAAAACACGTCGCTATTCGTCACTGGCATTTGGCATGTACCACCTGGTGTTGGTGTGTGTACTGTGTACGCATGACACGTGATACCATCACCGAATACTACAGAGTGCGTCAGAGTAAGTACTTCAACACCTCACCACCGACGACATACAGCATCTCGTTCATTTCTCGTCGGTGACCTCGCTGATCTATAGATCAGTGATTCTGTGAGAATAATACGTACACTCTCTGTATACTGTGTACTCTGTGATAATTGTGCAAAGAGTAGGGGATAGAACCATGAGGCGACACTTTGAAAGGAAACGGGAAATTGATAAAACGTTACAAAAACATGACTCATCCATCCTGAGGTCAATAGCGGCCTTTTTAAAATGACAAAACAATATAACTAGTTCCTGGCTTATACAAAAATGATAGCAGAACACATTTTACTATATCCAAGTATAATCACACCTTTTATCTTTTGTTCTTTTATGTTAACAAAAAATATATATATTACTAGGGGGCTCCGCCCCCTACTCTCTGAAAAATATACACTGTCACATCGCTCAATTTTCGGTTCCCCTTCGGAAGGCAACCCGCTCGTCAATTTCAGTTCCCCTTCGGAAGGCAACCCGCTCTTCAATTTTCAGTTCCCCTTAGAAAGGCAACCCGTTTGTCAATTTTCGGTTCCCCTTCGGAAGGCAACCCGCTCGGCGTTTTAGCGTGACAGAATTATTTCATATAATAGAACGATATATTTATATATTTTGATAAGATTAATGACTTGAACTAATTTGTACTATTTCTTTCTTTTAATTTGTACCATAAACTTCTGTAGAGTTTTGTTTAAATTGGTCTATCTATTTGTATTAAAAACACTGCTATTGCCCTTAGGATGGAATCATCTTTCTTTTTTAATTAGTGATGGGCACCATCGACTAATAAGTGAATATATATGATAGTAAATCTTATAAAATCTATTCAAAACTCCCGCCCGTTATAATTCAACCAATAGCTCGGCGACTAATTCAGTTAATTGAATTTAGTCGATAGTTTAAAAAATCAGTCGACTGAAAATAGTAATTGGCTACTATCGATTTAGTCGATAGTTTCACTCGATGGTGCCTATCACTATTTTTAATATGTTGCAAACCAATAATGTAAACTAGTGATGGGCACCATCGACTGAAACTATCGACTAAATCGATAGTAGCCAACTACTATTTTCAGTCGACTGATTTTTTAAACTATCGACTAAATTCAATTAACTGAATCAGTCGCCGAGCTATTGGTTAAATTGTAACGGGCGGGAGTTTTGAATAGATTTTATAAAATTTACTATCAAATACATTCACTTATTAGCTATATCGAATAATTCGTTCAATAAACACAAATAACAATTATTATACTAGAAATATTATACAATTATTAAATAACAATACTTATATTATAAAATTTTCATCATAATCTAAAGAAAAAGTAGTATTTTATAATTATATAATTATATATCTGTCAATAACAGATATTTTTCTAAAAAGTACATTAACACTTTGCCTTTATATCGCATTATTATTAAAGGATAAATAATAATATGTGAGATAGACGTAGGCATAGACTATAACCCGCAATCTAGACGTAACCACTAAAACAAAATTTCAGTCGACTAAAAACTATCGACTAAATATTCGATAGTATGCAGCAACTAAATAGTAATTAGTCGATAGTTGAAATTAGTCGATGGTGCCCATCACTAATGTAAACGCTCTTTGAACGTTAGTTCGTAACCTAACCGCTCGGAGTGTTGTCAGTCGATTGTAATTCGCGAAGACCTACGCCACTGATTGGTATATATATCAATGACCTACGCCCTGCACAAATCCGTTCAATTCCGTTCCCGCCGCATGGTCCGCACGGTAGCACTGTCCGTAGTTTGTTGATCACTGTTGCGGTTTGGTTACAATTCCCGCCATCTCCGCATCGGACGGCGAGTTTTGATAGTATCACTTATTTTGTAAGGAACACCAAGGAAAATGTGATAATATTTAAGGATTTCGCGTTCTCTGAATGTTTTGGTTCGTTATCGTTTATTATGGGACTGTTTATTATAGTTTTACGTCGAGTTAATTTCGCGGAAGCGTGTCATGCTGCACCAAACGTGCTGAAAACAAGAAGCGATGGCAAACGTATCTGTTGACAAAGACACGTTCTTTCGGCGCATGAAGCGTCTTTACTCCGCCTGGAAGGTAAACAACGTTTTTCCGCCGAGCATGCTATGTCGTTTTGAACAGCATTATTGCTCCCCCAATAATTTAAATAATCCTTTCGTTTGCGGTTCGACAGGATGGAGAAGTTGGTACAGATGACAGTTTCAGTAAAATGGATTGCCTCGTCTCTGCCGTGGGCACGGACGAGGATATTGTTTACAGCAAATCCACCGCGTTGCAAGTAAGTTTCAACGTTTTTTTTTTTTGTCTATTTGTATACACTTCGGTACTTCTTTATTGTTCGTGCTACCATTGTTTTCTTGTAGCTAAACATTGTTATATAACCGAATTATTATGATTTCATCAAAGTAGAATTCCTCGAGTTTAGTATTTTGCACGTATACTTTGTATATATTCCTGTCGCAGTCGTAGACGCTGCTTTGGAACAGCTCCTGTGGCAGTGCATTGTGAATTAGTTGTTAATTATGTAACTAACAAAGAGCCATTGTACGGTATTTTTGTTTCCTTAAATGTAATCGATTCGTTTCAGACGTGGCTGCTCAGTTATGAACTTACCGATACTATAATGGTTCTGGCAGAAGATTCTGTCAACTTTCTAGCTAGTAAGAAAAAGATTGAATTTTTAAGAAAGTTAGAGAATCAGAAGCCAGAAGAGACAGGAGTGCCTCCTGTGAAGCTGCTTGTGAGAGACAGAGTATGTATTCTACGCGTCGTATATCCGCTTTATGAAAATAAGCTTATAATGCGTTGTCAGAAATACGTCTTAATCTTACATATGCCTTTTTTACAGACCGATGAAGATAAAGGCAACTTTGCTAAGCTCATCGATGTTATAAAGAAAAGCAAGAAAGGCAAAACATTAGGCGTGTTTACGAAAGAAAATTATCCAGGTGTCTTTATGAATGACTGGAGAGCTGCATTGAAGCCTAAGTCATTTGATACGGTAAAACATAACTGTGTATTAGATGATTGAAAAGTTGAAAATAATATCCGAACGATTACATGTTCAAAGAACAATTTTATTAAACAATTATTTAATCTACAAGTGCTGCCTAGCATTCTACAAGCTGATGGATTCCTTTTTTTTTTGTAAAATACTTTTGCAATCGTCCAATATAATCGTATACCGGAAACCTGTCTCCTAAATCATTTTAAATTCATATTAAATACTCTACTGTCTAGGTGGACGTGAGTGCTGCAGCTGCATACGTAATGTGTCCGAAAGAGGATGCTGAAATTCTCACTGTGAAGAAAGCATGTCTAGTGTCTGTAGATGTTTTCACAAAGTACCTTAAAGATCAGATTATGGAAATTATAGACTCCGACAAAGTAACTAATCGCATTTGTTCTTCAAGCTACGAGAGATTGTAACAGAGAGAAGTGTCAAAGCGGTAACAATAACGTGGAATTATTTAAATTTCAGAAAGTTAAACATTCGAAGCTTGCAGAAGGTGTAGATGCAGCTATAACAAATAAGAAGTATGTAACTGGCGTCGATATTACCCAAGTAGATATGTGCTATCCAGCGATAGTACAAAGCGGTGGAAACTATTCCCTGAAATTCAGTGTTGTTAGCGATAAGAACACTTTGCACTTCGGTGTTATTGTTTGTTCACTCGGAGCACGGTACAAGTCTTATTGTTCTAATATAGTTAGAACGCTGTTGGTGAATCCCACGAAAACGATCGAGGTAAATCTCTTATAATCTAGACTGAGGATGTTCATGCAAAGAAAGCAGTGCCAAATAAAATTCTAATTTCATTAGTAATAGCACTTGAAGATCCGAAATAAATGCATAAACATCCGCAGTTTAATCATAACTTCTAAACTGTATGTAAACGATAGTAACATATATATTTATCTTAGGACAATTACAATTTCCTTTTGCTATTGGAAGAGGAAATTCTGAAGAAACTGACGTCAGGAGTGAAGATAAGCGAAGTATACGAAGCAGGCGTGAAATACGTGAAAGACGAGAAACCAAATATGTTAGATCATTTGACCAAAAACTTTGGATTTGCTATGGGTATTGAATTTAGAGAAAGCTCCCTGCTCATTGGTCCAAAGACCCATGCGATAGTGAAGAAGGGCATGGTGTTCAATGTTAACGTCGGATTGTCGAATCTCGTCAATTCCGAAGCGAACGAGAAAGAAGGAAAAATGTACGCTCTCTTCGTTGGTGACACCGTCATGGTTAACGACGGTCAACCAGCTACGAATTTGACACCATCGAAGAAGAAAGTGAAAAACATTGGTATATTCGTGAAAGATGAGGAGGATGAAGAGGAAGAGGGAAGCGAGAAGGAGAATGCACCTAAGCCCGAAATTCTTGGCGGCCGTAGTAAAAGGACTGCGGTTATAGAATCCAAGTTGAGAACAGAGCACAGTTCGGAAGAGAAAAGAAAGCAACATCAGAAAGAATTGGCGCAACAATTGAACGAATTAGCGAAGGCTCGATTAGCTCAACAATCCGGTGGAAAAGAACAGGAGAAGATACGAAAATCGACAGTATCTTATAAAAGTCTAAGTCACATGCCTCGTGAAACAGAAGTGAAAGAGCTGAAGCTATATGTGGACAAAAAATATGAAACAGTGATTTTACCAATTTTTGGTATTCCTGTGCCGTTTCACATATCTACCATAAAAAATATCTCTCAATCCGTCGAAGGAGATTACACGTATTTGAGAATAAACTTTTTCCATCCTGGCGCGACAATGGGACGGAACGAAGGTGGAACTTATCCACAACCGGACGCTACATTCGTCAAGGAAGTAACGTATCGAAGTACAAACACTAAAGAGCCTGGCGAGATTTCAGCGCCGTCGTCCAATTTAAACACCGCCTTCAGATTGATCAAAGAAGTCCAAAAGAAATTCAAGAACAGAGAAGCGGAAGAAAGAGAGAAAGAAGATCTCGTGAAGCAAGACACGTTGATATTATCGCAGAACAAGGGTAATCCTAAATTGAAGGACTTGTACATTCGACCGAATATAGTCTCGAAAAGAATGACCGGAGGTTTGGAAGCGCATGTGAACGGGTTCCGTTATACTTCGGTCAGAGGGGATAAAGTTGATATTCTCTATAATAATATTAAGAACGCCTTCTTCCAACCATGCGACGGAGAAATGATTATACTGCTTCATTTCCATTTGAAACACGCGATAATGTTCGGGAAAAAGAAGCACGTGGATGTACAGTTTTACACGGAAGTTGGTGAGATCACAACGGATTTGGGGAAGCATCAGCATATGCACGATCGCGACGACCTCGCTGCTGAGCAATCCGAGCGGGAACTCAGGCATAAATTGAAAACTGCTTTCAAGAGTTTCTGCGAGAAGGTCGAGAGCATGACTAAACAAGAAATCGAATTCGATACGCCGTTCCGGGAACTGGGATTCCCAGGCGCCCCGTTCAGGAGTACGGTCCTTTTGCAACCTACCAGCGGATGCTTGGTCAACCTTACGGAATGGCCTCCTTTCGTTATCACGTTAGAGGACGTTGAACTGGTTCATTTCGAGAGAGTACAATTCCATCTGAAGAACTTCGACATGATCTTTGTCTTCAAAGATTATCATAGAAAAGTCGCGATGCTGAACGCCATTCCTATGAACTTGCTGGATCATGTAAAGGAATGGTTGAACTCATGCGACATTAGGTACACAGAGGGTGTACAGTCTTTGAATTGGACAAAAATCATGAAAACAATTACGGACGACCCTGTTGGTTTCTTCGACAATGGCGGCTGGACCTTCTTGGACCCAGAGAGCGACGCAGAAAACGATCAGCTGGAAGATGAAGAGGAAGAAGAAGACGATGCTTACGAGGTTTCAAATATACTTATTTGGGGACCTGCAGAACGGCTATTTTTTCGATGTGTTGTATAAAAATCGATATTTTTAAAATTATTCTGCAGGTTTACTATTTATGCACGCACTTGTTCGTAGAAATTTGATTAAGCTAATTCCAATATTCTGTTCGTCTAGCCATCGGACTTCGATAATGAAGAGGAATCTGACGATGATTCCGAATACTCTGAAGCGTCTGAAGACAGCGACAGTGAAGGTAATTGATTATTATTGATTATATGCCACAGGCAAAGGAAAAGTTTTACTTTGTGTTTACAAAACCCTTTTGGTTTTTAGAGGAAGAATTGGGTAGTTCCGAAGAATCGGGTAAAGATTGGTCAGATTTGGAGCGAGAAGCAGCTGAAGAAGACAAGGAAAGAGGGGACGAGCAGTTCCGCGATGATTACAACTCTATCAAAAAGAAGAAATCTAACCGAAAACATTCGCCCTCTCCATCAAAAGACAGGTAATTATTGGAGGTGTGCCAGAAAGTTTTCTTCGGGATCCCCAAATAATTTGAGAATCTCGTAATTAAGATATTACAGTGATAATTTCTACTCCTACGCAAACGAAATTCACATTGTTTCAGGCATAGCTCGAAGCATAGGAGCTCTTCCAGTAGTAAAGACAAAAGTAAATCTTCGTCAAGCAGTAAAGACAAAAAATCCTCGTCGTCGGACAAGCACAGGTAAGAGATCGATGTTCGCGCTGTTTGTACGTGTTTCAAAGCTTGAATTACGAACGCTAAGACTTGACGTAGAACTATATTAAGTCTATGCTTCAATAATTAAAGATCGGATCGATCACGGAGTGGAGGATCACAGAAGAAAGTGTCTCCTTCCAAATCATCCAAACATAGGTGATTAGATAGGAAGTTTGTTCCTGTAAACGGTATCGCATTACATCTGTTTTGTTTCTTGTTTGTGCAGTCCCAAGAAGAGCGATAGACACGACAAACACAAATCAAACCATTCTTCATCTAGCAGTAAGAAACGATCTCGCGAAGACAGTGGCGAGAGGAACGATAAGGGATCGAAGAAATCAAGGTACGTAGAAATCATTTTTCGATACGTATTTGTTGCAGACTTTTTGCAAATTTTTTATGTTTTGCAGGAAGTGAAAAACATTGTGTCACGCACTGGAAACTAAGCACATGCAAAAATAGGAACACCAAGTTGATTCTACCTAAAGCTTTCTTACCGATGGTACGTCGATTAAGTTGTAAGAATGGTACATTTTCTTGCATTGTCTTTTCTGAATTGGTGGACGATTTATTGGCGTTAACGATTTTAAAAAGGATTTCGTGGTTCCCAACGATCTCAAAGCTCTTTGTCTACATCCGCAAGATTCTTCTCCTGTTCGGTACATTTCGATTTTCCTTTCTGCTTTTCTCTATCAGATTCCTCGTGATCGATCGATGTATTTTACTTTTCTGCCTTTTCCATTTTACATCCGCTTCCTCTTGACTGGCCGACGTATTTTTCTCCACGGACTTCTCAGCATCATCTTTTGAAGATGTCAAGACTCTCGAAGACCTCGTTGTCTCTTCTGCGACATTCTTTCAACGTTGCGATACTTCCAAAGACCACTTTGGGACTATCGAAATTCTCAGAGGAAGTCGCAGAAGAGACAACGACAGGGAGGTCTTCGAGAGTCTCAAAATCTTCAAAAGAGGATGCTGACAAGTCCGCGGAGAAAAATGTGACCGCCAGTCAAAGGGAAACGGATGTAGAAATGGAAAAAGCAGAGATCGGTCACGAGGAATCTGATAGAGAAAAACAGAAGGGGGAATCGAAATATACCGAACAGGGAAAAGATTCTCTCTCTCTCTCTCTCTCTCTCTCTCCTCTTGTCTACCTTGTTGAGTCAAATCGTTTCATGGATGTTCGACGTTGAACCTCCAAATGCATCTATTACTTACCAGTACAGTAATAAAGATTAATACGTGAGAACTGGCTTCTTCATAGATTTCTCATGAATTTGTATACGAATATTTATTTTCAATCTTTACTATTTGTTCACAAACATTTCGATAGTATAGCTACTAACACAGAACTATTTCATTCCATTATACGATAACTAGACTGTAGATGTTTACAGAACTTTATGTTCTCGACATATTCTGATCACAAGCACTGAAATGCAATCGTCAGATATTTATGTGGAAGGTTTTATTCAGGTGAAATTGTACGCAAACTTGCGAACATCGGCAGTCTAGTAATAATTTAGTACGTTGGTGAAACTGTATTAAAAAGTCAAACAGTATTCATTGTACAGGTAGTGCCTGAAAGGAAAATTGTCTCGTCTGTTCCAATAACGTTCACTAACGGAAATGGGCGGGAGTAACCTGTTGCAGGTACGATCGTAACACAGCCTCAATGCAAGACAATGCGCTAACGATAATCTTCGTACATAAGATATCCAGAACATTGATATTAAGTACGCTAAGCGAAGAAAGCTGAAACGGATAAAAAGAAACCCTTGATAATTACCTACGCACTGTTCCGAGATTTGTACCTTGGTAAACGAAATAAATACTTTTTAAGTTATTTATCATATTAACGTACAAATAATTGTCATTCATCGGTCGCGGTGACTTCGTCGGTAAGATTTTCGAAATACGAAGCTTTTCATTTTTATACAGAGAATATCGCATTACAATAAAGTCCTTGTTTAACAACTGAATATTCGTACGCGTCCTGGAAGAAAACTACTTATTACAATTATTTTTTTTCTCGACAAGAAAAGTTTTTAAACAACAGCAGGGTGAAACACAATTGAAAATTCATTCATCTGTGAGACGTTACGCAACGACTTTCCTGTTGAAGTCGAGAGAAGAAGACGGAAACGTTCGATTCCCGAGGACGGTGAAAGTATGATGAAAGTGTGCACGCTTTGCGAAACATTCCGTACCCTTGGCTTATTTTTCTTTTATTTGTTCGCGTGTCCGGCAACCAACCGGACTGAAACAAAGTTAACCGCTGATTTGATGTTACGTTTAAATTAGCAGACGGTACGTACATTATGCACGAAAGAATACCTATCTCGACAACAACGTGAATGTAGAAGTGAAGGTGTACCGCCGGTTTGTGGTTCTGCAGCTTTCTCCGCGACATCGCCGGCTACATAATTAATTCTGACCGGTCGATTTCGTTCACTATTTCCCAATATATGCAGTGACGCATCTATAATATAATAACTTTAGCAACGCTTTGATTTCTTATTTAAATTACACAAACAATACGTTTCCAGATAAATGCATTTATTACAATTTCTTCATTTACTTCATCTTATCGTCTAAAAAACAAAAATAATAAGTATACACGTTTGGCTTTCACTCATTTATTCGCAAAAAAGTGAAAAGTCTAAGTACATCGTTAAAAAAAGGAGCACATTATCACATGTCATAAATATTCGGTAGAAAAACTTAAGGCTAAAGAATTCTTTACAAAGATGAACGAAGAGGGTGCAAAATCCAGTCTATGGCCGTCCTACTTGATCAATCTGAGCTTGGAGATTGTTCACCACTTCCGGTGGTACATGGTCTCCTAGGATCTCGAAAAGGTTGATCTTCTGATCGCCGGGGATCGATTCGTATGCCGCTAATTCGATACCCTCTTGTACTTTTTGTATCGTGGCGTCTTTTGGAATAAGATAGGTGTTTTGAGCTTGTTTTATGGCCTCGTTGCTAAAAATTTGACCATCTTTTTGCGGGAATGCCAAGCATACTCCTGCCGTTAGCAGCGTCGCTAGCACTGTTAAGCGGATAGCCATCTGAAAAAACAGCCATCTAGTCACTAGACTGCGAATTTATTATGAAAGATACTAACTGTCTGTATGAACTGCAACATACAGGATTCACAGTGATACATTTTTTAAAAATAATATAACAGTATTTTCATCATTGCTCATCCACACTTTACAGTTTAGAAGATCTTTGCACGAACCTGTGTATACATTATTTTAAAGTGCGGATATGCAATGGGACTGCGGTACGGTTTAGGTTTTTGATTTTTTACCCGTTTGGGAATTATATTGATGTCTGTGCACGACACCTGACACAGTTTTAGATGTAATGATTTAATGATCGTGAGAAACGAGATCTATGGTGCGATTGGTACTCACGTTGAGAGCGTTGTTTCTGAATCAGTCGCTACGGTGCGAAACTAAAGATGTGCCGCCGGCAGAAGCGGCTTTTATACTCGAGATGGTCACCACTCCTGTCCATTCAGCGACGATCCACCTTCCAACTTGTTAAAAGCACCAGGAAGAATCGCTCGTTGACCACTTACACTTTCGATCGCCTTGTGAACCATCCGTCTTCCGAATCAGATATAATTAACATAGTATTGCCATCACCTAAATCCCACCGCTCTTACAATGCTATTTGTTCGTGATATACAGTTTAGAAAAAAAAGAAACATTCAAAAATTTATTCACGTAAACGAGGCACAAGGTAAATCGATCAGAATTTCAGAACAAGATAAAGTTAATTTAAACAAAAATGTTTTTCACTTTGTCTGTTCAGTGTTGCGGTGAATAAATGAACTCAACGACCTAACGAGGTCACCTTGGACCAACCTTGAACTTCAAAAGTAAACGATAGTGGCTTACGATGTTCGTGTTACTCTGTAACTAATCATTTATTTAAGAATCATTAATTTCATTTTTATATTTAGAGATTGCTAGACGAATGTTTAATTATCTAGAATGAAAAATATATATAATATCGAAAGTCAAGGTGGAAAACGTTTTTCGGTCGTAACACCGATAGGTCGATCGTCCGAAAGTTTTGAATGACTAGTATTTTGAGCATTTCTCTTTATACTTTTACAAATACCATCGTACGACCCGCCATGAATATTAGTGGCCCATTGACCGATATAGTGCTGTGGGGACGTCGGATTTATCGGTGTGGCGTGATCGAGGTTTCACTTTTACTATTGTCTCTTTCAAACACGATGCAAGAAACAGTGTTGCATCGTGTTGTCCGCTTATTAATAATATTTTCTCATAGAATCCGCAGATTGATTTATTCGTTACTAAAGGATACATCGAGTTACATGTTTTCGCGCGTAAAATCGTATACGAATTGGAAAAGTAAAAAAAGAATTTCATGGTACTCTGCAAAGTATTTCTAGCGAATGAATAATAAATATTCAAGTAGAGTCGTTTCACACTGTGTACGCTGGAAATTTAGCCGATAATGGACTCTGCATGTCGAGTAAAAAGTAAATGGTACCGGCAAGGCCTGAAATAATATATGTGTCGTTAATTGAAAACGAATTCGAGTAAACTGGAAATTATAACGTTATAATACACGGTACCTTCGAACAATGAAAATGGTCTATCAGGAGACGTCGTTCTATGTGTTCCGTAATCCATGCACCATTCTGCAAATTTGCAGGCTCTGTAGAGGTGTTTTACATCCTGAAAGAAGAATGGCAGTCGATTAATATTTGGCCAGTTCCAAAGTACCGATTTAATAGAAAAATTCTGACTTTTGTCTGCTGGAAGAGACATAAAAATGTATAAGCATTCCCAGCTACCCCGTGACATATTCCATATCCCTTTTTAAGAAGTCCTCTCTTCCAAATCACTTCGCCGCATTGTAGAGCAATGTCCAAGTACTTCTCGTCTTTATATATCTGTTCAAACGTATAATTAATCACTTTCCTTATTTCTCGAATTACTTTACTCTTTCGTTTCGGTAAAACTAGTAGTGACCTCATTGGCTAAACAGAATAGCATAGGCATTCCAGGTGCACCATGACACCAATGTACCAATTTGTCAGTTTTGCTTCCAACGGACGATGGAAAGTTTCCAGAGGGATAACGTAAGCTAACAAGAAATTGCAATGCTGGTTTTATATCGTTTTCCAACTGAGATTCTGTCAAGTACTGTCGTGCCTGTAAAACATACATTTTGAGAAACGACTTTTGCCACATTGTACATTATATTTAAATTATATTTTCATACTTGTAACAACAGATAAAGTATTCCCCCTAAGCCATGCGCGCCGCCAAGATATTCTGAATCGTGCCAAGCATACATCAAGGGCGTTTTGTATTTTCTTGATGCAGCATATGAATTTCCTGATTTGATCGTGGCTGTAACAATCTGATATAATATTCTTTATAAATTCAATTGATTCTGCGATGGATTAATCAAGGTTATTACAATTTTATTTTCGATTTAGTACCTGTCTAATTAGCTCGTCCTCTACAGGTGGTGGAGATATATGTTTATTCAAGAACAAGAGGGAAAATAGATAGCCAACTCTCCCATAAAGCAATTCGTCGGGTATATCGCTGTGTTGATTTGAAACATGAGGTGATAACGACTTCAATCTAAAACAGAATATAAAAACTGTTACATATATATGCATGAAACACTTGAACAGATTATCCGTACATACTTAGTTATTATATTTTGCGATGCTTCATTATTCCCTTGCGAATAAAGAACAACCGCGTACAAAGCCATCGGGCCAGCGATGCCAGTTAGAAACGTGTATTCGTGCCTACCTCTGAATTTACTCGCACACGATTCCAGTAGTTCTTTGGCTACCTGTACAAAAACTCTCATTAAAGTTGATTACCTTAATGAAAAGAAATATATGATATATACGAGCTTGTAATTACATCGATGTAACTGGGTTCGTTAAAACATTTCCCACAATGATAATACGCATATGCAATCCCAGCTGATCCTGTGTACACAGAACAATCGTCGTGATGTAACCAGTGCTTCCGATTCTTTTCTAATAACTCCATTAATCTCTTCGTACCCTTATGCAGTGTTTTTTTATACGCTTCGCTGACCTAACAGGAATCGAATAATTTACGTTTCACGTTTATACAATTATGAAATATTTAATTTTGTGAGTTGATTACCTCCTTTGTGTCCGCATTCACAAGTTGTTGAGCCGTTGAATTGGGATATTCCTCGAAAGGATTATCGTAGTATCTAGTGTTCTCCATCTTATTTGGTTGAACACTGTTTACAGTCCGTAATCCAATCTTGTCCTTTATATAATTCACATTCAGAGCTCGCCTATGTTGCAAACGCGTGAAGAAGATGTTAGTAATATTTCTGATTAGATCACGTGTAATATTTGAAAGTTATGGTCACTGTCAAAAGTCGAAACCAATATTGCCGGTCTAGCCGGCTAAATAATCGGGCAATACTTCTTCTGTCAGATCAGATATTGCACGGTATTTGTCGCGCATGCGCCGAAAAACATACATGTCCGTTCCCGCAATATACAAACTCTACGCAATTTGTAAGAAATCTATAATTACAGCACAGAAATAATCAATGCAATAACTAGACCGCGGATCTTTAAGCATTTATGAAGAAATGATGATCGGGTGAAATATAAAACAGTAAAGGAGATTAGAAAAATTTCAGAACATCGGTTGTAACCAAGTGAATTTTTGTTCTATTCCTGTTTCCCACAATCAATGCAGAACATTTTGCATAAACATCCGCAGTCTAATAACAACGTAATACGAAGTTAAATAACAGCTTGAAACTTACGCGACCATTTTACCAACAAACAGTGTCATCGGAATTATTCTATGTAACTAATTATGGTTTGTTCATACGTTTTACACTGTCGCTGTTAGCTGCGACGCGCATGCGCGGGAACATGCGCGATTCTAGAAAGAGACAAGAGATTTGAATTTAAATATCTGCTTCCCATGAGGAGAGACGCGTATCAGATTTATGATTGTACAATCGACGCGACGTTAGAATGTTCATCAAGGTGTACAAACCCTTGAATTCGATTTAAAACCGAGACGGGTTCTGGAAGTTCTCGGGAATCCCCCGATAAACTCGAGAATCCAAAATTGTTATAATTGCAATCAATTAGAGAACTGTTCCTCAGCTTAAGAGTTATATATTTAAATATTTCTACAAAATTATCCGATGTAGCGACGTAGCACGTTATTCCGGTTCCCCTCCATGACGTTGATCATCCAAAGGACAACGGAGGTGGGCGATACTCGGTAGATCAGTTTGATCATCGTGATCAGGATCGAGTGCTGCAGGAAACCTGTGGTCACGGTATCCTTGCCTATAGACTTCATTGCGCTTTGCACGTACTTTTCCGGTGTGGGTACCATCGATCCTGGTTTCGGCGAGTACAACGTATGATTCGTTACCGTTCCCGGTAGAAGGCATTGCACAATTATACCGTGTTTCGCGTACTCGATCTGTAGATCCCTGCTGAATTTTACGATGTACGCTTTCGTAGCTGCGAAAACTGTCAAAAGGGGGCTTGGCAGCACAGCTACCATTGACGCCACGTTCACAATTACACCCTTCCCCCTAACGACCATCTGCGGCAGCAAGATGCGACACATGTTCGTCACCACCACGACGTTGCAATGAATGATGCTCATGTAGATCTTCTCTTTGTGGGGAAGATCGAGGAAATACTCCGGGTGCGGATAGGACATGCCCAGATTATTGATCAACACGCCGATCTCCAGACCGAACATCTCTTTCTCGATCACGTTGTAAGTGTCCAGGCCTTCAGACAGGTCCAGCTTGATCACTTTGGTCTTCACGTTGTACATAACCTCGATGCTATTCGCGATCGTCTTCAGGTTCTCCGTGTCAGGACTCACAAGGATTACGTTCAATCCTGTTTTCGCCAACGCTTCCGCGTACGCTCTGCCGATCCCATGGGAACATCCTGTCACCACCGCCCATTTACCCATCGACCGTAAATCGACGGTCGACTTCGAATAATAGCTCTTGTAGATTTTGTAGATCACGTCGCGCGTCAGCTTGTATCCCCAGTACACGATCGTCGCGTAACCTATTTTCTCGACCAACATTATTAGCGATAACACGCTTCCGGCTCGCACATGTTAAGTGAACAATGCTTTCAGCGATAAAGACGATCGGCCGCCCTTATCATCTCATGTAATTCACTTGAGTCAACGTCGTCCTCGAAGATCCCTGCAATATGATTTATTTGCGAGCTACGGTTCAGCCACCGTGAGAAACGACATGTTTCGGCCTGTGAAAACAGTCGAACGGGACATCGATGCGTTTGAAAGTATAGACACTGCGATATATGTTAGTATGGATTTACTGGTTTATTGCAAATTACAGTAATGTCTCGATTAAAGCAACAATGCTGCGCACGATTGTTGCGACGAAGTTATCCCCTCCGAAAACGACTTTGATCGACAACGATATTAACCGAAAACGAATCGAAAATCGTTGCCGGACAAATTTGTTGTCGGCCAAAATTATTTTCGGTGAAATCTGGAGTCGGTAAAATGTTGTCGGGAAAATTTGTGTCGATGATTTCCATGGTACCCAAAAAACCTGCATAGGGTCTGCGCACGGTTCTGCAACCAAATCCCCCCGAAGCTGTTGCACTAATAGAGGCATTACTGTAATATGTTTTACATTTACTCTCTGGTTTTATTCACCAATGTAAAGTAACTCACCAATGCGAAGTTGTCGTTTTATTTAACATGTTTTGAACGGAAATATTTACTCCATAGATTTTTTTCATAAAAGAAAGATCAAAGAATTGAATTCTAAAATTTGTTACTAATACTATTATATTTACAATGTTATAAGTTATACATTAATTTAAATAATTAACTTCAGCCTTATATATTTATTGGAGGTTCTAGTTTAAAATTTCATAGAGATTTCTTTTCTTTGTTAACGCTTTCGAGATCGTACGTTTGATAGTTTGAAAGTTGTCATGGGGTTTTATTACTCGAGACTTAATTTGGTATACGTCTAATAACCCGTGATGTTCTTTAAACAGAATTATATCGCCGCAACCAAGACTCAAGAATATCAATCTGTTCGCCTACGGCTGCTTCGCTCGTCCCACCATCGACTTTGTATTGTTCAACGCTGTTGGCGAAATTCCATACTTCCGTCGCGTCGTCTTCAAATTTTTCACTGTGGAAATAAAGAGGACAGAGGCACTTAGACCGTCGGCAATGCGAACGAACGATATTTACCTGACGGTTCGTAATTGTTCCAGTGTTAACTCGGAAATTGGTACAGCAACAGATTCCGCTAGCAGCACAACCTTTCCAGCCAAATAATGCGCTTTTCTAAATGGAATCTACGACAGAAAAGTGACGTTTTTATTATTCTTTACGTCGATCATAGATAATTTCCTTTTCAAGAAACAAACAAGGAAGGTTGCACGCATTCTCTTAATGACTCATCGTACTCGAGCTACCAGATTGATAATTGAGTTCATTCCATTGCGAAATAGATATACTAAAACAGAAATGATTTATGGCTCGGTCTGTTTGCTCAATTATCAGATTGCGGATTTTATAGATTTATGGCAGAAATGTGAAATTCGAATCCGAAGGAAGAAACAATATGATGATTCAGCTTTTGCGTGTGCTCATCAAGCAGCAAATTAATATTTCACATAGAAATTCTCTGTCTAAATACTATATTTATATTTATCGTGGTGCTCAATCCCATGATCTTGATCACGTCATTTAACAATGTCCAAAATATGAAGATGAACGTGATACACCTCTTTCCTGATATTAAAGGCCTGTTAATTATTTTCGATTTTATTAAGCGATGCGTAATTAAAATTTAATTTCATCGAATTAATCTTTTGAATGACAATTTAATGTTAAATTCAGATAAGAGGCGCGTTGAGTCATTAAGTAATACGCTAATGGACTCCTGTATTGTGTATGCTATATAAACCATTTCTGGTTTAACGCATTCAATAAATAATAATACTAATTTATATTTATCGAATTAAAGAATGACAGCAAACACGAAGGACGAGTAGAAAAGTGTTCTACGCACGTCTTTGCGTACGAGATAGTACGCCAGATCGGTTGCCAACATGTTAGGGGCTAGAGCACCCTGACACTTCCGATCATTGACCTCGAGAGTGGCCAACGCTTTCGATGCGACAGCAATCACACTGTTCACAGTATCGAACGCGGAGAAAAGAGTCTCCTTATCTTCCTGAAGATCCTTGTTGTACGTCGATGGTATTCCTTTCAACGTCGCCATGAAGCCCACGCACTGAAACGTCAAATATTAAACCGCCGAATCGCCTCGACAAGATAACCGACGTTGATAAACAGTCGGATATCCTCAAACGAATCGTTCCGGCACTAACTTTTCCAAGCAGGGTGCCCGACTTGCCGCGAATCAACTCCATGCAGTCCGGATTGCGTTTCTGCGGCATCAGGCTACTTCCGGTTGAGAATTCCTCGGCCAGTTTCACGAAGCCGAACTCCTCGCTGCTGAAGATTATCAGGTCCTCCGCGAGTCGGCTCAGATGAACCGCGGTCAGGGCCGACCAAAATAAGAATTCGGCTTCAATGAAATGTTTCGTTTAGATTTACTCGAACGATTTCATATTTCTTAGAGAATGGACTTGAAAGTGATGCGAAAGTGAAATAGATAGAACTGCGAAATGGTCCGGTGTCCGAAGCACAGTGGCGGATCTAACGGTAAGCGGTTACAGGGCCCCTAATTTTAAATTTTATTTAACTAATTATTCTTCAGGGTGAAAATTCACTCGTTCAATATTTTTACATACTGTAAAAGTATTCATCCCTTTAGGTTTGCGAAGTGAGATGTATTTACTAGTTTCTTTTATGCAGCCATTTTTGAGGAGCATATATGAGAGTCAATGTGTAACGGTATGCAATTTTTCATTACTTTTCTATTTCGTTAAGTTTATGAGAGTTTTCTCGCATCTTCTATTTCTAACTTGAGTTTGAGAGCCCCCAAATTTTTACCGCTTGGGCTCTCCACTTGACTTGGGCCCGGTTCAAATGCTATACTCAAATTTCACAATAAGGAATTACTATTATTATGCGGTTTATGGATTACGCGATTGTATTATGTATATTATAGTATGTATATTACACACACCCGAATATTTAATCTACTAAACAGGAGGCCCTGCAAAACGTCTGATGAGCATTGTCAATTATGCATCGCTTACCGACGAAATCTCGGTCTCCTACAGCGTGCATGCTGTTCCGAGTTATTTCGGAAAAATTCAGTTCCCTGGCCAAGGAACGTCGATCAATTCGGAAAGGATTCCCAGCGATTGCACCACTGCCTAATGGCAGCACGTCCGACCGCTTGCGAATTTCTTGCAATCTTTCGACGTCCGCTTTCGCGTACCAAGCGTAGCTGCGAATTTCCAGAATGTGGTTTCCTCGTTATCAGAGGGTCCGCGGGGAACGTCAAGTGCAAGTACGTAACTAGTAGACCGCGGATTTTTATGCGGAACCAAAATTGTCTGTTCAGTGCCGAATTAAGCCCCGTAGCAGGAGTAGCAAATTTTACGGGCCCCACGCTTGCAGCAGAAAATTCACCTAAAATTTGGTCGGTACCGTTTCCAGATATTTGTACTAAAAAAAAGGTCATTCATCGCGTTTTATTACCTAGGGCTCCTTGATAACATTTTCTACGGACCCAGTGCTGGCTTAATCGGGCACTGTGTGTTTGTTAATACAGATTAATATCGCAAGATACAGGAACTAATTTTTTGTAGCGTCGAAGACGATGCAACATTGTGTTTAGAAAGGTAAAATTCTTTTTTCGACCGCACTTGAAATATATAATAAATTTATGATTTCGGCGCATGGTTCGATCAATAAACAACAACAAATTTGCAAATAATTAACACATCCTCAACGTTTCGATCCCAATGTGGATCATTATCAAGAGAGACATTTTTGCGTCTGAAAAAATCAAATAAATATAATAATAGTTGAACAAAATATTGTTTATTGATCGAACCATGCGCCGAAATCATGAATTTATTATATATTGTGTTTAGATTCTTGAAATGTTTTTTACTTATTTTTATTATTTCAGGAGGAGTTAATAAAACACAGTCGCAATTTACCTGAGCAACCATTGGCTCCACCTGACCGGTTGCGCGCGTTGCATGTGCGTGTAGCCGGGCATCAGGATTTCCATGTCTTCTTTAGCCCGAGAAATTATAATCTATAATAATAAAACAGATAGACAAACAGAGAAGAAATCGAGCTATTAAAAACGTGGTAATAAATAGACTGTGGATTTGTTTGCAAAATTCAAATTGGCTGAATTCGTTACACTCAATTTGAAAACAGAGTTTTAATTTTTAATGGAGCATACCTCGACGAATGTTGTCATTTTGTTTACAAGCTCGTCTATAGATTTCCGCAGCCATAATTTGGTGTCGGTTATCGTTTGATCATTCCGGCTCCTTCCGGTATGCAACTTGTCAGCCACGCTACCGATCAGTTCCTTCGTGAACACAAAGTTTAATTACAATAAATAACGATCAATTTCTTTGTTTCTGTCTAGAAAAATGCGAAGCACGCAA
Organism: Lasioglossum morio; assembly: GCA_916610235.2. Lineage (NCBI taxonomy): Eukaryota > Metazoa > Arthropoda > Insecta > Hymenoptera > Halictidae > Lasioglossum > Lasioglossum morio. The sequence goes on from OU744331.1 coordinate 1,099,623, forward strand.
TGAGCAGGCAGCGTCCTTGAATGATAAGTGTCTCTTTTTAAGAGCATAATTGTAATTAGTCATTGGTACTTGGTACTTGTGTCGCGTGGTGAAAAATAGTCTGGAGCACTTGGAATGTTATCTTTCAATTCCCAAGACAAACCGAGAAGAGATTGCTTTGCAAATATGGATACTATGTGTTACAAGCAGTTTCAACAGTTGATGCACGAAAATGTATTAGCATGTGATAAGCGGTTCCGGCGGCCATTCGATAACACAGCGAAGCGTTTACACAACTTACACAAGCATCTGACGAGCAAGTCTTAGAGTCAACAAAAATCTCGAGACATATGTAGAAGAAAAAGGAAAGCAAAGAATTAATTTGTTACTATTTGCTCATTTTTCGTCTCTCGATGATGCTTAAATTTGAATTGAGAGTGTTCGATGAAAACATGGGTTAGTATGCTGATTTCATTTGATTACAGAACACTGGAATCAATTGCAATGCATAAAATCTGGACGTCTGTTGACGATATACCGAAAGTCGACGCTCGTTCGCACTGTGAATGTCCTCGTCTTGAGCATGTATGTCGAAACGACCCTTTTCCCACTCAGCTTTCACCTGTGCGACACGTTGTTCACGTTATTTATAATTTCATCTCATAAATTTCGATCACACGAACCATTAGGCATACCAAACATTTTTTTCTGTAACAACGGAACTCAAGGTTCACCATTGTTCTCCAACATCTGATATCTTTAACGATGTATTATTCTTTTCTCTACTTGGTTTTTTGAATTCAATGAAATTACGAGAAGAACGTTGCTCAGCTAAGAAATCACGATGACTCAGTTATTGCGACGATATCGTCTATATTGTTTTCTATTACTTTTTTACACGTCTTATTAAATACCTTCTCGAGACCTTCGATTATAGTTCGTAGTTCCTCTTCAGAGAGAAGATTAGCCTCGTGTATCGCTTTCGCGTAAGCAATGCTTCCCTGAACAGAATGATAATTACTGCAGCAGCGGTAAACAATGCGTTATCGGTGCAAATACACATTCGTCAATATTTCATAATATTGTTCAACAAGGAATTTCAAGGAACCAAATATTGTCTGACATATACGCACTTGTATATCCTCGGCGAACAAGCGTTTGTCAATATCGATCGACGCATTGAGATCACAGAATTCTAGATCGATCCTTTTGCTGAAACGACCGCCCCACATTTTTCTGCTTGTCTAATCTAACGTGTACAATTGTTTTTACCAAACCGGAAGATAGCACAATCTTATTAAGTTTTAGATTAATCTTATTAAGTTTTACACTAATTTGAATTAGTACAATTTACTCGGTAACACGAACTTTGTTCGGATCTACAATTAGATAGTTAGTTGCAATAGATATATATATATATATATATATATATATATTTTATATATATAGTAAGATAGTTGCAAGAATGGTTCACTGTTCGAGAGTTAATCAATTTTTTAAAAGGCTAATAACGAAGACCTGAAAATCTGCCAATGGTTTATCGTTGATTCAGTTCCACTGATATCTAGTTTGCCGGTATTAAATGGAACGACCGGTATTAATCACGGAAATGTCGTATGGTAATTATCATAAACTCAACTCGGTGAAATGACTCACTTGCACCGCGGTTTGGAGAAGTAAAACCCCGGACGCGTCAACTTCGCACGAATCCTCCGCTTTGAGAAGCGTCAGGCAGACTCCGAAATCACGATGACGAAACCTTCGGAAACTCGTTGGCAATGGTTAATGAAATATCGCGCAATTGTCAGATAAGAATATGCGTTGCATAAAATAAACGCGAGCCAATCGAACCAATCGTTTCGCCCGCAGAGTACAACAAATGTTCCAAAGAAGAGAAGGGAACTTGGTGTTCTCAATTATCGTGCAATACAGTAGCGAAATTAAGTAGTCTGATCTTTAGAACATTTAACAAGGGAATGCAGGATAATGAAGGAAATGATCAGGATCGAATATGTAGAGGAAGAAAGACAGAAATGTCGAAGAGTGGTTGGAGAAGTTGAGGAGAAAGAGAGAAATGAGAGCATAAATATACCGAAGAACATACCACACTAACAAAAATACAAAAATTAGTTGAAGGATGCGAAAAGTAAGTGAATAAGTGGGTTAGTGATAATGAGGATACTAAAAGAGTAGGACAAGGTAAGAATGAGTGAGTCAAGTAACATTTCTTAGTTGTAATTCTGAAATAAAGCAAATAAAAAGTTTGCATTGATAAATTGTTGTAATCTCTTTGCTGTTTCAAATATGCCATAAACGCATGAAATCCGCAGTCCAATTATAAGACAAGGGTTGAAGGGCGTAGAGAAGCAACGCGATTCAGAAGCAAATGGTTCATCAACTGATAAAACGAGCAAATGAGAAGCAAACTGTTTATCATCGTTTTCAAATTTGTCCGATAAATAAATTGCAGACGACTGCATTCAGCTTTATCAATGGTCAGATCTAATCGCGACAGCGTTATCTTCGAGGGCTTAATAGAAACGTGTCGAAGTTATTTAGTGTTACAGGTGAGCAACCCCTCACAGTTTTTGCGAATTCCTCGTTCTAAAAACAACTGGAGGACGAAACTAGGTCGCTAATTTTCGGAGATTTTCCATTTCCCATAGTAAGTTGCTCTTTCTTTCTTCGTTGTATTTGTCGTTCTACGATAAGCTGGCACGATCCGGTCGAACAGGGGCCAGGCTGTTTTGATTGATACGGGATGTGTACATCTATTGTCCTTAGACACTTCCCTTCGGTTGTGCGTCGCTTGTGGTTTCATTAAACCGCATCGCGGCGCTCTCTTTTCAAATACGGAACACCATACGCGAGTATCGTTATTGTTTCGTTGGCCAGCGACACAGCTAGGACCTCCATTTAGGGCAACGTTCGCGTTCGAGTGTAGCGTCCACTTCTCGTAATCGTTGTACTTAGTGATCGTCCGGAAAAGCGACTGTAAGTAACATTCTCCTCGCACTTCATCCGTAGAATCGATACAGTAATCCCAAAATCACTCTGCGACGCTAAACTGAAGTCAAAATGGCCGGTCCTTAATCTCTTCTTTCATTATTACTGAAAAATGTTACCGTCAGAGAAAATCTCTGCATGGATCTGCAGTCTTATCATTATCGCAATAGCAATATGTACATCAGTGGCTTTCGTTATTCGGCAATCCTATTGTTAAGCAATAATTCTGGTCCAGAAGTCGCCCATCAAACCGCATAGTTTTTGTACAATCGCAGTTATTTATACCTCTTTCTGTCATTTTTCATTTTGGCTATAGTTCTGCGATAAATGTGGAGGAGATTCAAGATTGTAGAAAGGTTTTAAAAATTGAAGATGTCAATATAGAATTTCTCCTCTGTTAAAATCATTAACCTCGTACGTTTCTCAGGGTGAAAATTCAGCCATTCAATATTTTCACATGTGTATTTAAAACGTGACGCCATAAACAAAACATAATATGTTGATTCAATGTGTTAAATAACATTCAACCTCGTTTCTATTTCTCGCAATCGATGCAGATTAATTTTACTTTTCCATAAAGATCCGCAGTCCAGCGGTAAATTCGAGTCGATAAACTCTCGTCTCCTAGAGATTTTTCGGGTAAAAAAAATTGGAAAAGTTGCCCGGAAACATGAATTCCATTCAAAATTCGGGAAAAACTAAGTAAAAGTGCTTTTTGAATCATATTTCAATACAAAAAAAAAACGTCGCAACTTTTAATCCATATTTCAATAGGAACTTCAATAGAAATACATTATCCGACGTCTGCAAAATCGAAACAAAGCATTTCTTACACATTTCCAATAGCTTTTCACAAATTCACAAAACGATCACGATCAAATTTATGGAATTTGAACAGGAGTAATTTTCAGACGCAAAATTCTCTTGAAGATGATCCATACCAGGATCGAAACGTTGGGAATAATTTAATTTTTGCAAAATTCCTTTGGTTTTCATTATGATCGAACCTGTGCGCCGATAGCATACAGTCTTCTAACAATACCCTTTGTCACAAGCCACACACTCATGCCTCCTGTTACGGTAGCTACTTCCTGAACGAACGTTTGCCTTCGCGGATCCCAATGTATCCAATTGCCGCAATACTCCCTTTGTATCGGAGTCATCTGGACAGTGTTGATAACACGTCACGCACCGATAGCGATCGTCTCTTGATCGAGATCGAATTTTACAGACACAACCGATCATACTGTCTTCGTGTACGGCCGCGCGAACTGGTCCGGACTGGAGACGAGTGAGATTTCACCGATCAGTGACCGAGTTTGATGACAGTTAGAGACGAGGATGGAAACTATGGATGAGAAGGGCACCCCGGAGAAGTTGGAGAAAATGGACACGGATAAGGATGAACTGGACAAGGTGGACAAGGACGTGGAACTGGATGCTGTCGAGGAAGTAGTGATCAAGGATCCCGCGATGATCGTCGACACCACCGACAAAAAGAGCCAGTACAAACAGTCGAACACTTTCGCCGCGAAAAAGACAGTGGCCCAGGGGATGATGGATGTTGCCTTGATCACTGCCAACGCTAACCAGCTGAGATATCTCCTCGAATACCAGAAAGAGAGCAACACTTTCGTGCTCATACTAAGCCTGATCGTTATCAGCCTGTCCCTGCAGGTAAGACTTCCCGGCGAAATGGGGAAAATTAACTGTATTCTGCTTCGAAGGATCATTATTCAGATAGACAATAATTGATCCTTGATTCTGATAGACAGACGCAATTCTAATTAACCCTCATCCCTCGTCCCTCGTGTACAATTTCACACAGTTTTCCCGAAATAAGTTATACTGCTAAAATTTTTTTTTTGATCACAATTAAAATATATAATAAATTTATTAAAAATAAAAGTCACACACAGTTTCAGTGGTACTTGGAATTTCAAACTTTCTTACTGAAAATCGGAATACCTCTTCGATCTCAGGGTGAAGAAACAATTCAAAGCATTTCGGACACGGGCAAAACATCATTTTATTTGCTGGCAGAAGTAAAATAGTTAAGAAAGTATAATAGAAATAGTAGTTAAAAATGTCATGATTTTTGACAGTTACATTTCGAGCCGCGTCATTTTCTAAACTATCGAATTACCTGGCCAACTCTGTTATCTGTGACAGCCGTCTTCCGATTAAACATTTTCTTGAATCTTTTGTCTCGGATCAATTTGTGAATCGCACTATGAACACGAATTTTCTCCAGGAATTACGATAATTAGACTGTGGATTTTATGCATTTAGAATAGAACTAAGAGCCTCGACGCACCATTTCAATCTTCTAAAATCATTGAAGAAAAGAAGAATCTTTGATTTGTATTCTGTCTTTTGATCTGCATTGATCTGCAGTCCATTCCCGATAATAACGTTTCCAGTATGATCGCAGGTCGCCGTGGGAATTAGCCTGGTGTTCAAGGGTCGTTTCGACATCAAGGGAAAATCGAAGTCCAACATGGCCAACAAGATCAACAATTACGTCGTGGTCGGTGTTTTTCTCATCACGATCATCAACGTTTTCATCGCGTCGTTCAGCATATCCGTGCAGCCGAGTACACCGTCGTGAACGATATGATAAATCATCCGTCTACAAGCTCGTTATCAACGATCGATCAACAGTTCTACGATCAACGATCGCGTCCAAAGAAATAGCTCTCTGCATTTTCCGTTTCGTTTTATTATCATGGTCCTGATAGTAAACGTTAAAACGGTGTACTTTTCTTCGAGATTAATGTGATAAGATAAGACGTCCGATGGTGCACGATGGATTTGTACACTAGCTTCGCAACAAACGATTGCGGCGCATTTAGGGGATCAATATTCGATCGAACGATCGCACGTTTTTCTTTCAGACATTGTATAATATTAAGATTCTCTTCTGCGAATATGTATAGTACTATGTAAAGTAATAAATTATTATTGAACTAAGAAACAAGTGTGCGTTCGATGATCGCGAATTTTAAAGCACAGTACAAATCGCAGATCAATTTTTCAGAAGTCATTCTAAAGAAGAGACTCCCTTCTATAGGATCACGTTGAAACATATATTGAAAAAAGGTTCATCAATTTTGTGATTTTTAGTCGCGCAGAGATCTCCAAGATTTCGGAAAGTTTGTGTTATTAGAGCGATGTGTGATCACTTTGGATGTAATGTTTTATTACTTCAAGACCCATTTCCATTGTCTTTTACAAAATATTCGGATTCCCTTTTACGTGTTTCGTTTCGAATTGCAGATTTAAATACAGCTGTGACATTCTCGATATTTTTGCTATTCCTACGATTCTGATATGTGTTTGCATCCGTTTCTTTCAGTCCCATTCGTTCTTTTTTTTTGGTCATTTCGCGTAGAGGTAAGCTCGTAGATCTCGATTCGGCTCCACGGTCAACGCATTCCGTTCGATCCTCATTCGTAGCAAAAATAGCTTAGTCCGATTGATCTCGTCACGCAATTCCAATTCTTCCGCGATACATAAAAGCTGTTCGTTAAATAAATAATATAAACATTACTTTAAACGCATGCTCGGTGTCCTCGTCGGACCTATGTACACGTAATAACAAGTTTATCTTGACCCTGGCAAAAAGTATTCGATCAAACGAATCAAAACTATTTTCGTTAATGTTAAAATGACGAAACCTGTTACGTAGAAAATATTAATAAAAAAAATGAATACGCCTGGATGATCGTAAGCTGTAAAATATTTCACTTCGATTCGAGGAAGGGTTGAAATTTGTGTGATCGTTTCAAGTATTGAAAATTTCTTTTTATAATTTTCATTCTGTTGCACACTTGGTAAAGGACAAGAGCGTTCATCGTTTTATTAATATTTCTCTGGGTTTTCGTTAATTGTTACATCATGTTTGTCTAACACATTTGTACGACGCTATTCCTCGTTTTTAATATTATAATACAAATAATTCCGCTTAATCGAATATTTTCTGCCAGGGATAATTTTACAGAAATGTTCATATTCTGTATGCTCGTGTTCTCTCCTCGATAACAAATTAAAAGAAAATTGAAATAGTTAGTCGATAAAATTTGCGCTATAAATTATCCGTAACGTAAGTCTAGCTCTTGGGTATAATATAAATAAGAAAATTAATACGGTAAAAGGAAGAGTTGCGTATTGAAGTAAATTAGTTTCTTCTTTCTTTCTTTCTTTTCATCATCTGTATCATCTTTATCTCGTTTATAGTTTCTCGTACTCGGTCGTCGCAGTTACAAACCGAGCACGGATTTCGCAACATGCCCACATGTGTACAATCGATAGACGAAAGAACGTGCTCCGAAGTAGTCTGGACCAAAAATACACGTCCATAACACTATTCAACACACATTTCGATTTTGTAACTTTGAGTAAACGTTTCTGGCAGGCTGTGTCGTAGGTCGTGCAACTCTCGGTTTTCATTCTGATTCACAAACTGAAAGGCTTCTCGCGCTTCAACAGCGATAGTCGAGTAGTTCCCAGAATACCACCACTAAAAAATATTAATATTCCAAAAACGTTTACAGATTTTACACGCAAGCCTACCCGGACGCGTTTACTCGACAAGCTACAAACAAAAAGTCAAAATTTGTTGAGCAGTGTTACAATTCGTTCCCTTTTTCTTAAATGCAACAATATCTATAATGCATCGTTAAATATCGCATTATACTTTCTCGCTCGTCTCCTCGAGTTTTCGGATATATTATTAGTTCCATTTCTCTTTTTTTTTTATAACAAGTCATCGTTAAAACATTCCCCGCTTCTCTTTATTTATAGTTCAACAAACAGTTTCATAGTTCTTCTCCCGTCTTTGTTATGCGTTTCATGCTTTACACGACGATAAGAAAGATTCGAGAGGCGGCCGAACAGATCCTCCGTAACGTATCGATCTCGTCTCAACCGAGATTAGCATTACTTTTTCGGGCAACGAATGGTTCACGTTAGATAATATTGCGTTATAGAATATAATAAAATACAATAACTAATAATTAACATGTTCGTCTCTATTATTTTTTTTCATTTCTTTTTGCTCGTTTTTTTCTATCTTTCTCTCTCTCTCTCTCCCCCCCCCCCCCCTCTGCTGGTGTGACTAGGATTCTTCTCATTGTCGGCATAACTATTACACGTTACGTCTCATCTATCTCTCTTTTGCTCGTTACTTCCGGTGGATAATGTCTCTATTCGCGTTTCAACATCCGCGGACTTGTCACCTATATCACACACGTGAAAATATACAGTTCTTACTACAATTGTTAATTCGTAAATCTTAACGCGTACTTTAGTAGGATATCTAAGAGTCATTTTGATGTGCCGTTTCTCTTTCTCTTCTTTCATTCATGCATAATCAACGACGGGAAGTTACCGTAACGTATACGAACGACAGCATTATGGTACACTTTGTGGCGTTTCACTCCTACGCTTTTGTTTCTCTTCCTTCTCTCTATCGTTACAGTGGCCAGATATCGACGGTAACAAGTTCAAGTAAAGAGACAGGGATATAGAGTTTGAAAAACGAAAAGAAAAAAGCGTGAAAAAATTCTGTACTCGTCAATCGTTGGGTCGTTCAACGAATACCGCGGAGACACGCTCGAGGGTTATACGTCTTTTACGTCCGTTCAGGGGTACCTGCTTTGGCTTCATAAACGACTAGATATAAAGCCGTAATTTCGATATCCCTCCCAAAGCGATCTCCTTGCCGGTGAACGAGCCAACGATCTATCTAACGATCTAGAATGAAAATTTTCCGCGTATCTTTGAATTTACCTACAACTTACATTATACTCTTTTTTTTGTAGTGATATCTCGACGATCCTCGATTTGCTATTTATCTCTCGGACGCGTCGACTAGCAAAAATCGACCGTTTTGTCCTCGACCCGACGCAAGAAATGTTACAATGAACTTCGGTTTGATTGTTAAAGATTGATCTGTACAACAGTATATGCGATAGATAATATATACACATATATGTATGGTACATACGTAGATACACAAGTACACGTACATGTGCGCATATACATATACATATGTCTCTGGAGTGTTATTATACTTCTAAGAATTAGAACTTTTTTTTTGTTTCCTTCTTCGATGTACATATCTCTTTACATATGTAGCTCATTATCAAAATCATTGTGATACTTCGTAGAGTATTAAACCGAAAAGGAATCTAATAATATTTCTAATACTCTCTTTTATCTCTTTCGCTTCTATTACAGCTGATAGGGCTATTCCAATTAATTTGGAATTATTATATACCTGTACGTTTACATTTGTTCCATCGTAAAAGTGCGTGTCTCGCACGAAAGTCATTGCTAACTTAATATTACGCATACTTTGAGTTGCACGATTTGGGCAGGGCAAACTAGGGCAAAAGTACAGTCTCAGAGTATTGAGATACGAAGCGATCGAATCGTGTGATACTCGTTCGAGATTCACGAATTCGGTAGCTGCAGTATATACAGTAACATCGCTTATATAACTTATTTAGTAGTTTTAATCACTGTATCGCCTACGATGCTCATTAAAACAACGTGAATAGGTTTATCTTTCTAATATTCGTTTTATTTGGCAAATATCGTTTCTTCCAGTTAAATAAATAAATGTCATATAAGAAACCATCACTTCTATACTGTGCGCCGGTACTTAAGTGATACAGATAATTTATCTTGTTAAGCATCGAAGATAATTGCCTGCATCGTTTAAGCGTGAACACACTGTATACTATAACTGTATACTTATTGTGCTATATAGCATTATCTCCATTGTACGGTATACCTGCTTTGATAATCGTATGTTGCTATGTTTTTTTTTCTTTTTTTTTTAAACAATACCAGAACCTTTATTCTGCCCTTACCTGCCCTATCCACGTGATTGTGCCTTACTTCCTGATAACACATTTAACTGATTCCATTTTTCGGAACATTCATATATGATTTTCATTCTTCTTTGGATATCAAATTCAAAATCGTTACATTATACATTTACAGTAGCTAATCTGTTTAAATGTTTATCAATAGCAGATTTATCACAGTGGTACATTATTGTATTCCTCAAGTTGTATATTCCATCTGAAATCAATTCTTGTTAGAAAGGTGTGCGGATTTTAAAAAGAAAAAACAGAAATATCGAGACAATCCAACCTGAGTTAATCATCCCACTCATCCTCGTCACTGGTTTCACTAGTCGATTCATCACTTTCACTATGGATTGCACTTGATCGCTCAGCAAGAGCTCTTGACAAAGCACTAGCTAGACCACTTCCTTGGAGCAGCGGAGGATTTTTTTGTGACTTTACTTCGTTTGCAACAGGCCTTAACTCAACCCCTTGACGAATTTGTTGCAATAATGCATTTCTGGAGTCTGGGGGTGACGGGGCTGGTTTTGATTCGGTTTTTTCAACTTTCTGTAAGAGAAATTCATATTAGAATACAGCCGGACAGTCTTTCGCCAGCCGTTTCGACTAAGGGTGTGCAGGATCCCGAGAATTTCGGGTCCCGAGCACCATTAGTTTCAACTTATCAGATTAACATGTCGAATACTAACTCGAAGTGTGGTGCCACTTCTAATTGATTCCATGAGCATTGACCTGGGGTCAGCGTTTTCTTCGTTATTATTATTACTATTAGTATTGTTATTATTATTCTTATTATTTGTAGCACTTGTATTAACAGTTTCTTCCTCGGTATTCACTAAATTAGGCAGTGGTGGTGGTGGAGGAGGAGCGGGCGCACTCGAATTAGTTCTGGAAGGCGGAACTGGAGCTGGCGGAGGTGGAGGCGGAGGTGGTGGCAACGATGGTGCCGTGGTTATAGAAGGAGGTGGTGGTCGTACTGGTACTCTATGCACTGGCGGTGCATTGGATGGTGTACTCGGCTGCGTTGAAGGTGCATGTATTCGACTTGGAGGTAGTGACGAAGCGCTTTTCGTCTGATGCTAGAAGAAACGGTGTTAACGTTAAGAACATTTGTCTTCCGTGGAGAGAAATTGTTATCGTTATAAACAGTATACGAACAGGTACTGTTCGTGCAGGAACTGGTGGCGGAAGTTCCTGTTTGTGAGGTGCCACCAGAGGTGGCGGTTGTTGATGCTGGTGTAGTTGTTGCTGTTGTTGTTGCAACTGATGTACATTAGGTGTTGAAACGTCTTCTCGAATGGCACTCATGCCTCCGTTCTCTTCGATAAAGTTATAAATAAACTTGCGCGTCGCCTGATTACTAAATTGATCCTCCGACACGCCTACTTTATCGAGGAACATTTTTAAGTGCGGATCGACGGGATCGACTGGATCGACTATCTTGTTATTACTGTTGAACTGCAGGTGTGTTAGATGTCTGTAAATATGAAAAACATGAGAATATATTTGTCACCGACAAGAAGCGAGTACGTATTGTTCAGCTGTTTCGACGAACTACCAACCTAAAATTGGATGGTGGACCTATATCGTCTTTCGTTAATCTTCGCTTGGTTTTGTGTCGGTTTTTCTTTTTAGGCTTGTACATGGAACTACTCGATGCACTTCTATTCACACCGATCGTGGTTGGAGTCCCGTTCGCTAAATTGGAAGTTGACCCAGTGCTAAACGCAACAGGCGATGTGCTGCTTTGATTCCTCCATAGTAATGTCCCACCGTGTTGCCCTTCTATTTCCATTTTAGACCGTTTCTGCTGTTTCTTGTGGCGTTTCGCGTTCAATTTGTCAAGGAGAATGTTTCTGAAAGCGAATAGCAGTTAGAAATATTTTTTCTAGTTTATAAAGACCGAGTAATAATTCTTGTTAGCCTCACCTTAACGTTACAGCATCGGTTTCGCTCGCAAAATTAAAAGCGGCCATATACTCTTCAGCTTCGAATGTATGGAAATAAGGCAATGGTGCTTTATAGCCCATTGCATTGTACACCTCGTGTTCCCATATCATTGCCCTCCTTTGCAGACAATATAAACGGAGGAAGAAACTACGCCTAGGGTTATCTCTTATCAGCGTTATAATACCTGTAGTTTTCTTTATCCATTCTTTATGTATAGGTGGTTCAGTCAAATATAATTGAATAACTCCTGCTGCTAAACACTACAAAAAAATTAATAAAAATCAGAAACTCATTTGGCCGAAAACTATTCGACACTTTATCCGCGTGCAGTTTATGTTTATTTTGAACGTGTAGATGAAAAAAATTCTGTATCGCAAGAATCTGTTCAAGAAAACCATATAATCGACTCATGCAACATTCCTGCATAATTATGAATCCTCTGATGTCATTCGATTCGCTCATGACTAATGTACCATTTTAAAAACATGACGGTACTTTCGTATCAATTTTAAACATAAAATATAGTTTACACGGGTTGCCACATACAAAGCACAAGTGTAAATTAAAAATTCCAACGAGCCCAGACTTCTAATTATAAAATACGATAATATTTCATCAAAAATGGATAAACATTTGCTGAAAGTTGTTGAACCAAATAAACATATCATTCGACTTATAAATCATTAATCAAACGAACAAAGTTGTGCCCATATATGACTGTAAATATATGTTCCCACACCAGATGACTAATTCCATAGTTCTAGTTTCAATCAATCCTTTTCTGAAACATTAAATATGTTGCTGGAAATAGGTCTCTCCTAATATCGTGTATCCAATGAAGATTTCACCGAACTATCGAGTAAACCGTAGCGAATGGTTCGATCGATGCTTATCCACGCCGTTAATAACGGCAGAAGTTCTCGTTGAAATGTAACATTAAAATCGAAATGACAGTACGTGTTTATCTGTGCTCGTCGATCGTGAGAATTTAGGTCAAAACTCGGTGCGTTTCATTGACAGTTTTGTAAATCGGAATTATTTCGAAGAGATATCTCACCTGGCACCGATTTCCTATTAATTGGAAGACTTGCTCGTTTTCTTCCGGTTTCAAAAGTATCGAGCCTCTGTGTTTGTCCACGGTGCCCGACTTCATTTTTAAACAAGGTTAGGATCTTTTGCGCTATCGTGCCCTAATATTCCTCGCTGCACGCTCTCTCGATCAATAGACTCGCTTTCATAATTCAACATGAACACGATTCATTTCGCCACATTTTTACGTGTCGGGTGCACACGTCGACCGTGAAATCCTCTGGATAAAACGAGCCAAACACCACCCACCGAAAGCTATCTTCGATACTATCCGCACAGGAAACTCTACCAGTCGGTGATGACATTTTCATCTATCCGGTTCAATGTTCCGCGTTTCCTCATTCGATATATCTCCTCGCTCAAATCAGATTGGGCCTCGCAGAACCATCAAGTATCATAACTGGACGACAGAGCTGCGTAAAATACTGTTTCAAATAGCGAATAGTAAATAGCAGTAAATAGTCTATTTCATTTCAAGTCGTACATGCACTCGCGAAAATAAAATATATCTGATTTGTTCGAAAAAGTTTTTAACACAGTATTGTATGTTGTATTTTATCACAGTAAATTGTGACAATTTTATTTGAAATATATACGATTTATTTCAATTTATTTTTAGAAATATCATTTCTAAAAATATTAATGTATAGGGTGTGTCAAATATAGTCGCAGCGTGATTCTACGCCTACGGATCGGTGGAGATTTGTACAAAAAAGGTCCATGTAAAAATGTCCTTGATCTTGATTTTCAGGGATAAGATTTCTTAATCATAACGGAGATTCCTCGTAATGGATAAATAGATCACAAACGAAACATCCTCGTGGAAAACGAAGTTGAACTTTCGTAAATTATTTTATTCCGAACGTCTACAGGGTGGTCCAGAATTGGGTACAATCGTGTGGAGGGGGTAATTCTATATGCAAAATTTCTCCGATCTCAATTTCCAACTCTCACAATTGCTACAAATAAAACTCATGATTGATATAATTGGTCACTGTTCCATTCTGAATAAACGATTGATTGAATTCCCACGTTTACAGCGATAATTTCATTATAGTAAATATATTTGGAGGACTGTGATACTGTACTGGAATTGTGTATAAGACTCCATTTATAATTTTACTTTATTAAATAAAACGTTTGAATAACTATACTCAGGTTAGAGCAATTCTACAACGTATACACATATATATTTTTTATATTACTGTAAGTAGAACCATGTTTGAATAGAGACTATACTAAAAAACGGTTATAATTTTTGACATCGGTGTTAATTATAAGTGTAAAATGTACATGAATTTATTTGGTGCTCGTATGTAGATTTAAATTTTTCCCGCGCTTCGTAGTCCTCGGTTGTCGCTAGAATCACACAATTGCAAATGGCCACGGGTGCAATTCACGTAGTCTCGGAGATGCGATATCCAGCGGCATCTTGTTTTACATGGAAAACAGAATCGTCAATGATGATAGGGCAACAGTGATCGCTGTTACGGTTGTGTTCCTACGACAGTAAGGTTACTCGCGATTTTTCTAAAGGTCGCGCAATTGAGTTTTCCGCGGGAAAACAATGTCTGGATACCGAAGGGTGAACTATTACGAACTGTGCAGATTGTGTACGAGCAGCGAGGGTAATAAAATGAACATTTTTCGGGAGGAAGGCCGTAGACGGCAACTTCAGTCGAAGATCCAAGCATGTTTACCTATACAGGTGAGGGTTTTCTGGCGAGATGATTCTTCCTGTTCGAAATTTCTCTGGAGAGACCATGGTTTTTCTTGTGAACGTTTACAATGTCATAAATTAATTCGTTGTTATAGTTTTCATTATTCGACCGATTGCTCGGCTCTGTAAGGTAAAGAAGACATTGCCTTAATATTTTTAGGTATTGGAGGAGGACTCTTTGCCAAAAGTCGTTTGTCATGAATGTATTAAGAAGTTGGAGTATATTATCGAGTTCAGAGAGACTGTTGTGAGCGCCGAGAGTATGTTAGAATCGTATTTCACTTCGTTACGATTTTCCGAAGACTTTATGAAAGAAGGTAAGGTTTACGTAAAGAGTACCGAGAAGGATAGACCTACGACGCCAGAGAGTGAGATGTTAAAGTCAATAGAAAAAGTACCGCCTACCACGGCAACTCAGATAGTTAGTAATGAACAACAAATACAGCACCAACAGCCTGTTGTTGTTAACAACATAAATGCCTCAAATATTCAAATAATCAGCGGAGTCCAAGCGAGAGTGCAACAGTACAAGTGTGCCATGCAGGTTCGTAGATTAACTTTATAAGATTCGTGTCGGATTTTAGCGAGTATAGCTAAAGGTAATTATAAATTTCAGATGCAGCCAGGAGGCATGGCAGCTGCTGTTGTGGAAGCAACGGCAGAGACGCATTATAGTTATCAACAACAGACTTCCCAGCAATTATCGCCTCAATCAAACGAAGCTCAGAATCAAATTACAGAACAACATAGCCCGAATTCGCAAATTCAACAACAGGTTCAAAGTCAAATACAAAATCATGGTCAAATAAATCAACAAATACAATCGCAAAGGCAGATCTCTCAACAGTTGAATCAATCGACTTCTATCCCTCAGCAACAAAATCAAACACAGGTGGGTCAACAACAGCAGCAGCAGCAACAACAACAACAACAACAGCAGCAGCAGCAACAACAAAATCAGTCGCAGATAACGCAGCAGATTCATCAATTACAAAGGCAGCAGAGGGAGTTCGAGAAGCAGCATAGGCAACTTCAACAAATTGAGAAGGATCAGGTACAGATCAGTGCGACCCAAGAATTTTCAATAAAGCAGGAACCTCAAGGGCAAGTTGTACATCAAAATAATAACATAATTCTAAAGACAGAACCTGACGCTAAACAAAATCAGCCAATTATTCAGAAAGTGCAATCCGAGGTCGAGAAGGATGAAAATGGAGCACAGAATGTGCAAACATTCACCACTGTACATTCTGCGCCTGAAGTATTCTTAAATTTAGGATTCAAAGAAGCTCCGTTGGTTACGCAAACCGTTCGGGAAGATTCGAAAGAGTTCAAAGCAGACGATTCAATATCTCATTCTTCAATTGGACAAATTTCAGAATTTCTAAGAATCAAATCTGGGCCCGAACCTACTTCGTTGATCACTGTGAATCCTCAAGTTATAACTCAAACTAGAGATAACGCTTGCAAAGATTGTGGTAAAACTTTCTCTTCCACGAGTCAGCAAAACAGTCACAGTTGTTCTGGTTCATCATATAATGCAAGGTCTAGTTTACTTCAAACCCTTTTAACCGACGCCACTGAAAGTGGAATTAAAGAGGACCCTTTACAAACTAATAATAATTCTTTTAGTTGTGATGTGTGTGGCAAGCCATTCAAACGGAGAGAGCATCTCTATCAACATCGAAAGTTGCATACCGGTGAACGTCCGTTTGTGTGTACCACATGTGCGAAGGCATTTAGTCGCAAGGAACATTTAGTTAGACACTCTGTATCTCATACGGGTGAAAAAATGCACGAGTGCGAAGTGTGTGGTAAAAGCTTTTCTCGGAAGGACAACCTGCATAAACATCGTAAAACGCATGGTGTATCAGGTCCATATATCTGTGAAACTTGTGGTAAATCATTTGTGGTTAAGCATTATTATTTAATGCACTTAACAACTCATGCATCGACTACCGGAGATGATACAGACTGTCAAGATCCTTTACCGTATAAGTGTGATCTTTGTCATAAGGCATTCTCTGTAAAACAATATCTGACAACTCACAAACTCAGGCATAGATCAAAAAATAGTAATAATTCTGGTCAGAACTCTGTAAATGGCCAACAACAACAACAACAAACACAGCAAGCTAATACTACAAATAATATCAATTTAGTAAGTAATAATGTTGCTAATACTGGAACTTTAAATGATAATAATGGACAGTCTGACACTGGATCGACGGTTGAGATTCAAAGTGTTATAGAAAAAAATGAAGAGCCGAATGGGTCTTTTGATAATCCTTACCATAGTAATATGCAAGAATTTCAATGAGATAAGGGGAAGCGTGTCTATTATGTTCTCTTGCCGAATGGTAACAGCCATAAGATTGTCGTCGTATAAGCAAGAGAAATTTTACGACGCGCCGACATATTTTCTTAATCAAATAAGCTTTTACTTGAAAAATGAATTTTTTGTACTTTAATAATCAACGAAATGAATTTGGGATATACTGTTGTTTTCACAATTCGTGATTTATTTGGTCACAAGGTAGTATCTTCAGTAGATTAGAAGCTTAAAATGAAATATATTGTATATATATTTTGCCAATGAAGTATTACATGTACGGAATGCATGCTATGTTTTATATAAATGCACACTACTATTTAACATTTTAAAGTAGGTGTGCGCTGCAAAATTTAAATGTATGTAGATAGTCATAAGGTTGTTCCAATACCTGAGTACATATATTTGTGTTTCAAGCTCCATTAACTTCGGATATAAAAATTATTAAACTAATATATAATTAGAATATTATATATAAAAATATGGTATGCAATTAATTTTCTTTAATTGATAGGATTAGAATAATATATTGAGAGCGACTAGAATTTCTTGTACATTTCTATTTAAGTTTAATCACAATATTTGTTAAATATTTTTATTAATATTGTCAAAGGAAACTAACAATCAGATTTATTTATAGCAAACTATTAAAATTTATGTACTAAAGTACTATATTTTATTTTGCTTTGGTGCAATATCTTTATACTTATACACAGAATTGTTAAACATTAACAAACGAATATTCTTTTTCAACTGGTGATTGTAACAATCTATGACCACTTTACAAAGTATTTTAGGCTATATGATTTGTAAACATAGAATACAAAACAACATCTAAGACCAAAGAAATTTATGTAATGTGTAAATTGGACGAATAATACTGAATAGAGTTACAAACATAAAATATCAATCAGGCATGGCCTAGCCTGATTAACTCCACTATATTTAAGACTTCGGTTAAGTGCGCATATTATATATACATAAATGTATATATATATATATAATAATACATATTACATAATATATATATACTATATTATATATATAATATATATTATTAACATATAATATATATTATATATCTATATATACAGTCAGTACCATAAGTATTCGTACGTTCTTTAAAACAGTATAACTCTTTTAAAATTGGACCGAACGATCTGAGTTTTCGTGAAGTCGTTTGCTCACAAAAACTAAGTTCGTTTGATACAATTGTAAAAAAGTTATTCTGCTTTAAAGGGCGTACGAATACTTATGGGACTGACTGTATTATGCATAGTACTTTATGATCTGTACAATGAGTCATTTTCTGACAAGTGAGAGTGTGCCATACAGTGAGGTTTGAAATAAGTGTATGCGAAACCATGATTGTCTAAAATTCCTTACATTTATAGTATATATTGACCAAAATCGTGGAAAATTAAGAGAATTTCTATGTGTTGGGCCACGCAATTGAATCAATTGTATTTAGATCATATTTTTGATTAATTCATCATTTCATTTATATGAAACTTTTTCATGTAAACACGATTAAGAGAACAGGGGGCAACTATATCTTCAGACAACAAATAGTTCCCATGTAAAACGTATGAAATTACTGTCTACATATACACTTATTAATTTTTCTATTTCAGCACAATAAGAACAGTTCAAAGGTTTTATAGTGTTCTAAAAATATCTGTTGTCTATTGAATTATTTAATTTACGTACACCGTCTTCAACATATTCCATAATACATAGTAAAGATATGTATCAGTGACAGATATAGATAGCACAATTTTATGTTGTACAATTACAGTGCACAATGAATGTGTATTGTACACTGAAATAAATACAACATTTTTGGTCGAATATATTGCAACACACTTGTTATTGGATACACAGTAACAAAATTTTGTTTCTGCAGAGGATAAACATCTTAAGGTGTAAGAGAACTTTCCATAGTACAAAAAATTTATTTTAATTACCGGTCAGACTTTATTTCATCATAAAGTCTTGTACATATATACTGAAGCAGAAGTAATGAATTTAAGACTGTGTTTCTATATCACCTAGTGTTAGGTGTACGTTGGAAGTACATAGATTTATAGTAATGAAATTGTATATAACATGGTCCAGTGAGTAAGACGAAAAACTGTTAGTGCGCTGTTCCTAAGGAAATGGTATTTTCTGCAAAGCACGAGAATGCCGACACTCGAATATTGAAGTCTTGTAAAGTAAATATTGAATCCAAAGATACAGTGCTTTTATTACTTGTGTACTTCGTGCCTAATCATGAAATCCATGAAAGACAATTATTTTAAAGATTTATATTTGAAGCTAACGCAAATGTCATACTGTTTAGTAGCCCCCTGCTATGTACAACTTGTAGCGGAATTATATTAAAACCAATGCTCAGACATAATTAATTTCCAGAATTTATACTTTTCATTTTAATCCTTTCATTGTATATATTACTAAATCAATCCTGTATTCAATTATAGTATAATGAATTACGAAATAATAATATATTTTTTATTTAAATTTTCCCATATGTATACTTCATTGACATGTACTGTAAAATTTTATTTCACTTAACAGTATATTAAATATATATTGAAAAAAATACATGCATGTGAAATTCAGTAACCCTTTGAGAATTTATCGATGACAAATCGATCATGATCATCGAAAATTCTCAATTTTCATATTGTTCGTAATAGATGATGAAACAGAAAAAATGAATAATAACAACCAATGTTATTTCAAATCCATTTTTATTGAATAAACAGTATCATGTTTAATTACCTAATCTATGAGTTATAACATTCTGTTTATGCTCAAATGTTATGTATTTGAACACGACAAACATCTCATGAAATAGTGGATGTCTAAAGTTATTATTTCGGGATTATCACAAATTGAATGGTATAAATCGTGATCAAACGTTTGCTTTAATTTAAATGACAGTTAAGTAACTATAGTTTGAAGTATACATTTCTCGGTCAATTACATTTCATTCAATACTCTATACTTCGAAAATACGTGTTGTGAGAATCATATATATATAATATATATAGGAACAGAGAGAAGAAAAAAGAGAAAGAAAATTAAGTATCGTGCTGATCCCATGGATTTGAGTGTACAGCAACACTATACGTAATACTTCTATAATGTGAGAAGTGTTAAATATTATAAGCATTGAATAAAAATATTAAAAGTAATAATATAATATTTTGGGAATTTTGAACACTGCTTGTTTATTACGTATGTACAATACTTTATGTACGGTACTATAAACACATTGTTATAGCAAAAATTTCTTAAAACAAACGAAATCCTTCGAACAATTGGGGAATTTAATTAATGAACCTCTCCTTTAAAAAACGAAACTATACACATTATTATTAACCAAAGCATACACCACATTAAGTTTGGAACCCTGCTCAATTTAATACTATACCTTTTTGGAAGATCATTTTGAAAGACCATTATAATATATGTTATCTATTCTTACACAATTTTCTTACTGGAATGCAAATAAAGACAAGTTCACCGAAATACTTCGATTATGTTACGTGTGTATACATTGGCTGAATATTATCATCAACGTAATAAAAATACAGAATTTTCCTTTCGTGTTTGTCATCGTATCGTTGCACGAGCATATACTTTTTAATGAAACAATAGGCACTGCACATATAAGTACCTTTGCCTTATCGAACGAAGAAGCAAAAGCACCAGTTCTTTGTGAGATATCATTATTTACGGTGATTTTTCTTTAAAGAGCCTCGTATCGATATCATTTAAAACATTACAATATATATGTATATGTATAACGGTATGTAATACTTCTGTGAAACCAGGTATTAAGTGATCAAGCAAAAGTTCGATCAATCTCAGTGTCTATCGACTTCGGTCTCTGTACAAATTGTACTTTGTTCGTCACATTATGCAAATTACCAAACGCCTAACAGAGAAAAAGAAGGAAAGAAAAAGAGCAAATAACCGGTAGACCTTTCAATATTGTTTAGGTATACTTAAATAAAGAGATTTCGTTAAACCTTTACAGTAACAATATTCACCGAGAATGTTTGGAAAATTGTATTTCACGTAGATGTATCTACAATTGAAACGTTGGCGATCTGAGAACATGCGCATGTACATCAAGTAATACACTAAACGTAGTTGAGCGTTGTTGAGTTTTTTTTGTTTTCACTTTTCAATCCGCATTTATACCCTGCTGTAAGTTATAGTTCCCTGGGCGCCAACGCAATCAAGCACAATCAATGTGATCTAATGAAAATATAGGGACGTAATATATACTCTGATCATTCGTACAAATTTATACTGATATGATTTTCTTTGTTCTATTGCAATGCCGTACTTAAGAAATAGCGTTTCATTTGGCATCTTTCGGTGGCGACGACGCTTCCGACGCCGCGTTGTTTAAACTACATGCATTTTTGTTATCGTTCGAGGCTTTCTCACTCTGTACCGTAATAGGTGCGAGTTCCGTGTTCGTTAGGATTTCTTCATTTAAGGTTTCTCTGAAATATACAAATATTGTGTTTTTATAATTAGTAGATAATAT
Source organism: Lasioglossum morio (assembly GCA_916610235.2). Taxonomy (NCBI): domain Eukaryota; kingdom Metazoa; phylum Arthropoda; class Insecta; order Hymenoptera; family Halictidae; genus Lasioglossum; species Lasioglossum morio. The sequence continues at coordinate 1,121,153 of OU744331.1, forward strand.
TACAAATATAACTGTTTGAATTACCTGCTATCTGAAATTTCAGGGATTTCACTTGAATTTGCATTCCTATCAGCAGCAGCAGCAGGAGCAGCAGGATCAGGAGCAGGGGTAGAGGTAGGAGCAAGAACAAGGGCAGGGAGAGGAACAGGAACAAAATCTGGAGTTGGGGCAGAAACAGAAGTAGGAACTGGGGCAAGATCAGGAACAGAAGCTGGAATAGGGGCAGGAACGGGAGCAGTTGCGAGATTAGGCGCAGTAACAGAAGCTGGAGCAGGGGCAGGAACAAGAGCTGGAACAGGAGCAGAAACAGGAGAAGGAGCAAGAGCTGGAGCAGGAGAAGGAGCAGCAGCCGGAGCGGGAGAAGGAGCAGCAGCCGGAGCGGGAGAAGGAGCAACAGCTGGAGCAGGAGAAGGTGCATTAGCTGGGGGAGAAGAAGGAGTAAGAGCTGGAGCAGGAGAAGGAGCAATAGCTGGAGGAGGAGAAGGAGCAAGAGCTGGAGCAGGAGAAGGAGCAATAGCTGGAGGAGGAGAAGGAGCAAGAACTGGAGCAGGAGATGGAGCAGAAGCAACAGCAGAAACAACAGAATACGAATTCTCCTCGATACTTGTTTGATTCGCATTCGATTTTGTGTTTGAAATAGTACTATCAGCAGTATTTTCAACTTTCACTTGACCAGTCTCAACAGCTTCTACCACCGGTGCAGCTAAAGTTTCTGCTGCAGTTTCTTCTTTACTAGAATCCGTTGTTAGAGGCTGTTGCTGTCGTTCCTCTTCTTCTACTTCATCTTCATCTTCTCTTCCCTCTTCTTCTTCCCAGTCTTCGTCCTCTTCATCTTCTTCTCCTCCGCGAAATTCGTCGCCTAATTTAGTATCAAAATTTGCCCAACCAGTAGAATCAGCTACTGCGTCTGAAGGTGCACTATCCCATGGATTTACTTCAGGAAGTGTATTACCGGTAGATAACGGTTCGGTTGAGTCCCAAGCTAACATGAGAAAATATTTCTCTCAAATACGAAAAGTTGAAATATTTATAAAAAGCTTTACGAAAGGTAAAGAACTCTTTAAAAAAAAAATAAATAAACGATTTCGAAGAACACCACAAACCTTCGTCATCTTCGTCGGACGAATTCGAATCGTTACAATGCTGTTTCCCTGTCCAAGCTTGTTTCTCTACAACAGTCTGAAAAGTAAGCTCGCCTTCGTCGCCCCATTCTGCTCCCGCGCTACAGTCTTCCAAACCAATTGTTTGTTTATCCTCGCATATCTATAAATAATTATTCATTCAGGTAACGAACTGAAAATATTGAAAATGATATTTTTCTATATATGATATAGCAATGTACTCTGTACCTTATTGAACATGTCTTCTTTCTCTTCGTAATCTTCGCTGACAGTAAAGGCCAACGTTGTTAATTGGTCAACCTTGTCTCTATAATTATACATTTCACATGTTTTGTAAGAACACAAATCTTTGGATGACATGGTGATAATACCTTACTATCATGTACTGTACCCAGAGTTGTCTAAACTATGTATTTACAGTAGGAGTTCGAAGTAATTATGTGCACGCCAAGTTACGATGTAAAGTACTTACTGAAATTTGTAATCGCTACAATCAAATTCGCTACTCTTGAAGCCAAAGTTCTCGATAAATTGCGGTGTCATATGTTGGCCCACGTAGTTGTTGTAAAGCTATTTGTGTTATACAATAATTGTGTTATAGAATAAAATAAACAGTTTCGAATTGACTTACTTAATAGTACGAATAGTGAACTAACTTGCTCGACTTCTTCAGGATAAGAACTGTACCCATCTGGATTTTCACAGGATAATTCGACCTTGCCGCTCTAAAAATGTTGCATTTCATTCGATTAATATGATAACGAAGACAACACTGTGTAAGCATAGCCTGGTAAGAATCGAAGAGTAAATAAATTGATTTGTGACAAAATTGTAACCTACCAGAAGTGTTTGATGAGTCTCGTTAATTTTTGCTAAATCCGTATTCACAAGGTTTTTCCATTTGTTAAGACACTTACGTGATAAATTAGCCTTCAGAAATTTATCTAAGTCTACGCTCTTCTTACATTGGTTAACGATATTATTTGCAATATTTATTAAATGGCCCATATATCCCTCTCTAACGCCATTCTCTGAATATCTAAAATATAGGTAACAACGTTATTAATCAAAAATACCTTCGTAGTCCCGTAAAATAAGATGAACATGTACATTACTGTTCAACGTACTGTTTATTATTATTCTTGTCCCATGCGTCTAAAATTTGATCTATTAATCTGCATTCGATAAATATCTGAAAATTCGTTTGTCGGTGAGAATTAACAATAGTTTCTTTCTCTTTAATTCTGTAATTCTGCCACTTCCATTAGAATACTTACATTAGCATAAATAATGTCATTTGCTTCCTTAAAATCACAATTAATAGCTAAAGCCAGGCACGATTGTACTTGAGTGTGTAGGAAATTGTTCCATGTATATTTAAAAAATAAATCCTTGAAGAAAACAGGCATATAACGTGACTTGAACCGTTCTGTTATTTCATTATTTTCTATATTGGTAGCAGTTAAGTATTATCTTACCAGTAACGTTTGGAATGTTCCTAGTTCTATCAAGGTCTCATAAATTTTTACATTTTCTACCATCAATAGCACAGCGAATAACTTTGCAACATGTATACGAGTATTACCTAATGGACATTCTAACACTCCTGCAGTTGTTTTAACAGGAGGCTTCTGCAAGAGTAGAAGATATATATTTTTTAAAAATATTATCCATTACGTATAAGATATCTATATGTATACACCTATACCTATACCGTGTACTTGTACACTTACATAAGGTGGATCTAATAAGACTTTGTGAAGTTGTTCCAAGTAAGGCAGATTCGCATTCGAAATTTTTACACATTTTTCCCTTTCTGTGGCCTCATCCCCAATACCATTACCATGGACATCTCCTTCGTTTAATGCACTGATACAGAAGAAATATTTCGTGTTTTTAGTGTACTCGACTTTTTATAAGACCCATGAAACATACAATAGATATATGTACACATATATGAAGAACAGCAACTGCATACTCACTTGTTACTTTTTTTGTCTAAAAGCGTGAGAAGCACTTGAATTCCTCCGACAATACTACTTTCCAAGTGCTCTCCAGTTAAGATGGTTTCTAAAATCAGGCTCACCGTATCCGACCTACAAAAGAGAAAACGATATCCTTCAAACGAAGAAACTTTATATTATTTCCTTTCGATTTATTCTACTTACGACTCGAGAGTATTTAAGATAGGATCTGGATCGGTGTTTTTCGTAGATGTATGCTGATTTTCTCTCGTGACGCTTATCATATCACAAAGTAACTGTGCAGCGTTCGCATGTTTACTCGATTCAGAATTAGGAGACAGTAATTTGACCAACCTTTGCACTAAGTGTTGACTATCTAACCACTGTCGAAGCAAACATACATACATCAAGTTTCGTACAAAACAATGCTAACAGACAGCTCTAATGAAAAAATAATGAGAACACAATTGCTCACATTTAATACATATTGCCGTATGTCGTTGCCTTCAACCTGAGTAACCAATTTCAGTACCAGGTCCATAATTGCGGAAGTTTCTAAATGTTGCAAAAGCAGATTGACGCATGTTTCACGATTTATCAAAAATTCTAAAACCTGTAAACAAGTGAACTGATACGAGTACCAGTTCTGGTAAAAAAAAGAAAAGATTAAATTGTAGGATTTATATGTGCGAGTTACAAACAAATGCAATATTATAAAGAAACTATAGATTAATTTTAATCACCTGATCTGTTTTACGGGCAATCAATATTCCGATAGTTTTACTAAAAAATGATGCTAACAAAGGATTTAATGGTTGGTCCGTATCGATAAACGAATACAGCTTCGTCAAAAGTGCTTCGTTGCCTGTAATATATATACACATACATTTATTGTCTGTGCTGTAATCTCTTTTCTATCTCTTCCATCTATCCTCGATTGGAATACTCACCTGCTAATTTCTCATTTAATGTTGGTATATCGCAAGTTAGTAATTCGCAAGCTAAGCTTGGATATTTGTAGCGGGAACGTTCCTCTATCTCTGTCGACGGTTCCTTGGTTGTAAGTGTTATCAATTCTTCCATTACATCGGATCTAGTTAGACTAGAAATAACAATATTGTAGAGTCGATTTGAAAACAGCAGTTGGCAGTTGATGAATTTTAGTTTCCTTTTAACTTACTATTCCACAAGCTTTTTATTTTGGCTTTTACACTCTACCAATATATCATCTTCGTCCATCACTTCGTACAATGTAACATCCTAAAATTATAGATACCATTACATTTCCAATTTCGTTGAATATCGACAAAACATCTGGGAGCCATAGAAATTAATATTTTACAAAATTACACCAGACGTACGATAGTATCGTGGAAAATCTTCCAACAATGTCTATCATGTCATCTATGTACATCCAATTGTTTTCTTAATGGTTGTTCTAAATTATGTTTACGAAGACTCAGGGAAATGATATTGGGGAAAGGTAAGGGAAATAGACTATATAAAATAATGCAAAAGCATAACTGCAATCTTGTGTAACAATATTATCAGCAAAGATAAAGGCAATAATGCAAAGGGTAATATCTTGGAATGAATTTTTGATTGGTTGTTAACATTTGCAAACCAGCAACCAGCAGAATTATATTTCTCTCTTTCTCTCTCTCTCTCTCTCTTTCTCTCTCTTTCTGTATAGACGGAAAATAAATTTGCTTACCTCCTTATCAAGGAGTGCCTCCATATTAGGCGATGTCACGTAATTCTTAGACCAAAACATGATGCGGCCGTTTGTTTCGTCTTTGCTTCAACTACAGTACGATTAATCGGACGCGAAACTAATCACAACATTGAAGTGGTGGCCACTAAAAAAATAACGTAATACTTCGCGAGAAGGAGAGCCAACTAACATCGCATGGACACGTATTTGAACGATGACGCTGTCTACAATTGCGGTGACAATTGCTGCAACAGCCAAAATACAACAAATAAAATCTGCTCTTTCTCCCTTGAAAATAAAACTGGTTTTAAAATGTCACCTTCTCTCCCAAAAGCAGAAACTCTCGAGGATTGTTTTAACTTTGACGTTTGCTGCAGAAGCGATACACTGCGATCGACGAATCGACTTTCGTCCGGTCGAACAGCGCGATAGATCGAACGTTCGATTCTACGATTCGATAAATTTGAATTATTGCATCGCTTACCTATATATAAATCAAATTATATGTACATTTCGACAAATATTTGCAGAATTTCTTTTTCAACATTCGAACTTGAAGAATCTGCAAAGTACAAATCAATTTTATGCAATGACAATGAAAAATCTATAACGTTGAAGAGAAGAGAAAAAAGGGGAACGTATAATGGTTCTGTTCTGATTTTTTGTTTGATGAAGTTATATATATATTTTTTTGTTCTTTAGGACTGTGGAATGTGGAACATTCAATTTTCATATAATAAATTTAATGATATCGGCGCCATTCAATTTTCATACGTTATACGTAAGTATTTAGATAAATTGTTAGCCAAATTTAGTTCCGAATCTACCGCTAGATGGCGCTCGTAAGTACCTCCGTACAGCGCCAATTCGTGCAGCGGCGAAACGCTCAAACTGTTAGCCAATTTTAGTTCCGAATCTACCGCTAGATGGCGCTCGTAAGTACCTCCGTACAGCGCCAATTCGTGCAGCGGCGAAACGCTCAAACTGTTAGCCAATTTTAGTTCCGAATTCACTCGCAAGATGTCGGTAACAGTCGTTACCAACATGACCTCTGTGGCGGTAAGTTTTAATTTAGAAAGAAAATAATATAATCCAGACGTTACATAGTAACATGATATTTGGTCCCGTCAGGGTTTCAAATTCATTTACCAATCTCTTCCCCCTCTTTCCATTCCTCACTATCGCTTTTTCAGCGGGACCTACTGTTTATGGTGGGTTCCGAACCACCTTTAATCCAGACGTAAATTATCTTTATAAAATGCGCCTCATAGACAGTCGCTGGCAAACCTTTGAAATGTGCCGGCGACTGCGATCCTCCGCGTCTCTTTCTTTCCCATACGCTGTCCTTTGTTACGTAACATCACACAAAGCAGTTTCTGACGACTGGTAATATTATACGAAGCTGTTTATAATGAACGGTAATGGCACACGAAGCTTTGGTTGAAGCTAGTTCTGGTCCTGGTCACAGATGTAGTAAGTAGTAAAGTGGGTTCTGTGTCCTGCTAAAGATGATGTAGGTCCTGTTCCATGCTAAAGATGGAACATATTTTATAGTCTTATACCTATATCATACAGATCATACTATACAGTGCTATACAGTGAAAGTGCATGTGCCGTGATCCTCATGTTGGTTACTAAAATTTGAAAGGTTATTCTCGATTGAAGAGAACCGAATTAGGAATTGAATATGGGCAAGAAAGACAAGAATAAAAAGAAAATAAGCGGCAGTGTGAAGACTGCATTAAAAACCGAGAAGAAATTGAACTTGAAACAGAAAAAGGAATTAGCCGCACTCGGTGAGGTTAGTTGGACGTGTGAAAACAATCACTCGGAAAAGACCGAAATAATAACATTTACAAAGCTGATTGATTTCTTTCGTTTTAGGATGACATTGAAACTGTGATTGCCCAAATTGAGAAGGAAGAAGCTCAAAGACAACGTGTCGTTGAGAAGACGGTGGAACCGCCGTCCCGGCGTGTCAATTTTAGTTTAACAGCGCATCCCTTTAAAGATGAGCTTATTATGTTCGGAGGAGAATTTCACGATGGACGAACGGTATTTCAAGAAATATCTTATTCATATTTTTCCGTAGAATTACAGCCCGAGTTATAATACTTATTTAAAATTTTTACTTAGACGTTTGTTTACGGGGACATGTTTACATATAACATAAACAAAAATGAATGGATCATAGTAAAAGCACCCGGAGGTCCACCTCCACGTTGCGGCCACCAAATGGTAGCAACACAGACGAATAAGGGAGAACTATGGATATTCGGCGGTGAATTTTCCAGTCCATCTGAATCGCAATTTTATCACTATAAAGACTTGTGGGTTTATCGGATTGGAGATAAGAAATGGGAAAAAATTCAGTATGTACATACTTTGTAACAATTATGTGAAATATTTGTTTTATTATCAGTTTAATCGAATTCGAACAGGGCTCCTGGAGGTCCATCGGCTAGAAGCGGTCACAGAATGGTCCATGTAAAAAGACAATTGATAGTTTTTGGAGGGTTTCATGACAATTTAAGAGACTATAAATACTTTAACGATGTGCACGTATTTCACCTCGAAACATATACTTGGCAAAAGATTGAATTATCCGGTAATCATATAACGGATTACATATGAGAAGTTAGAAACCGTTTTAGAAAACGAAATTATCAAATTTTAGGTAATCCACCGCTTCCAAGATCTGGCTGTATAGTGCTGCCAACACCTGAAAATAAGATTCTCGTATACGGTGGTTACAGTAAGGAAAAAGAAAAGAAGGATGTTGATAAAGGACATGTTCATAACGATATGTTTCTGATGACTCCTGAAAGTAAGCTGTTTTTCATAAAGTAGTGTCCTACACGTAATACAAATTGAAAATGTTGGGAATAAGTTGATTTTTAATTTTAGAGAACGATCAAACAGGCTTAAAGTGGAAGTGGGTATCTGTAAAACAGGCTGGAGCCAAACCATCTCCGCGTTGTAGTGCATCGGCTATTTTAGTGCAAGCAAACTTAGCTTACATGTTTGGTGGAGTTTTCGACGAAGAAGACAACGAGGAAGAACTTCATGGAACATTTTACAATGACTTGGTAGCTTTAGACTTGGAGAAATCACAATGGCACACGGGTAAGGGTAATCGATTGCAACACAATCGTTTTTACTTCTACGACACTTTTATTAATATTTTTATAGTTACTTTCAGTAATGTTAACTGGAAAGAAAGACCCGACCGCACGACGTCGCAGAAGAAAAGTTAAAGAAGACACGGGAGAGGAAAGTAATGGCGAAAATGAAGAAGATAGCGATGATGAAATTGAAAAATCATCACCTGAGCCTGTTCCTAGTCAATCTACGGTTATCGAGGATGGGATATTTACAATGACAGTAGGACCAACTCCGACTGGATCTGTTACGCAGAAGAAAGACAGTGTCCAGGAAAATATGTTTGTACCATGTCCAAGAATAAATCCAGGCCTTGCTGTAAAGCAGAATGTGTTATACATGTATGGGGGTATGGTGGAAGATGGAGATCGTCAGTACACGCTGAACGATTTCTATAGTTTAGGTATGTACATACATATGCTATAACATCATTTTTTTATCTGTATATGCATAGACAAACTATCTTGCATAACATCCTTTCTTTGTGTTTCTAGATTGCCGTAAACTAGACGAATGGAGGACGATAATAAAGGATGATTTATCTTCGCAAACTTGGTTCGACTCGAGCAGTTCAAGCTCGGAAGACGAAAACAGCGAGACCAGCGATGAAGATGAAACCAACAGTAACAGTGATCGTATGGACGTTCATGAAAATTGATGTACATGTTGTATTTGTTGTACTGTAATTTAAGAACCGACTTTTTCTGTAATATGTTTCTTTTTCTTTCTTCCTTTTTTACAACCACAAGTAGTGTCGACCAATTAAGCTTTCAAACTGGCCTTCTGTTGTGACATCTTATTATCTATATTTTCTTTCACTTTCTCCAAAACCAAAGAATCCTGGAAAGAAATTTATGTAAATAAATACAGTAGTACAACGAACGGACATAACATGTAAATATAAAAGTTTCACCTGCGCGGTAATGAACAACACACATTGAGAACATGAACAATAATATACACCATTCTTGTCTTCTTTGTCATAATTACTTTTCAAAGATGTATAAATATTCGAGATTTTGCTTCCTCCTTTAATCAAGTGTATAATTTCACTGTAAAATTGGAAATCTTCAGGATCGCAAGTTACGATGTGGACTAAAAAATAAAATATTTCTTAGTGTTTCAGTAAAACAGTACCTTTTATCGCAATTACAACAAATTACCTTCTGGGTTCAGTTTCTTACTAACATTAGCTGTGATGCTTCTTATTTCTAATATCATATCTATTACTTTCTTTATTCTTTGGTCGAGAACATCATCCTTCCACGAATTAAACTATGACAATAATTATATTGAAATGTCGTAGTGTTTTAATGTTTTAAAGCTCAATTAGAATACTACCTGTTCTGGAATTGGATATGGTGCTTTCATTAACGATGGCACTGGCAAAAATTCTGAAAATTTATCTGACAACCTAGTATACAATTCATCAACAAAGAATGGCATTATTGGAGCCATCAACCGTAACGAAACTTCCAAGCAGGTTCTCAAGCTGTATGCATGACTTTGCATAATATTTGAATTTTCAGTTTTAAATCCCCACTTTGTAGCCTCCTAAGTAGTTGCGAATACAATGAGTTCATTATTCTCTAATATATGTGAAACAATTTTGTTCCTTCTTTTACCATGAACTTACCAAATAAAAATCGCAAAATCGGTAGTATACGAACGATTTTAACGATATGATAACTTTGTGAAAGTCTCGTTGTGAAAACGCGTCGTTAACTGCCTCGACTGTTGCGGATAATTGACTTAAAATCCAACGGTCCACAACGGTTAGACATTCTGGTTGCCGACATGGCTCTCCGCTTGTCATGAGTGTAATATATTTACTTGCTTGCCAAATTTTATTACAAAATAATTTATTTGTCTCGCATTCCATCATATCGAAATTGATTTTTTCATCTGCACAGAAACAAATTTATCATCGATCGAATAATATAGAGAGAACATTCGGCAACTAAATAGTACATGCATTTGCATTTACTTATAAATGTTATTAACATAGATAGAAGGTGTACCGACTTTTAACATTATGGCTACACAACGTCATACGTAGAGCATCGGCACCGCATTCTTTTATTCCGTTAGGGAACATCTTTTTATTTCCAGATGCCATTCGTTCAAATTCCTTTTTACTAAGAATGCCTGAATTATAACTTTCTTTCATTTGTTCGTTAAGATCCTATTTGTACCAAGATTTTCAAGTAATTAATATAATTATAAAAGGAAAAACATTAAACACTTACTTTCACTGTAGCACCGTTAATAATATTTTCCGGCGAGATAACATTTCCAAGTGTTTTAGACATTTTCTTCCCATAGGCATCGCATAAAATACCATGTAAAAGTACTTCCTGCAGAAATGTAAATTGTCACTCAAAAATTTAGTGTACCCTTTGTCGTTAGGACTATTATTTAAAAAAAAAAGTCTTACATTGAACGGTAGACGGTCGGTTAATTCCAATCCTAGCATAACCATTCGCGCAACCCAGAAAAATAAGATATCGTGTCCAGTTTCCATCAATGTTAATGGATAGTAGCTCTTAAGATCCGTCGTCTAAAAATACATTTACGACACACAATGACAATGTTGTACACTTATTAGAGCATGTATATAATACATCGTGCTTTAATTAAGTTATATTATAAGTTGTATAGTAGCCCGTGTATTATACCTGCTTTGGCCATCCCAATACAGCAAAAGGAAGAATCGCAGAAGAAAACCATGTGTCTAGTACATCCTCATCCTGATTTAATTGCACATTGGACCCATAGGTGTTTTGAGCAATAAGTCGCGCATCATTTTCAGTGCGGGCAATTATCCATTCGACTTTGTCTCCGGTCGTAATGCTATAAGCTGGAATACGATGACCCCACCACAGCTGTCTCGATAGACACCAATCTCTAGGACAACCATTGCGATCGAGTATCGTTACGAGAAAGTATTATAAATTATTTTCACGCATTCTGAATTCATCCTACCTAATATTCTCGAGCCAGTCGTACCATGATTGCTCGTGTGTAGTAGGTACAACGTGTAAATCACCATTTTTCACCGCATCTATTGCTCTTCGAGCCATGTCTTTACATTTTAAGAACCACTGTTCCTTTAGTACATATTCTACGATATCCTGAGATCGCGAGCACCTTGGTACGGACATTTTATGATCGCGAATACTTCTCAGGAGACCTTTCTTTGCTAATTCGTTTAAAACTTTTTCTCTCGCAACGAATCTTGGAATACCCTACAGCACGTTTAATTTTCGTTTTAGTTGTGAACAACTGCGACATTGTTGTTTTCTGTAAATATTGCTGCACCTTGAATTGTTTCCCTGCATCCGTAATCTTTCCATGTTCATCGAACACTTCGATAATGTCTAATCCATGACTTTTAGCAATCGCGTAGTCTGTACGATCGTGTGCGGGCGTTACTTTTACAGCTCCTTAAAATGACTTTTGTTACTGTATATTACAGATGGTATTCGGTATCTTGAACCATCATATTGATAGCTGATCATTCGAGTACACTTACCGGTGCCGAAATCTTTCTCGACTAAAGAATCGGCGACAACAGGTATATAAGTTTCCCTTAAAGGATTCCAAACTGTTTGGCCAATGTATTTCGCATACCTTTCGTCGTTCGGATGTACAGCGATTGCTACATCCCCAAAAAGTGATTCTGGTCTGGTTGTCGCCACCACTATTTCATCTTCTAAAGAAACGTAATTTCATCTTCAATTTTCGATCGCTTCGAATAAAATAGAAAATGTTTGAAGTGAAGTATTACCTGAATCTTTAACTGGATAAGCTATATATGCTATTACACCGAATGTTACCTTCTTATTATATCCTGGAACTTCGAGAGCCGTTTTCTCGGTGATAAATACATGCTCTACTTCGACGTCGGATATCGTACTGCCCAAAGTAGGGCACCAGTTGACCAAATCTTTTTTCCTATATATTAAATTACGATCGTTTAGTCTTACGAACGATTCTATGACCGCGTTGTTGTGATCCTATAATTATTATTACAGAAAATTAATCAACAATTGAGAACTTTAAATAAATTCGATAAAGACGAACTTTCTGAATATACCTTGCTCATGGTAAAATATTCTCTAGACCAATCTAAACTGGCTCCCAAAGCTTTCAACTGACTCTTTATCCCAGTTTCTTTCTGATTTTTCCACTCCCACACGATCGAAAGAAATTCTTCTCTCCCTACGTCCGATCTTGCCATTCCTTTTGTTTTTAAAAGATGCTTCTCCACCATCATTTGCGTTGCTATTCCCGCATGATCCAAACCTGGTATCCATAAAACAGGATGACCTTTCATTCTGTACCTAGATATGTTATAGAACGCTTCAGGTTACAATCGATAGACTAATTGCAGGCTAAACAATTTTATAAGGAACATACCATCTTGCCAGTATATCCTGAACTGTAATAGTCAATGCGTGTCCTAAATGCAATGTTCCGGTTATATTTGGAGGAGGTAATAACATTCTCAGCGCATCTTTCTCGCTGCGTGTGACAGCGAAATATTTATTCTTCTCCCAAGAATTATACCAATCATACTTTATGTTTCGAGGATTAAAAGCTGGTGGAAAATCTAAGACAGAAGAACGTTAACAAAGTTTCGATCAATGCTATTATCTTCAAAATACAAATATATAATATTACAGATTCATTATTACCTGATAACAATTCAGTGGAAAATCTGTTACAACAATACTTGTAATAAGAACTATTACGTAGACGATCGTTCAATCGCATTAAATACATTCTATATACATAAATAAAGTAACAGTAAATAAATAGATACTTGAAAAAGTTTGCTTTCGTGCACGTTCAAAAAAACATAACCTATTTATGTTACAAGCAACGCCGAAACATTAGTTCATCCTTTTATGGGATTATACAAATTATTTTAATTGGTAGTTTATCTTGAAAGATCCCATATTTCACAAAATCTATGTAAACGGCTATGTTTCATAAAAATATTTCTTTTTTCAAGTTCATTCTGGCATTACATATGTATACATTGTTATTTATACATGTATTTACTGATTTACGTCTAATAGTTAGTTCCCTACCTTATCCAGTGTTCCGATTGAGGCCTCAATTTCTCGCGCATGCGCGACCAAAACAGTAGCGTATCTCCAATGACGCAACAGAGCGGCCAGGGCCCTGTCGCCCTGAGGCTGTTATATTGGCGGGAGTGTACCGGTGTTATTGGCGGGACGAGTGTTCTGTCTTAAAATTTAATTGCTAACGTTTTAACCACTTGCCTTTTCAATGTATACACTAATAATTTTTTAAAAGTCTGCGGGGTGCTCAAGCTACCCGATTTCATCGAAAAGGTTACGTTACTGAAGCTGAAATTGCCGCGCATGCGCGAGAAATTGAGGCCTCAATCGGAACACTGACCTTACCATTATTCAGTTGTGTTTAAACAAATAAGTTCATTGTAAGCGAGGATAATGTGACTATTTCATTTCAAATGTTTCAGTACCACGTTTATTTCTCACAAGTCAAACAAATGTTACAATACGTTGAACTTGCATGTTATAAATGTACATTATTGCTCTATGTATACAGGGTGTCCAAAAACGTTTGTACTCGATTGTAAACGATTGTATTTCTCGATAATGCAAAGATTGGGTTCTTCAGTAGTGAATAGCGCTAGATAAAAGATCAATCTAGACCGCAATCGCCTTCTAAAGTCCTATTTTTACGTTTCACGAGGCGTAATTTGCATTAATCGTCAACATGATGTACGATGTAGCTGTCACAGCTTTATGAAAATAGCTACATGTGCAGCTGTCTAATTAATATACAAATAATGTAAATTACGCTGCGAATCTAGGCCGCGATCGCTCTCACAAGTCTAAGTTTTACATTTACAAGGTGTAATTTGCATAATTCGTACTGTAACAAATATATACATGTTACACAATAATGCAACCCACGCCTTGTAAATGTAAAAATGGGACTTTTCAAGGAGACAGCAGTCTAGAGCGATCGTTTATCTAGCGCTTTTGACTAATAAAAAATCCGATATTTGCATGATCGAGAAATGGAATCCTGGAAACGAGTCTTGAAAATCACAGAACCAATCAAAGAGCGGATAGAGAAGAGCGTGGCAGTTGCATTGGCCGAGTGGGAATCCGTCCGCTATAGTCGCGTTTTGATTGGTCCATGTTTTTGTAACTCGAAAACGAAGGTGTACATAAAATGATTTCAGGAATCATCACTTTCAAGAAAGTGCAACATTTGTTGGACACCCTGTACATACTTGCGTCTATATATATATATATATATATATATATATATATATATATATATATATATATACGTTGAAGCGTAAACAAACTATTTACAATATAATGAACAATGCGTCGGTACATAAATTTTTTGAAAATCCATTAACAATTAATACTCTATGCTAGTATAGATTAATTGAACGAATAATCCGATATATACATGCGCGTATGATTACACACAGTAGGAATATAATAAACGATATTGTACGCACATGAAAAGGTGAAATAAATAATAAAAAGGCATGTATGCACTTTGGAAGAAAAATTACGTAACTGCACATCGAAGTGCTTATCTTCATATATTATCCACAGATATCACACTATCTATCGTGTATTTACTTCGACATCAAAGTAAAAGTACGACGACGATAATAACCCGTAAAAATTCCAGATAATAACCGACTTTTGCTAATTAACATCTTCGTAGCCTAACTATATATAATCGATTAAAGCGGAGAAAAATCATTAACTGTTTATTTTTTAAAAAGAAATCTAGATATAGTCGTACGAACAAATTTTTTTTTTATGAAACTTCACAGTAGTGGTGGGAGCAATATACCAATTGGATAGATACATATGTATATATATGTATCTAAATAGATACATGTGTTTTCATATATTTGAATAGAAAGGGTATGCCAAGTTCAGACACACGTGCTGTCCTGTTCTTCCTTTTATTGTGCATGCATACTGTAGTTCTACGCGACGCTGATTTTATACTGTGTCGCCGATAACATTTTACGAGGTAGAGCATGGTGGGGTACGATCGGAAAGTCCAAAGTTCTCCTGGATAAGTTAATTATCTCAATGCTTTTGTTGTTTTGCAGAACCTATTCGCTTCCATTCGAATTCAAGAGCCGGCACATTATAACCGTTAAACGGTTCACTGTCTTTTCTACTTCGTTCCTGTGCGTGTGCTGTTGTTTTCGAATATTTCACAATGTTGAAGGTAAGTCTCACATTTTCTACAATAAAAATCGCAATTCATATTATCGTGTATCATCTGAAATGCGTGCAATACTTACGCATTATTCGCAACGTATGCGAGAGACTTTTTTTTCTTTATAATCTTGCATTACTTTAGACGTGTATTCTCACGTTGTTAAAGTTACGTTCTTACAAAATATACTGTTTCTCTTTGAAATTATCCATTAGCGAAACCATACGTACTATAAGATAGTCCTACGGAGCAAGCTCTCTTACCCTGTAATCAAAAATATCGATAGATCAGCTCGATTAGATTATATAAAATAAGTGTCTATATTGTACACGACAAGATGACTTTAAAAAAATGTGTAAGGGCATTTTACGCAACACACACATTTGTAGATATATTGTATTTAAGTCGAAACAATTTATTAATATATACATGGGCAAATGGGCTACCGTAACATCGAAGACGTTTAAGAATGTTTATTATACTCCTGTTTTTATAATTACACTGTTATCAATCGTGTGGTGATTATGTACCGAAATCATATACAGAGGTATTAAATAAACTGTTTGCCTATGTCATTATGCCACAGCTAACATAAAGCAATTGGTACAGGTAATCGTTTCATAAAAGAAACTTGTTCCTTAATTTCAATGCTCTTAGAATAAGAAATATGAAATACGACGATGATTAATTGACAATCGCACAGGTTGTTTCATAGTAATTGATAGTAATTAATAGACTGGTCCATCTTTGTTATCAATATTACATTTATGTACCTAATACTTGTTTGTTTCTCTTACAAACGTTCTTTCCTCGTTATAATGAACATTCTTAGAAAAACAAATAATACAGAGAATATTTCGTTTACTTTATCCGCTGTTATGTTTCTCATGTTTTCGAGGATACAAAATAATACAACGCGAGCATACAAGATAAACGAAGTACATCATATAACGTACGGATAATTTAAAAGTGCTGTATAGTAAACATCTGCATACGTATATATATACGTATATATACATGTATACATATATGTATACGGCTTATAACATGCACAGAATATGATTTAACATTAAAGTAAACAGTTTCTGTGCAAAGATTTGAAATTTAACGACGGATGTTTAATGCTATGCAATAATTAAACGAATATTATAATTGACACGTATTTCAGGGATTGGTTGCCCTTGTAACTGGAGGTGCTTCCGGGCTAGGTCTAGGAACTGCACAAAGATTCATAAGGGAAGGAGCCAAAGTTGTGATCGCCGATTTACCCGCATCGAATGGGAGTGAAGTAGCTAGCAACTTAGGAAAATCAGCTCTATTCGCGCCTATGGATGTAAGCATTTACCAAAGTAGCATTAGTATAAAAATATACAATGTATGCGAACGGACAATTAGGAAAATCTGTTTGAAGAATTTAGCATTCCTTGGAGAAAGAGAGAGAGAGAGAGAGAGAGAGCAACGAATAACTTCTGAAATCGTAGAACGAGAACATAAGTTTGCTATTAGAATACGTTTGTCGTAGAATAATGCGCGATAGCTAATACTTCCTATCATTTACGAACTACATGTAATAATATCGCTGCGTCCTCCGTAAGAGAAGCTACAGTTGTTCGTTTACAGGTGTCGTCAGAAAAGGATGTGACCGAGGCGTTACAACTAACGAAGAAGCAGTTCCAGAGGTTGGACGTGGTGGTGAACGCGGCAGGAATAGCTCGTGCATTCAAAGTGTATAATTTCAATAAAAATCGTCCGCATAGTTTGGAAGACTTTGAGCAGGTGATCACCGTGAACACGATTGGAACGTTCAACGTGATCAGATTAGCCGTAGAACTTATGCACGAAAACGCGCCGAACGTGGACGGGCAACGTGGAGTGGTGATCAACACAGCGAGCGTTGCGGCGTTCGAGGGACAAATGGGTCAGGCAGCATACTCTGCTAGCAAGGGCGGGATAGTCAGTATGACCTTGCCATTGGCCCGCGATTTGGCAAAGGCTGGGATACGCGTTTGCACGATAGCGCCTGGATTAATGGATACACCTATGTTGCAAGCATTACCAGACAAAGTGCGTGCATTTCTGAGTGAAACGGTACCATTCCCGACAAGACTCGGTAAACCGGACGAGTACGCTATGTTGGTGCAACAGATCGTCGAGAATCCTCTTCTGAACGGAGAAGTGATCAGATTAGACGGTGCTCTCAGGATGCAGCCTTAAGGGATTATTATATACGAGCGGACAAATATCGAGCAACTGTCTAAACGTCAGAGATATCGGAATGGGGATTTTTTACAATTGTATTCAAACGAAAAACTTGTAACACAGGGCAACAGAAAGATAATACAGAAATATATATATATATATGCAAGAGAAATGAAAAACGAATAATTTTCTTAGTACATGCAACACCATTATAATTCTCTTAAAATGTACACGAACAACTAAACGTTTCCAATCTATCATAGGTATCGACAATTCTCTTTATTACCTTATGGCTCTGTACAATTAACGTCTTGTAAATATGTTGCAAAAGTCGCAACATCCTTCGTTTGTTTTTTTTTCTCTCTGTGTCTGTTTGCGTGTGTTCGTTCGTTTGTTTGTTTTGTGTGTACGTGTACGTGTGAGAGTGTCTTTTTAAATAGTTCACTAGAGTATCGTCTAGCAAAAAGGTTGTGTACATAGTATTAACATAAAAATTTGCTCGGTTTCTCATATTTTTTTTCCATTCTCCCCCGTTTCTACCGATTTCGATTCCCGGTTAGTCGTCTTTCTTCCCAATAACTTCCGGAGATTTCCAGAATTCCAGCAAGTGCTGAAACTTATTTTGATGATTTTTCGGAAGAGCCAGTTTATTTGTTAAGGCAGGATAATCGGGATCCTCTCCGAGGTCTAGTCAATCCTAGGCATTCGATTCTTTCAGATTTTGCAGCTTCTCCAACTGATCGGGTTGTAACTCATCTGGAATACTTGCCCTTCCCGCCATCACCATTTTCTTCGGCACGATCTCGATCTCCTCCATTTCTGTTTCCTGTTCCAGTTCGAGTTCGAGTTCCTGTTCCTGCTCCGGCTCCGGCTCCGGTCCCTGCTCCTGTCCCCGTTTTCGTTCCTGCACCTCGATCACCGTGCCGCGAGACGGTATCGATTGAGAGTTGTCTCCTGTGCTTGGACCGGTCGTCGAGTCTGCCTCGCTGCCGGAACTGCTGCTAACCGGAAACGGTGCCGAGTCTGCCGGCAAATCGTCCACCGTTGACTTCTCCTCCATATCCTCTGGCGCTTCGGTAGTCTCCTCCTGATCGTCTTTCTCGTCCATGATCACGGTGGTCTCTTTGCAATCGCTTTCGTTCATGTCCGTAGTAGTAGCGCTAGACGGCATGTCACCACCTTCGGAGCTTTCATTCGACTTGACCGTTTCATCGACAGCCTCCTCCATTCCAGGGAACGGGTGTTCGATCTCCTCCATCGGTGTCGCCGCCGTGATCACAATCTGAGCAACACCTAGTCCAAATTCATCTTTGGACTGGTCGTCGTCTTCGTTCTCGGTGCTCCTCGGTTCTTTCGTTTTCTCCTCATCTGTCTGCAAGTACAGACCGGTAAACGGTTAATAGATTTCGGCTACGCGACAGCCTCTGATCGTTTCCTCTTTAAACTACCTTCACATTTACCTTGGTTCCAGATTCATCCGACACTTCTACAACTAAGCGGCAGTTTCGTGTAAATTCAGTCACGGATTAAATAGAAAGAAAAGTAATAAACGCTAGTCTGTGTAACTACGATCGAAATAGGTTCTGCTAACCTACGATTCCAGGCCCCTCGGTTCCGTCCTCCTCGAACTGCGAACCATAATGGCTCTTCTGGTCCTTGGAGAGCTTCATCATGAAACCGTCTTGCGACTGCTCGGCACTCACGTTGCCGACCTTCTCGGCAGCTTGCTGCATGTCCGCGTTCACTGGAACCGTACGCATACGTTCATCATTTTCATTGTTTCACTTCTCGATATCGTTATAATGTTCTGCCGCGCACCTCTCATCATGCTCTGCGTCAGCTCGTCCTCCAGGAAAAACTCTGGAACTTCGGGTGGTGTGAATACGGGAGGTGCGGAGCTCGGCGGTGTAATATTCTCCTAAAAATTACATTCGAAAACGAGTAGAAACAACAGTTCGGATTGTTAATCGATCGAGAAATGATTGAAAGGTAACCTGCGGGGTTAAAGGTGAACCATCGGCGGCGCACGGCTCCATGATCAAAGAGGGGAATAATCCTCGATTCCCACGGATCTCTCCTTCCCACCATCCGTCGTCCACGTCGTGCGGATCTTTCCTCAAGATCTTCACAACGTCGCCCTCGTAGAAGCTGACCTCCTCGTCGCACGTGGCGTCGTAGTCGTAAAGCGCGATACAGTATTGTTCGGCTTCTACGACGAGAACGCAGTTGATTGACGCGATCGCGATTACGATCATTCACCGAATGTCTAATTACCTCCTATATGATTTTGTACAATAGCTGCTTCCGGGGCAGTCTGTTGCAAATTAGCGTCGGGATCGACCGCGTCGTGGTCGTCGATCGTGTAGTCCACCGAGGAGAAAGATATCTGATGAACGAGCCCCGGCCCTTGGGAAGTCAGGCTAGAAGTGGTTTCGGGATCGCGCTCGACGTCCAGATAGTTTTGAGGAACGAAGCCTTCCTCGCCGCGGTAGTTGCGGGCTCGCAGCCAGCCGTCCCCGTCGCCCTCGCCCACCACTTCGAGCTGTTCGCTCTCGACGATCGACAGTTCGTCCGGATTTTGCGCCTGCAATCAAGATATTCACGGTTACCATTTCGAAGTTTCCAAAAGCTTTCGTCTGATGACAATCAATTTCGAATACTCGCAAGCACTAAGTACATTAAATGCCCAGTCTATCAGTACACACACGTACCGTATAGGAGTATAACGCGGTGCACTTGTATATCGGTTGCGAGGGAGGCGGTTCGGATGTTTCACGGACTTCTGTCTGCTCGTCTTTTTCCTCGTTGTCCCAATCGACAGACGTGGGATCGTCCCAGCCGACGGTCAGCTGTTCTATTCGTTGTTTCTCTTGTTCGAGCAAAGCTGTTACAGAAACGAACGGTAGAATCGTCGTTAGTTTACTGTTGATATCGATCGAATCCGATAAAACCGTACGCTCACCGTCAACTTCCTCGCTGTCGTGCCTTTGTCTTTCCTCGGTCGGTTCCTCTTCTTGCTGGGACACGTTCTTCACGCTGCCTGGCCGCTCGACGGTCGTCAAGTCGCTTCCGCCGTCTCCGTCGCTGTCGTAGAACGAATCCGAGGACGGATGTTCCTGTTGCGACGTCGAAAACAACATATTAATAGAATCCTATTCGTTATCGTATCACCTGCGCTACGTCTTATTCTACCCTATTTTCTATCCAATCCTATTCAACGACTTTTTAACGATCAACGAAGGCAGTCCTATTATTTTTGTCTCACGGGTTAGCGAAAGTAGATAATGATTGCGAGTACCGCCGTTCCAGAAGCGTCGGTTCTCACGGAGAGGGAGCTGGCCGAGCGTGGCATGTCCTGCACGCTCAATGTCTCGACCTCCTGCAGCCACTCGTCGACGTTCACTGAAGAAACAATGAGAACGATGGTGTCGACGGTCGACGCAATCGTGAACGACACGCAATCGATCGGTAAACTAATCGGAAATACTACTGACCGAGAACCGGGGAAACAATTTTACGTACCTCCTCCGTTCCTAAGGCAATCTATTCGCGCCTCTGCTTTCAGCTTCGCCGTCTAATGGACAAGCAACGGACAAATGATGGACAAGAAAATGTAAACGCGTTTGGAAAAAGTATTACTTCTTCCACTGGTAAAAGCTTACCTCTGCGCGTCGTATCGCGTGCTTCAGCTCGTCCATTTTCGTGTCTATATCCGGACCTTGCGGATCGTTTGGATCAGTCTGTAAAATCGATACGAACATGAAAAGACTCTCTCCCTCCGTTAAACGAGTTATCAGCGCAGAAGTCGATCGTCGAACGTGTTCACCTTTTGTCCAGACTCTTTCAGCTGCGCGAGATTCTGCAATTTCCTAGTATTCTCTCGGATGCTGCTTAATTCACGCGCTATTCTCGTCGACCAGCGACGAGCCTCTTTTCCGAGCGTAGCTGCGGCAGAGTGATCGGCGGTTACCCTGAAAACAATTCATTGTTCGCGTCGGAAATATGATAATTTTTATTCGTCGACGATATACTGGTTGATTCTATCGTAGTGGATCGTTCACGGACCTGTCCACGGGATCGTTGTCGCAACACTCGAAGTCGTACTGTATGTGCTGCTTCAAAACAGGATAGTACAAACAGCAACATTGTATGTTGTACTCTCTGGTGAGCTGTAACACGAGCGACAGAAATGACATCGGTGATCGGTTCCTGAAAATGATTTTCTAGCGTAGTTTAACGATACCAGAGTTTAAAACTACCAAATCTTTTGAGAGCACATTCGCCTCGTTTACGATAATCGTTGAACAGTAAGATGACGGATCTTTTGATAGTTTTGGTCGCAGTCGAAGCGTACCTTTCGTTTATTATGGTACTGTTTATGGTATCGTGTGTCGAACGAGTTACTCACTTGTTGCGCTTGATCGCGAATCGTAGTGAAGCTGTTCTGCGTTGCCAGACAGGTCAGGAGTTCGGTGCGACCCATCAGCGTTAAATATTCGGCTACCTTATCGTAAACGCCTTGCTCCAAATACTGTGAACGGGAGAAACGTTAGTTAGTTTAGTAGAGAAACGGGTTAACGTAAATGATCGAATTCACCGACCTGCATGGTGTTCTGTAAATCGACTACAAAATATCTATTTTGATGGGCATTCGCAGCGGCGAGGCTAAGTAAATAATCGTTCCGAGCTCCCGTTGACTTCTCCTCCAAAGCGTCGCGTTTCGAGCTGACCTGCGGGCCAACGAGATTCTAATGTAAACACGCTGTCGTGCGAAATATTTCGATTAGTCTATCGCTCATTACCAGGCTGCGGATCTTTATGCATGTATCGCTTATGAAAATTTACAAGAAATGCTGGAATATCAAGTTTTAGGAGAATTTAGTAAGATTTTTAGTTATTTTGGCATCTACGAAAGTTGTTTCTATTAAAAATAGGATTTTATTGCATGAACATTCGCAGTTTGCTCGTTACCGATTCGTTTCGTTTTACCTTTGCGCTGTTCTTCTGCAACGACGTTATCGACTGAAAGAAGGATCCTTTCTTTTTCTTTAATCTGAAAACGATTAAACGACCACACAGCATCGTTAGCCCCGTCGATCGGTCGATCGATCGATCGCGAATGTGAAATTAACCGAAGCTTCAGCTTCACCTTCGACGGATACGTACTTTTCCTCGATATCTTTTGCCTTGTCCCGAACGTCGTGAGCACTGTGCTCCTCGTCAAAGTACAACTTCTTCGTTTTGTCTACGTCCTGCACGCACATTTGCAGCTCTTTTTGTACTATCATCAGTTGGTCGATTGCCTGGAACAGAACGTGTGCGATAATGATGAGAAACACCAATAGTTGATCAAGTTCAGAAAAATTCACGCCGTGAATAATAGTAAATGCCCTTTATATTTTACTATTCGAACTTCTTACATTTGTGTGAGACAGCTAACTTATTTAAAATAATTGTATCATTCAAATTTTACAGACATTTTTTGACATTTCAACAATTGTGTCAATAATTGACCATCCTTGAAAACGAGAAAACAATTAATTGACTATAGAGAAACACTAGAGGTCTTTACACGCTTTATATACTTTACTTTACGATGGTTTTTCTGTACGAGACGAACATTGTGGAAAAGGAGAAACTATTGATTTATCCGCGATACCTTCTTGGAAATTTGGAGTTTGTGCATCTTCAAGGATTTAGCGTCGTCGGCGATTTGTTGTTGGAAAACCTCGACAGCTGCTAGCCGGGCTCTGGCCAGCTTCTCGTTCTCCTCGAGCACGGTCCGCCAAACGTTCCACATGTTCCTGAAGCAATTCAAACATCTGAAACTCTGTACGAGGGATAAAAGATCGCTGCTGAACGATCGACCAACCATTTCTCGTCGCCGCCATCGATCTTTAGGTCCGGGATATTTGGTATTTTCTTGTTGAGATAGGCAGAAGATATTTTGAGGAGCGCCTGCAACAAACCATTCGCTGAGCGTTCGTCGAACAAATTGGATTTTCTGGTTCACGGATACAGTCACTTACCTCCGAATATGATTTCTCGATTGCCGATTTTTTGATCGTGAAGTTGCTGAAACAAAAGTCAATGAAGTAAATTTGTATCGTTATTGTATACATTTTCCGTTCATAAATCACCGGATGGCTATTTATCTACGATATATAATGGTAATTAAACTATAATAGCTTGCAGCTTGATTTTATTGTTTTATCTTGATTAGATGTAGCTATTGTACGATAATATTTGAATGCAAAATTAAATATACATATAATATACGATATTTGAATGCAAAATTAAATATACATATCCATATAATGTTGAATAAATTTTCGGAAAAAGAGATAGAGAAACTTAGAAAATATAGAATATTTTAGTTAGATTTAATCTACGTGTTCCCTATATTAGAGAAATTAGTAAGTACCATTTTTAATTCATAACATAGGTACTTTAATAACAAAAATGTGACTTATGAAGGGGACAGTTTATAGTTAACACTAAACCTACGAAATATTAAAAGTACCTTGTAAACGTTGCCTTATAAAAATGGCAAAACCAAGTTCATCCAAATGGTCTACAATTTTCACTACAACACATGTCTGAACAAAGAAATGTATTCCACCATTGTTTTCCCCAAACGAATCTTTATAATTTCGATAATTGTAAAATACAAAACCGGTGATTCAACAGTGGTATGTTTATTTTTAACGAGCGAAACATTGATATCGGAAGGACTCGTCGTGTATTGTTCGAACTGACGGGGTTGTAGAGACTCTACGCGAAAGAAATTCCAATAACAGACGGATAAGATCGTCGCGTCGAGCAAGCGTAACGAAGAAGCGCACGGGATCTCGAAATCAATCGGAAATGTCTGTACGATATCGACAACGTAACACGCGCGTGCGATAGACCGTTAGATTCGTGATTCCGGTGAAGAATCAATGCGATCGGAATGAACTTGTATCCCGTTCGAAAGTAAAAGTATGGCGCGGCGGCGTCGAAGAGAAAACGGAAACCGCTGACGCGATACGACTGGAGGCCTAGAGCGTTTAAAGAGCTTTTAGCTAATCCTCTTTTACATAAGTGCGGAACTCACCGAATATCCTCCAGAAGGTCGCACTCGTGCTGATTTTTCGCCTGCAATTTGGCCGCCTGCTCCGTGTGTACATTCTTCAGAAATTTTGCGTAATTTCCCTGCGAGAACAGAGAACGGTTTTTCTTTCATCCCGTCGAATCGGCGAATTTCGTTGGTCGATACGGATAATCTATATATATAAAAACGAAGTCCTGATGCACTCACTCACTCACTCACTCACTCACTCATCAACGCCCAGGCTAAACCCTTGGCCCTAGAAAGCTGAAATTTTGCACAGAGGTTTGCTTTATGATCTATACAAGGTATAATAAAGGATATATATCGAAATTCAACCTCTAAGGGGGTGAAAAGGGGTTGCAACGTTTGTATGAGGAATATTTTGTTCGCGATTCGATTTGCTTGAAACTTGGTCTTATTGCTCTTTGATATAAGTAATCAAACACGTATTTCGGCATTTTAAACAATTCAACCTCTAAGGGGGTGAAAAGGGGTTGCAACGTTTGTATGAGGAATATATTGTTCGTGGTCTGATTTACATCATACTTGGTCTTAATGCTGATTGATAGAATCGTAGGGGTGAATGGGGGGTTAAAAGGTTTTATGGAGAAACAATAGCAATTTTCGAAGGCATTAAACAGTTTCCTGTGCGAGCGAAGCCGCGGGGAAAAGCTAGTAAAAAATATTAACAAAAGGTTGTCTCTCTTTCCGCTTCGATTATTGGTCGTCTGCGCGCGGGGGGGGGGGGGGGTTGGATCCGATAATTACCGGTCAGGGGAGCTAACAAGGGTGACGCTTTAATCAACGGCGACGTTGTTCGAAGTCAAGTTCAATTTTGTAGTACATGCAAGCTGCATCGACGATCCCTTTACGCATCGGGGATCGTATTGACCCCGTGAACTCTGACCAACGCTCGATGTTTGAACGTTCGAGGTTCACGCGCGAGCCAATGGATCTCTTACGTTTACTCGTCGCTTAGAAATTGATCGCTACATTCGACGGGTATATCGGATTTTATAACGAGAATAGATTATCTCGTTTTTACACCAGAGAGAATCTAATTTTAACGTCGTATGTACAGTTCACATTTGCACGATCAACAGTAAGCTCAGACAACTAGCTTTTCGTCGAAAATTGTCAGAATTTATTTACGCGGAGCTGCGATACAGAGCCGACGAAAAACTCGGACAAGAAAATTGAGTGACATCGTGCGATACAGAGACATTGAATTAACTTCTTAGAGGAAGAAAAACGAAGCTTCCGTACGGATAAACGCGGATTATTGAGAGCGACGGATTGATCGAATAAGATTCATTGTTCACAAGATATCAATACTGGTTTTAAATTAATTTTTAATCAATTAACTATTTTGCAAACGAGTCTAACGTTTCGGTTCTAGCTTGGTTTTTTTTAGACGCAATTTTCCTTTGATAATGGTTCAAATAGACACAGTGACACAAAATAAAAAAATTTCAATGTTCTTTTACTCAAATCGATGAGTTAACATTTACATCGCAGGTTCTTCGGTTATGTGTTCCGCATTAAATAAATAAAAGTCACACGAAGTTTCGGAAAAGTTTACCGAAAGATAACAGAACAGTATAACTTATTTCGGTCAAACTGTGTCAAATTGACAGAAGGTTAAATAATTGCGATCGCTATAATTGAGTATATATCAACACTGTTGTTTAACAATGTCTTAAAAAAAAAGAATCAATTGTGGTTCATTTATAAAACTTCACTGTGAGAAAACCACGGATTATTTACAGACTACATTATGTCCGTTATTCGCCCCGTACACTTTTAACAGAAAAGAATCAATTTTTTGTACTTGGTATGGAATACTTTTGTACAGGAGTCACAATTGCCGATTGAAACAGTTGTAAGTAAATTATTTATCGAATCCGCTTCGACATACTAGCGTTCACGAGAAATGAGAACTAGTCGGAGGATGAACTGTTCAAGTGGTATAGAAGATTTTGGGCCAGACGGTCTGACCGCGAGTCGTCGCAACGCAACGGCGCCGCGGCGGGAAGCGACGCGCGCGTATCGCTGCTAATCAATTCGCACAAAGGGGTAACCTCGTTCGATCGCGTTGAAATTCTGACAGGTCTCCTATCGATTTTCCTCGAACGTCTGCCGTTGCATTTTTGAATGCTACCACGGTCTAAAGACTGGTACGTAATCGCCGCGTGCGCGCCCGCTGGTTCTCCAGCATTGTTACGCGGATCGTTAAACGGGGGAAAGCTAAGCATGGTCGTCGGCGACGAGTGCGATGCAAATCTCGTGGCTTCTTTTCCCTCGCCACTGTTCCTCCTTGCTGGCCTGCGTTCGAACATCATTTTCCATTTACAGTGACTCCCACTAATATTCGGACACTCTTAACACATTACCGACCGGCGATTCCTGCATAATTTTGAAAAATCTATAGTACATGGGTAAACACTTTTTAATGAGACCTTCAACAGCAACAGCAATTTTCATTGTGAACTATCAAGTCACCTTCAATAAAGTCATCAAATAGTTTCATTAAAGATTGCAATATAAAAGAAAATTCTATGCATTCTTTTGGTACTGCACAACTATTACAAGATTTTTTGTTCCACATCCTGTAGCAAAATAATTGCTCTAGCTTCCCAAAAAGTTCAGATCGTATAGTACAATAAATGTTTAATGTTCTCGGCACTACTTCGTGAAGTGTCCTGACAACAAGCATTGACGACACACGTACAACACGTGTATCACGATGTCCATATTAAAGTATTAAATCACATCAAAAACAAACGCAATGCAAATACATCTTGAAAAGGATTCAAACTAGAACCGAAACGTCGACGATTATTTGATAATCTGCAAAATTGTTTTTTCATTTTCTCAGTAATAATTGATCGAACCGTAGCGCCGAGAACATTAAACATTTATTATTAACAATATTACGATCGATATAAGAGACATACGTATAGTACAATACCCTCGTACGCTCCTCAAAAACAATTCATCCATTTTTATTTGACACGTTTAATCAACACAGTAGACATAGAAGGACGAATAATTTTACAGTATGTGAAAATATTGAATGGCTGAATTTTCACCCTGATGAACGTACGAGGGTTAACCCTCGTGTAGTCAACCAACATGTACAAATCATGCAAAACCTTTCTGTATTTAACATCGTAACAATTCACAGAAATTGTATAACATTTTTTAAAGGAACATTAACAGATTGTTGAGAGGATTACAGTAAATGGGTACGCGGTTGACTACGCAAGGGTTGTACCGAGAGCAGCACGGTTGCGTTTAATATTTCACAAGAGCACCCTACACGTTTGTAAATTTGATCTTCCAGCGGTTCATTTGCGAAAGTCACGAACCGATGCGTGGAAGAAGCAACGTTTCTCAATTTAACAAATAGCTCGTCTGTTTTCCAAGATTAATTTCTCATTAATTTGCGAGGGCAAGAGGGAGAGAGAGAGAGAGAGAGAGTGGGCGAGG
This sequence comes from Lasioglossum morio, assembly GCA_916610235.2. Taxonomy (NCBI): domain Eukaryota; kingdom Metazoa; phylum Arthropoda; class Insecta; order Hymenoptera; family Halictidae; genus Lasioglossum; species Lasioglossum morio. Next base: position 1,149,167 of record OU744331.1, read on the forward strand.
ATGAGGGGTTGGGGCTTTTTAGCAGCCGAGCTCGACAAAGTGACGCGATATAGCGGAGAATTTCAGGTTGCGGATAAAAGACCGCGCTGAAGGAAATTTATAGCCGGGACACCCGCGACAAAGACGTTTATTACTTTGAAAAAAGCCCTTTATCGATCGGAGAAGCCAACGCCGAGGCTATTGAGAAAGGGATGCAGCGAACCGTTGTTCGAGGAGTCCCTCGGAAATGCTACGTCTGCCCACGTCTACCAAAAAAGAAGCATTAGTTTTCTTTATGTTCGAGCGACTGACTCGTTCCGAAACTGTTCTCGGGTGGAACAGGCCTCGGGAGATGTCGGCTAGGTTCGACAAACGTGAAATCGGCCGTAGGCGACGAAGAGATAGTTCCGAATGCAAAGAATAAACAAGAATGCCGAGCGGATTCGAAGCATGTTCTTGAAACTCGCATCGACGCGGAGAACACACTCGCGTTCCCCTTTTTTTTTTCTCTCGCGGATCTCTTTCTCTCTCTCTCTCTCTCTCACTCTATCTTCCTCTCATCCCTCCTTCCGTCTTTGTCTCTCTTTCTCTCTGGATTCTTATCGGGTGACTAGCATTCGACAAGTGGAAGTGGGTCAGGAATCCCCGGATCTTTAACTACGAAACTTTATTGTCGTGAAACAGGGGGCGAAGGGACGGTCGCGCAACCCCGACAAATAGGTCAGTAAATTTTATTGCCCTCCTCGCATGCACCGGAGACGGCCTCCGTGAAATCCTCCCAAGGACTACTCCTTTGATCAAGTTCGTTCGCGCGTGCCACCAACAACTGGTGTCGGCCAAATGATCTTTCCGGTCTTAATGAAACTGACGCACGAGACACGGTCCGAATAAATGTTCGACAATTCGTTTCTCCGACAGCTCGGTCGGCAGCAATCACAATTAAACTGTGGATCTTTATGCTGAATAAAAATTGTCTGCATCGATTGCAAGAAACAGAAACCAAACTGGATGTTATTTCTTCCCGTAATTATTTAAACTCTTCAATCTTCAAAATTTGCCAATAATTTTGAACTTCGTCTACTCGACTTTATAAACAAAAAAAGATCCGAAGTCTACTTAGAATATTCGTGTGTTTAAAGAATATCCGTTCGCGCTTCATCCGTGTCGGAAATATTTCTGCGATCAATCGTCTCGGGCTTCGACGGTTATTTCCATGCACCGAACACAAATATTTTCTCCGCGTTCGAAATCGCAGCACGCGGACGCGAGAGTCGGACGGGAGTTGCTTGGTCAGTGGCCCTTTCGAACAGCCGGAAAATGGCAGATTTGCAGATCGGTGTGTGGATAATAGAGACTGGATTATTGCGCGGAGCATGGAGATTAAAATCGAGGATGTCGCGCTCGAAATATGGGAGGCTAACTTCCTGGTGGTCGGCGTTGTTCGAGTCACGATAATCCGCAGGGATGCTGCGAGATCTTTCAACGATGAATCCGTAGTCTCGAGACGACCGAGCGAATGTAAACGATCGATCGATGCGCGTCTGAACGATACAAATTCCCGACTCGATCACGAGGGAACATGGCTACCGAAAAACTGTCCTACATTCAAAATTCAGGATCGATTTGGACGGACGCGTTGCTCCACATACAAGGAACGGTGAGAAATTCGTCAAATACCGGGTCTACGAAGACAATGCATCCGCGATACTGATCGGAGGCGACGTACACGGAAACAGCGAATCGCGGATGAGATCTCTGAACGATGTGTACTCCGCAGGCTATCAATCCGAATGTTTTCAGTCGGTTCCGCGGATTTTCAGGTCATCTTTCGGCGTGTAGGCTCGGGAGCGAGCGGACGAGGACCCGAACACGGCGCGCATCGATTTTCCCATCGTGGCTAACGTTCGAGCTGGCTCTACGTCAATTTTCCTCTAAGACGTGTGCTGCGGGGCGAGATCGATACGCGGCCGTCTCGATCGTTCCTAAAAAACAGGACTAGACTGTCTGTCGGGTCCCCGTGTTCTCGCTCTAGCTGTCACTATCATCGTCGTCGCGTGACACCTTCTTCCGCGAGCCATGCTCTCTTTCGAAGAGCGAAACGACGTGAATCGATTCGTTTAGGAGTGTCGAGGAAATCTCATTCCGCTGATTCTTGAACGGCTCGCGAGGCTCCCGTGAAGAGTCGGCGGGCACGCGAGCGAAATCTACTTGGAGCGTAACGAGCGTACCGCGGAAAGAAGCGAGAGAACGAGGTAGGGGGCGGTTTTGGCAAAACAGGAATCTGGTAACGATCGAACGTGTAGATTCGAGGAGAATAGACTGGCATGTGATTGACGATGTGTTAAGCGACTAGTCGGATTCTCTCGGGTTGTTCGAATGTGTTAGGTGTATCTCTTACTTTTCTTGGTGGTGGTTGCATGCTGAACGAGCGTCGAGCGGCCTGCTCCGCAGCCTCACCGCTGGTAGCCCGTTTTACACCGTCCGGGCCGGGGAGGGGTGCTCTGTTGTTTTCGTACGCCTCACCCGACACACAACAATGAACGCGCAACCACCCTCTTCACAGCTCGCGTGTCCGTACGCTACTGCTCTCCTGCCCTCGACCAAACTAGCCTGTTTATTGATCGCACGCGCGCCTGCGTCCTCTCGATGATACGCCTTCGGGATCTCTCGTTACTCGTTACTCTCGTTACTCGTTACCCTCCTACGTATACCGCGCATCCCTCTTTCTCTCTCTCTCTCTCTCTCGCTCGCTCTCAACCCTCTTCGACGTGTATCCACGATTCGTTCGGCTTGTCTCGGCTCTCTCGCGCCACCCGCACACTCTGTCCTGACCTCCGTTTCTTTGGCATTTACCGACCGACACGAACCCGTTCACGAGATATCGAACGTCTGCAAAATAAATTCGGAGAATTTCGAGATTAAACAATTACATCGAGACTATCGTCGAAAGATATTTGTTCGTCGCTTAAGTTACGATTTACGGGAGCTCTAGATCACTCTACATTGTATAGGTACCGATGGAGTAGCCGTGCAATATCCTTGGGAAGACTGATTTCTTTTGAGCCACGTCCGAGATCCCTTAATTCCTCATCGACGAAGTCCCTTCAATCCCGCGAATAGATTAGAAATTTATCGTTATATGTACGTATGGATGTTCTTCGATACAATTGACAACGTATAGCCGTAAAACTTTCGAATTGGTACGTCTAAAATGAATTGGAAAATGGACAGTTATTCGATCGATCGTGGTCGCGTTTACGACGAAATGAGTGAACAACCAGGAAACGTAGACTCGTAAACGGTATTCAACTTTATTAATTGTATAAAACGGGAGAGTGCTTGTCGCAGATACATACCTAACAACGAATCCGTTGCTTCGCGTTTGACACATTTGTAATATGTAGTTTTGTAAGAAACGTTGAATCGTCTCGCATAGAAAATTGAAAAAGGTCGCGCAACGTTTGTCGTCAAATGAAGTTTGAACGCTACGTACATGCATACAAGGACTATCGCAAGATACTATAGTATAGACGACCCTTGCCTCCCACGAGAAGCGATCGTGTTCACTCCGACCGGACGGAACCAGTCACGGAACGGTCAAAAATCGAGGGAACCCGACTCGCCTCTCTTTCCGTCGCCTACTACTACCTCCTTTCTTTCTTTTCCCCCAAGCCTTTCTTCGAGAAGACTGTTTTGCGCGTTAAGCGGAGGTTCGTTCGACTAACGCGCGTTAGTTGGTTTGCTTTAGAAAAATATGGAAACCACCGTGAAGCGTCCTCTTTGGAAAATCAACTTTGGATTTGAAGCTTGAAATTGACGCGAGAAGAAAGCGGTCCACAAAACGGTCGCAGAGTTCCGTAGTTATTTTTTAGTTTGATCGATTCGTAAACGAGTTTCATAGTAACTCGTCGGCCGGCATCGGGCCGAGGTCCTGATCGGCCGGTAATCCTACGGCTCCTTCGACGTCCGCTTCTGGACCGGCTGGCATCACCACTTCCGGTTGGGTGACAGGTTCCGTAGCTTGCAACAGGCCCATTCCTATGGGGTTCGCGCCGGCGTCTAACACCGGATCGGCAGTAGCTTCCGCGAGGTTCGTCACGGATTTCGATTTCAGGCACTGAAAGTCGACGTGTCGGCTTTTCGCCTCCTCCTTCTCCCAGGACATGTGAATGAAAGGCCTCTGCACGTAATTGTAGATCACCTCGGACCGTCCTCCCGCCCTTGTCTTCACTTTCTCTTTGTAGGTAGGATAGCCTTCGATGCCTAAGCGGATCTTTTTCAGGCATCGTTCCTTCATCACCTGCTTGGCCACGTCCCTGTTCTCGATGTACTTGAAAAACCGATACATCGCTGTGCTGTTGACGGCTATTGGAAAGTAAAAAGACTGCTTTGGTCGATTCTGCTATTCGATAAAACCGTTTCGATTTGATCGTGCAAACAATAAATCATGTTGCTCGGCGAAAACTTAAGATTCGAACGCGTTTAATATTTCCGGGTAAAAGAAACGATTTTCTCGATTGAATTGCGTCGCACTGCACACTGCATTGCATTACGTTGCCTCTTTGTCTCGTACGATCGCATCTTATCTTTTCGATCATTATGGTAGACCGGAGATTGCGTCTCGGCCCGATTTAATATGGTCGGAAGTGTTGCAAACAACACGTTCGATGCGGTTATCGATTTTCTATTTTGTACGTGTATTCAACGTACCGTGACAGGGTTCTATATACAATGTGCAATGTGCAATGTTATTATGTACATATATCTCCAACCTTGGTGTCGTGAAAAAAGAAAGAGAAAGTAATATAAATAAAGGTAGGTATCGTTCGCGCACTTACTTTGCGAGTACTCCTCTCCCATTTGCGGGGGATACTCTTCGTCCCAGTCGACGATATCGTCTTCCAGTAAAACGACGATGTGACATTCACGGTCACCTCTACGCGCACTGTTTACCATCAGGGGCAACATCAAATCCTCGAGGAACACTTCGAACTGGCAGCGCGCGCCTTCGTTAGACAACTCATGTAATAACCCTCCTACAATCAATTGTCTAGTTTCTAGAGTTCCTCCCGTTTAACGCGCACCGCTCGAACGATTACGCGCTGGCCGTAATCGAATGCTACTATACGTAATACACTGTCCAACCGATCAGCTTTCTCTGATTTCGAATATCCGCTTTATTAGATATACTGACTTCTACATAGAAATATCGAAGCAAGTTCGTTTCGTGAGATCAACTCGAAATAATTTCAAATCAAATTCAATGTCGCGTTGGACAGTGATAGATAGACTGCGGATCTTCAATAAAAATTGTCTGCATCGATCGCAAGAAATGGAAACTGAATTGAACGTTGATTCTTCGAGTTTGAAAATCTTTTGAACAATCTTGTATCGCATCAATTTTGCTATAAATGCATAAAATATCCGCAGTCTAGTGATATATATGTATGTACGTGTCTAGAAGAAACCCGCTTGGCTACGTATTCCAAGTATTACGCTTCAAGTACATGTATCCATTGAACGTATAATACATTGCTTAATCGGAACTTTGCACTTACTCAAATTCTGACATTTCACTGTGTTAGCATCGAAAGGAACAAGAAGATAGTCGCACGCCTCCCGCAACTCTTGTACCGCGACAGTCGGTGGGCAACGTATCACTCCACCTTTATAGTAATCGAGGATAGCTCGAAACACCATGGCGGACACGCCTTCCGCAACTTCGTATTCGCCGCGTTCATTCGGTTGAGCATATTCAACGCCGGAAGAGAACATTCTTCCCAACATTGTGTTTGGATGTGCGGTGAAGAGGGCGCGGTCAACGATAAATCTGTATGTTAATGTATAATCTCGAGTTAATGCATACGATTCTATTTGTTACCTCGAAACGTTGAACTAGCAACAACATACACTTACACGGTATTATCCACGATAAGAGTAATGCGATCGTCGCTGGCCGGTGGATTATTTACACCGATGACAGGCACCGACGATGGTAGATTCTGTTGACTTTTCCCAACAGCAACCCTGGTAGAGAGTCTGAAGCAAAGTAGAATTTAAGCGATTGTTCAAATATATTCGGCACTAGCGTCCATACGAGACAGAATAAAAAAAAGTTGCAGCTAATAAAACACGTGGAAGCGATGCACAAGTGTCGAATGAATTTCTAAACAATACCTACCTCTCGGATAACGATGACCGAACTTTCTTCCGGTTATACAATGTATTGGGAAAGAATTTTTACTAAAGGTCGCCGATATGTAGCGTTCGTCTACCTTTGTCAAAATGGTAATACAAAAACCTATGTTTATCTGCTGTTATTACCTGTTCTGTTGATTAATATTTGTATTTTGCCTGCCAGAATTGAAGGAATGACAGTGCCTTTCATTGCTTCCGTCTCTTTGAACCAGACAAGATTTTGGTTTGGAAGAGCCACCACAACTACATGCAAAACAACGACATTACCTTTCTAATGACTGCATTCGACAAGCATCGTGTATTATCTACAATTCTAATACGATCACTAGTATCGGTTAAGAATCGTGTATGTACATGAGATTTTGTTATGATAATACTCTCTCTTTGTTTCTGTTGGCTATCCGACCGATTAGATCAAATACACCTCTTATATTTTACCACGATTCTCTTACTAAACAAGCCTGACACACAGACAACTATAATTAAAGTAATATCCATGGAAAGCGTACAGAATAATACGATCGCATGGTATTAAAGAAAGTTGAAGATCTTGATAGAGAGTAATGTGAAATGTTGAAAGAACGTTGAGCAAATTGTTCCTCGACGTATCGATCTCAAGGCTAATCTAATTATTTATTTAAGGTATATGTGAGAAAAGAATGTTTGTTCTTAATTAAGGAATTAACATGCACGTAACATAGTGTACGACAACAGCCTCAAATACATGCTACGATGTAAACATATAGTTACCGAAGTAGAATTTTATAAAAAGACTTATGAATTACGGATAAAAACAGTTAATGTTATCGTTTGTCTAAGATGATATTTATCTTGCAGAGATATAAAATGAAACTACTAAATGTTTATTATTATTATATATCCATAATCGAGGTTCGTAGTCTTTTCCTTGCTCCATTCTATATCGAGAAATAGAATTGCTCGTTCTACTTTCTAGAGACAAAAACATTGTACCTCATTCTGTTCCTATAAATACGATGTCGTCCTCTGTCGTCTATTTCTTTGTCTGTTTCCGCGTCGCTACTGCTATCCTGTACACAATTCAAGTGGTCCGCGTGGTTCGACATCTTGGACCAGCTGTGAAGTTTCAATATCAATTAAACATCGATCGAACACAGTGTAAGTATAAAAATTAAATTGTTTCGCATTCTCTATATTTTCCCACAAGATTATGCGAGCATATTTATGTTCAATTTACAGAGGATTCTATCGGGTTCCAAGCAAAATAAAAAGCCTGTCAAACGTTCTCCAAAATGTTTCGTTGCAGTTCTGCATGATTCTTTCAGTGCTCGAATATTGTTAGGTTCGTCGGATTTCGAAATATTCGACTGACACTAGGATTATGCAATAAAAATCAACGTCGAACGTTGCAAAAGTTTCAAACCACTTTAAAAACTATCGTTGCATTTCCTGGCAAACGTTTCTCGAAATAAAAACGGTAAAAACGTAAATGATTAATGATGTGGCAGAAGTTCGCAGCAAGGAAATGCTTTTCAAATATTTCCATGAAAAATTCGATCGCCTACGTTGTTGTGCAACACTTGAAATATACTTATCATGGTAAACAGTTTCGATGGAATATTGCAAAACGTTCTATTATGTTGTACGCCTTTCGTGTTCAGTGTTCCCCGTGAAATGCTTATGCGTCATTCACACACGCGTTTCGAGTACTCACATGTTCGATATTGACAAGTAAAGGCCGAGTTTCTTTAGAAGCCAGCTGGCCGACGAGCAAATCTCGAGACCGCAAGATTGAAAATTAACCTGCACTCCCCGTTTTACGGAAAGTTGCATTCCAAACCGATGAAACAGATAACGCGAAACACCGCACGGCCATAGATGGCAATTCGTTTTGACAGTCACTGACCGAACTGCGGATCGCATTGTACGTAGCTCGCCGACATTTAAAGGTTTCGTTATCGAACAATAATCCATATAAATCAGCTAATCATCGATTAAAAATTATATCATTGCAGCGCATGAAACGATTCAGAATTGAATTTCATCCCTTTCGGTTGTCACCCGAGGATTGCTAATTGCTGCAGATTTCGAACATTTTGAAATGACGCAAACTCGCGCCAATTTATTCACTGGTCGTTCAATAAATTTCACCGAAGTTTCGGATCTAGTTCATCTATGTTTAATGACTCGACAAACTGTGATGTAAAAATGTAAATAAACACTTGTAAACATAGGATTTCTTTTATGTGACTCATTGATCAACTCATTCGCCTATTATAGTTTTTGTTGCATATACTACAGTTACAAATCACAATGTACAGTTGTAACTATGCGGTGTAGAATAATTGTACGCTTCTGCTGCTGCTGTTATTGAATCGCGTTTCGTTTAGTGTGAATAGGTTAATTTTTCTACATTTTTATAAATATGATTCTGAAATGTGTAAGTGTAGTAACGTGTGCCGCGTGCTTCTCGTACACTTTCTACGTTTTATGTAACCTGACATACTTTTTGTCGAATCACAAGGGAAACGATGCTACGAGAGTGTCGCCAGGAAAAGGTAAGCTAAGATTTGTAATTATCAGGAAAATTTGAGATGTTATTTGATCAATTTCTATTACAGATGATTCTGCCGGTTTGATGGTCTGGTTATTAATTGTAAACATGTCTCTGTTAAGCGTGTTCATGCTACAACATTCGCTTATGGCTAGCGACTTTGTGAAACGCTTGTTTCTTAAATTACAAATGGATTATATGGAGAGAAGTATATATAACGTTGCCAGTGCGGCGAGTTTGCATTTGCTGATTAATCAGTGGCAAATCGTTCCATCGATTTCATGGTGGAAAATCGATACGTCTTCCAACGATATTCTATGGTACATATTTACCAGTTGCCATGTTCTCGCTTGGTCGATCATTTATAGCGGATGTTTAATGATGGACATATCCGAGCTGATTGGACTGAAACAAGTGTACTATAAATTTTCATCCAGACCGAGTCCGATGTCGATGAAATCCAAAGGATTGATACGTTATTATTCTCACATGAGACATCCGAGTTTGACAGGCTTTCTGATTATCCTATGGATATACCCTTATATGACGTAAGACATGTTTAGAAAGAATTATCGTCGTATCGCGAACGAATAATTAATTTCTCTTTGTCTTTTCATTTTGTAGACTAGACAGAATAATGTTAGGTTCGATACTCACAGTCTACATGGCTCTAATGTGGAACATCGACGACGAAGATTATAATTATCATGCCAGTCTAGTCAGACGAAAAGAAGCAGAATTATGTTCAGCTTTACATGTGCAATGAAAACTAGAGCCTTCCACGTCTCGGCCTTTGTGTTCATTATGTTTAAGTTATATACGTCTTTGTAACATGATATTATTTTTGTGGCTTTACATTTCAAAATGTATATTTGGCGAAGATAAAGATGTACAGGCTGAATCACGAATCGTGATCGAATCGTGATCGGGAATGTTCGTATCAGATATAGCATGGTTTATTTAAAATTCGTCTTGAAATTCCCTAACAGATAGGCGTAAAAGAATTATAGGTGTATTAGCAAAATAGTTGCGAAATGCTATAATCACGTGAAAGCTCTCTCGATACCATGTTACATCTGATAAAAACATTTTCGATCGGATTGTCAATTCGTGGTTCATCCTGTGCTATACACACGTACATATACATATGTGTGTATAAACGTATACATATTGACTCCATAATTCCAATGAAAATTCCTTTTCTATGAGAAGCTAAAGCTTAATCTACAGTTTCGATTAAAAGAGCTGTTCCTTTCAAGATCCAATATGCTTGTTCCTTCGCGGATGGAAGCAAAGTTGCGACAACGAAATTTGTACTGTGCCCTGTCGTTGATAAAACGCCCGCGCGTACAGCAGTTTTATAGAGGGGACAAACGTATCTTGGATCATTCTTTGGTAGCTCTAATATCGGGTCTATATGTAAAACTGGAAGTGACGGATGCATCTCGCCTGAAACGTGTATGTACATATAGTTAGTAGCTCGTATAACGGAATGTTCTCGTTTTATTAACGGCGGTTCAAACGAATCTGCACGTTACCTATGTTCGCGTCTACTAGATTCATGGATTCGGAATCCCATCGACCAGCATCGATATACAGCCCGTGAATGAATACACCATCATTTGGCTCTTTCAAACCTTTGTATACCGCCTCCACCTAAAAAAATCGTTGCTTCGAGATAAGAGTATTTAAAAACTGATTTCTACCGGTCGAACCTCCTGCTCCGATTTCTTATGCTCCTCCTCGATTTCTGTTTGATCGAGAAAGACTTTGGTGGGAATGAAGTCCAGCTTGAGGTGATCGATGGGCGTGTTATACTTTCTCGCACAGGTCTGCAGCATACCCGTTAAAAATCCTTGCGGAAACGACAAACCGGAAATCCAGAAAGAAATTGGTTTCCCATCGGTCAGCCAAATCTTGAATAGAAAAAGAGGTATCGTCCTTTCGAGTAAAACTTTGATGGAAAACGCTTTTAGGCAGCAGCACACGTACTTGAATGAAATCGATCCTCAGCTCCAAGTTCTTTATCCAGCTTCCCAAGCTTTTCAAAGATGGATAGACGTTCGCGTTATGCCACATTTGTGGCACCTGGTTTGAGCAGAAATTTGGCAAGTTTGCAAAGCAAATGAAGTAGACTGCGGATCTTTATGCGAAATGAAAAATGTTTGCATTGATTGTAGGACACGTGACCAAATAAAAATTGTATTCTTCTTTATTCAATGAAGCTGACCACTGCTTTAAATCACGTGTACCTATTTTTGTCATAAATGCATAAAATCCGCGGTCTACGAATAAGCAATTGACCAAGACGAATGAAAGCACGAAGGGTAAAACCTGATTATTGACGAGGGCAACGAAAACATTCTCCAATTCCTCCGACATAACGACGAAACCTTTGATGGCTCGTTGAAGGTTTTCGATCGAGCTGTGTATTCTCTTCAGCAACGTGTTGTACCTGTCGACTTCGTGAACGAGGACAGTAGTCATCGACGGAAGTCTTCCTTTCGAGTCTCTCTGCGGTAGAGAAATTCGGCGATTCCATCTGTTCGATGATCGATGAAATATTCTACTTACCACCAAATGTTTGGGATTACATTTAGCAGGATCTATCTTGACCTGAATTCGAGCTAGGATCGTATCCGCGATCTCGTACGCCATATCCGAGCTGGATTTTCCTTCTTCGGCTGCGGATTCCTTCGGTTGCACTTCCAAGATGATGTTTATAACGAATTGCGCCTCTTTCAGCTGTTGTCCATGGGTTAATTCGCACGATTAAATCGGTCGGTGATCAATAATCTTCTCTACACAACTATAATTTGAGCTTAGTATAAGGCACGTGGCGATTACTTGATAAATAATGTTCGCGTTTTCGTGCATCTGGAAGATTTCCGGGTCGTCGATTATGGAGAAGTTGTCCACGAAATCTCTATACTGCTGCAGAGTTTCGAAGTTTGGACAATAGTATTTCCCGGAGTGCGAATAAACGTAATCTATAACCGGGTACGTCGATGGAGTCTAGAGAGCGAAGTAATACATCTAACGATATAACTTTCTTTCAATTTTACCGTCTTTCAGGGTTTTAGGAGAGAAGAATATGTCGAGGATGGTTTTCATACACCTGAGGTCCCAACCGTCCGTAACTCTGCCGCCGTAAGTGATCTCGCCTGTGGTGTATATCAACGCGTTCCAAGGTATATGATCGTGGACGCAAAACAGTTTCAGGTTCAGCAAGCAACACTCCCTGTCGCTGTCGTTGAATTCGTAAAGAATATTCCAGCCTAGAGGCCCGAACTTTTTCCTTTCTTGAATAATCGCGTGGAAGAAACAAACTCCGAATATAAGTTTCCGCCATTTCTCCTTCAAATCTGAAAGAACAGCGTGTCCCGTTAAACGTTTCATTAGTTTTCCGTTGTTTTTTCTACTTACGATGAGACTCAAAGAACTCCTCGTCGAAATCGTGAAGGGCCCTTTTTATGTTAGCCTTAAGACCCTTCGGTGGTTCGTTGGTCACCTTCACCGAGTTCTGAAGAACGGAAACCGGGAAAGCGACGCTCGGCATTGAGCTCAGGAACAGTCTGAAATCGCTGTGGATCCGTCCTTCTTGTTCCTCGGCAATTTCCAGGATGATTTGCTCCATGCTGATCATCCAGGAGGTAGCTAAATGACAGTTTTGCAGAAACACCCATCTGCCTTCGACGGTGCCTTTTCGTATGTGCCCTTCGGCCACGGGTCCTTGACCCTGTCCCAGAGAGATCGAGTTGTATCTATCGGAGAAATTCATCTCGGCCGCGAATCTTTGGAAACCGCTGAAAGGATCCGATCCGGTGGTCAGGATGAACACCAGCGGAATCTTGTTCGACGTGCTAGCGAATCTGGAATAACAGAAATGGAAAACTGAATCGATCGGAGGACTATTTTGTTCTTTTTTTTGACAAAATTATTTTAGGGTTTATACGTACAGGAGCGGCAGCGAGGCCATGGGAGATTCCACGAATTTCTGACCGAGATTCTTCGCCACGAACGCCGTGATCGCGAAGATCAAACGCTCTTCCTTCAGAGCTTTCAGTAGCATTAACTTTTCGATGTCGGACAGTAGATTGTCCCAATCTTTCGTCGCGTTATTTCTATTCGACGGGATAACGTTGATCACCTGAAAACGACGCGCAGAGTTATTATACAGTTTGCTTGATCACGATTCAAACTTACTTCTTCAAAGTTTCCGATAGTTAAGAGGATTCTCTTGAAGACATCGTTCATGATATCTCTGAAGTTCGCGAACGTAATGGATAGATAGTTGATCGAGACCCACATTTGAGTGCTTAAGGTCGGGATATCCGGTTTGTCTTCCAGCTTCGAGAACATTGCTCAATCAAATTATTATACAATGGATTTCACTGCTCTTTTCGTAAGTATAAACAGAAACAAAATGATAGCACAAAGACCACTTAAAGACGTCTGTTCTAATTATTTAAGTATTGGTTTAACAAACAAATTGCATTGAAGAATGAAGTGCAATTGCACCTGACGGGTGCATCGGAGCATCCAAATAAAAACTAAAAGTCATAGGAAGTTAGGACGTATTATGACATATGATTTTTTACTTAAAAAAGAGCAGTAACTTATCCCAGTTCCTGGAATCACCCTTACAACACGTTGGAACGTGTCGCTGTTGTAGAATGACATGATCTTGTTCGAATATCACTTGTTCTATGATTATGACTCACTGAGCTGACTCGAGTAGCACCGCGCAACATAAAATTCCACTGCGACTGGCTGATCGTGTTGTCGTTCGTGAATATCGCGATATTCAGCATAAAACTGTAGATCAATTTGTGCTTCTCGAACAGACCCCGCGAAACGTTTGTGTAAATGGCCAGCGTGATCTCGACGAGCAGCGTCTGCAATCGCCGAGATAGATTCTCATCCTTTTCGGTCGAGTCGATCACTAAATTAAATATCTAAAGATGAACGATAAAAGGTTTATGATCGTCGAAGTACAAATTGATCGGTGAATTTCGTCTGAGTTTACCTGATTGAAATATTTAAGGGAGAATTGATACATGGGATCGATATTCGCAAGATTGGCCACGACGAAGTAGAGAACAGATCCGCGATTCGCTACCGATCGATATTTCTCACGCGCTTCGGAGATCTTCTCTTCGGTGGCTTCGCTCTCGATCAGTCTCGTCGCGATGATCGCCGACGTTTCCTTGCTGTCGTTCAGGGTTTCGATCAGGTCCTCGTTGTCCAGGATATCGTCACCGGCACTGTACAACAGCGTCAGTATTCTGTCTTCGATACTCTGCAGTTGACCTTTGTCAGCGTTGATCTTCATTATCAGATCGTTCCTCATCGACTCGAGATCCGGCCTTTCGAGGCGTACCACATCTCTATACGGTGAAAGGCGAAATTTCGTTTAGATTGAAACATTCTGAACAAAAGCATTGAGTAAATTTTAAATTAATGTTTTCGGCCCTACAGTTTCGATCAATTTTTAATCAAATAGCTATTTCGCAAATATGCCTAACGTTTCGGTTCTACTTTGAACCTTTATCAAAGGTGAATTGACGCAATTTACTTTTTAACTTAATTACGTCAATTTAACGTTAATTCCGTCAATTTACCTTTAATAAAGGTTCAAACTAGAACCGAAACGTTAGACATATTTGCAAAATAGCTATTTGATTAAAAATTCATCGATACTGTAGCGCTGATAACATTAATTTAAAATTTATTAAATATTTGCGATCGATATAATTGATTAAAAAGTTGAGTTATGGTATTAAGGGAAGCAAAGAATTACGCCAGTAGTTGTTCCTCGAGACCTCCCATGGTCACGGTGAAGTTCACTATAGTCACTTTGATACAGACTTCGGGCAAGTAATGGGGATTCGCGATTTTCGTCGTGATGTACAGTCGAAAGTTCTCGTCGTAGTCGACATCGGAATCGCCGAATCGTATCAATTTCCTACCGGCCTGAACAGAAGCAAAGAATATAATATCAATCGAGATCCAATAGTAATTTCAATACCAACCAGCATGAAGATCTGCTTGAGCAACACCGGTTCCAAACTAGGATCCAACACCTCTCCTACTTCTTGGAGCAGCACGGGTGTTCCCAATCGAATGGATGTTTCGAGTATCCTCGTAAAATTCATGTCCGTCAATTTGCATATCTTTAGATTGTTCAACTGCTCCATGTTTCGTATCCACCTGTTCGCCTACACGTACGCGTATTAGTTATTATACACGAAAGATTAATCTAGGTCGCCTTTAAAATTCCTATTCTTTGCCTATGGACAACTTAGGCAAATGCCCGGAGCCCCGAACACAAACCAAGATCCAAATTCTACGCTTGTCCCCGAAATTCTACTTTGCCCAAGGCCCTAACCAGTTGTAACGCGCTACTGCGCACCCTTGCAATCCTGGAAACGAGAGTCTACCCCCTTAAATGAAGAACAAACGAGTTCAGTTTCTTTGGAAGTAAATACGACAGCACCTGTTCTTGAGGATCGATCATCAGAGGCCAACGATTCGACTGCGTAACGAAGATTCCGTTCTCGGTGCTAACTTTGTCTCTTGGCAAGCCGTGCGTGTTCCAAACACGGATCTGGTAAGGATCAGCCAATACCGTGATAAGGCTGTAGTTCTCGGTGGTCTTTATGCCATAGCTTTTACAGCTGTTCAACCACAATTGCATCAACTCTTCCCTGTACTCGTTGGCGAAGGCGCCAAGATAGGCGAGTGCTCCAGCAGCAACTAACGTGTCACCCGTTAAATTAATCATTTGCTTGTCGAACCCCTAACAGTCCGCACGAAGTAGTAATTGATTAGTTTAGTGAACGTCTCGTGCATTGAACAATTTCACCTTCGTCATTTGTTCCCATCGTATCCGTTCGTCCACCAAAGCGGACGTCAATCGACCCGATCGGTTCAACCTGGCTTCCGCGATCATCATCTCCGCTTCTAGTACGTTCAAATTCTTCACGGCCGAGTCGTATTGAAGCTGCAACTCCAAGATCTTGTTCTCTAATTCGGCGAGTTGCGCCTGCTTCGTGGCCAGGACTCGTTCGATCGTGGCCAACTCTTGTTCCGCTTGCTGCAATCTGTGCCGACCCAATCAATTTCCCAATGATCTCGATTTTCGAATCGAGTTCCCTTGAACGCAGCGGTTTCCAAGGGGAGGCTCCAAAATTATTTGATAAAAAATTAATTTGTAGTAAAGTCTGTATTATTATATTTGGACTGCGGATCTTCATGCGTTTACAGCTTTGAAAAATTAAAGAGATGCTGAGTTTAGTACGATTTCTATTCGTTTTGGGTCTGCAAATGCTATTGCCAATGAAAACAGGATTTCACTTGGTCCGACTTTCTTAAGACTCGTCTGGAAAAATTGAAAATTGCCTAAACATCTGGAAAAAACGTCTGATTCTATCCATTAAAAAAGTAAAAGGTAAAAATTGTTCTTTCAGGGAGGCGTGGTTGCATAGAAAGGTTGGAAACCGCTGCTCTAACGATAAGTAACTCGCCTCTGCCGTTTCGGCTCGACGACCCTGTAAATCTTTGCATAGCCGTCCATCGCTCTCACCCAGATGCACATCGATTTGCACGCTTTGCTCTGCTTGGCAACCAGATCCGGCCGGAACTCTGGATGGTTTATATATTCTTGCAGTTTGCTCAGAAGCTTGTCGCTTATCTCGTCCTTGGGGTACGCCATTAAACGGTCGAGGAAATGTATGTCGCCGAGAACCAGCTTGGCCGATGGCCAATCCGTCCTAGAGATGGGACAGACGATTTCGTTGGTAATTTCGTTGGTGGCAGAGATTTCGATGTGTAGTATAGATTCGTGGATTGACGGGATCGAACAGACTTCTCGCCTAGCAGCAGATTAACAGCCTCCATCACGAAGCGGACCAAATGGGGCGGCTTATTGAACACGCGGATCTCGTTGATGTCGTTCTTGTTCAAAGCCTCCAATGCTTTCTGGGCCTCCATCAGAGCAGGTATCGCGGCTTCCAAGTCCTGTCTGGCGTCAGCTTCTAGAACCGCTGTCTCGTCGGCTTTCAACTGTCGATATACAAACTTGAATTAATATCGAAGTAAACACGGGACGAAACGGGGTTAAATCGTTCAGCCAGTTTGGTTCGGCCACTGGTTGATCGCGTCGCGTCTTCTCTCTCGCACCTTTGCCGTAGCTTCCTCGGCGCTGACCACGTATTTGGCTTTGTCGCACTCGGTCTGCTGCTTCGCGATCATTTTCACCAGCTTTGTTACCTCGTCCGTGCTCACCTTCAGCTTCGGAGCGAGAACGACTAAATGTTCTTTCATGACAGCAACCATCTCGTTGGTCTCGAGGAGTTTCTGTTCAAACGACCGTAAGGAACGCGTTATTCTTTTTTTTCTTTTTCGTTTGACCTTTTGCACTCGAGCAGTGACTCGGACACGCGCCATTAACAGTTCTTATTACTATTATTAAACGTATTCAATATTTTCATGAAATACTAAAAGTATTGTATTACATAGAATCATATAAAATATTTCAGGTCGGAAGAAAAATTCGAATGAGAACAGCTGCGAGTGCAAAGGGTTAATAGGCCACTGACGTTCAGCCCGTTCGCAATCTTGTTCTTTAAAATCTCGATCTCCTTCCTCTTCTTCTCCAAAGTGATTTGAAACAATTTCAACAGCTCCAAGTAGCTGCTGGGCGTGGTGTAATACCTGCGGCGCATTTCCACGAAGAATCGGACGGTCGCATATTCGACGGTCTGCAATTGTATCAAACCGTGTATGTTTGATAAAATGGATATGTGTTCGCGAAGGGATAGATATACCTTGTGGATCAACACGCATATGGAACCAAGACCGGCGAGCAAGTTCGGATCGTCCGGTACAATCGTGGACAATGTGCTTTCTGCTACCGAGAGGAGAGCATCGTTCGGCCATTTGGTAAACCAATCGATCGTACAGCAGTTCACCAACGACGGAAACATGCGACAACGGTGTCTGACGAAGGCGAGTCGCGAAAGTGTTCGATTATTATCGCGTTCGATCAAAGGCAAACGCGATAACAATTACCGAAACGCGTCGCCTATAGGGCTCATGCAGATCATCAGATGAAGTTGATTTCGAACTCTGCCGATGAAAAACTGGTAGATAGCGTCTCTGTTCGTCTCGCTGATCCCTGCTTCTTTTGCAGCCGGTCTGGTAGCGATGATGGCTTTCTCCAGTTCATCCGCGTCGTACAAGTTTGGCACTTCGCCTTAACAATATTATCTTTTATGCGGTGACACGATTCGACATAACATTGCCAGGTTCTACGCCTAGGCACTTACGTACCTGTGTTTAAGGTATTGTTAATGTCCTCCAAGAAGTCCTCGAGCACGATTTGAGTATCCGTGAATAAAAAGGTTGTGTGCTTCGCGAGAGCGCCCGGCTCGAAGTAAAACCGTCGTAGGTCCTCGTGCCAGCTGCTTTTGTCGTACGTTCGGGTCACTTCGATCTGATAGCACCTGGAAATACTCGTCGATATTGAGAGATCATTCATGCCGCTGAACTTGGAAAGAAATTCTAGGATTTCAGGTAGATACGAACTTGTAACCGTTTAAGTGAGACGCGAGTTTCGTCAGACTTTGCTTTCCCATTCCTCCGACACCGACGAGAAGTCCGTTTCCCCTTTCGGACCGGAGGATTCGCGCCAGTCTGCAGACGTGCTCGATGGCGTCCATGAAGAAGATTATACCCATGTCCTTACCGACGGAGAAACGATAATCTTCCAAGTAGTCCTGAAATCATGAAAAATTGTTAACGCAAACTATTCGTACAGTAAGTACTCGCAGATTACTCCGCTATGTAAATATGTTTCGCTCTCTCTCTATAGGAATTAGGAAGTAGGATAAGTTTAGATATAAGTAATATATAAGTTTAGAAATAAGAAGAAGGGAGGTGTGGAGAAGTATTTGTAACCCAGAGGGGATCGAAATAAAGAGAATATATATATATTAAAATAGGACTCTATATCCTACGCGTTTCACTACTGAAAAATCCAAAATGATTGCAAGTTGCAATCCTAAAAACGAGTCTACGCTAACTCTACTTTTAACCGCGTAAATTAGGACTAACTGTATTTGTTTGTTCGAGAATTTGTCAGAGATTCGCGTTGGATACCTCCAAGGTTCTTTTGACTTTCGACATATCCGCGAGTTCTTCGTAGATTCTTTGTTCCCTGGCTGCTCCGAACGCCATAAAGTCGCCGAACAACAATACCGGTGGTTTTTCGATGATTTTCTCGTCCGGGAGACGTAGCACCTCGGTAGCAAACGAGCTGGCGCAGATGCTGTTCAGGAGCTTGTAAAAGTAACTCTTGTCCTCCACGTTTATTAGCCGATCGTGGAACACTCGAAGACATTCGTGGTAGAAAAGCCTGAGAAGAGTGAAATTTCTCGAAAAGTTCTTCGAATACAAAAGCACAACGAATGTACCTGTACATCTCTTGAGGTTGCTTTATAACCGTGGCGCGAACTTGCATTATCCCCTGAATGCATTTCGACAAATCACGTAAATTGAAGATGTAGTGGCTCTTCTCCGGTGTGGGCAGAAGATCCTCGGCGATCCTCCGATACACGTCCACCGCCGCGTTTACTATCTTGTCTCCGACCAGCTTCACCGACTCGACGAAATCGGTCAAGAAACCGCGCATTATCGCTCTAAAACAAAATCGTTCGACGTCTCGTCGCTCGGAGATATGGTTTTTCATTGTCGCTTACTTGAAAATTCCTTTCAAGGTCCACTCGGAGGGCGATGGAATCAGCAAGATCGCAAAGTGCCTGACGAATCTCGGAGTTAGCGGATTCCTGCCACCTCCGGGAGGAGCGCACGCTACGGTCAAGACAACGTCCTCCACGTCTTTCCAGAACAATTTGTCTCGGTCGTACATCCCCTTGAAATCTAGCAGCTGCCTGCGCGAATCGGTGAACACGCGTCTACTTAGTACTTATACTGCTATCATATTTTCTATTCTACAAACAACTCGATCGGACTTAACCCTTTGCACAAGTAAAGTTAATAGCAGGTATGTATTAATATTTTCTTCATTTTCAATCCATCTATATTACAAACTAGAACCGAAACGTCAGACACTATTGCAAAAGTGTATAGTATATAAGTATAGCAAAAATTAGATTAAAAATTGATCGTGGCCTTTGCACTCGGAGCTACTTTAACTCGAAAATTAAACATTTTTTCCGACCTAGAATAATCCCATTCTATATGAATCTTTTTCTTTGTACGAATACAACATTGATATACTTTATACAATACTTAAACGTTTAGTAATTGATTAGATACCAAGATATGGCGACTCCGAGTCACCACTCGAGTGCCAAGGGTTAATTGTGAGATGGAATTTCCTACCGCAGAAGTTCGATAGGCGGTTGGGACCCGTAGGTGTCCAGTTTAGGCATGTTCACGTCGTCGACGAATACGCAGACTCGTTTCCCAATCGGAGCTCCTAGAACGGTCCTCTTCCTCTTCTCCAACTTCAATTCCAGAATTTCCTGGGTCCTGCCGCTGGTGGTCTGAGCCGAGAAAGCCAAAGTGATCGGCACCCAGAGTTGCGTATCCTCCAAGTTGTTCAGCACGATCTTTGTTATCAACGATTTTCCAACTCCTGTGAACGATACCGAATGATAGTAATTCCTAGGAGACGAGTAGGTTTACGATTCGAAATCAATATTGCTGACCAGTGTCTCCGGTGAAAAACACCGGTTTGTTGATCTCCACCATTTTCTGCATCATGTAACCGAATCGCACGGTGTCTATCGTTGGGACGAGTATGTCGAAGAAGGGAGTTTCGCTGTCGTATAAGAATTCTGGCACGATATCCGCCCACAGATCGAACCGGTGACCAGAAACGTTCACGAACAGATCCCACAGGTCGATCGATGCTAGCCTAGAAACAGAAAGGTCAGTTAGGAACGGAAAAAACATGAAACACGTCGAGTAGAGGATTGGACCTCTTCAGACCAGGGCTTGAAAACAATAATGATATCGGTTTCGGTCCTTCAAACAGTTATGAAGGACCGATACCCTAATTAATTGTTATGAAGGACCGAAATTTTGGTTGATATCGGTCCCTCATAACTGTTTTAATCAATCCCGAAACGCAACAGTTTCAACCAATTATTCTCAGGCTTGTTTCAAGCCCTGGTTCGAAGAGACTAATGTAAAACAGGTCTGAACGGGCTCTCACATCGCGTCCTCGTTGTCCTCGAACTGCCTTCTCACAAAGGCTTCAAAGTTAACCCGAGAGGCATCCTCGACGTTCCCACCGACTGCCCAAAGGTAGGCGAACAGGAAGATCTGAGTTATAAACGTTCTGATCCGTCCCTTGTCCAAAGTTCTTTCGATGGCGCCCGGCTCGCTCAGCAGACTCTCTATGATCGCGCAAGCCATATTCGCCTTGCCGATGTCAACCTGCCGCAAAACTCGAACGATGAACGCTCTGACAAACAGTAGCACGTTATAATTAGTTGGGGCCTTGGGCAAAGTAGAATTTCGGGGGCCCGAGGAAAAGCGTAGAATTTGAATCTTAATTTGTGTTCGGGGCCCCGGGCATCTGCCCAAGTTTCCCATAGGGTAACGCGCCACTGCTGACAAAACAAATCATTCTGTACCGTGTCTATTCAGAACGGTGTCTACCTGATTAATCGGAAACTCGCAACTCGTTTTGCAGAAGACCAAGCCTGCTTCGAAGTACCTTTCGAAGAGGTCAACGATAAGGTTTCGGTGTTCGTCTCTAGCGTAAGCTTCCGGAAGAGTTGTCACCCAGGTTCTGACGTACGGCAGCCACTTCAATTCCGCGGGATCCACGTACACCATACCTTGAAGAGATGCGAGAAGTATCATCGATTGAATATACGTTCCAACAAAAATGTCCTGTAAACAGGAGCCAAATTCCTGTGACCGTAAAAAGTTGAGAGATCAAAGAAAATACGGACAAGTTCGTTAGCTTAGAAATACCTGTTGCAATACTGAAAAAAGCGTTTGTAAAAATTAGTTTAAAAGAACGCTATTTAATTTTTAAGGAGTTATATACATGGAGGGCTAAATTATTCAAACTTCACTAGATCAATTATATGTGAAGGAAGATGACTCTCGTACCGCATCGACTGACGGTAGCCGGTGATGCTTGTGCAAGATCCATCACCTCGAACAGCATGCGCATGTACGGTGTGAATTTGATTCTTTCAGAGTTGGCTAGACAAAGCATCTTGTTGTCGTCCAAGACGGTGTTCATGTTCTCGATCCATATGGCATCGACGGGTCCGTCGCAGACTATCCATTGATGATCATCCGAGACAAACTAAGCATTCGTTCCGTGTAGCATTTTAGTTTATACTCTGTTCAAATACTTGGAAATTCTTATTCGTGATTTCCAGGCTGTTACCAACCGCACACGCGTGGCGTACAGTAAATCCTATGAGTCCATCGTGCCACTCGTTGGTCATCGTGTCTACTTGCCCGTAAAGCTCGCCGATAGTGATCGCTTTCGGATTAATCGTGTACGTGTGAACCGGTAGGTAAACAGGGCCAGGCACGCGCATCTTGTGAAGTTGATTGTACGTGTTGGCAAGAGTCTGGAAACGAGAGGAAAATGTTTCAGACGTTAAATCGATCTTAAAGACGTATTTTTGAGAAGTAAAACACATTCAGACGTACAATAGACGTAAGAAAGGTGTCTTTCGATATGGAAAACTTACTCGAAGAACTGTGGTCTTTCCGGACCCGGTTGGCCCGACCAGCATCACGCCATGTCTCACCTGCAAGCACTCGTGCAGCTGAATGGCCTTCTTCAAGGTGCATTGCTCTGGTTGTAGATTGGCTTCTTCTAGTACCTGTGAGAATCGTACATCGGCGATTCAAAAATATCGTTCGCATGATTCGCGTCCAATTACCGCGATCATTGTTTCCTGTAAAACGCCGTAGTCCTCTTCGGGTATCACGATGCCTGGGAACAAGTCTCCAACGATGCCTTCGAACAGTTCAGCGTCGTCTCGCAAGAATTTCGGTATGTTGCTCTCGCGTAGAGCTCGGATCAGAACAACGTCTTCCGGTTTATCGGGATTGTTTCGTTTCAGACTGCCCGCCATCACCAACACGCTCTTCACCGCCCTTGAACGTCCAACGAAACGAACGATCAAGTGTCCGTTGATAACAGATGTTGTAAGGACGATGCTAGAAACCTCATTCCAAAATCGTAATGGTCTTGTTGAGAAAGTTGCTCGCTGCTCAAGGTGTACATCAAAGTCATCTTCTGTGACAGCGGTTTCGACGACTCGAATCCTTCCGAATACAATGTGACTTCTGCTATCAATTCTGCAAATAGAAGAATAGAGAAACGACGTTCGAGATCGATTCGAAAGAATCTCGAATAGCGCACTGTAATCGGGAACCATCATGGCGAACGGCCGGAACAGGGCCTTCAAGTTGTCCGGAAGTTCAGTGCGACCCGCGTAACCGGGGTTCATCGTGACGAACGTTGCGCAGGACATCACGAGCTTCATCATTCGACCCTCGAACATGAATCTGAGAAATACGGTGGAAGGATTAAATTGCAGTGGTTCGAATCGATTAGACTAGATCGTTAGATGCTAGTAACGCACTCCTTCGCTCTGATGATCTTCGCGTTCCTGATCGTGATCAATTGCTGAGCTATCACGGACAGCACCTCGATGTCTATTCTGTTAAATTCGTCGAAGCAACACCAGGCCCCGGAAGTCGCCAATCCAGAGAAAAATCTACCCATCATCTGTACATAAATTGGTGTATATCCTCTAGACTGAGTAAGCAAATCGTCAAAAATTGCCATCCTCTCCTTCGTGGTTAACCTACTCTGTAATCGAGACCTTCCGAGCAGTTGAAGACGACACACTGGACGGCAACAGCCTTGGCTAGATCCTTTGTGGTCTCAGTTTTCCCGGTTCCAGCTGGGCCGGCAGGAGCACCGCCTGTTAAACGTACACGATATACAGTTACGACTTACAACAAATAAATACTAGGGCTGGTACTTTCCTGAAGCTTCGAAACCCCGTTTTTTTTTTAATCCTTTAATACTATAGGAAAAATTATCATCACTAGACTGCGGATCTTCATGCGATTATGGCTTTCGAAAATGTTCAAAAACTGCTAGGATATAAAACAGGACAGAATTTAATACTATTTCAATGTAACTGTTTCCATGATCTCGATCGACAACTTGTTAATAAAATATATTTGTGTTTTCAGCGCACTGGTTCGATCAAATGCTACTACTTAAGCAATTGTGGTCTTTTGTACTTAAAACATTCTGAATTTTTTGGTATCAGGTTGAACATAATTTATACTAATTCAATAATTGTTACAGACGCAATTATACGAAAAATCTTTTTTCTTGAAAATGGTCTAAACGGTTGACCGAAACGTTGAAAATTTTTGTGTTAATTTGCAAAATTGCTTAAGTAGTGGTATTTGATCGAACCAGTGCGCAGAAACACACAAATATATGTTATTTCAACGTATTTCAGATCTAAAAAGGTTACTACCGCGGAAAGTAAGATTCTATTTTATTCCGCTTTCTTAAAATTCCTCTAGAAAAATTGAAAATTTCCTAAACATCCGTAGTCTAACAATAAGCTCCGAAATTCGAAGCTTCTAAGGAAAATAACAGCCCTAATAAATACGCGCGACATTGATGTGTGTTTTGCAAATCGAATCGCTCGTCTCCTTCACCGAGATCCAACTGCAGGGCTCCCATGAGACACAAGTAGCATCGATCGGTGAGGGGCGTTATCACGAGTCTCTTCTGAGCGCCAAGGTATTCGTATCCGTAAAGGTATTCGGCGTTGCTCATACGTGCCAGGCAATTGTCGACTTCCGCATCCCAGTAATAGCGCAACGCTTTCGACCATTCGAAACTCGTGCTATAACAACGGAATTCCTAAGCAACGCTAAGCAATTGCTAAGCTAAATCTCATAATTCCAAAGGTCTCACCTGGACGACACGCTATTTTCGACCAAACTAGTCACGATATCTCGGGCGTGAACGTCCACCGTAATTAAATTAATTATAACGTCGCGAATCAGCTTTGGCAATTCTCCCCTGACCATCGCAGCTAAATCGCCCAGATCCTGGAAATCGTGAAGAAGCGGTCGTTCTACCGAGAACGCGAATCTTGTCGCATAAAGTCAGAGAGAATAAGGTACTACTGAACCGCGAAACACTGTAACTCGAACTTCTTCATCAACTCGATCGCGCGACCCTCGGATTCCAAGATTAAGTCTATCCTACGAGTCCAAAAGATCTGGGACACGGTGAGGACTATCTGGAACGGACAGAATCGGGATGCAGTGATGTTATAGACACGTACATATTGCGGAGGCATCTTCGAATCGATTTATTAGGTGAAAATAAACGATAAATAAACGAGTGTACCATCTTAAGTCCGGGGTAACGCGTTTAACCTGAGACGGATGCATCGACAGGAATTGATGTCGTCCTTTCGCCTCGTAATCCTTAATTCCCTGCTTCATCCGTTTTCTCAAGGTCGTAAACATAGCTTCTTCCACTCTACCCAGCCAATCCTCGACGTTGCCCCTGGCTTTGAGACCTTGCCCGAGAGGAACTCTTTCGCCTTCCGGTGAAAGCATCGCTACGATGTCAGTGGTCAAGATCTGCTCGTCGCCGGTTTCGCTTTCCTTCGTCGCGAATTCCAATCGGTGTATCGCGTCGAAACATTTCTGCAAGTGTCTTTGCACGGCGTGCGGATTCTTTGTCTATGTTGGAGCGATCGAATTGAGTTGTTCAACTGAGTGAACGTTGAGCAGCACGGCGTTTTATTCTCGCATGTTTCGCGTATCGATCAGGTCTCTCGTACCTGAGCCAAAATCTCCAGCAGTTCGTCGTTCGATAGGAAAAAGAACCGCGGGAATGCTACACGTTTCGTCTCGAGGTACGCCAACAAACACTTCATCACTTCGTCCAATCGTCTATTGTTCTCCTCCAGTTGTTCCAGCAAGCCTGGTTGGGTGCAACAATCCATTGCCAAAGGCATCTACAAGTAAAACCTGGTAATAATAATAAAACGACGATGAAGAGGATGAAAAGTACCTTGAACGTTCGTCTCATGAGATCTTTCCAGAACTTGTCGACCTCGATGAACAATTTCGCTTCTATCGGGAGCTGCCTTTGAATGTCGGGCGCGGAGAAGATTGCTTCGAGATACATCCACTGTTGCTGCAAATACTGCCACGCTTCCTGTCCATACATGTAACATATAACGTTACGTAAATTTTCAAGATTTGCAGCCGTATGTCCAGTAAATTGTTTTTTAAAAATGTGGTCGCATTACTTCTCGGACAAACGATCGTACCAGAGTAACGACGAAGAGATCGAGCTTCTGGACCCACTCGTCGACCAGAGGTTGGATGGGTCCTACGCGACGGGACGCTTTGATGGTCTGAAGGTTGATGCTGCTCTCGTTCATCGCGGTTTCAACCTCTTCCATGCTACCTAAAATATATACGTCCTTGTCTTCTTTGTGAGGCACCACCACGAATTGCAGCTCCTGCCACATATCCACGACCTTGTTCAGCATGTTCTCCAGATTGGCCTCGGAGCTCGCGATAGCAGCCACCTCCATCAGTTCGTTGGGTTTCTGGAACGCTCCGAGATCTTCCATCAACGTCCAAGTCTTCTTCTCATCGGGCTTGAAAGTGTAGTTCAACGCGGCTTCTATTTTCTCCCAGTGTCTGTCCCGAAGATCAGGATTTCTCAGGTATCCAAGGATCGGTAGTTTGTTCCTGAGCGTCTCGACGGTGTCTTTCAGCCCGGGAACGATGTTGTTCGCCGGCAAACCTCTCTCCAATTGAATCAGATTCTTCATCGTGCGCATCGTGAACGACGTGATCTCTTCGACGTCCAATGTATCGAATTCAGCCGTGTACCACTGGTACACCGCTTGTTCCCATTCGATCAGGGTCTCCCACAGCAAGGTGCGAAGTCTCAATTCGTTCGTCACTTGATCCAGCACGTCGAATCTCGTCTGTTCGAGCTGTAACGTATAGTACATATATTATGCATCTACACCGAACTTCTCCCTTAAACTTAAAAGTATACAATTGTAAACTTGTTGCTCCAATAAACGTGTATCTTTTAAACCGGCGTAAATTAACTAATTTAGTTGCACGAATTACCCCGTTTTCCTACGATGAATGAAGCAGATCCTACCCCTATTTCCAACCCCAACAATGGACGTAAGAAGGTAGAAAAAGTGTGAATCTCGCATGTGAAAAAGATTGATGCATGGTATGTAAACAGTTGCCAAGCCCTGTTTTAAATGGTACCTTGAAAGCCCTTTGATGAGCATGATACTCCTCCGCGATCGCGGCACAGGTGGACAATCGGTTGCCAAGATCCTTCAAGGTATTTAGACAGGCCTGATCGTCACTTTCATAGTCCAACAGCCATGGTTGCTGTAAACACGGAAGTGAACGTCTCAGCAGAAGCAACGACCAGTCATTTTGGCAACCTCACCGTTAATTCGTCGTGAATCTCCGATATCGTTTCATTCAACGCTGTGATGTCTTTCTGAAGCTGAGAGTTGAACTTGTTGATCAACTTCGGCCGTTCTTCCAGCACGTTCTCCATCACCAAACGTAAACTGGTGAAGTGCGTGCCGATGCCCTGAACGTCAACCCACAATCAGTGAGGAAGAATCAGTAGGGGAAGCACTATGTTTATAAAGTACGAGCGCGCGATCGTTACCAAATAATTAGCCATGTCCACCGAGGGTATAGGGAATCCGAATTCTTCCATCAAGTCGTACAGCTCTTTCACGTAATCCAGCTGCGCCTCCATTTCGTCGACGGTCTCTCGAGCCTTATCGACGAATTTAATGTACGCGACGTATTCCTCCGTCGTGACCGGGTCGGACTCGAGGTATTTGATGGAATCGATGGCTTTCGTTAGCAACGAATCGACTCTGGTTTTCCCTATACTAATGGAGCAGAAGAAAAGAGACGGATACGAAAGTTATAGAAATTTTTGTAGAACGAGACGGGTCGTAGAGAAATAAAGAAATCCTACCCAGGCATAACGGCTTCGAGGACGCCGATCTTCCCTCTGGGAGCGATTTCCGCTGCGACCTTAAATCGCTCGAGCTGAATGAGAAAAATGCCCAGTTGCTGATACTCGATAACTTTACCGATTAGCTCCACCTCCCTCCTGTACCGGATGCTCCAATCTCGGAATAATTTGCAGTCTCGATTGTCGCGGATAATATTCTCGTCGAACAGCATGTCCTCGAGATAGAATTGACGGATCTCGTCGAAGCGGCGACAATAACGTTTCACGATGCCGATGCTATGTTCCCAAATCTCGCTCAGCTGGTCCTTTAGCGCGCGCGTGATCGGATCTTGCGCCAGGACGTCATGCATATCCGGTGGAAGACCGGAAATACGATCCTCTACTTTGCGATTGATCATTGGCCTCGAATTAATCAGAATCGCAGAAATGAACATCAAATTCTACAGTCTTATAGTCGATACAAGACGAGACGAAGCGATACCTGGTGAACGAGTTGAAGAACGGATCGGAAAGGAGAGGTTTCACGGCTAATATGTTTTCCTCCCACATGATTTGGATCGTTTGCATCACGAAGCGGAAGATCTCTTCCGACGGATCCATTACGATATCCGAGGACGGCAGAATTAGCAAATCCACCACGAAGTATGGCAACTAAAAGGAATCAGGCTTATCGGCACAGAGTATTGATTACAGATGTACCGGGTTCGTTGGCGTAGGTTATCAAGATCAGGAAATTTCAATAACGTTAACCTGAATGCGGTTTGTCGCAGACCGAGATTTCTTTAGCGGGTGTTCGATCTCGTCGTTATCGATCGCTTCATCGTTCGGTAAACAATCCATATGCGCCTTCAGAACTTCTATAAACTCCACGTAGGTGTTTATCAGGAGAACGTGCATCATGTTCGTTTGCATGTAATCGATCAGATGAACGAAGCTAAACATATTCATTTTTTTTCATTCAAGTCGATCCGAAACCGTTTTTCGTAGGATTCCGAGGAGAAATCGATAGCGTACCAAGAGAGTCTGTAACATTTGTTCCTCTTCCTTGCTTGCTCGATGTAGCTCATCTTCAGAATACCGTCTTTCGGCATTTTGAACTTGACAGCGCCGAATTCGCCTGCAGAAAGCGAGATCTTTGTCAGAGTCTTTCGAGAAACAACATGGCAAATAATTACCCAATTTCCCGAAAGCGGTTTGTTCTATCGTTATGTTAGAATCGTCTGGAGTGTAGCCTGCTCGCAGCAACGCGCCGAGACACGCATTGTTAACGATATCTTTCGCCAATATTCGAAACTCGTCCAGCTTGCTCCTGATACGTTCCAATTTGGCGAACTACGGACACAGTGTGAGATAAGAGAACATTGCTCGGATAGTAAGCCGGTGTGTACACTCCCGTCCATAAATCACCGGACACTTATTCCAATTTGGATGCAAACGATTTTTTAATTGGAAATGGTACTTACTAATTTTCTCGAATGTAGAAAACATGTAAATCAAGTCTGACCAAAATATCCTATATTTTCTAAATTTTAATTCTTATATTAATTGGATAATTGTTCTTCAATTTGGCTTCTAGACGATCTCTTTTTTCTAAAATTTATTCATATGCATATATTGAATTTCTCATTGAACTATTATCGTATAATAGCTAGGTCTCTAATCAAAATAAAGGAATAGAATCAAGCTAGAAGCTTGTATTCTTTAATTACCATTTTGTTGAAGATAAGTGACTGTCCAGTGATTCATGGTGTATCTGCTTATGGTAGTAAGTAAGTAAAGACCTGTTTTTCCACGAAATAAAAGAGCAACAGCTTCTCGGTGACGGTGCTGTCGAAGAAGGTCGAGTCGAGGAATACCGAGCACATCGACTTGATTTCGAGCAGAGCCTTGCTGAGAATCGGATCCGATATAAAAAGATTTTCCTCCAAATAACTTCTCGCATCCAGGAACTTTCTGCAGGAGACCGATTTCCTCCAGACGAAGAATGCCTTCCACTTCCGGAATACCACGAACGACCTTATCTATCATGACAGACCAGAAGCTACTCAAAACCCGGGAAGATCTTACAGGAAAGGATTGTTCGCAGATCTTTTACCTTGATTAGCTCCAAGTAAAAATGGTACTCCCTTTGCCATTGTTCGATCGGAGTGAAACTAACTTCGTCGGACGAGTATTGCGTTACTCCGCTTGCGCTAATCGTCATGTACGTTTTACCTACGTCCTTGTAATTCACGACCCTGTAAACGATCGCCTATCTTGAGATCCCGTTCGTAACGCGGACGTACAAATTCAAGGAAAAGTTATTCACTTGAGGGCGTAAGGGGTGAAATACTTCGAGGATCGTTCTACCGCGTAGATCATGTAAAAGAATCCGATTTTCGGATCGTCTCGCAGCTGCTCGATCAGCTCCAACTGATCGACCAACGGAGGCGCGTCGGGATCTCTTGTGATCTCTTCTTCGCCCACGAATTGCGCTCTTTCCCACGGCGGTGCGCTTTCTTTCCGTAAAAGAAAATTCCTTTTTAGTATGATTACTCCCAAGTTCACCTTTGTATACTCTGGTCTGCCCTACTCTACTTTATTTTACTGATCGGATAAAGAATACTTGAACGTCTAAAGCTGATAAATATATTCGAATATCTCCCATAGAAGTTTTGTTACTCGAGGGCCTCCGTGTTTGCTCGGAACGAATCTCGGCTGACTGCGATTCTTCTTCTCGCCCCGCGAGTGGAATGTACGGCTTGCAGATTTTTCGTCTAATCTCTTCTTGCTGATCGCCAAACCCGGTCTACGAAAGAAATAATCTTTAGAAGCTGTCCAGTGACGATTGTCACAACTTCTAGAAAAAAGTCCAACTTGTATTGTACAAGATTTATCGTCTTTTTATAAGAACGTGCGAATATCAACCCTTTGCAGGTGGAGCTATGTTTATCTCGAAAATGAAACGTTTCTTCCGATCTAGAATAATTCCATTCTATATGTTTTTTTTTTTCATTTTATGGACATTAACATTAATATTCAGCCCTCAACCTCACCAGTGGCTCCCGCAGCTCCGGCTTCTGATCGATCTTCTCGAGCATCTTCTTGTGCGGCACGAAAAACCGGATCTCACCTTTCCCTCTACGGTAGTTCGCAAACAACGAAAATACATCTATCAGTACGTAATTCTAATCGAGAAACACGAGAAAATTATAAGAATATCATAATTACTTATAATAGCTAGGAGGTTTTCGGCATAGTCTCAACGAAAAATCCTTCGCAACCGTTGATTTCAACACGCTGTGTTCGGAAATGTGATCGGAGCTCACAGTATCGCTCATTGGATCTGTGCCCTCTTCGAGTTCCATGATTCTCTGATTTTTATCCATTTTATATTGTTCGCCACGAGAAGACGCGTTAAGTTAATCGCTCTCGACTTCTCGCTGAACACTGGTCGTGTATCGATTAAACAAGCGAAACAAGTGAAATTTCATTTTCGTTTCGCGGCAGACTATTACTGTTCAAAATACTGAAGCTTACAGAATCGACTGTAACATCGAAACACTTCGATCTAAAGAAAAATGTTATCTCTTTCAATAAAAAAAAAAACAAAAGGGCAACGCTTGAAACGGTAGCATTCCGATACGATACGGAATTCTGTTCGCCTTTGAAGAATGGCATGGCAGCGCTTCTGGTCACGTGGACAGCGTTCACCTCCCATTAGAGCTTTCACACTGATATGTCTGTGTTCAGATCATTCACGACTTTTTCCTTTTTTAACCGACTTAGAAAAGGAGGAGGTTATCAATTCGACCTGTATGTGCCTTTTTTCGCTTTTTTCTATGTATGTTCACAGATTATGCTGAGATGGATGGACCAATCGGTACGAAACCTTTTGCATCTTGTAGAGTATGTTCCCGGGGTGGTCCCGTTATAAAAATTGTTGCATTTTTTCATTCCTAACGACTTTTGTTGTGTAATTGTAAGCTGGAACACTTCGCTTATATCTGTAGTTTTCAGACGGACCGCCGAATGTCACATACTTTCATTTCCGAGATATTTCCGTTTAGAATTTTTATCACTGCGGATCTTTATGCAAAATGAACATTCCCTGCGTCAATTTCAAGAAACCGGAGCCGAGGAACAAATTCATTCCTTCTTTCATAATCCTGATGGGCTGAAAATAATACATTGGTGTTTGCAAGTTCTCTTCACCTGTCAACTTGTTCAAATTCGACTTACCCATTTTACCACGTTTTTGTTATAAATCCAGAAAATCCACAGTCTATTGATCGCTAATGCTTTGATATAGGATAGGGTTAGGATATCAGTTAAATTGCATTATTTCATTCAGCCTTTCAAGTTCGTTTTCATGACTTTCTTTCTTGTACTCAATCGGTTTGAGATTCCGACATGCCGCGTTTTTCCTTGCAACCACAGACGCAACGCACACACATATATACATAGGTACGTTACTGACAATGAGAAGTCACGTGGCTTTGTTGTTTCCCTCGGAGTTTGAATCGACCGATCGACGATTCCATAAAACCTGATAGAACGAGCCCGCGTTTACCTTTTCACCCGAGAAGATAATCTACAGGTTGATTCGGTAATTGCAACCACGATTTATGAATCTACGAGCACTGACAACGAAAACTAAGAGCATTACGTAAACGCAAAATACAACAAAAGTGTGGACTGTACTTTAGAACAAAAATGTCGATCGAATCGGATAGAACCACGATATCGATGACGCGTCTCTTTTTCAATGATTTTCTAGCTATTCTCTAATTGATAGAAACAGTTATGCGTGTATTGATTAATTGGGTACATTTATACGGGATCAAATCTTTACTTGATTTCTGAAACGATCGCTTCGCTTGGTGCTTGGTGCGCACGCGGCGTGTATACACAGCGCGTAGGAATAATTTTCGCTACATGTGTACGGATATATACATATATTTTTCCTCGAATATATAGGTAGATATACAGTCTAATAAGTTTCGAATTTTAATCGGGGACAATAGAACGAGCTTGTTATTGCCGCACTGGGTCGAGCTGTTTGATTGGTAAACACGACCATCTATAGTCCGCGTAGTTACAGGTTATCATGGCGAACACCTTCAGTCGGACTACGGACCTAGGATGCGTCAAGAGCTGCGTGCGCGTGTTGCTACGGTGTTCCCGTTGTGATATGTTCCGATTCCAATACATGTTTATCAGTAACGCGGTGTTTCAAACGTAAATTCTCGTTCGAGTTTCCATCGGAGTGTAATATCTTACCGCAGAGAAGCCGACGTCTTGTTCGCCGTGTAACCTGGATCCACATCGAGGACCGAGTCAATTATCTGATACGCTACCGTCTCTGCCAACTAGCCTGTCGCACGAACACGCTACCATCCGTAAGTGTAATCCAATAGAATATTCTATTCGACGTTTACCGTTGATTTACTCGATTCTAAACACGAAGTTTCTGCTGAAAAATCTTCGCGACAGCCGACGCGTTTCACATGCTACGAAAAAACGAAGGAAAATTTGCACGTCGACCGTTTAACCCGCTAACCGAGCAAAATTGCTGGCACTTGATCCTGTCGCTGCGTATCGATTATACAGCGTACATTTGATCGAGCATTTCTCGTAACAAAGAATTGATCGCGAGTGCGTTGGATCGAACAATCGTTTGGACACGGCGTGTCCGGTGTTTTGATGTTTCAGAGATTCGGTTTATCGCGTTTAACTCTGTTTACAGCTGCGCGCATTTATCAAACGGAACGAAGTACATATGTACTGCATTTTAGGTATGTACCGCGCGCCGGACGAGTTTTACGACGTCTCTGCGACTCGCGTTGCATTCGTATCCAGTATGTACCGTCTTGAATCGTGTCGTTGACATCGACCACTTTCGCTCTACGAACAAATCAAGGACGTAACTACGCTTTCACGATCACCCGAAGTTAGGATTTTTTTTTGCAAAGAGTTAGCGATCTTTCGAGTCTCCCAGTAGAACCTGCTCTCACGTTTTGAATACGTAACACGGCAATCAGAACGTAATTACATCAATTACTCTTAACCGCGAGTTCGTTCGTTACTTTTTATCTGCAAATATTCCACTATCCGGGAATCGTCAGCTTATTTAAATATTCCGCCATGACATTTATAGGTTGTGTTCGAGATTCCGAGAATCGTCTCGTTCAAGTTCTCCGATCAGCTCCCCGAGTGAGAAACTATATTTGATAATTGTAAGTCTATAAGAAACTGAATTGTTGATACTGAATTTTATTTTATTTTGAGTAGATTCTATCGTTTTTATATCGAACATGCAGCGTCAAGTTTTATTTTGTTTAACTATTGATTAGACGTATTGCGAATACGTGAACGTGAAGATGCAGTGAGCGAAGACGATATTATTTTATAGTAATAATCGTGTTTCATCGTGTACCATCGGAAACACTATATATGATACTTGTTACACGTCAATTATGGAATTCGCTGCGCCGCCAGCATCGAGCGAAATTAAGAACTATATGTATATATGCACTTATTGTACACGCATACTAGGAATGCAGGCTTGGCTTTGAAATGGCGCGTAATCTTATTCACGATTGCATAAAAATACATTTCTAAAAGTTTCCGTATTTTCACGTATCTAAACTCTGAATTTCCTGTATGTATACATGCACAGTTTGTGTACTTAAGTATTCGTACATCTCTTAGAAACGAATAATAATTTAGTAGCTAATTTTTAAAGAATTTCTTTTTCAACTTTTTGTCTCTGCTTGCAATGAAGATTTAAAACAGGTATTTTGTAAATACAAGGAAGTTGTATACACGTACAAAGTTTCCTTGAGATCAGTTGACGCATAAAAATTGTAAGATGTAAATTTGAATCGCAGATTATGTACACTTAACTTGGATATAATTTTGATAGAATTGTTCGTTTTTAGAAGGTGCACGAATTCTTTGCACATCTACTGCGTATACATAGTCTATTTTCGAATCAACGATAATATAGGAAATACTGACGTGGCTCGAGTATCTCGCGATGCGTTCTCGTTTTGAACGTCCACCGATCGTTCCGGTATAATTTTGATGCGGCATTTATTCGCGTTCGTTCGTTTACCACTAATGGGACAGAACGGGAAACAAACAACGCGAATGTAACGAGTGCAAACGTTACGCCCGAGCAAAGATATTAATCGACGCTTTCGATTGCATTGCTTGCCCGTCAATGTATTGGATATATATACGTACAATAGCTACATGACGCGTAGCGTATGCAAGGTAAACGTACTTAGGTACGCGAGTCTGTTGATCGAAGCAAATCACCGCAAGGTATCGGCTTCGACGATAATGTGTTGCGCCATGTGAGACTTGTAGCACACACTCGGTGTATTGCAAATTCAATTTCTAGAGCGTTGCATCATCTTTCGAAAAAGTAGCCGGTTATCAACTAATCGCTGATACTCGATTTGAAAGAACTCGACCATTTATGTACACATCGACGTTTGGTTTCGATCGTTCTCTCATTGGCCATCTTGTTGATTCGCTTGACTGTTAATTTTTCATTGAAATTAAATTGAAATGAAGTTGTCGGTTATATAAAGAATGCAAAGTTTGGTCGAGTTTTCGCTTTTGTCGTCAAGCTGATTATTACAATTTCCATTTCACATTCGTTTCATAAATTATAAACATAAATCCGAATGACACATTGGCCGGCAGCAAATGCGAATTAATTGGAATCGAACGAACTCGATGCGTCAATGGAAATGGCAAGCGCGATCGGACGATTGGGGATCGTCTATGCAGACTAACTAGAGAAACGTTCGAGCTACCTAAATCATTAGAATAAAAAATCGTATAGATCGCGGTATCCGGGAAGTGACCCCGAGGATCCTTCTACCTACGCTCGAATTCATTAAACTTTGTTTTCCTTCGTTGTATACGCATTACCACGGCCGAGAAAACGATTGGTAAAATGGGAGGAGGAAGGGTGAGAGTGTGAGTAAGAGAAGCGGAGAGGGGCTGAGAAAGAGGGAAGTGGCAAGTAAGTGTAACGAATACATTTGAATAATTGGAATCGTTCGCAGGGAAATGGACCGAATTTACGTGGACGAGGAGACTGGCGAGATCATAAGTCTGCCAGTGAACGAATGCGAGGTTCAACGGCACGTGGTCGCGGTGAATAATGCTGAAACTGGAGAACCGGAGATGAAATTGATGGGGACGAATACCGTCAAGAGTCGAAGGATACGCTTCCAGGTAGAATAACTACCGTCTCTAGAAATCTAATTACAAACAATTCCTAATTCTTCATCTCGATTGAATTAAATCTTTTTTAAATAAATCGATATTAGCTTGCATATAAATATCTGCAAATAACGTAAATTTACTTGATTTAATGATGAGAAGAAATATTAAATTCTGTTTCAAATAAATAAGTTTTAGATACTGAAACACCATCTTTTTGCATTATCGAGAAACGAGTCGTAATAATATTAATAAATAGCAATTGTTTAGATTCCAAAAGAAGTGAAGGAAACGTTGGCGGTTAAAGATGGTTTGAAGAAAACCGACGAAAATCTGAGGAACTCGGAATCCGTTCCTGCTAGAATGTGCTTCAGCCAGATACACCCGATTTGCCTGTTCTTGGTGGGAATCGTGTGCTTCCGCTGGTTTTTGACGGTGATCATGGTCTTGGAGGTGGCGTTCCATGTTTGGGCCCACCGTAAAAATAAATCACTGAAGAACGCAAACGTTTACTTCCGTTCGCCGTTTCACGCGATCTCGTCCGAATTCTGCGCGATCTGCCAGAACGAGACGTGCATGGATCGCGTTGGGAAAATGCAGCAGATACGAATGCAAAGATTTCTGCGACAGTGCGATTATATGAAACGCATCGTAACGTGAGAGACCGCGACATTGTCACGGAAACATTGCAGAGCATCGCGTCGGTTACAATTTACAATCGTTTCTTCCATCGTCAACTGCCGAAGAACGCGAGATACGTGAGTTGTATTAAACATAATCTAGTATTAAGAAAGTAACCGAGTTACTTGGCATTTTGATCGTTATCAGTTGCACGAAATTACTAACGCACGGATTCAAAACATATATATATATATATAGAAAATAGTAAGTAAGTGGTGCGGGACAAGATTTTTTCTATCGGGGATTTCCTCTATCGACTAAATGATAAGAACGAAAATATATATATATGTAAGATAATTTTCGCGTACGTCTATTATACTTACGAAAAGATTTTCTAAAAAGATTTTTATTACGCGGTGAAACTGCGACAAGGAACGAGGACGAGAACATAGAATTATCGTGTATTTTAAAAAATAAAAGGCTTGTATTAAACTTTATTCCATGAATGTAAAAGATAGGTTACTCAGTTAAGGCACTTGTAAGCAAATATTTTGCATATCACAACTTCTAGCAACAACTTTGTCACTCGTTATCAAATCAATAAAACGATATACAATCTTTCATAATCGGTGGCTGTTTCACCTTTAAAATAATCAGACCTTCTATGGACAATAAAATTGATTGAATGATTGCATCCCACGAGATGCGTTTCAAGAGGCGTCGACTGGCGACAATACTATAGAAATAAATTACGATTGTGGGAATGCGTCGTCCTAACGTAACGCTAAAATTTCTCTAGTTGCTAATTGACACAAAGCACTGAAGTTGCTGGCAAGATGAGATCTCCAGAAACGACATTTATTCCAAACGTACGCGGGATAATTCGGACTCTGTATGCCGTGAAAGATTCGAGCAATCGCGCGACCGTTGAAATTATTGTCTCGATAGCTTACGATCAAGTTTCGAATATCGCCGACTACCTCCGCCTCGTTTTTCAGTTTCATCTGAAACAAAAAAATATATAAAAGACGCGTTTAGTCGTATCGAGAAACGACAAGTTCGTTCGTGCGAATACCCAATATCTTCCGGACGAATAGTGTTTCTTACTTGTTTCGAATCGATGTCTAGGAGTACTTCTCCGGCGAAGTATTTTCGAATGACGGCCTTCAATTCGTCGGACTTGTTGGTCGTGTCTTCGTTCGTGGTCGTGCAAAGATCCACCGACGGCGTGCTAAATTTATGAAGCGTCACGCTAATCGTCTCGAGTTGTTGCAGAGCCGACGTTTCTTGGAATTGTGTGCGACTAACTAACGCGTCCAATGCTTCGTCTAACTCCTCCTCCGTGAGATCGCCGGGTGCTCTCACTCTTAATCCTAGCGTGTGGTATCTGACTGAAATCGATGAACGCTTCGACGCCCCGTTCACTGCAAGCAAGCAAACATCAAACAAATGAGTATTCGAGTGCGTGTAGGAAATATACTCGTACGGCTAATTATACTTGGACACACCTGTCTTCCATTCCAAGCTTTTAAGATGACTCTTTACTACTCCGCTGTCCCATCCAATAGCGGATGCCACATCTACGACTGGAAACTCGATAACGCTATCGTCTTCGTGCGATATACCCTTCTGCAAGTCCAACGCTATCGCCATCGCGAGCGGTGGTGACTAAGATAGAAAAAATCAACGACGAAATTAGCGAAAAACAATGAAATTGACCGGAGAGATCGACGATGGACTCACCGATTTCGCCGCTTGTTTCAGAGCTTGAGGACCACTGTAACTGGACACCCTAGCTCTCACATACACGGACGAGAGGAGGGTGATAAACCTTTTCGGGTGCAGTTCGAGGTAGCATAGAAGGGTCGTGATCGACTCTTCCGTGATATCCAAAGCTACGACAGTATCGTTCACCGGAATGGCAACCTCGTGTCCAGGACATCTGCGAGCGCCATTTTTCTCGCGCAGCTTTGCGCACGAACACGGGACGAACACTTTCTGAAGTAATCGTCTTATCGTGTGCCTGTCGACACCGTTCGCGTAAATATGCCGTCGCAATTCCCACTTGTCGCTGTCTTCTTTAGGGTTCAAGAACAAATGACAGTGCGCCAATAGACCGTCTCGACCGGCTCTTCCGACTTCCTGGACGTAGCCTTCGAAGGTACCAGGCATATTGTAGTGGATAACAGCGCGAATATCAGGCTTGTTAAGACCCATACCGAACGCAACGGTAGCCACAATGATTCTGGTTTGACCGCTCATGAATGAATTCTGAACGGTTTTTCGACGGTAGGCCGACAAGCCGGCGTGATACGGTTCCGCTAACGAAGATACTTTGCTGTTGACTTTATCGGGTTTACGCGGATCCTGTTGAAGAAACACGAATAGATACGATTCTAGCGTCCATGTCATAAAAAAAAAAAATGATCGTACCTGCAAAGATACTCTCAGGAGGCCAGCAATTCTCGTGCATTCTTCTCTACGAGTGCAATAAATTATGATAGAGTCGCACTCCTGGAATCTATCGCTAAGCAATAATTTCACTAAAGCCTGATCTCTCAACTCGTCTCTGGAGACTGTTAGCAACAAGTTCCGTGGCATTGGAATGTCGGATATGACCCCACCCATTCCATCGTGTACGTCCAAGTGACTTACGATACTTTCCGCGGTGGTTTTGGTTGCGGTGGCAGTGAGAGCCAACACTGTTCGGACGCCTAGTTTTTCTTTCAGCACCTTACATACCATTAGATAAGACGGACGGAAATTGTGTGACCACTGCGAAATGCAATGAGCCTCGTCTATACAGGCAAATGCGATCGGTGGAAGCTGCCGGAGCAGTGCTCCGAATCCGGTGGACTTCTCGCCGGCAACCACAGCTTCCGGAGAAATTAGCAATATATCTATTTTACCCTGCTTCACCAATTGCATAATGTAGTCCCGCACCTTTTGCGTTTGACCCGTGTGCAGACACGCCGCGTTTAAAAATTGCGGCACTCCCGTCACTTGGTCGTCCATCAATGACACTAACGGCGATATCACCAGAGTGATGCAATGCGAATGTTTCGCGTAAAGGTACGCGGGTAATTGGTAACACAAAGATTTGCCGGAGCCAGTCGACAGAGTAACCAAAGTCGATTGACCGGAGAGTATTCTCATCACAGCTTTCTCTTGTCCAGGCCTGAAAGTCTCGTGGCCGAATTGCCGTAATGCTTCGAAGACTTCAGACGGTGTCTCTACAACCACGCATAAATGCGATTACACGTTCAAGTTCGTTGGACAAGGTTACTTTATTAAAACGCATAGAATTATCGAGACGAATATACCTATGCAGGATTGATCTTCCATACTGTTGTAGAGAGGCTGTACGGTGCCGATTTCGGGCGGCAGCAATTTCGATATCAAATCCTCGGGAATTTTATGTCCGCTCAAAAGTACCTGAAAATTTTATTACAGATGCAACGCAATTACAGGTAAGTACAGGTATAATTACAGAGTGATAAAATATATGTTACCTCGTCGTCGATCGGTTCCCATAGATTTTCGTGGGACTCGTTCTCGTTCTCGGATTCGGTTTCTTCTTTGGCCGACTGTTCTTGTATCATCTCGGAGCAGTAGGCCGGTTTTTGTGGTAATCGATCGATCCTACTAGCGTGCGCCATAACCGCGTTTTGACTAGCCATTTCTTGTGCCTCCTCCAACGTTGGGAATTCTGAGCTTTCGTCCACCTCGTTCAAAGGTATCAGGTCGTCGCCTTTCCTGTTCGGACAAAGTCTCGAGAAATGACCAACGTCGCCGCACCGGAAACAAGTCGCCACGCTATGTTTCTCAACGAAATCAGCCACCTCCAAACTACCTTCGCTAGCTCCCAAATCCTTTTTCCTTTGTTTCCACTGGTTCTTCTTGTACTTTGAAAAATTAAAGTGTTTCTTACCGCGCACGAACACCTTCTTTTTCAAATTTATTCTGACAAAGTTCTCATTTATCTTCCCGTCGGCTACCTTTTTCGCCAGTTTCTCTTTGTCTGTTAATTTTGAGTTTGGTTTCGTGGATACAGCGGGATCGACGGATATATCGTCAGCGGAGAAAGACACTGATTCGGAGCACAGCTCGATAAGGTCTCCTTGACTTTTCTTGTTGATCACGAAACGTGGAACAGCTTGCAGAGTTTCTATCGCGTATATTGTCGGCTGTCTGTCCTCTGTTGTATTTTCCGCGTCTGCAGCTTCGGTTCGTACAAGATCTTCGTCTGTGTCCACGTCACGGCATGCAGTCTTTTTCCTTCTCGAAGATCTTGTTGTTTCCGAAGTACTTGTCTTCTCTATTTGGATATTCGTTCCTTTCATGGTACCTCTTTGTCTTGCGGTGCTTGCTCGCGGTCTTGTTTCAGAAGTACTTTTTTTCTCCTTTTTGTTATTCGTTCCTTTCACGGTACTTCTTTTTCTAGCGGTGCTTGCTCGCGGTTTTGTTTTCTTCTTCGTTGCGCTTCCATCGTTTTTATCGAAATCTGGATCGGCATCGTCGTCGTCTGACGAAATATGTTTGATTCTCCTTCTAGCTACCTTGCGAGAACGCGGTTGTTTTGCGTTCGACGATTCATCCGCAACTTGTTCGTTATTCGACTTTGCATTCGCAGCGTCGTTTATTACATTTTTGCTTGTCGTGCTGCTGGTATTGTTCGTTGCATTTGTTTCTTTATTGCTTGCATTATTAGTTTTCATTGCCGGAATAGTGTTAGCGCTATAATTGTAATCGGAACACGGTTGTTGCTCATTCGGAGGTGTAATAACATTAGGAGTCATGATACGGACGCTGATGTCATTATCTAGGCAGAGCCTTTTAGCGGAAGAGCTGTCTTGTTCGTTTGATCTTTTTTTGAAGTTTCTAATACGTTTTTTATGTTCTTCTTCCGCATCGCTGTTACAAACAAAATCTTCTTCGTCGGATATTTGTACAGATCCAAGTGCTTGTGTTTGCACGCACTCTTTGGGTGATCGAATGCTGGTTTCCATTAATTCGATTCCAGAGTCGCTTGTGCCAGAAAGTCTTTGAGAATCCAGTGCTGGATATTCCAAATTATTCTGCTTGGCACACCTATCTAACCAGCCAGCATTCAAATTTCTATTAACCATATGACCCTCTATTAATTGCTGCACCGTGTTGATTGCTTGGGTAGTCGGTTTGTGTTCGACCAGTGTGATTTTCACAGAATCTCCAAATATACCTTTTGCCTCCTCGAGAGCTTCGACTTCATCATCGATATTTGTCTGTGAAGTTGCAGTTTGTTCTTTCAACGATGTGCTACTTTTGTTCACTTTTAACTTTGTCGACGATAAAGATTTTCTAGGATTCCTTTTTGTAAAGCTAGAACCTTGGAATTTATTCTGCGACAGTTGAA
Source organism: Lasioglossum morio (assembly GCA_916610235.2). Classification (NCBI taxonomy): domain Eukaryota; kingdom Metazoa; phylum Arthropoda; class Insecta; order Hymenoptera; family Halictidae; genus Lasioglossum; species Lasioglossum morio. Next base: position 1,191,239 of record OU744331.1, read on the forward strand.
AAGACGATGTCCTACTTATGGTTAAGGACTGTCTTTTTTTAGGCACTTGTTCATTGCTTTTACTCAAATGTTCGCCCCATACACCTTTCACATTTTTCAGTTCTGTTTTCTCTTTCACAAAGTCAGAATCTGTTGATTGGTTTTTGTTGCAATGTGGATCTACATTCTCTGTATCTTTTGTACAACTTGTTTCCACGTCTTCCTTATTACTCTCTTCTATAGTTTTTGTACTTTTTGTTCCTACTTGGTCTATATTATTCTCCTCTATAGTGTCTACAGTTTTTGTTCCTACATCTTCAATATTCTTTCCTTCTCTAGATTCTGTATCCTTTGTCCCTGCATCTTCGAGATTCTTTTCATTTATGTTTACTGCGTCTACCGTACCAGCGTTTTGGACATTGTTTATCTCTGTACTTTCTATGATCTCTGAGCCCTTATTACAATACTTATCGTTGTAATTTGATATTTCTTTTTCATTTCCAGTCTCTTCAACCGATATCTGTGTTACGATTTCTTTAGAAATATCTTCCTGTGCCTCGTCTGAGAATGTAATATCTGTAAGCGTTTCTTCTAAGGCGCGTGTCTTTAATTTCCAATACATTTTGTACGCTTCTTTTATTTTTATGTCAGCCTCTTTTATATCATTCTAAAAATTACGAACAGTTTGTTAAAGGCCAAGATAGCATTTGTTTTATAAATCGGAGTGTACAGAAAAACAGTAAGTCAAGCAATAATAAAAATCAAGATTGATAAGCGATATTCAAAACTAAATTATGTCATTCTAAACGCCGATTATTTCAAATAAAAACTAAATACATACCTTGTTTGGTTTACGTCCATGTTTCGCCGTGAAGCGACTTTCCCATAATTTGACTCGAACCTTGTATTTTTGGTAGTTCGTTTTGAACACGGGATCCTCTAGTATATTCATGTTCGCATATGTAATAATAAAACTCGCAAAATTGACGCTTTTATGAGAACGATTTGTAATATATTGAAGGTTAGATCGCGCGGGTCCCTAAACTCTGCGGGAGCATCCCGCGTAAAATAACTACAAGGGTTCGAAAGGCAAAGTGCGCATGACAGTGACAGTCGACTTGTCCGTTTCACTAACAGATGTGAGCTGCTTTGAAAGAGATACATTCGAGTAACGTACCTTTCAATTTGTCATTATACATTGAATTTTCACGATACAACTCGTTTCATTCTTACCGTACGATCTTTTATATACAAATACAATTCACGTTTCGTCAAACAACGCGCTTTTGCGAAAACTAATAACCATACGTTTTCAGTAGGAGAATCCAATAATTCTTAGTCATTCTTTAGAAAAGTACATACAGTGTTACAAGGTCCTGAGTTGTACAAGACCGTATTTCACCTGTGTACATATTATCATTTGTTTTTGCTAATGGTGGTCGCATTATTATTATTATATTAGCGACGAGACTTTTTTTGTTATCACACGGAATCTTTTCCAATGAGAAGAGTGCATTGGAAATATTTCCAGAGGTATATACGCAATGTTTCTATAGAATTTGTATAAATGTTTCTTGCGGTTGCGTGCGATACGCACATGTTCTCCATTGTTGTCTTCTGCTACTCATTTATATTCTAAATGTTAGGCGCAATAGTGGGAATCATTACGTACGCGCCGAAGCTTACGGTAAGCAACATTGACCCAAGTTCGTGTACGCAGTTCTAACCGTAAACATCTTCCAGTCTTGAGCAACATTTTAGTGTTAATACTTCGATACGATTTTATCGAAAATTCGAATCATTTTAAAGAACATATTCCCGCATGTACGTATAGCTATATATTTCGTAGAATGATAGAAGGTACCGTTACCGCAGAAAATAGACGTATACCGAACAGGTGTCCTTTCTGGATAGAAAGTCATCGCGCGAGATAAAAAGCATGATGGAAACGGAAGGTTATGGTGAATATAGTTCCTCTTAAACATTTTAATCGGCTGACTTCTCGACCGTGGACTTTCACACGTAGTCAGCTACTACAATTAATCGACACGGTTGGTTATATAATTACGAACGCGACCGGCAGGTGAGCAGGGCAAATTGAAGTCTCATTTGAAAAAATAAAGGTGGCCTTGACAATAATTGAAAAGAAAAATTCCAACTTCTTTTTATTGCAATTTATAGCCAATCGAAACTAGTATATGTACAATAATGAAACAAATATTTAAAAACATAGTATTCAGGGTCGTGCGGTAGATTTCCTCAGTACGATGCAAGTCTTCGAAATGCCGCCCTTTAAATGTTTCTTCTTTAACCCTTGAAATGCAATTGTAAAGTAAAATAAAAACTAAAAGTAAAGTAAATCACAAATCGTATACATCAACATCGGAATAAGATAAAGCAATATAGAAAATCTTCGCGTAAAGATTACTAAATATTGAATGGTTCAAATTGTATTTGCAGTATTTTGATTTCGCAGATTATGCCGCCCCCTTACGGCGTCGTTTGACGCGGCCGCCTCTCTGTATCGCAGCAACGGCACAGCGCTGACAGTAAGTATTTACAGAGAGTAAATGTATTTATGATAAAAATAAGTTTGATCTCGGGTCATATAGACACGAGGAAGACAGCATTCTAATAGATTATTTGATCAGTGATCGAAAACAAGGAGAAATAGGAAGACGCACGCTTGCGTGGAGGAGTAGAGCCGCGAGCTGGGAACTGCGAGCCGCGCCGGTCTCGGTTGACAGTGTCGCCACCTGGTGTCCAGCGTTCGTATCAGTATAAGGCAAGATGGCCGAGTGGTGGTGACGGGTCGTGGAATGTACGGCTGGAGAATTGGTGATCTCGGCGCACCGCGGATGGCCTAGCCATGGCCGAGTTCAACATCGACGTCGGCAAGCTCCCGGAGGACGTGCGGGAGAAGCTTGCTGAGCTGGATCTCGAGTTGTCCGAAGGTGAGTGAACGAAACACCAAGGTTTTTCGCGATACGGTCGCCTATACGCGGAACCCGTACCCTTTCTGACTCACCCCGTAACTGCGCTCGCCAGAGAAAGAATCCCCTAGCCCCCGTAGTTGATAAAATCGATAATACTGTCGCCGTTTTCCTACCCAAGTAAACCGGCCGAAGCTTCTCGCTCCGCGATACACGATATCCACCGATTTTCCGATATAGACCAGACATCGTTCTCCCCCTTGTCAAACGTTCGTTATTACACGAACATTCGGAATTGTTCGGAAACTAGTTTCTGCTCGGTACGGGACACTCTCTCGAGTGTTTCTATCGACCGCGCCTCGCTCTATACGCATCTCCAGTTGGCTGTTCCCATTGGACCACCACTAATCACGACCGATTCATCGTTCGATTTTTTTCACACTGAATTTCGAATTCTTGCGTACCGATGATCCCTGAAACGAATCTCGCGAAACCTGTTCGCACACGTCCTTTGCAAACCGGTGTCCAGCTTATCGGATCGAATTACTCGATAGAACGAGATCTCCGTGTCGTTGCACGGACGGTCCCTTTGCTCGCAATGATATTGTTTAAAGCGTCAGGACGACGAAGCGGTGTTCGATCGTCGCCGAGGAAATTCGACGGACGTGAACACCAACCTTTTTCGTATGACGTACGTCGCGGTGACAAACCGAACGTCTCGGAATGTCCTTGCACGTTCACGGTTTCATCTCCTCGATGAGGACAGCTTCCACGTATTTCCGAATCGATTGGAATATACGGGATACAGGAACGGTTGAGACGCTACCCATCGGACACACGGCTAACCCTTTGTGTCCTAAAGATGTACTAGCTAGTGTAATCTTCTTGAAGATTACTCGAAAACAAATATTTTACTCGATAGCGATCGTATCGATGCGCTTCAACAAGGCGTTGCAGGTGTTTATGATTCACGGATCGCTAGCAATCGGAGAAACAGTCGGTACGATGTGTTCGTCAAATAGAACGAAGGATCTAGATTCGAGGTGTTGGCTGAAGATAAGAGTGACATAATTGGGAACGCGAAGGGCTACTCCGTTGACAGATAACGAGCCGACGACTCGGCGAATCTAGTCGAAATGTCACCGGCATGTGGAATCCTCTGCGTAAAGTGCTCGGTTCCAGTATGCTACATCTTGGTCACAGAATTTTACAAGTCGCGGTGAATTATGTTAAACCGCTGTCGGTCGAATGGCCGGTCTTACTTTCTTCATTTTATATTTATTGAAATTCTGACGTTGCTTATGAAGTTTGCACCAAATAGAGTTTTAGTGATTTTGATCAATTGAAAAATTTTACATGGTCGCTTTCGGTGCTCGATCTTAAAAGTAACTGGTTCCCTAGAAACGACAAGATTGATTTTTATATAACTTGTACTCTATTAAAGATATCTATAACAATCATTTGTGTTATTTCACTAATTGTAAAATAAAAAATATGGAACCGGTAATTTTGACCGGTGGTGGTAGGTTTAGTATTAACTCTTAGTACTCGAAATTGTCCTTAAAATAGCCTTAAAAATAAGATAAAATAGCTTTGCGTGCAAAGGGTTGATACTAAACCTTATCACCACCGGTCAAATGACCGATCTTACATATTTCATTTTATAATTACAACGTTGCTTACGAAATCTAAATATATAGAGCCTCATCATTTTAATCAGTTGAAACAATTATAATCGCTTTCAGTGCTCTGTAGTTTTAGGGGTTAATAGTCGGCATTATTGAAATTCTGGAACGCGGAATAATGGCCCGGTGTGGCCAAACGCGCGTCGCGTTACGTAAAAAGCAAATAGCCTACCGTGAAAGTTGACATCCTGCCGCATGTGAAGCTACGTTGGTTCGAGGGTGCGCGTATCCGTCGTTGATTGAACAAAATATTTCGAGAAAACGCACAGCTACGTATGGCAAGTTGCCATACCCGGTTGAAGTCGCGCATCTTTCGATCGATCGATCGCCGAAACGATTCTTTTATCTATCGGGATCGCGAAACAAACAATCTATCTATCGGGAACACGAGTTTTATGGAGACGTTCCAACAACATTTCAGTCGAGATTGGTATCTCTTCGAAACGTTTGTTGTTTAGATAATGAAGAACGTCGATAAATATCCGGTAGCCCGGTGATACGATTGGAGTCGATGCTCCTAGTTCGGTGATTGCGGTCGAACGAACGGTTATCTCTCTCAGTGAGCATATTTGTATTTGAAATCGCATCTTTCGTAATAAGCTATCGACCGGTTTCTCGCGTGTCATTCCCGAATACTTGGCACAGTTCGGTCTGTGGAAAACGCTGACGAGCAATCTCGCCCTTCGTCTCCCATCACACCGGTTTCCCAGCCCTTCTCACTTTTCTCGTCCCAGCGATTCGCGATTCACCGATCCATTCTATCCACGAGTCTAGCTTCCGAGCGGAAACTGTGAACTGTCGCCGAGAGGCCGTGTGTCGGTGATCCGTGTCGACACTGACTTCGCGGATATCTAGAAATTAGCGGCTACGCGACACGTTCGTGTTTCCGCGCGGACAGTTTTAAACACAGCGAATACACGACTATCGTATAATTAAGCATAGAGAGACACGCGAATGTCGAGAATAAGAAGATCTCCGCTGGAAAAATGAATTTCGAACGTTGCGCGTCCATCGAATATATTCGCGAATGAACTGTCTAGTTGGCATTCGGTGCGACAACTTGGCAGAATATGTTGAAACGTAAAAGCTGCTACTCGAAATATCTTGCCGGTTTCCAGACGAGCTGCTGCTGTCTCAGCGCGAACCGAGTCTCGCGGTGTCTCGTGGCAGAATCTCGTTGTTACAGGTGCAAAGTTTCGTGTCGACTTTCCCGCGCGACCTCCGGATCCTCGTTCCACGGGAGGATCGACTTATTTGCGTTCGCAGTTAGAAATATCACAGAGAGTCGAATAGAGTCGAGTCGGAACCGAGGCCGGGGCTGGTTCCGAGGCCGAGTAGAGCCCGACCGGTTTTCTCTGGCGCAGCCGCATGCTTCGAACGGTTTGTCGTCCGCTCGCGATTTAAAGGGATCCTAGTTTTCACGGCCGTTCACTTTCCGCACGGTTGACCGTGTTCCATCTGGAAAAATACAGAATTAGCGTGTCTTAACGGGTCCGACGGGTTTCGGTAGCCGAGCGGGCCGCGTGGTTCGGCTCTCATGGCCGGTCGGTGCCCGTGAACAAACCTCTCGACAAAAAATTTAATTAGCCTCTAATCTGGGAACGATAACGCGGCCGATAAATCGAGAACCGGCCCGTAACCGCCGCGAAATTAAGCGACGATATAGCTAAATATAGTGAACCGACGATCGATGAGTTTTCAATGAGCAGGAGCATCGCGGCGCCGTGAACCCCTCTTTTCCGTCCCCTTCCGGAAATTCGACAGTCACGAAGGCTCGTTTCCAACGTCGTCGTCGTCGTCGTCGTCGTCGTTGGAAACGAACCTTCTTCTTCTTCTTCTTCGCCGCCGCCGCACGATATTCTCCACTGACGTCAACCGGACGGGTCATCTTCTCCGGAGAGCCTTATTTGCATGTGAGGTAATTGCGCAGATTACACGCTCGCGTGTACTTCAATTGAGACGAACACGATCTCGCGCGTCTTCTTCCGAGCGATTCTGGACAGTCTTGTGTACGACGAAACCGTCTAGAACTCGCGACGAAAGAATGCGACCGCTGTCCCGAAAAGAAAACGCGCCCTTGTCGTTTAAACTTGTCAGTAAATTAATTTTTATTTACCGATGGATGTCTCATTGTTAATATCCAAACCTAATATCAGGACTTGTCAATTTATGGTTTCATTTCTTAAAAACTGTGATGTTTTATTATTATATTTTCATGGTTTTGTACCTTTAATTTTTTGTTTTCTCTAAATTTTCCAGCAGTTTGTCATTTTTGTATTGTGCTTATATTCATGTTGAAATAAACCGATTGGATTGTGCCCTAATCGAAGAATTAGAGAAGTGGTCGTTCCGCCAAATTATAGATCTTTCTTTTCTCTGCTTCGATTCGAGAACAGGATCGGCCCGAATCCTTTATATTAAAAAAAAAACAATATTTTAAAAAACAAACGATGCAACAGAAGTGGAGCGTTCTGAACACAAACGAAGCTACTTGACCGAAGAATTCCGTGATCGTAAAGGAAATTTCTTGGTCAATAAGATGACGAGTGTTGGGCGGCATGGCACAGTGCAGTAGGGAAAAGAAAACTCGTGGCCCGTTGACGCTCGAGAACAGAGATTATTCACCGACTCGTGATTCATCGTTTTGGAGTCCCATCACCGACCAGTTTGGTCGTCCTATTTCACTCTACAATTCAGTTTTATTTCGAGCTCGGAGCGACCTCGAGGATCGCCAAGCCCGTTTCTCGACCCCTGTGGAAACGATGTGGAAACGACGAGAAAACGATGTGGACCGCTTCTTCTACCGTGATTCTGTTTTATCACCGTGATTTCGGTGGTGGCAGACCGTTGCGCTCGGTGGTACGAAATACCATTGATCGGACTCGCGAAACAAATACTGTATGGTTCCCAACTGGCGCGACTTATTTCTTTCTTTCTGTATTTCAAGTAAAGAATCACGCATTTTCGACAAGAATGGGTGGGTGTGATTTCAGACAATTTAAGGATTCAAAACTATTTAAGACAATCATCAAGATTCTTGTAACTTAATGAAACGACTAAAGAGTAATCAATTTCTACTTTGTTCTTGTATTTTGAAATTGAAATCTGTGATACGTCTCGAATTTTTGAAGGATTGAGTACTCTCTCCGTGCCTATCGTCCCTCGAGACGGTGCTGGGGCAAAGTGGGTCCTCGCTCGCAGCCAATTGTCAGGCCGTGACGTCACACACTTTAGCCAATAATTCGGCTGGAACCGAAAGTGCGAGTGGAATGACCTAATCGGATTGCTTGCAGCCGCATTCCTTTCGAATTCCTGCCAGCAGACTTTTCTTTTTTATTATAGAAAATCTCATATGAGATTTATTTCAACATAATTGTGTGAATATAATAATTTCAACATAATACAGAATACAATACAGAGAAAATAAAAAATTTACAAAACAGAATAGGATACCGAAGATACATGAATATTATAATAAAGACAAAAGGTATAAACGAAACACTTATACTTTAAGGTCGCAGCTCTTAAATAATGATAACATGTAATGACAGGCTTTGATATTCGGTTTGGCTATTAACATTGAGACATCCATTGGAATTAATTTGAGCCTTTCCTCGTTGTACAAGTTACATTGCCATAAACATAGTTCAGCGATTCGTCCCCCTCCCTGCGACTACACTTAGGATCATCAATAAAGCCAATGCGAGCCAGAGAAGAAGCTAGATGATAGTGATCCGATCTACACCTGTTGATACTGACAATAGTTGAACGGGATAAGTTTAATTGCGATGCCAGGAGACTTCTTGTGCAGCACGGAGAGTAACAATAGAAAATTATTGAATAAATATATGAATTTTAGCTTTGAATTTTAATTTACAAACGCTACGAACTTTTGTTCCAATTCCATACTTATGCAGACCAATTTTTTCTGTCCGATTACTTCACTGTATATATTTAAAGTTAACATTAGAATTAGATTCTAATTTCGATATCATTAGATAGAATCAACACAGAGAGAGAAGTAATTCTTTTTGGTTTCCAAATACCGTTCGAACAGCAAGAGAACGTTTTCAATGTCCGAGTAAACCTGGAACGTATGAAACACGGTGTGTTCAGGGTTTGTTTAACCTTGGTTGACCTTGAGCTCGAGTTCGTCGACCTCGTCGTGGGTGGAGATAGCCACGTAGGTGTTCGAAACGCCAGGAATCGAAAGGGCGTGCATCGCACACGGAGAGCTTCGTTTCGAAATGTCTATTGAATCGTAGTCATAGTATATTCTCCGTTCTATAGAATTATTAGTTATGTTCTATGCCGGATGAGGGGTTTATAAACGTTGTAGGTTTATGATAAACAAAACACTAGTTTATTAATAAAAATCCTCCACTATAACTTGAAGATATGTATGCGAAATATAGTAAATATAGTATGCGAAAATAGTAAATGGGTAAATTTACACCCTGAGGAACGTACGAGGGTTAAGTAGCAGCCCCTTAAAGGATTTTTGTGTGACTAAGGGTAGCGACCGGTCGAGTTTCACTGTCGAAAACATTCTTAGTCACTTATTATTCGTATTATCCAACAGTTAGTTAAGAGAATGTTGTTCGTTGGGTCGCATGCAATCCCGGATCGATTTCGACGCCAGAGAAACCGAGAAACGATCGTTTGCTCGGACATCGGGCACCAAGTAGCGTAACCTTCGTGCGGGTTTTATGCGGGATTGGTACGCGGCAGACTGCGATCGGCAGGATCTCGATTACAACTGGTCGACGTAAGCGTTATCGAGTTATCGAGCGCGCGGCTGGAATTCAGTGAAGCGACTCGGCGCGTGGAAATCAGCGGGCCGGGACTCACCGGTCCTTCCGTTGACGTCACTACTCGATTATCAAGTCGTTACGGGACAATTTAGCTCGAGTTCGATATACTTTGACTATTTCGTTTGAATATCCCGGCAACTTGTCGAAGTTGATTGCCAGAGATAGTCGAAGAGGTTCGCGTTGAAGATAGTCTGAAGGTTTCGGAAGGGTGAAAGAACTTGTCAACTGGGAGCCACCCCAAAGACGGATTAAAGGGCCAAAGACGGGTAGTGGAGTTGTCCGTAGGGGTTCAGAATAATGGAGCCGAAAATGTCCCTGGGGTGCGTACCGGTGCACCCAAAGCGGGAGGGTTCGTCGAGGATCTTTCAAGGGTGCAACAGTCTCAAAGTCTCGGAGAGATTGGGGACACTTGGCCAAACGTAACCCCGGAGAATTTGTTTCGAACGACAAATACAATTACACTGCGGATGGTTATACAATTTTCAATTTTTGTAGACGAATTTTAAGGAAGTGACAGAAAATAGAGTCTTATTATTTATTATTTATATATTGTTTGTTTTAATGTGGTCGCAATTAACAGCTAGGTCATTAGTGACCACACGATTTACAATCAAAAGTGTTTTATGTGTTACTTGTGCTGAGGGTTACAGTTAATGGTTATATTGTGATAGGGAGTAACAAAGGCGAATTTATAACAGTTTATATAAATCGATGGATTTAAAAAAGAGGAGAACGTTTCTAATGTTGTCTTCGCCTAGATTTGTCTTGAGGTCATAAAATAGTAGCTCTTTTAGATGTAAAATAAATTAAAATCGTACTTAATTCTGTCACATTTTATGTTCTAGCATAGTTTGAAAATTTTCAAACGCCATAATTCGCTGTGCTAGTTACGCTTGCTTGTTACAGACGTCCCTTGTAGCATTTATGGCAGCATTGATTTATTATTAGGAAATACGAAACGTCGGTTTCTATTATCTGGAATAATTAACGAAAGCCACTTGTCTCGTCTACTGTGAAATGTTTTTCGATAGATGCGTCGAGCGCGCGTACAGGTGCGAGTGCACTCTCGCTCGGGTTGAATCCATCGAGGCGGCGGCGTCGGCGTCGGCGTCGCGTCGGTGCAGCTGCTGTCGCGGGTCTCCCGTGGACCGTTTGTAAGATCAAGGTCGCCGGTTTCGTGGGTAAACGTCCTCGAGTCGCCTTGAGTTGCACGTTGCAACGACGCGCGCGCGTTGCATGCACGCGTCGGCGAAGCTTATCGGCTATTATGTCCCTCCTCCGCACCTTCCGACTGTACCGATGCACGATAGAAACCTTCGCGTTCGAACCGCGTCGCCTTTTATCGATCGATAACTCGACTGGTATTCCGGTTACCGATTCCATGCAACTTTTCTCCGAGTTCCCTGGCAGCTCGAGCTTTCAAAAATTCTCGATCCTGGATGAAACGAACCACCAGGAGACTATGGTAGTTCTTCTATTGCTTCGAGTTGGGATTTCTAACCGATTTTTCCCACCAGTCGCAATAAGCATAGAAGCGGAGGCGAGCTGCGAGCAAATCGCTCGGTACTTTCGCTGAACCCCGTGCTCCGTGGTTCGGTGCATCGGAAATAATTGTAGGTTGCGTTGGCACGCGACGCTAATGGAAAGCGAATCGTTTGGCGCTGTTCGGTCAAGTTCTCAGACGAGAGAGAGAGAGAGAGTTATCGGTGAATCCCCTTGGAGGCGAGCCGAGTCAAAGGTGTTCTGTTGTATACCAACGTGATTTCATTTTACGTAGATAAGATTCCTATTTTTCGCACAAAGATGAAAGAGTTTCATCCTCAAACTCTGACATGTCATCTTGGAAACTCTGACCTTACAATTCCTAAACTCATTATTAATATTATTATTATTTATTATAGACGGACTGATGCCCTTTTAAATAAGTGTTTACAATAAATGAAAAAGAGAAATATGAGAGACTACTCGTCTAATAACAAAGAATGGATATGCACAAAAATTAATTAAATTAAAAATAAACCTCTGGTCAGATACTATTCTTCGAGATTCGACAATGTTTCTAGGTTCATTGTAGTTAATATTGTGGAGTAATCACGAACAAAACCCGAGAAATTTATGTCGTGATTTTGTAAATTAAGCTTTTCGAAGAGCATATAATTGAAGAATATTAACGGAATACGACTCATCGATATTATGCGGCACATCGATCCTCCGCACATAATCGAGCATACTCGATTAACATGCATACGGAACAATTTCTCCGTAATGATTACGTGTTACGAGAGTACCTCCTATCCGTTATCGATTCGATAAGCTCGCGGCAGCCGATAGAGAGGATCTGTCCAATGATTTCGGCCCTGAAGTGTTGGGCCACATTATGTCATCGATTTCGAGAGCGGTTATCAACGATGATTCGATTCCAGGCCCCCTCGCACGAACCAGCTGTACGCGGTATTTATCGCGTTTATTCCTATGTCGTCGAAATACACTGAACTATGCAAAGGAAAAAAGCACCCGGCCATATTTAATAGAAAACCGTATAAAATCGAATACGGACACGGTAAGTTTTGAAAAAGAATTCCGCTGTTCGATTGAATGAATCTGTGGATTATCTAATACTTTCAATGCAATAAATCGATCGTTTTATAATACAATTTCTGCATAAAGATATTGTTCGTCATTATATCTTATAATTATACATACTATGTGCTTCTTTCTTTTGCTCAGTAGTGTATATCGTGGTTTCGCCGTTGCTTATTTCGTTAGAGCCAAAGCAGTGCTCCCCAAGGGGTAGTCTTTAGCAGTTGTGAGAGGAGAATGACTTCAAAAAATCGAACCTCAAGTTATTACGTTCGATTTTGCTCACCGATCTCCGCGATACTCGGTTTCCACGAAGCGTCGATTCCTTGGCTAGATTCGCGCTGCTTGCGCGAGGACGATCTCGATCGAGCGTGGGCGTTTCAAGTGGTATTCGTGGAAAATACTAAACGCGAGCCTGTGGTAGTCGAGGGCCTGTTGCGTCGGAGGGAAATCGGAGAGCACCGAGCAATCCACCCGTCTCGTCGATTTTACTCTTTTTTTTTTAACATCGTAAAACGAATTCCCGAGATTTGAGTATTCGGCAGCACGAATTTGTCATATTTCACTGATTATAACTCGATAACTGTCCATTATTGAACTTTGTGCCCATTACATCTTTTGTTCAGTAGATCATAAGCTACAACATATAAAATATCCAACTGATTTAACCGGGATAGATTTTCCATATGATTAGTGCGGGGTCCTTTATCCGAAACTTGGTTACTTATTTTTTTAATGCGAAACATATAACTGCAAATACCTAAGATGCAAATGTTAACTCATCAATTTGAATAAAAAAAAAACCATCGAAAAGTAACTGTTTAGCTTGTAATTGTATCGATTCTTTATTCGAAACGAGGGACGAATAAGGGTTAAGGTTTTACTGTGTACATATAACGTATGTACATCTTACCGGAAACTGGAATCTTGCTGGCTCGATCCTTATTGATTTCCGCGAAGGTTAAGGTTCTCGTAAGGGATGCCACGCAACAGCAGAATTTACGATGTCGATCGTGAGGTCCCGGTATTACCTCGTTGCAACGGCGTGGCAGCTTTCCTTATTTTTCTACGGCCTCCGCGAGGAGGAAGAACTCGGCGCGGTCCAGCGTTGCGATCGCCCGTATACACGTACAACGAACGTTAACTCGGCGCCGTTTGCTTTCATGCAACCAGTAATAAGCAAGTCGATCCTTTGGAAATTCTCGATCGCGCGGTAAAACGTTCCGCCGCGTTGCAGGAGTGCAACGATTTAGGAAGATAGTTGCGTCGTGATCGAAAAGGCATTACGTTGATCAGTGGCGCACCCAGGGAGGGAGCCAGGGGGCCAAGTCCCCCAAGAAAAAGGAAAGAAAACACTGGAAAATTTGCTAAACTGTAGAATAGCTGCTTCCTCTTCGATTTCGATGATTTTTCGATGTGTTATATGTGAAACTAAACATTTCGAACAACTCGTCTCCCTCCAAGATTAAATCCTGGGTGCGCCACTGACGCTGATAGCAAGCTGTCCGTGAAATTTCTTCACGAAGTTTTTTTTTTAATTTTTTATTGAGCTTAATGTAACTCCCCTTTGGAGGTTACGAAGCTTTACATTTGGGTTAATATAAATACAGCGTATTTGACATATACATAATTTCAAATTTCTAGATTACATTGTTTGAAGAAATTCAAAAGAAGGTGACACGCTCGAATGTTCGGTTTACAGAGCAACGATCTAACATTCCCTTCACGAAGTTCCTGAACTCTCCATAAAATTCGAAACGTTCACCGAATTGCCTTGCAATTGGAATTTACGGAACCGTACCATTGGTTTGTGGTAGTCGGCGAGTGTTTTGCGAGTGCACGCGAGGGCATCACACCCATCGCTGGACGATTCTCCGTCCGATTCACGGATCTCCGAGAAAAGGCGAGCCAAGGCGATGCAAGGCAAAGCGAGGCAAGCGCATGGGTGGAGGCAGCGTGGCGCGCGGTGGTCCCGCGATCGACCACGACGGAGACGGTGCCATAGAACCGTGGAGCGAGACCGTGAACGAGAGAAAAAGAGACGATCCAAGGGGAGTCTGCTCGTGGACAATTCTCTCGAGCGAAGCTAACCCGAAACCGAAGGATCGAGCGAGAGGGAGAAACGAATGGAACGGAAAGGGGTAGCGGGAAACGAAGAAGAAGAAGAAGAATCGGTGGAGGCGGTCGAACACCGCGGCAGGAGGGAGAAAGAAACACAGAGATGCAAGGAGAGAGAGAGAGAGACCCGATGCCTCGTGGCAGTCGTGGCGAAGGTAGAAGAGAACGAGAGAAAGGCTAGAGAGAACGTTCGAAAGAAGGGAGCGGAGAGGAAGAGAGAGAGAGAGAGAGAGAGAGAGAGAGAGAATGATCGAATGGGGGAAGGAGAATGGGATGCTGCGAGAGAAGCGGAGAACGTCGGAGATCGTTGTGTGTGCAGGCGAGAGTGGACGGACGGCATACCACCACCACTACCACCAGCTCTCCGCCCTCTCTCCTCGAACCATGATTCGCTCTGTCCTCGTCTCGTGGCGTGACTTTTATTCGCGGGGCCCGCTTCTCAGGCCTCTGCCGTGTCTCTCCTCTCTCTCTCTCGCTCCCTCTCTTCGACGCTCGGTCGGCGTGTTTGGTCGGAGTCCGTGGTGGTTCTCGTCTCGTGAGTCAGGGAGAGGTGCAGCAGCGTCGAGAGCTCGCGAAATGCCAGTGATTCGACGCGACTTCAGCTACGCGCACTACGAGAGTTTTTCTCTTCGCGAGGGACGAGGGGACCGCCCGGCTGGCTGCTCGTTGCCGCTCGTTCATATACCCGAAGACCACGAGCTTTTCTTGCCAGACTGTCTAACCGCCTCGAACCCTCCAACCCGCCCTCGAAGGGTGGACCCGCGACGACCCGGACCTCGAGTACGCACCGCACCGACGACGCACCGCCACCAACTATCGCCTTGTAGGATTGCTTCCCCTGTTTAAACCCCACCCCCTTCCCGTATCTCTTCGTCAATCCTTCGGGAAGACGACGCCAGCTTTCCACCGAGTTTCTCGATGCTGGACTCCAACTGTTCGTGGTGTTACTTTCTCGGTTTTTATGTGTTGTACGATTCTCGTTGCCCGAGAGGGTGAGAGACGGATACGCTTTCTACGCGCGACTACGATCTTCGTAGAACTCGAGGACCTTGGAGCCGCGAGAACGCGTTCGAAGCTGCTCGAAAGAGGAGACCCTGTTCTTCGTTGTAACCGGTGCGACTCCCTCGACCGGGAATCACGCGAGATAGAAGGGGTTACCGTGGAACGCGGCAGGTAGCTCGAGAACCCTGCGAGGCTGGGACCTCTGCTGCGGCCCAGTGTTTCGCGAACTTCCATTCAAATCGGTTGAATCCTTTCTATACCGCGGATATTTTGTTGTTTCAATCGAGGATACGATTGAATAGAATGTATCTTTATCCTCGGTATCGCACATAGTTGGACACGTCGATGCTGATAATTGTATCGTGCTCTGCTCGGTTAAATGCTACGGTTTCATTGCCGCTTGTTGATTCACGATAGTAAATTGATTACGAGAAGAACGGTGCGCGTCGTTGGTTCAACGATGCAGAATTCTCTGAGTGCGCTGCAAGTCAAGTTTCGCTGCAGTCAACGTGACACGGTGCTGCACGACCTACGTCTCTGTCACCGCGAACGAGAACGGAATTCCTCGAGGTGGCTGCGCGGAATTGTTTTGGGGTTTCAGTTGCGATGTCGTTGATCAATCCAGGTGCTACAATTCTTCCGAAAGAATCATTCGTGAAACGAAACTTATTGAAACATAACAAACGTGCTCGAATTCTTCTAAATTTAAAAAAAAATTGTGGTAAAATGGGAGGAGTCTCTGAAATTACACCTTTTGCGAGAGAGAAAGAGAACTGAAAGAATCATTCGTAAAACAAAACTTATTGAAACATAGCAAACGTGCTCGAATTCTTCTAAATTTAAAAAAAAAATCGTGTTAAAATGGGAGGGGTCTTCCGAGTCACACCTCTCGCGAGCGAAAAGCAGGATAAGATAGTGATAACATTTACTAACCGTACCGAGTCCGAGGCTAGAGAACTATCGGAATAGAATAGTCCCCGTGGGAGGCAGAATGAAATTGGAAAATCGAACGTGTGGCGGTGCGTCGCGTTTCCTCTTCCCGCATCTCCTTCTCCTCGTGATATTACGACGCGGTTGTTCGTGTTTCCAGTGAAACGCTAGTGTCCCAGGAACCGTGTTGGGGATACGATGGCCAGGAAACATCGTCGCGGCAGTGAGTCGTGTGAGAAATGAAAACGCGCAACCGTTCGTAGCGGCGCGATTCGTTGCGTGCCGATGGTTCCGCGGTGGTGCAACGTGCTCGAACACGTATCGTGCAGTTACACGGGAAAATTTTCGATTCGGTGATTCTGGTGGTCGTGTCCGATAAGGAGAATACGTGTGGCCGGGCAGCGTCGAGTTTCCCGCGATTTCACGCTGCCGCGAAATAATAACCGAGGACGGTGTCTTCGGCGGGACGAGGAGAGGGTGAAATCGGTGTCGTAATCGTTCGAGGGCGGAGAAAGTATCGTCGAAGATCTTCTCAGCGATTCGAGATAGTTTCGTAGGAGGCGCGTGCACGGGGAACGGTATCGCCGTTGCTGCTCTTCGAGAAAGTTAACTACAACCGGTCTCGTTGGAACTACCGGAACGTTCTTCGATACTTCTGGCCTTGGAAGACCCGTAATTTGCAGAATCGTGGAACCAGACTAAACACAGTGGAAGAAGATAGCTTATCCCGGACTCGAATCGAAAGCGACACGGTATCTCTGCGAAGTCGTATCCGCTTGAAACGTGGAAAACGTGAAACAAGGAAGATTCCACGGTGAAGCTTTGGTCACAGCTTAACATTATTTTCCATGCGGCAGCATCGGCAACGTCAGCATCCGAGTGCCGAATCGGTTTTTGCCGAAGAAGGATCTCGCGGCCGGTCGCAGGACAGAGAAAAGGGAGAAGAAGAAGAAGGGCGATGGGGAGAAAGGAGGAGGAACGACGCGGCCACGGCACGTCGAAAAAGGAAAGCCACGGTGATTCGCGACTCGAAGGTCTCGGTGTTGCACCTTAAGATCTGAGAAACGCGCAAGCGTGCTCGCTCGCCGAGATCGAGAGCCCCCGAGGAGAGGAAGGAGCGGTCGACACCGATGTACACGAGAGAGACAGACCACGGAGAACCAGTGCGGGGACCGGGCTAGCTATATCTTTCTCCCTCTCTCTCCTTGGAAGGTCTTCTCGATCGTGGAGGACGCGTGGCTGGCTCGTAGGGCCCCTCGAATCGGCCCTTGATTCTCCTTGGAATTCTCGAAGAATATTCTGGTAAGGTACGATAGCTCTGAAAACCCGTCGAAAATAAGAAGAAAAAAAAGAAAACGGACACGAAGGGGCGCTACCCTGTCGAGGTAGTATTGGGAACGGAGGGTGGCACACATGAGGCTCCTCTACTCGAAGAAAAGATCACGGAGACGCGTGGAAGGGCGAAGGGTGCCGGCGAGGATGCGGGAGAAACTCGTTTGGTGAACGCAGGGCCGAATCCATGAGGCCGCTGTCCTTCGAGAACTTGAGGAGGCTCGTCGGCCGCAAGAAGGACCGTAACGAGCCGTCCTTCAAGCGCAGCGAGTCCTTCAAGCGGATCTCGATCAGGAAGAGCTATCTGGATCGTGGCAAGCGACGCAACAAGCTTCAGAAGAGCGTCGAGCCGACGGTGCCGCTCGGCAGCGACCCGAAATCGAACGAGAAATCGTTGGGCAAGGACACGATCGTCAAGGAGAAGATCGTCGAGAACGAGACGACAAGCGTGGTGATCAAGGAGCAGCAGAAACCGAAGAAGCTACAGGATGACACGTTGAGTCGCGAGTCGATCAGCTACGACGAGTGGTTGCAGGGCGTCAGCTCGTCCTCGCGAGAGAAACTAGCGGAGGATGCGCAGCCGAGCAAGCAACATTCGCAGCAGCAAGCTCACGGGAAGAACAAGATCTGCGGGAAGGTTCGAAAGCCGAGCGAGGCGACCGATCGCGTGACCGAGGACCTGAAGGTACTCGAATTGGAGGCCTCGCCAGTGCTGTCCTCGAAACCGCTCTGCTGGAGCTGCCCTGTTCGAGGCTCCACCGAGAAAATCGACGAGAGGAGCAGCAACGACGCCGAACAGGAGATTCTGCAAGAGCCCTCCGTCGAGGGACCACCCAGTGTCAGCATCAGTCTCGGCCGAATCTGGAGGGACGCGGTGCCGATCTCGATCGCAGTCCCCTACCCTCACTCGGGCCCGTCCGTTTCTTCGGGACCTTCTGTCCACCATTCGCTCGACAGCGCTCTCAAGGAGAGGAAACCTCAGCCCACTGTAGCCAGAACCGTTTCCGCACCGGAAAAGACTTCGACTGGCAAGGATGCCTCGTCCGCCTTCGGCTTCTCCCTCAGGATCGCCAAGTTGGCCGACTTTCGCGCAGCTAGGTTTCTATCCTATTTCTCGGGGTTGCTCTCGTCGACGATGAAATTCACTCTGTGGGACGAATCGAGTACGCTAAAAGGATTAAGTTAGTTTGCGATCGAATGAGAAATCTAACAGCGCACAGTGGGGTAGTTGCCTGATTTCAGCGGTCATAAGGGAATTTCAAAAATTTTTACATAAATTGAAAAATTTTCGTGGCTTGAGTTAGTTGAATGTCTGAGGAACAATCTCCCATCATTATACAGTAAAACCTTAACCCTTATCCGTCCCTCGTTTCACGAACTGGATCTGTCCCTCGGTGTCAAATTGACACAGTGATAAAAAATCGATACAATTACAAGGTTTAGTAAACAGTTACTTTTCGATGCTTTTTTTTTATTCAAATTCATGAGTTAACATTTGCATCTTAGGTTTTTGCGGTTATATGTTTCGCATTAAAAAACATAAGTAACCAAGTTTCGGACAGAGGAATCCGCACTAATCATATGGAAAATCTATCCCGGTTAAATCAGTTGGATTTTTTCTATGTTGTAGCTTCTAATCTACTGAACAAAAAGGCCGAATACTCAAATCTCGGGAAGTATTTATTTTTTGGAAAAATGTTTGAAACAAATATTTTTTTGCAAACAGAAAAGACAATAGTACACAGATACCCCACTGTGCAGCGTATGGTTGTACGAGTGTGTGTGTGTGTGGGGGGGGGGGGTGCGCGTGCGTGTTTATCTGTCGTTGAAAGTCATTTGTCCCAGAGTGGTAAATTTCATCGATCGGTTGGTTTCGCGAACAAGGGAATACGAATGTGTCGCGTGCCTACAGGGGCACGAGGAACGGGTTGTTCAATCGTCGAGCGCAGAAGCCGTCGCCGAGCGTCAGCACGGACGGTTACTTCAAGCGGACGAACACCTCGAGGCGTTCCAGTGCTCGTCGTCGGGGTAAGAGGACCTCGCAGAGAACCAAGAAGAAGACGAATCAACAGCAGGAGCAGCAACGACAGCAGCAGCATCAAACACCGCGATCGCACAGCCCGGTGTGGTTCGTTCCACCGGAAAGGCGACGGTCGCGACGTCAGCGTCGAGTTTGGCGGGAGATCAGGTACCTTCCGGATGCGGAGGATTCGATGATCGACAGGATCGACGACTGGTCGTCGAATCTCTCCGACGATCAGTTCGACGACCTGAAGCTGTTGTTGTCGGGGGATTTCAACGACAGGCGAGACGAGGGCGCGCTCAACTCTCTGATCTCGTCGTCTCTGGGCTCGTTCTCGGTGACTTCTTCGTCTTCGTCGACGACGGTGACGGGAACGAGCACGGGGACCAGCACGAGCACGGCGTGTCCCGCGCCGCCCAAGATCAGCGACTTCAACGAGGACAAGCTCTTCTCGGAAGAGCTGCGCACCAGCGGTCTCTTGGCCCGTAGGACCACTTGGCAGCCAGCAACGTCCAACTACTTCGCCAGCAACCAGTTTCTCAGCTTTCTGTCCAAGGGACAGAACAATCTTATCGGTAAAGAGAACTCGAGGACGGAGGGCACCACTTATTACAGGTGTCTCTCGTCCACTGACACCGATACCGATACCGATAACGATAACAATACCGACACCGATACCGAAACGGAGGACGAACCTGGTTGCCGTGTCGGCCTCGAACGAAGGAAGACCTCGCATCCAGCTCAGAGGCAACATCAGTTGAAGAGACAGCGGTCCGGACTCAGGCGGAGACCTCTCAGGAGAAAATCGCAGCTGAGGAAGACTTCCGGCCAGCCTGTTTTCCTCGTGAGGAAGTGCTCGTCTTTGAGGAAGAGACCTAGTAAGGGTCCACGCAGAAACAAATATAATACCGATTCGAAAAACGCTGTCTAGCAACCGTGCGAACATCTTACGTAGACGATCTGCGTGCTCGGAGCTAAAAGTTTAGAGAAGTTGAAAAACGCTAATGGTTTGCTGGCCAATTAGTTGCGCAAGCTCTCTCGTCTCTCGAGATTGTTGTTAGAGATACGGTTAAAGGTACATCTTCCTGAAGGTTTTAGCCAACAACGAAGCTAGAAATTTTATTGCTCGCGACGACGATCGATCGGTCAATCGAGAATCTCTGACTCTGTCTTCGTTTCGATCTAGGAGACTCTTTGTTCACTGTTTGTTGCAGGGCCGACCCGTGATCGACGTTAATTACGTAACGTGCCGATTATCCCGATTTGGCGCGATCAGGCTTTTTGCTCGCGGTGAACTCGATTCGATGCCACGCGCGCTCCTTCTACTCGCATTATACTAATCGGCAACGTTCTTCGATCGTCTTGTCTCCCGTTCGAGTTCTATACTGTTCGCATACTACATACTCGCACAGTATGCGCATACTAAAAATCCTTTCGCATTTATTCGATTCGATGTTAAGTTTTCGTCGCACCACGTCACGCGACTGCACCAGGCGGGAGGTTACATTGCAGACACGAAGGTTATCAGGTTTTCTCAAATCAATCGGAATAAGTAGTCCTCTCGTCTGCACGACAGTCTCTTCAAAGTCGAGCGCGTTCGTTTCGATACGAGGTCAATTGCATAAAAAACAGAGGGGCTTGTTTAACCCTTTGTCAATTTACTCGAAAGACGGAAAAAAAACGAAAGGTAGAGCAAGAATTCGAAAATATTCACAGATAATGAAATGTAAGAGATTGCGGATTTTATGCATTTATGAAAAAAAAAAAAATAGAAACGTACAATTTAAAGCAGTGGACATATTAAAAAGATTTAAAGACATCGATGCATTAGTTTCAGCTTAATAAGATAATAATTAAAAGAAGTAAGAACAAGACAATTTTTATTTTGCATAAAGATCCGCAGCATAGTGATTAAAAATCAATTGGACCGTGCAGAACGATCTATTCTTCCGTTAAAGATGGAGACGTATCTTCAGGAATTTGATCAGCCGGTTTCGAAGTTGGCTCTCGGCGGCTTGAGAATCGTTGAAAAGCACGCGGGTTGTTGAAACGAATCGAGCGATAATGCCTTGTGGCCCAGTTCCGTTCTATGCCGGTGCTCGCACCTGGAAAAATCGTGTCTCGGCCGTTAGCCGATCGATCCTGGGCATTTTCTCGAGTTACGAGGCGTGACGACTCGACTGGTTTCGCGGCAACCAAGACACGTGGGCAAGCTCGTTGCTGGTTGCTCTCCGCGGTACAGTCCAGAGTGCTCAGTCGAGTGGCAGAAAATTTACAGTACCTATGAACCCGATAGAATTACACGAACGAGAAACCCGTTCGTTTCTTTCTCGCAAAATTAATCGTCGTTCCTCGAATCGCAGCGCAGTTGCTGGACCGGGAATTCCTCGTCGTAAACGCATTGCAAATCTTTAGAATCGGAGCGTCTCTTTTTAAACTTTTCTCGAATGCAACTTCTCCGAGACAGGAAAGTCGAAATCGCTTGGTTTCATTCGCTCGCTTTGATCCGCCGACTTCTTCCATCTTCTATCTCATATATATATATAAACAAAATTCCATTCCGTGTCAGCTACTTCATAATACTGATTTCCCTAACCTTTTTATTTTTTTATATTGTCAAACCACAAAACAGGAATAAATTTCCGAGGCAAAACTTTTTATAATGAATTTGCTCGTCGGCTTCCAATTATCGTACGAATCGGTAAATTAATTATATTATAAAAATGCCGCGTTCGCGCACGGTTGCCGACGAATTATTAAAATAGCTCGAAGTGTTTTTAGATTCGGATTCGTTCAACGGTGATTCCGCGAAGCGTTCTCAGTTATTGGAATTTCGGCTATCGGATATCATGCATCGATTCGAGTATTTGAAAGTTAATTAGAGTCGAGGTACTCCGATAGAGCGGAGCAGGGTGCGGTTTGAACTCCAATTCACGGAGCCAGCTTTCGGTCGAATCGTTGAAAGCGAGTCGGTCTCGGACGGTACTAATTGTTATAGGTCCATTACGGAACGCGTCGATCGATGCGGTAATCGAATCCACGATTGTTCGCGCGTTTCCGCAGCCAACTAGAAACGATTGGCTACGGAAGAACGTAATCTCGATTGATCGGTCGAGCAGCAAGCAATCCGATTCGCTAACTTTTTTCGATATTAGAACATATCCAGAAATATATTCCGAACGCGAGATTGTTATTATTATTATTTATTATAGACGGACTGAAGCCATTTTACATAAGTGTTTACAATATCAAAGAAAAGGAAAAAAAGAAAAAGATACAATACTTTTTTTCCGTTTCTTTGATATTGTAAACACTTATGTAAAAGGGCTTCAGTCCGCCTATAATAAATAAATAATAATAATAATACTGCTCGTGTAATAACAATAAAGGGACATGCACAAAAGAAAAATTTAATAATGGTACAATCGATATGGTATTATCATATCATACTGCGTAGTTGCATTTGAAAATGTTTGTAAAGAATCACTGAACAAAATCAATAGATAATGCGATTCATTGGATTAATTAATCCATAAGTAGATTTCGCTTTAAGTTTTTGAACAGCCGCTCTTGTTCTCAGTTCACGTACTGGTACATAAAAATTGATTTGCGCCAGTAGAGAGGAACAATCGATATGATTATTAATTAAATGAAAAATAAAGCTCTTAGATGAACGGGATCGAAACGGATCGGTTTCGCACAGTGACTTTCGTTGGCGCGGCGACCGGTCTGCGGTTATCTCCTTTTTCGAGCGGTGTCCGCGAATCATCGAAACCGGTAACAACTTCCAGCTCGCAGATGGTGTCGCGTTCACCGATCGTCCTCGAGATTCTTTTGGTTCGCGCCGACAAATTACCTGGACGGAGCCTATCGAGTCGAAGGGAGAGAGAGAGAGAGAGAGAGAGAGACGCGCGTCCTTTTTCGGTACCGATGGAAATGAACGCGGTGGTTGAGAAATTGCCAAGTGTACTTAACCGGCGGGTTCAGGGCGAGATAATTCAGTTCGCGACGGTCCTCTCGCGTTTTCGCGTCGAACCTAACATAAAAGCGATCGTCTCGCTGGGATCTAATATTATGGAGCGTGGTCCGTTCGTTTTGTACGTACCATCGATCAATGGTTGGTAGTTGAGCCACGATGGGCTCTCTCAAACTTTTCAATCCTATTTCCATGGAACGTCGCGCTCGAGAATTCGTTGACTCAATTGCCTATCGATAAATTCTCGAATAAATCTTCTTCTTCAATTAATCAACTTAACACTTTACCTACCGATAGCCTATTAATAGGATTTTCAATAATTGTGCTGCACCGATAGAAAGCATAGAAATTTTCTTTAATATTGCAATCTTAAATGAAAGTATTAGATGACGTTATTGAGGGTGACTTGTTAGTCTCTAATGAAAATTGCTGTTGCTATTAAAGATGTCATTAAAAAGTGTTTAACCGTGTATCATAGATTTTTCAAAATTATGCAATAATTGCCGGTTGGTAATGTGTTAAAAGAAAAAAGATATCTCAGGTGGTAGGCGAACGATCAGCGAAGACGAAGATGAACAGTAACTAAACTCTATTCTCTGATTTCAGGGGACATCACGCAAAAGGGCTACGAAAAGAAAAGGACACGTCTACTTCAGCAGTATGCCTCGAAGCAACTGGGTGAGTAGAAGCATTCCATAGACACCGAGTCACGTAGGCCTAACCTATTCGAATCGTCGTAACTATTGGAGGAAAAGCGGCGCAGGTACGCGCGCGTGGACGATTGGTCGATTAAAATCGTGGTGGTCCCGAATTTCTCGACAAATACGAATGCTTGAATTCGTTCGAACAATATCACGGTGCCGATGCTAATATTGAATATCGTCCTCGTCCTCGCGCGCGTCCTCGCGCGTGTTTACGTTGCGCCACGTCGAAAACGCAACAACCAGTCTTTCTCGACGTCGTTGCCAGTTAATATTAATCGCGTTCCGATTCTCAAGAGACACGGTCTCGCTTTCCGCGGCGCACAATGCCGGCAGATGCAATCGTAATGGGAATAAGCGAAGGAACGAGCGGACACGACCGCCGCCGTAATCCTTCGAACGGGCCGTTTTCCATCCGTCGTTCGCCAGCCACCGGTTTTTCCTCTGTGTTTTGTTGCGCAACCGGCGAAGGCTTATCGCGTAGTAGAGAGACCCTCTCTGTTTTCTTGTCGCCAGCCATCCTTTCAGAGATTTTTCCGTCAGCCCAACTACCGTGTCGGCCGACACATCCTATCCTACTTTATCCTACCTCCGTTGTGCAATTGGCGGTTCTGGCACGTGGACCTTATCGCTGTCGAGAGAACTAGGGGATTCGGAATTCACCGAGTTCCTTTCGTGCCCGAGCAAGGCCAACTAGAAAAAAAAATAAACAATTTAGTTCGCACAGTTAATGCATAGAAGACTTGGAGGATTTTCAGAATGTAGGAATGTTTTTTTTTTTTAATAAGCTATGAAACCCCACATGGGATTGTTAACGTTACAAAACGATTTACGAAAGCGATTTAAATATTTTAGCTGATAAAAATGACGAGGCTCTACTTCTTTAGATTTCGTGGAATTTTTATTGCAATATGTGCTCGAATAAAGATATTCATGTAAGCAACGTCATAATTTAGATAATTATAAAAGTAAAAATGTAAGACCGGTCATTTGATTGGCAGTGGTAGATTTAGTGTTAAGATCTTAGCACTATTTCGAAGTTTCACGGTACAACAATGTAGATCGTTGGATTCATTCATCAGCTACAATATTGTGAAGTCAAATATATATTGTATATTGATTTTTAAAAATTCAAGGGGAACTTAATTCTTTATTGAAGGAACATTTTGTATAAAAAATTGTGGTATCAAAATCTGTGGAGATTAAATGTTAGACGTTAAATACCGATATGAGACAAGACATTTTTTACCAAATCAACTGCTAGATCGGCTGGCCGGATCACTTGTGAAAATCAGTGTGAAACAAATTCATTTGTTGCTTCGTTTTCAACCCAGTCTTGAAAGTCTTGAACACACGATTCGTATGATAAAAATATACACGTACGGTGTACGGTGTACGGTACAACAGAATAGAAAAGAGAAGAGAATAAAATATAAGAAGCTTCCTGCTTGCCCCCGCTGGTTCCTGCCTAACGGTGTAAAACATTAGGCGTACATTTGTATAGCAAGCAACAGGATTCGTGTTGTTAGCCGAGGAGAGTTAGTCGTCACGCGTGCTTCTCTCCAAGTATATCAAGCGATTTTTTCAGAAAAAAAAACTGAACAGCTGCAAGACGCGGGCTTCCCGTCGCGTTATACCGTCGACAATATTCCCTATGGAGCTCCCGGAATTACTATTCGATGACCCGTGATGTTCGTACGTTACGTGTTCGAGGTAACTGTTGCGGTTCGCGGTCCACGCAGAGCAATTTCCGCGCTCTTCCGTTTCGGCATATTCGACGTTCAATCGTTCTCTCTGTTACGTCGACACCGAGGTAAAAATATCGATACACTTTCCAATTAACCAATGACATTTCATTCTTTCGACTGGGAATCCTAATTGACACGAAATCGGTGAAACGATATGAATGGGTGTCTGGTTTTTTGCGCTCCTTAGATGTAGTTGCACATAAAGAAAACGTAGAACAATTTAAATTCATCCCTTCTCACTTCATGTTTTTAATACAGAGAACTGTTTGTTGGACTTTGTTAAGAACCTACATCACGAGTGTGTTAAAAGCCAAGAGAGAAAAACGTGGATCGTAAATTCCTAAAGGGATCGTTGATGCGCGATTTCTTTTCCGTAGCCATAGCGATTCTCGTTCGATTCGCGACCAATCCAGGACGACCACGTAATCGCGAACAAAAGGTGGTTTCCATCTGACGACGCGTCGCGTTCAACCGATGATTATACTGGCTTGTCATTGTGCTCGGTCGATCGGTTACCGCAACCGGAACTTTTTCAATGGGTTTCGTGAAACGGGCCGGTTCAAAAGTTCACGGATTCCCGCGCGTTTAACGAATCACGCAACCGGATCGCGTTCCTTCTCTCTGGATCGCGGTGCCCCGGCCGGTTGCGTAAAAAGGAAAAACGTCGGAATCGTTTCTTTCGCGCACGACAACAAAAACAATAAGAAAAACGGAGAGGATAGAAGAGAGAAGCGAAGCGGCTCGAGAAACGCATGATAACTTATTATCGCTGTTTCGCGATCGGTGGACCGTGCGTATAGTGCCGCTAAAAAAGTATGTCGACGCATCGTCACCGAGCTCGTGCAAACCTGGTAAACAACTGCGAACTTCTCGATCGATTGCGATTAATTTTCCGTACTCTCTGCAAAGGTGCGTAAAGGTGCGTGTCCATCAGAGAGTATAAACTATTGCGAGTTGCTCTCGAAACTCAAATATTCTCCTCCACATAAATAAATAAATAAATATATATATACATCGACACCGATTTCAATAAATTTGAACGATTTTAAGAAATTATAAGCATTTTCTCTTTTTGGAACATTTCTTTTCTTATTAAGTATGAACATTACAATAATTACAGTTATGTATTTATCACAGTACAGTATTATTACAGTAAATTTCTAGTGAAAAAAGACTATAAAATTCGAGAAGAAAAAACTATGTAATAACTACAATGAAAGACTACGAAATTAGAATAGAAAATTCGATAGAATTCTGTACAATTTTTATTTCGTTTCACTTTCTTCAAATTTATCTAGAAAAAATTGGAAAGTGCATCAACATCTCTACTTATAACGATGGAAATTCATCTAAGAGCTACACGTTTGAAATTCCAATGTACACAAACTTGAGAGGACTTTTCGAGAGTCGACTCTCGCGTCACTCTTCGAGCGTAAAAAATGTTTGAAGTACTCTCAAATGGACTCGAATATTGATAATACTTTCGAGAGCAAGTGTCGACAGAATCTTTCGGATGGACAGGCACCTTAACAGACGATGTTCGGTGCAAATGACAAAAGCGTGGACAGTGTTGAAGAGAGATGTATGGACTCTGTCAAATGAACCGAGTTCGATTTGCATTGGTGGTCACGATATTGCCATGGTCCGACCGCAGCCAACTCGAACGTTATTAAATTCCGTGGAGCGTGACTTACGCGTGAACATTAGCCTATTCTAATAGTGTTGAATCAGATTCGAGCAGACCGTGACCGCAACCGTGTTACGGGCACGGGCATTCCACGGTACGTTATTCTACATACACGAGCGACCAACAACGGTCTGAAATGCGTCGAGGCACCTTTAAAAATATCGTTTTCCAATATTACTTCCCCTTTCGCTTCTAATTACATCCGATAATCTCTTATCGACTCGTTGAGAGTGCGCTTCCCGTGTAAACTACCCCGTAACTCCTGTGCATCCTCGTCGATCGATATTTTCTCCCAGTCTTCGCACCGCACAGTGGTCCAGGAACGCGATTTTACTGGCTAAATGTCAAAATGTCATTGGATCTTCCTAAAAGTTGCTGATCAGATGTTTTTGGGGTCATTGATAACGAATCTGACATGAAAAATGAAAAATTCAAAATGGTAGATTCAACACCAAGCGTATATGATCTGAAAATTCGTTTTTCGTCGTTTATATTTTTCAACATTTGTATATTCGTTAATTCGAAATTATCCAAATACTTCAACATCGGTCATTCGAATTTCTCTTCATATGAATCTTCTTCGTCATCAATTTATTCCGTATCACGCCAAAATATCGCGAGATTTTATTTCTTAATTATCGTATAAACTACAGGGCTGCAGCTGGCTGTACCTAAAATTTCTATGCTCTTATTCACTCTTAGCCTTTTTTTTAAGCTTTCCCGAAAATTAAATTTGTTAATCATATTGAAGCATTTGTACATGGATTAAATAATGTTGGGAAACTAATTAAATAATAAAAACACGCCTATTACTATATATATACGACTATGTTATCGTTGTAGATATCAATTTTACATAAGTTGTTACAAGGGCAACTGCGAACCAGAAAATCTGCATCTGTCGGCGACTAATCGTTTCGAAGAGTAGTCGAACGAAAATACGAAGAATACCGGAAGAGTAATCCTCGAATAATTTTCTCGGAGACAGAGTTTCCGAGAAGCGTTGCGTCAATTAGCCGGACACTTTAATTATTAAACCTCTAAATATGTATAACCGGTGGCTGGCGAAGGCGCGGCGGCGAGTGGAAAGCGACGCGTATTCCCCCTTCGCTCGAGAATCGGAACGAGAATACGTAGTTGGAGGGTGAGAGGGCGCTAACAAACGATGGAGAAAGACAGGCTCGGTTGCGAAAGTAAGTGTGGGTGCCGCGAGAGTACGAGAGGGAGAGAAGAAGAGAGTCTGGAGAGGGTGGCTTTTGCATATGCACACGTGTGTGGCGCACAGGGGCTGGAAACGATGGAGGAGGTGTCGGCGTCCTCGGTATCGAAAGGGTCGAGAGAACCGGGTACGGAAGCGGTGGTGGAGGCGGTGGCGGTGGTGGTGTCGGTGTTGGTGGTGTCGGTGGCGTCGGTGGCGTCGGCGTCGGCGTCGGCATTGGCGTCGGTGGACGACCACAGCCACGTGCACGCCGCACGCAACGCCGTGTCACGCACAACGAGAAGCGCTATCATTCAGGTAGCGCACTGGCGACGCATTGCACGAATCATCATCACCGTGTAGTTTTCTACTATTTCTTCCGTTCTTCACTCATCCCCTTATTTCATCGTTCATTTCATTCTCTTTCGTTTTATTAATCGTTGCCTCGTAACCACACCTAGAGAGTTAGAGTGTTCATTAGAATCGAAGGCCGAGACTCGCAAGGGAGACATCCATCGTCTACATCGCCGGACGTCGTCAACCATTACAGACACGATATTCACCGCTGTACAGTGCGTTCTCTCTTTTCCGCTTTCAGTTTTATATATATATTTTTTTTTTGTTTTCTCTTACACTCTCTCTTTGTTAACACCGAGTCATTTACTCTATGCCCCCACCCCCCACCCCACCCCACCCCCGTAGCTTACGCTAGAACGTGTGTCGTTTTTTTTGTTACGTTTGTTTAAGGGATGCGTTTCCAACCACGTTCACCGACCAGTGTGCATTTTGGCTGTGCGAACTCTCGTCGTCCATGTAGATGTCTGTTTCCTGTTTTTCCCACTATTTTCATCTCGTCGCGCCTTCCTCTTCGAGTCCGATTCATCCTTGGTGATTTAATCGTGGAATCGGACAGCGGTGACGATCCGTTATGCGATTAGACGTTGTGCTCGTCGGAAACGGATCTCTGTCGCTGTGTCAGATTTTTTCAGACAAAATATAATGACGCACCGGAGGTCTCGGGTAAAAACATTTCTGTCGATGCCGCGACAACATTCTTTTCACAGTCTGATTAATCCAGCTGCGCCTTCGCGTTTCTAATCGATTATCTTGGAAAATTGTTTGAAAATGGGATATATATATATATATATATATATATATATATATATATATATAAATGAAAATTAAATGCTGCTCTGATAAAATGATGCTTTCCAATAGCTTTTCACAAGTTCACAAAACGATTGCAAAGAAATTTATTGAAATTTGGACAGGACAACGTCTTTCTTCTTTTTCTGTGACATTGTAATTTGAAATTGTTCAGCGAACCAGACCCATTTAAGGGATAAAGATCTAGAATAAAGAAAACAGTAGGGCATACAATGTATTTCCAGTTCTTGTAGCGGATTTCTATGTTCATAAATCTGTCGAAACAAGCGAAACATTTTCTTCCCAGGAAATGTGTCGCGGCGAAAATAAAGTGAAAGGATTATCGACAACCGTTAGTAAAAACAGACACGATCCGCTAATAACAATTCGTTCCGGAAGGATAACAGGCGTATCTGGGTTAACGAACCTCGATGCTGTGCGACAAACCGTGTAAATAACGTGTTGGAATTTGTTTCTAGACCGCCGATCATTCGTCACGAGTTCTGCACGGTTTTAGATCACGATCCACGCACGTAGATTGATCACTATCAATATATATATATATTGTAATACTGTACAGAAATCATTTAACGGGCCCCAATCGATGATTCGATTTCGTTGGTCGTGCTCCTCTTTCCTCTTCCTTCATTTTAGGAATTTTTCGACCCACCATCGTCACGCGTTTCACGAATTCATCCCTGTAATTAATCTCGGTGATCCATTAATCCGTACGTCATTTTCATCCGTAGCGCACGCTCGATTCAACCTCGTCGCGTCCTGTGCGAGAACCTTCTCTAACGTACAGAATTCGAAGAGGTTGACGCGTGCTTCTCGATCGTAGTTGGCTTGCTTGCTATCCCCGACTCGAGCGGAGACGCTTTTACACCTCGAATGTCCTCGAATACTCTTAGAATTCGACTTTGTCGATTGTTCCACCTTCGGCTGACTCGAGAGTCCTGGGACATTTCAGCTAACACTCCCAACCTCGTGGTTCGATGAATAATAACACCCAAGGATGTATTAAAAATTACAGCGTTGCTGCAGAGGAACATAGTGACACAACTAAAAGATTTACTATTTCGAGTTTATTGTGCAAATGTATATGAAAATCTCCATATTTTCACTTCCGAAAAGTCTTTGTGGAAACAAGAAACTATCAAATAGCTGTCCTGGAAAATCTATTTTCTTTTGAACTGTGTCACTATTCTCGTGCACCAACGATAGGTCGTTGATCGTGATACAGTAACGTCGCGATTCTTGTCGAACAGCCTGTGTTCTGCACGGACAACTATCGCATACCGACGTTATTATCAATAACGAAAATCAACAACAAAAAGAAATAACTTTCGATAGAAATGAGGTAGAGCGATGAATTTTTTTTTTTTAAATGAAAGCTGAAACTTTGCAGAATATGGGAAAAATAGGGAGATTTGAGACCTGACAACTATCGCGTACGCGATCGCTGACGAATATCGCGACTTTACTGTACAACGTAAAATAATTGATAGCCGGCCGTGCACGAACGCGACAATTTTGCTAATAAAATAACTGGAAATTCGTGGCTAACTAAACGAATAAAAAGATTAGGAAAAGAAGTACCTGGTCGGTGAGGGGAAACACAGAATCGCGAATCGTTTCTCACAGACCCACCTCCTCGTCCGACCCCTCCCCGCGCCACAGAGAACTGCGGACAAAATCGATAAAACTGGAATCGTCGTAGTCGTCGCAGCTTCCGAAGGTGGAACGACCGATCGTCGCAATGACGTTCGAACCGCGCTTAAAGAAACGATCCTATCGAAATTGATTGCGGCGAGCAACGGAGATAGAAAAAACTAAACGTTCTAAACGGAGAGAGAAAGAGAGTGCGTGTCTTCTAATCTCTTGTTCAGCAAGTTTTCCGTGTTTCAATGTTTTATCTTCGATCCGGAAGAGAGAGAATCGGTTCCCGATCGTTTCCCGAGTATCGTTTCTCAAGGCCCGGCTCGTTGGTAGGATAAAAGCGTCGACGGTATAAAGTACAGAGGACATAGAACGACTGTAGAAAGTAATAAATACATATTTATATATATTTCTAGAGTATAGAGAAGAGAGAATAGAATATAGACTATAGAATATACATAATAGAATATATAGAGTATAGAAGATATAGAGTATAAAAGAGGACCGAGACCGAGTAAAACCCGCCGATCCTCGTAGAGCTCCTTTCTCTGTCTATGTGGCGTTGTTGTTGTTGTTGTGTTGCATGCAGGAGGCCGGCTAGTACCTGGCGGGATCGCTAGTCCCCCGGGATCTGGCGGCTCGACCGGAAACACCGGGAACCCGAACTCATCGGCTGCGAGACGCGGCAATCGCAGACTCACGCGCAATGAGAGCCGCTATCATTCCGGTGAGTACATCACAGCTGGACGATCAAACGGTCCGAGAAGCGAGAGCGAGAGCGAGCGCGAAACAGTGAGAGCCCGAGACTGCGACCGCGCGACGATAAATAAGCTCACGGAAAAGAAAACAGAAAGAACCGTTTAACGGGTCCTTAACCCTCGGACGACGCCGGCTGTGCCCGTATGCACGCTTTTAAACGTCTACTTATTTAAAGTATGGACGGGCTCCCATGGAAATTACCGACACAAATTTCCTCGACGAGATTCTACCGATTATACATTTCACCGACAATAATTTTCACCGGCAACGCCTTTAACTGAAAACAAATCTCGCCGACAATAATTTTGTCCGGCAACGATTTTACTTTCTTTGTCGGTCAAAATCGTGGTCGATCGAATTCGTTTTCACTTGAAGACGTTATCAGCCAAAGTTATTGTCGTTCAAGTCTATAGTCGGTGAAATATCGTCTGTAAAAACTGTGTTGGGGAAATTTGTGTCGCTGGTTTTGCATGATAAATCCCTATACAGGATCCTTTCAACGTGTGGCGCGTCGCAGGACCCCGGCTTCGTCCTGCGAACCGCCAAAGTACTTCTTCTTCTTCTACTTTCTTTCTCTCGTTTCTTGCGGTCGTAGGCGGGCTTATTTTTGTCGGACGCAATTCCCCACCGATTAACGCGCGCTCGTCCATATCGTCCCCGAGTTTCTTTTTCTTTCATGGACGACAAACGATGTCGATTACGTCCCACTTCCACTCGCAACAAGTTTTTTTTGTTATCTCAGTCGATACACGACGTACAATATATTTGAAATCGTTTGTTTCGAGAGACGTCGTTGTTTGAATTTAATCATTGCACGGATTTTATTGTCGGCCGACTTCTACTTAGGGATGATTTTAGAAAGATGTGCTTCGCCTCGCCTCGCCTCGCCTTTACCTCTGCTATCCTCTCCTCTTCTCGTCTTGCTGGAGCGAGGACGCTTCAAGATATTCAGATTTTATGGTAGAATTGATAAAGAGGCCGACGGTATTCAGGGGTTGCCGAGGCAAACCCTGTAAACCAGACGCGACGGATTCTCGACCAATGAAACGCAATAATATTCTACATATTTCGTACTCGGCTTTTCCGGAACGTGCGTTACAAGACGGACGCGGAAAGTGGAAAGAGAAACAATTCAAAGCACTTTTTCAGATGGGCGAAAATAAAAGGAGATTTTAATCGAGAGTCCGTCGTTCGGTTGATTAAGTCGCGATTTAAAGAGTTTCCTTGGCAAGAGCGATCGGCAAAGACGAATGTGAAATCGTGATCGGTTCGCTCGGAAATCGCGATCCGAGTAATCGCTCGGCATTAAGCTCGATTAGCTCGCCGCGCGGAAATATGGTCCGCGAGGAATGTGCTTTCGGCGCGCGAGTGCCTTTCTGCTCTGATGAAATGTTTCCTCCCCTGCGCGACATTCGCGCTCCTCGATTCCTCGACTCCTCGATCGACTCCTCGACTTTTCGTGTCTCGGAAGCAGATTTGTTCTTCTCGTATAAAGATTATAAATATTGAATTTTATGTGAAATGTAAATCGAAGTTCTAGAGAGGGTAATATTAAATTCGTACGAAACATTGCAGTATAATTTGAATAATTGTTAAATTTATAGAGAAAATTTAATAGTCGCGCAGCGATTGCCGCGGGACAAAACGAACCAGCTGCTTTTAACCCGGGAATAATGCATCGATCACCGTAAGAGATCGTCGAGATCCGGAATGCTGCCTGTAATTGCACGAACACACCCCCACCTTCCAACCCTGTCGGCACAAAATTCATTTCCGTGTTGTGTCCCTCGATCGGCGTTCCAATGTTTCTCCCGCGTAACCCTTTTCCCCCCGAACAATTGTCGCCACGGAATCGATGGAAAATATTCGTGGAAACTTTCAAAACTAGCTGCTGCAATCCCCTTAATTTTTTTTTTTAGTCATTTTGTATGTCTCTTTATAGTTTTGTTTCTTTCGTTCCAACGTCGGAATCGAGGATTCTCAAGATCGGAGAGCGGTAACGTTTCGATCGTTTAAGCGAATTCGAGTTTTCTCGCGTTCGCGAGATTACAAGGTCGTGTAAGAAATGAAAAATCGGTGTAGACGGCGGAGATCTTGCTTGATTCGAACCCGGTGTCTTCTCTCGCAAAGGTGCTCGCCAGAACGGAACGAAAAACGAACGGTTCTCTCCGTTCGACGCGTAAAACTCCGCGCGTGGAAGCTTCGTGTGTTTCGAGTCGCGAGTCTAAACGTCTAGAAGCCTGGTGCACCGTTATCGGTCGAAGAGGACGAGCGTTGTCCCTTCGCGAGTCCTATTACCAACCGACCGGTGCATTACAGACGTAGGAATCGAATCAAGATTTCTGCGGGGGTAACGAACGACGCCACGAGTCACGTGCTTTCACTTTCGAGATGTTGTTGATTGAACTTTTCATCACTGATTCTTCTCTTGTCGGACATTTAGAATTTGTTTCCATAACTTGTTTTCTTCTGATAAATACGTAAATTCTACAGGCTAGAGGGGTACCATGGAAATCACCGACACAAATTTCCCAGGCTCGATTTTCACCGCCATTTCACTGACTCAAGATTTCACCGACGATAACTTCGGCCGACAAATTGTGATTTGATCGACAACGAGTTTGATCGATAACGATTATAACAGACAACTGTCGAAATCGTTGTCGGTCAAATCTTCTAGGAGCCCCGCGCTTGCAGCAGAAATTGTTTAGCTTATCAAAATTTGTGCAACAGCGCTGGCTATCATTAACAGATATTTTTGGATTTTTGATTACTTTTTTTTCTAGGCTATGACTTAATTATTACTTATTATTGACAGACTGAAGTCCTTTTACATAAGTGTTTACAATAAAAAAAAAAGAGAAAGATACAAGACTACTCGTTTAATAACAAAAAAGGAACATGCACAAAACAAAACAAAAAAATTATGGTACAATCGATATTCAGTATTGATTTATCGGTCCGCCATATTGAATCGAACATTTTGCATTTGATCATTTTGATTAAAGATTTGAAATCTACGTCCAAAACAAGCTATAGAGATAGCAATTTTCGAAAAGTTTACTGCAGAATTCATTGAGTTATCGAATTTTCGACAATTTCAGCCGGTTTTCGGCCACTGTGCGTCGATGGAAAAACATACGAAGTGAACCGCGATAAGAGCCGCGGTTGGATTCGGTCAGCGAATCGCGGCATTTCCGGTGGCCGTCGCGGTTATTCTGTATCGTTGTTACGACATCGGGCGAGATCGAGACGCGCGGTTTCTTGCGGGAGGCACTCGCGCGATCACGCAGGGTCCGTGGTGCGCAGTCGCGTGCAGCCACGGGGATAAGATAATTCGCCGCGTTGCTTTTCTGAAAAATTCCGGAATAAATTGTTCCTGGATGCGCGCGGCGAGCCTCGATTTACGGGACCGTCTCGAATTTGTCATATTTGACTGATTAGAACTCAATAACTGTCCAATTTTGTGCCCATTACATCTTTTGTTCAGTTGATCATAAGCTACGAAACTTCGTGCCTTTAATTTTTCAAATGCGAAACACATAACCGAAGAACCGAAGATGTAAATGTTAACTCATCAGTTTTTTGGTAAAAATCATATGGAAAAATAAATGTGTACCTTGTTACGTGAACTATAATTTACCAGTGTGTCGATTTGACGTTTGATTTGGTTCGTGAAATTAAGGGACGGACGAGGGTTAAAAAATATTGTTTAAATTGTAAACGCAGTCTTTCCAATTCTGAGTTACGTTGAAAGAAGTTTCCAGTCTCCAGCTCATCGGGAAGTTAGTTTAAAATCGAATGCAAGCGTACATTAGGGTGAACCTTATTTTTTGACCATGAAATTTTGGGCACGCCTCCCCCCAATATTGTTCCATTTAATGAAAAAATGATAAATCCAAAGTTTTAGGTCAATCTAACAGAAGTAACTACGCGCTAAATGCGAAGAGTATACTAAATATTCCAGTGAAATATTTTGTACCTCTAAAAACATCATAATTCCTTACGTGCATTCAAGTACAAGTGTACTTTCTACGAATTAAGATTACTTCACATTAATTAGTCTGTCTAATTCCCGCTAACAAGTCCGTTTTCGGTCAAATCTCGTGTATCGGGTTAACAGTGTAAAAATCCTATCACAACCCCTCAAGAATTCTGCAGACGGTTAGAGGCCCCTGCAGCGATACTAAAAACTTCTAAAAAAACGTTTTTTTTCTTTTTTTCCTATAAAATGTCTCATGTTTTAGGAATTATTTCCTTATCAAATGTCGTAATTTTAGGGGGAGGCGTGAAAAAAATGTCGCAAAAAAATTTTCACCAAGTATAACTAAGGTCCACCTTAGCGTACATTGGAGAATAGGATTGTCGCGTGGGATGTGTACTTTGTGCGGTGCGGCTTGACGCTCGAAATCTCGAAAGCACTAGAGAAGAGACGTTTCGACGTTGAGATTTGCTGATGGTTGGGCATTGATTGCACAGAGGTGCGGCAGGAGGCGGTACAGCAGGCTTTGGCAGCGATGCAGGGTCGGCCGAAGCCGTCGCTGCCGATGCCGTCGAAGAGGACTTCCGTGATGGCCAGGAGCCCGGACAGGGAACGGCGTGACAGTGGCGAGTCCAGCAGCGACGAGGACAGCGTGGTCACCGAGGAGAGCCCCGGCGCCGGTGGTCCGACGGGTATAACTTTCGAATCTCATTTTATCCGTGCGCAACTTGATTCGCGACCGCATGTCCGTTGTAAATTCGTCTTCGCTTCTCTCATTTGTATCCGCGGGAAAATAACGCACCACACTGGGAGATTTTGACCGATTTCAGCGACCACAGCTAGTTCAACATCAGCTCAATATTAAAACTGCTGTAACTTTGCTAAAATTTATCCAAATTTGATGGAAAAAGAACCATTTTAACCCTTTGCACTCGGAGCTATTTTAACTCGAAAATTAAGCGTTTCTTCTGACCTACAATATTTCCATTCTCTATGTTTTTTTAAATTTGATAAATCTGAAATTGATATAATACCTCATACAATATTTAAATGTGTAGTAATTGATTAGATACCGACATATCTGATAGTGTAAACAATTGTTTAAATAATAGTACAGCAATTTTTAGTGGCGCCTCAGAGGAGCCACTCGAGTGCTAAGGGTTAAAGCTTCAGATTTCTACATTTTGTAAAATATTAACGCAAAATTGAAAACCAGTAAACTGACGCTGCGTCGGTGCAGGCTTACGTTGCCACGGAGCCTGTGCGAATACGAAAAATTCAATGTAGCACTAGCAATAGTTTTCCGCAATTATCTCGAAAACTAAGACCAAGCACCGGGTAATTGTACTGACAAAAGTTGTTTAGAATGTTGTCCTCGATAATATATGTCGAATATGACTCGCTGTTATTCTTTGAATTCGCAGTCGGCTGGATTTTCGTAGACGCGTTTTTCGCATCGTAGGGTTATCGGTGTACGGTACAATGGCGAACGACAAACGCATTTTGCGTTCCCTTCGAGACGGCAGCGAATTGCTTTCGAAGGCAGCAGTTTCGTTGCTCGTCGATCGTCGTTCGAAGACTTTAGCATGGTGTTTTAGGCACAGGATTGTCGGACACGAGCAGCACCGGTTCGGCGCGGGATACGCCTCCACCTCCGAGACCACCGGCCAGGAGACCTCCTGGCGCGGACATCACGGACATCGCGGAGTACACGCCCCATGCCTACTGCAACATCCAACCACCGGACGTGACGCACACGAGCAACACGCCGGCCGCGCAACAGTCGACCAGGCGGCCGGGCGCCGACCGCGTGAATCGGTATCACGGGGTCGAAGATCAAAACAACACCGGGACCACCGGCCGATGGAAAGTCTCTGCAAAGATCCAACAGCTGCTGAACACCCTGAAGCGGCCGAAACGCCGACCGTTGCCCGAGTTCTACGAGGACGACGACATCGAGCTGGAAATCGCAGCCAATCCGAAGGACCCGAACGCCCCGAAGCCCGAGGGCGGATCCATGACCTCCGCCATCGGCGAGCCAACCTCGGTCGCCGCCGGACTTCCAAGGTCCCTCGAGGCCGCCATTCAAAGGTGAGAGATGCACTTGCTACCTACGAATTCGATCGAATCAAATTTATTTAGAGAATTCACGATTAACACGGAATGCTATGTTGTTTTTTTTATCTAGTAATATTCAGGACTTTCGTTAGTTTCTTAAACCCTTGCTAACAATATCGTTTGCCCCTATTTTTTCATTCCAAAGAAGACGCTCGGCTATTCCTAACAATTGCAGTGAATGCTTCAATAATGGTTCGAACATGGCCCTAGTTTGAAAATTCCTAAAATCTACAAAAATTTTTATATAAGTACAGTATACTCATAAATGAGTATTATGTTAGGTACAAAGACACAATAGTGTAATATTATGATATAATATCTGTGTGGTCGCGAATGACCTAGTTGTTGATGCGACCTGTATAAATAAATAAATATAATAAAAATATCGTTTGCATTCAGGTACGGCTCGTCGATGTGCAAAGGGCCGGTCGCGACGGTTCTCGATCAGAACGGCAAGTATTGCGTGACGCTGACTTACAGGAAGCTCTTGAGTCGCTCCCACAAAATAGCTTACACGTTGCTGAACAAGGCTCTGAGTCGTGGAGGCGATTGCTGTCTGAAGCCTGGCGACAGAATCGCTCTAGTTTATCCGAACAACGATCCTATCAGCTTCATGTGCGCCTTTTACGGTTGCCTTCAAGCTGGTATCGTACCTGTGCCGATAGAGGTGCCCCTGACGCGTCGAGACGCGGGCTCGCAGCAGATCGGCTTCCTCCTGGGAAGCTGCGGCATTCAGGTGAGACATTAACCCTTACCACTAGAGTACCGACGCAGAGTCACCACTACAAACACTGTTCAACAATAAAAATGTTTCCATATAATTGTTGTGCTTCACAAACAGTTCTTGAGAAATTTGAGTTTCAAAA
The DNA here is from genome assembly GCA_916610235.2 of Lasioglossum morio. Taxonomy (NCBI): domain Eukaryota; kingdom Metazoa; phylum Arthropoda; class Insecta; order Hymenoptera; family Halictidae; genus Lasioglossum; species Lasioglossum morio. The sequence goes on from OU744331.1 coordinate 1,230,475, forward strand.
AAAAAAAGAAGATATTTTTCGACTTAGAATAAATATTGTGATGTTATTATATAAGATATGGTATTGTGTTTCTCGCTTTTCGCTAAATGAGAAATCTAATAAGACCGTGATCTACAGGTGGCGTTGACCAGCGAGGCCTGTTTGAAAGGTTTGCCGAAGACCGCAGCCGGCGAAGTGGTAGCGTTCAAAGGTTGGCCGAAGCTTCATTGGTTCGTGACAGGACACTTGGGCAAGACACCGAAAGATTGGCTACCTCCCCCGCGGTTAACCGACGACACCCCAGCGTACATCGAGTACACCACCGACAAGGATGGCTCGGTGATGGGAGTCACGGTGACCAGGTATCCGTTCGTTCTTCTCTTTCGTCTTCATAAAGGCGCCTGTCCATCTGAGAGTAAAACTATCGCGGCTTATTCTCGAGAGTGAAATTCGTCGGTGTACAGTTGAACGGAAAGTTGAAATTCGCAAATGTACAGCGTGTCAAATCTTAGGAATAAGAGGAATGGATGAGGAAGGTGGAGAGGTGGAGGGAGAGTATGAATGAGAAAGTGGAAAGGAGTGTCAAGAGGTCGGAAGAGAAGGCTCAGAATTAGGAAGAGGGGGGTTTTTTAGGGGGTGAATCAGGGGACAAGGATCTATATATTATAATATTATAGTTTGTAAGATAAGGGTTGAGGTAATTATTAGCTTTTGTAAATACAATTTTCTCTCTCTCTCTCTCTCTCTATATATATATAATTGGATGTATGTATGTATGTACTTTTAATGATTTCCCTCAGGATTACATTTCTTACAATTCTTCCTCCTTCCCCTGTTCGCCCCCCTCATGCTACTCTTATCTTAACCTTAAATCTAACTTATATCTACCTTAATTTTTAACTATATATTACAAACTATACTTATTTCTAAAAAGAGAGAGAGAGAGAGAGAGAGTAGATCTATGTACAGAAGCTTATATGTACTTACAATTATCTTACAACTATTGTATTACTCACTCCTCATTCTTTGCACACGCACCCACGCATACTTCTTGTACCCGTCTTCCCTATTTGATGGACCCCCTCTTCCGGCCACTCATCGTACACGCAAATTGAGAGCACTCTCACGAGCAACTGTCGACAGAAACTCTCAGATGGTCACGTACTTTAAGAAATAGGATTAACTAGATGATTGAACGTGCCGTCGATTCCAGATCGGCGATGTTGACGCATTGCGGGGCGTTGACGCAAGCCTGCGGCTACACGGAAGGCGAGAACGCGGTCTGCGTTTTGGACTTTAAGCGGGAGGTCGGTCTTTGGCACAGCACTCTGACCAGCGTTCTAAACGGGATGCACGTCATCTTCATCCCGTACGCTCTGATGAAAGTGAATCCCGCCAGTTGGATGCAGATGATCACGAAACACCGGGCTAGCGTGGCCGTGGTGAAGTCGCGAGATCTTCATTGGGGTCTCCTCGCCACGAAGGACCACAAAGACATCTCGTTGTCGTCGTTGAGGTTGCTGCTTGTAGCCGACGGGGCGAATCCATGGTCTCTGTCCTCCTGTGATCAGTTCCTCTCGGTATTCCAGTCGAAAGGATTGCGACCGGACGCCGTGTGCCCGTGCGCGTCATCCAGCGAGGCTCTAACCGTTTCCGTCAGGAGACCGGGTCGGGCTGGCGTGAATGCCACCGGTCGAGGCGTCCTCTCCATGTCCGGACTGAGCTACGGGGTCGTCAGAGTCGATCAAGAGAATTCGCTGACGTCGCTGACGCTTCAAGACTGCGGTCAAGTCATGCCAGGGAGTAAGTTCGCCTCGACACCGCCACAGTGATCGATTCTAAGTGCAAAAATACATATTTTTCTGTTCTCTTGCAGTAATAACGCTTTAATTTTAAAACTACATGAACCTAAAAGAATTATATCATTTCAAAAAGATTTTTACTGAATCTTTAATACCTTCGATGTTAAAAAAGGCTTAGAATCAGCCCCCTATTGTTGCATCAACTTTGGATTTGGTATCTTTAGAACATCAGTCTTCGTGGCATACTCCATGTCTTTTCTAAAAACTGATATAAACGACTAACTAACTAGTCAACAGCCAAGCGATATTTAGTATCATTACTTTGAAATAAGTATTCTTTAAAGTTATCAAAAAACGAAGTCCGGGAAAAGCTGTTATCGAGGAATCGATCACTGTGGCACCGTCGAAAAACCTATCTCATTCTATCTCTACGATCGTGTAACAATTTTTCTCGCGAAGGTATCGTGGTCGTGATCAAAATGGAAGGACAACCGTTCATTTGCAAGACCGACGAAGTGGGCGAGATTTGCGTGCACAGTTCGGCGACAGGAAACCAGTACTGGGGACTGCAAGGGCTGACCAACAACACGTTCAAGGTGTCTCCGTTACAACCCGACAGCAGTCCCCTCGGCGACGTGGAGTACACGCGATCCGGTTTGCTGGGTTTTCTCGGTCCGGGTGGTCTGGTGTTCGTCTGTGGATCTCGCGACGGTCTTATGACTGTCACCGGCCGAAAGCACAACGCCGACGATATCATCGCTACCGTTCTGGCCGTCGAGCCTATGAAGTTCATTTACCGTGGGAGAATCGCCGTGTTCAGCGTACGAGTGCTGAGAGACGAGAGAATATGCGTGGTCGCGGAACAACGACCGGATTGCAGCGAAGAAGAGGTAAATCTTTTCGCTTTGCGCGGTTGCTAGGAGGTTCAAGTAGGGCAAGAACCCGAAAATTCTTGATGTGTTCGACAGAATTAGTAATTACTCAACAATTACGCGTGACTCGACAAGTTTTATTGTTCGGAGACCCTAAAGTCATAGATCTTCAGGTTTCCTTCCCGACTTCAACATCGGGTACTCGAGCATCACTAACTTTACCCGAACCATTTGAACGCGGGCAAACATTTACAGTGATTCTACTTTTGCAGAGTTTCCAATGGATGTCGCGAGTTCTCCAAGCAGTGGATTCGATCCACGCAGTTGGGATCTACTGTCTGGCGCTGGTGCCGCCGAACTATTTGCCAAAGACGCCGCTCGGTGGTATACACCTATCCGAAACGAAACGACGTTTTCTAGAGGGTACCCTACACCCGGCTAATGTTCTGCTTTGTCCGCACACTTGCGTTACCAATCTACCGAAACCACGCGAAGTCCATTCAGGTAAGCGGTCGCGCGTTCACCCGCGAGTACTATGCCCCCGAACACCGCACAGGTATACCGATCGAAATTCACCGACCACAATGAATCGTCAATGAATTTACATGAATGTCAGCAAGTACAAGGATTTATATACGCTCTTTTTGCTCTTGTTTACAACGTTTCCACGTTTCTTTCTCTTTTTTTTTTTTGTTTTTTATCTCTGCGCAAGCCGACCGAAGCGGAGGATCCAAGGAACCGGTGCGAAAGACGGGCGCGGTCGCGGGAAAGATTCCTCGAGAAAAATTAAACGATAATCCTGCGCTTTCGCGCCGGTTCCTTGGATCGCGTCGCTCGACCATTTTATTATGGGAATGATCAATGAGAGAATGAATGAAAGCGATCGTTCGAAGTCGATCCGATTCAATTTCGAATCGGGTGTCGCGACTCCCCGACTAACGCGAAGGAAAGTAACACTTTGCGCTTCTCTACCGGAGTCATAGTCGTCGGTAGGCTTTTATAGCAACTTGGCACAAATGTACAAAGTATATAACCGTCTCTTGCTACATATCATGTATCCCACGTTAACCCATCTCACTACTCTATCATCGAGTACTTCTCGACCCTGTAACGCTGTCGAGGTTCGGGTCCGATTCGATTTCGATCGTAACCGTTGTTACTAAAACGAGTACAACGAGATCGAGCCACGAAATCGTTCTGGACACATCCTCTAAGGTTCTAGGGTCGACGCTTCGCATGTATTTTTTATCATCTATTATTTTCTATTCGCCCTTCTTTCTTTTGGCTGAGCTCCGAACACCCCGTAGTGGTCCCTGTGGCTGTAGGTAGACGGTACGAATAGAGAATGTCCGGCGACGCGAGATCGTTCGATGAAGCGACGTAAACATAACTGATCCAACAACAAAACTTCTTTGTATTTCATTATCTTTTTATGGCATCTTTCTAATGAACAATGATACCAGATATGATACAATTCTAATTATATTTACTTGTGTAACGATGAAAGTTGACATTTCCCTCAGTTTAAACTTTATAATTCCTTCAATTTAAACTTGAAATTTCCCAAAATTTCAGTTTCACAATGTTCGACTCTTCAACTTTAAAATTTGACAATTGTTCAATTACATCATTTCCCAGTTTTGCATCTTTCCGAATTTACAATGTTACCATTTTCAACTGTAGAACTTTAGCATATTAAAAGTGGTCTTACCGTTCTGAAGGGAGTGAACAGGGGGTATAGAGCGCAACCTCGAATTTTGACCATTACGCTTTTTCATGTCGCGAATTAGGCACACACCCTGCCAAAAGAAGTTTCACTTAAAAGAAAAAATACATTCATCCACGGTGCTCGATTTCGCGTCGCCTAACCAGTAACCAGTAAACCTCTCGAACAGCACAGAACAACACTATGTTTATTTTCTACCCTTTTGTATCGGTTGTTGGTTATTATTCTTTACGTCGTTCTTTTGGTTGAATCGAGTACGTACGATCCACGGAATGCTCCGAGCACGCCTGTAACAAGGACGTGGCTTAACCGCCATCCGACGATAACGAACCAACCATCTCTCACGAACCTGTATAGCTTTGATATTCCGGCCTCAGTCAGGGGAGAGTGTGTGAGCTACTCATTATTGGGTTGAGTGTTTGTGTTGGTTTACTAACGGAAAGGTGCGGGGGCGTGTAGCGGGGGATTCTGTTGCAGACGTTGGTCCGGCCAGTGTGATGGTGGGCAACATTGTTCAGGGTAACAGACTGGCCTCCGCTCAAGGACGGGACATGGGCGTCTTGGACGAGGACAGCGATAACGCTAAAAAGGTTCGTACGCTGCGCGCTGGTTCGAACTGTTCGCATATCGTCGGCCCTCCTCTGAAAATTGCCTCAGTCCAAAAATGTACATTTCACAGGAAGCTAAAACAAACGATTTAAACTATTTTTCATTACAATACCATACAACAAAATACCATATAACAATACAATAAAATTTAGAGTTAAAATAACTCCGAGTGCAAAGAGTTAAGGTGGGTTCCGAACCGCATTGGCCACCACAGTATTAAATGGCACCTTAATGTCTATGTATTTTACAAATAAGAAACGGAGTCAGGTCTTCATATGAGGCCGACGATATGTTCGATTGTTTTCGAAGCGGAACCGATAGAAGCTTGCGTTCGTAATCGATCCGTCGAATTTCAGTATCAATTCATCTCGGAGATTCTACGGTGGCGAGCTGTGAGCACCTCCGACCACGTGATATTCACGTCGTTGAACGCGAAGGGAGCGGTCGCGACTTCCCTGTCCTGTTCGCAGCTGCACAAGAAGGCCGAACGAATCGGAAATCTGTTGTTGGACCGCGGACGAATCAATACCGGAGATCATGTGGCATTGATATTCCCTCCTGGTACAGACTTGATATGCGCGTTCTACGGTTGCCTGTACGTTGGAGCAGTGCCAGTTACCATCAGGCCGCCGCATCCCCAAAATCTTCAAACCACTCTGCCAACCGTTCGCATGATCGTGGACGTTAGTAAGTCGGTGCTCGTGCTCACCAATCAGAATATCCTGAAACTCTTGAAAACGAAGGTACGTAGCGTCTCGTTTCTCGTCTTTATCCTTCCCCTTCGCATTCTCCTCCTCCTTTCTCCAATCATCGTTGCCGTTCTTGTTACCGTTATTATTAGACTGCGGATCTTCGTGCAATTTATCGCTTGTGAATCAAAAAAATTCTACAATATAAAATTAGATAGAACCATGCTAAGATTTTTTACAAAGGTTGTTCCCATTAAAAATAGTAGAATAGAATACAAATGCTTTATTTTTTAGCCTTCCGGCCATAAAAAAGGAACTCGGTTTACATTTCAGTCTTAACTCTCTCATCCTTCCACACCTTTCCGGGTCCATTCATACATTTTCCTTTGTCCTATCCTTCTCCCATCCTTCTTTCTGTTCTGTTCTTTCCCTTTTTTTTATCTAGCTTCCTTAGCCAATCTATTGCTCTTTTTCCCAATACCTGTTCCACCTTTCTAATGTCCCCCATTAAAAATAGTATTTCAGTTAACGTAATTTGATTAAAGATTTCTATATATAAAATGCATAAATATCCGAGGTCTAGTAATTATTGTTATTCGATGGGTGCAACGAATTCGTCTGATTTATTGATCGAACGTAGGAGGCGAACAATGTGATCGAAGTGAAGAGCTGGCCGACGATTCTCGATATGGACGACATGCCAAAGAAGAAGCTACCTGTTATGTATCGAGCTCCGACAGCGGAGATGTTGGCTTACCTGGACTTCAGCGTCTCGACGACGGGCATGCTGGCGGGAATAAAGATGTCCCACGCAGCGGTGACGTCTCTGTGCCGTGCCATGAAACTTGCCTGCGAGCTGTACCCGTCGAGGCATATCGCTCTATGCTTGGACCCGTACTCCGGACTAGGATTCGCTCTGTGGTGTTTGAGCAGTATATACAGCGGACATCATTCCATTCTTATTCCGCCATCGGAGGTTCGTCTCGTCTCTTTTCGTTGCGATTGATCGTTTAAGACCGCTATTAGACTGGGCCACTTGCAAGTAACGTATTAAACTAAGCCAGCATACTCTTTTTTTTAACCCTCATACGTTCCTCACGATGAAAATTCACCCGTTTACTATTTTTACATACTATAAAATGATTGGTTCCTCGAGAATGCAAAAGTTAGGGAATGAGGAAGGACGCAATATGTAGGTTAGTGATAATTAGGATACTAAAAGAGTAGGACAGGGTAGGAATAAGTGAGAGGGTTAATAAAAAAGCAAGGAGAAGCAAACTTTACAATAGCACAGCACAGCGAGAATAAACTTGTTTCTTGTTACGGTGGTACCACCAGTAGCTGATTCATTAGTACCACCTGGCTTATTTATTTATTATTAGCGGCTTAGTCTAATAGCAGCCTAATTTTGACGAGATGTATGCATTGTTCGATACTAATCGATCTCTCTGATTCTCAGGTGGAAGCTAACCCGGCGCTGTGGCTGTCCGCCGTTAGCCAGTCCCGAGTGAGAGACACGTTTTGCTCGTACGGCGTGATGGAGCTGTGCACGAAGGGTCTCGGATCGTCTGTTCACGCTTTGAAGGCGCGGGGTGTCAGTTTAGCCTGTGTGAGAACGTGCGTGGTCGTGGCCGAGGAGAGGCCTCGAATCGCCCTCACCACGAGCTTCAGCAAGCTCTTCTCCGCACTGGGTCTCAGTCCTCGCGCGGTGTCCACTTCGTTCGGTTGCCGAGTGAACACGGCCATCTGCTTACAGGTACGAAAACCTACGTGAAAACCGAAAATCACATACTCCCCGCAACATTATTACTTATTATAGACGGACTGAAATCTTTTACATAAATGTTTACAATAAAAAAAAGGAAAAATAAAAAACTACTCGTCTAATAACAAAAAAGTTGCTTTTGCGTAGTCGCTTTTTAAAATTTTATAAAGATTCGATAAAAAAAGATCAATACGATTATAGTGCTTGAGTCTGCAATAATGCGATTCATTGGATTAATTAGTCCACAAGTAGATCTTGCTCGAAACGTTTGAAATCCAGCTTTAGTTCTCGATACGCGTTCAGGTACATAGAAATTAGAAAGATTATTAATTAAATTAAAAATAAACTTGTGGTCGTATACTAGTCTTAGAGCAGACAATGTTTCTAGATTCGTTGTTGTTAATATTGTGGAGTAATCGTGATCAAAGAACGACAAAGGATTCTTTACCATATACGAATGATTGTTTGTTTTTCGAAACAGGGTGCATCCAGTCCAGAACCATCGACGGTGTACGTGGACCTGAGAGCTCTGCGAAACGATCGAGTCTCGTTGGTCGAACGAGGTAGCCCGCACTCCCTGTGCCTGATGGAATCGGGCAAGTTGCTGCCCGGAGTGAAAGTGATCATAGCGAATCCAGAAACGAAGGGACAATGCGGAGATTCTCACTTGGGCGAGATCTGGGTGCAGTCGGCTCACAACGCCAGCGGCTACTTCACGATCTACGGAGACGAAAGCGATTACGCGGACCACTTCAACGCTCGGCTGGTCACGGGGAACACGAACGAGGTGTACGCGAGGACCGGTTACCTGGGTTTCCTCAGACGCACCGAGAGCGTACAGCAATCGGTGATCAGCGACGTTCCCGGCGACACGTCCACCGCGGAAGCGGATCTTGTACCCGGTGACGCCGAGTTGCACGACGCCGTGTTCGTCGTCGGCGCCTTGGACGAGGCAATTCTACTCAGGGGAATGCGGTATCATCCTATCGACATCGAGAACAGTGTGATGAGGTGTCACAAGAAGATCGCGGAATGGTGAGTCAAGCTCTCGGACTATCTCGATTGGAGATCGCGGTTTCAAACGTGTACTAAAAAATATACGTAGCACGTGTAGTCAGGAATTAACACGTTTCACGTGCCACGTGTACAAAAATACACAAGTATGAATAATTACACGGTTTGAGATCCAGATTCATTTACCACTCTTGTCGGACAGACTGTTGATACACGTGAGATCCTTGCCCTCGATTCAATAAATCCTATGAAACGCTAAAAACATGTCTGATTGCTATTTTACAGCGCCGTATTCACGTGGACCAACCTGCTGGTGGTCGTGGTGGAGCTGGACGGTAGCGAGAGCGAGGCTCTGGACCTCGTGGCTCTGGTGACCAGCGCCGTTCTCGAGGAGCACCATTTGGTGGTGGGCGTGGTGGTGGTGGTGGATCCCGGAGTGGTCCCGATTAATTCGCGCGGCGAGAAGCAACGAATGCATCTGCGGGACGGTTTCCTGGCGGACCAACTCGATCCCATTTACGTCGCGTACAACATGTGAGCAGCGACAGGATGGCTGGCTGGTACCTTACAGTCCGGTCGCGTTACCTCCGCTTCCAGCTACCTTCGAGCGAAGATCGCGAGACGAACTGGTGACTGGAACGTCCACCGTTCCTCGAAGAGAACGGTTTCCCGAAGCAGGAGGAAGATCATCGGAAAGATATCGCGAGGGATCCGCTCCTGTATTTTTGGAAAGAATGTCGTTCCCGAACGAACGTTTCGCTTCTCCTTCGAGATAGCTACGAGCGTACTCGGATTCTGATTCGAGGAGCACGACCAGCGAGGACGTGCGCGCGATGTCCTCGCTCGTCGCGCCCCTCGATCTAGGTCAAATAGTTACCGGACGTTTGTCGCAGCGTTACACTCTTATTCCGTGATAGCCGTCAGCGACGACCAATGGGATTGCGAGGAGCAGTTATCGGCAGGCGGATAACTCGTCGATTCCAAGGGAGCTAAACCAAGAGAATACAGCGAGGATAAGGAAAACGTTGTTAAACGCTTTACGCACAGTGCATCGTCGGAAGGATTAAAGAGGATTTCGGAACACCTACTCGAACTGCCACGACGAACAACGCTCAACTTGAACGAACGACGATGCTTTTTCACCTCGAATCACCGGAACGTCGACGACAGCCTGATAAGATCATTGGTTGTTTGACAACGACATCGGAAACATCGGAAATAGTGTGACTTTTTTTTTACCAGTGGGGGAAACAAAACGGGAAACCGAACGAAGTTAATTTAACTGGCGAACCAGGCGTTGCTGCCCTGATCGAACGATCGTGTGGCCCCGTGAATAATACATCCGTGTACACAACAACTGTCTCTGGTGTCTATTAGAGAGAAAAAGAGAGAGAAAGGGAGGGACGAAAACAAGATGAAAGAATTTGATACACTTTTGTCGTAGACCCGTGTAGCTTAACGGATTTTTTACTACGTAAAGAGTAACGATTAGCCAACATAATCTATATTCTATCGTAACGTGAAAAGTTTTAACTGTCGACAGTTTTTTCTAATGTATCGCCGCTGAACGACACACGAACACGCGCAAGCGAGCGCGTACATACGTCGCAACTCGTGACGCGGAACGCGTACACTATGGCGACGGCGAACAGAGATTTTGATCCACACTTTTTGCGGACACTCCTGTTTGTTTCTTGGTCAGCGAATTCGCAACAAAGAGTAAGAGCAATTACTAGACTACGTATCCTTATGCATTTCTGGCTTCAATAGATTTTCAAACAATTCGAAGATATAAAATTCGACAGAATTTAGTACGATTTTTATTCTTATGAGATCTACAAAGACGAAAATTGAGAACTTTATAAACATCCGTGGTCTAGTAATTACTCTCGCAGTGAGCGCCCTTGGATCAAAATTATTTTGCTGCGTCGTTGCCTTCGAGCGTAACGCGCGCGGTTCGCTATCGCTCTGATTGTATTCGATTCGATAGGATTTCCGTTCCGAGACAGTTTCTACGTTGTTGACATTGTACAACGATTTCGACGCGAATCGGCTCGGAAACGAGACACCGTGTAGATCGAAGACGAACGTTAGGAAGGAAGGGGATGGAAGGGCCAGCAAAAGCCCGAGGCGGTCGGAGGTCTTACGATATTTAGCTGCGTCGCGCACAACACCGCACCGTTTTATACCGTAGACTATTTATTGTATTATACTTATTGGCACGCAATCGAATCGACGCGATACGGCGTGTCCGTTTTACTCTCCGATAAAGTCAATTTTCTTTTTTATACGAAAGTGTTTTACTTGCTCGAGCTCGGCGAACGCCATGATGCTCGCGATTTATTGCGTGCCGAGAGAGAGGGTACACTTTTAAAGATCCCCTCTGGCTTGACAGATCTCTCGGAAGAAGACCGACGATCGCACGCGAAGTTTCATCTCTCTCTCTCAGGGTTTAGATCTCGCGATAACCTTTTCCGACGATATTTTAACGACACGACGAACCTAAGAAGAAGGAGTCGGTCCACGGAGAAAAGAGTTACCCCTCGAAATGCGACCATTCGGCGAGAGAACCGTGCGCCAACAGAAATTCCCTACGCCAACTTTCTCTTTCTCCTTTTCTCGACTACTTTTCTAAGCACAAACTCGTTGGACAGGGGTCCTTCGTCGACCAAAGCTCAAACCACGCGAATCGACGGCGTCGTCGCGAACCAACGTCGACTTTCGGGTTGGAACGTCCGCTCGTTGATAACCCCCTCCCCGCTTCTATTTATTCGAAGGCGTAGTCGTCGATACTCGAACCCGACTGGAAATCGAGAGCTGCTAGGCGAATCCACGAGAAGAACATTCACCTCTTCTCTGTTTTTCGCCGCGAAGATAATCGCACGATCCAAGCCGCACCAGAGTTGTTCATGTTTTCACATTGTACTTGCGAGAGATGTTTATCGTAGTGCTGCGGAACTTTATGCGTTTGTAGCGCGTGAAATAGCAAATTTGTTCGAGACTCGAATCCTTCGAAAACCGTGGGAATGTTCGCGTTGAATCTTGATCGATTCGATCTTGTCCTCGACAGCGTAAACTTCGCGTAAGCTTCTGCAGTTTAATTATTATTTAACGATTCATATTCTCGAGCCGTACCGATTCTCGGTAAATTGTATAGTTTTATGTTATCGATAATCTTTATTATTATTTGATTCGCTAACGGAGCTCGTTGCGAGACTAGGCAACTTTTATCGAAGACGGTTCTCCCGGACGAGGGAGTTCCTTGCGCGTCGAAAAACCGTTTGTTCTTCGTCGTTTCCGAGGGAAGACGTTAAGATCCGTAACCACGAGGAGCAACGTTATCATCATTGGCCTATCTCGGTTTGTCAGAAAGGGATAGCAGAAAGAAAAACGAGGAGCCAGGCCCGAAAGTCGATCCGCGTCTCTTCTCGTTACCTTGGAGTTTTATTGTTCCCGAGAACGTTTTCTACGGATATCTGTACATTTGTTGATAGTTTTATAATTTTTATATTCTTCGTTTGAATAAAGTTGACACACGAGTGTGCGGCGCGCTCGCAATACCGACACACGCGACGCGCGGAACCTACGAGGAAACAGATCCCTCTCGTCGATTCTTCTGCATCGTTGCAGATATATCTTGTATTCGTTTAGATGCTCCAATTTCCTTCGTTCAGCCTATTAAGCCGAGCTAATTAAACGACGGGCTAACGATCGAGCGAACATGGTTCGAACGTATCCGAACGCGATTTATCCGGCGAACATAACGACGAACTCGATCTACTCGATACCGCGCGTGCCATAATTTGCGAGAACCAACGCTGATACGACGACGGTATAGCTTATTAGTAATTAGAAATAGAGTAAACAAAATTCCATGGAAATTTCTACCTTGTTCTTTCGTAAAAATCTTCATAAATTGTAAGAACCACGGTTTATTGTTAAGCGAGGCGGTAAAACGTCGCGAGTTACCGGGCTGCCGGAACTGGTGTTACTCGCGAACCAAATCTCTGTGATTATAAATGAAAAGGAAAGAGAACACTCGAACGCTTTACAAGGAACACAGATTTGTTCGCGGGATAACTGAGTAAAAGCGAGAACCTCGGAGAAGATTCCATTGCAGGGTTTATTCTCGTTCGCGAGTGACGTCGAACTCGCGGACAGAATGACACACAACAAGTACTAGTGCAAGTTCGTCTATTGTCTTCTCGGATGATGTTTCGTAGAACTTCTCGAAGAGGCAGAGAGTGTCGTCGGAGAAGCTCGTTGAACGAACGAAGGCCAAGAAATTTCCGAACGCTACCGCGAAGAGGTTCCAGCTGACTCGGTGCTTGCGGTGGGTCTCTTCTGGTCGATCGAATATTAGAGAAAACGGAGACCTTCGCAGACTAAGAGGATTAGAAGGAGGGTGACGCGTATTGCTCTCTCTCTCTCTATATCTCTCTCTCTCTCTCTCTCTCTCTCTCTCTATCTCGTGCTCGTTGATCCGTGTTGCGTAATACGTTCTTCCCGGTGACAGTGAACGCTTCGCGCGTTTCGGAACCGGTTTCTCATTTTCAGTAACGAAGTTGTCTTCTTCGTCGACACGGAGAAAAGCGAACTACTCTCTCTCTCTCTCTCTCTCGCCTCGAAGAACAGGAAATAAAGGAAGGAATCGCGGTATCGATCAACGTGCGTCGTTGCGTCGTCGCGTTGTTGTGTCGCGCGTCGCGCGTATTCTACCGATCAATGGTCCCAGACGGACGTCCGTTTACAGGCGTCTTGTAAATATACGTATATATCGGTACCAAGCAAATTAGAATCCTTTTCTCACATTTCTTGCAGCTCCCAGAACCTTTCGCACATCGTCTCTTTGCAGCTACAGTTCCGTAACTCGCGAATTACACCTCGATTGGCTCGCGAGCATCGGTTACCAATTATCCAAGCCGAATTTCTCCGAGATACACGGCTGCCGATCGATCCTCGGATAGATCGACGCGGTGTTTCGGACGATCGGTTAATCCTGTTCCTAATTAGACGCAAGTGCGAACGGTTTCGACCCATCGATCCGTTTCCCTCTTCGGTTTTTTTTTCTAAACCATTAAGGTCTCGTGCCATGATATTTTCTGTCCTTTCCGCTCAGGAAGAAACGGACGTGATCGAAACTGACTGTCGTCCAGACGAAATCTCTATGCGATTTATAGATGAACAATCGTTTCTTCCTGCGCGAAAGATTGCGCCCCCGTGTACTCGATGCGCTCGGTGCACGCGGATTACGATAAGGATGCGCAGCGTTTGCGTATTTGTGTGTATAAACGACGAGCCTGCTGCTGTACAAGAATGAAAACCTGTTTCTTTGTTTCTGTTGGAAATAGACGCATACAAGATACTCCATCTTCCGTTTCGACGATCTTCACGCAGCACAGCGATCGATTTCTCGATTCTGAGTGGAAAAAATACAAATTTTTTTGTTCTCTTGTAGTGATAACGATTTATTTTAAAACTACATGAACTTAAAAGAATTATATCATTTCATATTGCATCGAAGGTTACATTTCGAAAATATTTTTTACCGAATCTTTAATATCTTCGATGTTAAAAAAGGTTTAGAATCAGCCTCATTGTTACATAAACTTTGAATTTAGTATTTTTAAATTATTTACTTATTAACTTATGATTATTCACTTATTAACGCCCAGGCTAAACCCTTGAACCCAGAAAGCTGAAATTTTGCACAGAGGTTTGCTTTATGATCTATACAAGGGATAAGAAAGGATATTTCGAAATTCAACCCCTAAGGGGATGAAAAGGGGTTGCAACGTTTGTATGAGGAATATTTTGTTCGCGGTCCGATTTGTTTGATACTTGGTCTTAATGCTCATTGATACAATCCGAATGGGGTGAATGGGGGGTTGAAAGGTTTTATGGAGAAACCATATCAATTTTCGAGGGCATTAAACAGTTTCCTATGCGAGCGAAGCCGCGGGGAAAAGCTAGTATTTGATATCATTACTTCGAAATAAGTATTCTTCAAAGCTATCAAAGAACGAAGTCCGGGAATAGCTGTTATCGAGGAATCGATCACTGTACGCAGTCGAGGTCGCATCGGGAGACTAATTTCTGCTCGGGTCGCTCATTAATCGTCTATTTGAAATTATCAGACCATTTGCAGGTGGGAGAGTGGATCGAGACGAACGGCGGAAGTAAACACGATGGAAAGGAGAAGGTGTGCGAACGTTGCGCAATCCTACCCCCCGTGCGCACAAACAGGACGCGCGCGCGCAAGGGACTCGGTTGTGTTATGTATAAATGTTGATAACTAGTTGATAGAAATGTGGAGATAGTTGTCACCGTTACCGACCGCGTATTGTCGCGTTCGAGCCAGGACGAAAACGAGACAGCCGATAGATCCATGGATCCGCGGATCCTTTTGAAAAAGGTACTGTTTCATCCTGGACCATCGGAGACGGTCTCGAATCGTGTAAATAATCGCTCTGCACCGATCTACGAGCGTCGTAGAAGTTACTAAGGTACGATATAGTTTGTACGTGGAGGTATACATGTACATATATTACATGTATATATATATATTTGCATATACAGGGTGGCGCAGTTTTTTTTTTTTCAGTAAAACTTTGCCAGCGTGTTCTACTCGCAACAGTAAGACAAAAAAATGTTATATGAACATATGCTTTTAAATGTTTTATTAAAGAGTTATAACTAATAATACAAAGTGTCTACGATATGCCAGTTCATTTTGTATTATCAGTTATAACTCTTCAATGAAACATTTAAAAGCATATGCTCGTACAACATTTTTTTTTCTTACTTTAGCGTGTGGAAAACACGCTGGCAAAGTTTCAACGGGAAAAACTGCGACACCCTGAACGTATATGTATGTGTGTATCACGTACGTACACATATACATATAAATATTACCACGGAGCACTATAAATGGTCACTGTCCTTACCAAGCGTTTTGCCTGTAACAATCGGACGAGACTAATATGGTTGATTTCCGTACCTTTCGCGTGTCCGTTCCTGATAATTGATAACGCGGTGAGATCGCGTTGTTTTGTCGCGTCATGCCTCGTCCCAGGAGGATGATCAGAGTCACGCCGATCCGGAACAACGCGGTAGGAATGCGACACTGTAGCAATTTATAGTATATTTTTCTTTTCTTTCTCGTTACGAGCAGAGCGAAATGGAAAACGGTGAACGAAGGGAAGAGGAAAACGCGTACGAGACCGGTGTTCCTTACGGATGTCATTGCGGTTGAGCGCGAGCGCGCACACACGCCCTGATCGTACTACTACATACATACTGTGTGTGTGTGTGTGTGTGGCGACGTAACAAATTGCACACCACCCAGGATCCCTTTAAAACCGAGCGCCTCTTTGTAATCCATACGATATTTCACGAGGAGCTTCGCGAGCTGACATCAATAAACGTAATGTACATTTTTGCAACGAGCCTTAAGACTCTTTCACGCACACCTCCATCCATCCTCGTCTCCCCCGCTCGTTCGGGAGATGGGAACTCGTATCCATTCTACCCTGGTATACGCATTTTCTATGGGAGACTTTTATTAATAATATTCAACTGTTTTATTAAGTAGAAATGGTAAAGATAATTGAGAAATAAATCGTGTGTCGTAACACGTTCGAACTTTGGATATTATTCCGAAAGGCACCGGTGGCCGATCAATAGGAAATTTTTAGCATGTTATGAACAATGTGGAAAGACCCTAAATATAAAATTTTAACTTCAGGAATTTGTTAGTTTTTTTTTTAGAATGTGGAAGGACCACAAATATATAATTTTAACTAAGGGAATTTTTTAGTTTCTTTTTTTAGAACGTGGAAGGACCCCAAATGTAAAATTTTTACTTCGGGAATTTTTTCTAGAATGTGGAAGCACCCCAAAAATAAAATTTTAACTTCCGAAATGTTTTCTAGAATGTGTAAGGATCCCAAATATAAAATTTTCACTTCAGGAATTTTTTATTTTTTCTTTAGAATGTGGAAATTTTATATTTGGTCTTCTTTCACATTCTTCATCACGTGCTCCAAATTTTATATCGATCGGCCACCTGTGTCAAAGGTCATCGAAATTGTCAATATTTCTCGAAATGACATTTTATGTTTGTAACGTATTTTTATTTATTATTACAGGTATCCAAACTCTCGATATATGAATTTTAAGAATTACTGCAGTGTTTGATATAATTAGCACGTCAGAACGTATTATGAAATATGAATTCTTTTCTCTATTATTCCTCTATATAGTTTCAAAAATACATTCTTTCCTAATTTTAACTTTGTTTACACATTTCCATTAGCTCGTTACAATTACTGTAAACGATGTGAGACAAATAAAGTATTAATGATTTTGGCGCAACGGTTCGATCAATTAAACACGATAAAGCAATCATTAATAGCTAATCATTAATACTTTATCTGTTTTAACAATCTTACGATCGATAACATTAATAACAGATCAGAGACAAATTCATGAAAATTAGGGACAGGAGAATGTGTGTCGGGTCAGCTGGTAAATAATATATTTAAACAAAAAAAGAAAAACGTGTTCCCGAATCAGTTTGAAAGCACAACGGTAGGAAACACGCGGCGCATCAGTTTTCGCACGATAGAAGGAGCGGCGTGATTGGTCGGCGTAGAAATTTGATTCTGTTCCGCGCGTTCCTTTTCTCTTTCCCTTGGTTAGGCTCTGTCGCGTCGGGCCGCCCCGTGGCACGCCGGTTGGCCCGTTTCCCCTCCCCACCCGTTCATCTGCCGTAGTCCAGTAGTTCGACCGTCCGACCCGCGCGTTCAAGAAAGAGATCGAGCAACGTGTTTCCCCAGTCCCCAGGGAAGTCGTGTGCGGTAAACGGCTTTCAGAGACGTTCGTAGCCGTGTCGAACAGTATCTCGTATTCGGTGACAGTGCGAACACGTATATCCGAGGGACAAAGATCCTTTGCCGCGTGTTTACCCGGCACGGCCCGGTCCGAATCGGTTCTGTTCGTCGGTCTATCCGTTGGAAGAAGAAGGAGCGCGTTGTTGGTGTTGGCGACACACGCGGATACAACTGTGAAACAGTAGGTATAGAGCTCTCGCCCTCCTGGCAAGTCGGTGTTCTCGCTCTTGAGAACGATGATCGTGCGTTCGAGCGGTTAGACGCAGTCGGAATACAACAAGGAAACCATCGAAAACAGTTGCCTGATCGAACGGAGACCGAGGCACAAGCCGGACAGACACACTTCAAACAGGAACGGCTCGACACACATCGATTGTACACAAGGGTACGTAAACCGTTTCGATTTTTTTTCAAATCTCGTCGACCGGGCTTCTGCTTCATTCTGATTCTCCTCTCTCTCTCTCTCTATATATATATATATATATATCTCTCTTTCTTTCTCATCATTCTTTCATTCTTCTTCCATTCTTTTATTATTCTCCCGCTTCCCGAGGTGTATACAGGTATACATGTATACATACATGTATGTATTATGTACACTTCTCTTTCCCTTTCTCTTCCATCGTGCGACTATGTAATGTGTCTCGAAAGTTCGACCGACGCTTCGATCTCTCCGCCAGTCCCAACTATGTTACTTACCACCGTGTTCCACCGAATTTCTAGTCGGCGA
Source organism: Lasioglossum morio (assembly GCA_916610235.2). Classification (NCBI taxonomy): domain Eukaryota; kingdom Metazoa; phylum Arthropoda; class Insecta; order Hymenoptera; family Halictidae; genus Lasioglossum; species Lasioglossum morio. Next base: position 1,248,555 of record OU744331.1, read on the forward strand.
ACTGTTTCGCGCGATTTGACGAATAGCCGCGTGGCCATTTTAGTTGCTGTCAACGGTGGTCGCGATTGAGCGTTCGGTACCGATATGGGGCTAAATGTTTGGGGGAAATTTCTTCGAAGAATTTTCTTCAAATGGCTGGTTTTATATTTTTAATTTTATTATTGTTGAAATTCTGACGTTGCTCGCGTGGGATATGATTCGATAAATTTATTTATCCAAGCAAATATTGCAATACAAATCGTCCTCATATGGTCGGTCTTACATTTTTAATTTTTTAATTGTTGAAATTCTGACGTTGCTTACGTTGAAAATGATTAGATAAAGTTGTTTTTTTAAGTGTAAAAATTGCAGGAAATTTGAATAAATAGAGCCTTGTCATTTTTAACAGCTAAAATATTTAAATCGCTTTCAGTGCTCGGTAGTTTGAGTGTTAATAAGATATCTACCGAGCTTCTCGGAGCACCGGTGCATGTTCCCTTATGGAAATAACGAGATTAAGTTTATTTGAAATTCATGCGATTTATATTATAATGCTCGCCTTGATTACAACTTCTTTGTCTTTGCATCGTTTCACTAATGAGAACCTAAGAATTTGTATCTATTATGTATACCTCAAACATTGATTGCAGAATAATTGAATAAGTTTATTTGAACTTCGTGCGGCATTACATTATAAGGCTCACGTTAATTACAACTTCTTTGTCTTTGCATCGTTTCACTGATGAGAACAGAATAATTTGTATCCATTGTGTATACCTGAAATATTGATTACAGAATAATTGAATTTTATTTCGTATTGAAAGAAAGACGTAACGTTCACATTTAGCTGATTACGTTTCCAGTGTTCGCCAAATGTCCGACTCGTTATTATACGGCAAGTGGTTAAATATATCTAGTTAAACATTTACCTCGAAAGCATCTTTATAATTTCTGGTAGATTTAGTGTTTTTTTTTCTTTAATTGATTAACTAGCGACTAAAGTCCCGCTGTGTTTATCGAACGTATTATGTATCGAGGATGGACCGTTTCGGTTTCAGTTTGGATGTTTCCTTTCAGCTGTGACACATATGCACGTGATACCCTTCCGTTGAACGTTTCGCCGCATGAAACGGGGGAAAAGCATGAACCGTTTGGACACGAGTGACGGAAATAATTTAGCACTGGTGTAGATGAAAATATGTCGCCTTTGTATGGGAGAGGAGATTGCAGAAACTCGAAGATATTGGTGACGGTAGAATACGTTTCACAGCGGCGACGTCCGCGTCGGTCTATTTTCGAATAGTCTCGCGGAAGGGGATGTTACAGGTTTCGGGTATTTTACGAATCCGTCGATTCGCGAGCGGATACGTTTTCGCCTTATCGGCCTCGAGTATCGTTTGTTATTTCAGAGACCGATGGGGGCGTCGGTCGCCATGATGGATTAGCTTTTACGACACGATTGCGTCGAACGAGATCCTCTTGTAGATACTAGGAACAATGGAACCGGTGAACCACGCGTTCTCCTAACGAAAAGAAAGTTGCGCTTTTAGCTCTGTAAATTCGCTTCCGACACCTACCCTACCATGCTTCGAATTCATTCGCGGTAACCGAGAGAAAGTAAAAGTAAAAAGTGGTCTCGCGACGTTTACCGTGTTTCGTTTAGCGTCTTGCCTTACCGCCGTACCACTGTGTGATTGCAAAATTGAAAAAATTGGGAGAAGCAAAGATTTTTAGTTATTTAAATAGTACAAACACCGAGCAGAGTAAAATCGATTGAAACGTTTTAGCTTAGAAAAATGACGGAACTCTTCTTAGATATGAATGCACACTGGTACTTTTCAAATGAAACCTTTTTTGTGTGTACATTTCGTGTGTACATTTACCAAAGATGCCTCGTTATTACGGGAAAATAATGGACTCGATTCTGAAAAGTGTTTCATCATACGGAAGCGTGTAATATACATTCTAAAAACGTTTTTAATTACGCGAAAAGGTTTCGACTCGGATCCGTTAACGCGTAGTCGCGAAGCGCGACATTAAATCGATAGTCCTTGCTCATCGGATAATCTAATATCCTCCTCCGGTTGTTCAGAGGTCTCGGCCGAGTGTTTGTCGATTGCTCGTTAAGAGCGCGGACGAGTCTCCGCTGCGACTTTGCTAATAATAACGGGGACAGGAATTAAAACGGCGAGAGAGTTGCAATTTATTAAAGGTTCCGCGATAAACCTTTTATCGGAGAGCACGCGTGCGTGCGCGCTCGCGCACAACTAGTCTTTTTGACCGACCAAACCCAGATAGCAGTTTAGTTCACTGGAAACTGTTTGCACGGGTTGTTAGGGGCGTTTCGGGAACGTTAGGCAGTCGCCCTTATCTACGTTGCCGTGCAACCATCAGTTATCGCTTAACGTTGTTCCAGTTGCCTCGCGGTAATAATTATCGAACGTTCCGCATCCTGCAGTTATTCTTAATTGCTTTTCGCTTCGGCTAAGCCGTTAACCCTTTAATGCTTTCGCGTAATCGTCTTTCGATTCCCTGTTGCAGCGTTACATGTACAATTTGTATCGTTGCGTCGCAGTAATCTCCCGCCAAAAACTTTCGACCAGGAATTTTTTAATTTATAGTCTTCTAGAAAATTGATAATCTTCAAAGTATGTGTCCATCTGATAGTATTTTAAATATAAGCAGAAATTGGTTGGTTATCTGAAAGATGGCCTAATAAACCCTTAAATGTACGATATTTTGTTTACAGTTTCTATTTATCAAACATTACTAAAACAAGAGTGTATATTAAGGGAAAAAAACATCACATCTTTGTGAAAATATTTTTTATTACAAAATTATCGTATGTTGCCAAATGGCAACACAACGCATTTAAGGGTTAAATAATTATATAAGGAAATTGAGGGTCGATGGCACGTCGCCACCTGGCTTTCAAAGGATTTGTAGTACACGTTCGCTTGCACGCGATCACAAAAGAAGGCGAATGGACACGTTGGTTCATTTATAATATCATAGGGTAAACTGTAGTATTGCTAGCACTGCAATAGTTATTGGCACTTTTGATTTAAACGGTAAACATTAAGAATTCCTAATATAGAAGATCATTTTTTATTGCTCCTTATTTATATTTCAAAGCAACGTGGTAATGTGCCAATGACTGTACTATTAGTCTTACGATTGTTATTCCTTAAAAATATTTTATAATGAAAGACTTCTGACTCGTACAACTATTTGATTTTGTTAAAAAAATCTCTATTAGCTTATAATAATAGAAAGTTCAGCTCGTTTTAACATTTCAGAAGAAGACGGGAAGATTTTTAATACGCTTTTGGCTTAGGGTGCCAATCATTGTACAATTTATCCTATATACATGTACCTACATATTTATAAACAGACCGATACTCTGGCGTTACTTTTACAAAAAGAAAAAAACAACACATGCGTTCGTTGGAACGGCGCGTAGACCGCGTGTCGGATTGATTGCGACAAATCATTCGGTATTCCTGGAACGCGCGTCAAGGCAGATTTAGATCGCCGGTGAAATTGGCCACGTAGCGGCTCTCTCGGCAGCAGCCTTGGCGAGGAAAATTCGAAGTCGAAAAACAACGGTTTCGAAAGAATCGGGGCGCGTGCCGCAGCCGATGGAGTCGAAGCGAACGATCCGTTTGTTTGATCGAGCGACGAGAGACGAGACACAGATGCCTTCTTCCATGGTCTCTCCGAGAGTAAACAGAAATTGACAAGTGGTCGGTCAAAATCGGCGAGCCCGTGCTTTCATGTTTTCGTGGATACTCTGGTATAAACGGCTGGTAAAAACATAAATTCACGGCATTCGTTTGGCATCTTGACGAATGAATTGTCCTTCAATGGACCGGTGTGTTACAGTTTCGAATAAGCTTCGTCGACACCATGTATCTCCCGGTGCGTCATTTTGTTTTCGTAGCGCCAGTTGTGTTGATTGTTTTCGAAGACGTCGCACTATGGGCCAAACCGATGAATTCTCTGTAAAAAATCAAAGAACTTTCGATAGGAATGAGATAGATAAATGACATTTTTATTAAATGAAAGCTGGAACTTTGCAGAATATGAAATAATTATGTAGATAATGATACAAAAATTTTATTTTTTCATGGTTAAAAAACGTTTGTAGCATAATCTCCATAATTATGTCATATTCTGTAAAGTTTCAACTTTAATTTTAAAAAAATTTCATCGATCTGTCTCATTTCTATCGAAAGTTCTTTGATTTTCACATAGATTTCATCGGTTTGGCCCATTCTCTCCTTGTATTATTCTTTCAGCCGGGGTCTCTCCGGCCGTGTATGACGCACATCTCCTCTCGTTTGTTCCTTTAAATCGCGAGAGTAACGATCTGAAAGTTTTGCCGCTTGTGTAAACGTCCGCGAAGGAATCTGATCGCTGTTGCGTCCGAATTTCACGAATTCGATCGAATCGTTCGATCGGAAAGATTTCCAGCGAACTAGTTACGAATGCCCGACTGTGAAACGGGCTCGAAAAAAGATCTAATAAAAGATCTCGTTGCGGAATATTGAAAGCATCATGTATCTCACCTCGCGCAGGACAGTACGCGAGAAATTGTTGTTCCCATTCGAAACAAAGGATTCGAAATAGCACCGAAACGATGTTGGTTTTGAGACGAGAAAATTAACATACTTAATGACTCCTCGCCGTTAATTACCTCGTTTATCGCTAGAACAGTAGTAATTACCGCTAGACCACGGATGCTTACGTAAATTCACCTTTTCATCGACTCGCGTTCCCCAACCGTTGACAACCGAGGACGACAATACCTCCGCGTTTGTTCGTTTACATTTGTTTCCTACTTCCTCGCGTTTCGACTGGTTGCATTCGTACTTAAAAGTTAGTCAATTGTTTAGACATTTTGTACAAAGGACTGTCTATCAAATTTTTATTAACACATTACCGACCGGCGATTATTGCATATTTTTGAAAAATGTATGGTACATGGGTAAATTTTCATTTAACATTTAGTATGAACTAACTAAGTCACCCTCGATAACGTCGTCTAATAGTTTCATTTAAGATTGCAATGTCAAAGAAAATTCCTATGCTTTCTTTTGGTACAGCAGAATTATTGAAAATCCTATTAATAGGCTTCCGGTCGGTAAAGTGTTAAAATCATTGAGCGAAGTAATAACATTCAATTTCGTTTCTATTTCTTGGAATCGATGCAGACAATTTTTATTTCGCATAAAGATCCGCAGTCTAGTAATTACTCTAGGTCGAAAGTGGTGTTTAATTTTTGTGAAGGATAGCTCCGACTGCAAAGGGTTAAAGACACCCATCTGCGGTCGTACTCGAATCAGGAATCGCGAAAACGTTAATTGTTTGGCCAGTGGTCGTAGCACCGGTAAAAGCTTTGTTTGTCTACGTTTATTTATGTCGGTCCGGTCGATCGGACGATTTATCGAGGGACGAGCCGAGTGTCGACACGCGGTGCAGAAACCGTTATCGGTTAATTCGTTTGATTCGCGTTTTATGTGTTTGCTTGGCCGGTCGGCCGCGCACCAATCACCAGTCACGAGTTACGATCTCGTTTTCAATGAGCTTAATCGAGTCGACCGCAGCACGCGACACGTCCTACGACTACAACAGCCGCAACGACCACGATGGCGCGTCGAAAACGATTCACGATCATTTTCTACGGTTCCCTAAATTTCCGTTCCTCGCGAACGGTAATAATCTACGTTTGCCAGATTTATGCGCACGGTAACGACCACCGTTTCAGCCGTACACTGTGCCGAGTAATTCGATTACCTTCAGAACGTTTCTTCCCCGTCTCTGATCGATCGACCCGTTGTCGAGACTGTCCAAAACCTATTATTGTTTTTTCTTTATTTATTAACCCTTAAATGCGCGATATTTTCTTTACAGTTTCTATTTATGCCTAAGTATTCTATTAAGCAGTATCTATTTGCCAAATGGCAACACAACGTATTTAAGGGTTAAGTAGTAATAGTCCGAATAAGGATATCTGGGAAAAATGGTAAAAAATTCCTCCTTAAATTGAATATCCATAATGATCTCTCAGAAATACATTCTTTCCTAATTTTAACTTTGTCACAATTTCTCTAAACGATCAGAGACAAATTCATGAAAATTAGGGACAGGATAATGTCTGTCGGGTAAGCTAGTAAATAATAAAAAATTAAATGCTGTTCGTAAGTCCAATTTTCTTAGCTGTAAGGCTGAAAATAAAGCAATATCTATCTATCTATTTGGTAAGACAATTCCTGGATTATTTTTATAATACGGAAATATATTGGGGGCAGTCGTGGCCAAAATTTCGTGGTCGAAAAAGTAATCGTCGGGTAGATGGAAAGAGTTCGAAATTTTGTAACGATCAAGTGCGGCGTCGAAGGTTCTATTGTCGTGTCGGCCTGATTCGAGTCGAGGGCAAATTCACGCTCGCCGAGAAGTAAAAGTCGGCTCGGGGGCTTATTCAGCCACGGTTCTTCGAAAATTGCGTTCGAGTCGGTGCCGAGTTCCATCGAGACGGTTGCCTTCAAGGCCTAAGAAAGGTAAACGTCTGAATTACGAGCGATCCTCAGCGTCTTTGACATCGTTTGTCGTAGCCTTCGCGACAAACCGATATTAACGAGGCCGCGAGAACAGTTCCTTGTTTCGTCTTTCTCAAGGATCGTCGGATGTCGATCGATCGTCGCTACATCGAATCGGATATGATCGATGAATATTTTCATTTTTAAAAAATCTCAGAAGAGATTAATTACAACACTTGTCCTGTCGAAATTTCCATAAATTTGTCTATAATGTAAATTCCTAATGAAATGTGTAAATTCCTACTGAAATATTCATTAAAAACTGCGACGTTCGTTTTTCGTTGTATTTAAATATGATTCAAAAAGCATATGGTAAATTGCACTGCCAAAAATCGGTGAATATCGGTATCGTAATGAGCACATTTACAAAGACTTCTTACATTATGAAGGTTTGGTACTGGGAATGGTAGACTCGGCAGGTGCGACGTCCGACAGGTATATTCAAAGAATTCGGAAAACAGGTGCCAGTCGAGATTGTCGTGGACTGCATTTATGGTTGGTAAGCACCGATTTATGGCATGCTGCCTGTTGAAATCCTCGGTTATCTCGTCGTACTACATTTTTCGTTCAGAAAATCTACCTGCGTCTCGACCTCGGACCAATCCCGGATAGATTTACGTTAGCCCGTTCACCCGTTTCTCAGGAAAATATTCAATTTCGATTTTCTTTCGACAAACCATTTATTATAACACTGTAACAGTGATTTCGCGCGTGCCTGATGCTCACGAGTTCACCAGGGTTGTTTTTTGTATTATAGAAAATCTCATATGAGATTTATTTCAACATAATTGAAATACAGAATACAATACATACAATACAGAGAAAATAAAGATTTACAAAAGAGAATAGGATACTGATACGGGATACATTTTCTGGATAAGAAAAATTTTTTCTCTTTCGTCGCACTCTAGTCGAATCTCTGTTCGAGCTTCTGGTTACCTGAGACACGTTTCCGAGGGCAGGAACCGCTCGCGATTCACCGAACCGGAAATAATACTGGAAGCGCGTGCTCGATTATGCAATAGCCGAAGTCCGTTTGCAAATTTTCGCGATCGAAGAAAGCAGGACGGGGCCGAGTGATCGGTCGATTCGCAATGGAGAGCTCGAATCTCGTCGAGCCTCTACGATTCTACGAAATCGCGTGATGTAATAGGAAAGTTACCTGCGACGAAATTGTTGCGATTCGGAATACCGAACGCCGAACTTTCCTCCCCACGCGGCTGTAACTCGCGAACTTTGGTATTTCACTCGTGCTACTGCTAATGCGAACGCGAATAATAATCTGTTTGGGAATTATACCTGTCTGTCCCTCCGAACAACTGATAAAGAAACAATGAAAAAACTTCATCGAGTTGGAAAAAGTTTAGAGGTTACATACTTCCATCCAGTCTTTTTAATTGAATTTCTTAATTTCACAATTGCGTCGCATCTGATCTTGCTCGTGAAGAATTATTATTATTATTATTTATTATAGAAGTTTAACGATACGAAATTTATTTAATGTGTAACGGTATGAAATATTTTCATTACTTTTCTTTTTTTGATAATAAATTTAGGAGAGTTTTCTTGCAACTTCTAATTCTAACTTGAGTTCGAGGGCCCCAAAATTTTTACCGCTTTGGCCGCCACTGGACCCCGGGATACTATAGGCCCCGAATTCGCAGCATTCATTTTTTTTACAGAAAAAATTCAATTTATTTACGGAAAATCAAGTTTAGGAGAGTTTTCTTGCAACTTCTAATTCTAACTTGAGTTCGAAGGCCCCAAAATTTTTACCGCTTTGGTGGCCGCCACTGGACCCCGGGATACTATAGGCCCCGAATTCGCAGCATTCATTTTTTTTACAGAAAAAATTCAATTTATTTACGGAAAATCAAGTTTAGGAGAGTTTTCTTGCAACTTGTATCTCTAACTTGAGTTCGAGGGCCCGAAAATTTTTACCGGTTTGGGCCGCCACTTGACTTGAGCCGTCATTGAGTGCTCGCATGTATGGACGAAATTGGGAACACGTAAAACCGTGACAGGAAGCTCGGGATCGATAGAACTGGATTACAGGACAACAGGACTCTTCACGATACAACTGCACACGAGTTGCATAGGCCGGAATCTACGACTACGTACGACCCCATACACATTCGCGCGATACAGCTCGATACCGACTGCAGCTCGGCCCAGTTCTAATAAGCTTTTAATAGCCAGTATTCGAATATTCTTCGTGCTGCTTTCCCGCAGCGGTGTTTCCAAAGTATAAAAACGTTCATATCGACCCATTATTATCTTTTATTCTTTCATCGGCTGTGTAGTCCGATGGTTGCTTGCACAGGTGAATTTTCATCTCGGCTCTCACCGATTTGATCGGGCTTCGCGGCCTCGACTTTCAAACTTACTAGTGACGTTATGAAGCGACTGAAAAAAGAATCAAAGCAGAGTGGAACACTAATCAACTAATAATTTAAAAAATGACTAATAGCCGGATCGATCGTTAGTCATAGCAAAATTGTCATTAGTTAAACTTCTTGATTAATTAGTCATTACTGCATGGCACTAGTTAATCACAGCTCCAAGTAATCGTTAGGTATGATCAGTCATTAGTTAGTTTAAATGATCAGTCGTCAATCTTTAGTCATCAGTCAATTGTGCGATTAACGTATATTAATTTGTACACTTAAACTATATCGGAATTTGCGGTGACCAAATTTTCTATGTTTGTAAACTTAGCATATGTTTTTGTTATTGGTACATATGTCTTATTTTAATTTATAACCATTTTTAGTCATTAAATGTCGTGTCATTAGTCATTACGCTCGAATACTTACGTAATCGTTACTCATTAATCACGCTCAAGTATTTACATAGTAATCAGTTATTAGTTACTTTTGAAGAGCTTACGAAGTTATTAATCAAAAGTAATAATTGTGACTAGAATTTGCAATACTCTGAATCGAAGAATCTCCGATTCGAATACAGGGTACAGAAAAATCGCTCTATATCGACGATACAAGATAACATTTATTCATAATGTTTCGTGGTGGTTTCCTTATCGCGCCGGTGGAATTAGTGGAATTGGCAGCACGCCGATCGATATTATGTATACATTCGGCGGGTCGAGAGTTCGTTCGAAATTGTAGTATGAAAAAGAACGTGGTAAAAAGGCCTGGCGGTTGGACATTTTCCGGTGGCACGCGATATAGAAAAAGTAAAGCATAAAGAGAAGTAAGAAACAGAGAGAGAGAGAGAGAGAGGTCAGCGTTCGTTTATTGTCACGGTAACTTTTCAGGCAGACACGGATGATTTATTAGGTGACCCGAGGTCGTCGGACTCTCTCTCTCTCTCTCTCTCTCTCTCTCTCTCTCTCTCTCTCTCTCTCTCTCCTTCTTTGGCACACTCGTGTGTCCGCGCGAATCGCTACCCGCACACGGGAAAAATGCAAATACATTCGCTTATGCAATCACGTCGATCCCGACTGGTAAACGACTTCCAACGAACCGTTATTAAGAATCGAGATTTATTGCTCGGACGGTGTTTCTATTCGTCGATCGTTCATCCAACGATGCATTCGTTGCCATTCAATGTGGTACCGAATGAGAGAGGGAAGAGGATCCAATTGAACGCGCGTTGGACTACAATCGGGTCTTTAGTAAGGGCTGTCTTATGCAATGATGGAATTATGCACTTGGACACTTCGCGCCTCAAGATTTATCAAAATCATAAAAACGTGGTAAAATTCTATTAGTAAAATGTATATATATAATTATAAGAATGTTTATACCACCATGTCGATGACTAAATGTATTACTTACATATTTACCTGTTATTGATTTATACGTTGCGTTAGCATTTTGTTAACAAATCCATGTTACCATGAGTTTTGGTTAAATAAGCAGTTTCCTACGAGTGAGTAAAGGATATTGACGTGTCAAACCTCCTTGACAGTATTTTACCACGTTTTTATGATTTTGATAAATCTTGAGGCGCGAAGTGTCCAAGTGCATAATTCTCATATGTATGACCTGTGTGAGGGCTTATCCTAAAGAGGAAGGTTTAAATTTAACGAGATTATGTTTATATTTAATAATATGAGCGTCCAAAAGTAGGGGAAAAAATTGTGAAAAAGATCGAGATACCACCCTGAGGTTCCCATGTATTTTTCTAATACAAAACGATTTTTTTTTACTTAAATCATGAGCTGAGTGTCCTACGATCAACCTTCCTCGTTAGAATGAGCCCTCACACAGCTCGTAACATGTTCATACAAGGACAAACAATTGTTTCCCGCAAACACTGTTTTTACCCTTAAATCTAGTGATATTCAGGGGTTACGTTAAAAAAAGAGTAGTTCACTTGTCTCAGTTCCCAGGATCACCCTGTAGTATTGCCGATCGATTCCAAATTTTCAATGCTCGAGCGGTTATCGTGTTCGAGCTTGGTTGCTTCCGTGGTTCGTATCCGTTTCCAGAGTATTTTTAGCAAGTTTGCTCTTGTCGTAGATACTCGCGATTAGTTTCTCCGTTTAAAACTACAATTAATGGTATTAGCGCACTGATTCGTTGTTGTTTGAAATTGTCTCGGTTTACTCAGTCCACGTACCACCGGCATGGAACCAACACGTGGTTTCTTGACTCTTAAAAATTTAAATCAATACATTTTTCTAAGCATGTCAGTTAATACATTTGTTGCTTATTGTTAATAAATTAGTTTTTTCTGTTTTTTCTGAAAGGTATTTGCCTAACAATATATTAATTAATTGATAAATATTTACAGACGCAATACTGAAAATTTACATTCTTGAAAATGGTCTGAACTTAGACAGAAACGTTGAATTAAATTTCATGTAATTTTTTCAAATTTGCTTATTGTCTCCAATTGATCGAACCAGTACGCCAATAACATTGATTGTAGTTTTGAACAATTGTCGATCGAGATACAGAGAAACAGTTTCTCCGTTTGTTTTCCTCCTGTTACGATTCTCGGGGAAATGTCTCGTCGTTCTTCGATCGCCGTCAACGTTCATTACCATTACCATGGAAACGTTGACTGTAAACGTAAATACGAAGATTCACATTAAGTTGTTTGAAGTAAAGTTAACAGTTAGGTGGTCGGTTATTATTGGCGAACAAAATTAACGGAACTTGTTCGAACTATTCGCGTTCGGTTTTGTTCGTGGTTGCTCGTCGATGCTCGGCAGCGACAGGTGGAAATAAAGGTGTTCGCACATCGCGCGATCGATGATAGCCTTAGCATTGTCCGGTCGGTGGCATGCACGATCAACCGATTAACCGTGACCTAGACGGCTCGATGTTATATTTACATTTACCCCGGCGCCGTGAACCCTTCGCAAGTTTATCTGGTCTCGTATCCCCGTATCCTGCATCCAGTTTATTCTCATGGTAAATATCATTTGATGGAAAAGGGGCTGCTCGTTGTCGATGTTGCCAACTTGGAGAGGTGTGGTGTCGGTCCTGAAATTAACGGCGAATCAGTGTATAGTCAAACTCCGGAGAACACGTTTCTTTATTATACATTATACAAGACTCTCTTTGCTATCTTCGAGTCAGACTCGGCAGTGGCTCGCTAGTCGAAACAGTTCTGTCGTTGTGATCGCATGGAAATTACGAAGCTCGAAAGTAAATGTGGTCGGAGAATGTTTTCAAACGTGGTGGAAGTAGTGGAAAATTAGGAAGAGCGAGTAAGTAAATCGTAAACAAATTCTACTTGTTTTAAAGAATACGTACAACTTTAAGAATAAAATGTTTTATTCGATGCAGTGATTTTTGAAAATAAAATATCTTATTTGATACAGTCATTTGTACAAATGGTATTTTATGGATTCTATGTTTGATTCTATTCTATAACAACACTATAAATCTCGGTACACTAACGATTAAAACACTTCAGCATGCAATTGTCAGCTTCTCGTGTCAATTTCACAAAGTCTTCCTGCTACAAATTATACTGTTCTGTTATTTGTAGATTTTGCCTGAAATTTCTTGACTTTTATTTTTTTTAACGCGATACACGCAATCGGTAAACCAAATAGATGTATCTGTTACTAATCCCTTTGAATGAAAAAACCTGAAAAAATAACTGTTTACCTTGTTATGCGATCGATCTTTTACTACTGTGTCAATTTTCCACCGAGGGATAGATTCAATTTGCGAAACGAGGAACGGATGAGGGCTAATATTAATAATCGGTGAAATATTTTCTAGTAACTTTTGACCTCGCAGGCCCGATGAAACTTTAGCGTTTCCTATTCGTTTTCGGAATGAAAGTGTTGGCGGTGCCGAAGTGCTGCAACGGGGAACGATAAGGCGCGTGGGAGTTTATCGCTCGGACGAGCGTGAAATCGTTCGGCGCCACGCCACGCCACGGTAATAATGCGGTAAACGAGCCGCGAGAAACTAGAATGCGTCGCGTTTAACCGCGGAAAATGGGTCGCGATCGCTTCGCCAGCCGCAGGGGAAAGAACGCGATTCGAGATCACGGAGAAAAAGTGTGCGCAAGGTTAGGCTTGCCGCGTGCACGCGACAAGTGCGAGCCTCCGCGAGATTTTTATCTTGAGACGATGGAAAAACGTTCGGGGGCCCCATACAATCAACGATACACTTGATCCTTCCCTTTAACACTGAACTTACCGAGCTTTAAAAGCGATTAAAATATATTCAGCTGATAAAAAGGATAAGATGTGGAAGGATTTAAATTGAAACGTTATTTATTAAAGATACAAATGTAATGAAACATACAGAATACAAAAGAACATCTTCATAGAACCGTGTCAATGAGAACAGTGAAGTAATACGTATTTAATAAATCAATATTATGTCGCCAGGAAACGATTCGTTGTTAAATTGACACTAAATCTACCACGGTCAAATTGACCGGTTTACCGATCTATAGTTATTGAAATGATAAAAACGCTTTCATAAGAAATTACTAAATTAGCTTCTTCGTTTAAGCACACAGTATAACGAGAACCTATACAAAGTTCGAGTAAATTCAATCTTCTCAATAGTATAAGGTGTTTTATTTTCATATGTTTTGAGCTTGGTAGATTTAGTGTTAAAAAGGTTTCGAGAGAATAATTCGCGTGGATCCCGTGGGATATACGGTGTGAGTCGACTAGAACAACCCTCTTCGTTGCAATATTTTTTGTGACAGTGATTTGAAAATGAGGCTCTCGAGCTAGAATAAATTTAGAAGCTAGATCGCGTCACAAATGGGACGTCTGAATGTTCCGGACCAAAACTATACGCGATAAAACCTTAAACCGTAACAAGGTTTGTTTAGCTCGCGATATCTTGCACGTGTGGGGCTAGGTCCAAGTATAAACGTGGGTGTATAAAAGGAAAGTGGAACGGGAACGGGTCGACGCGACGGTACTTGCGCGCGAGGCTGTTACTTTGAATTAAAGAGGAAGCGTATAGGTCAAGGAAGGCCAAGGCTGAGGAAAGCAAGATCGCCAAGCCTGTTACTCTCTGGCCCGTGTTCCGGAAGATCGTTCGCGAACTCTCGTCGATCCTTCTTTAAATTATAATACTTTATCGTTCTATAAACGTGTAAGAAAATGTCTGGTTCACGCGAGAAGCATCGTTTACTTCTCATTCTAGTTTGACGAGTTCGTCGCGGTTCCGTTCGAACGACATTAATCGCGGCGCGGCTGAACGATCACGAGTGAACGGAAGCGACGGAGGAAATAGGCGGAGAGAAAAAGGTCAAGTACCCTTAACGACGACTGGTTTCTTCGAAGAGGAATCGTTTTCTACTTTGCGAGTGCAACGACGCGGTTTAATAGATCCGTCGTGCAACGGGTTCGATTATAGATCGTGGAGAACGCGGAAACTGTTCGCTTTCCGACGACCTTATCCTCGATAACGATTCCGTAGTCGTTGTGAAACGATCGAAATCGTTATTTCGGCGTATCCGTGACTACGTGTCGACTATTCGTAATCGAAGTCGCTGACTCTCGTTTTCGCTCACGATCGTTCGAAAGGTCGTAAAGCTTGACGTACGACACGAATCGTCCGAAACTCGATTCGCGAAAATTACTTGTTAACCGCGGAGCCGGCTGCTGTGTAGCGCTAAATAATCTCGTGACGGGTCTAATTGAGGCGTTTCGAGCGTCCAAGAAACGATCAACGATCGTTTACGATGCGAGCGTCACGTGGAAACCGTTCCGAGGCGGCGCGAGACGGCAGAAACGAACCCAACTGTTTCCAACGCGAGCCGCGTGTTTGCCCTCGGTGTCATCGTTTGCCGTCATGTGACATAATTAACCGGGATCGGTAACGAAGTTAAGAGCCGCGAGCTCTCTCGGTCGGCGACGATCGAGGGTGGAAAACGCGACAGACGCGATCAGCCGAGACGAAACGAGGCGAGACACACGCGCCGCTTAATAATCCTGTTGATCACGCCCGAGCTGCTCGTTTAATTCCTCCAATTAAACTCGGCTGAGATCCGTCGGTCTCTCCAGCCGATCGCGTTCCCAGACCAAATTTTTCATCCGAAATTACAATTTTCTTCGTGGAATAAGGTACACGCTCCAATATAGTTAGCAGACGTATATATTCCTTTTGCATTTTACATTTCAAATCTATTCAAAATATCTTTATTTTCCTCGGAATCAAAACATTAATATTATGTACCAGGTGTATCTATTCCTTTTGCATTTTACATTTCAAATCTATTCAAAATATAGTTGACCAGTTGAGAAAATTTCTCTGCGTGAATAATAGCGTATGCCTGTTCGAACTTCTTGCATTGTGTGACAACTTTTCAAATATAGCGTTGACTCTGAGTCACTCCTCGAGTTATTTATGAAAATGTATTACCCTGCAGCTACAACGTTGCCGAATAATGCAAATTACGCGTCGTTAACATAAAAATATGACTTTTCCGCCTAGATTGGTCTTTCATCTAGCGCTTTTCGATACTGGAATACCCTGTCTTTGGATTATCGAGAAATCAGAACGCGAGTCCCGGACCCTTTTGCAATCCTCGAGTACGATACGTGCATCTAGCGAGTGTAGTTCTTCTCCAGATATTTATAAATATAGTTTTCGTGATAATTACCATCATATCTTTTTTTATCGAAGCTCTTTAGACTCTTAAATGGGTCAATTTTGCTATACAATTCGGTGTTAGAATGTTACAATAGAAATTCAAATAGATAATTTACAATCTTTGAAGTAATAATGGATATAAAGGCAAGTCTGTTATCATTTTTCATGGGGAGAGCCGCACTATGGGGTTCGGGAAAAGTTACGAGAATTGTTGATTATTTTCCGACGCAGACAACAACACTCGAGCCGAGCAAAAATGACGAGTCGAGCAGTTAAAAACGGTCTTAAAATAACATTGTTCAACGACAGCATGGAACGCATAAATTTCGAGCACCCATTCACGTTGTAAAATGCTCGCGGACGACGGGCGGTACGATACACTTGGTCTCGGCGCGACGTTTGAATATTTAAAAGCTGAGGTAGACCATAAAAAGTTGACGTAACAGAGTACACGGAACGAGCTTACGCCTGTCACTACGTAATACGGATTTACTTATTCATCGGCTCTTACTGGGTCATATTCGACTGTGTACTATATTATACATGTCGTGAAACATTTACGAATATGTATTATGCCTTATGTCTACTATATGTATCATGTAAAATTTTTGTTTTTTTTTTTAGTCTATCAGTTGAGAATCGTTTTAAAAATTTTGCGACGAAACGCACAACGATTATACTCGAACATTTTCTCTAATAAAAGAATTCATCTGCGCCGGTGGCTCTCGTTTTTTCAGATCTTCGATACAGGGACAAAAGTACCGTCTCAGTGAGATCGCAAATATCTTTGTTCTTTGTCGACGAGGAATCGTAATTTTTTTATTGATGAATCAAACGAGCAAACATGAAAATTAAAATTTATAATTTTTTAAGTCTATCAGTTGAGAATCGTTTTAAAAATTTTGCGACGAAACGCACAACCGTTATACTCGAACATTTTCTCTAATAGAATAATTCATCTGCGCCTGTGGCTCTCGTTTTTTCAGATCTTCGATACAGGGACAAAAGTACCGTCTCAGTGAGATCGCAAATATCTTTTTTCTTTGTCGACGAGGAATCGTAATTGTTTTATTGATGAATCAAACGAGCAAACATGAAAATTAAAATTTATAATTTTTTAAGTCTATCAGTTGAGAATCGTTTCAAAAATTTTGCGACGAAACGCACGACGATTATACTTGAACATTCTCTCCCCAACAAAAGAATTCATCTGCGCCGGTGGCTCTCGTTTCTTGCATCGCATCGCGTTGCGACGCGTCGATTCGAACCGTGTTCTCGTGTTCTGGTATCTATTCAAATGCAAAATTTGCTTTATGCATGCACGCACGATCGATAACGCGCGATATCGGTTACTATGATGTACCTAACCGGAGTTATTGGCATTTAAAGTTCACAGCTGAACGTCTCGGAGCATATTGGTAAGCCTTTTTTTCCCCGATTATTTTTACACCTATCGCCTAACGGTTCAATTATTCCCGATGCAAGAACACTAGGGACATATTCACAAATACTTATATAATTATATTAGATAGCAAACATTTCCGTTTGCGAGAGACTGGATTTTGATGTTGCGCTGTAATTAAGATTAATGTAATCGTTTGGAAATTTGCTTTCAATTAAATTGATCGAACCGGTGCGCCAAGAACATCGACTTCGTTTAAATATACGATCGACAAAAAGAAATGTTATTAGTATAACTTATTTCGGGAAAACTGTGTCGAATTAACACGAGGGTCGAATGAGGGGTAATTAGGGTCCCCGGTCTCGGACCTCGTGCGTACCTCGTGCGAAGACGAAGAGGAGAGAGGGTTTCGTTCGACGCGTAAACAAGGTTCACTTATGTCACCGTTGATACACAGTGTCCTATTGCTATTTGTTCGCGAACGATGTGCAAGTGCAAATCTCACACGATTCTTGCGAACCTGCTCTCGTTAGCGTGCGCTCCTTTCGTCGTACTTCTTTTCCATTATTTGCAAAAACGAATGGTCCATCTCGCGGCTGCACCCACACGGTTCGTTTATCGAAACGCGACACAAGGACACACCGTCTCTGCGACAAAGAAAGACGAGGAACGAATACTACAGATCGTGGTTTTGTACGTGTATTAATAACACACGTGTATTTAAATACACGTACCCCTGTACGTATGTATATTTGAATACACGTGTATTAATGGATCCTCATTTTAATTCGTATAATTTTTAGAACATTGATATTAATTTATATATAGCCCTATTTTGCTTTCGAAAATGATTAACTGTATCCTAAACATTGAAACAAATTAAAACACGTTGACACACGTGTATTTAAATATACGTGAAATAGTACACGTGTATTTATGGATACGTGAAATAGTACACGTGTACCTGTGTGCTTAAAATGACACGTACTGGAGTACGTGTACGTGAAATACACGTGCATTAATGGATCCTCATTTTAATTCGTATAATTTTTAGAACATTGATGTTAATTTATGTATAGTCCTATTTTGCTTGCGACAATTAGTAACTGTATCCTAAAAATTCAAACAAATTTAATTACGTGAAATAGGGATCTGTAACGAATACACGTAGCTGGTGAAAAACAGAATTTGACGTAACACACCGGCGGACAGATGGCGCGTGAACAAAAGCGAGGGTTCCAGTTGTTTCAGACTTTAGGCGGGCACAAAAGGCCGGTTGTCTCTCGCGAGATCTTTTCATCGGGACACACTCCTGGCGAAACCTTCCTCGTTCGTCTTGGTTCGTCGTCGTTCGCCTGCGTCGAACGTTTGTCCCAGTATCGGAATCGCAACGAGAATCGCACTCGGGAGAAGTCGCAGTCGGACCAGTCCGCGAACCAGTCTCCGCGCGAACACGAACGCGTCTGCCGCGCGGTTCACGATTTCCGGTAATTAGGATCGTTCGTCTTGAAACGATTCGAAAGTCTCGGACACCGCGGATCTAGATTCCAGTAATATTCGAAGCGTCCATCTACGGATATATATCTGGTGCGACCTGAGAGAACACTGGCTCGGAATAAGGAGTTCGAAACGCGATAGCAGGTATCGAAAGCATAGATCCTTATTTCACGTGTATGTAAATACACGTGGTACGTGAACCGTGTAGCTCGAATTTAAGGATCCGTGAATACGGATTCGTGTAGTACGAATTTAAGGATCCATGAATACGGATTCGTGTAGTACGAATTTAAGGATCCGTGAATACGGATTCGTGTAGCTAGAATTTAAGGATCCGTGAATGCGGATTCGTGCAGCACGAATTTAAGGATCCGTGAATACGGATTCGTGTAGTACGAATTTAAGGATCCGTGAATACGGATTCGTGTAGCTCGAATTTAAGGATCCGTGAATACGGATTCGTGTAGCTAGAATTTAAGGATCCGTGAATACAGATTCGTACTACACGGTTCACGTACCACGTGTACACGTGTGTTTTAGTACACGTCCAAAACCACGATCTCTAATCGAAAGTGGACGACTCGAGTGTTTGCGTGTATCGTTGAAAGAAAACGAATCGAGAAAGAGTGATTCGATGGAGCACGTAGAAGTCTAATATAAAAATTGAATCCACAGGTTTCATAGAATCTTTCCCCCGAGTTGATATAAGGTTTTTTAAAATCAATGCTGATAAGTCCGTGTTTATGTATGGATCTCACGAAAAAAAAACACGGTCGATTAAAGCGTTACAGCGTAATCACGATTATATCGATATCTTCCACGAGTCTGAATCGCGTAGCAAAATTGTTGACGTCGTTGACGTGCCTACGTCATACTCTCGCATAATAGCTTTCCAGGAGATAAAAATTAAAAATACAACATAGTAAAACGAGCGAGTGATATTGTTGCTTTTACTCTTAACAAGAATAAACGGGCGTGTAGTGTTCAATGGGTTAATGATATTATTGGTGGATGCGTTATTTGATTTGTACCGTAGATATCTTGGTATTCCAGTTTGGAACGAAAGTCGTGATCGCGGCGAACGTTACAGAGCGAGACTTTACCTTATTCGCAGATATCCTCGATGATTCACAGGGCTGATGATTCGGTTGGTAATCGGTCGCCGAGTGCCAACGGAATACATCAGCGAATCGCGAACGTAATCGACTGTTTATTTTACGTTCGTAACGGCGCGGCGTTTTGTTTGCTCAAAGAAATCGCGAGGCCACCGCGAAACGTTTCGCGAATTATCTGCGGATTTTCCTAAACAACGCTGAGACGCGATCAGAACGTTTTAAGAATCCTTCGAAATTTTTGATCGATCGTATAGCGTTTGTACTTGCTCCGAAAACTGGTAATTGCTCTTGTTAGAAGAAAAAAGATGAGTGACCACGAAACCTATTCTCAAAATTTCAGTCAATTTAAAACCATGCAAACCTTTACGTACTGTCTACGTGGAAATACTGTCCGAGTAGGTTCGGGTTAGTTTTTATGATAATAACAATTAAACTGTTAGAATTACGTAAAATATGTATACGACTTTGTTTGTAGAACCTTTCACGAGCTTCATTTTTTGTTGGTGAACTTTTTCTGTACAATTTCTACTTTATGAAATAATTAACGTAAACAGTTTCACCTTTGAAGGAGATGTTTTACCTTATGTATTAGATAAAAAGAAGCTATACATACAAAATTTCAGCAAAATCGGAGGGTTGTCGCTTTCGGAAGTTTATCCTTTTTTTAAACAACGCTGATAGACAAACACGATGCGTGAAAACGTTTAAGAATTCTTCAAAAGCATATCCTTTGTACTTATTTCGAAAGAAAACTGGTCATTGATCGAACAAGAATGACCGTGAACAAGAATAATCGAATTGTCGCAGCGATTCCTCGAGGGGGGTCGTAAATCACGCGATGCCGCGCCACGGTGAACCAAGTAGCGACCAATAAAATGCGTTAAGAGATAAAGAGAGCCCGCTACTGGCTGTTTATCTGTGTCTCTCCCTCTCGTCGCGTTCCATTCTTTTTCGACGATCGAGCACGATCTACAGATACGCGGAGAAATTGAAATCACGTAGACCGCTCTTCCATCGACCCAGCGTGCGATTAAATTTCGGCGGCAATCGGTTTCCCGTCACAATTCCTGCGTCGCGGGATGTCAATCGTGCGGTGACTGTGAAACGTGTCGAATCGTGAAATAGCAAGCTCTACGTAAGTGTTTTCAAGATCATTTTCGCATAGACATTGAAAAACTATTTAACTCGTGAAAATTGAATTTTAACAAACATTCAGTGGTGCTATCAGTGGTGAAAATTCGGGGGTCCTCAAATTAGAAATAGAAGTTGCAAGAAAACTCTGAAAAGCTTATTAACAAAAAAGGAAAAGTAATGAGAAATTGCATACCGTTACACATTAAATAAATTTATCTAAAATTCGGCGGTCCTCAAATTAGAAATAGAAGTTGCAAGAAAACTCTCATAAACTCGTTAATAAAAAACGAAAAGTAATGAAAAATTGCATACCGTTACACATTAAATAAATTTATCTGAAATTCGAGGGCCCTCAAATTGGAAATAGAAATTGCAAGAAAACTCTGGAGAGCATATGAACAAACAGGAAAAGTAATGAAAAATTGCACACGGTTACATATTAAATAAATTTATTTAAAATTCGGGGCCCTATGGTATTCCAGGGCCTCCGCTTAGTCCACTTACCGTTAGATCCGCCATTGCCTGGTACAGTACCAAAAGTCTGTGTAATCTGATTTATTAGTTGCTTCGAGAAGCTCGAAGAATTGCCGGTGTGTCTCGCTCGGATGCGATGAAAGGGCTAATTAAAAAGGGGTCGTGCGTCACTCGCGACAAATGGTACGAGAGTATGAGAATAGCGCTTCGTTCTATTTTAGCTGTCGGACAAGTTAATAGAGTCGGCGTTAATTTTCTTTTTCAATTACTCGCTCGCGGACCTCGTCCGACGAAGACGACTCTCGAAGAGGGTTGGGGACGTTTGCCGTCCGAGGAACGCCTTTCGGACACGCGATCGACCGCGCGTGCACGGTACGTAGATCGAATCGGACAATTTCCTGTAGTCCCGATAGAAAATGTTCAAAAATAATCATCTTTCGTTTCGATTCCACGCGATGATTAGTCGGCTAATTGGATGAATACTCGAAATTGTCGATTCTCGAACGACTGGGGTCTGTCGACATCTGTACGTACCGATACATCGATTCTTCCATTAATATTCGGACACTCTTAGAAAGACGATAACTTTTTTAACCCTTTGTACTCGGAGTTATTTTAACTAAAAAAAATTAAACATTTCTTCCACCTAAAATATTTCCATTCTCTATTATCTTTTCATGGGATGAAATTGATGTGATAACTCGTACAACACTTAAATGTTTAGCAATTGATTCGATACCAACATATTTAATAGTGAAAACAATATTTTGAATAATGGTACAGCAATTTTTAGTGGTGCCTCAGAATCACCACTCGACTGCTAAAGTTTAATATTGTACTACATATGATTTGAACATTTTTGGGGAAGCTAGAGCAATTAGTGTGCTACAAGGATGTGAACGAAAAATTTTGTCAAAAATTGCAATTGATCGGAATTGTAGAAAAATACAAAAGGTTGAATTTTACAACTTTTTTTATGTGAGCCTGTATTGAGAATTTAAAAACTGCGTTTTGTTGTCACTGTCTCTTTCTATACCACATTACATCGAGTAGGACGATGTCGGAATCGCTTTCCTCCGATACAGTCTCCTTCTTTCTTCCTTTCTTTCTTCGGGTCGCGTACGGCACGGTTCGACGACATGACACGATACGACACGGCTCGGCTCGAACAAACCACGCGACGGTCAGGCATTTCGTTGCGTCACGTCGATCGGATCCCAACATGTAATTAGAGATGAGTGAGAAGACCAACGATGCTAAGCCTCGTGTTTCAACGCGGCGCGATCCAACCAAAGTATTGGCTTGGAGTATATGGAATTGTTGTTCCACGGGGATATGCATCGATCGGAAATATTCCCTGCCTCCTATCGTTGTTCTTCCGGAATTATCTTTCGTCGGAGTAACAATTCGGAATATCTGTAAACGTAATCAGCGACTGGCTCTAGTCTAAGTCATATCGTTGGCAAAGTAGACAGAGTGATTAGCAATAACTTATACCGAGTCGCGGTAAGTCGTAAGGAAATTTTCATTTGTCTCGTCGTTGAAAAAACGAAAATTGAAAATAACGAACGAAAAAACGATAATTGAAAATAACGAACGAAAAACCTATAATTGAAAATAATGAACGAAAAAAGGATAATTGTAAATAACGAACGAAAAACGATAATTGAAAATAACGAACAATTGAACGAGACGAAGAACAGACCGTATATAGCCGAGACCAGGTGACGCGACACTTATACGCGTGCAGGAGCAAAGAACGTTTCGAAACTGTTATCTCTTCGAAGCGCGAGCTTGCAAAATTCTGGAGTCGAGAAACTTTAAAGGCACGCGAAATAATATCTCGGAGACATCGAAAGAAGATATCCGGTAAAACGAAACGCCGTTTAATATTACACGACAAGAGTATCGAGATCAAGATTATCGAAAGTATCTTTTGGGCCGTGTAAGAATATTAAGTGACGATGCCACTTCCGGGAAACGTTTTATCGGTCATTGATTTATGAATATTATTGAAATAAATCTCTCACGAGATTTCTTATAATAAAATAAAAAGGAAAGGTTGCATCGTTCGTTACATTCTGAATATTATTGAAATGAATCTCTCACGAGATTTCTTATAATAAAATAAAAAAGAAATGTTGCATCGTTCGTTACATTCTAAATATTATTGAAATAAATCTCCCACGAGATTTCCTATTATAAAACAAAAAAGAACGGTGGTATCGGACATTGAATTCTGAATATTATTGAAATAAATCTCCCACGAGATTCCCCACAATAAAACAAAAAAAAAGGTTGTATCGATCTTTAAATTCTGTATATTGTCGAAATAAATCTCTGACGAGGTTCCCTCTAAAAAAAAAAAGGGGAAATGGTTGTATTGAAGTAAATCTGTCATTATATTTCTTATAATAAAAAAAGAATGGTCGGATCTACTTGTTACGCAGCTTGTACCTACACCGCGAACGTTACGCCATTGCATGAGCACGTAAACGGCGCGCCGAGACGGTGTTCGACGAGTTCCATTGGAAACGGTCCCTCCGGGTGGACGCGTGCCGCTTTGCCGTTACTACTTACTACTTTACTACTGGGAAGTCAGTCGCGTCACTGTCGCGTAGTTGTAGCGTCGCCTCTCTCTCCATCGTGATCGTATTCTTACCGACGCGACGACCCGCGCTGAGTGATCCCTCGATCTTTTTGTTCGCGAACAAACGTTATCGTTGCGATCGTCCTGACATAGTACTGTAACGGATAACAACGTTCGTTTCCATTTTTCTTCTTACTTTTGTTCCCCGAGCCGGTTCGCCGATTCGCCAGTTCGTAATCTGATATTATTCTTATCGGAGCGGCGCCGGCGTTCCGACGAGGGAGGATTGTCTTTCATCGATTCCAGGTAGGTGGTTTACTAGGTACTGTTCCGATGCTCGAATCGTCTGTTTCTATTTATCGAATCGTCTCGAACGCTCGGGGCACATTCTTATCTCTCGGAAAGAAACAGTTTCATAGATTCGCTCGATCCGTGGTTTCGCGCGTGCGTGTTCCAAATGATCGGTCTTGTTCAATCGTTGATTCGTGGAAAATTAGCAACTCGAGATTGCCGTCGCGTGATTTTCTCAGGAAGCACCGAGGATGTACGCTTCGGAAAGTCGATCGATGTCGATCTTGCTGTTTCCCGTCCCCGGTTGTTGTTTGTGTTTGGTCTCTCGCGGTTGGAGTTACGATTTACGAGCGACGGAAATATCGATGGTTTACAACGATCGTCGTTGATTGTTGCAGCCAGCAGAACGGAGCTGCCATCCCAGCGACTACTCCACATGTGGACATCGCCGTCCCGTCTCAGGATCGGCCGAGCACCCAGGAAAAAGACGACACCCTAAAGCCGATAGCTGCTCCCAGCAGCTACCGCGATCGGTGAACGATGGAGAACACCAGAAGGAAGCTGTCATTCCTCGGGTTTGGCAAAAGGGTATCGGTGAGTATACTTGTTCCAATATTTTTCCTCGTATCGTGATCTCTATCAGAAATTCATTGATTCGGTAGTTTCTTAACAAGAGAATCATCCTGTACTTTTGATACATGTGCGAATCGTTGAAGACTCCCTTGTAGAAAACACTGTGAACGTCACGCTAGAAACAATTTCTTCTTTTAATCGTTAATAATTTATTTCAAGATAACGTGTAAATATATAAGATAAAAGAACGTCGCTGTGCTGTACATTTATCCATTACAGCTTACTTTCTACGATATCAAAACAACCATATACTAAAAATCTAATTAATCAACCTACATAATGAATTTTATCTTTTTTTTTAACCCTTCTCGTACGTTCTTCAGACACATGTAGTTGCATAAAAGATCCTAGAATAATATTTCACCTCTTCTTAATCCACGTTTCAAATCTACGAATTACGCTTCAATTATAATGTGACATTTCAAAGAAATAGATTTTGCAACACAGACAAAAAGAAATTCAATGGTTTAGAATATAAGAAAAAGGTAAATGGGTGAATTTTCATCCTGATGAACGTATAAGGGTTAAGAAAATGGGAACAAATGAAATTCTATTTTTAATAAGGACAGCCTTTGTAGATCGAAAATAAATAAAAATCTGATCAACTTCTGTCGAATTTTATATTCTACCATTTTTTTTTAAATTTTCATAAGTCGTTTGCTCTTCGACAGAAAGTTATCCAACGTAGTTTAAAGAGATTCCACGACGTTTCGGTTTGCAATTGGACGACGAACCATTGACACACAGCCATAGTATTCTTTCCAGTTGTTTTCGAACACGATTGGAATTCGTTCGGGATGACAAAGCGGACGGTATTTGTTCAGCGCGTTGCATAAGTCCGCGGGATTGGATCCAGATGCGTGTCGATTATATTCCGAACGATTAAATATAAGGTCGCACGTTTGCGGGATTGCCGGTTTAACGACGTCGTTGCTTGTCGCGAACGTATTTTTTAATACACGCGACACCCTCTGCTTCGCCTTGCGTTCATTGTACCGCGCGTAGGAGATAGCGCCGCACTATGGGACAAACCGATGAAAACTGTGTCAAAAATCAAAGAACATTCGATAGAAATGAGATAGAGCGATGAAATTTTTTTTTAAATTAAAGCTGAAACATTGTAGAATATGGGAAAATAGGGAGATTATGGTACAAATGTTTTTTAACTTTGAAAAAATAAAACTGTAAATTTTGAACAATAATTCGACTTTTTGAAAAATCCTGAGGTCGTAGACAAATTTCAAGACCAGATTTGATGAGTCGCATGTTAAAAAAAAAATTTTCCGCACGTGGTATTGGAAAAACGACAATTTCCTTGAACTTGTGCAAGTTCAACGAATTTGTTCAAAGTTAAAAAGCGTTCCTACCACAATCTCTATAATTATTTCATATTCTGCCAAGTTTCAGCTTTCATTGAAAAAAAATTTCATCGCTCTATCTCATTTCTATCGAAAGTTGTTTGATTTTGTGCGCCGTCCCGATGCAGAGATGTCTTTGGTCGATCAAAATCGTTGTCGAGGAAATTTCAGGCGAGAATTTCCATGGTACCCAGAAAAAGTATATACGATCGTAACGAAGAATGGGATTATCGTACCAGAAAAACGTCGCTTTCCTTTTCTAGGATGAATAGTCCGATTAGTCGCTTGATCTTCTTTACCCATCTTGTCTCGAGGAACACCGATTTCGCAAACGCAGTATTTGAACGAATTTGATCGAATTCGAGCGAGTTCACGCGAGTCCACGCGAGTTCACGCGAGTCAACGCGAGCCTTGTCAGGGTTGGAATAGCTCGCCTGTCGTCCTCGACGGAAAGTGTCACCGTGGTTGAGTACTTACGCAAGGCCGGAAGCCGTAAATTCGATTACAAGACCGGTGTCAATCGCGGCCGCAGTATCATAAAGGTTGATTGCGCGCGGCGACGTTCAACGAAAAGCTGCTGGTCTAGCTTTTTATGGGAGAATGCTGCTGCGCGTTGCTCTGCCGGAGGAAGATCCATTCCATGGTGACGTCCGCGCCCGTCAAGGTGATTATTCTTTCCATTGTCGGTTGCGCCCACTCGTTCTCCATTCTTCGTTTACAGTTGTTCGGTAAACTATCATTTTTTTTATTAAGCATCTCGCATCTCCACTGAGATCTATATCTGTTGTACAAATGTAAATTACAGTAAATACATATTTATACATATATAGACAATATTAAATCAAATTAAATTCTTGTTTACAATTTTTTAGGGAATAAAACCTACACTAGCATTTTTCTTGTTGAGCATTTCAGATCTCAACTGAGATCTATATCTGCTGTACAAATGTGAATTGCAGTAAATACATAGACAATATTAAATCAAATTAAATTCATAGCTTACAATTTTTTAGGGAATAAAACCCACAGTGGCATTTTTTTATTAAGCATTTCAGATCTCAAGTGAGATCTATATCGGCTTTACAAACGTAAATTACAGTAAATACATATTCATACATACATAGACAATATTAAATCAAATTAAATTCATAGTTTACAAGTTTTTAGGGAATAAAACCCACACTGACATTTTTTTATTAAGCATTTCAGATCTCAAGTGAGATCTATATCTGTTGTACAAATTTAAATTACAGTAAATACATATTCATATATACATAGACAATATTAAATCAAATTAAATTCGTAGTTTACAATTTTTTAGGGAATAAAACCCACACTATCATTTTTTTTATTGAGCTTTTCAGATCTCAACTGAAATGTATATCTGCTTTACAAAACGTCCATTCTTACGACCCCGTATTTCGCAGAGTGTACGGAATTTCTCTCTCTTTCTTTCTCTCGTTTCGACACGCACGTGAACAATGGCAGACGTTAAGGAATGGTTTCGAACGTTCCATTAATGTCGTCGATGATCGATTGATCGTCGCAGTGAAGAACGCGTCAACGGTGCTGACCTATCGGCGCGCGGTAATGGCGCTCTATCGAGTCTCACCATATCTCAACTACAAGGGGTGAGAGAGAGAGAGCGAGATATTTGATTCGCTTTGATCGAACTGTGATTATCAGAGTCGATTAAACCTCTCCTCGGCCGACCGTAATAGCGCGTCGATAATTACCGACTCGAACGAAACGCTGGACTCGCGATGTCGGATGAGAAGTAATAGTTTTCACGAGATTTTCTCAGAAAAGGAAAACGAAACTAAACAAATACAGGTTACTTATCGATGTTTCTTTTCATTGAAATTGATTAGTCAACATTTATATCTTAGATTTTTGCCGTTGTATGTTTCCTATTAAAAAAAAAAAATATGAAAGTCACAGCAAGTTTTGGAAAAATTTACTTACAAATAACACAACAGTATAACTTATTTCGGGAAAACTGTATGAAATTGACACGAGGGACGGATGAGGGTTCAGAAATGCTGGACCAAAACATACCTTGAATTTTGCGGGATTGCAAGCCTAGTCTCGACATCTCTTTCTCCCAAGATATATCAATCGAATCTCCGTTATCGCGTTCCGTAGATCGGAAGAAGGTCTTGAATCGAGGCCAACGTGCGTTGGAAAATTGCCAAGGGAGCAATCGATTACCAAAACGGATAACTTACCGTGTTCTCCTTTAAGGATCTTCGGGGACCGAAAAATTCCGTGTTACTTCTAGCTTCGGCGGGACGTTGGGAGAAAATTTGGCTCGAGTATTCTGCGATAGCTGTTCAAGGTAGAACGAGACAGAGGAGTTTGCGGTCGGAAACAAGAAATACGAGAATACCGAGAGAGAACGCACGCCTTTGGCCAGGAAAGAAAACGCGAGCGGGAGAACCGCGGAATAACAAACGGCGCATCGATTTTCATCCAGCTTTTCATCCAGTGGCGGAGAGGTCGCGAGAGAGAGAGAGAGAGAGAGGGGGATGTCGAGAGCAGAGAGAGGCTGTGTGGTTCAGGTTCAAGGTCGCTGCAGCAGGAAGCGGAGCACCTATCTATGTGTGCGCGAATCTATACGTTGCAGTTTGCAGCGAGAGTCAACGTTGCGCTCGCGCACAGTGGTCGGGACCTATAGAAATAATGGAAAAATCTTATAACTTCGACGTTTCTCAATATTTTAGTAATAAATAACAACTAGCTGACCCGACAGACATTGTCCTGCCCAAATTTCAATTTTGTTTGAGATCGTTCTAATTACGCATATTAGTTAATTTCTTATAGATATCAATGACTATAAATAAAAGTGTGGAGCGCCCACCAAGATTACGTTAATATAGTTTGGCGATCCACACTTTTATTTATAGACATTAATATCTAAAAAAAAAATTATTTTCTCCTTATTAATGTTTTTCAATATAAGCGTGAAGTTATTTTATATATTTTATTTATTGAAACGGTGGATTTACTCGCGAAGGTCGAGTCTCCGAGTTTCGCGGTCGCGAACGATGCATTATGCAACGCGGATAGAAATTCGTGTACGAAACTGCTTCCGATTCTGGGTTCGCGACGGAAGTCGTGTCCGTGTCACTCAAATTTCGTGGCATCGCGCGACATCGACTCGTTCCGAAAATAAAGTTCACCTTTGCCTGACGCACGGATCTATGGGAACAGTTGCTCCTCCGATCTGCCCATAATTCATATCCGCGATGTCGATCAACTTCATAATTCACCAGCCTCACCGCAGCTGCGCGGCTCGATGCGGTCGATTAATAATGCACTCGCAGAGTTTTGATTAACCGTCGCCCCGCGACTCGCGTTTATTCCTTCCCAGAGACGCGATTCGATCCAGCTCGGAATAATTAGGATATTTCAGACCCTTGGAGCCCTTTTCAATGCATCGTGAATATATCCGTTCAACGAAATCCGCCGAGAGAGTTTCTCCGTGTACAGTGCGCTCCGTTAAATACGTGGTCTTTAACTTTAAAGTAGAAAAGGTATTTTGTAAAGTAAAGGCGCCAGTAATTAATCTCGTATCAGCAGCCGATCATTCAAGAAAACAGAAAAATAATGTTTCTTGACGTAATAATCTTTCGACAAGCAATCTTTTCGACACGCTTACTGAATTTTGAAAAATATCTATATAATTTAAATAAGAATCAATTATTTTCAAACAGCATTTTCACGTATAGAGCCTCTTCATTTGATAAACGATAAAAGGCATTTGCTATTATTCACTAAGAGAACTTAATGTAACTTATAATCCTGACTTAACCTAGTATTACATTAAATTTATATTAATTACAACTAACAATATAGAGAGAGCGAAACGATTATTTACAAAATTTGTATTAACATATTTTCCCTTAAACAGAAAGTGACCTCCTATCAATTTTTTCATCCGAATTTAAACAAATCATGCAGTGAAGGGTCTCATGTTCGCAGAAATTCTCATTGTAAGATTCCAAATTATTAGCGAATGAAGAATGGTCATTCGAAGAATGCAATGTTTTTAGAGGAACGTTAACAAATGTGAACAAATTGTTGAAACAAATACAGTAAACCCGGTTCACTGTACAAGGGTTAACTGGCCAAGTATTGGAGGATTTCCCTAAAAATTGATTAACGATCGATTATAAAATTAGGTAGAATTCGACGATTCGATACGGTCCCGAAAGTGACGAGGTCGCGTGCGGATACTCGTCGCTATCGGTCGATAAACAAGTATCGCGAGCTAGGCCTAGGTCGACTCGTGCCTCGAGCCTCGAACTGGTCCGGCCCAGGTCGTCAGTTGATCCACCAGCCGAGAGCTTTCTCTACCCCAGCTCGACGAGACCAACCCCCTCGCAAACTCTCACCCTCTCTCTCTCTCTCTCCCTTTCCCTTTCTCGGCGATTCTTTCTCTTTTTCGCCTGGTTTTCTCCTTCCTGCAAACATTGAGCGACGCGCGGAGACCCGGGGCCAGATTTCACGGCCGACCGACACTTGTTGCGTCCCTCAACGACGACCAATGGCCAGCTTGTCTTTCGATACACCCGCTTCCGTAGCTATTCCCACCGAGCGACAGCTTTTTATTTTACAAAATTCCTATTTTTGGCGGAGGCAATCGACCGAAATCGGTCGCGATCGTTCGGATCAAACGATGCCACCTGTCTCGTCCAGCCCCGGAATCACGTTCCTTTCTCCGAGAGAAATCATTCCACCTCGACGGTTACTTCTACAAGTTACCCTTACGTTCCAAGTTACGTTCTAGCTTTTATTAGAGATCAACAACCCTTTGCAGTCGAAGCTATTTCCACTTGAAAAAATTAAATTATTACATTATTCTTTTCATTTTATAGATATGAGATTGATGTAATACTTCGTTCAATATTTAAATGTGTAGTAATTAATTAGATCTTAATCCTTTGCAGTCAGAGCTACTTCAACTTGAAAAAATTAAACATCTCTTACGACGTAGAACAATTACATTGCACATTATTCTTTTCATTTTATAGATATGAGATTGATGTAATAATTTGTTCAATACTTAAATGTGCAGGAATTGATTAGATACGAATAGATTTGATAATGTAAGAAATATTGTATGATTAAGTATTAATCATTAATAACTGCTAAAGGTTCAGGATAGTTATCCGAACCGGAAAAGTCGCCAATCGACAGTTCCCCTTTCACATTGGTCGTTCGATATGGTTCTCGTCAGTGCGCCAAGCATAAACGCTCGAACGGGAGAACATTTGGAAATCCGAAGCAGCTGCGGGGGATAAAATCGATTCCGAGTGAACCACGTCAAATATGCACCGTATCCAGTAGGAATTCCAAACTCGGAGCAAACAATGCACGCGCTGTTTGAAACTTTGTTTCTAGGTGAGGTCGAGAGGGGCGAGAAATCGCAGGATCGATATCGAAATCGAAGTTCATGCGGATGTCGTATACGATGAAATTGAACGACAACCGATTCGGCTCGACTCCGCGTTTTAGACGTCTTTCAAAAGACGTGTTTCCAAAAAACAAATTCCAAATGTCGATGAACAAGTAGTAGCGAGACTAGATTTAGGACGTTCATAGTCCCGTATCGCGTTTGCAGTCGAAGCTATTTCATATATCAAATATTGTGTAAATCCTGAACGCAGTCTTTTTTAAAATAATTTTTTTTTTATTAATATTGCATTGTCATCCAGTTCTGAGCTATGTTGAAAGTTTCAAGTGTTTAGCTCATCGGGAAGTTGGTTTAAAAATCAATTGCAACATTTGTACCAAACAGACAGGCAAGAAAGCGAGCTAATAAAAACGTGGTAAAATTAAACGTCTCAAGGTGGTTCGGAACCCACCATAAACAGTAGGTTCCGCTGAAAATTAGGTTGAAATTAGGCGAAATGAGAGTGGAAAGAAGGGGAAAATCCCCTTTACATATGAACATTCTCTGAATTTTTTGCGTTCCATAATTTAATTCCCTATTGTAGGGTCCACCACTGAAGGGTTAATTTGGTCCTGCTCAAAATTAGGCTAAAATTAGGCGACAGTGAGAGTGGAAAGAAGGGGAGAATCCCCTTTACACACGTACATACACTGAATTTTTTACGTTCCATAACTTAATTCCCTATTGGCAACGGTCATATCGCATTGAAATTTAATTCCCTATTGTAGGGTCCACCACTGAAGGGTTAATTTGCCTTGAAGGGATCTCCCGAAACAAAAACCTGTTGTTCGCGTCGTCCCGTTCCCCGTATCATCCCCTAGTCTGATTCGGCGGTTTCGGCGATGCGCCATTATCCGGTTTAGTTGTTTCTCGCGCGCAGGCGAGAATCGCCAATTGCAGTAGCACTTCCAATAACCCATTGCACTCGGAGCTATTTTAACTCGAAAATTAAACGTTTCGTCTGACCTATAATATTTCCATTCTCTATGATTCTTTTAAATTTGATAAATATGAAATTGATATAATACCTCATACAATACTTAAATGTGCAGTAATTGTTTAGATACCGACATATCTGATAGTGTATGTAACATGATAGTTGGTCCCCTCAGGGTTTCAAATTCATTTACCAATCCTCTTCCTCTTTCCACTCTCACCATCGCCTTTTTCAGCGAGACCTACTGTTTATGGTGGGTTCCGAACCACCTTTTGCCAACAACACGTGAAAAACACCCCGGGTGGGTCACTTTCCGTTTTTTCACCAGACGGTCACCCATCCTAGTGTCGTTCACGTTCCACATTGTTTAACTTGGGTGATCTAACGAGAACCGGTGCTTTCAACGGGACTACGGTTGTTGGCTGACATATCTGATAGTGTAAACAATTATTTAAATAATAGTACAGCAATTTTTAGTGGCGCCTCGGAGGCGCCACTCGAGTGTTAAGGGTTAATGCAGTAGCGATTCCGGTTCCCGGGAGAAGGTTGATGGTCCTCGTACAAGAGAGAAGAAGGAGGGGTAGTTTTTGGTTGGTGCGTCGAGTAGAGGACACGCGGCAACGTCAACGCTAACATTAAAGCTAGCGGTCTCGCGTATGGGGTTGGTATCGACCGAGGAGGGTAGCCGGGAGGTTTGCACCCCTTCGCCGCGCTCCTTCCCTGGTTCATCCCCATCGTGGTGGTTGTCGGTGGTATTGGAGGGGTTCTCGGCGGGTCTCTGTCTGTCGGCCGTTGGCGGCGCTATCCTCTCCGTCAGTTCCCCTGGCAGCGAGCACGGGCACGAGCACGAGCACGGGAACGGGTACAGGAACAGGCACGGGAACCAACCGACCGGTGCGGCGCGGCGGCCGGGCAGTGGTTCGGCCCGGGATGCCATGCCCGAGGCTGCCGCGAACTTCTCCGGGTAGTCGTTCTTGCAGCGAGCGTCGGGAAAGGTTCTCCGTTGGCTGCGCCGCTCTTCGCGGACGAGCCACCAGGTGATATCGAGAATCGTCTCTCCCCCATCTTCCTCCGATGATACATGTTCTCCAACGTTTAACCCCCGAAACTCTACCCTTCACATCACGTCGGCATTTACCGCTCGGTGAACGTCACTCGAGCACGATTTTCTCAGTTATTACGGTCGCGAAGAGTGAAAGTGTCGGTGAAACTCGGTTCGAGATAACGGTGGTGTTCGATCGGTGGTGGTGCATCTCCTACGGAACTTGATTGAACGCGGAGAAATGCGTTCGCACGTTGCCTCGTCGCTCCGGAACCGTCCAAGTTCGCGTGGCCCGGATGCCGCGCCGCGCTATGGGACAAACCGATCAAATCTGTGTCGAAATCATAGAACTTTCGATAGAAATGAGATAGAGGGATGAAATTTTTTTTTTTTTTTTAAATTATAGCAGAGACTTTATGGATTGTGGGATAATTATGGAGATCATGGTGTTCGCGTGATTCGGGTGCCAGGATATTGGACAAATCAATGAAATCTGTGTTGAAATCAAAGAATTTTCGATAGAAATGAGATAGAGGGATGAAATTTTTTTTTTTTTTTTTTTGAAATTATAGCAGAGACTTTATGGATTGTGGGATAATTATGGAGATCATGGTGTTCGCGTGATTCGGGTGCCAGGATATTGGACAAATCAATGAAATCTATGTTGAAGTCAAAGACCTTTCGATAGAAATGAGATAGAGGGATGGAATTTTTTTTTTAATTAAAGATGAGACTTTCCGATATATCGTATAATTATGGAGATCATGGTGTTCACGTG
The DNA here is from genome assembly GCA_916610235.2 of Lasioglossum morio. Lineage (NCBI taxonomy): Eukaryota > Metazoa > Arthropoda > Insecta > Hymenoptera > Halictidae > Lasioglossum > Lasioglossum morio. The sequence goes on from OU744331.1 coordinate 1,282,904, forward strand.
ATTCGGGTGCCACGATATCGGACAAATCGGTGAAATGTTTCGAAATCAATGAGATAGAGGGATGAAATATTTTTTGAAATTAAAGCTGAGACTTTCCGATCAATCGTATTAGGGGTGTCGTGTCAGGGAACAAACCGATGAAATCTGTATCGAAATCAAAGAACTTTCGATAGAAATGAGATAGAGGGATGACATTTTGTTTAAATTAAAATTAAAACTTTCGAGAATATGGGATAATTATAGAGATCATGGTGTTCGCGTGGTTCGGGTGCCGTGTCAGGAACGTCAAGGGTGGACCCTGTGTCCTTGGGTACCAGGAACCATTGTTCCAGACTTTCCTCCACAATTCTCGGCACCGCTAAAAAAATCGTTCGTACGGCAACCGGTGAAAACGCGACAGTTCGATAAGACCACCTATTCGTTCAGCGATAATTCGCGCGCTTTCGATTGCTCTTCCGGAATCCAGTCACCTCGGCCTTGCTCGCGAAAACGACCTCGATGTTCGTTCTATCTCTGATCCTTTCCGATCGTCGCGGAACTTCGTCGTCCTTTTTGTTTAAAACTGTCGGCTCTCGAGATCGTCGTTCGTAGTAGCAAAGACAAGCTGAACATTTCACAGAGCAAAAACTCTCGAAGATGTTGATACTTCCGACTATCGAATGATAAATGAAACAAGTCTCTAGCTCGTAGGGGAAGTTAGTTTAAAATCAATCGCAAGATTTGTACCGAACAGACAAGAATGCGAGCTGATAGAAACGTGGTAAAATAAGAATAGACGTTGACAATCGAGACTGGCAAAGAGATAGCGCGGTAGAATTTGATTCCACGGTATCGACAATGTTCTCGTACCGTTCCGAGTTAGACAACGTCCATAAAGTACCTCGAAGCTTTCGGCTACGTCGCCCGCTAGGAAATAAGTAGGACACCGAGAGAGTTCCATCGGAGCTGGACGAACAGGAAAAGCTGCAGTCGCCTTCCTATCGACTTTGCACGGTTCTCTCTTTCGAGCAGAAAACGTGTCGGATTGTACGCTAGACCTTTTCCAAATAAATAAATAAATTGTCGGAAGCTGTCGAAAAGTCTCTGATATCTTTCAATAAATTCATCGGTATCGGTATGTAACAATGCAACAAACGATCCGCTCGTTTGACGATTTTAATCGAACGGTTTTCACCTCGAAATTTCTCGACGTTTCTCGTACGAACGTTGTCTTCAACAACATCTTCTTCGAGTAACCCTAAGCTGGCTAGCGGTTCCTCAGATTCTTCTTTTAGAAATTTGTTTAGGAAATTTGTTATCGGGTATCGACGGAGTAAGATCGCGAACGTCAATTTTTGTCGAAGGAATCAATTGGTGAAATAGAATATTTAGAGATATCAATCCCGATAATTAATTGTTTGTCAGAAACATGTTCCTTTCGTTATCGGTTGAACGGTAGCGTGAAATCGTATGGTTGACGGGTGGACTCGTCCTTCTCGCATAATGGATCGAATACATATTATTAGACAGCGGATTGTATGCGTTTATGGGAGAAATGAGTAGGTGTAATTTGAAACAGTCAAAATATTAGACAAGTTTGAAGATACTGTTATATCATTTTCAACTTGTTATACTTATTAACTCTCCGATTGCTGTGCCGGAGTCATTTTTCACCATCCAAAATTGTCATTTAACCACTCAATTTGTGGCAATTCAATTAACTGAATTAGCTGTTTCGTTGAGGATATCGGAAACACGAGATATCGTCTAAATCAAATGTTCAAAAATTATTGATTAGATCTGTGAACGGTTCGAAGCATTGCCAGTTATACAAAATAACGGTGAAAACTTTAGACGCTTTAAAAAAGACGATAACTATTATAATATTGTAACTATACTATTTGAACTTTTTTAGGAAGCTAAAGCAATTACTTTACTACAGAATGTGAAAAGATATTTGTTCGAAAAATGAAATTGTTGTACCAAAGAAAAAGTTGCATCTTCAACTTTTTTTTATGTGGGCCTATATTGAAAATTTAAAAAAAAAATACGTTTTGTCAGTCTGTATAAAAATTGTCCGATGTCCGAGGGTTAAGAAATGAAATAAATTTATGTTTCCAACATTTTTATTTTTCATAAAGATCCGCTGTTTACATATCACCTTTGTTATTAGTCGAGTAGTCTTTTATTTTTCTCTTTTTTTATTATAAACACTTATGTAAAAGGGCTTCAGTCAGTCTATACTAAATAATAATAATAATATTACGAGTACGCGAGATTTTCGAGCACTGCGATGATCGATTCGAACGTTTGTATTATTTTATGCGACAGGTCGACGGTCATGGCACGGAAACGGGACCGGAACTCGACGAGGAGATGGAGAAGGTTTTCGCGATGGACGCCGGAGAGAAGTTCGACGTAGCTCGGTTCGGATCGCCCTCCGAATCTGCTGGATCCGATCGAGATCGAGATCGAGATCGCGATCGAGACCGAGATCGCGACCGAGGGCCACTACCGCGATTTAACGACCGCGACTTCAATCGTACGTATTCCAATAATTAATTATTCACAAATTGCCCACGTGGTATGATCCTTTTTTTTTACATAAGAAATCATAGAAAAGATTTGTTACAACGTTAAGCAATAATACATAGATAAAAATATAGTATACATAACGAGTAACTTTATCAAACTGAACACGAGGGTGTACAACTTTTTCTTTTCTGTTCTCCGTTAAACACGCAGATTACAGTATTTTTTTTATAAATACGTGGTTTGATCCCTTGGATCTTTCGAAGCTTTAATAATTTGTCGTGTTTTCTTTCTAGAACATCGCAAAAGAAGTTACCCTCATCCGTACATACCACTGAAAAGCCTCCATTCGAGATCCATGCGACGGCATCTGTCACCGTAAGTCGTCAAACTCACAGAACTGAATCGCGCGGTTAGGCTAAAAGCGTCAATAGTTGACAAATTAAGAAAAAATTCTCTTTGTGTTTAATAAATGCTTCGCGTAAATGCTATTTATCCTCTACTAAATAGAGAGAGAGAGACTATTCATGAAAATTCTGGTCGAACTCCTTACATATAACGAAATTAACTCTGAAAATAATTGTGTTTAAAAAAGAGAGAAAACTGCGAGGGAACAACGAACGACTTTATTCAAACGTGTCGTTGGTTCCTCGTGTGACGGATAGGGTAAAAAGTAGTGAAAGAAGCTTGGAACGAGGCGAAAGGAGAAACGGGAAGAAAAAGAGCGAGTGAGAATAGGAATGCGCGTGTTTTACAGCGAAGGATCCACAGCGGAAGTCGGCCAAGAAGAGGAGAACGGTCAGGTACAGGTTGGCAATGGCGGCGGACAGGAAGGAGACACGATGGACAACGGGTTGTCGTCGAGCAGCGTGCCCGACGTCGACGAGGAGACTGCGGAAGAGACCGCTGAGGAGACCGCTGAAGAGGCGGAGAACGTGCTCAGCAGTGAGAGCGAGGCACCGATCTCCGAGAGGGCCGCTTCCGGTTTCAGCGACACCAGTCCTCCCGTTGGTAGTCCGCGGGTGCAGTTCGAGAATATCAAGGAGGAGGATGTGTCCCCTCATCCGTCGAAACGGGACGAGCAACCAGGTTCAAACGAAGCAGCATCAGTACCCGGCGCACCCGTGCCTCACGACGAAGACCGGAAGTGTCGACGGCACCAGAAACACGAGCACAAGTAAGTAGAACAGAACAACCCGCCTTAACACTTCCCTGCTTAGTTTATTTATTTTTTTTTGTTTATTTTAATTATCGCATTAACAGCTAGATTATTAGTGACCACATGATTTACAATCAAAAGTGTTTTACGTGTTAGCTGTGGTGAGGGTTACAGTTAATGGTTATATTGTGAGAGGGAGTGACAAAGGTGAATTTATAATTTCTCTGCATAGTTTATTCATTTATTGTTTATTTTAACGTGGTCGCATGAACACGAGCTAGGTCTGTAAATCACTGTAAAAAAGAAACAGGGAAGTAAGTACTGCTACCGCTGAAAGCTATCTCGACACTTGCTCTTTCTTTACAAAACGTAGCTGAAGTTATTAGGAAAAATATTTAAAACAATTTTCTCGCTTGTAATTATTATTAGTATTATCATATATATATGTTGCGGTATCGTAGTACAATCGAATTTATTTTTATGCATAAATTATCCAGTGAAAATGCACTAATACAATTTCTATCTAGAAACACATTATAAGAAAGTAATGAAGATCGATTTTACTAATTATTTTAAATGCCCGAGTAACTTTTATGCGTTGCTATCACACATTTCGCAAGTGTCCGGATACTTTCGAGCGTAATCATAGGTGTCTGCAACCGAGTAGTCGACTGGTGTTCAATTACCAAGATAACCATCGTGGAGTTTCGACCTGGCTATCACCGGATTAGCAGCAGTTCCGTGGCTTTTCGGAACCGGGAATTTATCGAGCATCAGAAACAGAAACGCGACCGGCTCGGTTAAGATTGCGGTAAATTCAAGGAAATCGTGAATCGCTGCGGAAGCAGAAAGTCGTTCGGAAAGGGATGCACGCACACGAGATCTGGGTTTAGGTATTTTGGCGCGATTCGACTGTTGTACCTGTGACGAGCAATCTCCGTTCCTCTTCCGAGGCGCGATATGCCAAACGACCGTCACCCACGATCGTGCTCGCGATGCCAAAAACGCGAACATGAACGCGCGGCATCTACCTGTGCACGTGTGTATATCCAAACAATGGTGTTACGATGTTTTAAAGGTTCGTCGTTTTGCTAGACGAATTATACCAGTAGTCGCCCAACAGAGCTCGGTAAAACATAGTGCTCGTTTATAAATAGTATAGCAGGCCTTGCGTCACGGTTATGAAAACTGCGGTAACAATGTCTAGCGACGACCAAGATTTTCGAGTTCGACCGCTTTCCTTGCCATTTCTCGGGACGACGCGACGGAGCCACGTGCGCGATTCTCGCATCGGAAAACCAAAATAGTATCGCGTTCGATTATAATCAACGGTTAACCCCTTTGCCGTACATTAACGAGTCAGAATGAAGATTTTATTATTATATAGAAACAAAATTTTATTATTATTACTTATAGCTGAACCGACAGACGCTTGTCCTGTCCTTTTCAATTAAAAAACCACTTTCATTTTTCAATGTTTCTTTCCGTAAATACTTATTCGAACTATTACGAATATTTTTTTTTTTAATTAGCTAAATCGGTCCAGCCGTTCTCAAGTGATGCGCTTACCAACGAACAGCATTTAATTTTTATTTATATAGAAGATAGAAGATAGAAGATTATAAACGGACTGAAGACCTTTTACATAAGTATTTAAAGTAAAAAAGAAAAGATAAAAGACTACTCGTCTAATAACAAAGAAGGGATATACACAAAAAGTAATGGTACAAAAAAGATGCTTTTTAAAATGTTGTAAAGACTCAATAAAAAAAATCAATACTTTGTAAATACGTTGTAAAACAATTGAATTTCTTTTTGTCTGTGTTTCAAAATGTATTTGTTTGAAATGTCGCGCTATAATTGAGAAATAATTCGTAGATTTGAGATGTGAAGTGAGAAGGGGTGAAATATTATTGTAGGATCTTTTCTACAACTATGTCTGAGGAGTGTACGAGGATTAAGACAGGACAACAACCACCGGTGTTATCGGCACCGATAACACCGACGAATCAGGTGGCAGCGCGTCCGAAAAATGTTCCGGAAAGGTGTACTTCCCACGTAACACCGGTATTAGATAATTGCACGATGTGTTTAGCGGGTAGGGGCGAGAAACAGTTCGCAATTGCTGTCTAATGTCATGGCCTTCGGCCAGAGATTCGCGTTGTCTCTGCGAGCGAACCAGGCAGTCTGATGGACGAGGCCACTGGCTCCGTGTTCTTCTAATTAGTCTCGACTCGGCTCGGTCTCCCGCGGGTTAGTTTCGACTCGCGCGAACGAATGCGATTTGTCGTCGGACTCTTCCTCTCGTAACCCGTCGCGACAACGATGTTCCGGAATTATGATGGCCGGCCCGACCGCTACACCATGGACATTGGCCGCATCAGGCTGCTGAAAAAGTATCTCTTTCAATTTCCATCCGGTAAACCACCGCTCGGACTGAACAGAAATTAGGACCATCCACTCGAAAGTAACCCCAACGTTCAACGTTGCGACTCGTGCCCCTTTCCGAAGAAACGTTCGATCGTTGAAGAAGCTCTCGACGCTTCCCCGAACGTTGGATTCGAACGTTTCTTCCGTACGCGGAAGAAATTCCGATTTCATCTCGCCTCGGTGAAACGAGAAAAAGCGATTCGCCGATTTAACGAACTTTGGGGGTTCCACAATTTCTGCCATCAGCTAAACCACCCCTCGGACTAAACAGAACTTGGAACCATCCACTCGAACCTGTTCAACGTTACGAGTCGTGCCCTTTTCGAAGAAACGTCGCAACCTTGAACGGATCGTTCGATCGTCGAAGAAGCTCTCGAAGCTTCCGCGAGCAACGCGATCCGATTTTCATCCCGCATCGATGAAACGAGAAAGCGGATTTCGAGTATCGAACGAACTCGCGGGCCAGTGCAGTGACTCGTGACGGATTCGCCTAGGATTTTAGAGTTTCACGGCATGAAAGTCCGCGTCGCGTTTCGACTTGGTTAGGCAAAGACCACAGCCGCGCCGACTGTCAGGGTCATGCGCAAAAACAGTTCTGGCACTCGGTCCGGCGTGCCTCGTGTCAACGCGTATGCTATTGTTTATAGCTTTTCGCGGCGTCGCTGGCAAAGGAACGTGCATTGCATCGTCGTGCATTCGTGCGTTCGTGTGCGGCGGATTCGCATGAATCTTTTTTTAACTCTCGATAAGACGCTAGGCTTCCGCGTTTGCGATTGATATCGGACACTCGAAGTTCCGGTGCGTTCGTTATTGACGTCGACGAAGACGAACGACAAGTTTTCCTTCGAGAATGTTGAATGCTCGAGTCGAATAGTTGTGAAGAAGAATGGTTCTTGATGTTTCAGGTTTGAATTGGATAGGATGTAGGGTCAGTAATTAAAAGCAAATGAAAAAGTTTATTCTGAAAATTTAAATAAATAAAATACATAATTTAACAAAAAAAAACAACAACAAATAACGGCAAGACTTTTAAAGTACCTTTATGCATTAAAGGGTTAAGTTCGTGGACGGTCAAAGTCGTTGTCATAAGCTATAAAACACCACATGGGATTATTAGCAACATGGCTGTGCATTCTAACATTACAGAAATGACTTATAAACTAGGACAGATTCAACACAATAATAAACATTTTCAAATACAACACCAACACTAAAGATATAAACAGTGAGACTTCAGAAATGCATGTATATAAAATAGGGGGTAAAGGGAGGGTCCGCACAAAAAAGAATCTATTGTATAGGGTGGAAAAGAACCCTTGTTACAAAGTTTGCGAATCAGAATAGCTCTATTATTCTACATACTATAGTGTAAGGTTAATACTGACGGAGTTCAGTATGAAAAGTGAAGAATGATTGTCTGACTTTTTAATCAGACCGTGTAGGGCCCGCTTAAAGCTATACATATATATATTAAACTATCTAGAATCATTAACACTGTACACGCGATATTATAAGAATTCCGCTACATACTTTAACAAAGTTCAACCCGTTCGATTGCAGAAGACACCATCACAAGTCCCGGAAGTATTCGCTGCAAGAGGACCCGCAATGGAGAAAGAGATCGGGAGCGGGTCTCCCGGACGGGTCGAGCGTGTTCGCGCGACGGGTCAGCGTGCAGCCGGAGGAGGCGAGCACGCTGCAGGAGCTGGACATCGACGATCTGGAGTCGCACAGAAGCGACGATCCTCGTGGAATGAGACGTCACAAAGCTTATTCGACGGTGCAGATTGGCCGGAAGAGAGAAGGTGGTATACCACACGACACCTTCAAGAAGATGTACGATCATTCGCCGCACGAGGTGTTCGTTCAGTTGGACGAGTTGCACGGCGTCGGCGAGGAAAGGGAATGGCGAGAGACGGCCAGGTGGATCAAATACGAGGAGGACGTTGAGGAGGGTGCGGACAGATGGGGCAGGCCCCACGTCGCCTCCTTGAGCTTCCACTCGTTGCTGAACCTCCGTAGATGCCTCGAGACTGGCGTGGTTCTGTTGGATCTGGAAGGAAAAGATCTGCCGGGTCTGGCTCATCGAGTGGTCGAGCAGATGGTAATGGAGGAGCTGATCCTTCCCGAGGACGAGGCCGTGGTCAAGAGGGCTCTCCTTCTCAGGCACAAACACGTGCACGATCACGATCGCGGCTTCCGATTCGGCGGAAAGAGAACCTACTCCAGCTACAACAGCCTCCAGGTAGCTATCATTCTTTGACGTCGGCCGCTCCGGGTATTATACCGGTCGCTGTATTTTACCAACGACCCGTTCTATCCGTCTCATAGTGATGCGATTCGTGGTATTAGCTGGACAAAATTCTTCTTTATAACTACTGATACAAAGTGTGCAAATAGTTCTTCATGTAACGTATCTGTACACTGAACCATACGCGAAAGACAGTTAAACGTACTAAAGATGGTTCGGAACCCACCATAAACAGTAGGTCCCGCTGAAAAGGCGATGGTGAAAGTTGAAAGAGGAAGAGGATTGGTAAATGAATGAATTTGAAACCCTGAGGGGACCAAATATCATGTTACGTACAGTTAAACGTACTATCGCAGTTAGTTTTCATTGTAAAAATTCACTTTGGAATATAGAAAAGTAAGTGCAAAACGTATTCGAACAATATCGATTGATATTAAATGGATATAGGAGGTTTTATGGACCTAGTTACAAAATACGAATTCGAAATGCTTGCACAAAAGAGACTGGAAGTTTCACCGACAGAGAAATGTTAATATTCTTACTGTCTAGACATTATTTTATATGACCAGGATCAATTTTCTACAGAATTACAAGTTTTGTCCAGCTAATTCACATTGACCGCAACACTGTGCGTCCGTTTGTCTTTCTCGTGCGTGCCTCGTCCAGTTCCTCGTCGAACGTTCAAAATTTCTTGGACAGAGTCCGATCCAGTTGTCCGGTAACGATGCGTCGCCGGTATCCGATGATCGCGTCTACTGTAAACGTTGTCCGTGGTATGTGCATCGTCGAGTTCGAGTCCGAGTCCACGTAACACGAGTATAACCCAGTGATTAACGTTTGTTCCGCGCCTCGATAGATACGCCCGTCCAACACCGTTGGCGCGCATAAGGCGTAACACGGCCGTAGCATGTTCGACCACGTTCGACCACGTTCTACCACGTTCGGCCTTCGTGAAATAATCGAATAGAAAATCCGTAGAAGAGACGGGAGAGAGAGGCCTGACTGACGGTGTGTCCTAATGTTATTTTCGCAGTCCGTCGGTCTGGAGGAAGAAGACGCTGCGCGGGAACCCTCTGAGAACCATGTAACCAAACATGTAAAAAAAAATCTCTCTCGTTTCCCGAATTCTCGATCGCAGTATTTTCAATCCTTATTTCGCTAGATTTCGTAGCCCATCGCCAGATCACAACACCGAACGCACATTCAACGTCTTGCCGCATGAACTTACAGGGAAAATCGTTCTCATCGTTCCTCGATAATTCGTCGATTTATTTTGGCTTCCCTGCGCAAGATTCGTCCCGTAGCAGGGAACGAACAGGCCCGTAGCATCTCCGAGAACACCTGTATCGTTCGTTCTTGTTCCGAATTGTACGCCTACTCGCCGACGTGGAATCCCAAACCGAGCGGTGAAAGTACGCGTGAAAAAAATCCGGCTTAGGGTAGCTGTTAGAAATAGTCTTTATAGGATTCGCTTGTCGAACGCAACACCTGTAAGTCCATGTCACCTCCTGGACCTGTATGTCGCTCCTGTATATGGCTTGTCAATCCGTTTTCTTCTATCACTTACGTTCTGTTATGCTCTTTTCCGTTCTACGCTTTGATCACGATCTTCCATGTACGAATGTTATTCTCCACCGTTTGCCGCATTTCGTTCGTCGAACCCTCGTTTTTCTTAGCAATATCAACCGACATACCATTTCTCTTCAGTTTGCTCTCCCTAGTTGGTAGAAACACCGCTTGCGAGTTTCATTTACAATCTCCGATAACTTTGTTGGTTTCGAACATTTGTTTGTCGTTCGTTCGAGGCCACCGAAGCCGAAGCGAAAATTATCCGGCTGACCGATTGTTCGCCCCTGTTCGAATTTCTCATTTCTATCTATTCGCGTGTCTGTTACTCGAATCAAGTCTTGCCCCGAACTCGAGAATCTCCGTCCATCGCATAATATCCGTTCGCATACCATCGACGAACCATCATCGAAAACCGCGAGACATTTTCTTAAACCGAATCTGATTCTTTTCGTTTCTCGACCGTAGAATCTACACGACTCGAAGCCGAAGATCGTTTCGTCGAAGCTGATTTCGGACGGGAATCACACCGTGGTGGACATAAAGGAAGAGCTGACTTTCACCAGCAGCAACGAGGATTTGAAGAAGGGTCAGAACGAGTATATCTTGAAGAGGATCCCGGCGGGTGCCGAAGCGACGATCGTGCTCGTCGGCGCGGTCGATTTTCTCGACCAGCCGACGATAGCGTTCGTCAGATTGGCAAAGGGTGTGGTGATGTCCTCGATCACGGAGGTGAATATACCGGTGAGATTCATGTTCACGTTGCTGGGACCGAGAAACGGCGATCTCGACTACCACGAGATCGGTAGATCGATCGCTACGCTGATGGCGAACACGTCGTTCCACAAAGTCGCGTACAAAGCGAACGAGAGACGCGAGCTCTTGTCAGCGATCAACGAGTTCCTCGACGATTCGATCGTGTTGCCGCCCGGCGATTGGGAGAGGCAGGCCCTGCTGCCGTTCAGCGAGCTCAAAGCCAAGAGCGAGGCCATCAGAAATCGCAAGGCCAAGGCCCTCGAGGAGAAGAGCAAACCGGTGCAGAGCGAGGCTGCGTTTAAAAAGGGTGCGTAACCTACGGACTCGGTATGCGTACAGTAAACTCGCCATCCAAACCGATTCCATTGAAATTTCCACTAAGCCACCTACATTTTCATGCGCTCATACGCTCCTCAAAAATAGCTGCATAAATGGGGCTAGGATAACAATTCACACATTTTTATTTTACACGTTAAATCAACACATTATGTTTTTCATTTGTAGCGTTACATTTTAAATAAATACATCTCACGACGTAGACATAAAAGGATGAATAATTTTACAGTATGTGAATATTTTTAATGGGTGGATTTTCACCCTGAGGATCGTATGAGGGTTGAAATATTGTCAAGTTCACTACTCTTTCTCATCTACAATTATATTTACTTGATTCTAATTAAAAATCTACGAGTATCTACTCGGAAATGTTCACCTTTTGGGTGTCTGTACATTTTTTGTTGCACACAGCGAAGTATATGTGAGAAATTTTTATAAAGCCATTCAGTTTGTGCTCATATTCTGAGTGAATAAGTCCAGCTAGGTAGGAAGAGTAAGGATTTGCATAAAAATAGATCTGTAAATTTATTGAAATCCGGGTATAATATAAAACTGTTTCTTCGATTTCAGCTCTTCTCGCTGGCGAGGAAGAGAAGAAACCACCCGACGACGACGACCCCCTGCGCAGAACGAAGCGTCCGTTCGGCGGTCTGATCAACGACATCAAGAGACGTTACCCCTTCTACTTGTCCGATTTTACGGACGGTTTGAGTTCCTCGTGTCTGGCAGCCGCGATCTTCATGTACTTCGCGGCTCTGTGCACAGCGATCACGTTCGGAGGTCTGATGAGCGACAAGACGCACGACGTGATCGGCATATCGGAAACGTTGGTCTCCGGCTCGTGGACCGGTGTCGTGATGGCTCTGTTCTCCACCCAACCTCTAGTGATAATTGGCACGACCGGACCCCTGCTGCTCTTCGACGAGAGTCTCTACAACTTCTGCATGGCGAACGAGCTCGAGTTTCTCACGGTGAGAGTATACGTAGGCGCTTGGATGGGAATCATCGCTCTAGCCGTGGCCAGCGTGGAGGGTTCTGTGCTGGTCAGACTGTTCACCCGGTTCACCGAGGAGATCTTCACAGGTTTGATCTCGCTCTTGTACATCGTCGAGACGTTCATCAAGCTCTACAACTATTTCGCGAAGAATCCGCTGCTGGAAGAGTACAGCTTCATCCCGGAGACCAACGAGACCGCGCACTGGGCCACGGAGGTGAACGTGACCGAGATGAAGGTCGTGTCGCCGAGAACAGGCGAGATCGAGACCTTCTCGATGGAACAGAATCGAGTCTTGATTCCTGGTCGAAACCTCGTCGGTTTGCTGATCAATCAACCCAACACCGCTCTGATGTGCACCATCCTGTGTCTCGGCACTTTCCTAGGAGCTTACTACCTACGTATTTTCCGCAACAGTCATTACTTCGGCCGAAGCGCCAGGAGAGCCTTCGGCGATTTCGGTGTACCGATCAGCATCATCTTGTTCGCCCTGATGGATTACGTGGCCAAGGTCAAGACCGAGAAGCTGCTGGTTCCCGAAGGTCTATCTCCAACGATACCCGGCAGGAGCTGGCTCGTCTCGCCGGGCGGACTACACAAACCGATTCCCCTATGGATGGCCATGGCGTGCATCGTACCCGCGCTGTTGGTCTACATTCTCGTCTTCATGGAAACTCAAATCTCCGAGTAAGCTTTTCTCGATCTTTAACGAAGAACGATCTCTAGCAGAGACCCTCAATCCTTCTTTCCAAGCCTTTGCTTCGAGGCACGGTAATTAACACCAGTTATAAAAAAAGAAGCTTGCACGCGTGCCCGTTCGCAAGCAGTATACACACGGTTAGATCTCCTCGTCACTGCCTACGTAACGAAATCTTATTTATAAAATGCTTAGTACGCGACAACGCTCGGCTCGCGTCATCGCGATATATCCTCGAGGCGAAATGTCGATGATTATTTTATCGCTGATGTTATTTCAATCGAAAAAACCGATGACGCTTCGGCTAAAAAATTTAATGGATGCGAACGAACGTCGCGCCGAATGTGAACCACGCGTAAAGTTTACTTGAAGTCGACCGGGTGTATCGTCGAGCAAAAGATGGCGAATAGAGAACCTCTTTGATTAGGTTAATCTCGCGGCGTTTCTTCGAGAAGGTTTAAGAGCAAAGAGCATTCGAAAAAGTCCATTGGTTCAAAAGTTGTGACGTCATTAGTGACACCATTACCACTTTGTCGCCCTGTTTTGGGCACGTTTCTGCTTATTACTTTTGAACGAATGGACTTTTTCGAATGCGGTTTGCTCTGCAACCTTCCAGAGACAGAGACCGAGGTAGAGAGAGTGTCAGAGCGAGAGAGAGAGAAAGAGAGAGAGAGAGAACTACACGTTCAGCACGTACATGCTTTTACAAAATACTGTGCCACAGCAACGCGTGGCGGGAGAAAGCTAGTAGCTTTATAAAAACATAGTTCACATTTGTGCTTTCGGATAATGCAAATTACGTAAAAATATCTAGCGCTTTTGACTAGTGAGAACCTGGAGAACAATCCTGGATGCTATTAAGTCCTTACTCGATGTTATTACCTTTAATAACGAGCGTTCCACGTTGAATTGTTCCAGGCTGATTATCGACAAGAAGGAGAGGAAGCTGCGCAAGGGTAACGGTTACCACATGGACATAGTTGTGGTATGCTTGATGAACGTCGGTTGCGGGTTGATGGGCGCGCCATGGTGCTGCGCGGCGTCGGTTCGTTCTCTGACGCACGTGTCCGCGGTGACGGTGATGTCGCGGACCCATGCTCCTGGTGACAAACCGCACATCGTCGAGGTCAAGGAGCAGAGGGTCAGCGCTCTTCTGGTCGCCATATTGATCGGCGTGAGCGTGCTGATGGCGCCGCTGCTGCGACGCGTACCAATGTCCGTCCTACTCGGTGTGTTTCTCTACATGGGCATATCGTCGACGAACGGTGTCCAGCTGTTCGATCGCGTCAAGCTGTTCTTCATGCCGGTGAAACACCACGGTACCGCGAACTACGTTCGTCGCGTGCAGACCTACAAAATGCACATCTTCACCCTGATACAAATTCTGTGCCTGACCGTGCTGTGGATCGTGAAGAGCACCAGAGCGGCACTGGCTCTGCCATTCTTCCTGATCCTGATGATACCTCTCAGGGCTCAGATGAGCCACTTTTTCACCGCCGCCGAGCTTAGGGCACTCGACAGCAAAGGCTCCGATCACGAGGAAGAGCCAGACTTTTACGAGGAAGCTCCGTTACCTGGTTAGATAGTGCCTTATTCGACTTGCTCCAAACATACCTTTACTACCCCTCGTCTTTCTCGTCCCGTTTATCCAATTTTTCCTCCTCCTTCTACCTTTACTCCCATTCGAATCTTCACCCCCGTAAATCGTTGTATATCTTTTCTCGAAATTTTCGCATTGCCCGTCGGAGGAGCGCCAGTTCGAGTAGAGTCTATTTTCATGGGGGAGGGGAACCGACACGTAGACCGATGAATCGAGAACCGAGAGCGTGTAGATAAGGGGATAGGTAAACAGGGATTGTTCCGATTGCCTCGCAGTGAGAGCTGTTGGTTAACTCGTTAAATTCGTGAAGATTATTTTCTACTATGAAACTTGTACATAATCGATACACCGTGTAAAGGTGAAACAACGGGGATCTCTTTTTACGTGTATCTTGGATGTGTATGGGTACTCGGGGGACAGAAGTCGTTGCCAGACACATCTTGTCCATGTTATATTGTCCGAATATAAAGTACGGTGTCGAAACGTTGTCCACGAGAGAAGGAAGGTGCGTTAGACTATAAAATAAATTCATTTATTTTTGCTAGAATATTTGAAATCACGTATCTATGTATATCGTGTACAGGTATAATATATATTCTGTGAAAACGTCACGTTTTTACGGTAACGAGTAAACGCACCATCGTGCACAATAATTACGACGTCGGATACGATCGTCGAGTAACGAGGGAGTAACAGTGTAAATGAAAATTACATATTTACGCGAGTGTTTCTGGATCCCATACGTGGAAACGCGTAGAATCTAGTTGGAATGAACAAAAGTCGTAGCTTTTCGTTCGCAACAGAAGAAACCATTGTTCGGTTCGGTTCTCGTCGGTGTTAAAGAGGTAGATTCGTTTCTAGAATTGAGAAGACTGGGTTTTTCAATAGTCGAAAGCGTTAGATGGAAGATCAATCCAAGCCGCAATCGCCTTCAAAATTATTTATACGTACTTTTTACGTACGCCACTGTGCAAAAGTAAGAAGCACCCAGTACAATTATTAAATGCAATGACAAACAATGTCTTTACGTAGAAATTGTATTGTACAATGATTGATTTACTGCATTCGAAATATCAGATAATCGGCAATATTCTCAGAACTATTCAATTAAACAGCAGATATCCTTTTTAAAAAAGTACTCTGTTCTTCTTTGATTCTTTCTGCTTTTCTATTAAATATGGCTGGGTGGTTCTTTCTTTTGCACAGCTGTATGTTTTCGAACGTTGCAAATTACGCCTGGTAAACGTAAAGATAGGACTTTCGAAGGCAATCGAAGCCTAGATTGATGTTTAATCGAAACTTTTCACTGTTGAAAAGCCCCCTTCTTTGGAAAAACGAGCTACCCCCGTTGACGTTATAATTTTCTTGGCGGCGAGAAGAGCGTGCAACTCCAAGCGCGTGGAGTACCTATACGCCATCTGATATATCGTTAATGGATGTTTGCGATACGTTTCACCCTCGTTGAAGTCGGTTGGGAGAAAGGGAGGGGGTGGCCTCTCGCGCCTCCTCCGAGTGCCTCTATAGCGCGGTGACGAACGACGCGTTGCTCAGGAAAATTGGTCTGCGCGAACGGCACGGGATTAGGAGAGTGCCAAAATCGCGGATGATTAGAAACAAATGGTGCTGGTCCGTCCACGTGGTCCTCGCGTGGTCGAATGATAACGAATCTTTTTACAGATGTCCGGGTAGCGATTTTCTCGTTAGTTGTTCCCATGTCGGTCGACGTGAGGAGTATTTGGAATTTATTTGGGACCGTGGCACACTCGTTAGCACCGCGTGCAAACGATTACAATCATTTTAGCAATATATATAATATATATATATATATATATCCGTTAACTAAGCTCTAAAGACGTCGTCGTTGCTTTTCCTAGATAGAAAATCGGCTCGTTCTTTCCAAACGATTTCAAACATAACACATTACCGACCGGTTATTATTATATAATTTTGAAATATCTATGGTACATGACTAAACACTTTTTAATGAAACCTTCAATAGCAACAGCAGTTTTCGTTGTGAACCAACAAATCACCCTCATTAACCTCATATAATAGTTTCATTTAAGATTGTAATGTAAAAGAAAATTTCTGTGCTTTTTTTGGTGCAGCACAATTATTGAAAATCCTATTAATACGCTTCGGAAGGTAATGTGTTACTACTTACACTTTAACCGTTGCGTTAATCGATGAACCGCGAGACTGTTTGAACAAGAGAGAGAGAGAGAGAGAGATATATATAGAATTTTTGGTACAAAAACTGATACAAGTCGATCTCTCTCGTGAGCCACATAGCCGCCGACAACTCGATTCGCTTTTCGTTTTTTATCGACGTTACACTGCACCAATTACAAATCAGAAATGTACGATCGTATCGGATACACGTGCGTGTACGGTGCACGGCTGCGGAAACAAAAAATCTATTCAGAGACGTACCTGACGATATACATTGTACCCGGAGAAGCTTAACGATTCCAGAATATCGTCTGAATTACCTCCGCGAAGCCGAGTTCCCGGGTCGACTATCGAATTCGCGCTCGAAGGACGTCCGACACGAGTCGATCGTGCGAGTACTTATTTAATGAATACAAAAAAGAAGGTAGAATATAAGCAAACTTAGATAGCGACGACCGAATAACCGCGCACGTAACATATTATTCAGATCCTAGACATCTCCCCTCCCCCCCCACACGTGTACTTTAATTTCAGCGTAAGAATGATCAGTATTGGTAGACGCATCGCCTCGGTAACTATTAATTTTATGGTAGACGTTAGTTTTTTCGAGTGTAAAGTTTCGAGACACTTTTTAAAGAGACCAAGCTGTAATATTAATATTAAATAATAGATACATATGTATATATATGCTGTGTGTGCGCGTACACGCATGTACATCCTATACACATATATATATGCATATATATATACATATGTATATATATATATATATATATATGTGTGTGTGTGTCGAGAGAGAGAGAGAGAGAGATACGTGCAACAAAGAAAGATCAACTAAAAACTAAACAGATGAATATTTTCAGCGTGAAATAGTTTCGAAGAGAAAAAGAAAGACATTCTATTTTAATTCGTTGGAAGATATTTTACTAATACTTGTCGAGAGCTAAAAAGTACCTTGTCGAACGATAAACGAATTCTAATCTTTACCCCTACAAATATTGTATTCCCCTTTTTGGAAAAAAAAAACGATCTATCGTGTCCCATTACTTGCTACTACTATTCATTTGAACACACGAGAACACATCGATCTCGAATTTCGAATAACACTGTGCTATGTAATTGTGATAGAGATCCAGAGTCGCTGTAAGAAATACTGGCAGTACTTACGAGCATACATACGGTAGTATTTAGTAGCGTCCACTGTTTAACACGGAATTTCATTAGATACGATTATGTCTAGGACATTAACATGTTATTATATGCATACTGCAGATATTATCTATATTGAGAGATTATTGAGATAAGTATCGATTGTTATGAGTTCATTATAAACGAGAAAAAAAAGAAACGTGTAAATAATCTAGTTATCGTACAGTATTACAGAGTAATAATTAGTTGATAGTCTCCTGGTACATGGTACTACGCCTTGTATTAGAACGCAGAGAAATAAAAACATTTCAATGGCCCTCTACCTGAAAGTTTTTCAACGAGTCGCATATCGTTTTGAACGTTGTTTGTATACTTTTATATCCTATCATTCGCGTCTCGCACGTTTGACCGTGACGTTGTTACCGATATCATAGAGAAACCGGTGAAACGTGTGACGTTGTTTTATCGGCGAAATGGCCTCACCTCAAAGACTAGCCAGCAAGTTGTGCAGCGTATCGCCACGTGCATTGAAAACTGTAGAAATAAGGTAAATGTTGTGCATATTCAAAGCCTCGATTCCGATCGTTTCAAATCATTTTTCACCCGTATCGTTCTAGACAATTTCTAAGTCCAAAAACGCCGGTTAAAACTTGCCCACGAACCGTCGAGAATAGCAATCGATTGTCTCCTTTTAATCTCGACACCCCTAACAGAAGAAGAATACTGGAAGATGGTTTTCCGAGAAAACATGCTACGGTGCTTGGTAGCGGGGCGTTCGGCACTGTATACAAAGCTTCCTACAAAGGTAATCAAATATACGGACGATTAGAATTAATGGAAGATGGTGCAATGTACATACAGTGACCCATGTTAACTTTCTTAATATTGGAACATGCAACTTGAATTTTTTTTTAAAAGATAGAACAATTAGTTTACTACATGACGCAGACAGGAAATTTTGTTAACGGGATTAATTAATCGATTCGGATGAAATTCTCACCGTATATATAAATTGACACGGATCTGGAAAATGCATATTTTAAATTAAAGAGAACGCATAAATAGGCCCGCATAAAACAGTTGCGAGCAACAACCCTTAGTATTTTAAATTACAAAGAATTCTGACTTGCGTACCGTGGCAAATTAATTGTTCTATTTTCTAAAAGAAAAATCCAAGTTGCGTGGTGCAATATTAAGAATAGAAATATTACGAAGAGACCCTTGTCACAGGAAATGTTCGATAGGTGATCAGGTAGCAGCTAAAGTAATGCAAACTGGAAGGTGTACGGATGCATTGAATTCCGAGAAGCATGCTTCCCTTTTGAAACATTCGAACATAGTGAAAGTCCTGATGATAGAGCAAGGTGCTTCTCTATCGTTGATAACTATGGAATTGTGCGGCACTACGTTGCAAGATCGTTTGGACGAGGAGAAATTGAACAAACACGAAAGAGTCTCCATACTAAAGGATGTCACGTGTGCGCTGCAATTTTGTCACAACGCCGGTATCGTGCACGCGGACGTGAAACCCAAGAATATTTTAATGTCTATAGACGGTCAGCCGAAGCTCACCGATTTTGGCAGTTCTGTATCTATAAAGGACACGAACAGATTCTTCGAATTTCACGTACGTTTACCGAGCTTTGACGTTCGTCGTTTCCTCGCTTTTTCTTGTTTCATTCGAAACGATATTTCCTCAGGGTACTCCAGGTTACACAGCACCAGAGGTTTTGAATGGATGCAAGCCAACGCCTGCGGCGGACATTTACTCGCTTGGTATCATGGCGTGGCAAATGTTATCTAGGAAAATACCATTTGCAGGGCTACACAGCCACACGATCATTTACTTGTCTGCTTTAGGAAATCGTCCGAACGACACCTACATCGACGACGAATTTCAAGGTGTCTATAATAGTTTGTACGTCAAAATGTGGTCGCAACGCATCAAGGAGAGACCCACCACTGCCAGAGTCTTAGAAGAAATCGATGCGACGATGTTATGAATATTTCTTTCGCTTGGATAGTTCTGAATAGAAGTACCTTGAATCTTTTATTGTACGTACGGACGACTTAATGTTTATATTTTTATTGTACAAAATATAACGACAGAATATTGGTTCACGTATCAGGCATTTCTCCCCCAGGTACAAGCTGGAAGAAACATGCGAGTTGTAAATGTAAGAATTATATTGTTAGGCTGTTGCATATGAAATGTCTGGTTTTAATTCCGTCGAAAATTCTTTAGTATATTGGCAAAATAGAATGAAACGTGCAGCTTGTCAAATATACCTGTGCGGCTGAACAAAATGTAGGTATGCACAGAAGAAAACAAAGACCGCACTCGATGAGAGAAAGATGCAACATATGTACACACCTCGTCAAAAGTGTGTACTGTCCATTATTTCTTACAGTGGTAACTGAACTATCACCACGTTTATCGTTTGACAGGCGATGATCAGTTCTATATCGTTGTGAAGTACCTTCTATTTACCACTGCGCAGTGGGGTCATTTCCCCTTGCAGGGCTAGATTTGACAAGCTGTACGAAGAAGTCTTGTAAATACAATGTATCGACTACTAACCATCGTGATGTGACTACCGTTGAGCAGAATCTGATCGAGCTTCGTCACTCTCCGTCCTTCGGGGGTTGCTTCGCTTTCCGTCACGTCCTCGAGAAGCATATTCACGAAATCGTCGAAACCCAACAAAGTGCCGACGATCTCCTTGTCATTTTTCATAATAATATGTATCCGGGAACCGATGCACTTGTCGACCAATTCTACGAATCAACAAATAGAAATCAGATTTACGTGGAATTCGAACGAGGCGAGGTTAGAAAGTTTGTCGGCGGGAATGTAATGGCTTACCTAAAGGCAATAAAGTCGATGGATTTGTACTGACAGAACTCGTCATAGTCGTCGAAATAGTACCAAGCTGCGGAATAACTTAAAAGAAAAATTTCACACCGATGAAACTTCGTTTCGCCGCTATCATCGAGAAAAGGCGGGAATCTCACCGGCTTGAAGATTCTGTGGAAAAATAATGATGGTGTTGATCGGCGTCATCTACGACTACGATGCAACTGAAAACTGTAACAGCAACAACAATTATAACAACAACATTCGTTGGTTATATATATATGTATGCATTCTTCTTACATTCTTACACCGTGATCCTTGATTTTTACCAAAGAGGAAATTAGACTACTTACACTAGGTGTTTCAGTCCAACTGAGTCCAACTGAATCAAACTGAATGCAACTAAATCCAACTGACTGAATCGTCTGAATCCAACTGATTTGTGATTTCCTTAGATCATATGCACTTATAGGCTCGGCATATGGACCCAGCATAGGTATAGGATATGCAAAGGACGCAGTGTTCCAAGATAACGAGTATCTGGCGCCCACAAGTACGTCAGAAGATAATTCAAAATGGTGGATAGCGATATAAACGCAAGGTATACGAGTATATTTATGCATTATTTCGTGAACATTTATAAAACGGTGCAAACTTGTTGCATAAAGTACTGCAAGAAACGTGATACAAATATATCTTTTCACAAAGTAAGTATTTTATAAAGGATTTCTTTAAAAAATCCCTTTTTCAAACGAAGGATATTTCTTATCATCAATGCTACGATTGCTACATTAAAATTGAACTTTTTCCAAATTACAAACGACAAAATGAGTCAGCCATATTTATAATAATAAGAGTAAAGTAAAAATGAACGAGTAATAAAATCAAATATATATTACAGTTACGGTTTTCATAAATATATTTATACAGAATGAGATACGACGATGATTCCCCTTTGCCCACATCCGTCATCTAGTAGATGAAGTAATCTTGGCCAGTAATTAGCGTTCTTCTTCTTCGAAGAAGGTTTATTCGAATCTGTTTTTTTTACAATCATTTACAATCGCGATTCGTTGGTAAGGAACCAAACGAATGAATATTAATAAGGTAATCGAAACTATTTTACAAAATTTACAACTATGTAATCAATATTTCAATAGAAATTCACATTATCGACATCCGCCACAAAAAAAACGTTGAAACAGGAAACAGTTGCTGGTTGCTGCTAAGCCACGCGGTTATAAGCACGTGTATTAAAGTTGCAGGTAGGATAGTAAACAAACGGTGAAAATGGATGCTCATGAACTTTTTCAAAAACTTTCTACTGGTGTGAAGTTCGATAAGAAACGTTTTCTCGCTGATGCACAAAGATTTCAGGTATTTATCAGAAATGATTTTTACAACTATACCATGCACGAATTTGACAAATGCTTTGTTTTCGATAGCTTGTCAAGAAACAATTCGAAAGCGCGTCGAAACCCGAAGAAACGGGTATCGAAGTGTCTAATAGTCGAGATGATGTATCAACGTCCACAAAAAGGAAGCACGACGAAGAAATGGAGAATACTAATCAGTTAACATTACTCGATGGGATTACTGTCGACCAAGACGGGAATAAAATAAGATCTAAAAAGTCCAAAGATGCTTTGTCCATGGAAAAACAATTGAAGCTAGAGCAGGAGAAGGTTCGTAACGTTCTGTTATTTCTAATTTACTTCTTTATTGTTATAAAAGTAAGTACGCTCGTTAAAAGTTATTTTTACTTTGCGTAGGTTAATCAATTCCGAAATCAACATCGTATAAGAGTCACAGGCAGTCGCGTGCCTAAACCTATCTCGACGTTTATGGAATTGTCTGATGAGTATGGTGTATCCGAGAATTTGATAAATAACGTTGTAAACTGCAGTTACACCCATCCTACGCCGATTCAGATGCAAGCTACACCCGTTATGTTGCAAGTAAAGTAAATGTAAAGTAGACGTCGATTAACGTGATTCTAAATGGTAAATAGAATATTTCTCACCCTCTTTAATTCTATTGCGAACAGGGCAGGCAGCTATTAGCTTGCGCACCAACAGGATCAGGTAAAACAGCTGCATTTTTATTGCCTGTAATCCATAGTTTGGGTGGGCCACAGAAAAAGGGATTCAGAGCAATCATTCTATGTCCTACGAGAGAGTTAGCTAAACAAACGTACAGGGAATGTTTACGTCTCGGAGAAGGTTACAACTTCAAAGTACACATTATAAGTAAAGTTAATCAAGCGTTACACAAATACGGACCGAAGAGCTCGCAGAAATTTGGTTAGTACAAAGTATAGAAAATTTTATCAAACTTTGTTTGTCGACTAAAATACTTTAGTAACATGATTTTACAGATATATTGATTACTACACCAAAAAGAGTAATATTTCTCTTAAATCAGGATCCACCGGCGATATCCTTGAGCAAGTAAGCGATCAAAATATAATTTGTATGTATTATAAATTCTGGATTCGTTTGAATGTTGTTTTATTGAATTACAGCGTTGAATGGCTAATAGTGGACGAGGCGGACAAACTTTTCGAAGACGGAACACGGTGCTTCAGAGATCAATTAGAAGAAATCTCTAAAGCGTGTACGAATAAAAATTTACGCACGGCGATGTTTAGCGCGACTAATACTACGGTCGTGACGAAATGGTGTCGGCATAATTTGAAGGGTTGTGTAACGGTTACTGTTGGTCACAGGTCTGTAACATCTTTGCTTATGTTATTATCAGTTTCTAACAAGCAATCGATTTACCAATGCCTTTTTCTTACGATACAGAAATGCTGCCACCGATTTAGTGGAACAGGAAATTTTGTTTGTTGGAACAGAAAGTGGAAAACTCGTAGCACTTCGGAATATTATTCAAAAGGTAATGTTGTGCAAGGGTGAAATTTTTTTACGTTTTTCTTAAATCATTGTAGTCTATATATATATATTCGAATGAAAATGTATTGTTTCATTCTGTGAAGGGTGTACTACCACCTGTACTAGTATTTGTACAGAGTAAAGAGAGAGCTCAAGAATTATTTAACGAACTTATATACGACGGCATTAATGTCGACGTTATACACGCTGATAGAACGCAAACGCAGGTATTTATTTTACACGTCTCATTGTACGAGTTATCAACAATAAAGTATGCTTAGTTCTTATTTTTCTTGTAATTTTAGAGAGATAACGTTGTTCGTTGTTTTCGAGAAGGGAAAATCTGGATATTAATATGTACAGAGTTAATGGCAAGAGGTATTGATTTCAAAGGCGTAAATCTAGTCATTAATTACGATTTTCCACCGTCTGTTATTTCTTACGTTCATAGGATTGGTATGTACATAAAAATTGTTTGTAAACAACGTAATTCCTCGACATACGTGGGTTCGTCTACACGAATTCGTAGAAGCAATTCAAAATTGTTCCATGAACATAGTTGGTTTCTTTTAATTTTCCTTTCAAGTTCAGACTTTCTCGACTCACTTTGTGTCGAGAACTTACTGTATATCTAAAATAGTAATCATAACACATCTATTGAAACATGTTAACTCGTACATATTAGGTCGTACTGGCAGAGCCGGCCATAAAGGGAAGGCAGTTACGTTTTTCACTGAACATGATACTCCAAATTTAAGAAGGTAAACACATCTCCTAAATTAATAGTATCCCCACTAACCGAGTCACATTCGTATTACAGTATAGCCACGGTGATGAGAGAGTCTGGTTGCAATGTTCCCGATTATATGTTAGCTATGAAAAAGCATACTAAGAAGGAGAAACGAGAACTTGAACGAAAAGCTCCAGCCAGAGAGAAAATATCTACCTTGCCAAGATTCAAACGTGTACATAACAATAAAACATCGAGGTACAGTGCTTTCACGTTTGAATTCATGTTTAAATGAATTAAACTTTTTATTTTGATTGCAGAAAATCTGTTGCAAACAATTCTGCGGAGAAAGTTGACGGCGCGGCAGGCAAAACATCTATTGGACGAAAGACGACTAAAAAAAGAAAAACAAGTACGTAATACAAAAAGTGCACGATCGAGAGTAAGAACGATGAACAGAAATTCGTGGTAAGAATAAATTGAATACTAAAATTAAACTTTTACAAATGTTAACGTTATTTATTATAAATATAAACCATAATAATTACAACAGTTGAAATACATTTCCAAAACGACAATTCGGAAGACAAATTACTACATATGATTTATATACAACAACCGTAGTCCCGTTGAAAGCACCCCGGTTCTCATTACATGAGAATGACACTTGGATGGGTGACCGTCTGGTAAACAAAAACCGGAAAGTGACCCAACCTGGTGTTTTCCACGTGTTGTTGACAAAAGGTGGTTCGGAACCCACCATAAACAGTAGATCCCGCTGAAAAGGCGATAGTGAGAATGGAAAGAGGGGGGAAGAAGATTGGTAAATGAATTTGAAACCCTGAGGGGACCAAATATCATGTTACATATGATTTATATACTATATACAAATCGTGAATCGTCGTAACTGCATTTTTACGCTCTTATATGTATTATGTACATTCCAAAATTGAAAGGAAGCATCAGTAAGAGATTCGTCTAACCGAGAAAAAGAATTAATAGCGCTACTCGAAATGACTGTTGTTTAGTTCACAGTTTAATGAACGAACGATCAAAATTGTATAAAAAGCGATCGCGAAATCATTCAACCTTAAACGATACAATGTAACTATGTAAATGTATACGATGAATCGATGAGTTTATACATATAAAGTAGAAAAACTATTTATGTAATATACATAACTGTTTTCCTATTAATTTGAACATTGTGGACTTCTCGATTTCTTTTTAGAAATAGATTGTACTAGATTTTTCTTCAAATGTAAAATCGTCTATACGAGTCCAGTTTAATCTAAATGTCGTTGTAAAGATTTCCAAAACGAATTCGATGAGATGGATCATATAAATTCATGGAAGTAAAACATTTTGGAGAACGTACAAGTCTGTAGAAACAATTTGTTTCGTCGAAATCTATCGGAAGACTGAATGAAAATGAAAAAATGATCAGTGACATAAAGTCAAGTTTCGCATAGCCAGTCGCAAGGTAGTTTCGGCATTTTGTTTGCTGGCCATGGAAGATAACCAGCTGTTTTGAACACCCAATAATCGTACGATACTTTCGCAATCAGACTTATTAAGAGAACAACCTCTGTAGCGATAATGTAGTATATGTAATCTGTCCAATCACCAGGGTACACGCACATTTTCGAAGGTTCTAAATCGACAACCTTTTCCTTAACGTTCTCGCACAATACTTCGTCCGAATCCCATATACGAGTCTGCAACCATACCTGAGAAGAAAATTTGAATTTTTCGAAGTTTCACAAATCTGTTAGTTTATACATATTTCTATAATATTCCTACCTTTACATTTTTCGCTGTATTACAATCGCAGTGCAGCTCGTTTCCTCCGAGTTTCACTAAACGCGAACTGGTGAAACTTTTGTCATATGTGTTGGGACTTAAAATGTATGTTGGAAGCTAAATATTGAAATCAACGTCAGTACAATTATAAAACATTCTTGCTGGTACTACGCATTGTTCGAACACAATCTTTACTTACGGATTTGATTTTATTATATCGCAGACTGAGTACAAGGTAGTTGTCTAAAAATTTAGAACCTTCCAATTTATTTATAGACGATATATTATTGTAGTCCGCATAGAAATCTCTTATATCTTCGTAACATGGATTGGTGCTGAGATCGTCTAATGCTGTGATCTATAGAAACGAAGAATGCGTCATATGTTGAGCGATAATATTATTTTATACGTTTAAATAGTGATGAAATTTACGTACGTTGTTGTACGATACATTCAAGGCTATAGTATTGCGTGGTAATTTCTCAGGCAATTCGGTTATTTGAATGCCGCTGCAATCTACGTTTACCGCTAAAGTAGGTGGTTTACCTTCGACAATATCTAATCTCCGGAAATTGCATTGGCATTGCCAAGTATCCCCTTTTGGGCATTCCGTTTGTAACTGTGAAATAACAGAGCTGCGTTGAAATGTTGAATAGCATTTATCAAATCGATGTAACCAAGGAACTTCTGAGAAATATTACCAAACTGAGATATCGAACTTGTTTCAGGGGAACTTGCTCGGTGGTATTGAACCAATGCCATGTTTTGCTAGCCGAACACACAGTTTCATTTTCACGATTAAAATTGATCTGTTTTTCACCGGTTTTATTAATGTATTGATAGATATCGTGACACCAAAGCGTATTTGTGCCTAAATCAAATTATTCGTATTAGTTGCACAAGTAATACATGCACACTCCCGTCCATAAGGAATTTATTCAGGATGCAGACGATTTCTTGTTGTTAAAGGACTCTTGTATTATGAACTAAAAATAGTACTTACTAATATTTTCGAAATTTCAATTATTATTCTTATATTAATTGGCTAATTGTTTTACAATTTCGCTTTTAGAACTATCCATCATCATCATCCACAATTTCTCAATCTCTTAATTCCAACATTTATTCATATAAAACAATAAAATTAAGCTGGAAGCTTCTATTCTTTAATTACCATTTCGTTGAAGATAAGCAAGTGTCCGGTAATTTATGGGCGGGAGTGTAAACATATAGTGGGAATTAGATTCCGTGCGCGGTCGTTTGTTTACCTGAAATATCTAGCCAGAATTCACGGCCGTTCATTGTGTTCAAAGCCGGCAAGTGCGTAAGATTGTTGTACGACAAATCCAAAGTGGTAAGTTGAACTAGTCGGGTAAGCGAATTATTTTCCACTTCGACGAGGCCATTGTTGGATAAATTTAAACATAACGTGGGCGTCATCATCCGAAATTGTCCTTTCACGCGATTTATTTTTCCGTCTGTTAGAGCAAGCGATTTTAATCTCCTCCATCTAATTTCACTCACATTGAACACATCTAATGTCGCGTTTCTTATATGTACGTGAGATACGTTCGATGGAAATCCTGTAACATTCAGAGTGGAGGTAATAATTAGAAAAATCGAGATACAGATTTAATCTATGTTTGCTACATCTACTGTACGTAGCTAATAGAAATATAGCGATAGAGCAACACCGATGAGACTTGTCTAAAACTACCATTAGGATCAACTTCTTTAAATTGCTTACATCTAAGCGTAAGTGAAACATTTCTATGGAGTATTCCATTGATGGTAAACTTTTCGCCAACGATCCGTTGGATCCTCGATGGTGGTTAACGTATCGATTAATAAAGAGTAGTCAAAGAATCTTTTAATAACCTGCACAAGATAGCTCATTCACGAAATTTGTAATATCCAAGTTACAACAAAACACGGCAGTGCCTTCAGGATTATTATGAGCAAGAACAATTTTTGTACAAGAACATCCAGTCGTTTCGACGTTGGGACATTCGCTAGCTTGTCGATAAAAGCATTGTTCCAAAGCTCCTCCGGACATCCCTGTTATCGTGCTTGACGAGGACGTTTGCTGATCTTCCTCGGTCCGTGCGCTTGCTGCTCCTGCGTACAAGCAGATCATTACAGCGAACCACTGCATCTGTAAAGTTGTCCATTGTTAACAACTATGTACATATGTTAACAAAAGTGTTTATCCGATAGGTAATTAATAATTAACAATTTAATCGTTTCTATATTTTACGTAATAGTAGAAATGTGGTTAAAATAACATTGTTCAACGTTTTTTTTTTTCAATCAGTCTTTAGAACAGCATTTCAGTTGCACAAAACAAATTAGAAACTCGTCGCTAAACACCTTATCAGTTTTGAAAAAGTGAATACTACCATAGCGTTAATAATTCTATTTTAATGTCTACATTTCGTCACCTATGAAAAACATCTTGATACTTAATCATTAATGAAGAATTAAAATGTTTACACATATATAAGCCCGACTCGTGTTCAATACATTCTATCTTTATTTTACTAAACTGAATTGTTGCGATCTTCAGTATGTGTCGAACTAAAAATGAATAATATTAATTAATGTGAACGTTCGTTCTCTATCGAAAACAAGATTTATGGAATCGTTTTCGACAAAAAAACATTATATATATTTAGATTAATAATATTGTTGTGTATACCTTCGTCACGCGAAACGTTTTTAACGAGCAAAACGTTCAAGATCTACATTTCAATGAAAGTCTTCAAACGATTTTCTCGTCGATTTACATTGACACATCGACACGGCATACAACTGATACGAGATACAGCAGTTTTCACAAATAAAAGCAGTCACCCTCGACTACAATCAGAATTCTGTTTTTGGAGCGAAAGACACATATTGCGCATTGGAACGAAGAACTAAGAACGTGAGTAAATTAATTCGTTTAGTTGACTCCGACACTTTGGGTCATACGGGTCGACCTATTAATGAATCAAAATTGGTTAGCTGCTGGCGGAATGCGTCACTTTATTACACTCGTTGGCCTCGCATTTACAATAAATCACTACACGACCGGGAGTTGAGCTCGCACGATTTCGTTACTTTTCTTTTGTCCATTTCACTTGTTTTCTCTCTGTTGTTATACCTAAAGGAAATTTCCAAAACAAAAGACTCGGAAATTATTACGGAATATTATCGAATGAAGTTCGAACGAGAAATGATTGTTTTTCGAGAATATTGCATTTCATTACTCATTACTTTTACGGTTTTTAACATGTATGTATTACATTGCAATAACGTAACGAACTGTAACTATTTATAATATATACAGCTCCATGTTTTTTTGTACATATATGTATATATACATCATAAATAGACATATATTTAGAGATAGACGGAGTTAGCCGTGATACGACTGATACGGGCGAGTTGAAGCCCACAATGGCGGCGCGGAGTACAAAGAGTGAGAGAGAGAGAGAGCATTAGCCACGGGGTATAGCGCTCTCTATTTGATTGACGTGTTGGTGGGGAGAGATCCTGCTTCCCCTACTTTCTTCTATATGTATAGCTTCTGTAACACGAATAAACGAATATATGCAGGAAATGAAACAGTGTTGATGATTTTGTCACCTCTGAGATTCCCTCCTTTTTGTTTCAATACTCCTCAGCCAGTCTACTGTTTCCATCACTCATTTATTTTGTACTTTGTACTATCCGGTGATGCCAGAAAGGGACAAAACGGACCCTCGGTACTCTCCTCCTTTTCCCCTTCCACTATCCTATTCCGTCACCATCGAACGTCCTTCACACTAAGCCGTAGACACGCTGCGCGTTGCACATATTACTCTGGTCATCAGAGAGGGGTACATCATTCCACCGTGATTCCCCACATCTGGTATCACTGGTACTATCTGTTCTATACTTATATTTTATTCTTTCTATACCTTCACAGTCTTCTGCCAGATACACACTCTTCCTCTTTTTTCCAGGATTTGTTCCCTTCTTCTGTATTCCCGCATCTTACTCTTCCTTCATATCCTTTATTTTTCTCTTGCTGTCACCTTTGCCTCTCTCCTTTAGGTACCTTGACACCCTCGCTTCATATAATTGTTTATATCTTTCACAGATCCTAGTGGTCATTATTTTCTTATATTTTGACACTGTCCCTGAATTTTCCTATCCCTCTCCTTCAAATAAGTCTCCATAATTTCCATAGAACCTTTTCCTTCTCCCCTTTCTGTTTCTATTTCCTGTTTTACTGGTCCTCCGCCCTTTCTTTGATATATGTAGTTATATCCCACATCTTTTCACTTTCCCTCATGTTCTCCTAATACAAAATCCAATTTTCCAGATTTTTCCAGACTTGTCGTTGACTTCTACTACTGAATTTCAAAAATTTTCGGCCGTCTGATTTATGGTTGACTTGCACTACTTCCCAGTTTTCGAAAATTTTCGAAAATTTGCGCAAATTGACAAGTAGAAAAATCAACCATAAATCAGACGGCCGAAAATTTTCGAGCGTCTGACTTATGGTTGATTATACTACTTGCCAGTTTTCGAAAATTTTCGAAAACTTGCGCAAATTGACAAGTAGAAAAGTCAACCATAAATCAGACGGCCGAAAATTTTCGAGCGTCTGACTTATGGTTGATTATACTACTTGCCAGTTTTCGAAAATTTTCGAAAATTTGCGCAAATTGACAAGTAGAAAAATCAACCATAAATCAGACGGCCGAAAATTTTCGAGCGTCTGACTTATGGTTGATTATACTACTTGCCAGTTTTCGAAAATTTTCGAAAATTTGCGCAAATTGACAAGTAGAAAAGTCAACCATAAATCAGACGGCCGAAAATTTTCGAGCGTCTGACTTATGGTTGATTATACTACTTGCCAGTTTTCGAAAATTTTCGAAAATTTGCGCAAATTGACAAGTAGAAAAATCAACCATAAATCAGACGGCCGAAAATTTTCGAGCGTCTGACTTATGGTTGATTATACTACTTGCCAGTTTTCGAAAATTTTCGAAAATTTGCGCAAATTGACAAGTAGAAAAGTCGACCATAAATCAGACGGCCGAAAATTTTCGGAAATTCAGTAGTACAAGTGAACGACAAATCAGACGGTCGAAAATTTTTACAAAATAGTTAACTGTACAGGATTGGGAAGTAAGAACACATTAATTGTTGTAAATAATATTCTTTATTTTTCACCAAAAGATTACAATATCAAGTGTATCGTAATGAGATGTAAAGAAGGTGTCGAGCAGGATGGTGTATCCTTGGTACGAACCTCCTTAGGAATACGAACGTAGGTAGCTACTGGCCGGGCATTAGTAGCCAATTTTTATTTCAATCAGCGTAATCCTCGTAAAATTTCCATCTGGGACGAGTGTAACTTACTGCGTACTGAAGTGCTAGGAACAGAAAGTAACACAAGTAACACAGGATGGTTATATAGACATTGGGAAAGTGATAGAACGATGATAGTAGCTCGAGGCTCGAAGAGATAATATCCGCGTTGATACAAAAATCAAATGAACAAGCTTGAATAATATATTTTGTTCTGAGAGAACGTGACATTGCAAAATGTTATGGGAAAGAATAGGTTTGAAATAATCGTGGATATTTACACTCTAATATGTAATATTAACGAAAATTCAAAGTGTGCAACTATTATAAGATACTAGAAGATTCTAATTAATAAGATTATAAGATACTAGAAGGTTGCTACACAAGAGACCCGGAAAGGGAGTCAGAACGAATGCAATATTCCTTCTGTCTCTCTTTCTTACAACGTCGGATTAATACTAAATTATGCAGGCACATCAAGTAATTATCGCGGAGCAAAAGGTGTGAATCGGAGAAGAAGTCCCCGATCCACGGGTGACCGAAGGCGAATCAGGCAGAAGGCTCTGATTCTTTCAAGAAAAGAGAAAAACTAAAGCAAACCAGAGCGACTTTATCGACACCGATAAAATTGTATTACAGCCGAAGAGGATCAGTGACGAGATATTGTGCAAGATTTAGTAAAGTAAAATCCAAATCCACCCGAAGCTGTCGCGCTTATAAAAAATATATTGTACTCACTGTTTGCTGGAATCGGATGCGTCAAAACACTTGCCGGTGTACACGATCACAACTTATCCATGTGTTGCGTCGCGCAGCTGACGGCCGACTAAATAGTAAATATCCACTCGCGTAGACCGATAATTAACACTAGAACTACCGAGCACTAAACGCAGTTGGCAAACATTGCCTTATAATAACGACAATATAACATTTATTTCGATTTCGTGCAAGTTTTATTTAAATATGTACTCCAACAGAGAAGTTGACTATAGAAATTTCGCGGAAAAACACATTTATACTTTTAATATTTCGAATCGAAAACAGTTCGCACCAGTCATTCTGACTTGTCCGGTAGTTCTACTGTTAATTGGACCGATAGACTGCAGACAACCGCAGACGATGAACTGGCAACCGTAAGCCATCAACCGCGCCGTCTCGCGGCTCAGGTATGTGCATATCCCGCGTTATAGAGGGGCGTAGATTCGGTGGTACCCCGTCCCCTGTTTGGTCCCTAGTTTTTACCCCTCCAGGAAGGGTTGCTAAGTAAGGGGAGTGCAGTTTTCCTATGTAAAAAAAAAACGTGAAACGGTCCGCAAAAATCGGTATAATTTTTCAATAGCGAAATCAGCCGATTGTTGAGGGGACAGCATATATCACGGAAGAGCAAGGATAATATTTAGAATCGTTTAGTCGTTACTTATATTTAGTGCAGTTTCTCTACGTAAAAAATTATGAATATCTTTGAAAGTACCAATTGAGGTATCTCGTATAAAATTTAAAGTCGAAATTGTTGATTCTCCTAAAATTATACTTCAACACTTTCTTAATATTTCTAGGAATCTTTTGTCCTTGAGTTTTGCTTCACAAGATGGCCGACAATGTTGACACCCTTTCCGTCTTTTTTTACACCCCCGCAGAATCATGCACAGTCCTTTTGAAACCCTGAAAGGGCCAAATATCATGTACTACTACGGACCAATCGGAGCGCGACTACAGCGAACGGAGTCCGACTCGGTGACAGGTACCGCTTAGGGTGGCGTCGCCATTGGTTGAACCAGAATCAACCCGCTGTAGCCGAGCTCTGATTAGTCCGTGTTTTTGGTTAATAACTCCTAAACAAAGCCGCAGACGCCATTTTTGCGAAGGAAAATGCGGCTTCAAATGATCCGAGGAACCTCCTATTTCCGGATGTCGAAGGAATTTTGAGACACCCTGTATAGTATATTACTGTTTGTCAGTGTTTTAAAATGGCGGAATTGAACGAGAAGTTATTAGCAGAACTCCTCAAAAAACCAGAAAATAATGTGTGTGCGGACTGTGGGGCAAAGAGTGAGTGGGATTTCCGAGAAGATTTATAGATATGTTTGTATATTGCGATAAAAAAGATATTGGAAAGGATTTCATTGGCATCGTATAAACTATTTGACGATCACATTTGATGCCTTGTTTTCGCAATTTCGTTTACGATTCGAGTATATAAGGAAATCTAATTATATTACAAAACAATGGGAAGTCACGACTGAAAATGCGTTGATAGATTTAACTACAATTCTCTGTAACAAGTAACGTTTCAATAATAGTGTTCTTACTAATCTAAACACTTCTTCTATTTGTTTTATAATATGCGATACAGTGATAGATTATCATGGGACTTGTCGAAATAGATAAATTTTCATTGAATTTCAAACTTCTGTATTGTTATATGTACAATGCATTCTACAAACGTAGAAAAACAAAAGAAAATATACAAACATGTGCATCATACGAAAAGACAATTTAAGTTACATTTGTATTCTAATAATAAAGAAATTACGTTCACGTATTCTTTTTGTTTGTTACGTTTATTCACCTTTCTTACTGCAAAATACGTTCGTCTGAGATCGTTCGCTCTGTTGCATGATTACCTTTTATCTCTATAAACACTTGTTTCCACGAAAATATCCGATGGCTAAGAGAAGCATTTTTATAATTTGATTGTATCACTTAGAAACGTTGAAAGTTTAAGGAAAACATTTGTATTCAGATGGTTGGAACTCAATTCCAGATCCAGAATGGGCGTCTTATAACATAGGAATATTTGTATGCACAAGATGCGCCGGCATACATAGATCCATGGGAGTGCATATTTCCAAAGTCAAACACTTGAAATTAGACAGGTGGGAGGATTCTCAGGTCAACCGAATTAGAGAAGTTGGCAATGTTGCTGCTAGGCTTCATTACGAGGAGCGTGTACCGCCCTGTTATCGTAAACCCAGTCCAGATGCGCCTCAGTAGGTTACCAAAACACTATACCGCTTCAACGATTGGAAAACAAATTTCATTTGGAAATAATATTTTCTAATATTGTCAGAGTGTTGGTGGAACAATGGATCAGAGCGAAATACGAGAGAGAAGAGTTTTGCCACCCCGAAAGACAGAATCATTATGTATCAGGTTTCATGGAAGGGTTTCTAATGAAGCGCGGCAAAGAAGATTCGCGATATCATCCTCGAAAATTTGTCCTTTGCGAAGCGGATGATACATTAAAATATCATGTTAAAGAAAATAAGGTACGTAGACATTGGTTGTTGTACGATACAGCCCTTTCAGTGTTGTCCGTGCCAAGCATTTTTTAACAGTCTCTTTTTATCGCAAGGAACCCAAAGCTGTTCTAAGAATATCGGAGTTAAACGTAGCTTTTGCCCCACCTAAAACCGGTAATCAAAATAGTTTACAAATATCATTTATGAAGGACGGTACAACGAGACATATCTATGTATACCACGAGGATCCAGAAGTAATTACAAATTGGTACTTAGCTATACGGTGTGCAAAGTTACATCGTTTGAAGGTAGCATATCCTGGTGCAACGGATGCAGAATTACTTTCACAGCTCACCAGAGATTTTCTCCGTGAAGGATTCTTGTGGAAAACTGGGCCTAGGCATACGGATGCCTACAAAAAGAGGTGGTTCACGTTAGATGGACGAAAACTTATGTACCATGACGATCCTATGGTGTGTATACAAATAGAAATGTACGAAAATCGTTATAGGAAAGTTGCCTTAATGTATTTCATTCTATTTTATTCGTAGGATGCACATCCTAAAGGAGAAATTTTCTTGGGTCACACTTCAGATGGTTTCGCCGTGAAAACTGGAGTACCTCCTGGCGCGAGAGATCAAGGATTTTCGTTTACTCTTGAAACACCGGATAGAACTTATCTACTCTCTGCTCAAAGCGACGACGATAGGACACAGTGGATAAACGTGATACAGAAGGTCATAGAGAAGCCACTTACACCGCAAGATGCGACGGGTAAGCTAAGCGTTTATGTCGACTTGTACTAAGCGAATATATTAGATATTATAAAATACTAACATTTCGATGAAATATTTACAGTGGCGGCGCGTCTAATAAGAAAACGCACAGCAAGTGGAACAATGAATATATTTTCTTCTACAAGGTAGGGCTGGATCCCTCTTAGGTGCCTTTCCTAATTGTTAAAAATGAAAATTACCTAGATAAATGAATTGGGCTGTTGTATCGAGAGATTATCAAGTAATAAATAGATTACTCGACATGCATGATGAATGGGTAACGTGTTGTAATTGCATAACACCGACGTATCGTGCGCGCGTAGACGCGTGTACGCTATTATTCGTAAACTATTAGACTGCGGATGTTTATGCGAATTCACAATTTTCCAGACCAATTTGTGAAGAGGAAAATTCTACGGAACTTTATTTTGTACATTGATAGCTTCATTACGTTAAACGTTAAATGAAAAAAAAATGTATTAAACTCTATATAGGTTGTCAATTTACTGGATTTCGCGAAGGAGTGCGTGCTACGAATGTATACGAATCCGCAGTTTAGTAATCGTGCACGTTATATCGTACATCTTATGCATATATAAAGCATTGTGAAAATATCTTTAAAACTAAATTGAATTTCCAAAATTCATTTGCAAAGTATGGATATTGCTTTTGAACGCTATATTCAGAAACATTTTTTTATTAATTTATAACGAAAAATCAGATTTTTCCTATTGTGTCAGAGAATATGTAATATGTGCGTGTATGCATAAGACCAAAGAGAATGAACTGTAAAAAAAAGACTATGATACGCTCTTCAACGATACTTTTCGCTTGTTGTCGAAACTCAAGCTGTCAGTATTATGACACTGTATCGTAAACATTTTTACTTAACAATAATATTGTCTACATGATATTTATTAACTGGTAGTCGTCAACTTACAGTTTTATAGAACGTCTGACTAATTCTGTTTCTTGACTTTCGAGTAAACACTTATATAGTTCGATGTGTAAAATAAATAGACGAAATTTCAATTAAAATGCTGATTTGCAGTATTCATTTTTCATCCAGCAAGTTCGCTTGATTCAGATTTACAGAGTACAGATTTCTTCTATAAAAATAAGTGATTTCTAAGGCCTAGTAATAATTGATTTCAACTATGAGACAGCAAGGGAAATAGAAATTCTGTTGAATCCAAGTCGAATAGATATGCGTATACCATGAATTTCATCTGTTCGAACTTCTTTTTTTTTCGACAATATTCATTACTTGTATGTAGTATACATATATCGAATTTATTTTTTAGTTTCCCGAATAAACGCTACATTTCTTATAAAAGTAATGTAAATATATAATAACGATAACAGTAATATGATGATGCTGACGATGATGATAATAATTCAATTATTCTGCAATATGAAACATCCAAAAGACTGCATTGAATGAAGAGACTAATACACTCTATATAATATACAAATAAAAATATCTTAACTGTTTCAAAGATGAAAGTCAATATTTTCAATGAGAACCGTTATTCATCTACAGTGTATTTGAAATAGGATAATAGGCAAATTCGTTTACTTTCCTGATAACTTTTCTTTACCTTATTAAAATAAATATTTACTATTACTACTTTTTACGAGAGATATTGTAACGATTAAATTTCAAATTGAATATTTATAGTAAAAACCAGAATGTTGTTCAGAATTTGCTTCGTTGCGCAGTATGCGTTTCATCCGAGGTTCCGAGGTGCAAGAACATTATATTTATAGCAATACCATAAACTACAAGATTGTGAATTTTACTATAAAACATGTTGCTCTCTTATATTTATTTCTTTACAAAGTTTAATAATAAGTTGTTTCGATTAAAATCGTTCACTTCGGCTAACTATAACGATAATATGTATACGTACTATATGATATGTTAATTGTTGTACTTAATATTCGATCGAGTCGTTTGAACAACTTCGCGGATTTGCAAAGCACGAGGTCGAATTTTGGAACGTCTATTCAGACAAAGGCACTCTTTTTACATAACAAAGAATGTTGACCCAACAGAAGGCTGCGACACCAACGAAAGATACTCGCAGCGGCGGTGGTACTACCGAAAAGTTGAAGAATTGTACTGGCAACCAGTACAAGCACGAAGTCTAAGAAAAAGCGATTAATACAAATTAATTATGAATTCTCGAGATGTCCGCGAAACAATGAGATACGAATTTCGTTGTACCTTGAACGTTTGTAGAAATTTCGCTTTACATTCGCTGAGCACGTCTGCTTTATTCTCCATAAGGCTCATACCTGAAATATTCGCAGATATTGAAAGATTGCTGTGAAACAAGCGAGAGAGAGATAGAGAGCGACACGGTGAATGCAGATAAAATACAAACTGATATAAAACACCGTAATCAATGGCGGTGTAAGTATAAATTGATCGGCAACGAGTTTCATAAGAACGACCTTCATTGTCTTGCCTTTGTAAAACGCGTCCAACCATTTATACCTGATGCAAAAAATCGTTTCGATCGTTAAAAAATCTGTAAATACGTCGAAAATCGGCAATGATTTGGAAAGAAATTTCGAAGCGTAAACAAATGGCAAAAGCCCCCTGTGTTTAGCTATATTAATTGATTAATTGAAACCAAATGAAAATTAGTCGACAATATTTATGTGTGCGCATGCATTTCATAAATATACGTGTGTAGAGAAGGGTGCGAACGACGCGACGGCGCGAATATGAAAGCGGAACATAATTAACGAGGCGATATCAAATTGTTAAGCATCATCGGACTGTGGAAGGGGCCGATTAGAGTAACATACATACTGTATGTATGTTTGTATGTATGCATGTACGTATATGTATGTAGAATAGAATGAGATCGACTCAGCGAAGATACCATCCATGGAGCACCGGTCCTGCTATAAAGCAACCGTAGATAGCGTATCGATTAAGTTGTGCCCAATTGTAATTGTCATTGTAATCGGTCGACCGCGTGCCGCTATCCTCGTCCGATAAAATTAACGGTTCATTGAACGTCCTTGGCCGAGGAAAAGATTGCGTTTGGGCATCGATCGTGTTCGCTTCCTCGATTCCTTCCGGCACCGAGGACGCTGCCGGAAACTACAATCACGAAAATTCTTCCATTAAAAACAGTAGAAACCTATTCCTCTCGTTTTCTTCGAAAGAAATTAGTGAATAAAATAAATGAAACTTTCTCGCGCTAAATGCTACAACAATTACAATTCATGCATTGCTTTCAATTCTCTAAATTTACCATTATATCTGTGATTGAAAATTACCTTGAACACTTTGTTGTAAGTTTGTTGCGCGAATTCGGCACCGGTATAAAAAGATCCGTATATTATCGAGTTGACGAGCAGTGGTCTCCTTTGCGCACAACTCTTCAATTCTCTTAGTATTCTCGATGTGGCCATGGTCGTCTAGAATGTTTATACCAGACGGCAAGCTTTTTCCTATTTATTTGGTTTTTCTCGTGTTTGCTGAAAATTAACGGCGCGTCACACGAATCAAAGATACAGCGTTATCTTCCGCGAAATAGTTTCTTTTATCATCGGTCGCCGCGTACATCGCCGCGGCAACGATCATTTCGAACGGCCAAATAAACTGATAGAAGAATGGGCGGATGAATTCTAATCGCATCGTGTGCTGCACATTCGTAAATGGAAGTACACCCCGAAGAGAACAAGGGAGAGTACCGCAATGCGGCAGAGACAGATGCGCGTGTACACTATACATTAAATTCTTTTACAATTTAAACGAATCCATTAGAACTTAGAATAATTTCTTGTCTAGAAAACCATCGAATCCGTCTGAAGCTTATACACTTCATTTTTATATAGTATAACACGAATGTTGAACAATTAATTAGGAACACAGAACTTTTCAAAACCACAACAAGGGTGTGTACACATACCTATATATATGTCTTCTAAATGAAGGTTCTAGAAATTGTTTCAACCAATTTATAATAGAACATTCAACAAAAGCATTTTTATGATTTTTCAAAATTAAAGGATTCCCTTGAAGAGAAATTCCTCTACCGACGAACAAGTTCTTATCGCACTATCAAAAAAACAATGACGATATCGCGACACGTGTCGGTTTATTATGAAACACAGTTTCAGATTTATATATACGGTGTCACTTGTATCACGTTGCCGCGCGTTTGCCGATTTCTTTTTCAAACTTCTATAACCATTTGTTGTTACTTTTACATTAGCAGAAATAAGTCTTGATTTAATTAATACACCGGAAAGTATCGGCACGTCCGAAATACCACTCCGAAGAAGATGTGTACGCGGTATAACACGTGTAACCGACCATGGTTACACTTAAGATCTAATCAAACCCAATCACGTCCTCGTTATAGCAATTGATATCTATCCCATACAGAGTGTTGTTTGCTATCGCGAAATAACGCGTGTCCTATCTTTGACGACAAATCGAAAAGTTTTCGTGGACAATATTTTTCGTTGTTCGTAGTATAAAAAATATATATACGAGGAAATCGAGAAACGTGTTCCTCTTTATACCGAGTCTATTAAACAAAAATATATATATAACATTATAAACAAGGAAATTATGTATCTTTGTAAACGTCGTAATTAATTGTCGTAATTTCAGAGTGCAACCACTTTCTCCATTCCTGACATACGACTTTTTCGAGGGTGCATTCCTGGAACACCTGGTTTCTCTCCGTCTAGGAAGATTA
This sequence comes from Lasioglossum morio, assembly GCA_916610235.2. NCBI lineage: Eukaryota > Metazoa > Arthropoda > Insecta > Hymenoptera > Halictidae > Lasioglossum > Lasioglossum morio. Next base: position 1,322,909 of record OU744331.1, read on the forward strand.
AAATTACTGTTATCGTGAAATAATATTTTCTACTGGATACAGTGTTGGTTTCTTACACATTACCTCCTGAAACTGTAATTTTGTGAACATCTTTATACTGTTCTCGTTGTCTAATTTAATCTTTGCTCTGTATCTGGTAACGTGTAACTCGTCGATCCCTGTGGTTCAAGAAAAGTTCCATTATACGAGCGAATATAAAAAAAAATGAAAAACAAGTAAATTAATTACATACCATAGAGTAGCATTAAAATCATTGCTTCCCATCCTCTTTTTTTATTTCTATACGCGGCGTTCGCTATCATAATTTCAGCTTCGGCGATATTCGCCTGATCCGGATCGTTAAAGAATAGATTTGTGTCGCCGATCATAGCTTCTAAAATTGATATGAAATATAGATATCGTGAAGGTGCGAAAATCGGACGAGTTGAAATATTTTCTCGTACCTATTTCATCGGAGGTGTTGAGAAGGATGCTTTTCTCTAAAATAATAAAAGTGCATTCTGCAAGAGAATAGAAAAAAAAAATTACAGATTATCGGTACGAATGTTATGTTACTCGGCAAGTATAAACAAACGCAGTTATACACTCACTGTCTTGATCTTGACACCATCGTTGTTGCATCGAAAATTCTTCCTCCAACGTTAAAGCCTCGGAACCGGTGAAATATTGTAATTCCGGTGATTTCATCCATTCGTGGTACCTGAAAATACGAGAATCATTCGGTAATTCATAATGAAAAGAAGCGATCCGACAAGTTTGAAATATTCTTTGCCGCAGGTAAGCCGTGGCAGACGATTTAAAAATGGCAGACATTTAGCGTGCACATAGGTAAAACATTGCGGAATAATCGATCAGTAGGCCAAACGATACCAGCCTTTTAACATGTTTCTTCTTGTAAGGTACTAGAATCACGTTCGTGCCGATTATTTTAAGATACTCGTTGGCTTTCATAATCTCGAATCAATTTGGCATTTCGAAGCTATCGAGAGGAAAATGAATCGACTGCGAGATTCGAAGTTAAAGAGGTTACGTTCGTCGTTCTGCCATATTGGATGCAAAGTTTGCACTGGTGATATGATCTAGGATTCTCAACAAGTAAATTCATTTCTATTATTTTTCTTGCCATTCGTAATTGTAACTCGAGGCGTAGTCGCCGACGGGTTAAACAATTCGGAAAAGATGGCGTATAATTTTCCGGGTGTACCAACGGCCGCTATGCCACCAATGGGTATGTTCAGAATTCATAACCGTACGCATTCGTTAAGCTCTATACCGTTTACCAATCTAACAATTCTGTAATTCGGTAGATCGTTGAATGTGTTACGATCGTCTCGTCAAACGTGAACGCTTAATTTCATATAATGAAATCGCTTGTTTCCAGGTATGGGACCGATGGGCCCCTTGGCTCCGATCGCAGGACCACAAAGTTTCATGGAATTAGCTAGTCAAGGTTTTCCTCCGTTACCTCCGCCAATACCACTGCCTGGGATGAACGATTCTCCTTTAGAGTTTAGCACCAATAAGAATCAACCACCTATAGCTAGAGAATCATCGGACGACAATAACGATAAGAGAACCGAGAAGAATGATATTAGACGGGAACGGGAGAACAGGGATGGCAGGGATAATCGAGATAACAGAAGGTACTGTTTTTTCTTATTCGAATACGTTATTCTTACGATGTATTGTGTTCACATTTATATTCAGATCCAGGAGCGAACGGAGCGACAGAAGAGAAAGGGATCGGGAGAGAAGAGAAGAGAGAAACGACAGAGATAGAAGAGAGGAACGAAGACCAGAGGAAAGAAGCGGTATAAACTCGTCAACGAGTAACAATAGCAGTCATAATAATAATTCGAATGGTAATGAACTTCCTCCGACGTCGAACGCCAGCGGAACCGCGAATCTAGGAGCTCAAATGGAACAAGCGACAGGCGTTTGGGGAATGGGTGTAGGATATCCCGTGATGGGTATGGGTCCTATGGGGCCGATGGGACCGATGATGAGCGAAATGACCCTTGGTCCTCACATGGGTCACACGCATAGTTACGGTCCTATGAGTATGGGAATGATGTCGCACGACGGTAGTATGATCGGTGCGCAGATATTAGGACCGGAACAAATAATGAGCGACGCTGCTCAAATAATGAGTGGTGCTTTACCCCCACAGCCATCAGCGACGCAAGGTACCAAAGAAATCATACATTGTAAAAGTTGTACGCTGTTCCCACCGAATCCAAACGCACCACCCCCGACGACCAGAGAAAGGCCTCCAGGGTGCAGAACGATATTTGTAGGAGGTATCCCTCTTCGACCATATCTTTGTACATTCTACGTTGTGTTGACGATCGAACTGTACCCGAATGTTCGAATTGGTTGCAGGTTTGCCCGAGAATATTACGGAAACGATAATTCAAGAAATATTCGAAAGGTGCGGAGAGATAACGACGCTGCGTCTTTCGAAGAAAAATTTTTGTCACATACGTTTCGTACTCGAGAGCAGCGTCGACGCGGCTATCTACTTGTCCGGTTACAGAGTTAGAATAGGATCTAGCGGCGATTCCGTGAACACAGGCAGGCTTCACGTAGACTTCGCTCAGGTTTGTTGATATCGTTCTCGGATTCCGATTGTTCTGACTGTATAACATTTATAATTTCAATGAAAAATGAACGTGTAGGCCAGAGACGACCAATACGAGTGGGAATGCAGACAACGTCAATTACAAAGGGAACAACGACACAGAGAAAGAGTCGAGCAGGAAAGACAACGAGCACCGTCCAGTCCACCGCCAGTTGTGCATTACACGGATCACGAGGCGTCGAATATTTGCGAGAAGATCAAACAAGACGACACGTTCATGAAAGCGGTACAAGTGAGTAACAGTGGAACACGTTATCATTGAAATTCGATGGTAAGGAAATATGAATTGCTAATCCGTTGTTGGTCTGATCATCTTAGGTTGTCGTGACGTGGCTCGAACGCGGGGACTGTACCAAACGCAACGCCAATACGTTCTACTCGATGATTCAATCGACGAATTCGCACGTTCGACGATTACTCACGGAGAAGGTCGCGTACGAAGAAGAGCTTCAGAAGGCGAAGGAGTTGATGAAGGGCAGGATGCAAGGACTTCTGATACAATGTACGTTTATACGATTTACGTATCTTTTTTTTTTTTGTTACATCACAGCTCTGTACCATTGTACATCTTTTGTGTACACAAGAGCAAATCCACATACATATTGCTTTGTCTGGTAAGTTTTTTTTGGCATAACGTAAGGACGAGTCCTGCGACAAGCAGGAAAATGCAATTACGTCAGAATATCGCGCGTCTTGTGTTAACAAAACCGAGTACTCTTCTTCTCTTCTTCTTCTTCTTCTTCTTCTTCTTCTTCCATCGTTGGTAAATTTCGAGAGAGAGAGAAAACGTACTATAACAACTGCAGTATTTCGTGTTACAGTAGGTACGAAAGGTACGTTGTTTCTAATATTAAAGATCTTGACAATTTAATGAAGATTCGATCGCTAGAAAATAATCTCGGATATGAAATATAAAAATATTATCGTATCTCCTATAGCGAACGAGTTTGTTCGATCGAGAAAAAAAATCGGATCGATAATCGAGACGAGTATTTTGTTCCAAAATTGCCTATTTCGTCGTTGAGTCGAGTTTCGTCGATCAACTGTTCGTATCAGGTGTATCGTATCGTATAGTATCTTATCGTATTGTATTGTATTGTATTGTATCGTAAGAAATTGATTACGTGACGAGAATGGTCAATCACGGTGAATGCACAATCAGGACATCTCGGTAGAAGGATCGAACCAAAGACAGTAGGAGAAAATCTAAGGTGGGTGAAAGATATCCTGTCTACTACTGTCGGTTACTATACGAGTACGTCTAGGCGCTAACGGTGAACGAAGCGTCGAACGAAAAAGACAGCGGAAGCACAAATCTATCACGAACAATTAATTTTTCTAGAGATTTAGTGTATCTAAGAGTTGCATGCTTGCAATGCTAAGGATTAAGGGTGACGGGCTAAACATTTGTCGCAGAGACGATGTCGCGCTACGATTCCCGCTTTTGGACGCGTTCTCCAACTTTTCTGTAGTGGATCTGACTGATGTACCCCGTTCCGTCGATCGTCGTCGCAGGAATCGTAGCTCGAGATCGTCCTAACGTTTACGTTGGAAGGCTCTACATGTTGTAAGTTGTTAGGCGTATGAAATAGCCAGCGATCCGTGACACGTTGAAAAGATTGGCTGATCGGCTGCCGAATCGGAACAACTCGAAAAGGATAGTCGGTACATGAACGAAACCGGTTCGAAACACCTTCCATGTCTCTCGTATCGTACAAACTGGAAGTAGTTTTACATAATGAGAAAAAGAAAACAGTTTATAGAGTTGATTGTGTGTAGCACGATTTTTAGTGGAATTCACTCGGATACCGCTCGGATACCACTCGGATATCGAGGATACAATAGCGATAGAGGTTCCAGGCTAATGTCGAGATAGAGGGAAGGATAGAGAAGGACAATCTCAGTGAATTCTATTTAACAAAATCAAGCGTAGATCGCTATAACGAGTATAACATATTAGACGACAAAACGAACGTAGAGTTGTTCAAGCAAGGTATACAACAGAAGATTTGTTGTGTTTTTGTATGCAACATGCGACCATGTCATCAACAGTCAGTCAGATTGAACGCGTGTTTACTGCGGCCAGCCACAAGAAGGTCTGGGATCACTTCACAAAGGCTCAACGGAAGAACATCGAAATGTGGAAGAAACAATCCTCGGTATGTATTTGCATTTTCACGCCAGCAAGCGTGACCAAGCTCACGTTACTTTCTTTACAAAATTAGACGACAACCAGATCGGTAATCGATCACGGGCAAAGTCTTCCGCGACTTCTGAACCAGTCGCAAAGACGAGACAAAGCCTTTTTGTTCTTGCGTCACCGCGCGATCAGCCCGAACAGCGCCGATCGCGCGGGTTACGCGAATTCATTTATTTTACCGAGAATAAAAGGTAAGTGGAGTTTGAGCGAACGTGTTGACAACGGCTTTTCAAATCTGGTCAGACACACACGCTTTCTCTGTACGATCGGTCTTGTAAACATTTTCGGATTATCGGAATGTAAAAAGGTAACGGACGGGTAGAGTTCCTTCCACTAAGTCCCGTTTCTGTCGAACGGGTACAATTGTCCGGAGCGAACAGGTAACCGAACCAACCAATTACTGATCCAAATACTTGTAAGATCGAGCAACCGATTCGGATCACGGATGTCGGATGTTTTGCTGCGAGACCGCGGAACGAACGCAGAGTACGTCATTACCCTGCTGCTCTCTGTTCCTATTCCGCATCGGAAGACATTCTCAGGATACCATTGCTCTCGAGCCAACTCCAGAACTTTTTTCTTTTTCATACACTTTCGTTCTTTCTTTTTGTTTTTCTTTCTATCTTCTTCCTTTCAATTCTTTCTTCTTCTTCTTCTTCTTTTTTTTTTTTTGTTCAATAAAATATGTTTCTCATAGCGTTTGAGGAGAACAGTGAGCTCACAGCTTTTCGGGACGTAGACTCGCATTACGTATGCTCCCCATACGTTACTTAAAACTATCTCCAAAACATCACATCGGTCGAAAGAATCGCATCACAGTCTCAATATAGGATAACAATGCTCCTCTGTACGAGATTTAAGTTCTATCTGTACGACATGGTGGTTCAGACAGGTAAGCGCGCGTCCTTTTTTTTTTAACGATGTCTGGGCTCCTCTACCTGACTACTACTCGACTTATCCGGCTATCCGACTACCTGACTACCCGATTACCCGATTACCGGCACCTTGACCGTGAATTCTTCACGCTGGAAACCTGTATCGGGATCCAAACCCTTATCGTCTATCGAAATTCTCGACACCTCGGTGATACGAACACGATTTCAAGAATCAGAGATTCAGAGATTCAGCGAGACGAATCGATACCGCAAAGAACACATACATATACATATATATACATATACATATATATATATATATACATTTATATATATTTATATATATACATATGGCATGTTTTTGGTGTTATCGTTTACGAAGTATTCGTGATTGAAACTAATTCGATGACCGATCGTTACGATGGCAGGAAATCAAAGCAGTGCAACTGGAAGAAAGTTTGATGGAGGGCGAAGGAGAAATGGAAGTGTCCGACTCGGAGGAAGAGCCGCAACGCAAGAAACCGAGGAATCAGTCGGACGTTCACGACGATTCCGAAAGACTGCAAGCGCTCAAAGAAGAGAACGATAGTCTTCGATGCCAATTGGAAGCGTATAAAAACGAGGTGAAGTAAGAATATAAGAATGAACCGAATGAACGAACGATTAATGATTTACGATTTACGTTTTTCAGGTCGATCTGCTGAAATCCGAGACGAAAAGCGACATCGACGCCAAGGAGAAACAGATGAAAATGTTACAGCAAACTTTGAAAGGGATGCAAGAACAATTGATGCAATCGAGGAAACAGCAAGCGCAGGACGATCAGAAGATCAAAGATCTGACCGTGAAACTGAATGCTACGAAGAAAGAAGAACCCAGAGAAAGCGAGATAATTACGTTGGACAAAGACGACGATATAAACGAGGAGCCCCGAACTCCGAAACAATTAGCTTTGACGTCCAGTTCCGTTCAAATTACTCAAAAGGATGCGAAATTAATAGGTACTTTTCGAACATTTTCATTCTATCGTTGGAAATTTCGTGAGAACCTATACGAATCGTCTCCCGTTGGGATTTCAGGATTGATAGCGACGTTTTTGCATATTCATCCGTTCGGTGCGAGCGTAGATTACTTATGGTCGTATCTACAAAAAATGGAGCCCGGCATCAAACCGAACGAAGTGGAAGCCCTGATGCAACGATTTCCTCAAGTCTTTAAGCAGGATTTGTTCGGAATTGGTGCGAACATGGAAAGGCGTTGGCAGTTTTCAGGTTTCAACGTTTATCGTGGCCATTGAAACCGGTAAACCGACTATATTTTCTAACATACCTTATATACAATATAAGGGATTTTCAAATATTTTCTGATCGTTTAACGACGTCTCTTTCTCTGCAGATTCTTGTCTTGTGATACTGTGTTTTAGCAGAAATCTTTTATTTTCAAACGCAATCGACGTACCACGAGCTTGTTGATCTATACAATTTCAGTTGTTGCTCGAATTTTTTGGAAACTAGTCAGACAATTCACGAAAACATCTCCTTAGTCTCATTGTGCGATCGAATTCTTCGAGATGTTTTCTCTTTTCGTGTATTTCCTGTGAAAATTTTGTTAGCCTCGACGAAATGCTGTAAATTATTTGGCAGATATGATTTTCGCGTTACTTCGATATGCGTTTTCGATGTGTACATGTGTCCAATATTAGAAATTGTTAGCTGCGTATAAATGAGAAACGACAGCACTCGCACTTATCATCGTACGCGAAGTTCAGCATTTGTTACATAGGTCCGATCGTTCAGCGTATCGGCGACGCATCGCTCTTTTTATATCGATAATTGTATAAGTTTCACGGCTAAACGTATTCGTGCGTTTCAGCTCGAGTATTTCCAATGAAAAATGTTCGATGCAAATTTGTTATGGACGCAAAGCAAATGTACAAAATAGTAGTCGCGTGTGTCCTTGTATCGAAGTATCGTTCGTCCGCGAGAAGGTGGTACACAGAAACTAAAAGTACTTTTCTCGCAATTGCCCTCGGATAAAATAGTTGACGGAACATAAAATTTGAAAAAATTCTACGATTCCTACCAATGGCAATCTAAACAAATATTTGTTTACTCGTTCTCCAGCAAACAAGTCGGTTTAATTTATTAACAACAGTTCAAGTCCCTTGGACCAATGTAAAAAAAGTTATGTGATTTTTAAGAACGTGTTGCGTTCCGTCTTTTCGCGGACGTACACCACATGTACATTCTATTTCGTTTTATTCTACTGTATTCTATTTTCGAATAGATATACTTACGACTGTTCCAACGACACATCTGGTATCGTAATCGAATCGAATCGAATATTTCGTATTCCATAGTTATATCTTGCAATCTATTTGCGGCTGTTTTTCATATTGATTCGAATTTCAAAATTAAATCGATTAGGAAATCATCGAAGACTATCGACTCGAATCTTTTCGATTACATCTACCAGACTTACCGACAGAGGGCTAGGAATCAGGAACAGTAGTTTACAAAGTTTTACAGTTTACGTTTTACAGAAGTCAGTTATCGAAAGTTTCACACTCTAACCGTGACCGAACGGGTTCGTTTGAATCGTGTTCAGCTGGGTGTAAATTCCTAGCCGATATCGAAACGAATACAAAATACAAATCGAAAGGAAAAACAATATTGTCAGTCTTTTCTATTTGGAAACAGATACTGCTAAACGCTCTCTAACCTCGCATGCACCTCGTGTGCACATGTTCTAGATCTCGGGTGCTACGAGACAATGCAAGACGTAACGTCACGATGCGTACGATGTTTCTTTAGGTTAGTCAAGTGTCTCCCCCTCCCCCCGATCATGTACATCAAGTAAACGCGGAGGAGATACTCCCGTAATTACGATTTGTTTGATCCAAGGAAAGAGAACAATGTACGGCGCGAACTCGATAGATTATTACGATATACTTGGCTGTACGAAGGAATCGAGCACCGAAGACATAAAACGTGCATATCATGCGTTAGCTTTAAAATGTCATCCCGACAAAAATCTATTGGAACCCGATCGAATAAAGTTTCAACGTATTTCGGAAGCTTGGAACGTATTACGTGATTCAACGTCGAGGAGAGAATACGATGCTGTACGAAAGCAAATGGAACTAGATTCGGACAATGCTCCGGTACACGCAAGAATATCGGTTAACGAACTGGAAACAATAGATAACAACGAAGACACGTTCGTTTATCGATGTAGATGCGGTGGCCTCTACGCTGTTCAAAAGGAGTATGTACAAGAAGAGAATCAATTTGTACACGTTCCGTGTTCAGAATGTACTTTTGTTATTGTTGTCGAGACATGATTATTCTCTGTATAATTCGTAACACCACTTGAACACCGTTTCGACGTGCTCGAAACGATTTACAAAAATGAACGAAGAAGAAAGAAACGGCGAATAAGAAAATTTAAAATGCAGCAACATTTTCTATTTCTTATAAAAAATGATACAACAGATAACACATCATTACAAATATAAACTATTGAGCAATATACAAATAAAACACGATTCTTTGAATGTCCCAGGTTCAATAATAAAAATTGCATTTACACGAACCATATTTTTCGATTACAGACAGTACAGATACGTACGCGTGATCTCTGCGATCGTCGAACAATATTGTATAGCATTCTCCGTACAACATATGTGATTTCTATGTATAATTGAAAAAAAAGTATTATATGAAAGTTTTATGCGCTTATGACAAGTCGACAAAAAAAAGTTTCAGTATTTGTACTCGTTCTTGTAACAACAACCGATTATACTTTGCTCAATGATTCGTGCATATTGCACAGGAAAGTCTGCAATTCTTATTATTGTCCCGCAGCAAAATCAGACTCGTTACTAATGTCCAAATTAATATAGTTTATTTAAATATTAACGCCTTGATAATCCAATTAAACTACTATCACGGATTAATTCTGGCTATCATCCAATCGGCTGCCGAATAATTTTTCAACGATATACGTGCCGAAAATAGTTGAACATCTCGGAAGTATTTTGCGACCAACGGAAAATACTATTACACATTGTACCACAATCTTTTAATTATCTTTTTGTAAACAGCTGGGGAACAATATCTATATGTATGAAAAGGCAAAATTAATCAACTGCGCTCATTGTTCTCGGGAGAATGAAAGTAACATAATCGTAGAGAGAGCATAACAATTTTGATACATGTAGATATGTGTATCGATTGAGATAACCAAATGATTGTGGTACAGTCTGCAAATTTTACATAGTTGGTTAACGTCGAATTTTCTTCCGTACATGAAATTGATAACGCAAATTCGTTGCACGTAATGTGTTTGATATTTCGATCGACGAGCAAAATACGAAAATGTTACAAATTCGAATGCAAGATGACACTAATAAGAATGAAACAGAAATCGCTGTGATTTTCAGAATAGATCTACAATTGTGATTTCGTATGTGTAGATTTTGTTTATGGTCACGTTGGACAATAAACACCGATGATCCGACGTTTACGAAACGAAACGAAATAGATTAAATGGAAAGCGGTATACAATTCATTAGAAAAATGACTAAAAATAACATTTACGTTATCGAATAGATCATGTACAATTCCCACGGAAATCGAGATGTAAAGAAAAAATTTTCTGCGAGACTAACGACACGCAAAATTGATTTCGAAGAACTTGTTAACAGAAATATGTCCACCCATCTTTTGGTCATTTTATTTCATTATTATCGTTCATCCAAACTCACAAATTTACTAGAACTTTTCACTTCGTTCTTTTCGGTTTTATCTTTCATTCGAACTTTCCGTTCATTTTTGAAAATTTGAGATTCTTTAAGCAACATTTCTCTTGATCTATAAGCTTGACAAATACGGTAAGAAATCTTTCTTTCTGTAGTTTAAAAATACTTTCCTAAACGCCCGTACAAATCGTTATGCAATCGTAATGTTTAACGCGGGCTGGATTTCCTTTAAATTGCTAGCGATTTCCTTTAGATTTCGTAACAGCAATAATACAATAGTACACTGATAAGCTCCTCGTTCATCGTAATTTGTTAAGTCTTTGAAATTTCATATTTCATATTTGTACACCATGATTAATACACTCCATAATTAATATAATTAATGCCATCGGTTTGAACGGTCTACCACTTTCGGAGATCATTTGCAGCAACTATAGAATCACGCCTGACTTTTTCTGATCTCCCTCCAGGTTATCGACATACATTCTTATCACAATCACGCCACGTAATACATGAATCATTGTACAAGAGATTGTTTGCGCTACCTAATTAGAGTATGTACAGAATTCATAGAGGAGGGCAGTTTCGTCTGCAAAAAAGTGCACTATTTTACCTCTACGTCGAAGTCGAGTACAAGAAGTTTGGTCTCCTCTGTGCCGTTACGGCTACCCACTGCACACACCAGTTTCGTATCACTTGCACGTATTCTCCACACAACACCACCACTTCCGCCGCTCTCCAGCGCTACCAAATTTCTTATAAAATCCCCTGAAAATACGATGTCAATTTTAAAAGAGTAATTCGTAAATACGATAAGAAAAGACGATACAAATGTTTCAAGAAAGCCCAAATCATGAACGAACCAGTTTTAACGTCCCACAGTTTAACCGTGCCATCGTCGGACGAAGTAATTACAAAGTGACTGTTAAATTGGAGACAAGTGACCGCCGACTGATGTTTGTTCGGACCGGAAAGAGTTTGAAGACAATGACCGCTAACGATATCCCAAACTTTCACTGTCGAGTCCGCGTTTCCAGACACCAATATATTATTACGTAATTCCATTCCTGACGTGAGCGATTGATGTCCCATTAATGTATGCCTGCATGCACCGGTTTCGACTTCCCATACTCTTATGCTCGTATCCAGGGAACCGCTAACAACGTGTACACCGTCGAACTGGTACAAAAGAAATGGACAGAGATGTAGAGTAGATACAATACCAAAGGATGATCGATTTCAAAACCTTGTCTTCGTAGGCCCCGCTAAAACGTCTATTAACGATTGTTTATCGTAGCGCGCACGGTAAGGCCCGCTACACACATCCGTTTTTCTAACGTGCGGCGACCGTGCGGTACCGGAATTGCGGTCTGAAATACTATGGATTCAATTAGGCGCTGCAAAAAGGGCACGCAGTGGGTCAGTGGATAGAGTACGCGACTGCGACTAGGCGGTCGCGAGTTCGAATCCCGTGCCCGGCACCTCTGGAAATAATTCAATGTGCTATTTTAAAAAACTGTGGTGCCCAAGGTGGTTCGGAACCCCACCGTAATAAAAAATAGGTCCCGCTGAAATAGACGATCGGGAGAGTGTTGGTAAAAGGTGAGAAGCGTGGAAACGGGATTTGAAACCCTGAGGGGACCAAATATCCATTACATACAATTAGGCGCTGCACGCATTTGTTTGAACCGTAGTTGCGGCGCCGCAGGTTGTAAAAATCGCTATTCTGCCGCACGTTAGAAAAAAAAACGGATGTGTGAAGCGGGCCTAATGCTTACTTGGAGGGAATAAACACGATTTGTATGTCCTTGTAGAGTATGAAGGCACTCCTCGCGTTCCGGGTTCCAAACTTTAACCACGTAATCGTAAGCTCCGCTGACTACCAACTTTCCATCGTATTGCACGCATCTAACAGCTGCCAAATGGCCCACAAGCACGTGTAAACATTCGCCGGTATCCACTTGCCATACCCTTAACGTGGCATCTCTACTACCGCTGACTACTTTGTTACCATGCAAATGCATACATCTCACTGTAGACGTATGACCGTATAAAGTATGAATGCATTGACCAGTTTCGGCATTCCATACTTTTAACGTACGATCCGTACTACCGCTGATTACGGTAGTACCGGACATTTGAGAGGACCATACGCCGCCGGTGTGCCCTACCAATGTCCTCAAACACTACAAGGAAACGAATACAGAGTGAAAACGAATACAGAGTGAAAATATATTGTACCACTGAAAAGACATGAATTACTTTACCTTGCCTGTAACAGCAGACCACACTTTAAGAGTATTGTCATCCGAGCCGCTCACTATGCGATTACCCGAGAATTGGAGACACGTGATCACATGGTCGTCGTGCCCTTTTAAAACTTTTGGCGTACGAATTGGTTTCGTTCTCCAATTCATTTTAATATTATGCTGTCTCATATACGCCTGCTTCCATGGTGACGATGTATTACCCGAATTTCGACAATTTTTCCGTTTCATTGGCGGCAAGTCTTTCAGATTCTCTATACCAGCCGCTCTGCATTTCTCTTTCCATAGTAAGTTATCGTCGGCAAGAAATCGCCAATTACGACACGTCTGCGCTGCACGCAAAAGATCTCTCGGCTCTAGGAAAGCTAATACCGACAAGGCCAGCTCCTTTGGCAGTAACGATATGAAATCTCTCTGGAATTGAGGTTCTATCACTTGCATCATGTGCCGCACTTGCGTCGGTTCACACCTTTCAATTAATTCGTCTATAGCTAACATTCTTTCCGCGTTCGACCACCTCTGCAATTCAAATTGATATTACTATAGTTTATTCTATTTCAAAAACTTCTAATTCGTTGTTTCTTTACCTGAAATTGAAGGAGCCAATCGCTCATTTCAGGTGGTGGATTATCTTTCGTTGGAATAACACACCTTGTATGCTTACTCTTGTCATCTAATTTTTTAACAATCCTGAAAACGCAAAACGTGCGCTATCATCTACTGAAAAGATTACAAAAGCAATCGTCGAGTAAAACTGTGTCGACTGTACTTACATCGAATGTGACTTATCTTCCGGATTAAGTTTTTTACAAGGTAAACTCGATTCTGTTTCGCTTCTACGTTTTCTTTGAGGTTGAACGACATCCAATGGTACACAGGTATGTAAAATAGGACTCTGTACCCTTTGTGCAAGAGACTGTGTTTGCGACACGGACAACGAACAGTTGGTACTTTCGATGTCAGGTTCGCATTCCGTGTCACAGAATATCCCGGTGTCACTGATCTAATATCGTTATACACGAATATTAATTCGACGTAGAATTAATTAACGTAGAATCGTCTGGGCAGTATAAACACAGGCAACTCTAAAATGAAACTCACTTCACTATCTTTTTCACTGGTATCGTCTTCTTCCTCCTCGTCTTCCCCATAATCTTCGGACTCTCCATCTTGTAGTAAAACAGAATGCATAGGTTTTAAGGAACTAGGCCCTGGCACACCTTCGATACCCTCTGCAGGAATTGGACTAATACCACCTGATTTACTGTCAGTTATTTTATTAGACGACGAAGAAGGGACAGACATTACTGGCTTATGTCCGATATATTATATTACCTAGATGCACGAAACAATAATTTTTCTTTAAATTTAAGGAAAAGATTTTTTTTATTTTTTTTTTGTTTTGTATACTGTACACGGTACGCAGAGAACGTAAGAAAAGAAGAAAAATATCGCTATCCGTTCGACGAGATTCTTTTAGAAAATTAGGCTATGCTTATGATATTAAATACGTGAGAATTTCCGAATCGTTCGTTCATAGCAACTACTACGAAACGATTGAAAATAAAATTATATAAACTCATGAAAAAAATACAAGAGGGCTGAAATCATTATTTCAAGTACCTACGTAACATTTGATAGTATGGATTTTTTTTGTTCAGACTTAAAATCGAAGATATTATGAAAAACATGTTGTCAATAACTGCATCCAAAGGATGAGAAATAATCCTTTGGACTGCATACGAATCCTAACCTTAGACGAATCTTAGAACTAAATTGGTCTTGGAACATAGCCTAGAATAATAAAAGAACGAACCGGTCAGCCACACCCCTATATTTATGCAAGATTATTGTAAATACCAAAAGAGCAAGATAGAAAAGTTAAAGATGAATAGGCAAATCATACTTAGGTTAAATGTTTCTCTTCGGTGGCACCCTTATTGTAAAACTATTTGTATGACGATAATCCCAAGTGTGCTTAGTTTTGGCTAATGTTTCTATCATATGGTTGCGGCAAGCATTTTTTTGTCTGTTTATCAAAATTTCGCCAGATTCTAGCGCGACAAAATGGACTTTTCGATCCAAGTTTTAGGCCAACTCGACTGTTGAAATAAAAATAAGAAACAGGTACAAACACGGAGAAAGATCCATCGGTAGCTCTAAGTAGCCCCGAGGTTTTTATCTCTGCGGATTCGGTATTCGGTGCTTCGTAGACAGGTAGCTGTTGCTGCACATGCGTTCACATTCGTAAGCCGCATATTCACCATTTATTTTCCTCGTCGCTTCTCGTGTGTTGCGAATACCACATTTTCATAGAATTCTCGACTTGAACATATCAACAAATTAAACGCATCGCAGTCAAATAGATATGTATCTAATTCTTCGAACGAGTCAATTATATTTATATAACCGATTTTACAATTGAAGCTTATTGTTATTCGGGCGAATCATATTTTCAAAATCGAAAATAAATCTCTTGAAATTCAATGTTTATTCACCATGATTTGTTAGATATTATCTAATTATTGTTTTCGATAAAACAATAACTTCGAGTATAGGTTGAAATCGTGTAATATATATATAAATTAATCTTTATTACATTTGCATTTTGCACATACTTATTTACATAGTATGTGCATGTATTTGCCATTTAATTTATAAACGATTCAAATATCATTTGGGGTGATGCGCGCGTACTCTGTGAACGGGACTTTATTTAATGAGAAACAAGGAAGGACGCTGCATCACTAGTGATGGGCACCATCGACTGAAACTATCGACTAAATCGATAGTAGCCAACTACTATTTTCAGTCGACTGATTTTTTAAACTATCGACTAAATTCAATTAACTGAATCAGTCGCCGAGCTATTGGTTAAATTGTAACGGGCGGGAGTTTTGAATAGATTTTATAAAATTTACTATCAAATACATTCACTTATTAGCTATATCGAATAATTCGTTCAATAAACACAAATAACAATTATTATACTAGAAATATTATACAATTATTAAATAACAATACTTATATTATAAAATTTTCATCATAATCTAAAGAAAAAGTAGTATTTTATAATTATATCTGTCAATAACAGATATTTTTCTAAAAAGTACATTAACACTTTGCCTTTATATCGCATTATTATTAAAGGATAAATAATAATATGTGAGATAGACGTAGGCATAGACTATAACCCGCAATCTAGACGTAACCACTAAAACAAAATTTCAGTCGACTAAAAACTATCGACTAAATATTCGATAGTATGCAGCAACTAAATAGTAATTAGTCGATAGTTGAAATTAGTCGATGGTGCCCATCACTATGCATCACAGATGCAGTGTATTCAAAACTCTTCGAAGCTTTGTAGTGACGAATATGATATGTCAAACGGTGACGTTGGACAACTGAATTTTGAAGGTTATCAAACGATAGGGAAATTGAAATTCTCACATCGAAAAGAATCGATCGAAATAGCATAATTCATCAATGTGGTAGATCGCTGTCTCGATCGCCGTCTTCTTATTTTATTGAGACGTTGCGACGTACCGTGACAATAGATTATTCTGTAAATATTAAGCAGAGAGATCTCTCTGTATGTATTCAGTTATTAGCTTTATGGTCTAAGGTTTTTAGAACAAGGCAAAGGTTAGGTACAATTTTTAAAGTAATACAATGGCTTCAGGCACGATATTGCAGGTGAACTGTCAAAATTTGTTACTTTCATTTTTGTATTTAACCAGGTATCACGCCGACGATTGTAACTAACGTTCTATCTGTTTCTTTTCTCTTTGCATTTTATAGAAAGCTATAGATCTCGTTACCAAAGCGACGGAAGAAGATCGCAACAAAAATTATGAAGAAGCGCTTAGGTTGTACGAACATGCAGTTGAATATTTTCTACACTCTATTAAATGTAGGAGTATCGTTTGATTTCTTTGGCATGGCCTTTCGTTACCAGGTAATATTCATTCAACGTTTCTGCGATTCTTTTCAGACGAAGCACAAGGCGACAGAGCGAAAGAAAGTATCCGAGCTAAATGTACGCAATATTTGGAAAGAGCTGAAAAGTTAAAGGCCTATCTAAAGAAAAGTAAGAAGAAACCTGTGAAAGCTGGCGAAAACGATTCTAAAGCCGAGGACAAGAAAAGCGATAGCGGGGACAGCGATACGGACAGCGATCCAGAAAAGAAAAAGCTTCAAAGTAAATTGGAAGGAGCAATAATTATTGAAAAACCAGATGTGAAATGGAGCGACGTTGCTGGACTTGATGGAGCCAAGGAAGCTTTAAAAGAGGCTGTTATATTGCCAATACGTTTTCCTCACCTTTTCACTGGAAAACGGATCCCTTGGAAGGGTATCTTGCTGTTTGGGGTAACTTTTTATGCCAAAAAAAAAGATATTAATAACCTCGCATAAATATTTTTTAAATAATTTTGAGACATTTCCAGCCACCAGGTACTGGTAAATCGTACTTGGCAAAAGCAGTGGCCACAGAAGCCAATAATTCGACATTCTTCTCTGTATCATCATCCGATTTGGTAAGCAAGTGGCTCGGCGAGTCTGAGAAGCTCGTAAAAAATTTGTTCGACCTAGCTCGACAACACAAACCTAGCATTATATTTATCGACGAGGTCGATTCGCTTTGTTCGTCGCGTTCTGATAATGAATCGGAATCTGCAAGGAGAATAAAAACCGAATTTTTAGTTCAAATGCAAGGTAACGAGAGATTTGGTTTCCTAACATAGGAATGTATGTAATTTGTTAAATACTCAAGCCGAATTGTTTCGTCAGGTGTTGGATCCGATAATGACGGAATACTGGTACTGGGGGCTACTAATATACCATGGGTATTGGATTCTGCGATTAGAAGAAGATTCGAGAAAAGAATTTATATTGCCCTACCCGACGAACAAGCCAGGGTTATAATGTTTAAGCTTCATTTAGGAAATACTTCGCATAATTTGACGGAAGAAGATTTCAGGAAATTGGCAGCAGCTACCGACGGATATTCAGGAGCTGACATAAGCGTCATTATTCGAGAAGCGCTAATGGAGCCGGTTCGACAAGTTCAAATGGCGACGCATTTCAAACGCGTAAGAGGTCCATCGCCGAAAGATCCTACAGTTATCGTAGACGATTTACTCACACCTTGTTCGCCTGGGGACCCAGCTGCCATTGAGATGAGCTGGATGGAAGTCGAAGGAGATAAATTGTACGAGCCACCTGTAACTATGGTAAGCGAAGACACGTTCACGCGAAGAACTTTTTGAATTGTAATTCGTTGTAACGCGAAAACTTCCATATACAGAAAGACATGTCGAAATCATTGATGACTACTCGACCTACAGTGAACGAAGAAGATATGTCCAAACTAGAGAAATTCAAGCAGGACTTTGGTCAGGAAGGTTGATCCTTGGACTTTTCTAAAGATGTAAATCAATGTACACTTCCAAAAGTATGTTTCAATTACACGCGCTTGCCTTACATTTTGTTTTATTACCGCTACTACACAGTATTTATATGTAAAACCACGTGAACTCGACAAGTTCTTGTGTATCTGTTTTCTCTTTATTATTTCTCTATTTGTCTTTCTTTCTTCCTTCAATATCGAGAACACAATAACAATATCATTGTCAGAGCTTGATGCTTAATTACGAACACTATTTGTCAATGTATAAATATCACCGAATGAGCTATATATATATATTTTAAAATGAAGAACTGTTAGATTTCGATCAGTGAACACAGACGATATTGTTTTCTATTTCTATGTATTGAACTAGTAGAATACGCGAGACGAGGAAATTGAAATATGCGTGTTTTCACATTATCTTGTAATCAACGCTATGGATTGTACCTAACAAATTAACTGTATAATATGTAGGCTTAAAACACATTTCGAGATGATATTTACGATTATAGTTGAGTAATTTCTTTGTACATTTTCATAATTTTCAATCCTGCTTAGACTTTCTCGCATCGACGAATTGTCTACGATATTCTACGTCGCATTTGTTCAAGACACAAAAATTATAAACGATCGGTTTAAATAACTTCTCGAGTTATGTGAGCGCGATTATATACGACACGTAATATGTATATATGTGTGTATAATATGTATGTATATATATATATATATATATATACGTATATGTGCGTATCTACGTGTTGCAAACAGGACACTGTATCCATGTAAAATGTTTTTATTGTTAACTAAATAAATAACAAGATGTACACGATGACAGTTTGATGGTCTCCAATGACGCTTGAAAACGAGTTAGAATTAGTTGGAAAATATTGTACAAAAATAATAAGAGATTTTCACGTATTTAAGGAGGACAGTGCCTTAAAAATTCAGAATCCATATAAACAACGGTTACCGTGATATCATCACGAAATATTCGTACTACCGGACTAGATAATGTCAATAATCGTGATAATTTCCCGTGATCTATACCATAGTCTGTTCCACCGAGCGCGTGCCTCAGTAGGTGTGTTGCCGCGTTACTATCGAGAGGTTTCTTTTTCAGTCCCTCTTTACGCTGCAATAGCATCTTATTTATATCGGACAGCTTCATGTTTCTGCAGGGCAATCGCAACGAACTTAACGTCACTTTTCCGCTCATATGTTCGCCCACTAAACGCACACCTTCCAAAGGTGATATTAAATCCCATAGGCCGTCGCTTGCTATTATAAGAAATTTGTCTCTGGGCGTCAGTCTGTGGTATTTAACTTCCGGTTTGGCCGTCAAGTATGGTGGAGTATGAAAATTTGGTGGTATCATGGCTTCGCCTATGTATGGCACTACTTTTCGTAAAATGTCTTTGCTCCACTTGTAATGAAAATCACCTAGCGAACGAAGAGGCGCTAATTGACCAAGTAGTCGTTCCATTTTAATTATAGTCGACTTCTCGTTCGGTGGATGTTCAGATACGATTCTCTCAACTTCTGCGCGATTGTCGGTATTATGTTCGACAGTCATTAACTTTGCAGACCAGCCGTCGTCTTCTGCAGTTTAATCATATGGTAAACAAATCATTTACGTCTAAGCAATAGAAACGTTAGGTTTGACTAAGAAAAAAACTCATACCGGAAAGCGTTCCGAGTACCGCTTGACAATCGCCTACTCCGGCAACGTGCAAATGAGGACCGTCTATGTGCGCAACAACAGCTACAGCACCACTCGTTGCCACCTCGAGGAACTCTTCCGAATCTCTTTTACCTAAATTTAATAAAGCTTCGTTCGACAAATCGTTGTCTAATCTCACAAACGCGTTTTCCAAAGCTGTTTCCATTTGAAATTCCGACGTATGTTCCGCTTCTATAAGGTCTTTCACGAAGTGTAAGAAGCTCTCCTGATACAAGCTTTTATTTCTAGAATCAAATTTGGCTTTATCGTTGAACGTTTGTAGAAGTTCTAACTTATTATCTGAATTGACCGTATTTAAGTATTGTTTGAGTAATTTTCTAGGTAACAAACAAGCCGATATATAGTGGAAAAGTCTTTTAGATATCACTCGGGCACACGACCCACCTCCATGACCATCGAATACACCTAATAACATTCCTGAAATCAATAGGTATTTGCATTGCACTTTGTACTAGATTGAAAAATGTGTTTGTTGAATTGTTTTATACCTTTAGTGAGTAAACATTGGGCTTCCGATCGAGCATCCTCCATAGGACTGTTCGATGCCAATTGATTAGAGTCATAATATTTTATGGAACTTTGCCCATTAAATTCCTTGGTATACTCGTTTGCTTGTAGAACTGCGGTAACCTAAACGAAATTATCGCTATACTTGTCTACATTTAGAGAAATACTTCCTTTTTTTTTTTTTTTTGGGAAATTAGTAATGTTACATTACCTCTTGCGGGGTAAGACGTGGCAATGCCATGTACGATCTTCGAACACATTTGTTACCATGCCTCTGTTTCTGTCTAATGTACGCATTGTTGACAGTTCGAATCAGATTGTTGCTAACGTTGTGCAAAACCATTATTTTCTGCGATTTTGCAGTATAATTCGCTAACACGCTCTCGTGCTTTTGTTCTTACAGTTCATTTTGATCTCCTTGCAGGTTATGTTAAGTATCCGTTACTCGAAGAACACATTTTTTTAAAAGATTATTTCGCGTACGTACCTGTTTATTACAGGAAATGTCGATAATATCGTTGTAGATATTACGAATGCACCTGCAATTTCGAGTAATTATGTTGACATGATTGCTTAAAATTAATGGTTATAATTTATATACTAAAATATGTACATTATATGTAAAAGCAACGATAGATATGTATCAGTGCTCGCTACAAAGTATAACGCATTGAATTATAATATAAAACAATGATCATCTATAATAATTAACTATATGTACATATATATATATATATGGAAAATTTACGAAGGGAAACTAATTCGAAGGTTGCCCTATATATAAATCGCTTGAACTTATGGTAATTTACAATGATTCAGAAAACATGATTTTCACGATTTTCGGCATCGACCGATTTCGATGAAACTTTCGCAGTGCGTATAATTGACACGGATCTACGAAACGTATTTTTTAAATTTTAAATATAGGCCAAAACATAAGAAACTTGTAAAATTCGATCACATTCGTTCCCAAGTGATTCAAAAGTATTGCAGTTCACGCTATCCCTATTTCTGATTGGCGTAAAGTTTTTAAAAGGGGGTAACGTAACCCATGATTCGATTGTATTTATCAGTGTTACCAACCGCGTAAGCTAGAATCTGAGGGCGGTGTCTCGATTTTTTCTCGATTTTCCCCCTACTTTGGATGTTCATATTATTAGATATAAACATAATCTCGTTCATGAGCTGAGTGCCCCACGATCAACCTTCCTCTTTAGAATGAGCCCTCACGCAGCTCGCAACATGCCCGTATAAGGACAAACAATTGTTTCCCGCAGACACTGTTTTCGCCTGATGTTCTAGTAATATTCTAGTAATATTCATGGGTTACGTTACCCCCTCAAGTTTTCCAGCTGTTCTTCGCGCAAGTCACTAGTAACGAGCGTGATCGAATCGCTTGATCGTTGGTATCGATGTTCTTTAGGTTGGCAAAACTGTTGTCGAAGAGACAATCGCAGTAACACACGCCAATTTGAATTTCAAAACTTCTGTTGCCGTCAACGGCTACTGGTGAGCGTCTGAATGTGAATTCGTGAAGCTTGCTATAATGCTTAACAAGAAATACTTGGCGAAATCATTTTCGCCGAACAAACTGAAAAAAGGTGTAAAAAGGCCACTACCGACGGCCGGAACGAAACCGAGTACGAGTGGAAGTACAGCGTTGAACATACAAACCCAACCTGGTTCGCAAACAAGTATTAAGGTAATTGTAAGAGTACGACCGCAGAATGAACGCGAGCTGCAAGCTAATTGTAAAACTGTCGTTAAAGTTGTTGACGATAAGATGCTAATTTTTGATCCGAAAGAAGAAGACAATCCATTCTTTTACCATGGCGTCGCTCAAAAAGGCCGAGATTTACTTCGAAAACAGAATAAAGAGTTGCAGTTCATTTTCGATAGAATCTTCAACATGCATTCCACCAATAGCGACGTATTCGAAGGAAGCACCAAAGATTTAATTGCCAGCCTATTAGATGGTAACAATTGTTCTGTATTCGCTTACGGAGCTACGGGTGCTGGTAAAACTCACACGATGCTTGGCAGCGGCGAAGATCCTGGCATCACCTATCGAACTGTAGCAGAGTTATTTTCTCAAATAGACAAACAAGGCGAACATCGTGAATTTAATTTAGGTGTGACATATTTAGAAGTATACAACGAGAATGTACAAGATCTTTTACATAAATCAGGACCTTTACATTTAAGAGACGACGGCAGATATGGCATTATAGTCGCTGGTCTCAATGTGATTAGTATTCACAGTACCGAAGAATTATTATCTCTTTTAGCAAAAGGTAATAAAAATCGTACTCAACATCCTACAGACGCGAATAAAGAGAGCAGCAGAAGCCACGCCGTGTTTCAAGTATACATTAACATTAGCAACAAACTGGATGGCCAAGTGAGGCAAGTCAAATTATCTATGATTGATTTGGCTGGATCCGAAAGAGCCTCTGCCACAGGGTGTAAAGGAGCCAGGCTCAAAGAAGGTGCAAACATTAATAAATCGTTACTGGCTCTTGGAAATTGCATCAACAATTTGGCAGACGGCGCCAAACATATAACTTACAGAGATTCGAAACTGACACGATTATTAAAGGATTCGCTAGGTGGGAATTGTCGAACGATTATGATAGCTAACGTCGCACCCTCCAGTTGGAGTTACGAAGACACTTATAATACTTTACGGTACGCGGACAGAGCCAAGAAAATAAAGACGCACGTAAAGGACAATATTATATCTTGCGAGATGCACGTGTCCACGTACATCAAAATGGTGGAGGAACAAAAGAAAGAAATCAATTATTTGAAGCAGAAACTGCTAGCCACGGAAAGCGGATCGGTGGACGCATCGACAACGTCTAGAAACACAAAAGTAGACGCAGATATGGAGAACAAACTGATCCAGTTACTCATAAAAAAGAAAGCTCTCAACGAGAAACTGTTGTCGTTGGAAAGCGCCGATAAATTATTATGTTGTAGAATTCAATATAAAAAAGCAGCGGACGAGAGACTACATAATCTTACAGCAACCATGGATGATACCGCGAATTCGGAAGAGCATAACACTAGCGGTAAGTTGCGGCTAAATAAATCTACACAGTACTTCGAACGACAAAGAAATTCTCTGAAAACACAAATGGAGTCAACATGGAAGGAACTGTGCTCTTGCGAAAGAGAATTACAGAAATTGGAAACTGAAATCAAATCGCAAAAAGTTGAAAAACTAGAAAATATAATTGCTTTGAGAACTTGTGAAATAGAGAAGGCTAGATTGCAACAGGAATACCAGCACATGAAGAGAATCAACAATCTTCAGCAATGCGAGTTGCAGTCCGTTTATTCCATGACTAAATCGATGAGTACAATATCGCAAAATTATTACGATACAATGAGAAACAACGGGACAATCACAGAGGCAATGACGAACGAGTTTAAGCAAGTAATTAAGTCGTTGGAAGGTGTGAGAAGCATCAAATGGTCAGACATGGAAATGGACGATCAGGAAGAACAGTTCTATGGCATTACTTCTTATCTTCTGAGTACATCTGATTTGGTAGATCCTCTCAAGTGTAAAGCACCCGCATGTATATCATCAAATGATCAAAATCTAGATAGCTGCTCCAAAGATAATTTAAATACAACTTTCGATGCGTCCACTCCCATTGAAGATAATGTCTTCAATACCCACAATGCAACTATTACTTTGCTAGATGATACAAGTACGACTTTGAACAAAAGTATAACGAAAACAGATGTAAACGCAGAAAGAGAATCTAGTAGGGATATCAACATCCAGAGAAAAGCGGGAAAGCGAGTTCTTGTCGACAAAAATAATGGAGATGGAACGAGAACACCGATAAAACAACAAAAAAAGATATCCCCGAAAGACAAAAGCACGATAGCCACAACAGGGATCAAAGGCAAAGAGAATAAACACGAACAAAAGCCACAATCATCGATGAGCGCAAAAAGCATCGCCGCGTTAAATAAATTGAAAGCGGAAAAACGTAAGAAGGATTGCTTCGATATGGATACAAATTCAGCAGCCTTAAAAGTGGTGAGGGGAAAGGAAAGACGCGGATTAATGACAACGCACCCGTATCAGAAGCCAAATGTAAAACCAAAGTAAGTATGAAAGCTGATTCGAAGTACAGAAATATCTAGTTGGTACATCTGTAAAAATATGGAAGTTGAACAGAACCAAACTGAGATAAACACTAATGTTTGCAAAGATTTACAAGGATAAAACATCTGAGACCTTGCAATAGCAAACTGTGTATTCTTAATTAATTTAAGTAGTAAGGAAATAATGGAATGTTCGTATCATTACAGAACCGCTCCAGGACCGCCTCCAGCTCGATGGTTATAACGTTGATAGCATAGCGCGAAATGTATATAATTATTTATAATTATGCCAGTAATTAAGCTACACTCAGAACTGGCTAAAGAGTTTTTATGTATATCACGATACAAGTGCAAAAGTTATTAGACTAGAGTTGCTTTGAAGTATTTCTCTAGCTTATAAGACTGCTTAAGCAACATTGTCTTGACAAATGTAATTGAATTTTACAATGTGCCTATTTTTTTACGATAGAGATTTAATAATTCGCGCAGTGTGTCCCAGCTGCAAGGATGAGACGAATAGAAATAAACGAATTAACGAATTTGAATTTATTTCGAACGGTATAGACTTTCCTCGAAATTGTAAGTTGCAAAGTACAATAAACAAGCAACTTAAAATAACACGCGTCATTGATTAACATACGGTAAAAAAGAGTGAATAAAATTATCGTGTTTATGTTGAATTTTCCATATAACTGTCGCTTTTGTAATAATGAAACTAAAAACTACACTAAAAATTTGTAATATATTTATTAATATACTTATTCTGTATTCTCTTCATATTTCAGATTTAATACATTCTTAACAGCTTCTTTGTACTTTTTAATTGTAAAATCATCTTCTCCTTTGTTAATTAATTCCGAAACTGCGATTTTGTATTCCGTCGCGTGCGGTATCTCGTCGTAATTAAAATCCGTTGGTGGATTTGGCCAACAAAATATGGTCACCAAAGTATTTCGGCTTTTACAGGCATCCCAATCATAATACTCCATATCTGCTTCAGCTTTTTCACTTTCCCATGGTTCGACTCGCTGAAAGAATGTACGGTAATGGTTGCCAAAACTTTTACAATCAAATGTTTTACAATGACAGCCTATGTCTTACCCATGATACGTGATATAATGCTGTTAGGAGATAGTTGACGTAATCCAAATTTTGCTTCTTTGTTGGACATCTGTCAGCAGTTATCGTTATAATATCTGTTTCAGGATTGTATCTGTCTCCTACCAATCTGAGCATTTTATCTTTAGCATGAGAATCTAAATGCAGAGAGGATAGCTTCACTCTCAAATTCACTATTCTCGCGAGAGGTTCTCTTATCGTTGGAGACGAGTAGCAATAATCAGAGCTGATTATTTCAACAGGGAAATGTTTCTCGCAATCTGTGTCCGTTTCTAAACCCTTTGGCCACTCTGTGCAAAATTGTTTTAGTTCTTCGCAGTGTGCTTTCACCGCGGGTGGAGTGAGATGTAAGAAATTTGGAATTTTCATGAGTTCCGCATTCGCGTACTTATCTGGATGTGGATTTTTGCTATGTTTATATCCTTGCCGTACAGGAATTGGTACAGTTGCAGGGTGAAATGTACGAGCAGCGGGCCAAAGCGCTTGCCAATTTTGATCGATAGGCATTATTTCCTCTTTCGGTTGACTCGTTGGTATTAAATCTGACAAAGACATCCTTTTCGTAGATTCTTTCTTCCTTGGTAGTAATTCCAATACTCGAAACTCTATGGAAGGCAAACACCGTAAAGAATGTTCTATTCAGGTTAAAGTTCGAACCAAACTCTGACAGTACCTTTGACAGTATTTGTAGTTTTTGTCGCTGTACAAAACAATGACTTCAATTTTACAACTTTTGCACCTTTTTGAACGATGTTACTTCTCAAATTTCCCGTTAACGATATCATCTTGTCGGTGAATTGATTTCTAACTTAACCTCAAATCTGTATGTACATTGCACGGTATAAACACTGATAAACACCGAACTATGCTCTATAACCGATCGTGCCACACAGTATAGCGCACTGCGACTATACATATACAATACTACACACTATATACACTCCTCAACAGACTATAGCACTTTGCCCACATTCGTCATCTTTTAAATAAAGTAATCTTGGAACACGGTATGTTATTAGTCGGAAAAGTATTTATATATATGGTCGAAGCTTCCAGCCAAAGAAAGTTTGTCTTCGCTTTGATAATTAAACTTATATTCGAATTATTCTCAATAAAAATCACTCAAATAATTAGCTACTCAAATCTTGTACATGTTGGTAGCGATGCTTCCGCCCATTCATGGGTGTGATTGTCAATGATTCGGGTTTGCAGCTCTAGATGCTTTTGACTACTTTTTATCGTGGACCGTGGACGTACTGACGTACGTAGTGCATTTACTTCATTACTCTTATTTAGATCGGTGGGTTGTGGATGTATACTCGAGCTCGAGCGTCAAGTCAGTGGGTCAAAAGTTGGTATTTTGAGAGATGACGTTCGAGTAAACCGCGGTTGATCATTCAAGTTTCGTTATGGCTTCGCCACGTCCTAAATCACCGCGACCCCCGATTTCTGCGAAGAAGGATGACAAGGAAGAGAGTTTCTGGGACAAAATTGGAACGTTGGGCCGAAAGAAACGCATGAAAGAAGGTACGAAAGTATTCCGGTTTCCTCAAAGATCTCCTTATATGGCACGAATCTTTTGCGATATGATTTATGCGTACACAAGCGAAGCTACTACAAAAAATGATCAAATACAGGGTGTCTCGGCGAAAGCAGACCGCTTAAACAATTTTCTTTTATCCGGCTATTTTTTCATAGTTTCTTTTTCAAGATAATCGTTATTTTTTTTCTTATTGTTTCATCTTGTAACGGCTGAAAAAATACGTTCGTCGAGAACGGAAAAAGTTTGAAAGGAGCCACTTGTCGCAAACAAATAGTTATCGAGATATAACCTGTTACAGACAAAAGCCTACTACTACAATCAACATGACCGTGTCAATGAGACAGAACACGATCGTGTGCGTGTCTCGAGAACAAACGAACTGAAAAATTTAAAGGGACATTCGTCGCTAAATTAGCAGTTGCAAAATATGAAAGAATACCTTGTATCCATTTTTATAGATAAGAATATTAATCCTGGTTTATAAAATACTAATGTCAAGTATTGGTACTCACAAATTTTTCAAAATCATCGGCTACTCTGTCGGATCAACAGGATACCGCCATTTGCGCGAATACGTTTTGATTAGCGCGAACCACAAAACAACACATAATCCGAAATCGTGACAACGAACGGGAAGAAATCGCTCCGACCACAGTCAAAATAATACTGCGGTTGTCACCTTGAGTTTTGGTGAACGTTTAAGGGTGGATTTAGGTGGGGAAATGTAGCGACTGTTAATTGGACAAGGGTGTGTCCGTAGGACTTTAGATTGAGAAGTAGGGAAACTGTCAAAGAAATTCCTTTTGTTGTTGCATTCGGTCGTAAATGATTTATGAGGGTACCTCGCTTCGATGGGTACGTCGCACGTACGTTTTTTGCTTGCTATAACGTCCTTTACAGGTATATTGTCTAATCCGCTCGAGAATGGGTGAGGTACGGTAACATTTTATAATGCAGGATTAATAATATTCTTATAACAATGTATATAAGGTATTCTTTCATATTTTGCAACTGTAGGAGGTTTATTTAAATGCTTGATTATTCAATAACGGTTCATTACGTAATGCAATTCGTTAAAGACTGTTATTTTACAGTCGAATATCGGTTGTTAATAGCAAATCGATCGTCGGTTCGTAATGACAACCAGCAGCAGACGATCACCGACGATCGATTGATACCAACACATTAAAATATTTAAATAGATACCTACACAACTACAAATTTATGAAATAAATGTATCAATTTAATAATTAATTGATTCTACACAATGGCTGGTTATAATGTATGAATAATATAAAATCAATAACTATAGACTGGGAAATCAGATTTCATTTGTCTCCGGTTTATTAAAATTCGCCTAGAAAAATTGATAACTGCATAAACATCCGCAGTCCTGTTAATAGCATGAAGATAACTTGAAAAACGGTTTCAGTGCAAGAGGTGCAAGAAGAAGGAAAATATGCCATCGATTCGCCGGGGTACGCGGCTAATCCGGAAATGCCGCCGGAAGAGTACGCGCTCGACGAAAACGAGGAACGTTCCATGATAGTACCCAGGTCTATGGAGGATTCGAAGCTCAAGGAGCTGATATTCGTGTTGATCGAATGGGTCAACGACGAGTTGGCCGATCAACGGATTATCGTAAAAGATATCGCGGAAGATCTTTACGATGGACAGGTATTACAGAAGCTTTTAGGTACGCTGATGTTTCGAGACTCGACCTTCGAGACGATCGTTATTCGATCGTGTTCGAACAAGTTGTAACGGGCAGGAAAGTGGATTGATCGAGTTGAATTTTCAGAGAAATTGACGGGGGAGAAATTGGACGTACCCGAGGTGACTCAATCGGAAGAAGGCCAGAAACAGAAATTGGCGGTTGTTTTGTCAAGCGCGAACCGCGTGCTCGGTCGTTATCCACCTTACAAATGGAGCGTGGAATCGGTGCACTCGAAAAACATTGTCGCGATTCTGCATCTGCTGGTGGGCTTGGCGAGGCAATTTCGCGCTCCGGTTCGATTGCCGGAAAGAGTGGCCGCGCAAGTTGTCGTCGTACAGAAAAAAGATGGTCAGTTAATTCACAGAACGGTCAGGGAAGAGATTACGTCGACGTACGATGACTTGGGAATGCGTTGCGAGCTCGACGCATTCGACGCGCTTTTCGACCATGCGCCTGACAAATTGGCCGTCGTAAAAAAAGTATGTCCACGCTTCGTTAAGGGTTTAGCCTCGTTTTCAAGATTGCAAGTGCTAGATAAAAGATCAATCTAAGCTGCAGTCGCGCGCTCTCAGAAGTCCTATTTCAACTCGGTTTTATTCGGCAGCGTAATTTGCATTATTCGGAAGCACAAAGCTGCGACATGAAAACGCGTCTATACTCTTAACGCTTCACGGATCTCTCGTTCAACCGAGTTCCAATGTTGTTTTGCCTTCCAGTCGTTGATCAACTTTGCTAATAAACATCTGAGCAAAGTACATTTGGAAGTTACGGATTTGGACACGCAATTTCACGACGGAGTCTTTCTGACTCTCTTGCTCGGGCTTCTCGAAGGATTTTTCGTGCCTCTGGGTAGCTTCCATTTGACTCCGAAAACTCACGATCAGAAGGTGCACAATGTCTCGTTTGCTTTCGACATTATGCAAGATATCGGGCTGCCGAAGCCAAAGGCCCGACCCGAAGGTACGTATACTAAACATATATTTTTAGAAACCGATTCAAATGTTTTGTTCAAAATACAACAGAACTGTTACGCTTTCTTCTTCGCAGATATCGTAAATTTGGATCTAAAATCGACGCTACGTGTTCTGTATAATTTGTTCAGCAAGTACAAAGGCATGAACTGAACCGAACTGAACAGAAGAGAA
Organism: Lasioglossum morio; assembly: GCA_916610235.2. NCBI lineage: Eukaryota > Metazoa > Arthropoda > Insecta > Hymenoptera > Halictidae > Lasioglossum > Lasioglossum morio. The sequence goes on from OU744331.1 coordinate 1,352,967, forward strand.
CATCGCAACGACAAAACGAATGAAACGACTAACACCGCGATTGCGAAGTTTACTAATATACTAACCAAAGAGTATATTCGAGATAAGCGTGTCGTTGACACGTGAAATTTGTACACGTATATGTATAGGTAATATGACGCAATGAAGAAATTAATATTATTCTTTACCATAATAGTTGTTGTAACTGGCGTTCTCAACGATTCCCATTCGGTCTGGCAAACGTTTTGCATAGAAATAAGGCATCGATCATCTTGAAAGTACCCGAATTCGGTCGATTAGATCGATTCGACTGTTAAATTTCGCCTTTCCGTTAGCGAAGCGTTTCTGCCGCATTCGTCCCATCGACGAATATGCATATTACAGAATGCAACGATACGAATAAATGACACATGACACGAACGGGACACGTAACATAACGTAGCCTAATCTAACGACTTTGGAAGACCGAGTTACCGTGTTCGTTGGATGGATCTAGGCTGACCGCGAACAGGGTTGATCGTGATATCGTCGAAGATGTTACCGGAGCACGCGACGTTGCGACTACCGTAAGATTGAAAGTAGAACTCTACTTTCGGTCGTTTTAGGTAGCTCGGAAAGGGAATACGGAAGAAGGTAGCTCACAGTCTCCGGCGTTCGAACGAGCGAAACGGTGCACACACTTTAATACCGTATACACGTAGCTGTTCCAACAGTTTCGCGTAAATTATCCAGAATTCCGAGCGCGAAACTGCGAAACGATGTCGGAGATTCAAAGCGAATCGAAAAGCGTAGTTCTCGGCCGGGACGGAGGTAGATTCAGCGAGTACGCAAAGACTTTGCGAATCGTTTTCAAAAGTTGGACGTCGATCCGCGGGCAACTTCGCGACGAGAAATTGTACGAGGAAGCGGAGGAGTTGATCTTGCCGAGTAACGAAGATTGGCGACAGCGCGTTTATTACGGTCTGGTCGAGCTGCAAAGAGCATGCGACAAGGAAACCGCGACCAACAGGTAATACGAATTTTCTTTGCTTCGTTTGCGTACGCCGCCGGAGTCTCGACGCGTCGCGTGTCGTCTGAAGTACTCGTTTCGACTACTCGTTGGTAGCCAGGATTCGTGTTATCTTCGTCGATGCGACGTCAAAGCTATCGATGAAGCTTCTACCCTCCGTTCACCTGATTTCGTTCCGTTTCTTTTTGGTTCGAGTCGGTGCTATCTCTCGCGTTGCTTTACAGGCCGGGATGACACGTATCGATCCGCGTCGAGGCTGCGAACAATGAGGGAGTAAGCAATGGATCGCGATCGATTAAAACGGTATCGTGAGAATTAACGAAGTTGGTGCTACGGCGAAAAAGGGTTGGCGAATCTGTGCCGTCACCGGAGAAGACCGAAGAGGAACAGGAGGAGGCGAAGGATGCACAGGACGACCAGCGAAAGAGGAAAACGGTGGGGAAGTCTCGCTATTGGGAATGGGAGCCGCGAATCCATGGATCCTCGCTGAGCAGTGCGGACGGAGAAAGTTGTAAGACTGTCGAGACGAGGAGATCGGTAAACTCGAGGATGGACTCAGAAACAAGATCGAGAATGAGCATTGATAGAATCGCTGGCTCGATGACGGAAGCTCGCGCGACCAAGCCGGGTTGGCGGGTCAGCGATATCGTTTTGGCTGCGAGGGTGCTGCGGAAAGAATCGACGTCCCTCGTCTATTCCGACGAGGCAGAGATGCGTCGAGTATTCGGACTCGTTTACGACGTGCTTAGATGTAAGTTGCCGCCGACCGTTTTAACTCGAAAATTCAACATTTCTTCCTACATATAATAATAATTCTATTCTACATTCTTTCATTTTACGGATATGATACTTAAACGTTCAGTAATTAATAGATTGCGGATTTTATGCATTTATGACTAAAATGGTCACGTGCAATAATAATTGTAATGCGGTCAAAAAATTGAACTACTATATCACTCATCCTTCCACCCATTCCTCCATATCACAAAATCGAGTCGCCCCACAAGGGCTAATTCGTTACTCTTTCGTGTTTCGTCTTTCCATGACGCGCCATCGGGTGTTCTTGTAGACAAGAAGATCTTCGGTCGAGCTTTGGAGGAGGTAGGATTTTGGCGACGCAACGACGCGCTGAAACATCGACGAAAGATCGTCTGGTTGTTGCTGTATGATATGCAAGGAAGGAAATTTTCGAGTCGCGGCGAGATCGACGCTGTCGAAGAGCGCGAAAGGATGTTTCAGGTAACGGTGAAATAGAGATCAACTCTACATTGTCTTCGGTGATTCGTTTCTCGATTCAGACTGCCGGATTGATGGACATCGAGGAGGCTCTGCTGGAGGCGAAGACCCACCTTGCCGCGAGTATCTCGCGGCTGCGTATCCGAGGTTCGGCTCTCAGACTCGGTGAATATCATAGTTAGCATAGATTAATAATCAATTATATCAATCGCGGATATATAATAATTTTTAAATTAATCTTTTCGGCGCAACAGTTTCGATGAATTTTTTGAAAGAAAGAAAAAAAAATTGATCGAAACTGTTGCGTCGAAGACATTCATTTAAAAATTATAGCATAGATTGTTCTGGGTGGTTCTTTGGATAATTTCGCGAAGATACAAGTGTGAATGAGGAAACGTCGTTCCTGGTCGCTTCGCGATGCGCGTGTAGAGTCGCGTGCATGCTTGCATCTTACTTAGACTATCGTTTACGACGAACCGTACCGTGACAAGATCATTTTTACCGTGGTGTTCGCGTGATGCACGGTGGAAACGACGCGACACGAAGACGCACTGCTGCCGGCGCGTTTGCGGAACATCGAAGGCGTCGCTTGGGGCGAACAGGCCGAGGCTGCCGCGCTCGCTTCCGGATGGATTAACTCCAACAAGTTCGCCAGCAAAGAAGAGTTTCTCCAAGAGATGTCCGCGATGAACTTGTTCCTCTGCGAGGACACGTTGGAGATGACCGACACTGGGTACTCGTTTGATCCAATTTGTCCGAAAATGATCGAACTGCCCGAAGGAGCACGCGAAACTTTGGCTCGCTCCAGTTTAGTGCGTGAACATCGTTTCGTTTTTCTGGTGAGTAACGGAATTGACGAGCTCGGACTACTGTAAAGTCGCGTCTACTGTCCACCATCTTGTGTTCCGCATGGATAGTGATCGCATACCGATATTATATTATTAACCCTTAAATGTGTTGGGTTGCCATTTGGCAACATACGATAAGTTTTTAATAACAAATATTTTCACAAAGATGTGATGTTTTTTCCCCCTTAATATACACTTTATTTTTTAGTAATGTTTGATAAATAGAAACTGCAAAGATGTGATGTTTTTTCCCATTATTTTTCCCTTAATATACACTCTTGTTTTAGTAATGTTTGATAAATAGAAACTGTAAAGTTGTGATGTTTTTCCCTTTAACCCTGTAACCCTTTAACCTTTAACCCTCTTCCGTTCCTCATTTCACGAACTGAATCTGTCCCTCGGTATCAAATTGACACAGTGATAAAAAAAAACGAAAAAATAACAAGTCAAACAGTTACTATTCGATGGTTTTTTTCATTCAAATTGATGAGTTAACATTTACATCTTAGGTTTTAGCGGTTATATGTCTCACATTAAAAAATAAAAGTCACCAAGTTTCGGACTTTACTTACAAATAACAGAACGATATAACTTATTTCAAGAAAACTGTATCAAATTGACACGAGGAACGGATGAGGGTTAAATTCGTACTTACATGGTTCACGATACCACGTGTATTTTCGTAGACGTTCAAAACCGCTTGACTAATATGTATACGTACTGAATAGGAGAGATCGTTGTGCCTGGGGGCGGCCGCTCTGGCGCGAGCGATGCGGGTCGGTCGGTTTTGCGGTCCGGTGGTACTGACGCACGCCCTGGCGCCTCGACACACCGGATATTTGGCCGAATTGTTGCAAGACATCCAAGACGCCGGTCGACTGTTGGCTTTCGGAACCGGTGAACGTCGTGACGAGTACGAGACGTACTTGAACAACCTCGGCGTCACAGCGCAGAGATGTCGCGTCTTCTCTGAAAAGTATACACTCACCCTTCTCCTGCCAGAGTATTTTATTATCACGCTTTTATGTTAGCTCGGTTTCTCTTGTGTGTGTTGTCTATTCGTCTACAAATCTCACAATTGATTTTACCCATCTGCGCGCCTCAGAAATAGTTGTATAAGAGATTCTATGATACTTGAGAAAGTATCGCCTAGTTTTGCTTCACACTTTAAACTAATAAACTTTTCTTCATTTATCACGTCTCATTTTAGAGAAACACGTCTCACAACACAGATAACGAGGGATCAATCATTTTACAATATATAAAAACTGTAAATGGATGAATTATCACCCTGAGGAACGTATATAAGGGTAAAACAAACTTCCCGATGGGCTAGAGACTTGAAACTTTCAATATAGTTCAGAACTGGATAACAATGCAATACTAAAAAAAGAAATTTTGTTAAAAAGACTGCGTTTAGAATTAAATTTCTGTTTCGTTCGCTTTTGCTAGATACGTATCGCCCCCGGCGACGGCCGAGTTGGACAGGGCTACCGTGGTTCTGGCCATCCCGCCGTGCAGTTACACCGGCGTTCGAGATATCGTCGATCTAGCAGTGGCTCGCGGCGGGGACGCGGATCTTCTTGAATCATTGACGGACGCTTGCGTCGCGGACGACGATCCCAACGACGACGATGCTCGGGACGTCGTTAAATCACCGAGGGCTCATCTGGCCGATCAAATGTCGACTCTGAAGTACGCGTTGACCAGGCCGAACGTTCAGTTCGTCATATACGAAGCGCACACGATTTTACCCTCGGAGACCACGGAAATGATTCGGCGCGTGGTCGACTACGCCAATCGAATGGCCGTGGCGAGACACGTCCGCGATCAACCGGTAAGCGCCCCTCCTTCACAGGATTCGGATGGTTCTACGTCGCGGTTCTTTTCAGTCGAAGAAAAAGTCTTCGAAAGACGTCGATAAAGCGGAGCAGCTGGACGACGATGGGAGGGACGACGATCGAACTTTCCTGGAGTCCGCAAACATTCTCGTAAGCCTCTCCGAATAAAATACTGCCTGAAGAGGGTAGACCCGTTCCTAGGATTGCAACGATTCTCGGTTCACCCTGTACAATGCAAATTGATTGATCTTTTATCTAGCGCTTTTGACTACTGAAAAATTCTTGTATTATCGAGAAATGAGAAGGCGCTTCCGGCTCCCTAGCACTCCTGATAACGAGAGTCTACCCCTTTAATGTTGTAGGACAATCACCGGATATAACTAGAATATTACTAGATTTAAGGGTGGAAAATTTCTGTGTCTTTTCTGTCTTCGTAAAACAGAATATGGGGAAATTGAATGCACAAAAATGTCTTGTTCTGACCAAAAAATACAACGGAATTTGCGGTAGTTTTTTGCGATTTTTGCTCTACTTTGGATTTATCTTTCTGTTAGAAAAATACTTCTTTGACTGATATGATGGGGCACAGCAGACGGCACGGAACTTTCCTCTATCAAATGACTCTTTATGCATTCTATTTCCCCATATTCCGTTCATGAAGACACAGAAACTTTCCATCCCCTGGATCTAGTAATATTTTAGTAACGTTACATCGTTGCTCGATCTCGGTTCAAATGTTTCCGTCGAATTCGCAGGTTCCGGACAGCGATCTCTTCGAGATAGGCATCGTCGACGACATTTACGGAAAGAACGTGAGCGACGCGTTAGACTCGGGATGCTTCCTCGCGGTGATCAAGAGGAAAGAGATGATGCAGTTCGATTCGTTGTTCATGATCAAAGTGGCCGAATCGAAGGGTTTGTTCGGCGATCCGAATCAACGCGAACCCCGAGAAAGAAAACGCGAACCAGTCTCGTCCGATCGTCCGATCGGATCGTCCACGCTGGTCAATCCACGAAAACGAACCAAACGACGATTCGACAAGGTATCCGCGCGTAGAGAGCAACGCAGCCGTTGCCTATCGAAAGACTTTTAATTGTTTGCAGAAAGTCTTTCACGGCTACACGGAGACCCATTGTTCTTTCGTTCCGCTAGATCGAGCTGGAACGGTTGATAGCGCACACACACTGCTCGTTGACGAGAACTTTGAACGAAAATCCAGTCTGTCCTCGACAGGAACGACTACGAGCTGCGCACGAGAGAAACAACCCGCGGGTACGGGATACACAGGGCCGCGGACGTTGTCGTCGCCGGAGGAAGAACGCAGCGACGCTCGTGAACGTTTCCCTCGACGACGTTTTGTCAACCGAACGATCGAATCGATCGTGATCGATCGCGATCCCCTCGAATCACGCTTTTGTCTCGTTTAGTTGGTGACATTTTTCGTTTCGTAACAATATGACCGGTTCGAAAACTGTTGATAACTCTGTCCAACATTGAAAATGTTCCTAGTGGATCTTAGAGTCTTTTGCGCTGATTCCGATTCTGCTGAATTTTTCTCCTACACGCACAGTTTTTAAGAAACGTAACTTTGAACAAAAAAAAAACGTATTTTTCAACTTTGAAACAAATATTGTGATGTTATTCGAAGAGATATTGAATTGTTCTTTGTAGCAAAAGATTCTGTTGAGTAGTACTAGATTCGTTATCAGCGTAAAAAAAAACTTTACAAGATCTACTCAACAGTTATTTGGAAACATGAAAAAGGTTGAAATTTGTTGGACAGTGTAAACGAACGCGATTGCGTGGATTCGAGAAATGTCGTCGCGTCTGCCATTGCGTTGGCTAATTTCTGTCGACGTTTCGCGTGCATTGTCAGGTGGAGCCGTTGCAAAGATTTCCAGGAGGCGGGAAGTCTGTAGTTTCGCGTAACCGTCGCTATCGGGACGAGAAGAACGCGTCCGTTCGCAGCGATCCGTCGATTTTAAAGAAAAAGGCAGGTAACACGGTCCAACAGCCAAAAATCGTTTCGATTCTCACTATGTGATTCTTATTGAGTTTCTTGATTATTTTTTAGAAACTTGAGTTTGAAAAAGAGACATAAAAAAGGTTCTCTAGACTTTCCCGAATCCAGTGATGTGCAATACTAATACATTATTAAACAATATGTGGTGGTATCAGCGCACAGGTTCGATCAAATTAAAAAACAAGCAATCTTGCAGTTAATAAAATCTCGACGTTTCGACCCTGATGATCTGTGGGCTGATACCACCACATATTGTTTAATTAACATTTACGATCGATACAACATAATTTACTAATACATTATGATTGTCTAAACATGTTTTTTGTATTTCTTCAAACTCAATTTTCTCAAAAACTGTACGTCTATGAGAAAAATTAAGATAAAAACTATAAGAATCACATAGTGAGAATCGAAAGGTCGAAAAAAAAGTTTGAATTTGTTGGACCGTGTAATCGTATGAAACGATCACGATTCACACGATCCATGCTATCGCGAATTACGTTCCAGCAGGAATTGCGAGAAATGTATTCATTGTATTCGGCGTGCTCGGATGTCAACTCGGAAGAAACTCGGAGTTCGATTAAAAAATCGCCCAAGTGGTCCAGATCGAATAAGTGAAGTTTTGATCGTCGGGAGATTTCGAGTCGTCTCGAGATTAAATACTCTTATTTTTTTCCTGGTGTAGAAGCGATGTGGAGCGAGCAGTCTCGTTGAAAACTGTATTGAGACCACCGATTCTGGCCCGAGCGCTGCGACCTATACCGTTGTCCAGCGATACGGAGGATCGCGAAGAAAAAACCGTTCGAGATCGGCGCCGATCGTTCAAGAAACCAAGCAATTCGACTCGACGTCCTGTTCGACAATCTACTCGTCGCTCACCGAAATCCGATACCTGACACACCGTTGTCCGATTTCTATTTCTTCGATTTGCCTACTCGATTCGATCGAATAAAGAATACAGTTCTATACGAAGGTGTGCGTGCAGGTTGATCGTTTCTTAAAAATTCGCATCGGATATCTCGTTAAGCCGCGACGGAAGAGACGCGTTCCGGCGCAGTTTTTAGAAGGTCTTATCGTTTCCATAATATCGGAGGAACGTTGAATTAAGTACGACTGAAATGCAACCCCGGGTCTCGCGTGCGCTCGCCCAATATTCGTGTCTTCACCATCTTCGTCGTCTGTGCGTGTCGCGATAACTCCACGTCCGTTGTACAGGCGTTCGTAGGTTAATAGCGATTTGCGACGGTAGTTCTCCGCAGGCTACACGTTCTTTATAAGATTTCCAAATGCGAGCGAGACGCACACACTCGCCGAGAGAGAAAAAGAAAGACAGAATCGAGTATCGCAGCTAGATTCGCGTAACACGGAGTGTAGGAATGTTTCGCCTCGACCGCGACAACGGGAGGCGGGATATTCTTTTCTAGATTTCGATGGTCGAATCGCGAGATGTAGAATCGGCAAGCATCCCTTGACGAGTATATATGGGATGCGGCCGATTTTCGTCGAAAACTGGGTTACCGAGACTCGAGCGAAAAATGCATTGCTCGCGACTGTTACGAGGTTATCTGAACCCGCAGCGTTTCTCCTTTCTTCCCTCGCGGGGGATGAGCAACAAGCAACTTACGGTCGAAACGGTAACGGCTCTGTTGTTGTAAAAGATTGAAGAGAGAATACGACTCGAGTAGTTCGCACTTTCTTTAGAAGTATGAGCTATATCGGTTGGACAGCGGACCGGCGACCAAGGCGACGTTCAACGAAGAGGAAGCCGTTTACGCGCTGAGAACGATGAACTATATCAGACGGATGGAGAATAAATCCGCGGAATTGTATCGAACGCGTCTGATCAATGGTTTCCTCCATTTGTACTCGGGTCAGGTAAATTACCATTTAAATGTAAACGTAAATGATAATGGTACCGCGATCACCGTTGATGCGATCAACGCCCGGGGGATGAACTTCGCGATGTTCTTGGCATTGAACCCTTTAGCATAGTAAAGCGATTTGGGTTTACAGGAGGCGGTGGCCGTGGGTATCAAGATGTCGATGAGCGACGCCGATAGCCTGATCACAGCTTACAGGTGTCACGCATTCGCGGTATTGTTCGGTTCGACGGCGCGACAAGTTCTCGCGGAGTTGATGGGCCGACGAACTGGAGTTTCCGCGGGCAAAGGCGGTTCGATGCACATGTACGGACCGCAATTCTACGGTGGCGACGGGATCGTCGGCGGCCAGGCACCGATCGGCGCTGGATTGGCGTTCGCTCACAAGTACAATGGTACTGGAGGAGTCGCGTGGACGCTCTACGGCGACGGAGCCGCGTCTCAGGGCCAACTCTACGAAGCGTACAACATGTCGAAACTTTGGAATCTGCCGGTGGTCTTCGTCTGCGAAAATAATGGTTACGGAATGGGTACGGCAGTTCATCGGCACTCCGCTAACACGGAGTTCCACGCGAGGGGTGATTTGATTCCAGGCGTCAAGGTGAATCGAGGCGCCTAAATTTATACTTCACTTTGTTAATCGCAATTCACGATTAAATACTTATTAATCGTTAATTGTGATTAACGATTAAATTTCTAAAAAATGCACTTACGCATTACTTCCCCTCTTCATTTCCTTAAAAGGCGATTGAGAGGAAGAGTGTGGAACTCTTATTACTATCCCATACGGGACTAACTCCCTGCCCATTAAAAACAACCTCTGATCAGGAGCGAATCTTGGTCCCTTCTTGGCTTATTATTATTTCGGTCCTCTGTCACTCCTGTTCTTTGCTCAGACTATAAACGTTCCCTTGAACGCGTTATTCGCGCTCGCAGCCCTGTTTCACCATTTCACTGTTTCCCGTTAAGGTGAACGGGATGAACATAGTGGACGTACGCGAGGCGGTGAAATTCGCGAGGGACCACGCTCTCCGAAACGGTCCCATCATTCTGGAAATGCAGACGTACCGATACTACGGGCACAGTATGAGCGACCCAGGCACTTCTTACCGTAGCAGAGAGGAAATCAAGCAAGTACAGGCAGACATGGATCCCATCACGACGTTCGGCAAGCTCGTCGTGCAAAACGGTGTAAAAACCGAAGCCGAAGTCGAAGCGAGTATTTTCTCCGTGTTCTCTTCGAATCATCTTCTACCGTGTGCATCAATCCTTTCTTCCCTTTCGTTAACAGGAAATACGAAAGAGCACGTGGCAGGAGGTGGACAAGGAATTGGAACAGGCGAAAGCGGATCCACCTCCGGAGATGACAGAAATCGGGAAGCACGTGTACGTGAATGCATTGGAGAAGATACGAGGCAAAGTACCTTGGCAAACCCATTGACCGTCGTCGAGACTATAACTACTCTGCTAATAAATCCTTTTTCTCGATTGTAAACCGAGGGTTTCGATCGCTCGGCTCGCTGCGCGTGTTTTAAAAGATGCTCGAGGAGCGAAAGGAACAACAGGCGATGGAATGCAAACTGGCTGTTTGTTTCTCGGCGGCGGACTCTTGCGTCGTCAATTGGAATGATCAATTAAAACGTCGTTTCGAGTCATGCTCGCCGCTCGCGACCACACCTTCGACAGAAAGAGAGGAGAGATCGCCGCGGAGAGAAATACGGTCGAACAGAGTGAGTCAGCCGTGAAGCAGCGTCTCGTGCTTGCACCGTCGTTCGGGCAATAGAGCAACGGGAGAGAGAGAGAGAGAGAGACGGCGAGGCGACAGATTTCCGTGGAGGAGCGACAACGACGACACGACAGTCTTTGCGGGAGTCAGTCGCGCGGACTCGACTCCGTATCGCGTCGCCTTCCGCTGCTCCCACGTGTCGCGTCGCTAGTTGAATTTTAACAAGACAACACATCGAAGCGTCGCCGTGGGTTGCCTCCCCTCGATATTTCTATCAAAGGGATCTAAGATCGAGAAACCTAGTGGACAAACAGTGAACGAGATTCGAAAATCATTCGGGACCAGCCTTCGAACTTGTCACAATGCGTTCGCGACACTATCCGACGACGTCGCGCCGTGAAACAATATTTTCTCGGGAGAACGAGTAATCAAACGTACGCGTTATCACGTTCGGAAACTAAAAGTGCTGCACTAGGCGATACGTTGGGTAATCGTGTGTTTCATTCGATGCGCTTTTTCCGGTAAGCTTTACGGAATGTTCTGTTGTCGACCGCGTATCTGTCACCGCATCCTGCGCGCTTCTACCACTCTCGACAGACAATCGTAGCCTCCTTTACACGGACTTCTCTGTAGAACAAAAAGAAAACAAGATTTAATTTTGTTCGTTAAAGAAAGACATTTTTATTTGTCTCGCTCGGCTTTCGATCATGCGGACCGTCCGATCGAAGAACGTGACCATGGATCTCGACCGCGAGCTTACGGGAATATTTCGAGGTAAGTTGTCTCCGTTCGATAGAATTACACGGCTGATATCTGTGCTGTGCGTCGCGATCGTTTCACGAGAGCGATCTTGTTATCGGTAATTATCGCCTGCGTAATTACGGTACGAGCGATCGCGCGTGCGAGCCCTTGAATTTTCTTCGATACCAGTCGAAAGAAGGGAACGGCTGTGTTCACAGAAGTGGTGCAATTTTTGGAGTGTCTGCGAGAGATCCAGCTTCCGGTCACGTTGGAGAATCTTCGGAATAATCTGGTGAAACGCTCGAAGCAGACTCTGACGACGTTCGCGGCCGAGAGATTCGGGACTGGAGCATCTCCCGAACCCGAACCATACTTGAACATGAGTCCGGCCGCGGTCCGGCTGAAAGGTTTGATGCCAACCATCGAGAAGGGAGGCGAACTCGAGGAATACGTGGGGGCGGAGGAGCCACCGAAACAGAAGCAGCAACAAGATTATTACGAGAGCTTTCAAACGGTCGAAGCGAATCATGCGGCGGCTGTGGCGACGACTTTAGTCCCGCACACGTCTTCTTCGACCGCTTCCACCTCCGCCGCTTCCACATTCCCCGCCGGCGTAAGTCCGCAGCCACAGGTCAAAGATGAGAAGATCGAGAACGAGCTACTCGAGATCTACGCGAGCTTCCCGGCGGCCGAGGTCAGAAGTAAATGTCAAAAGTGCGGTCCGCTTTACAGGAAAGAGGGGAAGAAGCTGCTCGTCTTCGACCAGTATCGAACGTGCTGGGTCGGTAAGTTGTTAACCCTCGTCCGTCCCTCGTTTCACCAACTGAAACTGTTCCTGACAGAAACTAAAAACAATTTCAATGTTTTGTTTAGTCAAATATTTACTTCTTGGGTTTTTCGATTGTGTTCCGCATGAAAAAGAAATAAATTACAGTAACTTCCCTATGAATCAGAGACTTAATAAAATACAAGTCACACGAAGTTTCGGGAAAATTTACCGAAAGATAACAGAACAGTATAAATTGTTTCGGGGAAAACTGTGTCAAATTGGGTACCATGGAAATCACCGACACAGTTTTCACCGACTCCAGATTTGATCGACAACGAATTTAAAACCGTTGTCGGACAAATTGGTTGTCGGTGAAATGTTGTCTGTGGAAAACCGAGGGACGGATGAGGGTTGAATCGAGAACGATAACGATGATGGAAACTGAATTACACGAGTTCCCGTGTGTCACAGGTTTGGTCGGATCGCATTTACTCATCTACGGAAACGATCGAGACAGTCGGCCGTACACGGTTCTACCGATTCGCGGTTACATGGCCCGCGCAGCGCCCAACGCCAATCCCCGTGACCAACGAAAAAGCGAATCCACCTTCGAAATCTTTTGCCCCGGCAGCAAGACCTTCCAGGTGAACCGACATTTCAGACTTCGAACCGATCGAGCCGATGAATACCGATAAACAATGGAGATCGCGCGGTTTTTAAAGTTCTTTGAACGTGTAGAACGAATTTAAGGATCCGCGAATATAAAATAATAAAATCAAGTCTGACAACTGACGCGTTATTGTTTCTCGATCGAATTCTTTTCGATTGTTGACGTTAGAAGTGAGGCAATAATAAATTCGCGGTAAATTGTTCAACGTTATATCACCGTATGATTATTGCATAATTTTGAAAAATCATGGTACATGGTTAAACACTTTTTAATGAAATCAATTAAAAAAAAAATGTAGTTATGCATCAAAATACACCGATGTCTTTGATAAAAAAAATATTGTTTGCAATATAATATTCCTACAAACCATTCAAATGGTACACAAAATAGTTTTTGTACCACCACAATTGCAGGAGAAATTTAGGTGGCATTATTTAAACGCAACACCCTGCATACATGAAATGGGAATATCTAGTAAATACAGCAAGATTTCTTCTAACATCGTGATGTTTTTCCAGTTTGTCGCAAGAACGCCGAAGGATATGGATCAGTGGGTGGTGAAAATCTGCGAATTGGGCGCCGTCGAGAAAATCGAAACCGTGGAAACGCAAGAAGTCCTGACCGCCGCGGAAACCGGCGCTCGTTCGAGCCTCGATCTCGACCCTGCTCACAACGAGGAACAATACCAAGACGTGGGGTGTTTCAGCGTCGACAAACCAGAGTCGGAATTAGCTGGAAAATTCGTCGACGGACATACGGCCGATTCTCCAACGAAGAACGCGCACGTGGATCTCGCGAATCTCCCTTCCTGTTCGGTGGTCGCTACCCCCGTTTCCATTCCAAGTCCTGTCCCCGTGTCTTTTCCTGGTCCTCCGTTGCCCGCGCGAGTCCCTCGCAGGTTACCGTCCCTACCGACTCGCGGCTCTTCGAACTCTTCATCGTACGCACAACAGGACGAAGAAGAGGACGATATTTATCATAAAATCGAAGATTTCAGAAAGGAGATGGCGGAGCGTGCACCCTGCTACGGCAACGTAGCTGCGAGACGTACGACGAAAAGATCGAAAAAGAATGCGGAAAGCGACGCGGAACGATCGATCGAAGCGACACGCGAGAAGAGGAACGAGAACAATAACGACACCGATACTGCTCGTACCGATGATAATCGCATCGACGAGCGAGACGAGTCTTACGACGACGTCGAGGTAATTATTTGTTTCCTGACTTGATCCGTATACGATTTATATGAATTACACATTGAACTTTCGCGTGCGCAGAGTCTGCTTTCCAGACCGGGGCCGAAGCCGAGCAACGAACGACCGAAGGTGGCCGACAAATCGGGGGAATCGACAAAGTCGCCGCAAAAGAAATCCTTCTTGGATCGTGTACGAAGTTTGAAGGAATCACCGCGAAAAGCTGATAAGAAAACGAAGGAGAAAGATGTTGCGCCACCGTCCATTGACGTCCAACGGTTATCCACCTACGACGATGTGTCCGGTTTGATTAATGTTCAGCAGGAGGAAAAGAAAAAGAGAGTGGAGGAAGAGGAAGAAGAAGGAGGAGAAGAAGAATCAGAGTACACTTGCCCGCCTCCACCTAGGCCGATTTATGCGAACCCTCCTACCGTTGCAGAGGCGATCGCAACCGCACACACGACCACGACAGCGGTGGTCACCCGAACGGCGACCTGCGAAGAAGAACTTTACGATGACGTTAGTTCCTGTCGAAGAAATTACAAAGAGCAAGAAACGCGGCAGCTCGACCGTGTCGTGGTGAGAACGTTGTATCGTTTATTACTAGGCTGCGGAACTTTATGCATTTATAGGAAAATTTTGAAAATCGAAAACGTCAATCTATTAAAATGATCAAGGGAGGAAACAGCATTCTGATCGGTTTCTATTTCTTGCAATCGACACAGAGAATTGATATTTTGCATAAAGATCCGCAATCTATTTATTACTTTCCACTATCGTCGTGTTAATGTTTCCTTTTTTCATTCATTCCATCGATTTTCAGGAAACGAACTCGAGTTTCGTTCAGGAATCTGCTCGACGGAAACTCGACAAATCCTCGCCAGGCGAAGATGTCGAGCGACCGAAATCCCAAGCGTCGTTCGAAGAATCCGAACACTACCAGACACCGCGTCAAAACTCGCACCCTGTCGTTCAACAGGAGGAGCTCTACGACGATATCGCTATACTCGCGGAGTTTACGGCGCGGCAGAAAGAATTCCGGAACGGCAGAGACAGCGAAGAGGCTAGAGAGATCAAAGCACAAGCCAGTCCAGAGAAAAGATCCTGGAATCGATTCGTCGGTGGGAGAAGATCGAAACCGAACGATTCCGTTGTCAATCAAGAAACGAATACAACTCGAAACGGTACCGAGCGCGTTGACGATCTGGCCGCGACTCGGATGAACTCCTTCCAGAAACTGATCAGCAAAATGGAGAACTCTCTCGGAAAAGGATCTGTTAAAACAACGCCAACGACGTTACCCAACAGAACGCATGTAACCGACAACGCGTAACGGTGACACAAGCATGTAGACGCGCAATTATACCGAATTTTCTTTTTCTACGAGGATCGTAAGAAAAATCTAACTAGACGCAGCGTTTTGTTATCCATACTCCAGCCAGTGGCTCGCGTCTAGACGCAGTTCTGACGAAGCATGACGAACGAAGTATAACAGACGCTGGGATAACAAAACGATGCGACCACACGGGCGAAGAAGATCCCACTTTAAGCGAACCAAAGATTCAAGAATGCATGCAATTATTTTTGAGAAAGACAAACCTCTGTTGCACGAGGGCGTTTTCGTATTTGTAATCGTTTTTAATTTTTCATAATAAATAACGAAATCCTTGATTCACGTGATAATAATGAAATGAAAAAGTTCGTAATATTAAGAACGATACGACGTACTGTAGGATAAAAATTTGCGCACCGGTCTTTTCGTTTGTTCTGCTTTAAATTATAGCCCGATGTTCGATCGACGTTGCGTACAAGTCTATTTACTCGATAGTTCACCAACGTCTTGACTAAAGCTGTTTTCGTAGACATGGTACAAATCTTTGTAAATGCCTTGGGTCCAGATAGTTGCTGTCCGTACAGAGGAGTGAAACGTATCGATGCTCTGTTTCTGGAACGCTTTCAATGGTATACCCGTGTTCCCTTCTATATAATTGAAGAGCTGAACGCATTGCTCCGAATACATCGGCAGCACCATGGTCAACAGTATGCCAATGATGCAACTTAGAACGAAAAGTCGTAAGATCGTGGATTTACCTAAAAAATATTTCGGTTTCGGTGGAATCATCGCGACGATAACGATAGAGACAGTGGAACGGGATCAATCGGCAATATATTTACCTTTCCTTGCACGTTTTTCGTCAGTGTGCGAATCGTTTTCTACCTTCGTCGGTGATTCAATTTTACTCGTTTCTGTTTGCGACTCGTTGCTCGAAGACCGATGCTCACTTTTATCCGAGTTGTCTGCGTTATCCTTCTCCGCCAGTTTCTTCTTTTTCTTTTTGCTAACTTTTTTCGGCAACGAACTATCGTTCTCTGCATCTATCAACAATAAAAACGTTAGCGATATTTACGAGAACCGCTCGTGTGACGGTATAAAAAAATCTCTGTTCACGTTTCAAGGTATTACTTGTAACGGCGTTCAATCTTCGAAATTTCTCTGCTTCGATACTGAGTTTCACCTGCGACAAATACGTGACGACGTTACGAGCGCAAGCTTGGCATTCACTCAAGTTACTGCAGAGACCGGCTACGCTTGCTACCGCCGGAGTCAACGGATTTTCCTTCAGGTCCAGCCATCTTAAATTCTTCAGTTCGCTTAAGCTAAGCGGCAGCCTGCTTATCTATAAAATAATGCTCCTTAGTGTATGTAATCGGCTGGATTGTTATATCGTATTGACTTTACCTGGTTCGCGTATAGATCTAGATGCCGCAGTTGTTTCAATTCCCCAAAATTCTCAGGGATCTCTGTCAACATGTTTTTACTGAGATCTAATTTCGTTATTTGTTTAAGGCTGACAAAGGTACTCTGAAACAAACGATCGTCGATCGGAGTTAACGCGGTGCTAGAAAAGAATCTCTAGGTACGAACATCGATACTTACAGGCAACGATACCAATAAATTGTTTGATAAATCTAAATGCGTTGCTTTCTTGACAGTCGCCTGCGAAACAAGAGTTCAGTAATTATTTTACTGTACCATTTTCTACGAACAGGGGACCACATAAATTTACTTACGATTTCTCGAACAGGCACTTCTTTCAGATCGCATAAACTAAGATCCAACGTATCATCCTTCAATCTGTCTTTAACGTTTCGTAAATTCATGTTGACTTCGCCGGTGAGGAAATTCGTTCGACCAAACGAATAATGCGATAATGTGTGGAAGACTTTTTCGTGGTGTTTCGTAGTTTTTCGGAGGCGTCACCTTTCGAAGAACAGCATAATATCGTACCGCTAATTGAAAGAATACGATTCAGATAGTTTGTTATCGCATCTCGCACGAGCAACAAACAATTTCACACTCCAATAAGGTGAAGAGGATTGCGATCCACGTGGCTCACGTAGGCGGACAACCAATCTCCGGTGCACACGACTGTCAAATGTCAAATTCAAAATCCAACTAACGATCGAACAACTTTGCAAATTGTACGAGTATTGGCAGCAGTGTCGAGATACTGGACGCTTTTTCCGCGCATGCGCGAGTTTCGGCAAGAACGTGTTTACATTTCAAAATTTGTGGGGAACTATTGAAGGGTAAATAGGAGGGGATTATTATTAGCGGATGTCTAACGGAGTCTGTTACGATGTTTACGCGAAAGAAGAGCGGGCTGCGAGATTCAGTTTTCAAAATCAAATCGTAATAAATGTTTCGAAATTAGCAGGACGGCCACAGTATCCGATCTTCGTATTTGACCATTGAGACTAGAATCGCGCGCATGCGCGCAAAAAATCTCATCACTGATTGGCAGCACTTGCACCGAAGAATAAAGATACAAGAGGCGACACTCCAAGCGGTAACTTTGGCGTAATAAACATTTTCGTAACATCTCCGTACTTTCTAGGTCTTCTTTTTCAACTATGCAATCGCGTAAGATGAATGTAAACACTCCGGAAACCAATGGGAATAAATATTATCCAGTTGATATGAATTTCCCGCTCGTTTATACAATCAATGGCCGCCGATCGGCTTCAAAGGTACCGACCGAAGTATCGCCTTTAGTTACACCGTACTCTCTGGTCGAAATATCGATAACGTAGTCTCGAAATCATTTATTCTATGGCTAACATTAATAGTTTATGGTTTATAAATTTATTCTTGTGAACTACTCCTAATCATACAATTTTGTGACTGTCCAGGGAAAATAATATTTATTTAATATTTTAATATTCTTGAACTCGATTTTGTACATGAAAGAATATGTTGTAAAATAATTGTATGAATTATTTTAAAATGACAATAGAGGAGGGAGTATATGAATTACGACGGCATTCCTTACATTTGTATATATAAGCAGGAAGAATAAAAGACACGGTTTCTAATGTATTTATTGCATTTTCATCTTTTTTAACCTAACCTAACCATAAGTATATAAAAATTTTCAACAGTTCTATAAAAAGATGATATTTTGCGTATGTCTCCGAGCAGAAAACATTGCCCCGAGAAAACATTCTTTTTTTCCATTTGTAAATTTTGTATTCACAGTAAATGTAACATAAATAGAAAGAGTGAAAACATTTTATACACCATATGCCTATTACATGTACTAATTAGTCTCAAATCCTTGGGAGTTGTATACCAAATAAATTACTAAAAACCGTAGCAAACTTTTCATAATAAGCACATCTCACACAATCACCTATAAAACTAACATCACTGACAAACTCTGATACTTTTAGATAGATTATGCATAGAAAGTATAACCATAAACTAATCACACATCACAACTCACGATGGTAAACATCAGCTAGAATTCTTTCCGTGCGCAATCCGTCATTCGTTGAATTCTACGTGCGTGCAATATTGGCACGTGCAAAAGAACCGTGTGCGAAATAATGCTGTGTGCAAAGAACCGTGTGCGCAATAATGTTGTGTGCAAAAGAACTGTGCGCGCAATAACGTTGCGTGCAAAAGAACTGTGCGCCATCTCGTTGTGCGCAATCGTCCATGCGCCAAAGAAGGCCTCTCGATGCATACACATACGTATGCACAGGGGTATCTATCGGGGCGTCAATTTTATTGCAAATAAGACTCGAATTTGTAGGATATACCATCCGAACAAGAAAAGATATTTATTACGGAACTGTGATACGATTACCGGCCCATCAATCTCCGTAACGATCGTCGCGAACGTGCGAGAGAACGTTCGGTCGTAATTCATTCACATCGTCGCGCCTAGCTCTCGCCGATTTATTAGAGTGTTACCTTATATGTTGCTACGGCGCGAGTGAAAGAAGCGCAGTTCCATGCGATCAAACGTGTTTGATTGTGAACCGCAGCGAAGGGGTCGAGCGATCGACGTCGAACAATTTCGATGCATCCTGTTTTAAAGGAAAGCAGATATATCTCGACACCGTTGAACCGTTGATATGCCGATATTATAAAAACAAAGAAATATAATGAGAAGGGCTTTAAAGAGGAAAAAATTCTCGCTGTGATACGTTCGTGGGAGATAATACATTCTCCGATGTTCCGATAAGTTCTGTTCCCCGTGACAGTGCTAACGAATGTTGGCTGTTTGCTCTGTCAATTGTGCAAGGACACCTGTGAAAACAGCACTGGAGACACCGCAACGGATCATGAATGTAAGCGCAGATTTTACAGTGTGCACGGCAGCTCGCTCCGATGCATACGAATGACTAATTTTAACGAAACACACACGGGTAATGTGCATGCACCGGATTAACATAAGCCGGAAACACTCGCGTCCGAAAAAATCGGATGTCGTTCCGAGAGAAATTTCTCTTCTTTTTTTTTTCTTTTCATTTTATTCCTCATACGAAAAGCGCGATTACCATTACCGTCGTAAACGGTAAAAAAACTGCATCAGCAAACATGCGTTTTCGCTGCAACGACTCCGCGCACGATTTTTCCGGTCGAACCTGTTCAACAATATTTCATCGCGTTCGCCGTGCAGCCGTGTAATAATAAAACGAAACGAATGAACTTTTCTGATCTGTTCAATTTCGTCCGGGAGTAATTAGTATAAGGTCTCTCTCTTAAATTGAGACTGGCTCAAGGTACTCGAGCAGTATTGGCATTTGATGCGTTCGTTTTGCTTCTTCTATGTAAACTATTTTCAGAATATCCCGTTCTACATTATTCTGGCACGCAGTAGATATGAACTTGCTTATGTAACTGACATTACCAACCCAATGAATTTCTTTTCGATGACATCGACCGAATGTAATTACACTTTTAACAGTGTTATAGAATTGAACAGCCTGTGCGCTTCCATGCGGATACAATCATTCGTTTCAGTCGTTTCTGGAAAATTGATGGGATGGATTTTAACATAACCTACCAGCTATCATAAGCAAAACAGATTCTTTCCAATGCTATAACTTATGCGGTCGAGTTTGTGCTTACAATGGGTGATCAAATGTCTCTGCGTAAATAAATTTGCGTGTATCGTTTCGCTCGTGTAATTACATTCCCAGATATCGTAAAGCGGAATGTGTCTATTTATAAATAGTATAATTTGTAATTTATAATATATTCTGTATATCATTTTTCACTGTTCCACGTTCAATTGTTCGTTCAGGTGGTCAGCATAGCAGAGAGGTGGTGTCGGGAAGGTGGTTGACACGCCTTCATATCTTTGAGATGATCGAAAGCGTGTCGCGCAGAGCGTTGAGTGGCTCCAGTGGGAGCTACCACGTTCGTGGTGCTGAACTGGCGAGGAATCGTAGATTGAAATCTCTGTCTGCCACTGTTGTCTTTCTTGACGATACACAGCACACGTTTCAGCTGGATGTAAGTTGGAAATAGTTATTAATAGACTGCGGATCTTTATGGATAATAAAAATTCTCTGCATCGATTGCAAGAGTTAGCATAAAGGTCGGCAGTCTAGTTATTAAAATAAGAATGAAATATTGTCATAATGTTGCGTATAATATATACAAATATTTCAGAAAAGAGCGAAAGGACAAGCATTATTGGATTTGGTGTTTCAACATCTAGAACTCGTTGAAAAAGACTATTTCGGCTTGCAGTATGCTGAAAACGGAGCCACGGCTTGTACATATTCTCCAGATGTAATGGTAACGGTTTTATTAAAAATAAAAACCATTTAGTTGGCGAATCAAATGATAATCAAATTGCATTGGTATTGCAGAGGTGGTTGGATCCTACGAAACCAGTGAAAAAGCAGATAAGAAGTAAGGGTAAAGGTCATATTTAAGTTAATATAGTTTGTATGAACGAAAGAAATTGAAGACACGGAAACGAAAATGTATCGTTTCAGGTGGACAGTTTTATTTCAGGGTGAAGTTTTATGTATCGGATCCTAGCAAATTACAAGAGGAGTACACTAGGTATCAATTCTACCTTCAGATACGAAGAGATATTCTTCAAGGAAGACTTCAATTACCGCCGAGCACAGCATGTCTTATCGCTAGCTACACTGTTCAATGTAAGGATACTACTGCATTCGGAATTACAGAGTTTTATGATGAATTTATGTGAAATCCTGTTCGGTGTGGTATAATTGCAGCTGAGCTAGGCGATTATCACCCTGAAGAGCATGGTGCAGGATATCTTTCTAGGTTGCAGCTTATACCGGGTCAGACTGAGGAAATGGAAAAGAAGATAACCGAATTACATAAACTTCATAAGTATGTCAAATATTATATTTAAACTGCGGATCTTTATGCATTTATGGTTCCTGAAAATGTTTAAGAAATGGTAGAACATAAAATTCGACAGAATTTAGTACAATTTTCATTTATTTTAGATCTAGAAATACTACCACCACTGAAAATAAGATTTTATTTTATTCCATTGTCTTAAAATTCGTCTACAAAAATCGCAAATTGCATAGACATCCGCAGTCTAATTACGTTAATGCACATTTTATGGAAACTATCGATACCTTTTTTAGGGGTCAACTACCGGCCGACGCAGAATTCAATTTTTTAGATCACGCAAAGAGATTAGATATGTACGGAGTAGAATTACACAAAGCAAGGGTATACATCTATATTGTACGATTTTCTATCAACACCACGCAATTCTATGTTCACTGAAATTCTTCTAATCGTTTCTTTAGGATTCAACGAACAAAGAAATACAATTAGGCGTGACGT
This sequence comes from Lasioglossum morio, assembly GCA_916610235.2. Classification (NCBI taxonomy): domain Eukaryota; kingdom Metazoa; phylum Arthropoda; class Insecta; order Hymenoptera; family Halictidae; genus Lasioglossum; species Lasioglossum morio. The sequence goes on from OU744331.1 coordinate 1,375,026, forward strand.
CTATAGGTTTAGTAGTATTTCAGAATGGAATAAAAATCAATGTGTTCTCCTGGTCGAAAATAGTTAAGATCTCGTTCAAGCGGAAACAATTTTTTATTCAACTTAGGAGAGAACAGGTAATCAAAGCATCAAATAATTAAAGTAATTAGAAAGGTGTGTAGAACTCGATCGTGATTCATACAAAAATTTACGTTACAGTCAGAAAACTACGATACACTACTGGGATTCAACATGCAGACATATCGTAGTTCTAAAAATTTATGGAAAGCGTGCGTGGAGCATCATACGTTCTTCAGGCTGCATAGTCCTAAAATGAGGCCGAGACGATTCCCCCTTACTTTAAGCAGTAGGTTCACTTATTCAGGACGTACAGAATTCCAGACAGTCGAGGATGGAAAACACAGAGCAAGAGTGGAAAGAACATTTATACGGTAAAATGAATATTTTCTATATCCTACCACTGCAATATTATCTTTTAAACAATTTTTATATAGTGACTTCGATGACAGATCTCCTAGTAAAAGATTGGTACATGGAGTTACATCGGCTCCGCTTATAGACGATAAAGGAAAATTATCTGTACTTCCTGGACGACCTCCTAGGCCATACGATAACAAAGTTCAATCTCTTGGTGCTCGCGAACCTCGTCAAGCATGGGGCGAAGGCAACCCTAGCGACGAGTTAGTTGAAACATAATTAAACGATTTCGAATTCTTAAATAATTTCATCTCTTCACCGCAATCTCTGCAATTGTTTTCGTTCTGTTCTGCAGCGAGGGTGGTTTCTTATCTCTGCGAGATGAAATATCAGGTTCACATACACAAGGCAACGCATTTTCTCCCGTATTAGGTTCCAGAGTCTTAAGTTACGCAGACGATGATACAACCGCTGAAAGAAATATTTACGATTTGCCAGATTACAGCGAACCTACCAGCTCGCCCGCTCCTCAGGTACAATACGACGAAACTTTTACTTATAAATAGACTAGCTTTCAAACAGACAGACAGACACGATTTTATTATGTGTAGAGATAATATAATGGTTGATTATCATTGCAGATTGTGGAAGATGGATTGGTGTCGATAACTCTGACACCGGATGAACAAGGTCGGTTTGGATTCAATGTGAAAGGTGGCTTAGACCTTGACATGCCTATTTTAGTGTCGAGGGTGGCTCCGAACACACCCGCCGACCGTTGCTATCCGAAGTTAAACGAAGGAGATCAGGTTCATATTTTACTATCACGTAATCATGTTATTCATTCATAAGGCAATCGTCATGAATACATTGATTAAATAGGTAGTCTACATCAATGGGATCGACGTGAGTGGATTACTGCACGAGCATGTAGTGCATTTGATTCGTAAATCCCGCGATTCGGGTTCCGGCGAGCTGACATTAACCGTCCGGCCAAACGCTTTGTACAACGCGTTAGCTGGTACCGATGAAACATCTGAAGAGGAACCGCCGTATAGGTATTGCAGCTGATCGCTAGCGTTAATTAACCCTCATACGTCTCTCAACTCGCGAACTGAATCTGTCCCTCGGTGTCAAGTTGACACAGTAATCAAAAAATCGATAAAATAACAAGGGAAACAGTTATTTTTCGATGTTTGTTTATTCAAATTGATGAGTTAACATTTACATCTCAGTTTTTTCGGTTATGTGTTCCGCATTAAAAAAACTAAAAGTCACAAAGTTTCAAAAGAAAGTTAATCAAGGCTCATCTCGCGAAATGAATATGTCCCTCGGTGTCAAGTCGATACATTGATAAAAGATTAAAATAACAAGAGAAATAGTTATTTTACGATGTTTGTTTATTCAATTTGTTGAGTTAACATTTACGTCTTAGGTTTTTCGATTGTGTGTTCCGCATTAAAAGAATAAAAGTCTCGAAACAAGAGGGTTAATTGTAACACTAGATTTACGGAGCACTGAATATAATTTCTGAAAAATTTCAAGGTACGTACCGGATGCGCCTCACGCGGCAATCGGATCGGACGCGTTAGCACAATCAATGTTGCTCCTTGCCGATGGTCTTGCGAGCGGTGCCCTGATCGCTCAGTACGAGCAACTGTATCGGAAGAATCCTGAGCTTACTTCTCTGGAGTCTAAGAAGCCTGAAAATCAAAATAAAAATCGTTATCGGGACATCTCGCCGTGTAAGTGGAAAGAGAAAACCCGTCCACGGATTATTTGTAATAATCTACAAGAGTTTCAGTTTCAGAAATTCATATATTGTATATATTGTTTTAGATGATGTTACTCGAGTCATACTTATGGGTTCTTCGAACGGTGACTACATCAACGCCAATTACGTGAACATGGAAATCCCCGGGTCGGGTATTATCAATAGATACATTGCCACACAAGGACCATTATCAACAACCGTCGCTGATTTTTGGCAGATGGTTTTAGAGGCAGGCAGTACCCTTGTCGTCATGCTGACAACTCTGGTTGAACGCGGCCGAGCCAAATGCCATCAATATTGGCCCGCGCTTAACGAAACGCTCACGCTGCGAAATCTCACGCTCACTTCAACAGTTGAAAACGTCGAAGACACTTTCATATTTAGGGAATTTATACTCCGTGATATAAATGTAAGGATTACTTGCATTTTAAAATTAAGAGGGTAGACTCGTTTCTAGGATTGCAAGTGTGCAGGATGCGCTTTTCCCAGTTCTCGATAATGCAAAGATAGAGTTTTTCAGTAGTCAAAAGCGTTAGATGAAAGATCAATCTATTTTTACGTTTACGAGACGTAATTTGCATTATTCGAAATTTGAATTATACGAAAAACGAGTCTTCTCCCTTAATCGATAAATAAATCGATGTCGTTCGAGCAGTAATTATGGCTCCATGTTCCAGACTGGAGAAGAAAGAGATATCACGCATATGCAATACTGCAGTTGGCCCGATCATGGAGTACCCAGCGATTGGAGACAATTCACAACTTTTACCGAGAGGGTGAGAGCAGCTCGAACAGGAATTGTAGAACCTGCTGTCGTTCATTGTTCTGCCGGGATTGGTAGAACGGGTGTTTTAGTATTAATGGAGACAGCACTGTGTCTTATCGAAGCGAACCAACCAGTGTATCCGTTAGACATTGTGCGTTCTATGAGAGATCAAAGAGCGATGATGATACAAAATGCTGTGAGTTAACATGTTTTCACGAGAACGTCGTCGACAAGTTCTTCGTTTTATAATAATTAATAATACGTGTATTCACTTTTTATAGAGTCAGTATAGATTCGTTTGCGAAGCAGTGCACAAGGCTTACAGCGAAGGAATAGCTAAACCACTACCAGAGTTCAGCAGGTGAAAAGAAGAGAAATAGGAACGCATTGTAATTACCATGTTTCTTACATTTTACTAAGGAAAAAAAGCATCACATCATTAGAGGATAGTTTTATACTCAGACAATAATATGCACATATATTATTGATTAGTAGGGAAGATGATATTGCTATTTATGGTAGGTAGTTTCTATCTTCTCGCGAATCGGTTTTCTTTTTTTCGAGTAGAACCTCGTTTCATGGAAGAGGAAGAAACTATAATTTTTGACATCTTTGGTTTGACGAGGGATCTTGAAGTTGAGGAAAGTTCTCATTTGGAAGCGCGTTTGTAAATAATGCAACCTTAACGAAGTAAATTTACTAATTTATATTTAAGCTGAAAACGTATTATTTCGAAGGATTTTCTGTCGTAGTTTAATTTGTCGATATCATTCGTTAAATTCGGATTTCGTGTATGGATCGCCGAAGCGCGGAGCAGTTATATTCTGTTCGGATCTGTGAAAATCAAGTTTGTTGCGATCAAATGGATCGTCGGTTCCGTTCGATTCCGTAGGGTACTATTTGCAAATTGTTATCGGTAACTAATAAATAGTGCAAATGCGACCACACTCATGAAATCAAGCATAACGCCTTAAGATCTATAAATGTTGATTGGAATGTTGAGATGAAATTGTTAGAAATACTGGAGGTGTCAATATAGAAATATTGCCTTGATGAAAAAGAAACCGCAAAATGAGATGTTACAAAGTAATTAAGCGCAGAATTAAAAAGAAATGGTAAAGTCTATAGTTAATCTATTTCAATAAGCTACAGAATGTAATTTTATAAAACGAGACCGTAAGACACGATTTTTGAATCTTTAAAACGTTCCCGTATAATTTCGAGATAAGCATATTAGTCATAAATACTGCTTGGCCATAAAAATAATTGAAAGTAATGCCATCTTCGATCGAGTACCAATATTTCATAATGTCGAATAGAGTCGAAAGTAGCACGTACGTTCGTGTAATGGATAAAAGCAAGTTTTTTTTAACTCGTAGCGACCCGTTTCTACTATTAACTTATGGCTAAGTATCATATTCTACATATAACGAACGTAACAATTTCTAATATCGTATAAACAGTGTACAGTTTAGAATTTATTAAGCAACAAAAAAAAAAGGAACGGACTAATATAAATGGCAAATATTCTACTGAAGTATTAAAGTTTACGCTCGGGCCGCGAGCAAAGTGCAACTATAATGTAAAGAGAACTGTTTAATACCGGGAATGGTACAGCGTTCGAATTTTGGACGTAGTTCAAAATAGTTAAGAACGTAGAACGAAATCAAAAACAGTGATGTGAAATGTGCTACGAAGTAATCTATCTTGAGAAGATGCCTCTCTAAGAATCATTGACGTCCTTCGAAACGTTCTAGTAATGTTAACAAAGCGTACTATTTTTTTATAAGTGTACAATGTGTTCTACTTTCCGCCCATTTTTCGCAATGTCCGAATATCTTTGTGTCTTGCATACGTAAAATTTTTACAAAAATTGTACGGTCGCGTAACTGAACTTTTGGTACTTGAAACCCACCGCGAAATGATCTTTCACACACAAAAATTGATGAATCGGCGGTACACACGTATTGTGCGATACAATACGATTCTCTTTTTACATAAAGCAAATAGAACGATGAAATTGAAACGAACAGATTAATGTTTACTTCTTTGTGTCTGTCGTGGAATATTTATATAGACGTGGATATCATTTAACGAAGAATGCAACACATAAATTATTTGCGTGTAGGGATATATGATATCGTATTGCAAAACACGTTGCCATTTTTGTATGTATATATATATATATATATATATATATATATATATATATATATATATATATATACACATGTATATTGTAATCCTTTGCGGTTCTTTAAAGTATTAATTATGTGTAAGTGTCCATTTTCATCGTCCTAACTTTATTTCTGATATAATTGAGAAACTATCAGTGATTTATACATTTTTTTGTAAAAATTTTGTCTAATCTTTCGAGATACCAATCGACGAGATCGGAAATACAGAGATATTGGTGCATAATGATTTTCTGTTACGAATAAGACTGGACTGCAAAGGGTGATCATTTTGTTGTTACATATTTTCAATGATAAATACATAAGGATTGGGTGAATCTGTTAGGCATATCATAACAATAAGTAGTAAAAGCACAATGCTGTTTCGATGTTTTTCCGTGTCATTAATAATATTTATCGAAATTATCGACAATAGTGCCTTCTACGTGCATCCAGACCACAATTACAAGGCGAGAACTCACAGTCACAACGACTGTCGCATACTTTTTAACAGTTTCACTCGATACAGTTATCTTAACAATCTCATTCGAAATTAACATCGAGTTTCTGTATATTATTTGTATAATTGTTCATAATTCGTTTTTCTTTTTTTTTATATATAATTTATCTGTCAGCAATTATGTAAATATATTTACGTTTCATTGTAATTCCTATTTCATAAACCATGATTTCATACAGGTCACGCAATTATTTATTTACAATTACGATTGTATTAACGGTACAATAACGTTATAAATAGCAGTAACGATAAGTGTAATTAATAGTTTACATTTCAAGCTGTTTCGCGGCAACTCACGAACGATTACATCATAGTTAATTCTAAATCGATCAAAATATCACAACCATACGAATGTCTTATCCGAGATATATAAATGAAATTGTTTAAGTAGCACCTTAGATTTTATGTTCTGACGCATGTACGATATAAAACACTGGGCTCGGTTCGAAACAAATACAAAGATAATGTAACACAGTGATGTAATCAAAAGAAACAATTCTGTGCAATACAGAATTCGATATTTAAGAACACGATAGATGCAAAATACAGTGAAGTACGTGAAATCTATGAAGAGAAACGCGAGAAGCATTCTTTTGTAATTCTTCTAGAAAACATTAACGATACATTTATGGAAATAGATATTGTATTCACACTGCATTTTGAGAGAACATGTATGCCGCGTGGTATTCATTCGACGCAATTCATTAAAGCGAAACATTCGAATTCATTCTCATTCTTCGTGTGTACATAAAAACAGTACAAAGAATATTGAATAGTTTATTAAAATAATTGAGAAGTTATATATTCAACGATATTCAGCTGCATACGTGCCAAACGATACCACACAAAATAAATGCTAATTATAAATAAAGTGCCACAAAAATATTCATAATACAGTCAGTAGTTGTCTAGTCTCAATACTAATTTGTACTTCGAAAATATAAAATAAAAGCATTTTATAGTACTTTGTCATTTAATTCACTTCGCCATTTAATGACATTAGTATATATTCAAGCTCTCTCGTAACAGTAAATATAAATATTTAATAACATCTTTTTTTCTTATTCAACTTATGTTTGGTGTATAAATTGTGCTTTCCAGCCACATCTATAATATATGATTCCAATTCTTTTAAATACAAAAACATTAATTTGTGCTACAATTCGTTTCGGTTATTGAAGCCGTTGAAGTTGTAGTTTGCAAGACGATTTACATGTTAAGAAAAACGGACCTTCCTGGCCTGGATTGTACGTTGATGGAACAATATTGTACGATCCGGCTGGCACATTATCCAATTCGAGATAGATAAACCCTGACCTATATTAAATCGAGTCATTAGTATGCATTCTACAAAGTAGATTATGCGTAATGTGTAGATTACCTAAATGGACCAGTGTGTTTCGTTTTAAACGCTCCAGGCGCATCAGGATCATTCAATACTACCGTCACAACATCAAATCCTATTTGATATTGCTTTGGACCCTTTAATATAATCAAAAGATAGTTCTCGTTGCTCGAACTCTCTAATAGTAATTGGTAACGTGGATTATTTGGGTATGTTGGATGGTTGACGCATCCGCCAGCTGTGATGCCTTTCCATTGACCATCGGTAATCTAAACAAAACGATAATTAACTACAAAGAAAGAACAATGTTCTATCTACATTTATGTAAAACACCGTACCTCCTTCTCGTGTTTATAAAAGTTTGACATCTTGCGTAACGTGAACGGACAAGTCCCGTACGCCCGTAAAGTATAATATATCGTATTCGTTTTTTCGTATTGCGAAATGACTAGAGTGTATCGTGTATCACTTTCGGTATCCAGTTTTATTTTGCAAAGGTAGTGTGGACTGTTTATTTTCACACCATTAATATACGGTGGTGGATCGTCTGTAAAACGAAAAGTTCACAATTCTATCGTTTCGTTTAGGCGAAGTTCTTAAAGTCACCGCAAATTATCGTAGATGGCGTAACACGACTGCGTATCCTTTAGAGATTAATATTGAAGTACGTACAGCACAAACTTCTCGGACTTACGTGGATAATAAACTCTTTTCCCATCATTTTTATAGACTAATACTGTTATGTATTCTTGGTTCTGTCGAAAGTCCGCGATGTCGGTAATATGTCTTGTAAGAAGAATCCATATAGCGCCTGTAACATTGCTTTGCACTTCTAGCAAAAACTGAGGATTATCGCCTATATTGTACGCGTCCTTTGCTGGTCCGACACCTGCATTCCACATTCTGTTAAAAAAGAACGATCTCAATCAATTCTCTGCACACGCGTAGAGCATACAACAGTACTCGGAACTTACTGGTGCATGCAGTAAGTATGATTGAACAGACCCGGATTCCAATTCAAATAAAACACGTCGAAAAAGCGACATATACTATCGTAATCGATCCAAAATATGCCATTATCAAATTGGGAGGCAGAATCTGGGTCATAATTCAATGTTTCTTTTAATTCATTGGTCCAATGTACAGTATCGAGTTCAGAATAGTTGCCTTTCCATCGTAAATGCGACCAAGGGTTTTTAAGTAGCAGTAATCTGTCGTCCTGCGAGATAAATATAAATTTTAAGGAAACATTCATTTTTCGTGGACTCTTCGTTGAGCGATCACTCACATTTACTTTCCTGACGTCGAGAACTGCGTACGCATGAGTAGGTACAAGCCCAGTCCTCTCAGCGTCTAAATCAGACAGCTTTCCAGTGGCTACTGTCACCAGTACATCTCCTTTATGCAACCGTGTTAATAAAACATTAAATAATTGATCCTTGTTAAAGTCTGGTTCGTCTGGTCTTATAGCCCATCTCTCTGGTATCCAACTAGTCAGAGCATGTAAATCTATATTCTATAGAAAAGAATATTCAGTTGATACCGATTGTATCTTAATAAATTAATAATGTGAACTTGCATGAGAAGTAACTTACACTGTTCGAACCAGGAAAATCATAACCACCCATTACTTTCATATAAGCCTTCTCGAGCAACGAGATCCACAGCTCACCACGATTGCTAGAGTAGGAACAAAGTAATTGGTTGTACCGGCTTACAGGCAATAAGTCATCTATTATAACTTTTCGTGGAACACCGTTAATGTGAAGTTTCACCATGTACTTTCCTAACATAAAATACTCGCGATTTAATATTTTATTGGAAATAAATCTCTGACGAGATAACAAGTGGCTACAAAATCAATATTATTCCAAACAGTAGTGGAAATAGTATGTAAAATAAAAAGAACCGCTTACCGAACGGATTATAAATTGGTTCTTTGTTTCTGTTTTGTGGATAAATAACGGACGTGATTAGCTTGCGTCCGAATCTTCTTTCGTATTGAGCGCTAACGGCGAGCGACGCAACGAACGAACAATCGGAGACAACCTGGAATTACAGATAAAGTTTAAATCTAGAATTACATTGATTATTGGCAGACGACAAGAATAGTATTTACGAACAGTTTGTTTTATGCTGTAATAATCAACGTGATGAGACATGAGCATAGTTGGCTCGGAGAATAATTCCTCTGGACGGCACCATCTGGCAAAGTCAAGCTTCTGCTTCGGTGCTAGTTCTAGGAAGCCGTCTTTGTCGGTAAACGGAATGGGGAAATGAAAATTTTCTGTGAGATCGATACTCATAAAAGGGAGAAACTTATGGTCGTTAATATGAGAACTATGGTGTAAAACCCATTTCTCCTCATCGGAATAACCGCTACTACCGCCGCTTACTTTCGGATGAACAATGCTGCCACGCTGTACAGGTGGCCGAGCTTGCTTTCCTAAATATAATTTCAAACATTTCAATTATAATATCTAAAACAGAAACTACTTTAATATTAAACGTCCAAATATCCATTACCAATGTTATCGGAATTCGTAGAAGTTGTAGTAACTGGTAATACTGTGTCTACATCTTCATCGAAACTTGTTTCCGGTACCGCAGGCAATTGGGACAGTGTTTTAAAAATATCGTTGTTGTCGACTAGTTTTATACCTTTCAAAGATTCTGCCCTGTCCAAGGCTAGCCGAATAAGAGCCGTTAATTTTCCTTTCACCTCGGAATCTGTAGTTTTCTGTAGTCATGTTTAAAGGCAATGTTTAATATTCGTACACATAATGGTTTGAGAAATAATAATTACGTACAAATTTTAATCCAAGCTCAGCAGCATCGGTGTACAGCTTTATAGCTACATCTTTTACACCTGATTCATCTGCGTCTTGAGCTTGATTCACAAGGAACATGCATCTTTGTAGTTCCGATTGATGCACAGGTTGCGCACTGTTATGTTTTCTGTCTTCTTCATTGACTGCAATGTTCCAGTTTCTTATTATTCTGTGTTCTTATAATGTACAGCTTGTCTACAGTAGTTTCTTGCTCGTTGTGAAAACGATGTTCATTAAATAAACCTTGGATCTTGCTTGAAATTTCTATCCTGTTTTACAACGAGCAAGTACCTGCTGTAGATGAATTAGAATTAGAACACTAAACATACTCAGAGATTCTATTGCTGTTACTCTATCCCGATATTCCGTAACTTTCTGATCGTACGCAGGATTTTGCAGTTCGTTAAGTAATTTAATAGCAATGTTATAGTAGTACATGGCTTGCTTGGATTGATTCTGACTGTCAAATTGCACAGCCTTTCGGGCTGCGTTTTGCGCAGCTTCCAAAGTCATTTTTGTAAATTGTTCTTATTCAATTGGTAATTCTATAAACATAAATACTTCATAGTCCTTTTTAATTCCACTGAAGTCGAGCCTAAAACTGAATAACACATACATTTACGATTGCATTTTCTGTGATTGTATCTAATTTACGATAGAAAATAATAATACAGTGACATACTTACATCTTTTTGACAGTTTGCGATGACTAACAGTTATTTTTACGTTTCATAACAAACCGTGTAGGTTAGGTGTAACGCAGTTACATTTAATATAATTAACGCCGATACAATTTTATTGTAAATTCTTCACTGGATCCGACGTAGATATTTATTTCGATCAATCGCCATGAAACTTTATGTTATAATGTTCTCCGACATTCCCGCCCTAGTAACATTCTAAATAACTCAGGAACCTGGACTCACACTTCGTTCAATCAGACTCTGTTGGATGCAGAATGGTTGAAAAGCTTGTTCTATATATTGGAAACTTTGATTAGTGTTTCTTTTAGAATTTCGGTCACCATGCGAAAGCTCGCCCCATTCGCGATAAGAAGTTCGCTGGTGTCTTAGGAAATAAGATTAGCGCAAGATGTATACATTCTCCGTGTGTAACCTAAAACGTTCTGTTTTTGACAGTTGCATAAATTAGCAATAAATAGTGTTTTTCTAAATAATTCTGTTGATCGACAGTTAAATATCGCGTATCGAAAATGAGCGACTCCGAAGACGAGAATTACGTAGCCTTCGGAGTTCCTCTCGATCCCATAGACGAAGGTACGTGGAACTGTTCCAAAAACGAGGTAAAACATTTTCATTATACAATTTGTTAATCTCGACCGAAATTTCTGCAGAGAATCTACCACGAAAGAAACCTGTGACGATTGAAGAACAGTACGCGTACGATGAACAAGGTAGACGGAGGTTTCACGGAGCGTTTACAGGTGGTTTCTCTGCTGGATATTTTAACACCGTTGGTACCAGAGATGGATGGAGACCGCAACAGTTCAAGTCTTCCAGGGCCAGTAAAGCGGAAAGCGTTACTCAGCGACCCGAAGATTTTATGGACGACGAGGACACCAGTCAATTCGGTATTGCTCCGAAAGGTATTCGTGCTACTAGCGATTACGCGGATCACGGTCAAAGAGGAGTGAAACGAGAGAGAATTAATCGGGACAGTAGCGGTCCCATTCCTGGTACACCTGTATTAAAAGAGCTTTTGAAGCCTGTCAAGTAAGCAACTATATAATTCTGATGATAAATCTGCAAATGTATAAATGTTAGTCTAAATTAACGCTTAATGTAATGTTCAGAGACACAGTTGGTATTATGTTATTGAAGCAAATGGGCTGGAGACCTGGACAAGGCGTAGGATCCAGGCTCACTACGAAAGAGAAGGCTAAAATTAAGAGAAGAAATGAGAAGATAAGAGCATTGAAGCAACAGTATGGTAAAGCTAGTTCAGGAACTAGTTCGGATGAATCGGAGGACGATTATGGAGACGTTACGTTTGCTCCCGACGATTACGAACCGTTTAGGTAAGTTAGGGATCGGTAGAAACCTGTTTCGGTAAATAATACTGATAGTAATCGACGTATTTCTTTTCACAGATGCAACCCAAAAGATAATTATTTCGGTATAGGATATAGTGGACTAGATAGAAGGACCATATTGTCTGGGCACATCAATCTATTCGATACTCCTGCGTTTAGCGTTCAAGAGAAAAATAAAAAATTATCGATACATGGCCAAGCGTTTGGTGTTGGCGCCTTCGAAGTTGATGACGAAGATATATATGAGAGAGAGGACATGTCTCGGTACGACTTTTCCCTGGGCCCAGAACGCAAACCTAAGTCCAGGTGGTCAGAGGATAGCAATTCCAAGAACTCTAGTAATTCTTTAGAAGGTTTCGTACCGGCAAAGAGCAAACTGGAGCAGAAAAAGATTTATCCACCTCCAGAGTTGCCCAAAGACTATGTACCGGTGCACGCGGTCAGGAAAAGTCGATTTTACCCACCGATCGAGAACGTTCCACGCTCGGTAGAAAATGGGAAGCGTAAAGATCTTACAGCTGCCGATAGAGCTAGAATATTAGAAGATTCACACACCGTTAAAAAAGTATCGGACTCGCATCCGAACGCGGTACCGTCGGTTGCTTCTAACATTATTACGAAAACGTTAAATTTACATGGAAAACAACAAACAGAAGAAAGGCAGAAATTAGAGAGCCAACAAGCCAAGGCAGCCACCTCATGGATGGACAAACTCAATGCCCAGAGTTTCGTTAAAGGTGGTCTCGTTGGTCCTAGCAAAGAAGCCGAAGGGAGTTTAAAGAATCTTGAAGAATTCAAGGATTCGTCTAAAATCGACGAGGGTCAAAGTACGAACAAACCGGAGGGAGATAGCTCCTTGGAAAAAAGCAGAGCAAAACCGTTTTTAGGAGATCCTGATAAGCAGAGACGTTTCGAGCAGTATTTGATCCTTTTGAAGAAAGGCGAAAAGAGCAAGCTGGACAGTCTACAATCGCTATCGATGACAGAGTGGGACCGAGAACATGAACGACTAGAATTCGAGCAAGCAGTTCGACTGTTCGAGCAACCAACCAATGATTCTGTCTCGAGCAAGTTCACGCACGCCGCTGAATCCGCAAGTACAGACACCGTTCCTGAAAAATACAGCCCAGAAGATGAATTGAAGCAAGCCGTGAAGATGAAATTGTTTGGGAAATTGACTAGGGAACGCATCGAGTGGAAACCTGCGAGTATAGTCTGCAAGAGGTTCAATATTCCAGAACCGAAAGCCGGCTGCGCTCAGCCTGAGCTGAAGAAGAAGGGTCAAAAGTTTTCGATCTTCGATTCGCTTGATTTTAGCAATTCTTCGAAATTCTTGAAAGCAACTGACACCGTGCCAAAGCCACTTGCGAAAACTGATTCTGAATTGAAAGACAGAGATGCTGTCGGTAGTACATTCTCAGAAATAAAGTCGAGCGACGACTTACCTCCGAATGAACCTCAAGAATCGAAGCCTGTATCAGAGAAGATAAGAAATTTCGAGGCTTCTTACGAGAAAGTTTTCGGCAGGGAAGTTCAAGAAACACCCTCCACGATTTCTGAAATTAAACAAAGTTTGGACATTGAAACTGATTCGAGTACTGTAACCAAAGGGTTGGAGGTAGCAGGGACGAGTCAAGATGATACTAATACGCAGACACCGAAGAATACGGCCGAAGAGAAGAAGGATCTGTTCAAAGCAATTTTCTTGAGCAGCAGCGAAGAATCAGATTCTGAGCCAGAGGAGAGCATAGACAGCGAGGCTGTAAAGTCGGTTCTGATTGGTAAACCGTCTGAAGTGAATATCAAAAGGAACACTTCTCCGCCAAGGGGAATTTTTGCCAAGGTAGACTTGGATAATCTTCTCTCTGGCTCGAAGAGCAGTGAACAAGCAAATAAAAATGTAAATAAGGAGGTAGATGCGAGTACAGCATCTCAGTCTGACGTGGGAATCACATCGAATCAAAGCAATGATAGTAATACAAATTCCGACGAGCCAATATTGTTATCAGACATGTACGGACCAGCCCTTCCCACGAAACTCGTAAAACTCGAAGATTCTACGTCCGAAGCGACCACTTCGCAAACCGTAAAACCTTTGTTCAGAAGTGTTGTAACGAAACCTACAACGGACACCAAGATTTCCGGAGTGTGGGTCGAGAAGAGGAAAGTGAAGAAATCGAAGAAAGAGAAGAAAAAGCACAAGCACAAAGAACACAAAAGTTCGAAGCACAAGCGAAAATCGAAGAAGGAGAGACGCAGCAGTTCGTGAACCAGGGACTAACGAAACTGCAACAATTAAGTGAAACGAGCAAAGATATTGTAACAACAACAGGCGCATTGTATTCTTTTTTATTGTGTGGTCTTTCCTTTGTATGCGACACTGCGTTTACATTCAATGAACAGTTTGAAAATGCTCCCGCAATTACAAGCACAAGTTTGTAATTACAATCAGTAAAGGCACATCCGATATGTACAAGAATATATATAATATCTAATGGTATCTATATATATTTTTGTTATATGCTCTAGTACGCGAAATTGAGCAATTTTCTCTTTGGTTGTAGCGTCATTTGTTGCTGTCGAACACCGGTATAAACGCATTTGTACAATTATTTGCTCGATGTCATAGAGTTCCTTGAAGGTGGTCTGCTGTGATTTGTGGAGTTCAGCTTCTTCTCGACGCTAAAAATACACGTTAGGCAAACATTATTTTAATTATCCAATTGCTAAGAAACACTTCGCATCTATGCACATTTATAGTGAACACAATAATCGAGTAAAAGTTACTATCACTTTGATTTCACGTCGCGAATCGCGGAATGTGCGTTCTCCAGAGACTTCGGCATGATTTACACAATGTGTCCAGTTGTTATAAATGGTTGTTATAAATATAATCGTTTTTATTTATATTTCAACTTCTTCCATTCGGATGGAAAGTGGTAACGCACCTGCTGCTTCTAGAACCTCGTTTAAACATATCCGTTAACTTCTTCTTCAGATTTTTCTTCTCAGTCTTCTCGTTGATACTCGTCTCGGATCCCGATGTCTATAAGACGGGCCAATTCATTTTGTACATGTGCTATCAATTACGAGACTCACTAGAACCGCGTAATTACTCTTCTTACTTACCTGAAGATCTATGGAAACATTTGGATCGTCCACGCTAGACGATTTAGTCAATTTACTCGTGAGTTTCTTCATTAAACCTTTACTGTGTTTCTTATCGCGTTCCAGCATCTCACTTTTTGTAGAGCCAGTTGAGAGGCGACTGGTTACGAAGAAATAAAAGAAAATAATTATACAAATGAAATGAAAACTATGTTCGCTCATACGAATTTCTTAATCTTACCTATCCACACTGGAATCTCTCTGTAAGCTCATTGTTCCGCCTTCGATGTCTGAGCTTTCTAACGATTGCAAACTAGATAAATTGCTATCGGTGCCCCATATACGTTGAGACTGAAAAATTAAACAAACTAATTAGGAACATATGTTTTGCGATAAATAAAAATCGCGTTGCACGGTACCTCTTCATTTCGAGCTGTCTGTTCCAAAGATAAGCTCTTCCTTTGCAAACGCGGCTTGGAACGGCTCGTCATGCCTTTACCTGGATCGCTCTCGACGGACGTTGATCTGCGAAGCAAAGTAATAATTTCTACAACTTGCAAAATAAAAATGTTCCAAGTCAATTGAAGGGAACAGACGTTAAATGAAGATGTATTTCGTCTGTTAATAATTTTACTAAGACGACAATAACGATAAGTACCTTTTACCAAATTTCTTCATACGCATCACACTTGCCTCGTCGGTCGTTTTCTTCGAATCTTTTAATTCTCTGGCCACGTCCATTAATTTTTTAATAGTGTATTCTAACTTGTCTGTCCTTTCGCCGAGTTGTGAATTGGAGTCTGATAGGAATGAAAAATATCAGTACAATGTAGATTAAGATTTGTTAACTTTATTCGATGAAGCGTTTGTACCTCTTGGATCGGGTTTCGCGTCCAACATCGGCGACGATTCTCTTGACTTTGGTCCCTACAAGACATCGATCATTTATTTCGATAATTGTACATTCGTTGATCGATCTTGTGATTTGGTATACCTTTAGTCGCCTAGGCGGAGTAGGTGTGTAAGTACTCGAAGTTCCGTTTTCAGCTATACCGTTCAATTCGGGGAAGAGTTTCGTTAAATCGTTAACTTGTTGCAACAGCACATTGATATTCCGTAATTCGGATTGCTCCTGTCTAGATTTCTTCGTAATTACATCGCGGAGCTCTTCTCGCTCCTTTTCGTGCCGCTCCTTCTCGCGTCTCATTTTTTCGTTGCTGGTCCTCAATTTCGCGTGGGCGTCCCTCAATTCTAACAAATCGCATTGTAACTGAAAAAAAAGGAACGTCCATTAGTATTCGTGGATGCTTGAATATTCAAATACAAATGTAGTCACTTCTAATAATTTCTTTCTGCTCTCTTCCTTCTCTTCATCGTATACTTTCTTCAACTGGTCTTGTCGCCTCTTATTTTCCAACCGCTCTTTGGAACGTTCTCTCTCGATCTATAATAACAATTGAAATTGAAGAATGTCCATTAATCGTTTCCCCCGATTGTACATACTTCGAACAACGTTTGCCGTAGATCCCTCGCTAACGTAGCCGTTTCCTGCAAAAGTCTCTGATGTTCTTCCCTCTCTTTCTGCCACGCCAACTCCATACGAACTTTCAGACCTGGAATTTTCGTTCTGCCGCTCGTCAGCATTCGTTCTTCCTCCAACTACGATTACAAGCATAAAATAACCTGATCTAAACACCGCTAAAATCAATTGTGAATCAGAGCAATACCTCGTTAATTCGCGACTGATATTCTGATACTTTAACGTGACTGGCCGACTTCTCGGATACCAATTCAGCTTTTAGTCTGGACGTTTCTAACCGCGCTTCAGAAAGTTCATCTTCCAAGCTATTGATCTGCCTTTCGAGAACCAGTTTGTTCGTACCGGATATCTCTTCCTCCTACATTCATAATATATATGTATATAATTAGCATAGACGTGTTAATTGTACACTCTGGAGCCCAGTGGACCCAAAGTTCTATCAGTACTTTAATCGAGACTCATTGCGAGAGGAACCAACCTCGTCAGACTTTCCAGAAGATGCGTTCGAGTGTCTACTCCTGGCAGATTTCAAATCTGCGATAGTTTTCTGAGCGCCTTCGAGCATATGCTTGTAAGTGTCGCGTTCGCGTTTGTATCGGGACAGTTGGCTCTGGATGGTTTTGATTTCGTCGTTGATGGCGGTGATCCTGTGTTCGTATCGCAGTTTGCATTGAGCCAGGTCTGCTTTCTTCGCTTTCTCCATGTTCTCCAGGGCGTTCTTCAACTTCCGGATTTCGGATTCGAGCGCCGTGGTGTCTGGCGTTAAAGCTTGGTGGATCTTCGACACGGCCTCGTAGTCTTTCAGCTTGTCCGAAAGATCATCGTTCTGTGAAACGTATATTAAAATCCATGTAGATATCGATTTCAATCGGAATCTCGAGCCTTAGCTTACCGCCTTTCTTATATCCTCTAGTCGCGTCACCAAAGTATTGTTCTCTTTCTTCAAATTACTAATGTCGTTGTTCAGGTCTGTTATTAAAGCCTTGTTCGGCAATTCGCTCTCTTTCACTCGGTTCTAAAAGGCGACAACAAAGAAAATCGAGTTCATACACCTTAAAATATTTAGCACGATCGTTCGCCTTAAATTGCTGCATTTACCTCTAACGTAGCTCTCTCGGACTTCCATTCGCTCTCTTTCAGTTTCATAGATTGCCGTAGCGTCTCTAACTCCTTGCGAATGCCGATCAATTCTGTGTTCTGCTCTCGCAGCTTCCTACAAACGAACGATTACAATTTTAGTCTGATTCTCATTAAAATACGGGGAGAAGTATCCAACTCTACCATTTCAATCGAACTGGTCGTTACAGACTTAACGCATTACATTCGTATTGCTACAAATTTCTATCGCTTACGTATTAAGAGCTCCGTTATCCAGTTCAAATTGCTTCCTCAAATTCTCAAGCGTACTAAGTTTATCACTGAGGTTGTTGTACTCCTGTTGCCCTTTCTTCAGCTCGTTCTCCAAATCTGCAATATAAGACACTGTTGTCTCATCCAGAGTGTTCAATTCAAATGATTTTAAGGGGTACATATTGTACGACGTAAGTAGTTTTTTTTTTTGTAGTTAACGGACGTACGAAGGACATACGAAGGTGAACCGCATTGTTTGCAGGGAAACACAGAATTTTCATTCGTCGTTCAATCAAATCAGGAGATATTTGAATTGGAACCATCGTGACCGGTTCATCGTACAGTAAAGAGACTTACTCAAAATCTTTTCGTTATACGTTTGCCTCATCTCATTCATCTTCTTTGCGTTCAGCCCAGTCTTTTCTAACGAACTAATCTTCTTCTTTAACTCGGCCACTTCGGATTCTCTCGACTTCTTCTCTTGGTCAATTTCGCGCTGCGCAGACTCTTTCTCTTTTTTCAGCTGAGCTGCCTCGGCCGTTAAATCGTTTATCTTCGTGGCGTTCGAGGACTTCGCGTTCTCCAGTTCTTTCTTCAGCCGTTTCACTTCAGCGTCCAACTTGCTCTTCGATTGTTCCACCTTCGTTAACAAAAATATACTGAATGAAGACAATTTTTATTTTGCATCGCAGCGATTATTAAAACACACTCACGGAAGAGATCGACTGCGACATTTTCGACTCCCTCTCAGTGTACGCTGATAAATCGTCTTGTAATTTTTTACACCTATCACGCTCCTGCGTCAGCTCTTTCTTCAGTTCATTCAACGATTTCTCCAATTTCACTCCATCCTTCTCCGAAGACTTGGCCGCTTCTACAAAACGCCAAGGAAGCTTTATAAAATCTTTACGGAGCTTCCACGCTATAAAACGATATACCTAAGTCTTTCTTCAATTGAACAACTTCGTTGTACACTTTCAATTTCTCTGCAGAAAGCGACAGAAGCTTCGACTTCAGTTTCTCCTTCTCCTCGGATAAGGCCAACTTGTCTTCGTCCCATGCTTTTCTTTCCACTTCCCTTAGCGACACAGCTTCGTCCAATTTCCTTTTCACTTTAACATTTAAATAGAAGCAGCGTGAAAAATGTGCAGCTCCAAATCGAAAGGATGTCTAATCGATCGGGCTCACTCACTGTTTTGTAAATCTGCATTTTTATCGTCTCCTTTCACGGACAACTGTGGCTTTTTCTTCTCTTTCTCGTGAGATAGTTCTTTCGTCAAAGTGTCGAGCTTCTCTTTCAGTAATTCGTGTTCCTTTAAGAGTTCGTCATACTTGCCGTGATCCTTGGATCTCACCTCTTGTATGTCCACGTCTTTGCCCTCGGAAACATTCGTAAAAACAGTCATCATGTCTCCTAGAATATAAACAATATTTTTATCGAACAGTCCCTTCGTATCAGAAAACAAATAAATCGTTGTAGTAGAATAGAATAAGTTCTTTGAAATTTAGAAATAGTAGTAAACATTCGTATGAGCACTATTCTATTAAAGGTTTCAAAAGCCCGAGAAAATGTTTACGTGCGTTGACCAGTGTAATTTGCTCGACGGTGTGACGCGTTAATTAAACGATTATCGAACATTTTATATGTTTGAACGATATTCAAGTGCTCGCTGTTAGGCCAATGGCGAACCTATTTCTTTCTCCATTTCATCCACCAGTTTCTTCAGTTGCACTTTGGTCGTGAAATCGGTCGCCTTCTTCTGCGGCCGATTTTGGAAATCACTTTTAATCTTCTGCAAAGTATCCTCGACCTTTTTCACCTGGAATTCGAATACCAACGGTTAACGCGTGCGATTTTTATCGTTCAATTATCATTCGAATCGTCATTCTACCTGCTCATACTTCGTCTCCAGTGTTGTTTTATCGGTCTCCAACTCCTCGACCTTACGCTCGACCTTCCTCAGCTTGAACGATAAAATTCGACAATTTTTATTCGACTGTTCCAAACTTTTTCGCAGACGGACGTACTCGTCCGCTTGCTCATCCCTTAAGAATACGAAATATTGGTATATTATGCATTTCATTTAGACGTCATAGAAATAGTTGCGGCGTTACGGAACCGGATATAATCATGAAACCCACGGAATTTATTCATACATTCATTTCCTTCATTAAAGATTTTATTATATGGCCAATAAATTTGTTTGCTGGCTACTGTAAGATCATTTCTTTTGTACTGAAAAACATCGGAGGATGAAGGGATATCCTATCCGGTTCCGCGGAGCAAAGCGTGATCAAAGAGACGCGACAGACATATATAATTACCTGTTTGTTAATTTCTCACGTACACAATCAATTAAATGGAAGCCGAAACGGTCGGAACGGTGCTCCGTTCGCGACGGAAGCACGTTGGAAGCGCGCGAACAAGTTCAGAAACATCGAAAGGGTTCGACGACAGTATAACGTTCCACATACTGCTCTCTCATTTTTGTTAAAATTCGAAAAACAAAAGCAACGTTACATATCATCGCCATCGGTCTTGCTCTGATCCGACGTTCTCTTTCTTTTCTCTGTCATTTCGTTTTGGAAGATTCTTCCATTTTTCTCGATTGCGATCGCGAAAAATTTGATTTTGCTCTGTCTCTGTTCAAAGTCAGGAAACTGGTTATCCCGAGGCAACGAAACACCGGCGTTCGATCCAGTTCTGACGAAATTGCAGTGACCATAGTGTTGGAACCGTCTTCCGTCCAAATCGTCGTCCTGCAACAATTCAGATGGCTGATTTTGCTAAAAATATTTTTGCACTCGGTTTTCTTTGTTTGTTTGTTTGTTTCTTTTTTTTTTATTTTTCGTTTTTGTTCGCACTCGTTTCCGCCTGAGACTATACTCGAGAGAGATCTTTGGTTTCTATATGTTTTTACCCTTTTCTTTCTCATTCGTTCTTCTCCGTGATTCGAAACAAAATTCGACTTTCTCGAATGTACATCTTCTTTTATTCGTCGCACTCTTTCCGTTTATTCGTATTGTTCGTTCTCGGTTCGTTCTCTGATTTCGGAAACTGCAGTAAGTGGAAATCCACTGTTTTCGAGCCCCTTCAAAGTGTTCGTGTGCGTTTGTTCCTGTGCCAGGTACAATGCTAATCAGCCAAACACGTTATGTTATTTCGTCTCAAAGTGTTCTCGATACTTTCTTTTCGTTACGCAAGATGTTTTATCTAAGCACGAACGCCTAAACATTCTCCACGATCTCCAATGCTCGCGTCGTTAAAAGCGAAGGAGATATTTAGGTGTTTGTTCTTAGGTGAACCATCCTGTATAAATGTGTAGCAAATACACGTGATGTTGGGTCATCAAACAGTTTCGGATCTTAGCAAGCCGACTTGAGGCCAGATCGGTCCGGACCTTCCCCAAGCAAACTGGCAACTGCCTGAGTCAGAGACCTAGCGTCGGATATGAATGTAAACATAAGATAAATCACACATGAATAAACATTTATAGTTCTGTAATTGTTGGTACAACACGAATCATTATACTGCAGACGTTTATGAAGAAATTAGTTGGGTGAAATATGAAAAAGTAAAAGATAATAATAAAGTTATTAAGGGATGAAAGAAATTTGTATGCTATTCCTGCTTTCTGTTCTGTATAAAGATGGGCAATCTAGTAATTATTAACAGTTCAGTGAGCTCTGGATTAGTATGAATTGGCAATATAATAACATAATACGTGTCAGTATAAAATTTACGAGATTCTTCTGATAAAAAGTATGTGTCCGAGTCTACCAATGCAAATTGAAAAACACAATTTACATTTTTCTTTATGTGTGATTCATTCCATGTTTACATCCTACCTGTTTCTCTCGTTCAAACTGTATGGAAGGGGTAATGTCAAGTCAGAATCGGTTCGAGCGGCTTGATTACCCAGCGCTAATTACACAGTGACGAGATCAGTCGCATCCGCAAAACACAAGTACAGGTATGTTATTCAGTAAAAGAAGAAATTGTACGCAACAGGCGAGTCATGGTTCGCCGGTGTGTGGACACGAAATGTTTATCCATTGATTAATGAATTCGAATTCAGACAAACCAGTTAGTAAAACACGTTCGCTGGAAACAGGAATATCTTTCAATGATATATCGAATTTTGTTTCAGGAAAGTTAACTGTTCCGCATAGACTTTTCGAGAATCGTAATAAATGTATCAAATCCACAGCTTAGATTTTAGATATTACAAGTGGACGAAGAAGAGAAGCCAAAGTATACATGCGAGAAAAGGAAACTAAACTGCTATGTGTACAATACACCAACAAAGAGGACGAAGATTACCTAAAAGTGTCTTGCAGCTCGTAGATTTCTTCTTCTAATTGTCTGATCTCTTTCTTCATGTCCTCGTTCTCGTCCATTAAAGATTCGCATAAATTTTCCGCCGCTTTCAGTTTCGAACGAAGCTCATCTTTCTCCCTATCCCTTTCGCCTCTAAATGTTTTCGTGTTCGCCTCTTTCTCCAGCTCTCTTATCTTTGTCATCAGACTGGTCTTTTCTTGCGCCAGAGCTGCATACCGTTAATAGATGTTAATAATAATTACCATATGTTGCTTTGAAAGTTAGGCTACACAAAATGTTGCTCATAAGAGAAACGACTCGCTCGTTTTAACACTTATCTTTGAAATTTAATTATTTTCAATTTTCCGTGATTAGTAAAGAAAATATGGCATCTCCTCCGTAGCGTCACGTTCTGACAGTCGCTATAGCGTTGCGTGTCTATGCCCACTATCGTTCTACAGTGCATAGACTTTCGTGAAAGAAAAAGAGTTATGAGCAAGGAGGCGGAGCCAAAAGAGAGAGAGAGAGAGAGAGTGTGTAACCACTCGAATAAGTGTTTGTGCTTATAATTCGCTCTCTCATTTCTCGGCACTGTTCCTATTCCTCTCTGGCCGTGATGCAGCTCAGCCAATGAGGATAAAAACGTAACAGCCTCCATTGTTTCCAAGACTCTTGCCGCGTCTCCCAGCTCGCGTGACATTACCGAGGAGATACCGTACCTTATTTTTGCTCTTTTCAATTCTCTACGCTGGTACCTTCGTTTTTCTTTTGCAACTTTTGTACTTCGTTCGACGAGGATTTGCTCGATATAGTTTCCATGGTGGACAATCGTCTCATCAGTATCTCGCTTTTCTCTTTCTCCGCTTTCTCGCAGCGCGCTTGTAATTCGCTCACTTGGAACTTCAACCTCTCCACCTCGGTCTGTTTGTAATAAATTTCGTTTCCTCGATTATGCTTTGGTCGCGCGTGAACGACTTAAAATGTTTTATATCGACTCGATTTAAAAGATGATCTTTGATCGTGTGGAGGACGACAACGGTTCTCGAGAGATACGTGAAAGTTACACGATGTCCGTTTAATTAGAAAGAAGTGATAATGAATATGATATGAATCAAGATAAATAATATGATTAAATAGTTGCTCGGTAAATGAAATTGAACGAAAAAGAATCTTAGTATCGTTATGTTTGTCTGTCGTCACCTCTTCCTTCCGGTACTCGTCATTCTGTACGGAATTCTTCGGTGTCCGCGATTTCTTCACCTGAATATGAATAAACGTATTATTGTTCTTTATCGCCTAAGCTCTTCTAAAATTAAAACAGGCTGACTACCGCGAGGTATGCTATCTCAGTAGTCTAATCTGCGGTCCGTTCTACAAAAGCCAACAAAAGAATCAATTGATCGTTGTCAGCAATACCTGTATTATGAATTCGACGTCGTTCGCCGAGGTGTTTTTGTTACTGTTATCTATAACCTCCTTGATTTGCAGTTTCGATGGTCTTCTGACTGTAAAAAAACACCGTTACAGTCACAAACATATACAATATTACTGATGTGTTTCAACTTGAAATTGCTAATGGAACTGTGCGTAGTTCGTTAATGCATGTTAAATGGTAAAACATTCTTACATAAGCTGCAAAAAAAGAAATGTTTACGCATACGTGATTACCTTCCTTCCTCTCTTCCTCTTTGTCGATAGCAGACAGATCCATGAGCGACGTCCATCCGGCTGCTGCAGCCGATGTTTCTGTACTATTCTTGAAATCATCTTTCGCCAGATTCGTCGCGGACGACCAGACTCTTTTTCCATTTTCAGCGGCACTGTACGTGAAAATTGCAACGATGAGAAACAGAATTCTATTTTGTTGTTCACGATACATTGATAAATAAAACTGTTGCGTCGCAACGAACCGGGCCGACGATTGCTCGAATGAAAGACTAGGTGTAGAAGATGTGATGTCCCTCAGACTGTCTCTCTTACCCCCGTGCTCTTTGTAATCCCTAGAAAATGTTCATTGATTACAATAATTATTACATCCCTTCGCACTCGAATGGCGACTGTGAGTCTTCACAATTTTTTTTTTAATTAAAAGGAAAACTATAGTACCTGAAGCATCTCTTGCAGCGGGTCGGCCATCGCACTTGTGGATGAAAGCCGAGGGGGCAGAGGGGGTCACCTTTCTTCGACGAATACATATGGTGCATTCTGCATGGGAAAATAAAAAGATTGATCAACGAAAACGAACTCGTACAGACGCTCGAATAATTATTGCCGCTTGTAGCCAGACGCGGCGTCGTTAATCGGCAAGAATCATATATGTTTAACAAAGACAACAATTATATATGATGATTCCACATGATGGAATACACAGACATTGATAAACTTGTGAATATGTTATTTACACAGAACCCATAAATCATTAGAAATGAGCTATTATGCATAGAAATGCTTTCACATACACCCACTGTCTCATTGAATTCATTAATGCTCAACCCAGACACTTTCAAGGAGGTGCAACAGTGTTAGAAAGACAGAAGAAGAAGAAATAGATCATCGAATGATTAGTTGCCGCGACATTCATTAATAGACCGTGGATTGTTATACGAAATAAATATCGTGTAAGTTTAAAAACATTAAATACATTACACATTAAAATGTATTTCCTGTTTCGTATTCGATGTACTCATTTCTGCCATGAATGTATAAAATCCACAATCTATTTATTAATATTAAATTACTTTCAGCCAATGCCGGGTCTCTTTTGATCTAAATATTGGTTCGAAATTTCGAAATGTGTTTGAAAAATTGTCGCGTGGGTTGCAAGTGACCCGGCGTCGGTGTTTCGCGTCGCTGTTGCAGGCCGTTTCAAGGTTAAAGGTGGCGGTGAACATGAGCGGAAGGATCACGAAGAGAATACACGAAGAACGTCCTGGAAAGCTGCATACCACCGTAAACGAGACGCGGGAAAATTGAATAGCTGCGAATCGAAAATCTCGGTGAAAGATTTCCGGCGCAGGGCATATCTCGTTGCGAGTGTGTCACGCGCGGCAATCTAACAATCGAGCCCTTCTCGACTCTAAAAGCTAGAGAGCCGGCTCACGAGGACCTAGAAACGAAACCTTGAATTAATAGGAGAACGCGTTGCGAAACGCGTCAGGCAACTTGGCTTTCTGCAGAACGCGAAATAGTTGACGACGCGCGAATGAATATCAAATCGCACTCCTGTTTCTCGAGATAATCGAAATTCATCGATCAAAATAATTGAAAATTTCGGACAATTTGTAACATTATCTCAGTTCTTTCCAAAAACACTGATCGCATTCGTGTAAAATGAC
This sequence comes from Lasioglossum morio, assembly GCA_916610235.2. Lineage (NCBI taxonomy): Eukaryota > Metazoa > Arthropoda > Insecta > Hymenoptera > Halictidae > Lasioglossum > Lasioglossum morio. Next base: position 1,400,560 of record OU744331.1, read on the forward strand.
AATCAGTACATTTATTCCCCCCCACAGATTTATTACTATCACTCACGACTGTCAATAATACCCTCTCGTGCGGACTGTAAATATTTTCCAGTTGTTTACAATCTGAACGGACGATTAGTATCCATACAAAATATGCTTATTTGCATGGACGTATCTTCGAGATCGTAAATCCGCTGATAACTTAACGTTCGGACGAAGCCTGCACAATACAACATTATCGTATCGCTGGTATCGATGAATTCTTCAATGTACGACGACGTACGGTTCCACCAAGTTCGTTTGCCGCTTAAAATCCTGTAATTACTATATACCTAGATCGATTTAAATTAAATCGCACGATAGAGTCAATTGTCTCGCTAGATTCGTTCGACCCACGCAAGCCTCGTTGCAGTCTTCCAAAAATACAAGAGCGCAATACATCGAGCCTCGAATTCCGTATCAAAACTAGCATCTGCCTCTACGCGCATGAAACGATTTTCCTTCGATCTTCGTACCCGAGAAACGGGTGGAGAACGAATCTCGATTCTCTCTTTCGGAGATTAATGCTCTTCACGGTGATCTGTGCTCGGCCGAGACAAAATGCCTTGAGTAACCGTGAAATTGATTGCTGGATCCCGGTCAGAACTTACGCAATTAGGTATTGACTGGTGTGTACTTACTTGATCGATGTTAACCCAAATGCAGCAAGCGGTCACGATTAAATTTATCCGGCACGTCGTTAAGAACGGTCGCACACAACGTATGGGAACGCACCTTCCATACCGGGCTGAGAAGACGGGCCCGGCAATCTCATATCAGAACACGAATGTTGGCTGACGAAGAGAACGATCGAACCGAGAACGTATGATCGACGATTTCCACGGATTTCTGGTCGCTCTATCGGTTACTCGAAGAGCCCGAGGACCGTTTACATGTTTCGCGACGGCTCCTCTCCGCAATCCGGTCACTTCTTTTTCCTCTCGTCCTTTTTCTATTCTTTTTTTTTTGTTCTTTTCTACCTTTCTTCGCCTCTCGTTACCCGCGACAGTCGCAACGTCGATAGACGTCACTAATAGCACTGACACGATGCTGCTATTACAGGGGTTAGACCGTTACTCGAACTCGGGGCTCTCTCGTACGTGTGGTAATTTGGAGACTAGCCAGGGTGTATATTTATCTCTAGCTATAAATATAGTACATACTGCTTTCCTGCGAGTGTCCCGCGTGCACGTGTGCGTGCGCGGGCCTCAGGATATCCTAGAAAATCGGCGGTAGACAGACTAGTGCCAGAAACTGGCGTCTGCTCGATGAATTATCACCGAGTCCAGTTTCAGACATATACTTTATCGCGCGCCGAATTCTTTTCCACCCAAGTATTCCGCGAACACCGCGAACGTCATCTGCGATGTCCTGAAGGACGCGACATGGTTGCAACTCCGCCGCCTCGCGAAACAAATCGAACTTTAATCCTTTGTAACTACAATTAATGTTATTGGCGCACTGGTTCGATCAATTGGAGACGATAAGCAAATTTGCAAAAATTACATGAAATTTAATTCGACGTTTCTGTCTAAGTTTAGACCATTTTCAAGAATTTTCAGTATTGCGTCTGTAAGAATTTATCAATTAATTAATATATTGTTAGGCAAATGCCTTTCCGAAAAAGCAGAAAACACGAATTTATTAACAAAACAAATTAACTCACATGCTTAGAAAAATGTATTAATTTAAATTCTTAAAGTCAAAAACCACGTGTCGATCGAGATACAGAGAACTGTTTAATCCTTTGTACTCGGGAAGCTGTTTCGACTCGAACATCAAACATTTCTTCGGACCTAGAATAATTCCATTCTATATTAATTCTTTTCTTTGTACGAATATGAAATTGATATAATACCTTGTTAGATACCAACATATTTAATAATGTAAACAATATACCTCCATTCTTAGTGGCAATGCGGTTGTAAATCAAAATTTAGTACTTACTAACGAATTACGATGCGAGATTATAACATCCCCGATCTTATGGGGTTCAAACCTGTTCGGGTCTGGTCCAACCTGCTTCGACTTTGCTTGGGAAGGACACAATCTTAAATTAAATATTCGAACGAACTATCCGGATTTTTGGAACATTCTAAATATTTACTGTATTCCATTCAACACGTTTTCAATATTTACAAATCCTAGTCGTAGTATATAGTCATAGCGTCATAGCGATAATTATACTGTCTTCGTTTCTTTATACTTGTTCAGTATATTTGTTTTTCTTTGTACATGCACTTATATTTTGAAGCACATTCGTTTTTTTTCTTCTTGCGATGTATAATCAACGAGTTAAAAATGTTTTATGCAGGAACGGCCATTGTAATGAGTGATTATATTAATGACTGCTGAAAACGTAAGTACAACATACATAGTTGACTGTCATGGTCATATTAACCTCTATTTCAAATACAGGTTAAATGGCCGCATTAGCAAAAGAAGTAAAGCCGAAGTCAATAGAAGTTTTACATATCAACCGGAAGTGTTATTTTTAGCTATCGGTAGCGGTTGTAGTTTCCTAATGATTTTTTCTTTTGTGCGGGAAACGATGTTCTCATTTGAATGAAAAGAATAATTGCATTGATTTAAACTTATCAATGGAATGTCTTAAATTATGTACTTGGTTATTTTTGGGACGATAACAATATGCCGACGATAGCCGTTATCGTCGCGAAAATTGGAATAAACAGGAGATAAACATATTGCTGTAAAATAAAAACAAATTTGTTTTAAATATTAAACAACGTTTATTTTTCAATAAAAACATTTTGGTAATAAGTATAAAAACCTACACCTTTTTTTATAAAAACTGTGTATAACATCTTAATTGCACCCTGCTTCCACCTATTACATCAATAATTCAATAGTAATAACTATAATTCTATACCGTAAAAAATGTATAATTGATACCTCGTATAAATTACACTTCATTATCGTATTTTTAATACAGTGTAATTACGAGCCTTTCCTCGTTTAATCTTTAAAGTATTTCTGAAATGCTAATAATAAAACGTGTATAAAATTCAATACATATTCATAATACACCATTCTATATAAACATTTAGGCTGACGGGTGTAAAAAGGAACAAGCTAATTTTGCATTAAAGATTTTGGAAAGTATTCTCGTGCAATTTGTGGATGCCGAAAGCCACTTTGTTGCAATCAATTGTTCGCACTCGAGCCCTTATAACACCTGCAACTTCAGTTGTCTACAGATGAAATACAACAAGATACTTATACTATGCACAATTTAACAAAAATATAATTTAATCGATTCATAATCTTTCAATAAAAACGATAGACAGACGATTTGGTTTACATTATAAATACAATTCAATTAAGAATTTAATCAGAATTGATCTTGTATTTAACGTGAATTAATTCACGAAATGCTGAAACTTTTTCTAATCTAATTGGATTGTACTTTTACTATTGAACAATCGTTTTTGGCGATAGTAACGTTCCTATTTAGAAAAATAGAATTAATTATTCGTACATCAACTACGTAATTGTATATAAAAAATTCTAGAATATTCAACATTTTTGATCGAAAACGAATACACACTATGCAACAGGAATGAGTACAGCGCATTTTTATGCAAGCTTCCAAATCTAATTTTTGATTGAGACCATATTTATATCAACTTCGATATCAGCTCAAGGAATCTAGAAAAACCTCAAGGTTTCTACGCTTTACAATTTCGAACGAAGAAGTTCGATTTTCTGAGCGGCGCGTTTTTGCAAGTCAATTAATTTCATCGCTAATCCCATATTGCCTTGGATTTTAATTTTTCCTTGGAAAAAGGCCTTTTGCGGGTTCAACTTTCCAGATATAAAATCGACGATGTCAGCATCGTTAATGGTGATCATAACGTCTGGTTTAGTCGTTCCATTATATTCAACCTTTCCCTTCCCGGTTTTGGCGTCTACGATCCAAATACCTTCTGCACCGCCAGGTCCGTTTGTTACTTTGAACCCGTATATTCCACGAACTCTGTCGATCAAACCATCTTCATCTTCTTGCATCGCGATCTCTAATATTTTGAACAACGCGTTTGCTTTGAAACCATCTGGATTGACTTGTCCACTGACATTATTTTTCTGTACACTTCCTGGAAAACCTAATCGATACAGAGCAACCACAACTGCTCCACCTAAACCTATATTGTGTTGCAACGCCAGCTTTGCTTTTGGCACTTGTCGTTTACCAGCTAGGCCTCGCAATTGCCAGCAGAGTTCAGTACACTGTGCCAGCCCTGTTGCTCCCAGTGGATGTCCCTTCGAGATCAATCCGCCACTAGGATTTATTACATACTTTCCTCCATACGTGTTATCACCAGCATCGATCAGCCTACCAGCTTGGCCAGGAGCACAGAGACCCAATGCTTCGTAAGTAATAAGTTCATTGGTCGAAAAGCAATCATGCAATTCCACCACATCCACATCGGATGGTCTATAAGGGCTTTGAGTAAACACTTTCTCAGCTGCATTCTTTGTCATATCATAGCTGTAAAAAGATAAAATCGCTGTTTTCATTTGTTCTCGTTAAAGATGTGCGAGAGCACGAAAATGTCGGGTCGGGACGGGTTCTCAACAAATTTCAGGATTTTCGAATATATCTAATTTCGCGAGACTCAACCCGACCAAGAATATTCTTATCTTATACCCAATAAGTTTAATGGCACTCCTCTCTGCGAATGTAGATGGCAAGTCCGTAGACATTTCCATGGCTACAATTTCTACTGCTTGAGACTCAAGCTTGTGTTTACGAACAAACTCCTCGCTAGCAAGAACCACGGCTGCTGAGCCATCCGATGTAGGACAACACTGAAGCTTAGTGAGCGGTCCAAACACTTTCGGAGAGTTCATTATTTGCTCCAAAGTGTATTTATCTTGGAATTGAGAGTACGGATTGTTCATGGAATGTAAATGATTTTTGTAGGCAATCTTTGCGAAATGCTCAGGTTTCGTGCCATATTTCTTCATGTGCTCGATGCCAGCATTTCCAAATAGCTGTGCAGTAACTGGACTTTCGTTTATACCTACAATCAAACAGGGAAAGGATAAAACAGGGAGAAATTTAGAAAAAAAAAAGAAAAAGACTCATTATAAAGAAAGTTTGGTACCAGCAATTTCAGCCATAACTTCTACATGCTTGTCCATGGGATTGGTACGATCCATGAATTTTGACATTAAAGAGCCCTTTTCCATTTTCTCAAAGCCAAGGGCTAAGGCGCAATCGATGGAACCACCTTCGATTAGCTGTTTAACCATGATCAAAGCGGTGGAACCAGTCGAGCAATTATTATTTACGTTATAGACGGGGCAACCTGTGATTCCGACTTGGTAGAGTGCCCTTTGACCGCAGGTAGAATCTCCGTATACGTAACCGACGCAGGCAGCTTGTATCGCGTCGTAGGGAATCCGTGCGTCCTGTAAAGCCTTCGTCACGGCCTCTTTTGCCATTTCCGGATAATCGATGTCATTTCGTTTGCCTGGCTTCTCGAATTTTGTCATGCCGACACCGACAACGTAAACTTTCTTCGGTGACATCTTGATCGTTCTGAATAGAGAAACACAGGGAAAGTGAAGAGTCAATACGGTGAAACAACACGCGAAAGTTAATGCTCGCACTACTGTTTCCTTAACTGGACTGATGTAGCGTGTCTACTAATAAATGTTGCAAACAAAAACTGACCTTTGACTCCGTCGCAGTATCTAATCACGGAAAAAAAGGAAATAAAATCAACGAATGACAAAGCTACTTTATGTACGACCAGCGTGACCAGCGTCGCTACGCTCGACTCAGCTTGACTCAGCTCGAGCAAATCACGAAGAAATCGCAGGCTCGACGGGGCAACATTTCTGTATCAACTTATTTCTCGAATTCTGCTCTAGATGTCGCTTGTTGATCATAACTTTGTTGATTCCATGAACTGTGTTGCAGACACGCATCGCGTTCTCACTGCGCAGACTCTATCACCAACTGCGCGACTCAGCGCGGCAAACCACAGGACCATTTGAACTTTAAATAAATAATAGACATCATTATCGAGTGAATATTATAAACGTCCTCGATGTAATAGAAACGGAGATTTGATCAAACTTTGAAACTACCGATTTCTACATTTCTATATCTACTATTTCGTACAAACAGTCAAGTTTCCGCAAATAAAGTACTTTTCATTTTCAGAAGCGCGCGCATGATTTCAAATAATATTTACTATCGAATCGTATCGAATAATATAATAACGCGCGGCAAACCTTAGGACCATTTGAACTTTAAATAAATAATGGACACCATTGTCGAGTGAAGCTTATAAACGTGGAAATACATAAACGTTGTCGACGTAACAAGAGCAGAGATTTGATCGAGCATTGAAACTACCAATAATTAATATTCAATTACGAAGATGCGAACAATAAGAAATATGGAAGAGTTGAAAAATTCATTTTTTCGAAACATACAGATAATCACATAGATGAAATATTCAATATTTGTACGATCTCTTATCTTATTATTGCTGATATTTACTTCAGCCTTTGTTTAGTCGACAACAAAACGTCAAATATTAATGAGTACTTGTATTCGAAGTATTTACTTACGCGTGAAATGGCTGAAATGAAAAATCTCGCTTGAAGTATAATATATCGGTTGTTGGAATCTTTAGCGAGAACGTTTGCGAGGGTTGTACGCGACATTATACGGGGCTATTCTTTCTAAATTTCGTCGGGTGCTATATATACTAGAAAATCGCGCCGGCCATTGCGCGCTCGTGTTTTGGTTCTGAAAAGATGGCGGACTCTTGTTTTCAAGATCGGTCACACTGGATTACGATAGTTTTGAAATGTACTGGAAAAGTTGACATGTTATACATGTGATATTGTCGAGTGCATAAAACCATTATTACGACGGATTCGCTTGTCGAATCGAGAAAGTTTCTTTAAGCGTTGCAAGTGACGCGAAAGCGGTGTCTTCAGCGTGCGGATCATACGAACAACGATACGAGTGGTTTTTCTTCAAAGATTTTTGTTGTTTTCTGTGCGGAACACTGTCTGAGAAGCTAGAGAACAATATCGTCCCCGACGAGAAAAAATGGTTTAACTCCGACGGATGTTTACGATGTTCGAGATCCCGATGATCAGTGCATCAGCAACAGTTAACTTGGTTAGGTTGATTGGCTAGGTAGATGTTGTACCTATGATACCTGAACAACGTTGCACGTGTTCCTCTCGGTGGTTCACGTTAAAACGTGACATTGCAACGAGTTCATAGACTTTACATTAAATGTATTGTTCTAACTTATAATGGCGAACAGTGACTTTGATATGGAGCTCTTCGAGCGAAGGCTCCACACGCTGAAGGATTCCCAGGAGTCGATTCAGGGTCTCTCTTCCTGGTGTCTGGAAAGGCGACAACACCATAAAAAGATTGTTGCTACGTGGTTGCAGGTTCTAAAGAAAGGTAAGCTCCGTAACGTTTCATAATCGATGTTACTTGAAAACTATTTGTATTTACATGTCAGATGTTCCCGGCCCACTGTCCCAATGTAATCTCAGTTCTTAGTCTACTGGGTATCAGAATTTTTAAATTATTTTTCCGATTACTTGCTGTGGTTTTAAGTGTCCGTCAAAATGATTTCGTTAACACGTTAATGTGCAGTTTGCTCCATCGCTTTTAACACGATGGATGATAATGTAATATGTTTTATATAACAGTGAAAGTCGAGCATCGTTTGACGCTCTTTTATCTGGCAAACGATGTGATCCAATACTCGAAGAGAAAAAATTTTGAGTTTGTGGAGTCGTGGGGGACAACTTTGCAACGTGCGACAACCATGGTCAGGGACGAGAAAGTGAAGCATCGTATACTGAGGATATTTAAAATATGGGATCAGCGACAAGTATACGACGAAGAGTTCCTCGCAGACTTGTCTGGATTAATTTCAGCAGCACCGAAAAAGAAATTGGATCCACAGCCGACAACAGCTCCAGAAGAGTTTCAAGCTGCTCTACTTATTTCTACTATGAGATCGTGTGCTACGTTGGAGCAAGCGACGGATGCAAGATTACGAGACTTAAGGGAAAGTAATATAGATGTAGAAAATGCGGAAGAGTTATGCGCTTCTCTGAAAGACAGAAGAAGGGTCGAAGATGCTGAGAAGGAAGTCGATTTGGCAGTGAGAAATGTTGAAAACTATGTTCGTGCATTGGAAGCAGAGATTAGGGAAAGGACGCAAGTGCTCGAATTACTAGAACAAGCGGATCAGTTTTATGAAACTCAGAGGGGTGAAGTTAAAATAGTTACCAATGTAAGTATGGAACGATACGAGTACTATGTTTTTTGAATTGGTCAGTATCATTCAATGTATAATACTTTCTTGTAAACAGGCGTACAGGAATTTTGGAAGCCGTGTAAAAAATTTAAAGAAAAAGTTGGACGAACTCTTACCAACATTGGTTTCTCCAATCCCCTCGCCAGACATCAATGCTCCATCTCCAAGTCCTGACAGTGATCTGGATCTACCAGGAGACGAAAATCAGACTCAAAATCAATTGGGAATGATAGATGTGGCACCACCATCTATGTATGGCTCGTATTCGCACGAGTATGATCCTGTGCCTGTACCAGCTCCAGAATTGGGCCAAGGCAATGATTCCGGTGACTTCACCAATAACTTCTCCTCCTTTATAGGAGGAAATATGGATTTTGGTAGTATGGTAAGAACTCTTACACAGAAAATCTTATTATTGCATGGCACCAGGGTAATTACGCATGCTGTTATTTTTACAGAGAAATATATTTAACGAACGATCGTCAACGCCTACTGGAATGTCACAGCAGTATAACGACTCTTTAGAGGTACATCTATCAAAATCTAGGGGTTAGGCTACCTCGAGTGTGTTAGATTCTTAGAAATCTTTTGCAATTTTCTTTTGTAAAAGTATTAAATCAAAGTGAAATTTGGAATAGGTCCTCTATTATACAAATTGTAAGGAGTAATTGTTTATGTCTTTATCCAGTGTGGCCTAACCCTTTAAGAAGAAAATATATTCTGTGTTAACTCGTTTCTAGGATTGCAATGATGCGGGACCCGCACCCTTGCAATCCTGGAAACGCGAGTCTATTCCTTTAAAACATTAGTCGAACTTTACACGTTTTCTTCCAGGCTAAACCAATAGAAGTAATCAATATGAGGCCCTCCAAAAACGAAAGTACTAACGCGGACTTTAATATCTCTAGTTTCTTAAAGACTGTTCTTCCTTCTTCTGACGGAACACAAGATCCTGGTGGAATCCCAGGTCTTGGTCTCGATATTCCCGAGTCCCAAGTAGGTTCCCCCCAACGTACCAACTACAGACATTCACCTGTGTTAGGACAACACACTGTAACCCCTGTGATCTCAAGAATGATGGGTGGTCAAAGTACGCCCATGGGCGTGAATAATTGCCAAATGACCCACAGTACCCCACTGCCTGTCCGAAATTTGTCCGGCGAGTCGCATACTCCCTCCCCGTACTCCAGTCAAAACAGTCAGAGTAACATCACCGTACCCTTCGATGGTCCCACTAACAATAACACAGTTAACCCGTTACCACCTCCTCCGTTACCTCCGCCGATATTTCTCGACGATGAAAATTGTTATAATAAGTTGCCACCGAAATTCCCCACGTGGACACCGCCGAACGAATCTATCAAAGAAGCAGCCAAGTGGGAAGAAAAGGGTATGGAATCTTCGAACCGTAGAACATAACGCCAGAGAAGTTTGATCGTAAAATAATGAATTTTCTTCTAACGTAGCGGGTTTCGCTATATCTTCAGGAAAGAATAGCATGAATCCTAGTTGGTCGGGTGAGTGTGACGAGAAAACGAAAGTTTGGATGGACGGTGAATCGGACAGATGGGATCCGAGCAACGAGACCACGTGGGTTAACCCAGTCAGGGGAAAAAGCGAGATCCTATCGGAAACGCCGGAATCACCGCCGATGTATGAGAAAGCTGGATTCACAGACCCGGTAGAGTACGACGATCCTCAACCACAAGAATCTCTTCTGAGTACCACTGGGGACGTAGATCATAGGTGAAACATTTAGTAGTTGAACGGGATCGATCGATCTTGGTAGACAACGTTCGATTCGCGTGTGCATTACTAAACCACGTTTTTTTCCAGAGTGATACCGATACCGATGACGGTGGAGAATCAGCTACCGTATCGATTGATGAAAGCGGCGGACGTCGACCACCGTAATTTGATCAGTCTAACAGGCAGTCCGGCGAATCACAATGTAAACGAGAGCTCGATGAGCACGATACCGAACAGCAGTACCTTATGGTCCTCGGGCGATCAGGATTATCGGTAAGTGAACGGTACACATAGCTCTTATCAGCAGCGTGTGAAAGTAATCTTCTTAAATAAAAATCTTGAAAATGCAAATATCAGGCAACACATGCAATCCGGTGATATCGTGGAAAGTGTTGACATGGAGATGTCCGACGACGAAACGGACAGTAAGCCGAAAGGGAGGGTGTTGGTGGACGTCAGGTCTCAGGACAGAGACATGAGAGTCGGTAATCCGCCGCCTTCCCAACACATGGACATGGACATGCGCATGATTCCACTTCCATCCGGGCAAATGCCAGGTCCCCACGGGCCAATGATGCAGGACGTGCACATGCATTCGGGACCACCACCGCCTCCTCCCCCGCCGCCTCAGTTTCATCCGAACCAGGCACCGTTTCACCAGGACCAAGGAGACTTCCGTCACAATCCCTCCTCGGACTTTCATCCGTCTCAGTCAAATTTCCATCAGAACAGGCCACCGCCCGGCTTCCTACAGAACCAGCAGGATTTCGGTCAACAAGAATTTCATCAGATGCACCAGTCCCAGCCAGATTTTCCTCAGCAGGACTTCGAGTACCGGGAGAATCACGGCTTGAGACCGAACCCCGAGTTCCACGGCGAGTCGCAGATACGCGGGAGGTATTCGCAGCCGGCCGACCATCCGCACAGGGACATGTCGTTCCACCGGAACGAGAGAGGAGGTCGGGGAGGTCGCGGGTTCCCGCGGAATCGACGAGACAGGTACTCGGACGATCACAACAAACAAAGAAACATGTTGAACAACCGAAAGCCACGGACCCTGGATCAGCATCAGAGGTCGTCGCCGGAGATCCTACCGAATAGTCGACCTCTGCTGCTCCAGCCACCGGACACGGTGGTGATCCTCGATGAGGAGGGCATGCCGATTGGTCTTCCGGACGACAAGGACACCTTGGAAAGTGGGGATCACGCGGCAGATCAAGACCAGGATGACAATCCTCAGTCCCTTTCGCAAGACCGTAGATCGTCCCACAGTACTCCGAATTCCCGCGACCTAGACCAGCCACCTTACGCGGGCGGATCGAGTCTCGTACACGAGCACGAGTCCGAGCCCGGGACCTCGGAGCCGGAGGATCAACCACCGTTGAACCAAGTGACGGTCGTGCCCGTGGCAGCGGACTCGAAGGACTCGCAGCTGAGTCAGTACGTGCCGATCTCCGAGTACGAGGAGCACGTTGAATCGGAACCTGTAACGTTGGAAAAGCCCCGTGACAGCGAGTCGCCGGACACGGCCGGCCAGGAGATGGGTTTCAACGAGCAGCAGGCGCAGCACATGAACCAGCAGATGGAGGACCTGGTGAACGCGTCGAATAATGATCTGAAGCGACCGTCGACGAACGGCGGTTTCGACGAACAGGCCGAAGAGCACATCAACAAGAAACGGTTGCTGTCGAACGGACCCCAGACACCGACCGGATCCGACTCCGGTCTGAATGGACCGATACCTCAAGCGTCTGCGGAGTCTCACACAGGCATCTACGACTTCGATGGTCCGTTAGGGCCTAACTTCCGGCCACGTCTCGCCGGTCCCGTCCCGTTCCCTCCGTGGAGAGGCGGTCCACCCCGTGGCCGAGGGTTCCGAGGAGGACCCAGGGCTCCCTGGATGGACAGAGGACCTCGTGGCCCAGCGATCGGTAACTTCATGCCAAGGGGCATGAAACGCGGTGGCCAGTTCAGGGGCAACGGGTTCAGGGGTCGGGGACGGGGCAACAACTGGTAGATCGTTGCCACTCGAGATACATGACGAACACTTTGTAAGCCCACGCATGTGTGTGAAAGAGAGAGAGACACTCGTCGTTTTTTCTATTTCTGTACATATGTTGTTGCGAGCCGTCGAACTCGACCCCTCCCACCCAACGATATTTCGGTCTTTTGTGCCGTGTCTTTGGATCCTCTAAGGCGGGGATCCTTCTGTTGGAGATCGGCCGTCTTCGTCCTTCGGAAGGTGCTCGCGCTTCTGTGCGATTGATTCGCCTATATACATATATAAATAAACTATATAGATACATAGATATATATAAAAAAAGAGGATGTATCACACAGAAAACACGGAATGGAGTTCGAACTCACCAATAATACACACGTTCTCCGTTTAATAAGATCTAGCTGTGTATCGTCGGGACGGGTCCCGCGCGGATCGACGAGATCATTGGATCGTACTATGGACGCGAGAGCCGTCCCGGCGATCGATGGTCGCGTTATCTTTTAGGATCGTAATGTAAGTCAATGAAAAAAAACCTCTCTGTTTTACGTGTAAAATGCGTTCACGAGTACGATCGAATATTTATCGGCCAGGATCTCTCGGCGAAAGAGAATTCTCGTCCCGTCTTCGCGGAAACGAATCAAGAACGAGAGAAGCAAGACGCGGCGGATCAGGATCGAGAGGATCAATTTGAAGATCGAAGGACGGTGGGGCCAAGGTCGGCTTGTCTCGTTTCTTCGTTCGCCTCCGCATACGAACACACGGATCTGCTGCCTGTTCTCGACCCCGTCGAACGATCGTGTCCCCCGTCGTGGATTATAAACAGGCGTGTCAATGAACTTTCAAGCTGTATTAATAAAAATGCAATGTTTATGTTCTGGTCCAGTTCGTACATTTCCCCTGTTTTTATTTTATTTTTTTTTTGCGACCGGGATTAGAGGAGTGGCAGAGCTCGAACGAATCGATCGTGCTCTCTCGACCTCGCCTCGAGGGGAGAGAGCGCTGCAAAACACTGTAACAATTTTTGTATTTTTGTTTCTGGTGTATACCCGCAAAACGTAATGGCGTGCGCGGTTCGGCCTAATCGTTTTTAGTTCCGTTTCTCGTTGCTGTGTTTCCTTTTCACGTTTTTATCGCATTATGTTCACGCACGAACACCATAGAGACCACCGCTTTTACTCACGGTGCACCGTGGAAGGAACTGCGTACCGTCGCTACTAGACTGCGGACTTTATGCACCTCTGACACGAATGAGTAGCTGCGGAACAATAGAAAGATTAAAAAAAGACCGTTCCTTTTATTACTCTGGAGCTACAAAAATGATTCAACGACAAAAGAAATTCTTTTGATGTCGCACCAAGGTCCGCAGTCAAGCACAGTTCTCGTGCACTCTATAAAAAGACCGTTTTCTTTTTTAATTTAAAGCAGACACTGACTTCGTTTATGTATATTTGTTTCTTAACGAACAGAACGATGTGTTTCACGAGAAACGTTTGTAACGAGTAACACCGAAGTGTATCGATCGGTGATTGGTATAGAGGTATTATTATTATGATCGTGACTTCGTCTGTTAATAAATAAACACGTGACCGCACGAAGTTAGTGTCTGTTTTAACGAAGTACGCGCGTACATGCGAAACTTTGTACAAATCAATCGAGACAGGATTTCTTTTATTATTATGGATGTCCCAGGATCTATTGCGTATTTTTTATTCACCTTTCTTTCCCAGTTGTTTCATTTTTACGGGTCGTGCGGACCGACGACGACGCTCACACGCATTTCGAGGGTTCAAGTTCTATTTTATCGCGCTCCTGACTTGGCGCAGTGGTACCTCGAATACGCAATACTTTCTGGAATATATTATTGTCCGCGGACTAGCCGATTTTATGCATTTGTGAATAAAACGAAGACTCCGGCCAGCCCTCGCACAGTCTTTGTTTTATTTTCAGTTTGATAGGATCCTGGACGGAATTAACGAAAACGAATCTGTAAAACGAATTATTTTATGTTGACAATTATGTGAAATTACCATCCAGGCGAATGGTACAGATGGAGAAAATCCGTGGTCTAGTAGATGATCACTGTCATCCGCAGTTATCGAAGCGTCCATTGTATTTCGAGCTGGATTTCGTTACGTTTCTTCTTTCTCGAAAGGGAACGAATCTTTGTCAGCGCGTATTGTTAGCGAGCGCACGAGAAATTAGCGTATAGCAAGCTCAATCCTTGGAAACCAAATGATTGTTTAATAAAACATTGCAATCCACCGAGGACCCCTGACAACACTCGATCGACGGACAGACATATATCTCGCACGATGTACACGGAAACTCTGCGCAAATCATACGACTCGAACACGTCTTCCGGATTAGCAGCCACGCGAATTGTACTTTCGCCAAACCCAAATCAGTATTTATGCTTTTATAATATCCCACGATCCATCGGAACGTATCGGAATGATTATTATCCGAGAAAATCGTGAATTCAATTTTTATTTAGGTCTTGCACCAACGTTGTTTGCTTTCCATTAGAGCTTCGACTGCAGCATAAAATTGATTACAAATATTTTCCGACAGTTTTGCATGTATATACAATATACAATCGATATTAAAAATACTAGTGCAGTTATTCACGATCACATCGGCAGTCGAAGCTTCGATATGATTTTTATCAGACAGTGAAATGAGAGTTACAAGAATTGATTTTCAGTTTCGCTGAAAATAGAAGTCGTGAAAATTTATTTCGCTTTTCGTTCGCGCCGGCTGTTAGATAATCGTGCGTTTTATAAAGGCATAAAGTCCGCTCGTCGACAACAAATATTTTATTCGTTTCGTTTCTTTTGTCAAAGCTTACCGATAATTTACTTGATTTAGCAAAGTTGTCTCATCATTTGGCACAGTCGATTTTTTTTTGTTGCGCTTGGCAGAACAATTCTCGCGATCACTGACAAAATAATCGAAAAGAGGAACTTTTAATTTTATTTTATCGAGGACGCGCCACGCAACGATGAGCGTAAAATTTGAGGAATCGAAGAAAATTTCGAGCGTCGATTTAGAAATTTACAATGGTTGTACGATGACTTCCGGTTTTAGAGCGACCGAAATTCTTATTAATCGCGTATTGTACATTCCTGTTGCGCAGGAAAATTGCAACATTCATCCGTACGGAACATATTTTCTTGCCTGTACAGAAAATCCGTGATCGCGACTGTGAAATCTGCTCGTTTAATTGGATCGATTGTGTAACGGTCGTTTAATATCGAGTGGACATGCCACCTCGAACTCGGTTCGTTCGTTCTTCCCTGGCGTTGCAATTTTTTTTCGCGCAACAGCACCGCCACGTTATGCTTTATGTTATTTATTAAGTCTGTGCCTTATCGCTACTCTCTTGTACGCGGCTAACTATGCAAAACCATCGGTAGACTCCTGCTTTACAGATCGGGTTCGACGAATAGTGGCGTGCAAATTCATTCGAAAAATTGTATATATCGTTGGTAAATGTACAGTGACTCCCACTAATATTCGGACACTCTTAAATAGACGATAACTTTTTTTAATATTGTACTATACGATTTGAACCTTTTTGGGAAGCTAGAGGAATTAGTCCTACAGGATGTGAAACAAAATCTTTGTCAAAAATTGCAATGAATCGGAATTGTAGAAAAAATATTAAAAGTTACATTTTACAACTTTTTTTATGTGAGCCTGTATTGAAAATTTAGAAACTACGTTTTGTAGATCCGTGTCGATTAAACATACTCTGATAATTTCGTCAAAATCGGGCGACGTTACAATAAGCTACAAATGTTTAAAGATGGTAAAAATTACAGATTTTCACGATTGTTCGGCCTATAACTGCAGTAAATCTAAGGATTCTTACATCTTTATAATTGACACAGATCTACAAAACATAGTTTTTAAATGGTTCAATATAGGCCCGTATAAAAAAGTTGTAAAATGCAACTTTCAGTAATTTTTCTACAATTCCGATCAATTACAATTTTTGACCAAATTTATTTTCATATCCTGTAGCAAACTAATCGCTTCCTAAAAATGTTCAAATCGTATAGTACAATAATAAAAAAAGTTATCGTCTATTTAAGAGTGTCCGAATATTAGTGGGAGTCACTGTACATCAACACGTTGACTGACGAAACAAGAACTGCAAAACTTCTGCAGGGTCTAGTCCAAAGTAATTGTATTATTTATTTAAAATGCAAAAACAACTCTATAAAAAGATAACTGCGGCTGGGACCGTCTTACGAGTGGAATGAACAGGAGCTACAAGAGAATTGTAGAAAGAAAATTGTTGTTTGTAAATGCGAGATTATTTGAATTGTTTCGAACAGACAGCAGTCACGTGTTGACCATTTACCTAGTGGAAAATGTTGGCACAGGCGTCAGGAATATTGGAGAAAATCTTGAGGGAAGTACAATTGGTTGGAACGGCCTTGAAGGCTGGAATTAGAGGGAGTCTCTAAACGCCATAATCCTGAACAGAGGTTGTTGAATATTGATTGCGAAGTTTCTGGGCTGACCTAATAGCTTTTCCCGTTTCCGAAGCGTCCGGGTTTATGGACGATCCTGTATCGACGATCGTGCACACGTGTGTATATCGTGCGGACGATCGAGAATGTCTCGGTTTCTCGGTTATGCCAACGTGAACCAGCGAATTCATCGGCGTGCGGAATCGCCACGCGAAACCTGCCTGTACGCTCGTATCGATTTTGCACGGCGACACGTTGTATGCGTGATTTAAGCTGGTCAGCCGTTCGCGTGCGATATCTTGGGCGAAACGATTTCTCGGGGAAAATGGCGAGAACAGAGCCGAGCTCGAGCGGCCGCTCTCACGGTCCCGTGAGGTCCCGCGAAAACTGGAATTTTGCCGACAAGTATTCGATCGAACGAGTGAACGCGAACAACAATCGTAGATTATTTGTGGTAAAACACTGCGAGCGTCGAAAGTTGAAATATTCTTAACCCTCGTACGTTCCTCAAGTGAAAATTCATTTTACCTTTTTTACATATCGTGAAACGATTGATTTCTTTTCGTCTCTGTTGCAAAATGTATTTCGTTGAAATGTTATACTAAAGCGTAGTTCGTAGATTTGAAATGTGAAACAGAAAGGGGTGAAATATTATTCTAGGTACTTTTATGCAACTATGTCTGAGGCGCGTACGAGGGTTAAACGAAGAACAAATTCATTTTTATGGGTTCCGAGTGATTTTAATATGTGGCTCTTTTGATACTGTAGAAAGTAAGCTGTAATGGATACATGTAAAGCACAGTGACGTTCTTTTATCTTATTTATTTACATGTTATCTTGAAATTAATTATTAACGATTCAGAAAGAAATTGTCTCTAGTGTGACGCTCACAGTGTTCTCTGCAAGGAGTCTTCAATTATTCGCACATGTATCAAAAAGTACAGGGTGATTCTCTTGTTAAGATACTACCGAATCAATTAATTTCTCTGTTTGTACATAAGAAAGATCGTTCGAGATCGTGATAACCAGACTGCGGATCTTATGCATTTAGTACGAGATACGCGATTGTATATACATTAGAAGAATTTAAGAACAGTCCTACACTATTTTCGACTTATCAGAAAGACTCGGAGAATTTTTATTTTGCATAAAGATGCGCATGTTAACGATATAGCTTTTCAGTAAAAAAAAAAAACCAATGGCGTCTCTTACGAGACAATCATCCTGTTGGAAATGTTCTCTAGCGTGTTTGATGAACTAATGGACTTTCTTTCGTTTTGTAGAGAAATATTGGAAGTGCGTGCTTGAGCTTTTATCTGTTGATGATGTTGATGCGTGCAACTGAATACATGTCGTGAAACGACAGTCATGAAATGATAGACTGCGATATATTACTTTTATTTTCGTTCCGGAAGATTGCGAGTGACTATTGTAACTGCTAAGCGGTGGCGTACGTTAGAGAAATAGAATAGAAGAGTTGTCAATTCGTTGGAAGAAACAATGATCCGCGGGATAATAAATATTTCTCGTCGATTTCTTTTAGATAGAGAGAAACTCATTTTCTCCGACACGATCGTCACACTTCGAACGTGTACACCGCGTTCTTTCATTCTGTATACTGCAAATAAAACGAAGATACTTCCTTCTGTCTTGATCGTGTTACTCAAACGATGACTCTTGCATTCTACTTCTTTCACGCGTATTTTCCGTTTGCCACCGCGATTAAGTTTCATCAGAGATGTTTAATTAATCGACGAGTGAATCGAATAATTTTCGATGTAGCTGACTATCCCATAATCAGTATCGTTTGCACAGTTCGTTTCGAACCGAAAGAAAATCATTCTCGTCTTCCTCCTTCGATCGTTTTCTCATTCGTTCAATATGTTTCTGCCTTGTAAATATTTTCTTCCGAACGTGACATTCAATTTTATTTCGCCTATCAGCAAATGCGAGTATCCCGCGAGAATAGTGTGATAAAGAAATTTTAAACAGAATCGCGAACAAAACGAATCGTATAAGATTGTTAAGTGATTAATGATGGAGGATTTTGTGCAATAGTGCGCCGATGTTGCTTATGGGATATCAAGTGCAATTGCGTGAACTTTCCTGGCGAATATTTTGTAGGAAAAATCGACGCGCGAACCGAGCAATCGTGCGGAACACGCGGCCGGTTCAGTGTTAACGATAGAAGGAAATATTTTTGCGTATTTGTAAATATCCTTGGCTCTCGATCATCGCGAAGCCGATGTGCAATTTCTCGCGCGATTCCGTCGCGATAAAACCGCTCGGAACTCGAAGGATCCTTCGAGGAACGTTGCTCCCTTCGTTACGCGAAGAAATAGTCGGCACGCAGAGTGAGATTCTTTTCATTTATCAAGAACGAGGCGTTTCAGTAGAATGATCTATCGTACCTCGATAGCAAATATTTAAACCTTTTTAGATGTACAATTTAATTCGTAGTCCGTCTGGAATTGTTGAAAACGATCTCCATCAGTTTGCGTGCACTCCGTTTTCTAAACGGACTGCGGATCATTATGCAAAATAAAAAGATTCAGGGCCACGAATTAATTTGTACATTTAACAAATGTTTTTCTACAATCTCGACGAGCTTCTTCTGCGTGCAATTTTGCTTTGTACTGATCGTAGACGTCGACTGATTATTTTGTTGGACAGTTTTCAGTTCGCGATTTATTTTCGATGCTGAAGGTAACGGCCGATCGAAGAGAGTATAGTATTCGACTTCAGTGAAGTTAATTTTATCCGTGAAGCACACTCAGTTTGGCGATCAGCTTTGCGCCCGCGAATTCCCAGTGATTTCATTCTCGCAAGTCAGCGAATTGTGGCGATCGAGCAGCCTTTAGCGTTAGTTATTCCCAATTGTAACTAGACTGTGACCGAGCTTTGTTTTTTCCTTCTTTTTTCTTTTTTTTTTTTTAAGTTGATCTCGTGTAAAACGAGCAGCGAGGTCCGAAATATTAGGTTGTTGCGTTTAGTTCGACTATACTCCTAGAGATCAGATCTCATGGCAGATGTCGCAAATGTTTATATACATATATACATATGCATATAGCGAAATAATGCGTGCACTGTACCGTCTCTAAGACACGATTTGTAGTGACAATAAAATCGATTCGGAGCTGTACACGACTAATAAAAAGAATGGCGGACTGGCGCCGGAGTTAGACGCGATCGGTGAAACTCGCAATCTACGCGATACGTACATTAACTTTATTCGATCTCCCGACGGAGTCTGGAAAGTTTGGCGCACCGATCGATCAGTGAAAGGAAACCTAAAACTATCACTCTTCATTTTTCTGTTTGTTCTCGCGTGCAGAATCGTCGACTGAGTCGCTCCGCCGCACAGTGGGAAAACTTGACAAAACTCGATTCAAAAAGGAATAACTTTCGATAGAAATGAGGTAGAGCGATGAATTTTTTTTTAAATGAAAGCTGAAACTTTGCAAAATATGGGAAAAATAGGAAGATTACAGTACGAATGGTTTTTAACCTTGAGAAAATTCGTCAAACAAAGTCGTTTCTACGTTACCACGAGTAGAAATTTTTTTTTTTAACATACCATGTATCATTTCCCGTAGATGTTTTCACGCTGATTTCAAATCTGGCCTGAAAATTTTTCTACGATCTCTGGTTTGTTCCCTTGTTAGTTCGAGAGAACAGCGAACCAGTGGAGGGTTGAACTTCTCTCATTTTACCTTAGCTTTCGGAAATTAATTACTTATGGATCCATCCTGTTGATCTGTTACCATTGCGTGAATTTGATATTAGAGAACAGGTTGTAGGATTGAGGGACAGACCGAGGGTTAGAATTAAAGAGAGAAACGAAGAAGAAAATGCGCAACAACCTAATATTTTTCGCCAGTTGTTCGGTTGGCTCGGTGCCGAGGGGGTGAGATCGCTCGTTAGACACCCTGTAGCATAACCCGGGAGCATGAGAAGCATGAGAAACCCGCGTCTGGAAAAGTGCAACGTGAAAGGGAACGGGAGAGAGTTAATGCGTGCGGTGCATGCCACGGCCACCCGCGTCGTTCGAGTTCCATTCGAACGATTTTATCGCGGCTTAGGGGAGCGAGCGTGGTCGCCACGCGTCGACGTTCAACGCGGAAGGCCGAGGAAGATCGATCGGCTCGAATTGATCCTAAGCGCGAAGTGCCTTCACTCGACGAAACCGGAAACAAATCTTTCTCTTGCTGTCTCGATTTCCGGTGCCACTTTCTATCTCATCGAGTCCTCGCAAACTTGCAGACTTCTGATAAAAAATCACCGACCTTCGAATCAGGATATTCAGAAAATCATTTGAACTCTTCTCGCGATACATTCCAGTCGGACTATTCGACATAAATCTTAATTTTTCAAAAAAATCGTTCGTTCTACGAGGAAAATCTTCCAATACAAAAGACGCTTCTACAAACATTGTCTCGCTCATTTTCTTATACAATTAATAATTTAGTAGATAATAGAAATAATACGATGTCACTTAATTGTTTTCGTGTTTCGATACCGATTGGTATGAAATTTTCCACGGATTATTTACTTTATTCGAAGAATCTTTTAGGGTTGGTGGACACCGGAAGTCGATGAACTCCCACGACGTTTAGCTAGTTGTTTTATTCTTTACCACTAATTTGTTAGTGGTACGCTATTAGTCCGACTCTCTATGCTCTCGTCGTTTCGAAGGAAAGAGAAGAAACAAAAACTGGCGGACGTGTATGACACGGAAGAGAACGTTTCCCCGTAGCAGTTTTTTCCTTCTTTTCTGTTACTTTTTCTTTTTTTTTTTGCACACAGTATTCGAGAACTTCCGATACGGTGCACGAAGGCAATCGATCTGAAGTTCTATTAATAAGTCAGACTCGATTATCCCGGACGATAATCTCGCGCAAAAGCAGGCCATTATTTAGTTATTTAATAATAGATCGTCGATGAGTTTTATATTCCCGCGTGAAACCGAACTCCTTTGCATACCGTGTATGCTGACTATCATCTACATGTATATGTATATACATATATATATATATTTTGTACGTTACACAACGAACGACGTGAACGATTGCCGGTCCCCTTGCGAGATCTTCATTTCGTTTGTTACGCTCCCGCGTTCGGGAATGTATTTGTAAGTGTGTCAGATTATGAATATAATGTATATATTATATATTATATTTGTACGTGTGTATATATGTATGTTTTGAAACGAGATACTTAAAGTGATCGATGAGTCCGATGAAATATATATGAATATATATGTATATAAGTATCGATGTTTCTGTTGTAATTGTTCAATCGTCGCCGAGAAAAATCGTTATCGTCTTTCATCTCCATAGTCGAATTCATTTTCACAGATTCTACAAGGTGTTATCACAAATGATTCAGAATATCTATAACGGATTCGTAATAGGAGAGCAGAGAATAAAATTTATGCGAACACCTAAATGCAAAGGATCCTTGAACGGCACTTCCGGTTGCTTCGTCTGTTACGCAATTCGCAGGGTTAAATGCAAAGGGGCGAAAATTCTTTGCCGGAGAATTTCTCACGGTACAATTTCTGCGAAAAGACTACCGCGAAAGTCAATTTTTTTTTTATCTAATTGAAATACGACCTTTCAATTATGTATATCTTTAATCATTCACGAAGCTCTTTGATACAGTTTCCGACACGATAGAGGCGATAACAATGTCCGTGATAAAATGCAGTTTACAACAATTTTTCTTTGTTCTTCAGTTTTCTCGAATTTCAACAACCATAATGAAAACAAAAATGTTGATTCGGTCTGCACTGAATGGTTTTTGGGACCCGTTAACAATTCATTGACGCCCCTTTGCAATGAACACAGTCGATCCAACGAATTCAACCCTTTTCTGTGATTTTTGTAAAAGGGGAGGCAGCCCCAGTTGTTGAATCGTGTATAAATCATTGAAAGCAAATCAGAAGCATATTTGTGTCTCGTTATTTGCACCAAAAATGGCACATCCTAGACTCGCGACGCCATCTTTGGGAAGTGAACGCAGGGGTTTCGAGATTTTTAGGATTTATTCGTTGAACATCGTGTGTGCGTGGCGAAATTCTGTGTCGCGGTATGATTAAATACAAGGGGAGAACTGTCTGTTAATCACGTCGTCTCGCGTCGCGTCGGATGGTACGACAATCAGCCATTATTATGTCATAATTGGCCTACGTCCGCGTGGCCGGGTTCCAACCGTGTTTGCCAACGTTTGGAAACGTCGCGAGTCTCGCCCGATCCCTGTAAAGGGTTTACGACCGCGACAAAGGCTCGGGATAACGATTTTTCACGGAACTTCCCAGCCGCGACGGCTTTAGTACGTAATCGTAAGTCGCAGAGTGCGCTGACTCACGGAACTGGCATCGTTGTCGGTAATTCAGGCCCGATTTCCGCAACGTGCTTCGAAATTCGCGAATCTTTCGCCAAGAGCATTCCTCTTGTCTGCTTTCGTCTCGGAATCTTCCTCGATTCACCGTTTTCTATTTTCATTAGCTGTAATAATATGTCTATGTGTAATCGTTCGACTGCGAATTTGATGCTTTCAAGGATGCCTTCATATTTTCATTAAATCATTAGACTGCAACTTTTACGCATCTAAGTATATCTTTCTATTTTCATTAAATCATTAGACTGCGAATTTTATGCATTTAAGCACATCTTTCTATTTTCATTCAATCATCAGACTGCGAATTTTTTTCATCCAAGTACATCGTTTTATTTTCAGTAAATTATTAGACTGCGAATTTTATGCACTTATTTTTATGCATTTAACTATATCTTTTATAATCGGAGAAGAAATATGTTTCTAAATTTTACAGTCGTCAAATAACAGTGGAATGCTTCTGTGATAAGACAAAAGATATAATATTATTATCTATAGTAGTTAGCTAACAGAAGAATGGTTCTGACCCTGATCAGATAAGAAATATAATTCTATATTTAATAGTGGTTTGATCTGATTTAAAAAAACATAGAAATTCTATATTCACCTAACAGTACAACGATTCTGTGCCTGATCGGACAAGTGATATAAGTCCGCTTATGTTCAGATACTCCTATCTTGGATCGAATAAGTGATAGAGTTCAGTATAACGTACAGCCAGCAGTAGAACGCTTCTGTCTTCGATCGCACAGGTGATGTAAGTTCATCTGTAGTCAGGCAGTAGTAAGATGCTCCTGTTTCCGATCAGACAAGTGGAACAAGTACGTGCACGGTCAGACAATGAATGTAAAATAAAAATGGTCTTACAGGAAGGTTAAATAAGAATATATTTCTTTATATAATAATAAAACTAAATGCAGAAATAATGTAACCATTTTTCGATATTCTTACTACCTCTTACGGTTGTGCATTCCTGCGAATAATTTTTATTATAGGTGCATCAAATCCATAGTCTAAAAATACCAGTTTCATTTATCATTTCTCTGCCATTTCCATCAAAAAGACTATAAACATGTAATGTGTACAAACATCTGCAGTCTAACAATTACTCGAGTATCATTGATTGTTTCATGAAATTACGTTCTGTAAATTGAGTGTGTACGCGATAAATATCGAAAGTTCTGTCGCATAATTGTACCGTTCTTTTTTTTTTACAGTATCTTAGGATCGAAAGGATATTAATCGATGGACGCAGGCGTGTCCTTTCGTGACGTACTCGGAAGGACGACTTTTCACGGCCCAGGGGAAATCGAGACTGTTACAGATGCCGGTGAACAGGTAAGCGTACAAATATTTTCACCGTAAACACGACACATGGTCTGGAAAAGAATAAATCGAGCTCATAGGTGGACGTTGAAACTCGTTTCTATCACGAACGCAATAACAAGGGGACGTTTGTTTCTAAAATGGCAGTTGGCCGTCGAGCAAATATTATTCCACGCATTGGACTTTATTTTCTCGTCGACAATTACCATTACAGATTGTATCGCGTATTACAACGCAGTTCGTGTACACGTGGCACGCAATTCTTGAAACGCTTTCCGTTGTGTATCAATTATGGGGACGCTGTTATACTTGGAGCCATTGTATTTCATTACCGAGTAATTGCTGGCACTCGACCATTCTTCTCGTCGCAATTTATCTTTGTACAATGTCGATTTTGTGTGTTCCTTCCACTACATGATTTTGTTCATTAACAAATTAATAGTAGCGACGACAATACTTTGGTAATAGTACATCAAGACTTTTATTAATATTTATAATATTTTGTACAACTAGTTCCCTATCTGTTAAAATGGTTTTAAGAACCATTTAATAAAGAAGACGTTCATTTAATCCTCGGAATGGTTGTGGATTCATAATGGAGTTACAAACTACAATATTTTTGTAACAGTACATCAAGACTTTTCTTAATATTTCTAATATTTTGTATAACAAGTCCCCTTTCTGTCAAAATGGTTTTAAAAACTATTTAATGAAGAAGACGTTCATTTAATCCTCGGAATGGTTGTGGATTCATAATCGATTTACAAACTACAATATTTTTGTAATAGTACATCAAGACTTTTCTTAATATTTCCAATATTTTGTGTAACTAGTCCCCTTTCTGTCAAAATGGTTTTAAGAACCATTTAATCCTCGGAATTGATGTGGATTTACAAGAATCTTCGTTTGTCAGAGAAATTTTTCAAATGAAGGAAGCGGTCACAAAAGAAACCATGGGGCGAGGGTTCGAGTTTGAATTTCGAAGGTGGTGTCCCGCGATTCTTTAAGAGACAAAAAAAGTTGCAGGAGGTTTCGAGGCGTAGACATCGGTGATAAAGAAGCTTTTCAGAGAGGAGGTTACGCGAAATAAAAACGGTCAGTGTATTATTTTAGCTCGCGCCGCCCTCTTCAGCCGAGTGTTTGAAGTAGGGGATCCGAACGGAGTAAGGAGAATAAGACGATTTTAAGCGGACAGTAGATATCATCAGGCACTAAAAAAAACCAGCCTCCGAAATTAATGGACTTCCGTGATCGTACAATCGGTGAATTAAATGTCTCTTGATTAAATGATTTCTTCATTCCAGAAAGTCATCGTTGCTTAAAATTCGAGCACCGCTGAAAGTACAAGAATCGCGTGCGTACGTCGAGGCGTGGTTCGACTGTTAATTAAGTTAATGCGTTTTTATTAATTAACATAAATCCTCGCAGAGAATTTGCTGTCGCTGACACGATACGTTGTACGGAACAGCTTTCATTTCTAGAAACAAGCAGTTGAAAAACTTCAATAACGTTAGATACATTAATTATTAGTTGTAGATTCGTGTGATTATTATTCATAGTATAATAATTCTTTTAAAAATCCGTGAGTACTATTTAATAAATTCAAGATTTACATTGTCAAACCAAATATTGAACAAGGATAAGTCTTATTATGAAAATGTTTGGATAAATTGTACGGTGCGCGGTTCTTAATTTTCGAAACACCCATTTTTGAAAAGCTTTTACAATCAAGAGTGCTTGTAATACCTGACATGTGGAAAGTTTCTGGTTAAATCGTGTATATTTTACCCTTGCGTGCATCCTACTGCATTGAAGGGCTTATTCAGACGGGAAACGGGCTGGAACATGTCGCTAAATAGACAGTGTGCGTCGTAACCGTTGGCACAAGAGGCGGTATGATGATTTTACGTGGAAAAAAAAATCACAAGCCGAGAACGTGGGGAAAGCCGAGAAAAAGAAAATTGAATTTCCGCTGTGCAGGTTATCGAAGCAAACTTGACCAAGATGTCTGTTCGTTATTTACAATTCACCGGGCACGAGAGGGGACTTCGGTAACCGGGAAACTCGACTTTTTAAAAATAAAGTTAACAGGCAGCATCGATACTTAGGTTCCACGTAAAAATAATTTAAAAAATAATCTTACTAGCATTAATTCCTCTGCACTACACATTTCAACAATTAATTTCGAAATAAACGCGACTAATTTCTCCTAGCATTTAGCTTCGAATATCCGCACCATTAGCGGTCGTCGCTAACTCTGATTTCCGGAAAACTTCGGCGCGGAAGTTCGCTATAATATGTATCCAATTACAATAATTAAAGAAGTTCTAAGGGGATTAACTCGATAGGAATTATCGGGGTGGTAGCTTACGGGGAACGTTCCGAGTTGAGTGAGACTGTGCAAACGCATGAATTTCACGTGCTCGATCCGGCGAGGGTAAATTGACCTAAAGGTACACGGGTATTAGGTGGATATAGCGGTAAAGCTTTTCTAGGAGACCCTCTCCCCTCTGCGATGCTTATCCGTGATTCTTCGACCCCCTCGTCTTTCCTCAGGCCAACTGGCTCTGTAACATCGTCGGCCGCTCCCACCCCGGAAACGTGAAAATTTCGAAAGACATTATACTCCCTTCCAAGGCCAACGTTGGCGCCGTTTTGTCGTCCGACGTCGCGACTACGTGCATGTGCATAGCGATACCATCGATCCTCCCTCTCTGTCACTCCTACTCTTTCGATCTCCTTCTTTCTCTCCTCTTTTGGCATTCAACAATCCTCTGCGTGCTAGCGTTACCGTTCAACTTGTTGATACCAGCCACTCCTAAATAAGATAAACTGATTAACCCCCTTCCTCACTGTACACCAGCCTCGCAACTATATATTCCCGTAGAGAATTCAACTTTTTCAAACGAAATGTCCTCGTTATCGATTAGAATTGAAAAAAAATTAGTAAAATTACATTCTAAATCAACTAGGATAGTCTTCTCTCGATAGCACGAAACATCCCTTCCAAGGGTAGCTTCTCATCCCAATAAAAAGATAATACTAGACTCGGAAAATTGTTCTGTTAACGAGTTTAAGAAATATATGAATTTCATCGGAAGGGTGACAAGCGCAACGAGTCAGTCCAGCGATTTATAATTCGCTCGGCGAGCCCTAAGGGCGCACATAACCTCACCCCCGGTTTTTCGATATCTGCGGGGCGAGGAGGATCACGAGAACGGTGTATACTTGAGTAATGAAATTAATGGGAGGTTCGGGAAAGACGTGCGTGAATGGGGTAGGAGTTTATTATTCTATTGGTATCATGCACGAGGGCGCGGAACGAACGAGAGACCGTTTTCCTTGGATCCATCGCTGCCAGTGTATCTCCATCTTCTGCACAACCGCGCTCCGCTCGGGTCGATAGAGCCTCTCTCTTTCTCTCTCGGACTGGCGCAAACGCTGCGACCCTCCGTCTTTATCTCTTTCTACCCCCACCGTATGCAGCGCGTCGACGGTGGGGGTAGGAGTAGCCGCGCAAGATGGGGTATCGCAAGTTCTGTCAGTGGCCTCTCGGACACGAAAGCGTCGAGCACGCGGACCGGCGAACGCTCGTCCCATTGTAACCCCTTCACCGTTTATCTGAAAACCCTCGGTTCACCACGATTTCTCACGCGGTCGTACGCAACTCGCTTTTCCGGAGGCTCGAATAGCATCGAGCGAGCCGCGTTCACACCGAGGTAACGTGCTCTATTCGATATCTAATTGCATGAACGTAGCACGGTGAAAAGTTCTTTTGTGACACTGAGGGAGGGCATGGTGCCTGTGACACACGAAACACCGCGATTTTGTTGGTTAGGGCAGATAGGGTTGGATAGGGAATGGCTATGCCGCTCTCGCTGTACCGGAAATCGAGTGTCATTCGGCTCGTGGACGGATCACGGAGTCGATTTAGTCACTGTGCTCGATGGAACACAGTTGACACAGTTGATACAGTTGTGCTCGTTTGATTATCATTCATAGTTTTCCTCGGATGTGACGGGAGTACGGAAGATGTGATTGAGTCTATCGTAGGTGACTTCCGCCAGGGTTGATTCTGATAGTGCTGATAACTGTGATAATAAGAGATCATCGTGAAACCAGAAGAAATCCTGTTGTACGCACACGAACGGTCAATTCGACTTACAATGTGTCCCCCTCTCGACAACCGGAAATGGATTTAAGGGGATGCATTATTTCGTGGCAGTGGGAACAAGTGATTCTCAAGAATTTCTGTCAGAATTACTGTTGGTCTAGAAGTACGAGAGGTTTTCTTCCGTTCAATTCTTCTTTTTATTTATTGTATAATACGCACGTTTCTGTATTTTATTTTTAAACTGACGAACACGATGACAATATACATTTACGTGTTCACTGTTGTTGCACGAGAAGCTCCCTTAACACTAAATTTATCATGATCCAACAACCGGTTGTTTGTAGAATTGTTGACTGAATTGACTTTGTTTATTTAACCGAAAAATCGTGCAACGTGCAAGTAAATTACATCGTCTGATTAATTCCGCTTTTAGATTTTTCGTGATCGGTAGACTCAGCATTGAATCGGTCGAGATGAAGCGGAACACTTCCACGGACATCGCAGCGGAAGTTGCTATGTTTCTTCAATTGACACGTATTTGTGGCGTGTAGTTTGAATGGAAACGGTAGGAAACGGCGGAGGCGGTTTTGAAAGAACTCGGCGGGGAATTTAAACGAGTTTAGTCGATTGAATGCTGTGCGAACGTAAATGGCAGAGGTTAGTGTTTTTCTCTAGCACGTTGACGGTTCGACTCGTGCACTTGACACAGTCGGTGTCGTTATCGGTGTTCGTCCGTATCCGTTTTCCAGTCCCGTTCCCCGTCGGATTCGACTTCCGTTGACGGGAAGCGTTCGTCGTAGCCGCCTTTTATCGAATCAACACGCCGCGTAATAAGATTCCCTGTGCAACACACCGGCGCGACCGAATTTTCCTCGAGTTCCTCGATCGATTCCGCCACTTCGCCCGAGATTCCGCGGAATCATTATCGCGCGGCAGCGATCTGCATTTCTCGGCTGACAGTGAGCAACTTTTTTCCCATCCGACGAATATTTTAACCCTTTGTACCACTAAAAATTGCTAGACTGTTATTCAAAATATTGTTCACATTATTAAATGCATCGCTATCTAATTAACTACTATACATTTCGGTATTGTATGATATATTATACCAATACCATATCCATAAAATTTCAAAAATCATAGGAAATGGAAATATTGTAGATCCGAAGAAATGTTTAATTTCCCAGTTAAAATAGTTCCGCGTGCAAAGGGTTGAACTGCTCGTCGCGGAAAACGCGATCGCAAACAGCCGCGTATCGATAGTTGATCGATCAGTCGAGATCTTTGAAATTGTGGTTGTGGGTCAACGCGATACGGTTTAACCTAATTGCGGCTCGAAGCGATTTTATATTCTTGGAAAACGACTGCATCATGTGTGAACGATCGATTAATTAATTGAAGCATATATCTGTGTGGTTTTCGTTTCGACGTGAGTCGTTAGTAATTCATAGACTACGAATTCTTACGCGACCGATTTAAATAATGAGGGGGGGAGACTGATCCTTTAATTAATACCGCAATCTCTTCTTCCAATGAACTTATGCAAATTCGTGGACACCCTGTTGGCCGTAATAAGCGCTGCCATTGAAAAGTGCAAAGGGGATTTAATACAGAGAACAGTTGACTTGACTGGAACGGTTTAATTAGCTCGATCCTTTGATAGAAAAGTTGATCTGCACAGAGATACGCCGTTATTAACTGTCGAAACAATGAAATAACGAGATGCGACCGAGTACGTATTGTTATTCAATGGACACTGGACAAAGTGATGGGATAAACGCGAAATTAAACTTGATTTTCGACGCAAACGGTTCGCGTTTTGTACGGGACAATGTGGGAAATGTATTAACATTTATTTTCCAGTTGCGAGGCGAATACTAATTACGACTTTTCATCACGGAAAAATATTTCATTCTAATATTTCATTCTGTTTATTCTTCCATACATTTTTGTAATTTCAAATGATTTTAGAATTTTATTATAAAAATCCTCTCACCTTCTTCATGAAATTACTGATTCGTAATTCTGTTCATTCTTCCATACATTTTTGTAATTTCAAATGATTTTAGAATTTTATTATAAAAATCCTCTTTTCATGAGAAAACTGATATCAGTGCAACGCGAATTTTCATAAGGAATAAATATTTTCTACGTCAATTATAAGCATTGAAAATAACGCAACAGTGTTCGAAAATTTGTCACGACTTTCCTTGGTGTCATTTCCTTAGTGATTTCGCTTGGTGTCACTTATTTTTGTCGCGAATTCGTAATATCCGCAATCTCATCATAGCGAGGAAGCGGAGACTGAATAAACCGCAGCATTGCAATTATCACTTGAATTATTACCTCGATAATGAGCCCCATTTCTACGATTGCTCAGCCCCGTTAAATTAATGTTTCTATACTGGTATATATAATATTTGCGACTAAATGCAAATAATTTCCCATTTACTTAACTAATTGACTGCTTCGTCAATCATTTGTAATCCGTGAGTCTAACAGAACTTTTTAAAAGATTAAATAGTTTTCTTGGGACCTGTCGTCGCACTGATCGCATTAATTAGACAATTAAGATTCGTGGGATTATAACGGTAGGTTACAGAAATTGTTTGATGGTAGGAGAAAGTGACGACTGGAGGGTAAATACAACGAGGGGTAGGAAGAAAAGCGGTTATTTTCTTCGTGTGATCGTTAACGGTCGGTGGCGCCGAGATTCTTCTGTAAACACGGGGGATCCGTGTAAACATCGTGTATCCATGCAATCTCCATAATTCGAAATAATGTCATAATACACACAATACGTTTTCCCCTTCCTCGCGGTTCATTTTTCTCGTTTATTAGTTTGTTACTAGACGCACTTCTCTGGAATATATCAATGAAATTTAATTTAGAGAGTCGGAGGGCGTTGATTACATCGAGCTTGAAAAACCGCGCGCGTCCGTCTGTAAACACCGACACTTTTCGAATAACTTATACACGCAAAAAAATCGCAAGAAGGAAGTTAACGCGCGCAGCTCGTTAATTCCTTTCCGGGAATTTAATCTCGCTGATACGGTTAACGAAGGACTTGAAAAGGGAAAGTTTGCAACCGTTCCAGAAATTCTTTTTATCCACGCACTAAAGTAGAGAGAGGAAAGAGTTCATTTGTTTTTAATTAGCAGGAAGGAAGCCGTTCACAAATCACGTTTCTCCTCGGGAGTACTATTTTCTATGGAGTGGAACGGAAATCGTGGTAGAATCGGTCAGTGTGTGATTCTACGTGGAAAAATAAAAAAAAATTTCATTACGTCTTTTCATCCGAGCTATTTTTTAATATTTTATGAAAATATAATTTCATAAAATTATTAATTTTATATATAAAATATAAAAATACTCCAACTAATTCTACATGTACTGATGCACGCGAACCCGATGGATTTTCAAAACCTCAGTGTTTGAAGCACGAACAGAGGTGTCGACTAGCAAATATTTATTTTTCATCAACCCTTCACTGCGTGATTGTTTTAATTCGAATGAAAAACATTGAGAGAATGTCAGTTTTTTTGTTTCATTCAAGGGAAAAATATTAGAACAGCACTTTCGGAAAAATAAACATAAATAAACATAGTTAGAAAAACCATTCTTAGTTTACTATTTATCAGACTTGTAAACTGCATCTTCACTACATGATTTTTTTAAATTGGGATGAAAAAATTGAAAGAAGATCAGTTTTTGTGTTTCATTCAAGAGGAAAATCTTAAAACAACACTTTCAGAAAAATAAACATAGTTAGAAAAAACATTCAGATACAATACACTATGCAGCGGATAAAAATGAATTTATATCGGAGTCGTATTCAGTGTATAGTGTGCGAGCAACTGAAGGTTAACCTCGATTTTCTCGAACGAGTAGAATCATCCCCTGTCCCACCCCGTATATGCTCGAATGGAAATAAAAAGTAAAATAGATTGGAAATTTCCCTTTCTGCGAGATAATTAAGGACAAGGAAACTCCAGTCATTGAAGCCATGAAATAGATTGTATGTCAAGCGGTTGGGGATGGAACAGATGCACTCCGAAACCGAAATTTAACTGGCAGGTTGTCGGTCGTGGTCTGGAACTCCGCGAATCATGTGCAATCTGAAGCTTCCATTACTGGAGGATCTCGAGATCAGTCGCATTGCCAACACCCAGTGCAACACGTATTACCGGGGAATTTCGTGAGGATAGGCTGACGAATGAATCGCAGAATTAGCGGTAAGAACGGAATTATTCGTGATCGATGGGAACGTCGATCGAAGTTTTGAACCGATAGATTCACGGTTATAAATGATCCGTCCGGACGAGGTGTAATGGAATCGTTGAAGAATGATCGAGGAGTCAGTGAATGGATCGCGAAGAGTCGAGAGAAAAATTGGCCGGTGATAACCAGAAAGATAAATTTACAGTTTCAGTTGATCTGAAACAGATTTATACGACAATATCTTTTTTCATATTTTACGAGAGGATATGTACAACGAATTTTATAGAATATTGCAACGATGACGGCTGGCGCGAACGTGTTAATCACTTCAATCGACAGACCTGAACAAATAAATCAACGATTCGCAAGCTCGTAGTTTGATTGAATTCGGAAATATCTTCGATAATTTACGGTGTTTGCCTCGAGTTGTCAAATTGAAACGTTATAAAATATCTATGGTTGTTAGCGGAGAGTATAGAACAGTTCCGAGTGGGAAACCAGCTTCGTTTTTCATTTCGCGTGGGCAGGTGAAATGAAAGCTCGTGTTCGCGTGTATTTTCATGCAGGCCGAGATCAAACGGTTATTGCTTCGGACGTATTGATTTTCGAAAAGTCAAATTCTTCATTATACGTGCTGGAACGTTGGCGAAAGCGTTGCAGAGGTATCGGCGTATAACAGGTCCGCGCAATTACGTTGTTGCGGACACAACAAATTTACCAGTTCTGTTACGCAGAGGTTCGGGTTTCAGATTTTTAAGCCGGAGTGTCTGCACAAAAGGCCTGTAGCCAGCCAGAATGCTTTCACGCAGACGTAAAATGTGTACACAGTGGCTGTCGCCCAGAATGGGGTCAAAGACACGTCGTTGAGCGGCAGTCGGAGGACAAAAGCTTCCGGTAGCGTTTCAACCCCCTCCAAATGAATAGGAACTTATCTAGATCTTACCGGGACCTTTATTGGTCGTTCATTTATTTTGTTTCGTTCCGTAGGACTATCTTAATGGCCGTAGTACAACCGGAGAATTTCAATTTTTTCCGAAGTGAGAGAAGAGCGAGAACTTCCGGTAGCGCTCCAACCCCCGAATAAAATTAATCTTGATCTCGAGGAAACATTTATTCGGCAATTATTCATCCCGTTTCGCTTTGTAGGACTATCTTAACGGATGATTTTTAATTTTCCTAAAATACAAAAAGAACGAGTTTCCGGCATCGTTCCAACCCCCGAACCAAATTTATCTTGATCCCGAGGGAACATATATTTGGGTAATTATTCATTCCGTTTCGTTGTGTAGCACTATCTTAATTGTAAATTTTCAACTTTTCCGAAGTGGGAAAAGTGCTTCCGGCTGCGTTTCTACCACCGATTAAAATTTATCTTGATTCCGTGGGAACATTTATTGGTTAATTATTCACCCTGTTTCGCTTTGTAGGACTATCTTAATGGGTGATTTTCAATTTTCTTAAAACAATTTTCCCCCGTCGCGTCTTTCACTGCGGTAGAACCGCACCGGACGAAATTACCTTAATTAAAACATGCTCCTCCCCCGATATAAACGCCGCGAGAGTTTTAACGACGGCACCGTTTCGCTGCGAGACGATTGTCCGGGTGAAGGATCGAAATTCGAGAAGAGTATGACGCCGCTTCTTTCAAACTTCCACGCTTTAACGACCCTTAAGCGAATTACGTTAAATTGGGAAATTTGCCGAAGCGAGGGTGAAATTCGAGCGTACTGCCGATGAACGTTCTATTATACAACAGATAGACGGTCCGTTCAAACGGCTTTCAATTATTTAGCCTTCGTTATTTATTCCTTTGTGCCACCTGATTTCTGCTGAACACTCGTTCCCCGGATAAACGAAATCGGCTCGGCTGTATTATTAAAGAAACCCTCTGGGAACACGCGATTCTAACCGCGACACTAGCGTGACTCTCGCATTGACAGATTTTTATGGAAATAACGTAGAAACGCAATAAATTCGTTTGACACGTTAGTGTCTTCACAGTTTCGTTAATTTTCACCATGAATGTCAGCAGTTTCCTGGGAAAGGTTTATATTTTTCACTCTCTTTATGAAAATATGAAATAATATCGATTCAAACGGTTTTATTGCATAATTTTGAAAAATCTGCTACATGGCTAAAAACTTTTTAATGGAACTTTCAATAGTAACAGCAATTTTCATTGCGAACTAACAAGTCATCCTCAACAACGTCATCTAATAATTTCATTTAAGATTGCAATGTAAAAGAAAATTTCTATGCTTTCTTTTGATACATCACAATTATTGAGAATCCTATTAATAGGCTTCCGGCAGGTAAAGTGTTAATCGAGCATTCGCGCGTCTTCAATTTATTTATGGCTGCGCGTATTTGGTGCGCGAGGTCGCCAAGGTCTGGGTTAGATCTCTCGTCATCCGTAGAGTGAGCTTCTAATGGCAATTTGCTTGGTATAGAGGCTGATCAGGCCAATTTGACGGAAAGGTCATTCGTAGATTGAGCAGGTTCATGGAAACCCACATTTTTCTACATCGGTCTCACAAAAAGTGGAGTCACACTGAAATTTCCATGGCATTAACATACAGCAACTGTGACACAAATGAATGCTTCGAAAATAAAACAGTAAAAGCATTTAAATTGCATAAAAATAATACCAAGAAATATTATATAAAATTATCACACGTTATTGCCGATATATCTTGCACAATAAATCAACGCGGAGCTTGTTATCGCAAAAGATTTACCATAAAGGTAGTCCACGATCTCGATAGGCAAATATTTATGTTCTCTAGCCTCCATCACGAGCACAACTTATGATAAGGATATTATACAGGGTCGTTGTTTTAAGACGATTAAAAAGTTTCCTCCGCGTTGTCAAAGAGTAAGATTTAAATGCAGATTTTCTTTTACCGTCCAGCTGGAAGGACTTGATTACGTTTTCATGGAGATCCTCGATGAAAGTTTAGGAGCATTCCGCAGGAATGATTAAAAAGCGAATGTTTCGCGCGGAGATGTCACAGTGTTAATCTCGCGGAACAGTGCTCCCGTTAATTGAAACGTCCGGGCGTTTTCAGCCGAATGATCCACTAATACCGGGAAATCTCCAACGGGAGTATCGGTGGCGCACACATCCGAAGAAAGTGAATCGAATCAAATTTCAAATTTCGATTTCATTAGCAGATTGCAATTTCGATCGATCGGCTAGGCTCGATATGTCCGCGTAATTTAATTAGCAAGAGAAACGTACACGTTCTTTTATCTTGTTACCTTTATTATCAGTAGACAGCGGATTTTATGCAATTCTGAAAAAAGTTTAATTCGAAACAATAAACACATTCGAAAAATACTGCCATATTGTTTTCGACCTGTTAACCATATCTCGAGGGTAGAACATTTTTATTTTGCTTAAAGATCCGCTGTCTAATTATCAGTGCTTCGTCAAGTTGTTGCAAAGATTCTCTTTTTCGTAGAAAGTTGAATTTTTCTCACAGAATGTAATTACTAAATTTATGCAATGAATTGTAGAAATTCTATTTCCAAAGTTTGAATTGTCTATTTTATAGAATTCTACTAAATTCATACCTTCAGAGAAATTTTGATTTCAACGTAGAAAGTTCAATTTTTCTCACAGAATGTAATTATAAGTTTATGCAATGAATTGCAGAAATTTTATTTCCAAAGTTTGAATTATCTATTTTATAGAATTCTATTAAAAGCTTCTCGAATTGCTTCAGGGAAATTTTGATTTTGAACGTAAAAACAGAAACGTTTGCAACAGCTTTTCTATATGTAGTTGTTCGTTCAATGTTTAAATATAATGTTTTCTAATTACGTTTACCAACACTGGATGGTTCTCTATATTTGCACACTAGTTCCCTCCACCATGTTTTGTAATCTAACATCATGTAACACAAACTTGGATTCCGTCAACACACGCATACCTGTAATTGTCCTACGATTATACTCCGCAAACGTAACTATAGTTCAACCTTCGATCAATAACACAAAGTCTGATAACTCCTCCTTACCACGTTCTCGATGACACTTGAACTTCACTAACTTTTCATCGTTCCTACCATTGACTGGAAGTCAAAAGTGACTCGTTGCTCTTTGCTCTCTATAGTCGTTACACATTCACGGCCAACTATACTCGTAGGAAATGCCATACATCCTCGATCAACGAGACAATCAACGTAACACACACACACACACACGTCGCAATATTCTTCTATTCGATTCTCTTAATTACATGGACACGATTAGATACAGAGTGATTCACTTGACTCGAACATTTGCTACATGTAGATAATATATCCTGTATATTTATTTAGTTTCCTCACGCACACTACATACAATTCACAATTAATTAATTATGTCTCTTTTTTAGCTTGCCTATTTCTTGCTTGTGTAACTTCACACAAATTTCATTGATTTGTTAGTGATTCCTTAGTAGAGGAGATGACGATTTACGTTTGCTAGTTTTTATTGATATAGATGATTAGTTATTATTCGTTTCTGTCGAAAATTACTTTCCTGTTGGAAAAATGTTTACTCGATGCTCGAAGTCTTATAATTTGCGTTTATCAAATATTTTGTGTACACTACTGTGCAGGAGAGAGAATCAAATAAGAACGCAGTAAGGTTTGAAAATCTGAGAATATACGTGTTATAATTTAAATGCAATAAATCAATCATTGTACAATACAATTCTATATAAATATTGTTTGTTATTATATTTTATAATTATACTGGGTTCTTCTTTCTTTTGCACAGTCGTGTATTTGTAAAAAATTGTTTGCGAATATCTCATAGTTTTACCAAGAAAGCTTGAGGTCTCCTGTTGACTGTTTTTTTTTGTGCAATCGAAGTTACCTGTACAAAAGCCTCAAGTTCGCTCGGTAAACATACATTGTTGGTTATCGTGTGTCCTTTTCTTTCATCCTCGTCTGAATCACTCTGTACACAGGACGTCCCGCAACCGGTGGTTCAAACCAAAACAATCGGAAATATTTAAATATCTTTATTTACCTACGGCCGTTTGTTTTCGAAAATTCAATTTCAGAAAGCGTATTTGCCGTGCGATTTCATCGGAGCGGTGATTAAACTGTGGATTGTTATTCGTTCAGGGTAAGAACAAAATTGGAAATTATAGCAGAAATTAGATTTTGTTATTTGTAAAAAAAATTTTCGTCTCGAACGCAATTTTTTCCTGATTCAGATTTTCATAAACTTACACACGAGAATGAAAACCTTTCATTCGTTGCCAATAACATTTTCAACTGGAACGCAATATTTTTCGTATCGAGATTTCTGCAAAAATTCACGTTTATTTTAGTCACATTCGTTTATTCAAATACCGTGATATCTAGTTTTACCATTTTCGTATGAAATTCAAATTCATTCCGACGAATGCTACATTTCCACTGAACGGATTCATTCGATTTAAAATTATTATGCATTTTCAGTAAAAGCATTTTATAAATTTCTCAGTCACCATAAAATGATGAAAAAAAAAGTCCAC
Source organism: Lasioglossum morio (assembly GCA_916610235.2). NCBI lineage: Eukaryota > Metazoa > Arthropoda > Insecta > Hymenoptera > Halictidae > Lasioglossum > Lasioglossum morio. The sequence goes on from OU744331.1 coordinate 1,438,724, forward strand.
AGTCTAATCATCGGAATTAGTATGTTTCTTTTATCGATCGTATTTGTCGTTAATAAAGAATGGTTAATGTTTTCACTTCGATCGTTTATTACTTCTTATAAAGCACTTTTGCAAAGTATCAAGTTGAATCGACGTTAAAATTTATTTATTCATTTGTTCAGCTCATTTTCAGAATTTATTTGAATTGCGTCTGTGAAACACATATAGTATAAAATTTTCAAAACCTTTCGTAATATTAACCCTTTGCACTCGGAGCTATTTTAACTGGAAAATTAAACTTAACTGGAAAATTGATTAGATACTGATATAATTAATAATGTAAACAATATTTTTAATAATAGTACAGCAATTTGTAGTGGTGCCTCAGAGAGGACAACCAAGTGCAAAGAGTTAATTATAAGGAATACTGTTTAGAAAAATTACTCACTTGCTTCGTGCAAAAGAGTTTTATAAAAATTAATAAACGATCGAACCGTGCTTCAACATTAACCGTTCTTCATTAGAATTAGGGTTTGTGCAATCGGTTGAAGGGTTGTTCGCGCGCAAGAGAGACTGAAAGAGAATCGAGAAAAGCTAAACACTCGAGAACCGAACGAAAGATAAATGATCACGCATTCTCTCACGATTGTTTCATCTATATCACGGCAGCTCTGTCCCTCGGTCTCATCGGGAATCGCGAAAGCCAACAGAGAATGATCCAGCCGGTGTGAACGGTTGATCGAGGAGAATCGGGGGAAGGATCGACGTCGAAGGATTCGATCGACGGGTTGGATGCCCCCCATGGAAATCACGAATATGCGGCCGCTGATCGATGCGCCTTAGGGTTCATTAATCCCTCCCTCCAACCCCCTAATCATCACGACGAAATCATGCTGCCGGCATGCGGCAGACTGGCGCACTTCAAGAAGAGATTAAAGGTCCGCGAGCTGCAGCATCGAAAAACGATCTGCGCGCAAGGCGGATAAGATGAGCAAGAGCGTCGAGCTACTCGCTGGGTCGGAGGACAGTGAACAAATAACAGTGGGTGAGTTTCCCAGAAAACTGCAGGTGTACTAAAAATTTGAATATCCTGAAAGCTTGAAGAATTGAAAAAACTTGAATGTCCTGAAATCGTTGGAAGTTTCGTAAATATATAGAGTTGCAAGAGTTTCAAAAATTCGAAAGTCTTGAGAACTGCAGGTGTACTAAAAATTTGAATATCCTGAAAGCTTGAAGAATTGAAAAAAATTTGAAAGTCCTGAAATCGTTGGAAGTTTTGTAAATACATAGAGTTGCAAGAATTTCAAAAATTCGAAAGTCTTGAAAACTGCAGGTGTACTAAAAATTTGAATATCCTGAAAGCTTGATGAATTGAAAAAAATTTGAAAGTCCTGAAATCGTTGGAAGTTTTGTAAATACACAGAGTTGCAAGAGTTTTACAAATTTGAAAGTCTTGAAAACTGCAGGTGTACTAAAAATTTGAATATCCTGAAAGCTTGAAGAATTAAAAAAAGTTTGAAAGTCCTGAAAGCCTTGAAAGCCTCCATAGTTCTGAAAGCTCGAAGTATTTTGAAAATTTGAAAGTTCCGGAAACGTAGACTGTCCGCAAAGTTACAACAATCTAGAAACCCTTGAAAGTTCTCCAAGTCTTGATAATGTCGAAAGCTCCGGAGGTCGTTATAATTATACGACTCCAATAATAACAGAATCGACCATTCCCATCGTGATCAATGAATAATGCTTCGGAACAGTCTAGGTATTCAAGGTTGGCGCATAACAATTGATCAAAATTAATTTCCCGGTGGGCAAAACCGCAAGGTTCAACTTCCAGATACGATCGTTAGAATTCCGTCAGGGTGTCAGAGAAAACGGATAACGATTCATCTATCTTGTTATCCGTTGTACGCACGGTTGAAGGGAAAACGAGCAACATCGAATCAACATCATCCCTCAACGTGTCACGTGCTGTACAAAGTGTCGGATAATATTCACAAGCTTGTGGTCAATGAAGCTCAACGAGCTCGCATTGACAATGATTGGTGTTAAATCTGGCTTCACACGGCGATTACGTAAACCGTTAAATCTGATTCACTATCGCGGATGTTGTTTCGAATCGACGGAATGCATGTTTCCAAAGTGCTCAATCAACTTCTTTGTTCTTCTTTGCATTCATCCCACGCTCCTTGTAATCATTTCAACACAAGATTCTCAATTGCACATTTACACCCACAATAAATTCTCATTGTGCGACTCGAGTATTTCAGAAATTTACAGACGAACCGAGGTCTCAAAAATTCATTTCTAGACATGATCATTTCACTATTTATCCACTCCATCTCACCATCAAAATTCGCTTATTCGTAATCATGTGATTATGTAGTCAGCTATCCTAATTTTTCATTATTTCAGTATTTTTCGACTCCGTTCACTTATTTTTGTCTTCGCTGAAATTTTCTACTCGTTGATCATGTTGTCAGAAGCCCTACAATTTCAGTAGGGCTACCTTTATAGGCTCAGCCATTTAGGTCTCATTATTTCAACATTTTTTCTACTCCGTTTACTAATCTTACTTCTCCAAGCCCTGCAGTTTGTTTTACAAGATCCATATTTTCTCAGAGGCGTTTCAAAGGCGGTTGTCAGAAGTGCCCGATTAATTTCGATCTTTTGATCCAAATCGTCCGAATGATCAACCTCGAGTCCAAGATTCGATCGTGTTACAGGGTGCTTGTCTTTTCCAATGATCTTCAAATTGAGCATGAATTCGCCCTGATTGGACAAGCCCCTTCTCCTTCTAATTTACGCGTTTCGTGTCGGCGGATACCATTCCAGCAACCGCGAGTGCGCGGAAAACGTTCTATCTCGTTAAGGGAATCGTCGAAACGGGGAATTCAATCCCGATCGAATTCAAAGCAGCATGCCTCGAGTCAGATCGTTATTCGTGCCCGTAGGACCAGCAGCGAGATTAAACAAGGTCCGTTCGATTGGCCGCAGAATTACAGTCGAGTTCTGTTCGACTCTTGTCGGTTTACTTTGTCGTTGGTTCTTACTCTTTTACTAACCAGAAACGTGATATTTTCCCGTGTGAACGGTGTTACGAACTTCAACCCCTCTTCTTTCGTTCTTGAAAGCATCCCTTTCATTGCCAAATTGTGCGCGAAATAGTAAAATCAATATTTATTATTAACTAGCTGACCCAACAGACGTTGTCCTGTCGAAATTTCAATAAATTTGTTTATTTTTCGTTGTGTGAATTTGTGAAAAGCTATTGGAAATGTGTAACGAACAAAACAAAAAAAGAATTACGCATATGCATCGTTAAAAATCCCTTAGGAAAAAAGCATTTCCATTTTTTCGGGCAACTTTTCCAATATTTCTTTCCCTAAAAACCTTGTTCGGACTATTACGAACATTTACAAAACAAAATTAGCCAAATGTAATGTGCTTGACCAATGAACAGCATTTTGCAAAATTGCTTTATAGAATAAAGTAAATATTATAGATATAGAAGATAAAGAATAAAGATAGATATAAAACTATAAACATATAGAATTAAGGAAACATTAACATCAAACACAATCGATAGAAGAATATATTTGATATTTATTACCTGTTTCATTGTTCTTATTTGTTAAACAAAAAATCATTTGATCCACTTTGAGAAAAGTTACGTAGTTAGTTTTTAAAAATTGTTTTACTTCATTGCTGTCGAGTGGGTCAAGAGGAGTTCGCGGATTGACTGGTGAAATTGGTTTGAGGAGAGCGTCGAATTTGGTGCGTTATTTTTGAAAAAACAATTGGAGCAAAGCCAGCTCCCTCTTCTCCGACGTCCCCCGTAATAAAAGTCCAGCCGTTCCCCACGGGTTTTACGGCTGTAGCAGACTAAACAACCTTCATATTTCTCCGTGGGGACACGAAAATATATAGCCAGGATTCTCGAACGATGGCTACCCCTCAGCCCCGCCGAATAACAGCTTCCCTTTGAGTTACGGCTGGCCGAATGACCGATAACACCTGTGATCACACTCCGCTAATAAATTACCTCAAATTGTTTAACTCGTGCTCCGAATCTCGCTTTTTCCTCATCGTACCCAACGATTTTAATGATACAGTTATTCCAGCCTAGATTTTTATTATATCCGTATTTTAATTCGATTTATTAATGTCTCCAATTAATTAAATTCACGATTTAACTCTTAGCACTGTTAGTAACAAACCGATTAAAATGAAATAATAATTATTGTGCACGATGAAGTGCGACGGAATTTCGTCTGGAATTTCAGGAGCGATCGATTAGGTCGCAATGGGTGTTGAATAAAATGTGGACATAATGTCAAACGGGAATTCAGGACACGAAGTAATAAAAGCTTCATACACGCTCCTCTCTGGCCTTGTTCCGAAGCTTCTTAGTTCGCGTCAGATGTTCGCTAACGCCAGGATTCACGAGCTCTTATATTCGCGATGAAAACGATGGTTCAGCTTCTACAACAAACTAATCGAAAATTATTAGGTCGCCACATAAATTTGTTCTTCCTACTATCTTCCTTAAAATCTTCTATCATGAAATCGTTCGCTATAAGCAGTATAATCGCTGGACTGTGGATCTTCGTGCAAAAAAAAAATTGTCTGAACCTGTGCGAAACGTAGAAGTTACGGGAGCAACTTTTTTGGATTATTTTTTACATAATTAAATGTGGATACGGGAAAATGTGAAAAATCCAAGAAGAATGATTTAATCAAAAGTTTTCTTACTATGTTTATTTATTGACCGAAACGTTGAAAATTTTTGTATTAATTTGCAAAATTGCTTAAGTAATAGTATTCGATCGAACCAGTGCGCTGAAAACACAAATATATGTTATTAACAAGTTGTCGATCGAGATCATGGAAACAGTTATGTTTATTTATGTTTATTTTTCTGAAAATGTTGTTTTAATTTCTTTAAAATATTTTTCATGTATTGAAGGTTTAAATCAATTCTTCATCGACAATTTAGATATCATTTCTACGAATAATAAGACGACAGTGTGCGAGGATGATGTCACTCGATCACGAGATTGCCATTTTATCGCAGCCCATCACTTACCCATGAGAATTAGCTTAAAGCAATATCCTCTAATGGCGGAATTGCATGCCACAATCGTTTCCCTAGTGGATCGATGGGTTGAGAACATTTCCGTGGAATCTGGCCGAAATCTAATAAACCTCCGACGCACCATGGTCATTTCCTCCCTTTTCAGACGTCCTCCTGTCATGATCATCTCGATCGACCCCCATCAGCCGACTACGTAGCTTCATCAAATTTATCTGTTCCCGTCAGCAGACAATATCTTCTCCCTGTTCTCGTCTCCCTGATGCAATAAACAAACTTTCACTCGTCGACGTCAAAACACTTTATATTTTAACATATATTCATGTTTTCAGTGCACTGGTTCGATTAAATACTACTACTTAACACATTACCGTGTGGTACATGGCTAAATTTTCATTTACCATTTAGTATGAACTATGTCACCCTTAATAACGTCGTCTAATAGTTTCATTTAAGATTGCAATGTCAAATTAGTCTAAATAGTTGACCGAAACTTGGAAAATTTTTGTGTTAATTTGCAAAATTGCTTAAGTAGTAGCATTTGATCGAACCAGTGCGCTGCAAACATGAATATATGTTATTAACAATTTGTCGATCGAGATCATGGAAACAGTTACTTTATATTGTAGCAACGATAATGTTTGGAAACCGTTAAGCTTCTGAAAAAGTTGTACCTCCTCAAATTTCCTTGTAAAGAAGGGGGAGACAAAGTCTACGAAAGTTTCTCCGCGGGGGTTATGGCAAATTAGAAAGAACAGAAGAATTAGGGACACTCGATACTCCCGTTGAAAGGATATCGATGTACGATGGGGGGTGGACAGGAGTTAGGGGAGCTTTGTAGGGAAAAATAGGAGTGAACGACGGAAGTGGAAAGAATATGTACACGGAAAACGCTTTACACGTGCTTCTTCAAGGATTATACATACAAGGACGCCGTGGCGCGTTATGGAAATCTAAATGGCGTCCCGTGTGTACAGGCACAGTGTCGTTTAGCTCAGTCAATGGGGAAAATGGACGGTGGTGGATAGCGGGGACAAAGAATGCGCTTCGCTTGAATTTTCTTTGCACGGGGATCCGCTCTTTTTATTGTGTATCTCTACGAAGAATCCCAATTTTGTTTGTTATCCCAGTATGTTGAGTATTAGTCTGTTTAGTAGACATCGGTGATTTAAATTACCTGGAAAACTACTAAATAAGTAACAAATGAACAATTTTTGATTTTATTTTAAGACAAGAAAATTGAAAGAATTCGTTAAAAAATGATTAGAAAAATATACATATTTATTAGCATGGTTATCAGTAGTTAGTAATAATTTTTTCAAGACTTTACAAAAGCACATATATAAGTTCTGCAAGTTTAAAAAAAAACACATTTTTCGCTAATGAAGTGGATAGGAACTTTTAAATAACAACAGTTTGAGTGGATACTCTTATGTTTCCAATTTTGTTCATTAACCCAGTCTGTTTAGTATTACCAACTTGTATAATATATTCGAATGCCGAATATCTTGAATGCTTTGAAACATTGTTTTGCACAAGCGTGATACAGAAAATGGGTCACATTTCGAGACTCGTGATGCGAATCAATGCCAAAAATTCAAGGTTTCGTAAAGTTTAACGAGCTTTGGACTTGATTCAATTTTCTGGAAGGTCCTTGACGAAGTATCCTAGTTCCGTTTATACTAGGTGCGCACGTTACTTCGTGACCCTCGCGATTAACTCGTTGTGACGTTATTTTAGGTCACCTGTAGCATCAAGTAAATAAGGATGCTGGTGATTGTTTGTTTTCGATTGTTCCTAAATAAAGAATAGATTGATGTCGGTTTCTGATTGGTTTTTTAAGAGTTTTTCGAAATTTCGGACGGGATTGATTGACAGGTTGTTGGTGGTCATCAATTTTCGTTCTTCTCTGGCTGTGACGTGATTAATGCTCGGACCGCCGATCATTCATCAATCATTCTATCGTATAAATGATGTTCAGGTTAAGCTTGCTAATAAACTAATTTACTAAGAAATTATTAGCGACGAATAGTTTTTCAAGAAATTAAATCACAATGATTACAGAAAAATAATTTAAACGTGCGAACACTGCAAGCTGTTCGACTCCTTTAGAATTTAAGCTTTAAATTAGTATGAAAAGCAATTCTACGAAAAGTTCTATTTTATTTCAACAATGTCCACGAACTGTGCACAGGCAAAGCGGTGATCAAATGACCGTGTCGCATACTAATGAAAATGAAGGGAGAAGTACGAGGGAGAAAGAAAAACAGTGGAATAGAAGAAAAAATACTGCACAGCCTCTATCGCTTCTAATCATTCCACAGGACGTCGTAAATGTGTCGAGTCGATGCCGGAAGTGAGACCTACATCCACATAGCAATTTCCTAAATACATAGAATGGTGTTCCGAGCCATGTGAACGCGCGGGCGCGCGCGCGTGTGTGTGCTGCAGCTTTGTTAAACGTCCTACTTCCATGAAAAGTTTCCTTTTTTCCCTAGCTCTCGCCCTCGTATAATAACCAGGATCGTTACAATTATTACGAGGACCAAAGCATCTAGGACTTAACACTAGATAGTTTTGTACCGAAAAGTGCCCTAATACAATCGAAGAACTTCAAAGAAAACAATGCTTTTTAAAAAGAATTGAATAAAAAAACCATTCTAAAGTTCCTAAAACACGTTCGTTTGAATTCAATGTAAATTCCATCATTGTTTCACGGCTTATTATTTAGATAACACCATCATTAGTTGTCTATTGATTTCGATGCTAATCAGCTTATTGAATCGATGCAAAATATTTAATAAAAGGAATAACCGTCCGCGCTAAAAATAAATCCGTCCCAAGAACTGATTGCTTCTGTTCTAAAACTTTATCGAAGTGGCTTGATCACCTGCCGGTAATTACATCCCTTCGTCGAAGAGATTGTAATGGCCTCGTTGGACGGATTAAAGGCTGAAGCAGCTTTCTCGCGTTCATAGAAATCGATCAGCTCCCTAACGTTATTATACATATATAATGCACACGGGGACAGGCTTTCCCGGTCAGTTTCCTCGTTGTAAGGTTAAAGACCTTAACACGATCCATAAGAATATCCTAATCGCTCTGAAACAATCTTTTCTTTAATCTTCTAACCTACAAGCACAGCTAAATAGAAACACACAGTTACACCGTAGAACATCTTCGATGCAACGAGTAGAAGGCAACAGAAGTTCATCTAATTTGCATAAAGTCAAAGTTAGCTGAAACTTCTACTAACCATAGTTCGTAGAACATTTATGACACTTGAAGAACAAAATATAACATATACAGTGACTTCCAATAATATTCGGACACTCTTAAAAAGACGATAACTTTTTAAATATTGTACCATAAGATTTGAACCTTTTTGGGAAGCTAGAGCAATTAGTTAGCTACAGGATGTGAAACAAAATTTTGTCAAAAATAGTAATTGATCGGTATTGTAAAAAAAAAAGTTCAAATCGTATAGTATAATATTTAAAAAGTTATCGTCTTTTTAACACTAGAACTACCGAGCACTAAACGCAGTTGGTATACATTGCCTTCTAATAATGAGAATATGGCATTTATTTAGATTTCGTACACGGGATATTTAAATACGTACTTCAATAGAGAAGTTTACTAAAAAAATTTCTCAAAAAAACATATTTATTTATTATTTATCCGGTAGTTCTAGTGTTAAGAGTGTCCGAATATTAGTGGGATGTATATATATATATTTTTTCCACACGCAATTAGATTTTCTCCTCAATTAGCTCGGCTTCAAATCCTTCATCAGAGAACAGTTTGATTGATCAGCGAAGTGAAAAGAAATTACAAGCAACTTACTTTCCGAGTGGTTTCAGCGAGATAAGAATACAACGGAGACTCGGATACTGTTAAGTTTGATGATCACCATATAAATTTTCGAAGGTGGTAGACGGAACGCAAAGTTCCATAGTTTAATTATGATAGTGTTGGAGGCAAGCACGGTGTCGAGCACTCGGCACCCAGGGAGCCGCAATCCTTTGGTCTACGAGCTCGTTAAGCAGAACACAGACTTCCGAAAGTTCGATAAACACCATAAATTGATTGTGTCCTATAAATCACGGGGCTTTCTCCTTAAACTGATTAGCGAAAGTAAATCTCGAATTTGAAGTTGGAAACTCGATAAGCCCGTCTAGACAGCTAAGGGACGTGTCGGATCGTGAGAGAAACTATTAATCTTCGCGCGATTATAAAGCAAACGAATCTTCTAAACGGTTCAACGAAGATCGATCGAAATGCTTATTATTTTATCAATTTTTTCGTGCTGATTCACTTGTCTGTTCATCGGCTTCGGATCTTTCAGGCTCGATTTTAGGTCTCACGAGTTCGGTAGCTTGACTTTTTACTTTATCGACAATTTCTAGCATGATTTCCAGTTCCTACTTCCACGACTGCGGCTTATCGGGTCTTATATCTCGGAGATCCTGTTGATAGGACTTTTCTAGCGCAAGGTCACGACTCCTGCGAGTTAAAGTGTCTGCTTAGCAAACTTCTCCAGGTTGGAGGGTTGATTTATTGGGTTCCCTGAATCGGCGCTTATATTTTTCAACCTTTCCCACGTCCTTCTACGAAGTTTATTCGAACTTCGACCTTAAAATAACACGTAGACATCCGACCGGAGGTGTTACAGCACTTTTAAAAAGAGGATAGAATTTTTCTCACCGGATTTGGACAATATAGTTTGCTATAAGGAGGTCAAGAATTTCATTTTTAATTTTATTTCGGTAAGGAGTGAGGTAAAAACACTTCGAGGGTGGAACGACTTGCGGAAGGTCTGTCCGTGCCTTGGAGAATTTTTTCCGCAGCCCTAGGTCTTATAGCGAACGAGATACAGCATTTTTCGGTTTCAGGACCACCATTATACAGGTCCAACATTTTCTCGGCGCACCTATACGATGAAAATTATTAATTGCGTCTGTAAATTATTAAACAAAAAATGATTACATTGACTATTGATATCAGGATAATAAGCTTGATCTGTGATAACGATTTTGGGTCTGGTATGTTGTCTGAAATGTCTGAGAGGAACATAGGTGTTGTAATTCGGATGAAAGTGGTATTTGGGATGAAGAGTTTAAGAATTAATTTCAGATACCAGCCGAGTGGAGGAGAGATCCAGACTGAACCTGAACGGGAGCCGTCAGCTCTCGAAAAGCGCCACGGAGCTCCGGAACAACGACAACGGTTCACCGTCACGACGCGGTGAACAGCCCGACTCCGGGGGCTCGCATCAGCACCGTCATCATCATCGTCACGCCACCTCGGTGGCGCAGCGGACGCACACTTTCTTCGCCACTTTGAAGAGCCGTTGGGCTCGCAGCCGCAGCAAAGAGCGGAAAAAATCGAAGGATGGCGGGAACCTGCACTCCCAGGACGCGTCTTACAAGGGCGTCGAATCCGATTACGCGGCGGATTACTCCTCCGAGCACAGCAAAAGCTCATCGGCCACCCAGAGTCCGGCCAGGCACTGCCTCAATCATCCAGGTACATCCTCTTTCTAATTTATCCCTGGTAGAAATAATTCGAAACTCCGACGACCCATTAAAAAGATATTTCATCCGACTGATGATCTCGTTTCTTCACTTTGGTTTCACGGCTTGTTTGAACGTTAATTTGCATGCAAAACGGAATTTGTTGTCCAACTTTTCATTCGGATCTGCAGGATCAGAAGAGAAGAAGACAGTTCTTAATTTTTCAAAATTCATTCGTATAAAGTTGGATCTGAAAGAGTTGAAATCGGGTCTACGATTTTATTGAATTTGCATTAACTTTCATCTTTATGGTCTCGGATCGTTCCACTGCCGCGTGCATATATTTTCGTTTTGTTAAGCGCGTGATACATTAGAGCATTTATCAAATGTAATAGCGTGTGGCGAGACGCAGTTTACAGTCGACACACAAAAAAAAATACAGCAAGATCGTTTTTCTTCCGAAGCTACGTTACAGCAAACAGCAGCAATTTAGCTCGACCCAGTTCGACGACATTCTTCCGAAGGTGTTTTCGTAACTGTTTAAAACTGGTTCACGCGCATTATCATTGATAACGCGTTCCTCGGAGCAACGCGATCGCCTAACGACTACCACTTCCTTCTCCTAATGGGATTATTTTCCTCTTTGTAAATTAAACTCCAATTAGCACGATCGATTAACTGGTTCACCGGCGAACTATCGCCGACGAAAATCATGCAAGCCTAAAGAATTAAAGCTTACCATAAGGATTGCTTGTGGAAATCTTTTCGATCACGCGAATTACGATAAAATTCGAACGACTGTATCGTGAAGAAAATTAATTTTTAAAGACAGACGATGATTTGTGTCAGCCACATATCAAACACGTGGCGTGAACTTGTTGACGATGGAGAATCGATGAAACATGGTAAAAAGTGTTTCAACTCCGTGTGGAGGTCGACGATAACGAAGTTTCATGGACGGCAACTTTGAAATTTGCTGTGTCGGGGGTCAGGTGTTCCCTGTAGAATAGACTGTTCTAATTATATTTTTACACGGTGGATGGAGTAATGAAAAATTATGCGTTCCCCAGGTTCCGCTTCCCTAGACTCCTTCTATACTGAACTCCTCTTTCCCTAGAGCTTCCTTCCTTAGCTCATCTTGCTCTAGACCCCTTTTTCTTTCATTCCTTTTACTACATCCCCCATTCCCTACACCCCTTTTCTTTCCATTCCTTTTTCTACATTCCCAGTTTTCTAGATCCTCTTCTTCTTCCATGTCTTTTTTTACATCCCCCATTCCCTAGATCCTCTTCTTCTTCCATGTTTTTTTCTACATTCCCAGTTTTCTAGGTCCTCTTCTTCTTCCATGATTTTTTCTACATCCCCCATTCCCTAGATCCCCGTTCCTTTTCATTCCTTTCTCTACATTTCCCATTCCCAAGATCCCTTTTCCTTTCCATTCCACTCCCTACATCCCCCATTCCCTAGATTCTCTTCTTCATCCATGTTTTTTTCTACATCCCCCATTCCCTAGTTGTTTTTCTCTATATTTATTTTTCTCTATATTTATTTTCTCTATATACCCCGTTCCCTAGATCCCCTTTCCTTTCCATTCCTTTCTCTACATCCTCTATTCCCTACAACCCGTTCCTTTTCATTCCTTTCTCTACATTCCCAGTTTTCTAGGTCCTCTTCCTCTTCCATATCTTTTTCTACATCCTCCATTCCCCAGATCCCCTTTCCTTAAACAGCCCCTTCCCCTAGCCTAGATCATCTTCCCTACCCCCTACAACCCTAGATTTCTCTCCCTCGTTCCATCCCCTTCCCTTCCCTAACTCCACCGTCCTTAAGTTCCCTTTGCCTATCCCTTTCCACTCCTTTCCTTTCCATGACCTTTATAGCTAGCTTCACAAACACCGACCAAGGTATTCAGTTATCGACTCGAGGGTCGGTCGACTGTATCGAGATATCGTATCGACTCGCGTCTCTCTATTACGTCTGTGCATCGCCAAAGTCGTTCCTCGCACAGCATCGCAATTTTTCTGTTTCCAGAGTCGCCTTTGGTGCGCGGGAGGCAGAATGTCGTGACGAAGCCGGAGGATAGTCCTGGAAAAAGCAGCGAGGCTCACGCGAAAGGATCCTTGAGCTTCCAGACGCAGAACGAGGAAGCTCCCGGATCGATCGGCCAGGGTGATAACGCGTTCCTTCAGGAGGAAGCCACCCGGAGGAGGGAATTGGCGTTGAGGCAGCATGCGTTCTTCCAGCTTCGTTTGCACATCAGACGGGGGGCGAATCTCGTTGCTATGGATAGATGCGGTGAGCGTATATTTTTACCGTTCCTTTTTTTTCTCTCTCTCTCTCTCTCTCTCTCCTTTGCTTTCTAACGAATCTACACCGTTATCGGCTTTTTTTTTGCTCGCGCCCTCTCTCTTTTTCTTTCTTTCTTTATCTATTCCGTTCCGCTTGCCTCTGCAATCCGGGGAATCTGAATCCGATGCGCGTTTCGCTTGATCGAAACTAATTCGTCGTTGATACACCGCATGCAGTCGACTTTCGTTCTGCACAATCAACTGGTCGACTACAATCCTTCTGTAAAACGAACTTCGAAAACCTAACAATAGCATGTCGGTGTTTATCGAATTCGCAAATCAAAATCGGATTCGACTATAATTCGATGCTCAGAAAACAAAATAAGAATTATGCATATCCATCGTTCGAATCGTGAGTTATGAGCTATAAAAAATCTCATAGAAAAACAAACACTTTTCTGGGCAACTTTTCCAATTTTTCTTTCCCTGAAAACCTGATTCGGACTACAACGAACATTAAAAGAAAACAAATTAGCCAAATCGGTCCAGCCATTCTCACGTGACGTCGTGACCAACGAACAGCATTTCATTTTTATTATATAGATTCATTTTTGTTATATAGATTGAGGTTTATTATTAATTGAGAAAGGGGTATGAAACATTTATTTTGTTGAATATTTCCATAGGAATTTACATAATCTACGTCTGAATTGATAGAAATTTGGACAGGGCAATGTCTATCGGGTCAGTTAGTTATACAATATAAAATATTCCGAAAACTGTGGAACTTTGAAAAAACAAAGCGATCCATTGTATGGCGAAGTGAACGAATAAATCGGTCCGAAGTCGTTTTATCGGGCGAAGCTGTTTTAATTTGATCGGGACGGGGAGGACCGAGCGGCTCGAGACAATGACACTCGCGATAATAATTTCCACTCCAATTATTCGCCGATTGTTCGCATCACGGAGTTCGTGTTCCAGGCGCCAGCGATCCTTACGTGAAAGTGAAATGCTCCGGTCGATTGTTGCACAAGTCCCGAACGGTTCACCGCGACCTGAATCCAGTTTGGGACGAGAGCGTGACCTTGCCTATTGAAGACCCGTTCCAGGCGCTCACAATCAAGGTAAAATCTAAGGCGATTCAATATACCGACTACTTGTACCTAACATACTTGTCGCGTGCCAACCACCTACCGACGCTTACTCAACCGCTGCGATATAATTTATTTAACAAGCTCCGAGTCTTCCAGCGACGGAGACCCTCGAGAGATCCTATCTCTGCTTTCATCCTACTTCAACCCCTGCCGCTACTCGCGTTAATGAATCATTAGCTACGGAGTGTCTTAACGCATAAATGACCGCGTAATATTTCCTTGCAGCACTCGCTCTGCAACACTGGCAATTTTCTCGTCTAAAGATAGACATTATTTATCTAACGGCCCTTGTCGCACGAGGAAACCAATTAACACTGAACTTACGCTGAAAGTGGCTAGCTTCTTCTGCCTTGTAGAAATCCTCATCTTCGGTGCAATGTGTCGTCGAATTAACCGTCATACGATCCTCAAAAATAGATGTAATTAAAGAGACTAGGATAACAATTCACCCATTTTTATTTTACACGATAAATCAACATATTATGTTTTATATTAATTACGTCACATTTTAATTTCACCTCGAGGAACGTACGAGGGTTAAGGAATCTGTTAAGGTTCAGTGCAACAGTAACTAGTAGATAAACTTTATTGGATGATTGCAAAAGTTCGTGCAGCAAAATGATTTTCAGAGGCCTTTTCCAACGCTAGGTTTATAGGAACGAGAAATGACCGGTTCTAATGTTGTTAATTTTCGATTGTGAAATTGCAAAGATGCATTCACGAGGAATTACACGGTCCAACAAATTTCAACTTTCTTCTGAATCTGCCCTTAGTTTGTTTCCCTAGAAGTACACAGTTTATGAGAAACAGTTTCATAAAGTCGTATTTTCAACTTTAAACTGTGTGTCTAGGAGAAAAATTAAGGGCAGTTTCGGAATCAACGCAAAATACTCAGTAAAAATAGTATAGCGACAATCGAAACGTTTTTTTTTCTCTGTTGGACAGTGTTATTTAACAATTTGGATAGACACACTCTCGTTATTTTGACGAAACAATGTAAAATGGTCGCTTTCAGTTGTCTGATGATTTTAACACCTGTATCTGATTCAAAGACGTTAAACACAGATGTAAGTTTGAGTGAGTAGAGGATTATCGGGGAATGTCGCGAGCGTTCTGCTAAGTGTTAACCGGGAACTGCTTCGTCGGATGTTTTTATTCGCTTCTTGCTCTTTCTTTCGACCAGCAACAGACGTTCGTCGTTTCGGCAGGTCTTCGACTACGACTGGGGTCTTCAGGATGACTTCATGGGCGCCGCTCAGCTGGAGCTGACACAGCTCGAACTCGGCCAACCGCAGGATATCGTGTTGGAGCTGAAGGATCCGGCCAGGCCGAAACAGCATCTCGGCGACATCTACTTAACCGCGACCCTTTGGCCGAGGAACCAGCAGGAAAAAGAGCAAGTACGTTACTAAAACCACCCTCACTGTACCGCGGCACTTCATGCAAACATCCACAGAAATTGAAACGAAAATATCCACTGGAAGGTTCCGTGGATTTTCTGCAATCTCGTTTCATTTTTAATTGGACGAAGCCATACATTCAACAAAAATGTTCAGTGCAGAACTCAGTGGATTTTCTACAATATCATCATTTCTTTTTTTAATTCGTTGAAATAATCCATGCAACGAAAATGTTCACTGTTAAATTCACTGGATTTTCTACAATGTCATCATGTTTTTAATTCGATAAATCATCCATTCAATGAAAATGTTCACTGTAAAACTCAGTGGATTTTCTACAATATCATCATTCTTTTTAATTCGTTGAAATAATCCATCCAACGAAAATGTTCACTGTTAAATTCAGTGGATTTTCTACAATGTCATCATGTTTTTAATTCGATAAATCATCCATTCAACAAAAATGTTCAGTGCAGAACTCAGTGGATTTTCTACAATATCATCATTTTTTTTTTAATTCGTTGAAATAATCCATCCAACGAAAATGTTCACTGTTAAATTCACTGGATTTTCTACAATGTCATCATGTTTTTAATTCGATAAATCATCCATTCAACGAAAATGTTCACTGTAAAACTCAGTGGATTTTCTACAATGTCATCATGTTTTTAATTCGATAAATCATCCATTCAACGAAAATGTTCACTGTTAAATTCACTGGATTTTCTACAATGTCATCGTGTTTCTAATTCGTTGAAGTCATCAATTCAACGAAAATGTTCACTACTGTTAAATTCACTGGATTTTCTACAATCTCGTCGAGATTTTAACTTGCTGCAGTCATCCATTCAACTGAGAAGACGTGACCCTTCCCAATACTATGAACTTTGAAATGGTGACCATTCAAGTGATTTTTCCAACGTGGCACTTTGTAGTCCCATGACCTTTGAATATGGTATCTTCCGTACACCTATGACCCTTGGAATTACAACCTTTCGAATGTTGAAAAGCCCGATAAATTGCCACCTTCTGAATGCCTAAAACCCATAGGATTGTGGCCTTTTGAATTTCGATGTCCACCTATTCATCGTGATCCTTTGAAGTGTTGAATATCAAAAATGCTAGCCTTCGAACCGAACGCTTCTCGTATAATAATAACGTGATAGGTTTGAAAAGAGGCCGTGGTATTAAGAAATTCAGAGCCTGGCGACGCCATCGAGGTTAGAGACAACGAATTCCATGTAGGCAACATCACGATATTTGCATATCGTGGCGGCGATAGGGGCGTAGAACGCTGGTTTAGCTAACGTTATCTTTTTAGACCATATAATCTCCGAGTAGAATTTTAATGAAGGATTTCCATGATGTAGGTAACACGTCATCTGTTAACAATCTGCTTTGCGTTCCACATTATGCAAACGAATTGCGAAACGTTTGTGTTTCTACAAGCACCCTTACGATTAAATTCAAACGAATTTTTATCTGTGGGCGACATTCAGAAATGATTAAACTCCAATGAACATTAAAAAGAGAATTATTTCACAGCTCTGCAACTATAATTTCCTCGAATTCGCCGATTATCCTGGTTACTCATCCAAGATGGCGAAATGTCGAAGTCTTCGCCCAAGCTTGTCGACCTCGTAAACTTTCGTACAGTTTGATTACCCGTTATATTGGCCTCATCCGACTTCTGGCAACTATATTCTGCTTCGCAGATTGAAGACAAAGATGCAACGAAGAAAGTTCGATACACTTTCCACCTCTCGGAAGCTCGGTAACGTTGCCGGAACACCGCCATCTTGGAAAAAGAGCCTGAAACTTGCTTCTGGAGTTTGTTTATTTTTTTATCGTGCAAAATTAATGGTCTTAACCCTCATGCGCTCTGTTGAGAGGTTACGTGTAAATAATTATATACGAGGACGGTGGAAGAAATATATTTATGCGTAAGGAAACGTTGTCGGAGATGTCTACAAGACAGGCCACGGTTTGAACTAACTCCCTAAACGCTGAAGAGAGGACAGCATGTTATAAAAATGGAAGGGAACCAGGTATTTCCCAATATACTTAGCTGTTGGGTTTTCGCAAAGTAATGTAAAAGGCCGGATCCTTTACCTTGACACGTTCCTCAAAGTAGCTGCATAAAAGAGACTAGGATAACAATTCACCCATTTTTATTTTACACGTTCAATCAACACATTATGTTTCAATTACAGCGTCACATTTTAAAGAAACACATCTCACGATGCAGACATAAAAGGACGAATAATTTAACAGTATGTGAAAATATTGAATGGGTGAGTTTTCACCCTGAGGAACGTATGAGGGTTAAGGATCACTTCTCGAATTTGATTTATTTGTGAAAAAATTCCCTCTGCTCCGAACGACGATCAGAAAGCGACGAGCCCGTGGAAAATTCGCAAAGCAAAGTCGGTGATAAGATCTGCGGACTCTTGTGTGTGATCGGGCGATGATTGGATGGATGATAATACCGGTGCAGAATATACATAGCTCATAATCGGACTATTTCGTTGTAGGGAGGCTCGATCGTCGAAAATTAGCCTCGTATACTAAATTTGAGGTCGAGTGGCTGGAATCTTTTCAACCTGCCCTCGACGATGGTGCAAATAGCCTCCAGGCAAACATTAAATACCGCTCCCTGATCCGTCGACGATGCCGCGGCTGCTTCCAGGTAATGAAATATCGAAAAACGATAAATCCCTTCTCCATAAACCCTCGAGTATCAACAATTGACACATATTCGTAGGTACGAACCGTGTACCGGTCCGATCGTGCATTTATCAAGGGATTGGTAACCTTTTAGCCCTCGAGTCAGTATCACCGTTCGACGTTCCCCTGCGATTCTTTCAATATTCCGTTTACAGGCGAAATACATATATCGATCATCCACTTTCACCAAAGTTCCTAAGGTGGGACCTCCTTTGCACGTCTGGACGCAAGCGTTTTTTCACCCACTGCTTTAGAACACTTTTCGGTGTTTGTTCGCATATGTTGTACTCTGTAATGATGTACAAACGTAATTCAAAGAATTTTTCGGAATCTTGGAAATTGTTGATTTTACAGACGTGTAAAATAAACCGGTCGATATTATTTCTGTAGGGATTATGTCAGGCTGGTCGAAATTAACAGTTTAGGAACAAAACAATACGTTTATTTATTAACTAAGAATGAACAACATACACTGTCACTACACGATCGGCTTCTCCACGCCGAAACACACACTCTCTCTAACTCTTTCTCTATACTCTTTCTCTAACTCTTTCTCTAACTCTTTCTCTAACTCTTCGTCGCTCGCGATTCTTCTACTCTGGGCGGCCGCGACCTACCTCGCTTATATAGGCTAGTTCTCTTACGCATACATGTACGAATCGGTTTTCGCTTATGGAGTTCGCGGTCATCGCACCTTTATTGTTTATCTCTCTTGCGCTCACACTCTTGTTCTCTCGCACGCTCACTAGGCATTCACCTGTCGCCGTGTTTATGTTTCGGTAATTCGCGGGCGACCTATTCGGCAAGAACGTTTGCCGTTTTTCTAGTCTCCCTTTAACCGTTGCCTCTTTAACGGATTTGCCCCCTACATTTCTATTAAATTATAATTGCTGAACTAGCGAACCGAAGAAAATTAGTTTTTGGGAGTTTACAGTGAAAACGTAAGAGTATCTACTAAAATAATTTATTCATTTCGACTCGACATTTATTTTTTGTAATGTGAATATTTCAAGAAACACAGAGAAAACCGAAGACATCGGTGATTTAAATTATCTGAAAAACTACTAAATTAGTAACAATGTGGAATATGGAATATCCTGCGAAATAATCTACAATTATAAAGAAATAAGTTCTGCAAGTTAAAAAATTAATACATGTTTCGCTAATAAAGTAGATAGGAATTTTCAAATAACATTTTGAGTGGGTACTCTTATGTTTGTCACTTCTAGTCTTACAATTTAATGAAAAAAGATTGGCACGTTTTTTTACACCAATATGTTTGAGGATCCTTTTTTCTAAAGATAAAATTTCTTCTGAATTCCTTTTAGAGAAAGGTTGGTTTTTGTTAACATACATTTTGGAGAACTTAGAAGAGTGTATAATTAATACGTGACATAGGCATTTGTGCCAAGTATATCTTTCGGAAAAAAACGATTATAGCATTTATCGTGAAATATCTGCACTTTCGATCCAGTGACGCCAGATAATGTTTCAATGATCCATGAATCCCTGACCTCTCAGCGACCGATTATTCCAATCGCTGCAGCCGATAACGAATTCAACCGCAACGAACGCTCGAGATTATCGTTCGCTGAACCTTCGAACATAAAACTTCCGAAATTCTACGAAGAGTAAATTGAAGAAGCTAATCTAAAGACACCTGAGAAATCAGAAAGAAGATTATAAAAAAATAGCGATGTCGATGAATGAAATCGAGAGAAATAGAGAAGCTCATTTAAAGAACTTGAGACACCTGAGAAACCAGAAAGAAAATTATAAAAAAATGTTAATGAATGAAATCGAGAAAAAACGAGTGTTCGTGTTTCTACAAGTTTCGTCAGTTTGAAGGTAGTTTCGAGCGTGCAGGGCCTGCCCTTAAATATGCAGGGAGGATATTTCCGGCGGGTTGAAGAACGAGAAAACTGGGTTAGGAGTCGGGAGCAAACTCGTCTCCGTTACGATATTGACTTTGTTGTATTATTGTCGTGAAGATATGGTTCTGAAGTTCGAAGGCTAGTAACTTTTCCCATTGTGACGGTGTCTCCTGCGGATGTTGTTCGATAACTCCTAACGAAATTCGTGAGGGCACTTGTTAAACATTTTTTCACTGCTGTCTTCATGCCTCTGGAGAATGATAAACCACAGTAAAAATCTCCTCGAACTTGTATTTATAATTTGCACACGTAGAAAACGAAACTCCATTTTGTTCGTTGTCCATTTTCTCCGACAATTAATGATTTATGTATAATGTATTCACATTAATTGAATTAGTTGTATCTTCACTCTGCAAAATTTAAACGAATTATAAAATTTGAATACTAAGGGTGCAAACTAGTACTCGAATTTCTATAAAATATTAACCAAAACAACATGTAAAATCGAATATCCATAAAAATGTTTTGCATAAAGGAGAAATAAAAAATTCGTGATGGCTAAAGTCCCTATTGGAATTTTTACGAAAATTTAATATAAATCAAGAGGGATGATTAATTGACATGGACAGGGAACGATATTTGATAGCAGTATCGGCGAATTTTATCGTGTGATCCACTCGTAAAATGATCTTGATCGACTCCTTGGTTGCGACACGACACGATATAAACGTCATCCCCTAATCCCTTGTGATAGTCCGTCATCGGCCGACTGAAGCTTGCAAACACGTTGAATGAACCCGGCTGGTCGTGGAGGTGCTCGCCAGAGGTTTGTCAGTGTGTCGTGTTAATGTCATGATCAATATTAGATAAAATGTGTTCGAACTGGCACACCCCATCCGCGCCGGAAGTACCGACGGTCACGCACGCATCGACTATATTTTTGTTCCTTTAATTATAGCACGAAACTTGGTGTACTCAGAGAAATATTTCAATCTTCGCGAGTTTAAAAATATCTTCGGATCCGGACGGTTGAATTTAAATACGTATGAACAATAGAAGAGAATTTAATAATATAAATTCCAGATGATCGAACATAATTTAATCATGAAAATTCTGCATAATATAATAGAATTTAATAATACATAAATTACACGTGATAGAACAGAATAAAATAACATAATTTCGATATAATAGAACAGAATTTAGCAATGCAAATTCATTGGAATAAAATGCGAGATAAATGTGAAACAAGATAAATATTTGATCAATTCTTCAATAAATTTGAAATCAATTTTATAGCAATCGTGTGGCTGCTATCGATAAGACTGATCTTTATATAAAATATAATATTGCTTTTTAAATTCTCTTTAGTATGAAGTTATTCATAATTTATGAATTAATTAATTATTATTATTTAGTATATTCTCAGAGTATAAAATACGCTGGGATCCCCAAAGATTGTGTGTACAATCCACAATCTACTAATTAAACAAATTCGTTAAACATTGCTAAGTGACTTTTTGCGTGAATTGTTCTTATCTTTCAAGGCTAAGGATAACGCATTATCTTCAAGTCGTTAAAACACGTTCAACTAATTATCTGAGAAGTCCGGATGGGTATTCCGATTTTGATTAACTCACTGCGACAAGTTCGAATCTCTCGGTAGCTGGGAGATCATTGTATCTGTCACAGCGGACTGTCAGCGAGTGGATTCTTCAATCCAGAGCACTGTACGTCAGCGTTACCCGGCTAGGCATAATACACCGTAACCATAAGCTGCGATATTACAATGTTTACCTCTCGCTGCGAACGGAGAGGGAACCACAGGCTTGACGGTCTCGTTTATACATATCGTTAACCAGTCACCGGCGATCTGCGAGCAAGCGCGGTCTCTCTTTTGTTTCTCACTGATTTCTACTGCGTTTTTTATCGGTGACGCGTTTTAAGTGCCGCGGAATTGTGCGCGACAAGCTGGCGAGTCTACCTTCCTTCGGAACACGGGACCTGTTCGTTCAGTGTTTGTTCAGTGTCGCTTTACACTTGCTGTTTCTCTAAAGCTCCAATTTGATCGCAATTTCTGTCAAAAGTGGTGGAAATTTGATCTTGATATTTTAGAAAAACATTGTACGTATTGTCTTGATTTTCTGGAGAATATTCTACCTTCGAAACGGCACGTGTTTATTCAGTGTCGCTCCAATTTGATCGCAATCTCTGTCAAAAGTGGAATAAATTTTATCTGGATATTTTAGAAAAACATTGTACGTATTGTCTTGATTTTCTGGAGAATATTCTACCTTCGAAATGGCACCTGTTTATTCAGTGTCGCTCCAATTTGATCGCAATCTCTGTCAAAAGTGGAGTAAATTTAATCTTGACATTTTATAAAAACATTGTATATATTGTTTTGATTTTCTGGAGAATATTCTACCTTCGAAAGGGCACCTGTTTATTCAGTGTCGCTTCAATTTCATAGCAATCTCTGTCAAAAGTGGAATAAATTTTATCTGGATATTTTAGAAAAACATTGTACATATTGTTTTTGATTTTCTGGAGAATATTCTGCTTTCGAAACGGCACCTGTTTATTCAGTGTCGCTTCAATTCCATCGCAATCTCTGTCAAAAGTGGAATAAATTTTATCTGGATATTTTAGAAAAACATTGTACATATTGTTTTTGATTTTCTGGAGAATATTCTACCTTCGAAACGGCACCTGTTTATTCAGTGTTCAACCGTTGTCGCTTTGCCATTTCTCTGAAACAACTTTTACTTTTACCCTAACTTCAGCGAACTGTAAGGAACGAATTTATCGTGATACATTAAGAGAATATTGTTCATATTATTGGTTCAATACCGCTGTTATCTGAAGAGGTTCAACATTATCTAAAATTGAACCAAGACTGGAGTGGATTTTTGATCTTGATATTTTACATATCGGTGTCGTAATTTTTACAAAATATTCTACTGGGGTTTCTCCATTCATGAATGTCGTATAACACGAATAAATAAATTCATATTTTATGGAACGTTCACGTAGGATTTCTGTGAACTGCACGAACACCATGGAACTTCATTAAACTGATTCAATTTCCTTTACACAGTAAATTACAGTCCCCACAAACAAGTTAGCTAGATTAATCACGTTCCCGCGTGGCTTCGTTTTATCTTCGAACGATTAATAGAATAAATAAACGCTTCTTTCTCACTTCCTGTGTAATTAAGGTGATAGTACTGGTACGAATGTCCACGGTTTAGTCATTGAATTACATGTTTAACGTTGATATGCGATATCTTTTCGCTGTTTTGACCAAATTATCGACGAATCTGCATTTATCGATTAATATGTTTCGTGCAAGACACAGGTTACACTAACACAGTGTCGAACGAAAGTGAACAGTAAAGTAATATAAAGTACTGGAAACTTTAAATTCAATATTAAACGAATCACCTGTGAAACTTTTCGAGAAATTGCAAACTCATTGAAATTGTTCAGCGATACGAACCAATTTCAGCATTTCAAGATTAATCGATCATCGAATAAAGGGATGTTTAATTTAAAAAAAAATAGTCTCTTTCAATAGCTTCAAGAATTCAATAAATCACGTTTGAAAATTCACAGAAAAATAAACATATAAAGGCAAGAAATCTCGAATCTCGCTGAATCCTAATCATCCCAATTATCTTGATAATGAAACATTATTTTGATAACAACAATGGAGGTGTAGTAAGTGTAATTCGCATCGTTTCATTCGCTCACGTAACGACAATTGTCTCGAGTGAGCACACTTGTCATCTGTGTCAACGATTGCGATATCGAACACACAGCAACCGCCTAAACGAGCCAATTCGTCTTAAGCGTTCACAGCGGCGCACTTAAACAACAAGTAAATAATATTGCCCTCTCGCTGGACAAAAAAAATACGAACTCATTGTACTGAATATTCGATATCCAGGAAACGGATAATTATGCAAATTAGAATCTCGTATGATAACGAGAAAAAGTGTGCGTTCGTTCGCGGCATTAAACATTTTAATGAATGTAAAAACAGAGGTTTGCCGGGTTTCTTTGAGAAACTGTCTGACTGTGTTCGGTACGAATCCATAAAAGATCTGCATCGTAAATGCGAAATTGTGTACCGTTGTGCAACTCTGTAATAACAGCTTCGCAGCTGCCAATGAGGAGGGATTGAGAACGTAAATATCACGCGATCTAGATCAGGCGAAGAATCATCTCTGGATCGTAAACTTACAAGCACTCGCGTTTACGACACCGGGAATACCCTATTGTTCGAGGATTTTCTTACTCCACGTGACTTTCCCCGTTGGTAAAATTCATAGAATCTATACGAACGATGAAAAAAAAATTAAGGAACGATTTCTGGTAGAATTAATGGTAAAATTCCTTTAGTTGTATTCGAGCGAACGAGGATAAAATTGAGGAACAGGAAATGCTTACGCAACTCGAGAAGATTACTAAAGAAATCGGAGACCAGGACGGTTGCGCGAGGAAATAAAAATTACGAATTAGGTCGCCAGTAAAAAAATAAAGCGGGAAATTGGAGAATCGCTTCATGGACACAGCCTTAATGAATAGCGAATAGCGTGTGAATAATGGGGTACAGGAGAGTCGGTATTAATTCATGACAGGGGTGGAATTTTTAATTACAATCTCCAATGGCTTTCCGACACGGATTAAATTTGTTTAAAAGATTCTATGACACTTTCTCACCGATTTTTGCTGTACACTTTAAACTGATAAACTTTGTTTCATTTATCACGTCACATTTTAGAGAACTACGTCTCACAAAACAGATAAAGAGGGACCGATTATTTTATAGTATTGTAAAAATAGTAAATGGTGATTTCCACCCTAAGGAACAAATGAGGGTTAAATACATATTTGTTTTCGTAATAATTCTATCGAGTAGAAGACATTAACAGTAATTGATAAAATCAATCATGTATATCATATATTTTCGGAATCTCTTTTTGCATTTGCATAACATTTCTTTCGGGACGGTCTTACTACGAACTAAAAACGTTTCGATAAAATCCGTACGAAAAAATTCGAGTTTCTCGCGATCACTTCGAAAAATACATAAATAGTTTCCTGACTCATAGCAAGTTTTTTCGTTCCGCGTATCGCGGGGGAAAAGTCAAGGACGAGGAAAATAGGAAAACTGACCGAAGTCCGTCTCGACCACGTGTGCGATATGTAACGTTACGATGACTCACGACTGTTAAGTGGCCGGTTAATTTGTGCATAACCGCGAACATGTGTCTATCGACGTGCTTTGTAGATGATTTCTTTCACGGTCTGGATCGGCGCCAAGATCGCGGCTAATTCCCCGATTTCGGACCGCGTCTGCGAATTAAATGTGGCGAATAAACACGGAAAAATGCATAGGAGATGTTTTTAACTTTCAGGGTAAAAATTCACCCATTCAATATTTTCACAGACTGTAAAATTATTCATCCTTTTATGTCTGCATACAATTTTCTATAAATGAAACATAATGTGTTGATTTAACGACAAATACATTAATAATATCGGCGCACTGGTTCGATCAATTGTTATTTAAAAAAGCTTTTACAAATTACCACATTAATTTGAACGTTGCATACAGACGCAATTATCGAAAGTATTACCAAAAGTAAGATCGAAACGTTGAAATTAATGTGGTAATTTGCAAAAGTGTTTCTAAATAACAATTGATCGAACCAGTGCACCGGTAGCACTTATGGATTTGTTATTAACAACTCTACGATCGATATAAGGAAATATTTGTGTTGCTTTCACGTGTAAAATAAAAATGGGTGAATTGTTATCCTAGTCTCTTTTATGGAGCAATGGGTGTTTTAATAAAACAAGCACTTTAACCTATCGTATCAAGATAAATTACGAGACAGAAAGACAAAGAGTAGAATTAAATTTTGCAATTTCTTTTTTAAGCTTACGATAGATCCATACATTTTAATTTATTTGTTATCGTGTGCTCTAGTTTGGCCAGAAAGTGCTGCTGTTTATATTAAAAACAAACAGGAATATAAAAGAAAAAGGGAGACGTTAGTGTACACGTGTGCAAATGTAAAAAAAAGTGATTAAAAGCTATTCGATAATCCACAGAACAATTGTTTGTCGAATCAGAAACTGGTTTCTGGTCGAAAACTAAAAACGTGGTAAAATAGTGTCGTCCATATATGTCGAACGTGAGAAATAATTTATTCGTCGGTTATTGTCTCCTTCGAAAAGAAACCACGCAGTCATGGAACCGCGTATCATCCTAACCGAGCGGGTCTCCAGTCTGTCCCGGAAGAAGCCACTTACGGCTTGCGCAACACAGCGATCGAGGTGGGGAGCAGGTGTTGCTTGAAGCAAGTCGACGATGAAAACACAGTGCCTTGATTTCAAGTTTGCGATCAACTGACAATGAGTTGTCCTCAAGAACACATCAAACCACCGACGTCCAACGATTCGGTCTTACCGGACGAAAAAACGAGAAACAATGGAGCGGAGATCAACGATCCAGAAGTTAAACAGCAATCCGAGAATCGTTCTATCGATCCGACTAATCCGATCGAGACGCAACTCGATCCTGAGCCGATGGAGATCCAGAAACCAGCTCGACGTTTGTTTCACAAGCGCGGCAAGGTCAGTGACATAATCGCCAGCGAGGCTTCGGTCGATCTAGAAAATCATTCGAGATCCTCTCGATCGTTCAAAGTGATCACCGGCGAGGAGACCACGGAGAACAAGTTGAAGAAGTTCTGGGAGTCGCAGAGTGAGCGATTCAAGCATAATAAATTGGACGAAAGCGCGTCAAAGAAACAATTCGAGAACACCGTTGATTCGAAGACCGTCGAGGCGGACGCGATTTTCCGTAAGGCGATCAAGGACATGCGATTCGATCTGGAGGACTGTGGACCCTCGAGCTTGGACCTGGGCTCCTTTAGCAGGATCAGTGAAGAAAGCGTCGAAGAGATTGAATCGAGTATTGTGGCAACGAGATCAAAGGCGATCGCGAACGTAGAGGTCCGTGATCTGACCGATAACGCAGTGATCGATCGAGATGGCTCGAGGAAGTTGTTGGACGAGGACACAGATGAGAAAATAAAAGAGGAAGATTGCACTTTGTCCGTGGAGTCGAAAGGGGAAGAGGCTCCGAGAGAGAAGATGATTGATCGATCGAAGGACACGGACCTGTCTCGCAGGAGGTGGAGCTCCTTGGAGAACCTTCCTGCGAAGGATCTTGAAGAGTCGAAGAGTTTGAAAACGGAGGCTCCAGAGAAGCCGAAATTCAAAGAGAAGATCGGAACTCTGAAGTCCTCTCTGGAGCGGAAGATGGGCTCCGTGGAGAGGATGCTGGAGGATCACGTCGAGAGGATCCTTGAAGAGAACGTGGAGAAGCATCCCTGGCTTTTGCCGATCGAGTCCTGGATCACGGAACATTGCAAATACGACAGCCTTCCGAAACTTCCTGATCGACGGATCGCTGGTTCCAAGGCGACGGAGAAGACTGAGAGATCCAAGATCGAGCCGAGTTATGATATCAAGTTCACGCCGGCTGAGAACGAGCACGAGGAGCCGAAGATTGACAGCAGAGTGGAGAACGTGAGGAAAGGAAGGACAACGAGTTCGATCAAGGCAGGGTTCGATGCTGTCCATCTAATCTCGAAACTGAAGAGATCGGAGAGCTCCTCGCAAAAGGAGGAGAACAATATGGCGAAGGAGAATGGCGTTCTGGAGATGAGGGATGCAAAGCACCATGATCTGTTCGATAAGTTCAAGGACAACGTTAGGGAGAAGATGGAGGATATTCATAGGGTAGAGAGATTTACCATAAATGTTTATGGATCGTTTTCGTCTTTTACGGAATACAGGTTGGATGCGGGGATGATTTTTATTCGCTGGGGGCACAAATTGATACGTTTCTTTATCTACAGTGATCAAATTATTACGACAATATGGAAAATGATTTTTAACTGTTCACTGTTTAGCAATGTCATTTTTGTAACAAAAGATCCACAGTATTTTCTGATCGACATACTAGTAAAATTCTTGAGGTAGTTCGAAAAGGAAATTCAATGAATCGTCCTAGTAAAATGATCTCATAAAAATTGCTTTGGTGGTCGCTCATGCGCGACGACATGCATATATCTCCACCATGAAAAGGCATTTCGAGATGTCAGTTCCAACCCCCTGGAACGGCCGATTCTATTCTAGCGATTCGGGTCTAAATGTAACGGGTATTATTTTTATGTTACAGTACTTCCAGAGGACAAATCGATTGGCGGACGTAAATAGACGGTTGAAGTCGCAGATATGGAGCTCCGTGGTGACGATTGTTCTTGTGGAAGCGAAGAATCTGCTGCCGATGGATATAGACGGTCTATCGGATCCGTACGTCAAGTTTCGGTACGGAATTATTCACTAACGGATCAATCTGTCTGTCCTTTTAAACAACTACAATCCTATTCTTATTAATTCGCTACATTCCTTGTTCCAACCCCGTACGTTCGACGTGTTGGGAAAGCTTGACATTTACCCCTGTCTAATAAATATTTCCTTATATCGATCGTAGAGTTGTTGATAACAAATACATTAATGTTATCGGTGCACTGGTTCGATCAATTGGTTAATAATATTAATATATTTGTTTTCTTTTTTATAATATATAATATAATTATTCTACGTGTTTAACGTTCGACAATCGATGCCCTGCGATAATTTCCAGCTGAATTGATTTCTTTTGACGATGGCTCTCTCCGCGCAGACTAGGAACCGAGAAATACAAGTCGAAAGTGGTGCACAAGACCTTAAACCCGGTCTGGCTGGAGCAGTTCGACCTCCATCTATACGAGGACCCGTACCTAGGTCAGGAATTGGAGGTCACCGTCTGGGATCGAGACAAAAGCCACCAGGACGACCTAATGGGAAGAACGGTGATCGATTTGGCGACACTCGAACGCGAGACCACTCATCGCTTATGGCGGGACCTCGAGGATGGCTCTGGAAATGTTTTCCTCTTGTTGACCATCAGCGGAACGACAGCCAGCGAGACCATAAGTGACCTAGCTGCCCACGAGGACACCCCTCGAGAACGAGAGCAATTATACCATAGATATTCGATTATGAACACCTTGCAGAGGGTACGGGACGTTGGACATCTGACCGTGAAGGTACTTATTCTTTTCATTGACGAATCTTTCACAAAGAGTCGACAGAAAAGTCGTTCTAATGCGAACGACCGATATAGAAGAATAAAAATAAGATGAAGGGTTGAACGTATTTCCATTGGTGCGCAGGTATTCAGGGCTCAAGGTCTCGCAGCAGCCGATTTAGGTGGGAAGAGCGATCCCTTCTGCGTCCTCGAGTTGGTTAACGCCAGACTGCAGACTCAAACGGAGTATAAAACTCTGGCGCCGAACTGGCAGAAGATCTTTACCTTGTAAGTGACTGTAGTAATTGATAGAAACATTTTATACATGTACACGTATCGTTTGATGATGGTTCACCTTGTACAATCTTGAATGACATTGTTCTATTTACTTGACCGAGTGAAAGACGTTAAATCGCAGATGTTTGAAAGTGTCCACACGTTTCCAGCAATGTGAAGGACATTAACTCGGTGCTCGAGGTGACGGTGTACGACGAGGACAGGGACCACAAAGTAGAGTTCCTCGGGAAGGTCGCCATACCGCTGCTGAGAATCCGGAACGGTGAGAAGAGGTGGTACGCGTTGAAGGACAAGAAGCTTCGAGGTCGAGCGAAGGGAAACTCGCCGCAGATCTTGTTGGAGATGACTGTCCTCTGGAACATGATCAGGGCCTGTGCGAGGACCTTGAATCCGAAGGAGAAGAAGTACATGGAACCGGAGATCAAGTTCAAGAGACAGGTCTTCCTGCGAAACGTTCTCAGGCTGAAGGCTATCATCATCTACTTCATCGACATCGGGAAATACGTTCAGTGCGTACCACGTTTCTGTCAATAATCGCGTTGTTCTCCCCACAATTTTATTTCTTTCCATTCCACTCTCATTGTGACTTCTAATGTAACGTTTGAAACGAATTTTTTCAAGTTATGGCCAATGAGCCAAATAGAAATTGTATTCTTCTTTCAATTATTCTACTAAGTTGAGACGAATACATGGATGTCCTTGTATATTTTTAACTGTCATACTCTCCTCAGAAATAATTGCATAAAATACTATCTCACAAAATTTTGCTTTACACTTTAAACTAATGAACTTTGTTTCATATATCACGTCATATTTTAGAGAAGCATGTCTCACAATACAGATAAAGAGGAACCAATCATTTCATAGTATATAGAAATAGTAAATGCCCACTGCTTTAAACTGTACGTGGCCAGTTTTGTCGTAAATGCATAAAATTAGCAGTTCAGTTATGACACACAGAGTGAATATGATTTGTGCGTGTTTCAGTAGTAAATAATGCATTTTAATGCGTTGTGAAGCCACTGCTTATTTTGTATTCGATGATGCCATTCAGGAGCTGCTGGGAGTGGGAAAGTAAAATGAGAAGCATCATCGCGTTGGTCATCTTCATTTTCGGCTGTTACTACTTCGAGCCTTACATGATCCCCGGTGCAGCGTTACTTATACTTCTCAAGTATTACTTGGTAAGTAGAAACGATTAAATCTCACGGTTATCTCTGAAATATCTTTACCTACACAGATTAAATCTCTTCCACACACACTGTACTTTTTTTTATGTATAATCTGAAGTTTTTTTGTATTCAGTAATTCTTACGACCCCGTATATTAGTCTATCCTCGATTAAAATGCCTGTAACCGAATTATTCCCAATAAGACCCGTCGTGTTTAATCAATTAATGAATTCGGACACACGATTACCTATATGTAGTGGCCAGCTTCCAGACAGGAAACTTTTGTACATTTCTCGACAAGGTAGAAAAGCCCATTTGTTAAACCGATTGCTATTAGCCGATAGAAATTAGTCTATCTATACAGAGAAGTGAGATGACAGTAGCAGAGGCGTGTAAATAGCATGAATATCTACCATAGGTTTAAACACTAAATACTTTTTACACCTACTGATACGCTTAACGCTCAAAAATGCTTAATTAACACCACCGAGTCACTGAAGTATCTGTACACCGTCGTACAAAAGTTGAAGGCTTTAAATGATTTTACAAATTTTTCAAAGAAACTTACCTTCACTATTTCTTCAACTTATTGTCCGATCGAGTGTGCTGAAACTTTTTAAAAGTAGTTTGTAAGCAGTCCACCATTTCTATGGGAACACTCGTAATCATTTTTAACAGAGTTCCAGCATCATTATTTTTTCTTTTGAAATGTCAAGGTTGTTTGTATCTTTCTTTATCTGCATTTCTCTAAAGAGCTTTGATCTTTCAGTTCTTCCAGAGGAAATCATTTCAATCTTCCCTTTGTTTTTCTCCGGAGGGACTGAACTCTGACCTTAACAGATGTTTCAGCGTATAGTGCTTAGATGATTACATGTTCCCATTGTAATGGTTCATCCTATATAAGCGTAATGCTCGACGACCTTTTCCTGCATCATCGCATGTCCACCTTCTTCGCTACTCTGCCAGCTTAACGGCGATGGGAGTGGGCTGAATCAATGGATTTCCGGACAGGTTGCAGTGATCACTGGCACACCCCTAACACATCACACCAGCTCCCATTTCCACGACGATGGTGACGATGGTCCAACCACTCCTGGCGACGACGACGACGACGACGATGACAAGGACAAAGTGAGTGGCCTCCACAATTTTATCTCACTCCCAATTTTATAATAAGAGAAGCTATATAATACATACTTCATTTCCTCTCTTAACCCTTTAAGCTCCGAATTAGTTTTCAATTCTGTTGCCAACAACTCAATATCAATTATATAAACTTTACACTCGGAGCCATTTAAACTTGAAAATTAAACATTTCTTCCGACCTAGAATAATTTAATTCTATATGAAATTGATATAATATCTCATTGATTACTTAAATTTTTAGGAATGGATTAGATAGCAATATATTTAATATTCTAAATCATATTTTGAATACTGTTACAGTAACGTTTAGTGTCTCTGAAACTTTGTTGTAATTTATATTTGTGGAACTCACATTTGTTTTAACTAAAAAATACAATTTAAATGTATAAAGGAAGAACCAAATACTTATAATCATTTTGATAGATTGTACATAATGTAGCAGTGATATTAAATTGATTTTCGATGTATCTTTTAGGAAGAGAAGAAAAGTCTGAAGGAGCGACTACAGGCGATCCAGGAGGTGACTCAAACCGTTCAGAACTCGATCGGCTACATAGCCAGTTTATGCGAGAGAGTGAAGAATCTCTTCAATTTCACTGTCCCCTATCTGAGTTACGTGGCCATAGTGCTCGTGATCCTCGGCGCCGTTGTTCTCTATTTCATCCCGGTCAGATACCTTATCTTGGCGTGGGGCATCAATAAATTCTTCAGGAAGGTGATCCGGCCTCACTCGGTCCCGAACAACGAGGTCCTCGATCTGATATCCCGAGTGCCCGACGACGAGGAGCTACTGAATTACAGGTAGCCAATCGTTTCGCAGATTTTGTATCCAGTGCTTCTGGGAGTCTTTCACTCTGTCTCTCTTGAAACGTTCTTTCAATTATCTTCGAATCATCGATTGAAATGTTCTTTCAAGGTGGTATTCTGGTTTCGAACTTTCAAAAGATCACTTTAACAACGACTATTTTGGATTACTTAATTGATACATAGAATTAAGGAGATCGTGTCTATTATTACAATCCAAAGAACATTGATTTACAATCTGAAGAATTGTAAATTAATCGAAGGCCAGAATACCTCTGTAATTATTCTCGAATCATTGAGCAATTTAAAGAACGCTCGCGAGCACTAAGACAATTGTACTCTTTATCTCATCGGAGTGTCCTGTCCACGTATTCAATCTCCAAATTTTATTTGATCCAGTGATTTGGAGTACATTAAACACAAATTTTGAGGAGAACCGTAATCCAAACGTCCGCTCGAAATCCGGGTAAGACCGAAAACGTGAGAGATACTGTCAACACGAACTGTTGCCGATTACTTTGTTGAGAATGTGAAACAAGTTTCACGGTTCCTAGATGTCTTAACCATCGACACACGAAGAACACGT
Source organism: Lasioglossum morio (assembly GCA_916610235.2). Taxonomy (NCBI): domain Eukaryota; kingdom Metazoa; phylum Arthropoda; class Insecta; order Hymenoptera; family Halictidae; genus Lasioglossum; species Lasioglossum morio. The sequence continues at coordinate 1,471,916 of OU744331.1, forward strand.
TACTTAGAGAAACACGTTTACCACTACAGCACATCGTTTCCTATTGTTTACAACATTCTTTTCTGTCATTACGGAACGAGCATCCGTTAACACATTATGAATGCCGTTCGTCGTTTCCATGTTTTAACGTCGACACTGTTACATAGCTTTTAAAAACACACTATATTTTAATAGTCGATTTATCCAATCAAGGTAAAGTATAGACTAGTGCAATCGAGATTTAACGCAATTAATAAAAGTGTTACTGATATAAGCAATCTAACAGTTGCACTAATCTGAACTTCCTCTGCATACTTTCTAAGTGTCTAACGAAATCTGAATGTGACTCATACTAAACAATTTAGTGTTCCAACGAAACCAACACGATTTGCTTATCCTATGTTCATCGATGTTAACGTTTACACATCGTGTAGGAGAAATGTAACGTATCGCAGTAATTTCTCCAAGAGTCTAGGAAATTTCAAAGCAGGGTCTCCAGGGCCACAAGTCGTCTACGAGGAGTTACATTTCTCCTACAAATTCATTTTTACTAATTCTTGATGTAGACAATTGTGTTTCCACGCTCGAAACGAGAATAAAAGGTGTAATTTTTTGCAGGGAATTGAAACCTTTACCGACAGCGGACTGCGAGAGGGCTGGCACCTCGGGGCTTCAAGGTACGTCGAGTTTGTCGAGGCGGGAGCAAAGGAAGAGGCAGAAGGCCGCGTAGCAGCATGCCCCGCGGCCGGAAGTCGCGGGTCTACGATCACCGAGCATCCTGAGGACGGTCCTGATGCGCCGGAAACGCCACCGGAAGGAATCGGCCGAGAATTCGGATGTGATCGACATAGACTGAGAAACACTACGTTTTCACTAGTAGATATCTAGGCTAGCGAGAATGTCTGAGATCATAGTTTCCACTCTCGTCGATCGAGCATGAACACCACGCGTGGTATGTCCTCGACTTTCTGTGAAACGAGAGACCGGTTCTTCCGAACGTTCTGCAACGAGTTTGCTACCGGCGTCACGTCCATTCCATATTTCATAGAATATCGCCGATATTCTCTTGTTTGCACAAAGAAAACCAAGCCGATTGTATTCGCTGTGAACTCTTAATTGGCCATTTTTCTACGTTATAGTTGGATTTTAATATTTTCGTAAAAGTATGCGTCGTAGTTGGTTCACAGGCAAAGTGACTGAAATTTTATTCGTAATAAGTGTATAAATACTGTATCATTCATTCAAAGATTATTTAATTGAATATTAACTACTTCTTACTTTTTACAAAGAGATAATTTGTTAATTTTACTCGTTCGATATTGATATCGTATGTTAATCATTATCATTTTCTACTTTGTGTATAGAAATCCAAGTTGATTTTACTGGCTGTTTAATGTTAAACGTAATATAACGTGAACCGAAGAGAATTTGCTATCGATTTCTTTCGTTTACATTTTTATACCGTACTACGTTGAGAAACCGATGAGACTTCTTATTAAATGTTTAAACATTTTATATACCGAGTTAGGTTTCGAATGTTGCGAGTGCGAAGACTGTTTCCGGAATAAACGGTGGTAGAAAACTCGTTGATATGCTCTACCGATGGTTCAATCGCCGAACGATGTTTAATGAGAAATATTTCGTTGCGTTTCGTGGGAATGATCGAAAGTAGATTGGTCGGAGGTGTTTCCGAGGCATACCACGCACATTGTTGCTAGGTTTTTCCGTTCAGTAGCTCGGATGAAGTACATCGAGACTCGAGACAGTATTTTTCGTCTACATAGTTTCTTTTTAGCGAGGATGATGTGTAATAGACGGTCGAGAGGGAAGGCAAATCGATTAAAAAAAAACGTTTATCTTTCAAATACATAGCATCTCGTTCGAAATATTATCACAGAAACGTTATATATAGGTTCTTTAAAATCCTCGCGCCTCGTCTATTTATTTCTTCAAGTTTTCCTCAAACATAGTACGCCCCTTATTCCTGGAGGCGTAGATAAAACCGTTCGCCCGAAGAGAAAACAAACACGAGGAAGACGTTGCGAGGAAGACAAATAAACGATTAATCATTTGTTTGAGCAACGAACACATGTTTGACATCCCTCTCGACCAGCCAGTAATAGAAACGGTCTCAGCAGTTATCGATAACTTACTGGTGGAGTTGTTTAAAAAGGAACATACATTTTTAAATAACACAAAATTATCAAGATCGAATATTTTTCTATCCACGGTAATTAGAAAAAAAAATCAATATTCAATCGTCACGCTGCTACCTTTAATTATTTCATAGGTTTACTGTTAACCCTTGGACGTCGATGACCGGGTCTATCTTGATCCAGCTATCCATCCTCCCGATTATTCATCTTGTAGTGAATAATTTCAACCGATAGCTGTTTAATTAAGCGTCAAATTGTTTCTCGAACGTCCACTATCCGAGGGTGAACCCATGTCCCTTGATATTTTCTTGGTAAATCAATATGTTCGCGTTGACATGAGAAAGCTGTCGATAACTGCGTCGATCGGTAGTCGAAGGATGATGAAGAAGAAGAAGCTCTTGAAAGTATGGCCGCGTTTCGAGCATATCAAAAGAGAAATTGCGAAACAAGGTAAGAAGGAACGTTGACCGAGCGAGGAACGTGCGTTTCTTTTTCCGTTTCGATAGCCAGTGCGTTAGCTGACCGTGTCGTCGATGAAGAAATGGCACAGAGGGTACAGCGTTTTCCTCGGAGGGGAAACGTTGTATTCGAACAAAACGCGAGAATGATCCCCGGCCAAGGGTCATCCTCGCCGATTCGTTTCGTCCATCGGGGTCGTAGATATACATAGCTGCTGAAAGAGAGAGAGAGTGAGAGAGTGAGAGCAAATCGTTACCGGAGAGAATGAGATACAAAGGAGGAGAAAGAAAATAATGTAAAGGACAGTGTTGTTTTGTGGCAATGTCGCGGATTCGCTTAGCGCGCTGCCATTATTTTAGGAGCGACGAACGAAATCCATTCATTCCGCTCTGAAGGAAGTTGTCTCGATATGTTGACTGCCCTATTAATTATTCTTCATTTTTCCATGCTCTTTTCACCCCCTTTCGACGCGTAAGCTTGACGAACGCATGCATTGAGATCTACTGGAGATAGGAGACATAGTTTTGAAAATTTTTTAGCGTGAAAGCGTCTTTTAATAGTTACAAACCTTTCTTCCTTTTTTTACATCCTCTGAATGGGTGTCTGTAATTTTACAATTTCTTATTTATCTCATTCATGGTTTAATGAACAACTAAAAAATCTCCTATGAAGAACTAAAAAACACAGACGTTTCTGGATGGAAAAAAAAGAAGAAATGTAACTCGTCAGTTTAAAAGTTTCGAAGCCATTGTTCACGTAGCAGTCAATGGATTGAACAATCTGCTCTTTTGAAATATCTAAAAATCGTTTCTACCACTGTTTCGACGCTGATCACTGTACAGTATTCGCTCGTTACTTGTTACCTCGTCTAGTTATATAAATAATCGAGGGATATCGGTCGGATAAGAGAGGAACGCGTTGGGTCCCTCGATACACGAGACTCGCCGGGCTCCCGCGACTACCGTATAACGAGGGAGTATTCTAAACGCGATCTTCTGATCCACGAGATCCAGAGAAATCGAGACAGGTGCTTGAGAACGAAAGCACAGATATTCTTCGTCGTTCCTGAAACGAAATAGTAGTCTTACCGTCGGGATTCTCTCGACGTTATTCTCTTTAATAGTGTTTAATATTATCGAATTATTCGTTCCAACGCACACCTTCGTGCGTTAGGTGATCTCCTCGAGCATGGATCGAAACGGTTGTCTCCGTGTGGAAGGTACGCTATCGTTATTCGACTACGTTGGATCACTGACAACAGTTTCAACAATCGAATCTCCCGTAAAAACATTCCACACACTTTTACCATTTTTTTAGATAGATCTACCGGAACTCTAGATACAATTTTTGACTTGTTTTCCATAGTTCTAGGTCCAGGTCATGAAATTAAATATTGAACATTTTTTTATGCGGCTAATTTCTTCAATTATCTCGATTGCAGTCGCTGTTATTGATGATAGGCTACAATACTGGGACTAGAATTGATAAACAACGATTATAACCGATAACTGGCTAAATATTTCCTTATATCGATCGTAGAGTTGTTAATAACAAATATATTAATGTTATTTGCGGACTGGTTCGATCGATTATTATTTAATTGTTATTATTATTTATTGTAGACGGACTAAAGCCCTTTTACATAAGTGTTTACAATAAAAAAAAAGGAGAAAGGTACAAGACTACTCGTGTAATAACAAAGAAGGATTTAAAAAACACTTTTGCAAATTATCACATTAATTTCAACGTTTCAATCTTACTTTAAATCATTTTCAAGAAATAATTGCGTCTGTAAATAACTATATATTATGATATTATGATATAAACATTAATTTAAAACTTATTAAATGTTAAACGTTCGAATTCAAATAGCTTCGAGTGCAAAGAGTTAATATGGTGATTTGCAAAAGTGTTCTTTTATCGTTCTTTAAACATCAATCGATCGAACCAGTGCGCCGATAGCGTTAATATATTTGTTATTGATAACAGGCAACTATGGAGTATCTTGTGTCGATAAGGCTTTCACTAGATAGCAACTACAGCCGATAATAGTTCCTCCGACAGTCAGTATTATCAAGAATGGACCAGCGTATCGCGGCTTCGTTCTGATCTGCGGATCGAGTATAAGTATTATTGTACGCAAAAGAGGCTATATCGTGATTATAATCGATAATAGGTCACTGCGGAGTAAGTTCTGTCGATAATAGGTCACGAGATAGTGACTACAATCGATAGCCGGGCTCAGTGCAGTAACTGTATTCAAATGTAGGCCATCGATAACGAATCGAGCCCTTAAGTACTGTTTCGAAGAACAGTCTTATTCTTCATATCTTTTTCCAAATGAACATTTATACAGGGAGATTGCAGATTATTTGAAGGCATCGTCAGTGACACCAATGTATCCAGTGTCTGTTATAAAAACGTACATGTAGATCTTCTGGATCGATAGGACAAGTATTTTCAGAGTAACAAGGAACATATCAGATTCCCCAAATCTTCTCCAATCAATACCGAAACGGTTAACTATTTCCATAATCTCGATCGACAACTTGTTAATAACATATATTCGTGTTTTCAGCGCACTGGTTCGATCATTAAAAGCAGAAGTGGTAATCATGTTAAATCTGTTAACGACATTGTTCGATATGAAATTTGGAAATATACTATTTAATCTACATTTTAATGAAAACAATTTTCGATTACTATATATTTCCAAATTTCATATCGAACAATGTCATTAACAGATTTAACATGATTACCACATCTGCGTTTAACGATCGAACCAGTGCGCTGAAAACACGAATATACGAAACGATTAACGTTAAGGAAAGTATATCGCGCGCAGGATGATTCTGAATCGGCGTCGCAGAACTGTACAGTCCACGAATCTAGTATACCGAAATTTTCGTGCTGTTCCATAATCGTCCTGCGCAGTCCCCTCGCCGTACCGACAAATAGAAAAACGAAAGAAAAGAACAGAAAGAGGAGAAAAATGATCGTCGGTGGAAGGTAAAAGTTTTCACCGACCGGTGGCATTACTATTTTTATAAGAATAATAGTCATTGTTGTTCCCAGGACGATGGTTCTGGCTCGGTCGTCGATTGAATAACGCGCCGGCCCCGACCCCCGTAACTTTCTTCGTCGCGAACATTACGCTCCGCCGCCATTTTCTTTCTCTCCCGTGGTTTTTCCCTCCTACGCGATTGTGCAATTTGTCGTTCTCATGAAAACAATTCTCCGGCTTCCGCATATATTTCATTGCCGCTTCCGGTTCGTTATGCCCTGCCGCGGAGACAATGTTCCTCTTCAGTTTACTGAAAAAATGCCTCGCTGGGAGAACCTTATTTTTTTTTTAACGAATCGCCGTTTTTTAATTAACCCTTTGCGCTCGGAGCTTCGTTCAACTCGAAAATTAAGCGTCTCTTCCGATCTAGAATTTATTTCCATTATCTATGTATTCATAATCCATTCGCTATAATTTTTTTTTAAATTTTATGGATATGAAATTGGTGTAATACCTCGTGCAATATCTAAATGTTTAGTAATCGATTAGTAGACTCCGCATCTTTATGCAAAATAAAATGTTTCTGGTTGCAACACACAGCAGCTAAATATTCTATATTTTCACTAATAATTTCAATGCAGTGCAAATAATATAATACTAAGCCTCTTAAAGTCTTATAATCTTTTCACTGCTTTAAATTTCACCTACTCGTTTTTGTCGTAATTGCATAAAATCCGGAGTCTATTGATCAGACACGGATGTATTTAATAACGTAACCAATATTTATAGTATAGCAATTTTTAGTGGCGCCTCAGAGTCACCATTCGAGCGTTAAGGGTTAAATTTATGTCAGATATTTTCGCTTTGCTCCTCTTCATTCCTGTTTATAATCGACGTAATAATAATTCATTGTCACTTGCTCATACTTTCCACTTTAATTCGCAAGATCAACATCGTTTCCAGGATGATCATGGGAAATATCATGGGGGTAGAAGGGAAATAAATGGCGACAGATGGAGGAACGTGTTCCGACGAGGGAGTTTCGGGGGAATCTCGCGGCAAGTTTGGTTTTTAATCGATCGTGCGACCCGTTACATGGAATATTACGAGAAATACTGGCACGCATGCTCGAGGAGGGAGGTAACGCGCGGAATTAATTAATCCTAACCGCGATTTTACGGTTCGTGCCGGCCGATGAGAAAGCTGAACACGATGAAGGAGAGAGAGAGAGAGAGAGAGACATCGCCGATTCATTTATCCGCTTATTTCGAGAATACGAAAACTTCGAACGCCGCCTTTTTTTCTATCCAGTCTCTCGCCGTCGATCTTCTTTTTCATAGGATCGGAGGAATCATTCGATCCCACAGACTGTTCCATTTGTTAGAACTAATTTTCTTCAGGATTCAGAATTTCCCCCCCAGAAAGAACGTGAATATTTTCGGCGAAACCTTTTTTAAACGATCTATTTTTTATCGTAACAATTTGCGTGGAACGATGTTCAACGACTATTGTCGCTTCGGGGATATGTTTACGTTGAACGTATCTTTACAGGTATCGGTTAAATTCTTCTCGATCGAAATTAAGACATATAATAAATTGATGATATAGAAAAAACAACAAATGTGCAATTAATTCATGTTTCTAACGTTTCGATCCCGATGTGGATCTTTTTCAAAGAGACATTTTTGCGTCTGAACAAATATATTATATATTAAAAATATTGATTATATTTTAATTTTGTTTTCTATATATATTTTCAGACGCAAAAATGTCTCTAAGAAAAAGATCCACATCGGGATCGAAACGTTAGAAACATGAATTGATTGCACATCTGTTGTTTTTTCTATAAATGATCGAACCTGGCGCCGCTATCATCAATTTATTTACAGATATCGGTGATAACCGAACACCCGGTACAGATCGTTCGAAAAATCCCAACAACCCAGATATATTTCCCTTCTCCGTGAAGTATATCTTCGATTTTTTACTATAGCTTGTCTACTATTTATCGATTTCTCTTAAAGTAACTCGATCCCTCAGGTCTCCGGCTGACTTAAAATGGCGTCTGGAGGCCGCTATCGCGCTGTCGTCCCCTGTCATCCATGAAACTTTAACGGCGGAACCATTTGCATCGCTCCAAGCAATATTTGACCCTTCGATGCTGAACGGAGAATCGAATTAATCTTCGTTTTTCACCCACTTTTGTCGACTATTAGTTTGCCGCACGCGAACCTACCATTCCAATCGATTTATTTATTTAAAGGGAAACGCGAGGCGAGCTTCTCCACGAAAATTTAGATGATCATTTAACGCGTAGGTTCTCGTGTTATCGACGAGTTCGACGGGTTACGAATCTACGAACGTCCGCGATCTAATTATTGCTACTTTTCCCGCAAACTTGTTACCTGTTACTCTATTTACGTCCGCCGTTAGATAATGGAACTGGCTGTCTGCGAAGTCGTCGGATCGTGAAATGCGACACTGGCGAGCGTGCGACGGTATCGTAAGAGCTTACATAAAAGTGGCTTTACTATAATTTCGCGGATAGTCGGTGGCGGACAGTACCGGAAGTCCTCGGCGGTAGTGCATCGAGGGTCAAATATGCTCGAAACTATTGTTCTTCTCATCGTCGTTTCTGGGCCTAACACACGAGCCAATCACCGGGTGATTCTCCAACCTGTGTCTGTACGTGTTGGGTCAATTTTGACCCAGGACTACAGACGTCCCTTTCAAATTTGTTGTTTTCTAAAAGTGATCGAACCTAGCGCCGATAACACATTCTTATTTTATGTCCCTTTCAAACTTTGCTTTTCACTAGCTTCAATAAATATTTCCTTATATCGATCGTACGATTGTTAATAACAGATACATTAATGTTATTTGTTCTGCTGGTTCGATCAATTGTTCTTTAAAAACACTTTTGCAAATTACCACATTAATTTCAACGTTACGTGCAGACGTAATTACTTCGTGAAAATGATCTACAGTAAGATCGAAACATTGAAATTCATCAATTTATATTTTACAAATTAATTGAAACTTTCAACGTTTCGATCATTATGTGGATATCATTTGCGCCGAAATCATTAATACTTTATCTGTTTTAACAATGTTAGGATCGATAACGTTAACAACACTCGATTGCAGTTCGAAGTTGAGGATCACCCGGTGCATTCATGATCACGCTACGGCAAACAATCGCGGACAGACGGGAGAAAAAAAGAGGGAAAGAGTGGCGATTCTTTTTGTCATGTAGTCAACGAACTTTCTTAGTAAGTGAGAAACTTGTGATACTTCGAATCGTTTTTCTTCTCGTTTTAGGGTACCGGTCGTGCGATTATATCGGTTTCGGTGACGCAATTCGTCGAGGATCTTTGCCGGGCAGTTTATCGGTTCGATTCGGTGCGCGATGTCAATTAACGAGCTCTAGAAGTGATTCGTCGCTGAAAGTTGACGATCGCACGGCCGGCTAGTCGATACTTTTCTATACAATCATTCCTGGGAGCATTCCTATCGCCGGTGCATCGTGTGGGTACACTGTTCCATTATTTCTTCGGTTGTTCTTCGTGGATTTCGTCTCTGTTCCAGGCCACGGATCGAGAAACAGAATTTACATGCATCCGGTTTGTTCTAATTCAGATAAAAAAATTTGTGTATTGCATGAAAATTCCAGTTATCGATACCGATGAGAAAGAAAAATGTAGAACAGCCGAGCAGCAATCGACAAACGCTCCTTGTTCGCAACAACGTTTCTACCGTGTGTCGTTTTTCTACTCTTCCAAGTTTTGTACTTCCAACCGCGTCGAGAACCGTGTACGTTACGTTCTTCAAAATTTCGATCAAGATCGCTTTCTCTTGGATCCAATGTCTTCTGATAGTCGCACGGCGCGAAATAGTCGTGTCGATCTCAGTGGCGCACCCAGGATTTTAACCGTTTGCACACGGAGCTATTTCAATTCGAAAATTAAACATTTCTTCCGACCTAGACCATTTCCGTTCCCCACGATTTTTTCAATTTTATTAAAAACTATTTTTTAAATCTTACTAATCCGGCACATTAGAAGCATCTGTTCTACGGTTTAGATAATTTTCCAATATTTTTCTCCTTATTTAACGTCACGTTTTGGAATTCTTTTCAAGAATTATTACTCGACGGGGACTTACAGTTTATTTTAAAGGTGGGTTCCGAGCCATCTTGGGCCCCACAGTATTGCACATGGAATATTTCCAGAGGTGCCGTATTCTTTCCAAAGTTCTATTTATTTTTTCTTGAGGGGCCCAAGGCCCGCCACATTAAAAGCATCTGTTCTACGCATTAGATAATTTTCCAATATTTTTCTCCTTATTTAACGTCACGTTTTGGAATTCTTTTCAAGAATTATTACTCGACGGGGACTTACAGTTTATTTTAAAGGTGGGTTGCGAGCCACCTTGGGAACCACAGTATTAGATTACACATGGAATATTTCTGTGGGGGGATTTAAATTAAAACGTTATTTATTAAAGATACAAATGTAATAAAACATATAGAATACAAAAGAACATCTTTATAGAACCGTGTTAATCAAAAGAGTGAAGTAATACGTATTTAATAAATCAATATTATGTCGCTAGGAAACGATTCGTTGTTATCCTTTTAAAACATTCTTCATTTATATATTGGGTGATTATAAAAAAAGAATATAAATAAAAGAATAAAAGAATATTGGGTGATTATAAAAAAAGAATATATATAAAAGAATATAAGAATATTGGGTGATTATAAAAAAGAATATAAATAAAAGAATATTGGGTGATAATAAAAAAAGAATATAAATAAAAGAATACAAAATTCTATTTATTTTTTCTTGGGGGGCCCAAGGCCCAACGGTCACTCCCCTGGGTCCGCCACTGGTCGGTCTTTACTTTCAGGAAAAACACGTGCTCACCGCCTCTCTGGCGCGAAATCTGGACACGCAGGATCGCGAATGGTGACACACAAACACACACACACACACGCACGGAGACGTATAACGCCCACACAGAAATTCATACATACATTAATCTCGTACGCGCACTTTCGAGTCTGCATGCTCCAGTTTCTTCGTGTTATATGAATCTTCATTCAGCTATTTTAGTCGTTAAGAGGAAAAGCGAGAAAACGAACGGGAAGATTTTCCGAGCGAAAGAGGACTCGAGGTACACATGTGTATAGTCGCCGGGCGTATTTGATTTTGTCACGAATTCGGGACAAGGATGTTTTTTTTCCGGAAATTCATGTCGGCCCTCTGGATGAGTATTCTTCGGCACGCTTTGTGCATTTATAGTCACGCGAGCGTAACTGCGAACGAGACAATATGCGGAACTATCTCGAAGACGGCAGCACACTTTGAACAACGTACTCTTCGTTAATCAAATTTCTTGCTGTTCTGCATTCCTGTCGAACGATCCACGGTTTACGCAATAGAAAATACGTGAATGGAATCATTAACGAGAATATTTCAGTATTAATCCTTATCACTCGAATGGTGACTCTGAGGCACCACTAAAATACCAGTTGTACCATTATTCAAAATATAGTTTACAATATTAAACATGTCGGTATCTAAACAATTACTGAACATTTAGGTATTGTATGAGGTACTGTATCAATTTCATATCCGTAGGAAGATATGAATCATATAGAATTGAATTATACTAGATTGAAAGACATGTGATTAATTTTCGAGATAGAATTCATCCGAGTGCAAAGGGTTAATATAATCATTGTAGATTTCTTCGTTTCTCTGTTTTTTTTAAATCTTGATACGTCGTTATTGAATTACAGTGAACGTGAGGGGGTTGGGGTTTAACCCTTCACCTGGTTTCTTAATTGGGTTGAAAAAATTGAAAGAAGGTCAGTTTTCATGTTTGATTTAAGGGGAAAATATTGAAAAAAGTTAGAACAACATATTCAGAAAAATAAACATAATTTAGAGTAGTATGAAAATACTATATCAGATGTGATACACTATGCAGTGAAGAGTTAATGAAAAATTCCAACCCCCTATGAATCAAATCTGAACGTCTTTTTATATCGAAACAAAATTCTATGCGAACGTGGATATAGAATAAATGTTCTCTTTCAGAAAATTATTGAAGACAAGTTCTAATTATTATAGCCACGAAAGAAATCGTTCGGCAAGGGGTTAGTTGCAGAAGAATGTTCATAACTAGACTACGGATTCGATGCACTTCTGACGAAAACGCAGAAGAACGTTTAAACAATTTTTATTATGCATAATAACCGGAAGTCTGTTCATGACATTCTTGCTCCACAATAAATATAAATCTCTGTAGTATAACGATAGAAGTTTGTAAGAAACGCGAATAGTTGATTATCGAATATATCGGAATTGAAATGTATTTCGCATTGAGCCCTCGAATGGCGACGGTGGGGTCCATTCTGACCCAGAGTTGCGAGCGTTCCATTTAATTTCGAATCTCGTAAAAGTTTCCATTATCGACTGTTCCCAAGAGGATTAATAATAAAACAAAAAGAAATTCTGATGTATATTTCTCGGAAACAAAGTGGAAGCTTTCACTGCGAGTCTGTTTGGACCGAGAAATGACTGAAAAACCATCGGTCGTCCGAGGATTATAGGTTTTAAAGAAGCATTGTGTTCGAAGAATAGTGACCCAGAGCCGGCGGATCGATAGGCAACGCTCCGCACACGTCTGTTTACTTCTTAATCGTTAAGGGAAACGAACGTTTAAACGTTTACGAATTTCGCTAGGAAAAGAGAAACTCGAATTAACCGATTTTCAAAGTTGGCTCGCGCGAGTTCTCGGACGAGCAACGTGGGGAATCGCGTGTGTGCCGCCTCGCGAATGAAAGTCTGCGCGCGCCAAGTTCGTCGAGAACGATCTCGATACACTGCGAATTGAAATGTAACAAAAAACTAAATGAGAAACAGACACACGCAAGATGGGAAACAGATATGCGAAGCCGAACACACGATCACGATTATAATTAATGTTGTTTCGATCGAGTCCCGAGGCTTGGTCGGCGTTCTCGGTGTTCCCGACAAATTGTACTTACGACAAAGGGTGATAAGAATCGTTATTATATTCATAATATAAAAAAAGAACGGATAAAATTTAAAATAAACAAAGCTTTTAATATCCAACTGGCGTACTGTCTCAATCGCTCCTTCTAACCAAAAATACTCCTCTTCAAACATTACCTACTGGACATTCTTTTTAAAATGCGTCTCAATTCATTTTTTAATATGTTCATTTGTCATAAACTAATTGAATAGCTGTTTCATCTATCTACCGATACCTATCGTAATAAATATGTACACGTTTTCTAATAATTTTTTAATGAATTTCGTGAAATTTTCTTGTGTAAAAATAAAATCAGAGACTACCTTTGTCATTGGAAATTTAATTCCATTAATAACTAACCAGGGTTATTTTATTTATTAGGGTTCTATTAACTGGACACTACCAACTGAGGGCCTCCCTTTTCAGGATTAAACTGGCTGATGACACAAGCTGTCCATGTGGTTGTCTGATACAGGATCCTAATCATATATTATGCCAATGTCCGATTTATGATAATAATAGAAGTAATTTGATTCGCAAACTTTGCAGCAAGGGATACTTTCCACCCTATACAATAGATTCCTTTTTGTGCGGACCCACTCTTTGCCCCCTATTTTATATACATACATTCCTGAAGTCCCACTGCTTATTTCTCTAGTGCTAATATTGTACTAAAATATGTTCATTATATTGTTCAATTGTAGTCTATAAGATGTCCCCTTGTAATGTTAGCATGCACAGCCATGTGCATGCTGCTAATAATCCCATGTGGGGTTTCATAGCTTAATAAAAAAACTTAGGGGAACAATAAAAGTTATATATATATATATATATATATATATATATATATATATATATATATATATATAACTAACCAGGATTTGTTATTGCACGTGTATGGCAATATAAAAATCGCCCGTTGCTGGTTAATCAGTCGCACTCTGTTTTAATACTTGACGAATGTCCCGTCGCTGTCCGGAATAAAGGAAACGGTAAAATACAGGCGGTTCGTCGACGACGAGCGATTCCGTTCGATTTTTCGCAATGATAACGACATCTCGACGGCCATAAATTATTTGGAATGCGGCGGAGTTCGTTTCACATCCTCTCCGCGACCCCGATACCTAAAACCTGGCTCAACTTTCATGGATCGCCGTAAAGAAGGAAGGAGGCCTGTTCGAGAGAACAGCTCTCTGGAATACGGTGCGCATACTTCGAACGGTGAAAGTGAAATCGCGCGAACCTCGGTTCGGGACCCACGGGATGCTGACTCACGTCTATTTGCTTCTTTTCTGCTTCATTCGTCGCCTCCACGCTGACACCAGTACACACGTGTACATAAGGTAATCTTTCTAGCACGCGGTATGACGCACATATATGGTCGTGCAATATCCTTTGTTGCGAACCTTCTTGCCTGACAGGATCTGACCTAATTTATCGACTAGTCGCGCGCAGGAAACAAAGGACGAGGAAGTGGCAGTGGCTCCCTGTCAATGTTCCGCTCGCTGACAGCCTTCGTAATTGCTGTGTTTTATTAACGCTTTCGCTGGCACTGTCACGGATACGTTCACGATCTCTTTACTTCACGATGGCCGAATTAATTCTGTTAACTTTATCTCTCGAATTAATCTGTCGTCGCTGGACTACGGATCTTTGTGCGATAGACAAAGTTTCTGCATTCATTCAGAGAGATGTTATATTGAGTTGGAACGAAAGTTTGTAGTGTTTTTAAATTAATATTGAAAGCTAAAGTTCAGATATTTATTCATAGATTTGTTCGATAACAGATTTTCCATTATGTTCTAGTAATTTTTCACAGTTTCGAGGTAACTTCTCGTGTTATTGAATAAACATGTGGATTTTATTTGATTCCTCTTAGGGTTATAATTATATTACAATTCTCCTTCCTTATCCTATATCTTCATTCTATCTTAACATTCTGATATAAATACATGAATAAATACCGTAGTTTTATCTTCGATTTATCTTCGATTGTATAAATTCGTGCCTGATTTTCACAGACATCGCGAACATTTTCTAACATTTCTAATTACAGAAAAAAATGGGTTTAATAAAGCTGTACTCTTTAACATTTAACCAATAATTTTATTTTGGTAGAAATAATATATACCAATACCCTTAATGTCTCGCACTATTTTTTATTATTTCTGAAGATTAGAGTTGTCACTCGTCGACACGTGGTTAGTGAAATTGTAAAGAGAATAGTAAATTGTAAGAAATGGTTAAATATGAAAAAAGGGTTCTTTATAATCTGAAATAACACTTCTTAATGGAAGATCCTGTATGCACCTTTTACTGGTTGACACGAATATCGAAGTCGTGGTAGAAAGACAAGATTGAAAGAACCGTGAAACCCGAACGCTTCCGGTGTCACTGAGGATTCTTCGTTCACCTTGCGTGTCCTAGACCTTGCGCGAGGGTGAAAGCCGAGGTCTCGAGATCGATCTCAGATTTGGGTCCCATCGAGAAAGCATTGAACCGGAGAGCTCGGTGAGAATGATTGACCAAAGTGCTCGAAAAAAGAACGTGGTGAAATGAGACCGAATTCCTGAATCAAATTAATAGCGTCTGAACCCACCGTCCTAAAACTATTTAAAGAATTTGAGTTTCGTACTACGAATTTCAACTGATTTAAATTCTCGATTAATCTTGTAATTAATGCAGACAAGTTTTATTTTTCGTGAAAGATGGAATCTGCTGAATACGGATTTTATAAATATTCAATGTAAGCCTAGATAAATAAGTTCTGAACAATAACTTCTAATATTTACTCTGTAATTCTGACAAATTGCTATTTTTAATAAGAAATTCTTTTTTACGTCTTGTAGTACAAACAGTTTGATGTTAAAAATTGTTATCGTTCTTTTTAGAAGTGAATGTTAAGGAATTAATCTTACATAGGTTGTTTAACAATTTGCTTTTTATCAGGTGTCAATCAGATCTCATCTGTAAGCTTCGGAATGCACTTTTCGAGATTTGAATCAATTCGGTCATCGCGAACAAGCTTTCAAAGCAGGAAGAAATATTCCGGCGTGTCGGAGACACGAAAAACCTGAACAGGTGATTTTTTAATTTCCGGAGGTTTGTCGTGTCGAGCCCGACCGACTGAAATTTTCATACACGCCACGATGGAAAGTAACGAGCGGAGCCGGTCGGTCCAGTTTTCACGATTCTACGTTGTAGGATCCGGATCCAGCGAACATGTGCCCAGCTAATCGGTCCCCGTTCCTTTCTACGATGTCATCCGACCTCGTAATCACGATTTTCTAAATTGTTTCGCCCCTCCAACAACGCGCACTCGATCTCATTTCTTTGTAACCTGAGATCGAGAGAACCACTATGGGTGCCATAGATGCACATGGAATATTTCCACTGGTGCCGGAACAATTAAATTCTTTTAATTTTCAATCAGATCTCAATTTCCACCGCTAGATACATCGTAAAATTAACACTAAACCTACCACGAGGGGTCAAATGATCTTAACCCTATTCTAACCCTATATCCTAATCCTTTCCTAAACTTATCCATTTGAAATTTATTTCTTCTTTATTTTTATAGTACTATACACACATCAGTCATTTTTGATGGTCGGTAGGTTTAGTGTTGAAGGAACGTTGTGCGGTAGAGAGCACGAAGTAGTTATTTATTTATTTATGTATTTATCTATGGTTTATTTTAATGTGGTCACATTAACAGCTAGGTCATTAGCGACCACATGGTTTACGTGGTGGATTCTTCGTGTATATTATACAACGAGAACCTGTTTTAGACATTAACGCACACAGGATTGTTTTTATATTATTTATCATGTACCTACATATACTATGTATCACAAAAGCAAAAATAAATGACCAACATTGTGTGAAAGAAATTCATTTGTATTTATTTCATTCCTGCAAGTCAATCAAATATCCCGAAACACTTCCTGTTCTTTCATGGCTGCTTCCTTTAAGTGCTATTCCTTTGTCTGAATTTCCATGTGTTTGAAATTATATTCCTTCCTTACTGCGAGTTGTACTACTTATTTGGAATAGCGAAAATTCCGGAAAGTAAACTTCTCAATTATCATACCATAAATCAGCCGGCCGAAAATTTTCGGAAATTCAGTAGTATAACTCAACGACAAGTCAGACGCTCGAAAATTTTCGGCCGTCTGATTTATGGTTGACTTTTCTACTTGCCAATTTGCGCAAATTTTCGAAAATTTTCGAAAACTGGCAAGTAGTATAATCAATCATAAGTCAGACGCTCGAAAATTTTCGGCCGTCTGATTTATGGTTGATTTTACTACTAGCTAATTTTTATTTGAATCTACGTAATCCTGGTGAAATTGTGTATTGGAGACGGGTGTAACTTACTGCGTACTGAAGTGCTAGGAACAGAAAGGAACACAATTAGCACACGATGGTTACATAGACATAAGGGAAGGTGATAGGACGATAGTAGTTCATGGCACAAAAAAATATAATTCGCATTGATACAAAAATCAAATGAACAAACTTGAACGTATATTTTGTTCTGAGGGAACGAGATTGCAAAATTGTTAAGGAAGAGAATAGGTTTGAAATAATCGTGGATAGAGATAAGATAGGGTTAGGACAAAAAAAATGATAAATAATCAAATGAAAAAGTTTGAATAATATATTTTCTTCTGAGTGAACGAGATTGCAAAATTGTTAAGGAAGAGAATAGGTTTGAAATAATCGTGGATAGGGATAAGATAGGGTTAGGACAAAAAAAAAATGATAAATAATCAAATAAACAAGTTTGAATAATATATTTTGTTCTGAGGGAACGAGATTGAAAAATTGTAAAGGAAGAGAATAGGTTTGAAATAATCGTGGATAGAGATAAGATAGGGTTAGGCCAAAAAAAATGATACATAATCAAATGAACAAGTTTGAATAATATATTTCGTTCTGAGGGAACGAGATTGCAAAATTGTTAAGGAAGAGAATAGGTTTGAAATAATCGTGGATAGAGTTAAGATAGCGTTAGGACAAAAAAATGATGAAAAATCAAATGAACAAGCTTGAATAATATATTTTGTTCTGAGGGAACGAGTTGCAAAATTGTTAAGGAAGAGAATAGGTTTGAAATAATCGTGGATAGGGTATATATTCGTTCTTAAAGGCAAGTACGGTCATTTATGAAAATTGGTTACGTTAATGGCACGTTGAAATTTATTCCACGACAAATTGATTATTATTATCTTGTCGTCAGTGGTCTCGTTAGGTTTTGTTGCAACTGTTGCACTTACTGACCAGGTGAACTACTGAAGTATTCGATCATTGGAAAATCCCGCTTTCAAAAGGTCACAGTGTCTCTAGATCGTGCTGGCGAGACGGTGCTTGTTATTGAATTGGCTATTATGTAATTAATGAAACAGCAAATTCCAGTCAGTGTTACCGGAATTATGGGATTATGCTGTAACAGCCCGGCATTTCTCCGGATAAATGGAACAGGGAAAATGCCGATACTCGTTAATGGTTTTATCGTCACCGTTTAAAAACGTCCGGCTGTCGTAGGTAACGTAACGACGTAGAACGTGATTTAGAATTGCGTGAAACGAGCGAACATTCTCAATACTCATTGTTATTATAAAATAGCTGACCTGGCAGACGTTGTCCTGTCGAAAATTTCAAGAAATTTGTTTCGTGAATTTGTGAAAAGTTGTACAAAAATTCTATAGCAAAAAGCATTTTCGTTTTCTCCAAAATTTTCCACTTTTGTGAGCAATTTTCCTAATTTTTCTTTCCCTAAAAACCTTATTCGGACTATTACGAACATTATTCTTAAAAAAAAACTAGTCAAATTGTTCCAGTCATTCTCAAGTGATGCGTTTCTTTCTCAAAATTCACTGGATTAATCAAAAACTAATTGAGCGTGATTGTTACACTGTGAATTTTGTTACAAATTAAAAATTACAAGATACAAAAGCCACAGGAACATCTTTCACTCCTCTTTATAATTTCACAGTGTCAAAAACAGCGCAACAGCACTTTGCAATCGTCACTATTTTGCACTCTACTAATTTTCGTCGCAAACGCATAAGATCCACAGTTCAGTAATTACTCAAGAAAAATCCAGCTCTCAATTAAATTGTTAGCACTTGCATACAATTTCCATCTCATTTATTAAACCGAAAAGCTTTCGCAAGCTCCACCACCGTGAATAATCCAAAGAGTCCTTTAACCGCTTCCGGCATCCTTCGCAGCTGAGAACAGGAATTAATAAAAGAAACTTTACAGCGTAGTTCGTTACAAAAATGTCCAACAAATCTGGAAAAATCTCCAGAAAAGCTGGTGCAAACTTCGATCAAGGAAGACTAGCCTCGCGTCCGGTTATTGCAAAATCGATAGCGTTCGGTGAGCGTCGCGGCTTGTTCGGAAGAACGAGAAAATCTCCGTGGAAAATCACGGCTGTAGCAGGAAAACCTGATCGAAAAACCGGATGTAATGGAACCCATAAATCAACCGCGACACACGGGAATCACGTGATCCCTTCTTCGGTGATCGTGCGAGATCTCCTTTGCGCGTCTGAACGCAGCGTTTTGTTATCCCAGCTGCTTTTATACTCCGTCAGAACTGCGTCTAGACGCGAGCCACCGCGTCTAGACGCGTGCGTCGAATCGTAAATCGATCGACGCACGTGTGTGGCCGATGCTCTTTCGGGAAACCAAGGAAAGACACAGCAAATCGCATCATAGGAACGCAACTTTGTGCGTCCAGAGGCATAGCAGAGATATACGAAGAAAGGATAATAATATGGGTAACAAAACGCTGCATCCAAACGCGCGAAGGAGATTCTACGTTCGCGTGGAAGGAGCTCTTCCGCAAACAACGATAGGGACGCGTAATGGAATATTAATTCGAGGGGCTCTTTCAATTTTCCCAGGAGAGAGAGCTCGCAAAAAAAAGGTCGCGTCGTGAATTTCAAGCGTGTCCGCCAATATAAATTTCCAACAGTTCTCTGTATCTCGATCGACGATTGTTCAAAATTACAATTAATGTTATTGGCGCACTGGTTCGATCAATTGGAGACCATAAGAAAATTTGCAAAATATTACATGAAATTAATTTGCAACGCAGAATGTTATTGGAAACGATTCACATAATAAGTTATACCGTTTGGTAATTTGTAAGTAAATTTGTCCAAATCTTGATAACTTTTATTTTTTTAATGCGAAACATATAACCGCAAGAACCTAACATGTGAATATTAACTCATCGATTTGAATGAAAAAAAAACATCCAAAAGTAACTGTTTTGACTTGTTATTTTATCGTTTTTTTTTTAATCACTGTGTCAATTTGATACCGAGGGACAAATTAATTTTATTGAAGATGATCTGAACATAGATCGAAACATCGAAATTTGAAAATAAAAAGGCACAGATCGAATTGTGTAACCTGATCCTTTTTCGAAGTCGATTAATAAATTGCAGAATTGCTTCTAACAAGTAAAAATTGATACAAGCAGTGCGCCAGTAAAGACAATGCACGTTTTTGTTTCATCCAGTTTTATATCAAACAAATGTTTAATCGCTGTACGTGTAAGTGTGAGGCGGCGAAAGGTATCCACACGTGTTAACCGCTAAACGGTCGAAGGATGTTGATTAACAGGAATATTAATGCCCTCGCTGAGAATTACAGAACTCCCTCGAGCAATTACGTTAGCGTCCCTGTGATTATGCTCGTCGGCGAGTACGCCACTCCTCGGTGCTCTGATTGCTCTGTCGTGAACCACGATCACCGACGAATCTCTAGATCTCGCTGCGATAATTTCTTTTAATGAAGCGCCTCGCACGCGTCGCACTCGAAAACGTGCCGGCAACAATTACCTTCGTTTATTAAATAATTACACGATCCTCTTCGCGTGATAAATCGCGACGACGCTGTACTTCACTTGAATGACACTTCAGACATGTGTTATGTCCTGAGGTGGACATTTTCAGATGGAAATAGTAAATTGAAAGATTTTCGATAAGAGATATTACGCAGTTTTCTACCTACCTGCATTCTAAATGGTTTTGATTGTAGATTTTGGAACGTAGAAATCGAAGTCAGGTATTTAAAATGATCGTGCTGATTCAAGGTTCATTTAATGTCACGGGTGGGAGAAAGGATGAAAGTGTGCACAGATTTAGAGTCGTAGGTGGTTGAGGATACGTGGATTCGTTTGAGAAAATGGAGCGGACCCAACCTAGACTTTCAAACACCGTAACGTGACATTTCTACGATAAAATTGTCGTATTATTATCCGCTAAATGTCAACACTCGCCTCCAAAAAATGTATATCACCGACAAGTTTTATAAAAATCTATGATATATATCACCACAAAGTATTTATAAAAATCGTAGGAGGTCGCTCGATCGCGAATTTTGAAATTGTTCCTACAGTTTTCCGATGAAAACCTGACCCTAGACCTAATCAAGACCTTTCAAGGGATAGATAAAACTTATTGTTGTCCCGTAACTGTCAACCAAATCGGAGGAAGTTGGTTGATTAAAAATGTCGAAACTGTACGATTAAGTGTATCGTGTGTCACGCAGACGTCAATTGATTTCGTGTCGCTTTAATGGCGTCACGATTGGACTGATAAATGTATGCGACTCCACTTTTCCACGATTCCCGTGAAAATTCTGTCTTACTTTCTATCACGTGTCGGGTCGTTACTGCACGCGATAAACGACTGCGTGCTACACACACACGTTACTCGCCAGTAATTGTATAAGACTCCTTTAAAAAGTGGAAGAAAGTTCGTATTTCGAAACTTTCCTGCGTTACGCCAATGGGAAAATCTGTTGAAAGTGGATCAATAGTTTATTTGATCTCCATTCGAAATTAATTGACGCTTCTAGTCGCATCACACCTTTGCAAAGTAATGAAATTGTCATTGGCATGAGTGCTGTGTCAAGTGTAACAGAAGACACTTGAAACTTATCATGTTGTACGCTCGTTTCTTTATAGATTGGAGATCCTAGATCCGAACATGTCCACTTTTCTTCGAGTAGGTACTAGATCAATGTATGATCATCGCAACGAGTGAAACTTCTTCATGAAGTACTTGAAGCACCTAGTTGCTGATAATTGAAGTACTTGCTTTCATTCAAATTTACCTTGGAGTAGAATTCAGGTATTTCGAATATGTTCATTTGTATCTTAGTAGAACAGGAAAGTACTTCAGGCACATAGAACATGTTCAGGTACTTCGAATCCCAGCGAAACATGTAATTCAAGTACTTCGAACTGTAATGAAATTGTAGCTCAACTACTTTGAAACTGAATGATTGTAGTACTTTAGGAACATTGAACATGTTCAGGTATTTTCATCCCAAGGAAATCCTGCAATTCAAGTAATTCGAACTGTAAGGAAATTGTTGCTTCAACTACTTTGAAACTGAACGAATGTGGTACTTCAGGAATATCGAACATGTTCAGGTATTTTCATCTCAAGGAAATCCTGCAATTCAGGTAATTCGGACTCTAATGAAATTGTTGCTTCAACTACTTTGAAACTGAATGAATGTGGTACTTTAGGAACATCGACCATGTTCAGGTATTTTCATCCCAAACAAATCCTGCAATTCAAGTACTTCGAACTCTAATGAAATTGTTGCTTCAAGTACTTTGAAACTGAATGAATGTGGTACTTTAGGAACATCGACCATGTTCAGGTATTTTCATCCCAAGCAAATCCTGCAATTCAGGTAATTCGAACTCTAATGAAATTGTTGCTTCAAGTACTTCGACACTGAATGAATGTGGTACTTTAGGAACATTGAACATGTTCAGGTATTTTCATCCCAAGCAAATTCTGCAATTCAGGTAATTCGAACTCTAATGAAATTGTTGCTTCAACTACTTTGAGACTGAATGAATGTGGTACTTCAAGGAACATTGAACATGTTCAGGTATTTTCATCCCAAGGAAATCCTGCAATTCAGGTAATTCGAACTCTAATGAAATTGTTGCTTCAACTACTTTGAAACTGAATGAATGTGGTATTTTAGGAACATTGAACATGTTCAGGTATTTTCATCCCAAGCAAATCCTGCAATTCAGGTACTTCGAACTCTAATTAACCTGAGGTTTCGAGTACATCGAAACGTCTTACTTCAGTGGCAGAAAGACAGGAGGAAAATAGAGGGAAATTGAATGGTCGACGATACAGAGAACGACGGTGTCGAGGATCATCGTGCGAACGTGATCGTAGGCGTCGAGATTCCGTCGCACCGCGAGAAGGCAGGTGAGCAGGACGGCAGGTGAAAGAATGAGGCGGAGGGCGAAGGGGAATGGCACTATGGCACGCGTGCGAGGGAAGGCCAACGTGCCGTGGATGAGCAATGAACTTGACCGGAAGTGGGTCAGGGTAAATCTTCCTCGGGCTCGATGAGCCTCCTTCGCTTCGTCTCGCCGTGATCCTTCGACTATAACCAATCGCCGATTTCAAATTCGAACGAATCAACCAATGACCAGCTAAAACGCCGCGATATTTTCCGTCGTGACCAGCTTCGAATAAACATATGCGTTTTATCGATATCCATTAATCACCGAGACGAGTTCACGGACGAAGAAAGTGTAGCGTAAGTGGCACTCTCTTCGGAGATACGCACTGTATGCATTCGTCAATTCAACAACGAAGCAGAAATTGTTGTCGCAAGAGTTCCTGCGACCCGCCATTTACCATAATGCGTACCTCTTTCCCTTCTGCATAATCTCGCCTTAAGGTGCGATACTTCGTTTTAAAAGTCAGATGATCTACCTTGAGGTGAACTGTATAGAATTTGCATCGCATGTATACGGAACTTTTGCAGCTCGCGAAATTCACTTTCCATTAGCAAGTTCTGTCCTTTGTACAGTGAATTTCACAATCGATCGCAACTCGGACCGGCGCGACGCGCTATGGCCCAAACCGATGAATTCTGTGTCAAAATCAAAGAACTTTCGATACAAATGAGATAGAGCGATGAAATTTTTTTTAAATTAAACCTGAAACTTTGTAGAATATGGGATTATTATGGAGATTATGGTTCGCACGTATTTTCCGATGCATGGACTAATGATGACATCAAATATCATAATTATTAATTAACATTGAATTATCGTATACTGTCATATACAAGCCATTTAGTTCGAAGAAATCCTCAATTACCCGAACCGAAGCCGGTGAATATGCAGGTAGGTTAAAAACTGCGTTATATCTTCTATTAAAATCTTTAAACTTATACTTTCTATCAAAACGTCCACCTTAGGACGTAACACTATACAGAAAATAGAAGTTTTCTTTTCTCTTCCACAACATATTTAGGGACAAAGACCTTTCAATCACTGTAACTATAAAGTAAATATTATTAAAAAGGCTAGAAAAAAAATTCGCAAATTCATTCGTTCACTTTTCCCTGGGATGCTCACTTTACCACCCTTTGTAAAGGAAAAAAAGGAGCACACGAGGATCCAGCCATGTTATATGGAAAAAAATGTTCTTCTAGCCAGCTGCGAACAAGCATGGTCAGCAGATTACGCTATTCAATCCTGCGAAACAGAGTAGGTCACGAGCGTGCGTGAACTTATCCGCCTCCGAGCATACATATCTTCATATGTGTTTCATCTGGCGGGAACGACGTCTGCTGGATGTTTGTCCGCATATATATCTATATTAAGCATATCCCCCTAAACATCACGGACTGGCTTTCTGGACAGCTTTCACTGTTCCTCGGTGTTTCACGTATCGCGCAGGTTTATCATCGTGGTGGGCAGCAACGGTTGCGAGTCCGCTGATCAGAAATAAAAGTGCAGATTCGCGCGTGTTAAAGAGGGAGAGGAAATGAGGCAGAAAGAGAGAGAGAGAGCTGGCGGGAAAAGCGAGCACACCGTCCCGTGGGAAACGAGTCTGGCGGGGCAGGAAGGCGGAACCGTGAGCTACGATAAAGGTCAGCCGCGTAACAATGCGAAACTTCAGCATCCGTGTGGAATCGATCCCCGGCCGCTGCGCCCTTCTTCAACAGCGAGCATGGTCGCACAGCCATTTAGCTAACGCCCGTCACCTTGCCACCGAGGAACAAAAGAATCCCTTATCAACCTTTCACTGCACGATTTTTTTTTTTTTTTGTTATCCCTCATCCGTCCCTCGTGTCAATTTGACACAGTTTTCCCAAAAATAAGTTTTACCGTTCGGTAATTTGTAAGTAATATAATAAATTTAATGATATCGGCGCCAGGTTCGATCGTTTATAGAAAAAACAACAAATGTGCAATTATTAAATCATGTTTCTAACGTTTCGATCCCGATGTGGATCTTTCTTCTATAAATGATCGAACCTGGCGCCGATATCATTAAATTTATTACATGTCTTACTAGCTTTTCATCGCGGCTTCGCTCGCACAGGAAACTGTTTAATGCTCTCGAAAATTGATATTGTTTCTCCATAAAACCTTTTAACCCCCCCATTCACACCTATAGAGTTTTAATTTTATGTCACGTCCCCATTTTAGATTTCGAAATTGATGACATTTTCGTAATTACCGTCCCTAAACCTCAATAACGACACCCATACCGATTTTTAGGCTTGTTCACACCATTTTACTCCATTTGTCGAATGTAAGTTTGAATTTAATTTATAAGGAGATGATTCTTGGGAAACCACCACGTATCTAAGGGTTAAGGCTATTTGCTTTATACTTATAGTACCTTTTTATATGCTACTAAATAAAATATTTTTCGAATACAGAATACAGAATACAGAATACAGAATATAGAATATAGAATACAGAATATAGAATATAGAATATAGAATAGAATATAGAATATAGAATATAGAATAGAATATAGAATATAGAATATAGAATATAGAATACACCCAGCCATTGTTACACTAAATGCATCAAATCCACAAAATAATTTCTATATTACAATAGAAATTTCTACATATTTCTAGGCCTAAGAGGGCCTGTCCTCGTCGCTCCCAACTTAAACGGGGCCAGTGCACTGCCCCAAAGGGCAATCAATGCCACGCCCTCTCCAGCAGAAATGTTTGCGCACGTTGTCGAACGTCATAGGTAACAGAGCAACGTACTTGCTAGCTATAACCAGGGAAAGGAGTTCTCAGGACATTGGAAAACCAAGTGATACGATTATTAAGGTAATTACACAGAAAACGGCACGACGAACGAGACTGGCCTGCACACAGGAATGCATTCCGGTTCGCGGTCCCCGTCGCTTTCACCCACGCCGATCCTGACACTAGGACGATGTTGTCACTGGGATAAAAATCCATTGTCTTCGCGATCAATTAGCCTCGTGACGGCAATCTCTTATTTCTGGGACCCGGTGGAACTTCAGGGAGACGTCGAAGGATCACCGGATGAGATAAATCATCTCTCATTCAACTGCTAACCTACAGGTTCGAGGGAAACTACGCGAACAGTCTTTCGAAAATCATGGGACAATAAATCTGTACTGAAAATAAATCTTGAAGCCTTTACTCTTACAGCGATCATTTCCTTTTTATGCGTTCATGAAGAAATCAGCAGGGTGAAATATAAAACAGTAATGAATTACGAAACACTATAAATATTGTTACGTTGTTTTCAATGTAAAAAATCTATCGAGGGATGAAATGAATTTTCATTTAACTCCTGGTGCCTCGAAGCGGTGTAAAACGTTTTTACATTGCACAAAGATCCGCGGTCTAGATCGCAAAAAACCATTTTCGACAACTAAATAATTTCCGTAGAAATTATTGCACCATATAAATTCGAATAATTCGTTGATCAATGTAATTTCATTGTAACTTTTCGTATCTGGACCTTCTGACTTCGACTTTCGAAAAGGATTGCAAAATCGCCGGTAAACTTTCAGAAAACACCGATAAGCTTTCAATTTTAAAAACGAAAATCTCGCGTGCACGTTTGCAGACACCTAATGCGAGCGTGGTAAAAGGACGAAAAGTTTTCCGTGGAACGGCAAAGCGATCCGTAAGCATGATTAAAACCGAGCACCGCAACGAGCCTCGTCCTTGATCAGAACTTCAACGATTACGGAAAATTAGGACTCGCCATTTGCTGTTTTGCGGATCGCGGCGGGAAAGAGGAATTCATTTGCCATAGCCATTGAGAGAGAGAGAGAGAAAGAGAGAGAATCAGTAGCACGATCGTTGCAGCAGATTAACGTGTAATGGAGAGAAGAAAATGGACGAACTCCCTCCCGCCGGTCCAGTTCCACAAGGACGCCGAGCAACGGGTCCGTTCTAATCGTTACACTGCTTCGATCGATCGACAAAAGGATTATTATTCCGTAACAATACGACGGCCGATCGAGGGTGAAAGCCGGAGAAATTTACGATCCCTTTTATCACCCGCGAGTGAATCGCCGATCGGGAATCAATAAGAACAAAATACGCATAATTAACTTTCTAGCATGAATGGTTTCTTGCTGCAGGCAGGTGTATACCAAGGAATGTTTGAACGCGTTGTTCTAAGCTTTGAACAATCGTCGGCCATAAATCATACGGGACTTTCGACGTTCTTGTCGAACGGTAATGAACTCGAACGAGAATCGTTAATTTACTCTGCTTTTAGTGGAAGTAGAATCAATGGACAAATTAAAAAACGATTAAAATGAATGCATTAAAAACAATGAGTAAATATGAATAAATATCATGATAAAAAATTAATTCATTGACAAATGATCCATTACCCTAGTATCTCTATTTCTGTATATGTATAATAAAATCGTGTCTGTCTGTTTGTGACATTTCCACTAAATTCATTTAAAAAATTATTCCTATCTGCTTTATCAACGAAAACTGTGGAAGTGAGTATTTTTAAATTTGCGGAACTTGTTTCTTTTTAATTGTACATTGTTTTGCAGGATATTCCATATGTGTGCTTTTTAAAGGTCTTGAAAATTGTCGGGTTCCACTTTTGGATTCACATTCGCGACATTTCTCCGATTAAAATGATTCCAAACATCGTAATAAATATGTATACTTTCGAATCAGTTTTTAATGTTAATAAGTGAAGTGTTAGTAAATGAATTCTAAGTAATAATTAATCGAACCGTAGCGCCGAGAACATTAAACATTTATTATTAAAAATAATACGATCGATATAAGAGACATATTTACAAAAATGGTTGGAATAACAGTAAAAAAATTAATCTTCGAAACATCTGAGATTGATAATGTTACTACTGTACAAGTACTAATAATTAATATCTTTTAATGTTATTTGTTAAGGTCTAAAGAGACTACCTTGGCGATTGGAAATTTGATAATTACGTTAATAATCAATCAGTATTTGTTATTGCACGCGGACAAAGCCTTGGGTACTAGAAAATATATTTATTATTCGTGTGACGTCTGTGCGTATAGAGATTTGACGATAACAATGGCGTAGCATTAAAATCGAAAATCGTCGTAAAATTATGAGAGTTTGCGCGTATCGCGCTATGCCATCCGACCACAGAAATATCGCAGCAATACGTTTCGCGTTAGTATCCGATGATTCATGGGACCGCGGTACTACGTGTTTCGCTTCGGCATAAACATTTGTAATCAGTCTTTGTTATTAATGAATGAGAACGAAACGAACTTTACCGTAGTACAATTACGCAACATCGTTTTACCGTTAGGGTACCATAGAAAGACACACGGGCACTACCGCGAGCTGTTCGGATTCGTTCGATCGTGTAGCATGATCGATATCGAACAACGCCGGACAATATAAATACTATATGTACTAATGTTTGATGATAACGTACGAGAGCATTACGGTTGATGTAACACCGCTTCGACGTCGTCGTAAATCCTTAATGACCGTTCCCATTCAGAAAAGTTCATCGATTTCGCGTTCATTTGGATCGCTGCACCGGACGTGTGCACACATTTAATTGGAAGGCTACACAGGATTCATGGGAAATAGAAAAATCGCTCGATTTACCCTCGTCGCTCTGCTTTGATGTTTGCGGACGGATATGTGCAAACATACATTCTTTAAATTGTTATTCCCGAGTTAATGAAATTATTAATAACTAATCTACCACCACCGGTCAAATCACCAGCTCCAGATGTTTTCACAATTATTGAAATACTAAAGCTCCTTTCGTGGTAGATGATTAAATAAATATATTTAGTAGCGCAGATATTATAATACGAGCCGCACAAAGTTCGATTAAGTTTAATCTATAATAAAAATTGAGTAGGTTCCTTGCAAAGAAAAGAAATAAATGATTATGTATAAAAATCTGCAATCTATCGAATGAGTTTAATCTATTATAAAACTTGAGTAGGTTCGGTGCAAAAAAAAAAGAAATAAATGATTATGTATAGAAATCTGCAATCTATCGAATGAGTTTAATCTATTATAAAACTTGAGAAGGTTCGGTGCAAAAAAAAAAGAAATAAATGATTATGTATAGAAATCTGCAATCTATCAACAATATTTACATTGTCTACATTCTAAGTTATACATATTCCTGCCAATATAAATAATAGTAATTTTCTCTGAAGTAAGTTTCGTGCACGTTCAGACGTTAATTGAAAGGATACGTGTACTTAAATAACTCAGTGTGGGAAATTTGATAACGCAGATACGGAGGATGGTTGTTCAGCGATTAGAAGACAAAGGAACATGAAAAATAAAAACACGCCGAAGACGTAACGATGGGGCTACTCGTTCCAAGAAAGACATCACACTTTTTGCCTGATTATCGCGTCGGTCGATGGCCGTGCAAGACGGAAATCTCGGACATTAAGTAGCTCGAATTCGCAGCCAAGAGAAGTTAGCTGAATGCAAACGAGTACACGATAGACAGATCTCGGGTATCTAGGCCTGTTGGACTGGTGGTATCTTTCCCTTTCACTGGTGCAACGCAGAAAAATTCGCGGCTCTACGTGTGCAACGTTCTCCGTACGTGTGCAACCGTTGCATCGAGCGCATTTCCGCGCGTTGATACGGTCACGTGTTACCTGTATCGCCACGAAAAAATATTTCACGCTTTGCACCCGCGTAAAGGTGCAACGTTATCTGCGAAAATGACGTGGGTTCGCCAGTGATGCATTTTCTTTGCCCGCGGCGCATCCTTCTGGGAAGAAATATGCTAATTTTTCCAGCCATTAGCTCCGCCAATAAGAAATTCCACATTTCACGCCAGATTTATCATCGATTTTCTTCTTGAACCGATTCGAATGTAAAAGACGTCTTCAGTATAAAATACTGTATTAGAGAATTGAAGATAGCGGTGTGTTTCTCGTTAAAGATTTTTTAGAAATTGATGAAATGGTGAACGTCTGTATTCTGTAAATTAGTGTCTTCGTGTTTGTACGTATACTGTCCCAGTTTTTTTTCCGGGCAAACTTTGCCAGCGTGTTCTACACGCGAAAGTGAGAAACAAATGTTATATGAACATATGCTCTTAAATGTTTTATTGAAGAGATATAACTAATAATACAAAATGAGTTATTTATAGACTTACACTTTGTATTATTAGTTATAACTCTTTAATAAAACAATTAAGAGCATATATTCATATAACATATTTTTCTTACTTTCGCGTGTAGAACACGCTGGCAAAGTTTGGCCGGGAAAAACCGGGACAGCCTGTGTGTAATAACGTCTGTATCGAATAAATGGAAAGAAAATATAAATTCGTATCTTAGCATTCGTTTTAAAACGTATGCTATAAACGATGTAGGATAAAACTGTCGTATTTTAATATTTGTTTTCGCAAATGGTCGAGTATCGAAATTCCCGTTATCGTTTCCACGCGTTTAACGATGACAGGTGGTTTTCTACATCCGACGTGTGAAGAAAGCTTTATAACAGTCGGTTAAGTTTGTCGGATCTAGATACGATTTAGCAGAGAGACAGTGGAGCAGACAGTGCCGAGCGATCAGACATTCTTTCGCGGTATCCACTATACTCGATTATATCACGTCGATCGACCGGGATCGACAGATCTCACGGACGAGAAAGGAA
The DNA here is from genome assembly GCA_916610235.2 of Lasioglossum morio. Classification (NCBI taxonomy): domain Eukaryota; kingdom Metazoa; phylum Arthropoda; class Insecta; order Hymenoptera; family Halictidae; genus Lasioglossum; species Lasioglossum morio. The sequence continues at coordinate 1,502,585 of OU744331.1, forward strand.
AGTAAGTACCTCACGTTTCATCTGTAATTCGTGGATCTTGTTTTACGTCGAGCTCGAGCCTCTCGAGCGGCTCGACGGAAAACGATTCTAAAATTATATCGACGCGTATTGATCTCCGGTACGCGAACGAAAATAAAACCAGCTCCTTTCCTATCCGTCAGACAATCGTAAAATGGAGATTGATAACGTTATATAAAACGAGACTTCGGAAGTACGTTCCATTATTTCGCTGTTACTTCCAAACTTCATATTGCACCGAATGAGCTTTGCAGTTTGTTTTCTACTTTAACGTCGCGTCGTCGCAGCGGCGAACTTCCGAAATTATTTGATCCGTTTACTACGGAACGCGTGTACGACAATCCACCTTCTCTTGTTACATTTTTCTGTCGCGGATTTACGTCGAGCTTCGTTCATCTTCTGTTCGCAGTGGTGCAACCAGGATAAGAATATTCTGGAGGTATATAAAAACGCAAGAAAATTTTTGAAAATTTGACGCGATATAATTCTTAAAGAAAACAAATACACGCGTTGAATAAATAAGTACAACTTCGACTCGTCACAATTCGTACCGCTCGCTTCGACGTGCAAAACAACTCTGACCTCCCTCGTCGGTAATTTTCAGTCGGCTCTTCCCTCCCCTCTAGCTTTCCCAAAAAAAACCCAAACACTTTCCCTTTTATGGCCCACGCAGGCCTCACGCTCGGTTCCTGAAAATCACGCGTTCTAGGTACAATCGTAAATCCTAAAACTTATGTCTGGCCTCGGCGAGTGTTGTGATGAATTTACGATGCTACAATTCTTACTAAATTATAATGCAATTACCAAAGTTTAATATTTATAGCAATGCAAGTTTGCACATTTGAACACGTCTTCTTATGGAGAATTCATAATATTCCACTTCAAACCCTATTTAAATCTTGAAAAAACGCGACTAGAAACTCCATTTTTTTTATATATAGTAAAAATTATGTAATTAGTTATATATATATTGAATATCACAAATTTATTATCTTGAAGTTCAAATCAGGGGGTACAATCATCGCAAAAGTCACTTACAATTTTTCATAATATGAAGACAATTTGATTAAAAAATAAATATAACATGAAATTCACTAATTAAACGAAAGCTTTCAAAATATACTCGTGAATAGCTTTCATTGTCAATATATTGATGGATTTCGAATTTCTTGTACTTTTGTTTTCCATATCTTGAGGGGTGAAAATAATATATATCTATTATCGAATCACTAAAATCTTGTGGCCTGGTGCTAGAATTGTTAACCAGTGAAGATCTCGCCTAGAGGATGTGTGTGCATCGCTGAAAATCGAATTACAGTCCGAAAAATAATGAAGGGCCTGGTGGATCGTTCTCATCGTGGTCTGAATGGCTGATCGTTCGAAGGGAGGGGCCGGTTCTATCTTCGTTCATTCAATTAACCCGGCGAGCTGGTGCAGCACAACGTGTGTTATAGATTACAAAACGGCGAAAACAATGGGGAGGATGGCAGTTTATCTTTCCCAGCGGTGTTATTCAGCAGGCGGGGAGGGTATTTTCAGCGTGCTTAATAGCCATCGGTGGCCTCAAGTACGTGGGATTGGAGGAGTCCTGGAGCCGTGTAATCATCAGCATGCCGTGTATCCGGGCATTGAATTTGAGGATTCTCCTCGCCCTCCTTCGGATCCTCTTCATTGTACATCTCACGACCGCTTATCTTTCGCAAGAACGAAACCGCCATGCAAGGACCGTGCGCGGTTCCAATCGCCGCGAAGAGACATGCACATCCGACCGAACGATCGAACGTGTACCAATCAGTTCTCCTTTTATAACCAGAATTCCCGATCCTCCGTTTGCGTAATCACTAAAATTCTAGACGCTCGGCTTGTTACTAGACTGCGGACGTTTCTGCAATTTTCAATTTTGTTCAGACGAATTTTAAGAAAATGGAAACAATAATATTCTATTTTTATTGGTAACAGCATTTGCTGATTGAAATTAAATTAAAATTGTACTGAATTTTATCGAATTTGACACTCCAGCATTTTTTTAAAAATTTCAAAACCCATAAATGCATTAATATCCGCGGTCTAGTAATTAAGCTGCGAATATAAGTATACTTTTCTGTTAATTTCTTAATGCGACACACGTAACCAAAAACCGAAGATGTAAATGTTCACTGTGTCAAGTGAAACAGGAAATTTTTAATGTTACTTGTACATTATTTACATCTTCTAATCTTATTAACTCTTACATTTGATCGAGCAATGGGAAAAGGCGATAATGCTTCCAATAACGCGATCAGGTATCGATACCAAGCAGAGTCATGCCGCGTCGTCGATTTTTCCCTGTATCGTACGTGTCGATTAATCGGCTTCTCAGCGGCGATTCTTATCGATGTTATCTGGGAGAAACTTCTCCGTGACGAACGTATCTCGTCCGAACGATGATATACAGGTGATTACAAGCTTCGCTTATTTCCGCGTGACGACGCGTCGTGTTATTTCTCGCCGGAACACCAACACTTGTTAGACTTAATTAGTTTAATTCCAGTACTTGACAACTCCGAGATTGCCTGCCGTTAGCGCGCGAGACATTTTATCACGCGTGGTACAGGCGTGGATATTCATCTTATAGATTTCCACGCGTTGAATCCGTGTCCGAAACTTGGTTTTCCATCGGCGAAAGTCCGGAGGAAATGCAACCTTCTTTTGTACAGGTCGCTTCAAAATTGAGACTATTTTGTAACAATTTTTACTGTCTTTACGTGAATTTAATAATTATGGATTTTATAAAGCTACATTGAATGTTAGACCCATTATATATTTTTTACTCTTCTCATATACAGGACGCTTCAAAATTGAACGAGCAATTTCTTTCATTGCAATTGTTTCTGTTATTGCGTGGACTTAATAATGATGGATTTTATAAAGCTACATTGAATGCTAGACCCATTATATATTTTTTACTCTTCTCATATACAGGACGCTTCAAAATTGAACGAGCAATTTCTTTCATTGCAATTGTTTCTGTTATTGCGTGGACTTAATAATGATGGATTTTTAAAGCTACATTGAATATTAGACCCATTATATTTCTTTACTCTTCTCATATACAGGACGCTTAAAAATTGAACGAGCAATTTTATTCATTGCAATTGTTTCTGTTATTACGTGGACTTAATTGGAGCACGTGTATAAAGCTACATTTAATGTTACATCCACCATATTCTTTACTCTTGTCATATACAGAGTGATTCAAAATTGGACAAACAATCTGTCTCATTGCAACTCTTGCTATTATTGCAAAATGCATCGAACCCGATAACCACGTCCACCATATTCTTTACTCTTGTTATATACAGGCCGTTTCAAAATCGCATGAAATTCTATAGACAAGATTACAGTGAATACAAGAATTATATACATCATACTTTAATTTCATTCATAAAATCTGTTTATATACAGGGCGTTTAAAAATGAATTAACCCGTTACTGTCATCGATTCGTTTGCATACAGGGTGTTCCAAGTTGACTGCGATTGAGTAGAAAATGTTGATACGTGGATGAAGAATTGCGTTCGGTGTCACGGGTGGGTTATTCGGATTCGCGAACGAATTTCAATCATATTTAGAGCACGCAGCACGCCGCGATTCGAACTGGCGAAGTGAGAGGCAGGCCGTCTTACTTAGTGTGTACGAGTGCTCGGTTCTTATGCAACTTCTGATAGGAATCGTTGGGGTCAGTCACTTTGTGGAGTCGCGCGGCTCTTGCGCACTGCGATTCCTCGGCCAGGAAGAAAAACTGTCAGCTGACACCTTTATTGAAGACAGTCCAAATGACAGTACACTGCCCCGAACTTAATGGTTATTAATAGGGGCAGGTTATATAACGGTAGAACATTATAGCAGTCGCGCTGCTCTGCCATTAGGCTCGATGGGATGTCGTCCTTGCTGTTATTATACTACTCACTGCGACTCGTCTTACATTCTGCCAGGAGACGGTCCGTAAAAGTACCATTTCTTTTGACAACTTCATCATTTGTCTCCTACATGGATTTCCGAAATCTTTGGAATCAATCTTTGATGTCAATATTCAATATAATATAATTTTGTTTAATAATTTGCAGACGTAATTATCAATTTTCTTGAAGATTATCAGAAAAGTGCTTTTTTTCTATGGGATTTTTGTATGAACTTAACAGTTAAAGATGGACGTCGATCATGAACAAATTTATTGAAATTTGAACAGGACAACGTCTGTCAGGTCAGCTAGCTTAAAAATATTTTGGAGTAGCTGTGGCTTTTAACATTAATTTATGAAAGGTGATTCGGTTGAATTTTCTTTCCATAGATTTTTTATTCAAGTTTTTAGTATTAACAATGATTCGCATTCTCGTGGAGGATGCCTCTACTAAACGTGAAAGAAAGTTTTGTTTCTATAAAAGCGAATTTCTATATAGATAAATATTGAAGAAGAGAAAGTTCGGTTACCACGTGACTGTGAGTTTATCCAAATGGAAATTTATGTAAACAGTTACTAAAAATTTGGTTATCCGTCAGTGTTGTATACGACAGTATCTCGGACGGCAAATCGGAAGACTAAATTCTCGCTCGGATATAGTAAATGCGAATTTTCATGAGTTAAAAGTGTTCACTTTTACGCAGAGAAAGAAAAAACAACTGGCCAGCGAAATCTCACATAGCTGACCGCTAATAAGAGAAACCTAAAAGTGATTATTCCACTGACGTTTAACCGTTTGAACATCCGTCAAGCTTTTACATCCGAGAAAAGGAGTATCAAGAGCGCAGCAAAGTGCCGCGTAAGAAAATTCACCAATGACCGGTTTATTGGACTCGAAACATAGAAACGTTCCACGAACTTCTAGAGCAGAAAAGAAAACAATTAAGACGGCGCGCGTTTACGTGCCGCTAATGAACTACAGGCGCGATTAATTGCTAATTAAAGGATTGTGGGATCCGTGAACAAACTGCAGGACCTGTGAATAAAATTGCAGGATCCATGAGCAAATGATAGGACAGCGATAAAAGTGTCGACTCGTGGAAAAATGATAAGGTCCGTTAAAAAATCGTGAAACCTACAAACAATTTTTAGAGCATGTGAAACAAATTGTTGGTCTATTAAAAAAAATTGTTGACGCCTCAGAAAAATATAGAACCCAAGAGAAAATTGTGAGCGACGCACAGGAAAATGTAGAACCCACAAATCAATTTTCACCGCCACACAGAGAAACCAGAACCGAAAAGAAAATTGTAGAGGCCTCAAAGAAAAATGTGTAACCCACAAAGAAAATTGTAAGTGGCCCACAGGAAAACGTAGAACCCACAAATTAATTTTGAACGCTTCACAGAGAACCCAGAACCGAAAAGAAAATTGTAGAGGCCTCACAGAAAAATGTGTCGCCCACAAAAAATTGTTGGCCTATTAAAAAAAAATTGCGGAGGCCTCAGAGAAAAATGTGTGACCCACAAAGAAAATTGTAAGTGACCCACAGGAGCACGTAGAACCCACAAATAAAATTTGACCGCCACACAGAGAAACCAGAACCGAAAAGAAAATTGTAGAGGTCTCAGAGAAAAATGTGAAACCCACAAAGAAAATTGTGGATGCACACAGAAAAATGGTGGAAGCAGTGAAACAATCGTGGGATTCCACTTTTCTCGAAATATCCGAAGTTCTTGAGAACAGTGCCACGAACACGGTAGAAAGTGTTTGGTCAGCCCGCTTTCTTCGGTCGAGGAGGATTCTCTTTTATTCGAAGCAACTGTGTCCGCGTCTGAAGTGATAACGTCTCCGCGCAATTTTCTATTTAATTAACATAATTCGTCAGCGACGGGACACTTTCACCGCGACACCCACGACGGACGTTTCCTTTTCAGCGACGAGGAATCGGCGGAATCGACGGGGACGGTCACGCCGGATGCCTAAACTCGTCTTCCGGAATCGAGGAGCGGTCTCGTAACGAAGAGTTCTCCTGAGAACGATCGTCGCCCGTTAGATCGGAACAGTTTGATCGATGCGTTACGTCGCCCGCGAGCACCGTTTTGCGAAGCAACGCGTGACGGTCAACGTGGCTGTTGCACATGTGAGAAACCCGAGTTCACCGAACCTTCCGGTGTGCACTAACTCGATTAGGTGAACGAAGGTTCTTGCAAAAAAGTGTTCTACTATCCAGTGCCATGTCCAAGATACATTTTGAACGTCCACTTAGAACTTCTACTTCAAATTCTCCAACATTTTCATGTTTTTCGTAAAAGTCTGCTGACCAATTCAAAGGACTAAAAAAGTGTTCTACCATTCAGTGTCACGTCCAAGGTACGATTTGAACGTCCACTTAATTGTTCCTTATTAGAACTTTTACCTCGAATAGACATGTTCATCGAATAGCCAAAATTTTCATGTTTTTCGTAAAAGTCTGCTGATCAGTTCAAAGGTGAGGATTGCAATAATGTTAGAAAGGAACAACACAACAGGAACGATTTCCGCCAAGGACGACCGATAATTCAGTTCATTGTACTGCTCGGAAAATACGGTACTGTGAGTCATAAACACTTTACATTCCTTCCTTTCTGGCAAGTCTGTTCTCGGTACAGACAATCGAGCAGTCGGTTTATTGTAGTTTCATAACCGCACTGTGAACGTTTGTATACTTTTTAGTAACTGAAATGGTCTTCCAGGAGCAGTGCAAATGATGCGATTAACACATTAATAAGATTCCTTGTAATTAGAATAATTAAAATTCCTCGGTATTACATAAGGTACATAAGAATCAACTAATCGAGCAATTACCTTTAACCTCGCGTTGATCCAGTGAATTTTTCTCTCATTAGTAGCGTGCTAGACTTTAGTTTACCTAGGAAGACATCGCGGAGAAACGAAAGTCCTGTTTTCACAGACAATTAAGTTCGTCTATTAAGCAGCTTGTTAAATCAAGCTAATATCAATATTTATATAAGCCTCTTATATCGATCGTGTTATTGTTAATAATAAATGTTTAATGTTCTCGGCGCTACGGTTCGATCAATTATTATTACTGAGAAAATCAAAAAACAATTTTGCAGATTATCGAATAACAATATTTACAAACAATTTGTGTTATTACATTCAAGCAGTTTAATAGTATAGTTTAAAAATTGTACAATAAATATATATTTTTACAGACGCATTGCAAATACTGCTTTCTGATTTTCTAAGTAATAATTGATCGAACCGTAGCGCCGAGAACATTAAACATTTGTTATTAACAATAATACGATCGATATAAGAGACATATTTACAAAAACGAGTGGTTAAAATAACAGTAAAAAAAACTGAATCTTCGAAACATCTGAGATTGTTAATGTTACTACTGTACAAGTACTAATAATTATTATCTTATATCAACAGGGTATATACAACCTGTCAGCAAACTGGCGTGCACGCGACCAGAGACCGGAAGTGGCGAAGAGCGTCTTCCGCAAGTTGTCATCCAGTTATCGCCTAGATTCTAGAGCGGGCGAAGAGGAGGCTGCTCTCACCGATAATCGTCCGTCAAGAATTTCTCTGTGAGACCAGGTCCGGAAAAACACGTCGCGTCGACGCGGGTTCCAGGGGACGGAAATATGCGTGGACCGACAATACCGCTGGACGGAAAAAGACACTTGGGATTGTGTTCGAGGGGGGGCTATACGCCAGTCGAGTGTTCAGGTGGGGGCCAATCGAAGGAGAGGCTTTCTCCTGGATCACGGTTCGCCGGTGCTCCTTTACACCGCAGCCTCGTCATTTTGGAGGGGATATCTATATAGGCTGTCCATTCCAGGTGAGCCCCTTCAAACTGTTCGCGATCCTAAGCCCGTGCGCGCATATCGAGACACCCGGGGATCTATCGGGATCTGAATAGCAACCCTTGTGCCCCCTCACCCTCATTGGTCGAAGAGATAGAGAGAGAGGGCGGTGTCTTACGGGGGGCGAAACTATAGTTGCGCTCAAAAGTCGAGCGCTAGAGGACATGGCTAGTTCGTGGTGCGATGTGAGAGAGTGCAACCGAGAACATTAACGAACAGACGTGAAACTTATTATTCATTTCGATCGATCACGGATCGAGGAGCCAACCTTTGCTACGTGATTTTCATCTGGGAACACTCTGCACCATGGTGAGTTATGGATCCTTCGATCGACCGAGCTTCGGCGCGGTCTTTTCGTTAAGTCTTTCTGCTTGTGGTAGCTGGCCGGTGATCTTCGTTAATGATTTACGTAGATTATAGAAATAGAAATGTGGTGAGGTAATATTTTATCGAAGTTCGCAAATAGTTATATTTCAACAGCGGATCTTTGTGCAGAATAAGAATTTTTAATATTTACGTAAATTATAGAAATAGAATCGTAGTGAGGTAGTAAAATTTCATCGAAGTCCACAAATAGTTGCACTTACACAGCGGATCTTTATGCAGAATAAGAATTTTAAATATTAACGTAAATTATAGAAATAGGAACGTAGTGAAATAATATTTCAACGAAGACCACAAATAGTTGCACTTAAACAGCGGATCTTTATGTATCTATATAAACAAAAATCAATTGATTTGGCTAATTTTCTTTTTTAAATGTTCGTAATAATCCAAATAAGGTTTTCGGGAAAGAAATATTGGAAAAGTTGCCCGGGAAAATGGAAAATTCGGGAGAAAATGAAAGTGTTTTTTTCTATGGGATGTTTGTATGAAGTCGAGACCATAACTCACGATTCGAACGATGGATATGCGTAATTAAAACGATCGCAAACAAATTTATTGAAATTTAAACATGACAAATTACTCCTACTCATTTTTGTCATAGATGCATGGAATCCACTATCCAGCTATATTACGGATAGTTGTACATTAAATAATTGTTAGCATAAATTCGAGTGAGGTCACGTCGATTCCGAATTTTTATAGGGATGTATGGGGGTCGACAAGCTCGTCGAGCACAGTGCAATGAAATTTGTAAAACAGTCAGGATGCGTATGAGGAGACAACGTTGTTTAGACGTTCAGGAATTTCCCGGATATCGTCACTCGATTCTAGCCGCAAACTTTCTATCACTTTATTAGTCGATCGTATCGTCGGATTGCACCCACGCGCGTACGGAATAGAGGAACCAAGTTGTGGAAAGTAGCATTTCTTTTTTAATTGTCACTCCTCCCATGCGAATGAGGCAGGATCCACTCCACTCGATGGAGAAATTTAAAAGGAATACCAAAGAATTAACCTGTCACTATATAAAATCGTTAAAGCAATTTACTTATTGATCATAAATTGAATTGTATCAAAATTGATGTCCAGTGAAGATCTATTTTTATCATAATATTACAAGTTAACCAAACGTTGTTAGATTCTACAAGGTACAAGAATATTACGGAAATAATTGCTGTATTATTGTAACAAGATTTATATCTATTATTTTTTCATTATTAATCAAATTGTTCAGATTTTGTGTAAGTTTTGTGGAGACTAGTGAGGAATAGTGCACGTATTGAAGAAAATGCCGATAACAATTATCGAAAGCATACATTCATAAATTATCCACATCGTTTATAATTATTAGGATTGATCGTTTTCTATCAGGTCTAGTATAACAATATGAATGTGTTGCGCGTACTAGTCGGCACGAAATCGAACCGTTGTGAGCAATTAACGCAAGAAACAGGCGTAGTCGGATCGGGTAATGGGAAAATCGAAGCCGGTGCATTGCCATGCCGGCGGCGGTAAGGAAATGGGGGTCAGTGTGTGAACAGCCTCGCTCCTTATGTCGCAATTCAAGAGGTCGCCGACCGTCTTCCTCTTTCGATCCTGTTGCCCCGTTTCTTTCTTTCTTTCTCTTTTTTTTTCTTATTGCTCGGAAAAAGATTGAGTTGCAGCCGAATTTCCGTTTTTCCCCGTCGGTGTACGTGTTTTCGTCGACGATCGGAGACAACCGGTGCCACGAACCTTCTCGTTTCCTTCTTTCCTTCGGCGTGTTCTATAAATTTTTTAGTTTTCCTTCGGTCTCGGGTTCGTTCCAAATTTAACACTTATCTCGGTGCCATTCCTGCTGGAAATGTTTCGTTCTTTCGTTCCTGATTTTCTTTTACATCGAATTCACATCCTGACACATCTGGACAAACAATTGTAAATATATTTTCTGCCGTTGTTATTCTTTGTACGTGACGCGCGGTATGCTTGGAAAAAGAAATCGGGAAAGCGTCTTGGGACAATTAGCCCTAATGAATCCTCGGCGTCGAGATGTTGCGTCAATCCCGGCGAAGTATTTCTGCGTTCCGACCAACTATCACAATTCACTTTCTATCGCAACGATATAGGGATATCATCCGAAGAATCCGCGCGGTTACGCGAATCGCGTATACAATTTACGACGAATTTCATCGGCGAACATTTAACAAAGGCGCAGTAAGCGCCGAGGAAACGGGAAAAAGGGAGATTCCTGTGGTTCGAGGACTTATCGCAGCCGCAAATCTTCATTGTCTATTAAGTCGGCTGTATGCGCGGCTAGAAACGATAGATCCAATCTATCCTGTCGGCCCGTGCCTCGCCATTTCCCTCCGGCTTCTCGTTCCGCGCGAGAACTGCCAATTTCAATCGGTTGCCCAATGAAGTCGCCTTAAGTAGGAACTTTGCTAAATTATTCCCATCTACTTTATTAGCGAGAAATGTTCTTAAACTTGTGAAACTTGTTTCTTTTTAATCGTAGATCATTTTGCAGAATATCCCATATATATATTTTTTTATTATTTACTTATATAAATTCTAAAAAAAAAATATAATATAAAATATATATATATATTAACTTAATAATAAACGTAATAATATATATATTATTAACTAAAAACTTAAGGTCTTTTAAAAATTCTCGGGTTCCACTTTCTCAAGGTATCACCCCATACGTTCCTCAAGGTGAAAATTCACCCTTTCAATATTTTCACATACTGTAAAATTATTCATCCTTTTATGTCTAAAATTATGTTGATTTAACATGTAAAATAAAAATGGGTGAATTGTTATCGTAGTCTTTTTTATGCAGCTATTATTGAGGAGTGGTTATAACAAATGAGGGGGTTGAACCACGGTGAAAATAAATCGTTAACGAAATTCCGAGAGAGCAACGAAATCAGTGTGAAGGAAATCCTTTAGTTCCGTATTTCCAACTGTCTCCACTTTTTTTTGTATTTCCTGCTGAGACTTTTTAATTACCACGATCTTCATCGCTTGAATCATCAAACCGAGACTCTCTACCCCCCCGAGGACACGTGCGCACACTTCTAGCAATTAGCGCGGTATAAAGAGCTCTTCCTGGTGGTTTTCCCTCGTCGGTGTCCACGCGTAAGAGAATATTATAGACGAGCGGATGTCGCGGAAACTCGAGACCGTCCAGGAATTCCGCTTCCTCGTTCTAGTCCTTAGACATCCTCGGAATACCAACCCTCTAGACGACTCCTTTGAAACGAAACACTCTTCCCCACTCAGACTCTTTGTCCTTCGATTCTAATCCTCTTAATTGTTACTCGAACGGCCGCGCCAGCATTCCGAAGATCTTCGGGAAAGCTGCAGTCTCCCTCAATTTCGAAAAATATCCAATTCCTTTTTACACTGTTCCGTCGAGGTTCCTCGAACGAAGGAAATATCCACCGTTAATGATTTCAATAAATCGATTCGATTCATTTTACGTTTAAATCATTTGTCGACCGAATTGAAGACTCGGTGATTTTTTTCTAAGGCGGAGTAAGTAAACATTTTTTCACGACTACCCCTAAAATTATTTTTAAATAATAAATAATCCTATTTATTTTAAAGTACGTGTACAATTTTGAAAATAAAATATTTGATTTGATTTATAATGTATTTGAGGCAGAAATTATTGAAAATAGTATTGTATTTGAAGTCTTTATTTTCAATTTCAATTTTAAATATTATTGCTGAAAATACAATTCAGTAGAATTTCTACCGGCAATGTGTCAGTTTCGTTCTAAAAATTCTCATTTATAACTTTTTGTTTAAGCAAGTAAGACAAAGGAATTTTTAACAAGGGCCACCCTAGGCATGTACTTTGATTAATTGCAAACGGACACCGAATTGCATACAGAATATGTGTAAGAAAGATTATTACATTACAGTAATAATTCCTTTCCTGAATGATTCCTACAGAAGCTTTCACATTTTCATATTCTCGCATAAAATGGTATAAAATCCGGCGGACAGGTGACAAACGCGTTTCCCGTTGGTCGGTTAATTGAAATCGCTAGGGGTCGGGTTTGCCAGCGGAGTCCGGGATCGTTTTCAGCGGAAATTCGAGTTGAATGGTGGATCGGAACGGAGTCTGTTCGAAATGCTCGAAGGCGAAAGTTACTCGTGGATCAGGCCACGAGAAGAAAGTCCAGCTGCGACGGTGGCTGCTGGAACGCGATAAGTGGAACGGACGATACATCGGGAGGACACGGGAATCGGGCTCGGTGTAGAGAGCCACGTGAGAAAGGAAGTTCGATCGTTCGAATTGTATTTCGCCTGATAACTTTGCTCTCTGTGCGAACGACACTAACGCGCGAAGGCTGCGTAGAATTATGAATCCCTGATCATCGTGAAAGTCTCCGGCTGGAATCTCTTGGCTCGCACATGCTTCGTAATTATCGCGGGGTTCGCTGTAACAATGGACACGATTACCGCACGTCGGATAAACGTGATCCATTGATCGAGGAAGATAGGGATCGATCGCCGGTTAGAAAGGGAAGAAAGGTGTTTTTTATATATTAGAAACGAACTGAAGCCCTTTTACATAAGTGTTGACAATAAAAAAAAGAAAGACGTATTTTTCTAAAATGCGACGTAACAAATGAAGCAAAGTTTATTAGTTTAAAGTGTGAAGCAAAAATGGGAGAGAAAGTATTATAGAATATTTTATGCAACTATTTACGAAGATCGTACGAGGGTTGATAACGTCCACATTCGTGGTTTGAAGAATCAGAAGAGTCTTCTTCGATAGAGTTAGTCATTAATCCATGATTAAAAAATGAACGAAAACAATTTTCAACGATAACAATATCGACCGCAGACGTGTCCTCAATCATTCACCTGTGTCGTGTGTAAATATCCTAGTAAAAAGAAAAAAAAATTAATGTGGGTCAGCGAAAGTAAAGGCAACCAGCTACAAAACAAGTCCAAATTTACTGTTCCACTATTATTCTTAACGAACTGATCGCATATGCTACAGTTTTTCTTCTGGTTTTAAATTCACACGGTATAAAACTTAATTTTGGATTATTGTTTTACAGACGCAATTTTTCTCATTTTTCTTGAAAATGATCTAAAACGAGATCAAAACGTCGAAAAATAGGTTTTGTGATATTTTGCAAATAATGTAGAAGTAACAACTGATCGAACCTGGGTGCCGAAATCATTTAAAAATTTTTGTTAGCAACAATTTACGATAGAGATTAATAAACAAAAACATTGAACTGTTCGCAGTTCAAACATCTACTCGAGAGTTTGGTGTTCAAATACATTTCATTTATTCATTTTCGAACGGAGGTGAAATCAAATCTTACCATTACCAATAAAACCTTAACGAAAGCACAACAGATATTCCCGATCGCAAAAGCGCCGACGTTTCCCCGCGTGATTTGCCAGAGGAGCAAGCGGAGAATACAAAGAGAGCACAAACGGAAAAGTAGAAATTCGCGAAGAATATGAACACGTAGAGAGAAGTTTATTTTTCTTTAAAAGCACGCTCGCCACGCAACGATTTAACTTGAACAGAAGCAGAGCGCGGTGGAAATCGAATAAAAGCGAGTGGATCGCCGAGAAGAGCACAGCACCGTGCGAAATGGTGCTCGCGGTGTAAACGCGCGAGAGAACCGACGCGCGACCAGAGGGGAAAAAAATGTTTTTTAACGAAAACGGCCGATCGCGACAATTTTCCAGTAACGAGGTATATTTCGCCGTCGTTGGCTGGCGAGATGTTCGCGGGGAACGAGAGCTCGGTCCGGTAATTAGAATTCTAGAGAAAGTCGATTTCGTGCTGGAAATTACAAGTTCGAACTGTTGCAGCGTCTCTCGTTAGCGTCGCCTTGCCGGCTCGTGTCGTAAACCCGTTCGTGTGTGCATAATTCCATGAAATTTTCATCTCGGAGGTCGACCGATCGTATCTTTCTTTTCTAGGTCGTCGGAGCCGAAAAATTCGAAAGCATTTTTCGGGGAGAGCGTCGTCGACGATCGTCGAACGAAAGACCGTTCGTCTCGGTTTGTCTTCGGGGATTTTTCGATGATCCACGGGTTGCACAATTTTACGTAACCTTCCGAAACTCCGCCGTAATTCAATTGTCTCGGCACCAACGCTGCTGCAAGTTTCTATACAATCGTGTGATACTTCGCGCATAATTGCCGTGGAGAACTGATGGAAACCTTTCCGGAAGCTGCACTGCGTTAGGTGTGCAAATAAGTTCGCCGCATTTTTATACGATCGATCGTAAACTTTGGTTTAAGTACTTTTACTTAATACTCTCTTTGGTAATTATTGCGAAAGGGTTACTCCCATTTTGACAAAATTTAAATATTTTATAGATTTCGACATTTTAAACAACGTTTTCCTTTTATAATATAGGGGCTCGCTTTTATTTTTCGAGATATTCGCAAAAAACTATTGATAATACTGTATTGCATTTTCTGATACAGATAATTTGTTAGCGTGTGTTAGCAGTGACGCAACTAATAGAGAGTTTCAGGAAGGCCTCCCGAAGAAATGTTTGGTTCGTTGACATATTTATGGCAGGGATTTATGGCGCGAGTGGTCGCGAAGCTGGTAAACAACCCCAATGCCATACGACACAATAAACTGAGGACCGCGTGGGGTCCCTCAGGTATCGGTGCCGAACTAATGGCTGTCTATTCAAAGCGAGACCTTTGGAAAAAACAATCGACCCGACGTCGTATTGCTAAATAATAACAAGAACACATGGTTCTGATGGGTCTGGCCACGAAGTGACAGAAAAAGATCTCGTTTCTAACAAATTGAATACAGTCTTTGACGAAATTTAAATATTTTATAGATTTCGACATCTCAAACAACGTTTTCCTTTTATAATATAGGGTCTCGCTTTTACTTTTCGAGATATTCGCAAAAAACTATTGATAATACTGTATTGAATTTTCTGATACAGATAATTGAATACAGAAAATTCAATACACTATTAGCAATAGTTTGTTTGCAACTATCTCGAAAATTAAAAGCAACTCCCCTATATCGGAAAAGGAAAAAGTTGTTCAAAATGGCGAAATCTTAAAACCCTGTTCAAAGTTTTTCGTAAAAATTTTGGCGTTCTCGACAACGGCTGGCAATGTCCACAGAAAAGAACAAGGTTTTCGGACCACCTCGACGAACTTATGAAGCGCGATCGACGCAATAAGCGATTCCCCTCGAAAGGAAATCGGTGTCGGACAGTTCGATAAGGTGCGACGACGAAGGAGAAACGAGAAGACTCGGAAAAACGTGGAAGAACGAAGGAACACTCGACGATAAAGCGGCGGGCTCCAGCGTGATCGCCTTTGGCCATTCTCGACCAAAGTGTAGCGTCTCCGAGGAACCTTTCACGCGGAGCCGCTCTCGAGCCAGTGTTCGAATACTGCCGAAAGGCACATCTCTGTTTACATCTGAATGAACAGAAAAAGAGGAAGAGTGGGAGAAAAGGGCTCGAAGAATGGGGAAAAGCAGCCGTTTCCGTAAGCAGAAAGCTTCGCTAACGATGCCTTGGTGTATCCGAGGGCTAGACCCAAAGTTCCAACAGGAACGAAATTTCAGAGGCTGTCGACCCGACGAGACGCCCGCCATTTTATCATCCTAGAAAAAAAGAAATAATGTAACGCTGTACACGCCTGAGCGTTCGGGAAAGACGAAAGACTGGCGCTTGTCTTTAAATAAAACATAAACTTCTTATTTTTCACCAACAAAATTATTACCATTTTATTCCTTTTTTTATTTTACTGATTAAAATGACACCAAACACGGTGTGGTTACTATCACGATTATTTGTGTAACAAGCGCAGTTAAGAAATCGTGTAATCATATCGTGTATGGAGTAATTTTAATCAGAGAAACGAGGCGAATGGGATGGTGAAAGTTTGATCGACGGTAAGCAAAAATGAGAAGTTTTTATATTTGAAGACACCTGAAGAATTTCGATTTTTCTATGATTGCCGGATATATTTAATTCGTTGATTTCAAAAGAACTTGCGTCTAGAAAATATTTTGGTCCCTAACTCGGACGGAAACGTCAGGAAAGAAAAAGTTTAAATTGCAAAGTTGCTAATTTAGTTATTAATTGATCGAAACTGTGCACCGGAAGCATCGGCAAATTAAATATTTAACATTTACGATCGACATAATTGATTAATCATTATCAATGTCCGTTAACGCTAAATGTGTAGGTTACACAAAATTTTTGTATTATTCCTGTATTCCGCATTACTGTATTTACTTCAAAATAAACCCAGAAGGGTTTCAAATGCTTACAAATAAAAAAAAAAAGATTATTTTCGGATGTGTTTGTGTCGATGGGGCCCGAAGTTATCGAAACGGCCAGGAATCGCGTGTTTATCAGCGAGTATCAACAGACCTCGATAAACTTCGGTTCTCTCCAATCAGTCACGGTTTCGTGGTACGTTAAGATTGGATCGGCCCGAGGGGATCAAAGGAATTGAACGTGGAGTCGGATAGACGGAGGGAAAATGGCGACTGCTGCCCACGCTTTGGCTAGTTTCAGGCTAACAGGAGCGTGATAACACAGTCGGTCAGCTGGCTCGATCCCCTCGATCTCTCGGACACGAAACGAAGCGACACGTGGCGATTCGAATGGGCTGTGTCGTGCCGTAACACGAATCGAGGAAACGACACGCGAAAATGCCACATTGGCCGGCCTTCGGTGTTTCATGCTCTACTTGCGTGTCTCGCCGGGAGAAACTGATCTCGAAGTATCTTTCTCTCTTTCGTAGACTTTCGTTTCTCGTTTCGGGCCGGGGTGCATTCCGGATGAAAGTTCATTCAGTCGAAAATTGTGTCGACCGTATGAGCCGTTTAACCCTTCGCTGCACAATGCATCGTATCTGATACAATTAACAATTCTGATATTATAATAAACTAAGAATGTGTTTTCGTACTATGTATATTTATTTTTATTTTTCTGAAAGTGTTGTTTTAATATTTTTTCCCTTGAATGAAACAAAAACTGACCTTCTTTCAATTCTTTCGAAATTTTCAATTACGTTGTAAATGAATTATTATATAATTGAAATGCAATGTAATTCAATTACTAAGTATTTTAATCAGATGTGTCATTGAAATACAATATAATTGAAAAATGATATAAATGAAATGCAATATAATTGAAATAAAATATAATAAAAATACAGCTCCCCAAATTATAGCCCAGAACTTTGAAGAAGTGCGATATATTTTTCTATTTTTCTTTTTCGTCCAACAGCCGTGTTCTTCACGGACAGTATTCCCGCAGTGACATCATTTTTTTATGACTGCGTGTACCGCGCCGAAAATACAATGTATTTTATAATTGTACTCCATTGCAATTACGAATTTCATTGTAATTTAATTGAACGAAGATCTGAATTATGAACTACAATACAACTGAATTACAATGTGATTCAATTACTTTGTAATTATAATTCTGGAGTAATTCAATTGTAATTCTGTAGAACTCTGCAATCACGTTCGTTAAAAAGAACGATCGTTGTGCGCGATGTTTACGAACGAGGAGGCAACGAGTCCGGGAAAATCGACGTGGTAGTCGGCCGAGTCGCCGGAGAAAGTCACACGCTGTCTACGTGCGATCGAGAGGAGGAGGATCGTTTAATCGTTGGATCGTTTGACCGAGGAGGAACACGCCCGAACTGTCCGGGAAAGGTGGATACAGTTAGGTACATCGCGCAGTGGAATTGTAACGCGTGCCACACCGGCGGCTTTCTTCGACAGTGAAAGGGAGAGTTTTTTTTTTTATTCGCGGGATCCGTCTCGATCGAGGGTCCCGAGATTTCTCGATCCCTTTCGGTTCGAAAGCGTTGCTTCTCCTCCTACTGCGATCCTCCTTCTCCTCCTCGTTTTACGAACAAGTAGGCGGCTCGCGGGTTATGTAGATCGTGAAGCTCATTGGAAACTCGTTAGAAATTAATACCTGACGCAAACGGGAGAGGATCGAGGCTCACTGGAGCGCGCGCGTGCTTCTGTGTCGGGAGCGGATTTTTCTTCTCTCGAAACCGCGACCGGTCGACCCCATTCGCGATCGACGATCGCGATTCTCAGAACCTATTGTCAGCTAGCCGGCATTATCGCGTCGTTTCTGCTCGCCCGGCTCTCCCACGGATAATTTGTTTGATTCGATTAACTCCGACCTTTACCGGCTCCCTGCCTCGCCAAATTACACGGATTAAAAATCGTATTAGTCCGCCGCAATTCCCCGTACAAATTCCTATTTGCATGACGCTCACTATGACTGCTGTATTACCACCGGACTCTCTATGCGTTCCAGAGAAATCATGAAATTTATTTGTAGAAATGTCAACAGTGATCAACTACATTTCTCGATGAATAATTTCGATTAAAAACGTCGGATACTATTCTTCCAGCAGACTATTTTTCTAGGTTCATTATAGTTAATATTGTGGAGTAATCATGATCAAAGAAGGACATTGGATTAGTTAGCTTGTATGAACAAAACCTAAGAAATTTATGCTGCACTCTCGACTAGCACGATTTCGTACTTAAAGCTCTTCGGAGACCACATAATTGATGCATATTCTTAAGTGTGCAGATTTAATGAAAATCAGTAGAAAAAGGAAGTGTGAAACCGAGTGTTCTAGAGGCGAAGTTCACAATATAATAAATATGAATTTCGGTAATGCTCTCAGCGCACAGGTCCGATCAAATATTAATGATAAGCAATTTAAATAATTCTAAACATTTCGATCCAGGTATGGATCATTTTCAAAAGAAATTTGCGTCTTTTAAACGATTGTAATAAACATGGTTGGAAAAAAGTTCAAGGTAGAGGAGAAGTGAATTCCTAAGTCTTTAACTTCAGTTATTGAGGATACTTTATTCTTTTTCTTTTCTTGATTATGCATAATTATTGTTAAATGGCAAAAAAAAAGAAAATCCTGAAACACGTATCCTCTACTTTTGATCAAAGATGACACAACCAAATTTACATTAAAATTAACTAACAAGAAATACGAGAAACTGCAAAAAAAAAACGTAAAATTTTTAATATACTAAGTTTCAGTCTTTCTAGTGTTATTATTATTATTATTATTTATTTTAAACAGACCGAAGTCCTTTTATACAAATGTATGCAATATTATATAGTATATAAAAAAAGAATATCCTGAAACACGTATCCCCTACTTTTGATCAAAGATGACACACCCAAATTTACATTAAAATTAACTAAGAAGAAATACGAGAAACTGCAAAAAAAACACCGTCAAATTTTTAATATATTAAGTTTCAGTGTTTCTAGTGTTAATAAACGATGGACAAAATTCTCAGTGCCGAGAGGGATCGGTCGTAATCAGCGGGTCCCGCTCGCGGATCGCAGATGAAAAAGATGGAGGGCAATCGGAAAAGGAGGTCGAGGCACCTTTCTCTCCTTGAGAGAAGAAGCCGCTTCTCTGAGAAGGCGCGGTCGCCTCAACATCGTTCCTTTTGCCGAATAGAGCATAGTTCACCGCGGACTTGTCACCTGGTTCTTCTTGGAATTGGCGAAAACGAGGATCCGTACGACGCGAAACGACACTCGCGAGGTGAACCAGATGATCGACTCGTGTATGGTCCGCTGGAACGCGAACGAGTTCGGCGCCGCGACTTTAGAAAACGGGACTTGAACAGCGACCCGAGAGAAACCGGCATTTTTAGCTGTTTGGCGACACGAAGAACAGGCTTTTTATAACAAAAATTGCTGAACACTGTTATTTAGAAAGAGTTGATTCCAGCACTTTGGACGTGCCAACTGGTTTAGCCATTGTGGTTGCAGAGAAATTAGAAACTGTATGAATTCGGTATAATGTGATTTCGAAATGAGCTATGCAATTTCGAAGAAAGTGGAATTCGAAAGATTTCTGAGCCAGCGGATAGATTGGAAAAATTGTTCAGCTCGATTGCAACAACCTAGAGGGGAATAGATATTTGTTTTCGTTCCTAATGGATCCGGTTGATTGAAAATAATATGGCGATACGTTCGAATTAATGGTTTTACGTGTTTATCTCCACTCGGTTTTATCGCGAACGGATAGAATCGGTATTTTATGGATCAGCTAAAATATAATTGTACGAAATGGACACAGATTGGCATTTTTACCCATATCGAGAGTTCTTCGAATAATGTAGATCATTGCAGTGGAAAAACAAGTGCTAAGCTTGTTGTATGTAATGTATATTGCGATTGAATAATCTTTGAACAACCTTTTAACAAAAGTGTACATTGTGAAACGAGCAAATAACAGTTGGGGAGACTTATTGCGTAACGATTCGCGAAGAGTGCTCGGATTAAACAATTTTCTGAGCTGATAGCGATTTGTTTTTGCGGAGATTTCGCAAGGAGGGAGATCAGCAGCGAGGTGCACGTTTAGAAAATCGCAGGCAATGAATACTGATAGAGAGACGTTCTCCGTACCAATTGTAAGATAAACCACGATGAATATACATCGCATACTTTATTGCGCACCGTCGCGTCGTCGCTCGTCTCGAGCACATTACACGGTGTTTATTAATACGTCGTGTTCTCGTTTCGCTGGTCGCCTTTTGCGTAATCGCGGCTAACATTCGCATACGTTTCCCCGGGAAGTTCGTCGAAAAACCTTTCTCCGAAAGAAACGACCCGTTTACCGGCTGCGGGAATATGTACATTGTTTTATAACTGGACTATGAATCTTCAACATGAACACTTCCTGTGTTCCTGTAATCGTCTTATTTTTGTCATAAATGTACAAAATCCCCCTCTATGAAACATTATTTATTTAGTATTTACTTTCCTCAATATTTCTATTGTGCTAATTCAGTCCTAGTGTTAAAAACATCTTCATGAAAAATTTATAAAAAGAAGCACACTTGTCCCGATGTCAATAATATGGTAAATTTTTATTTTTCGTTCGTTTCAAACATAATCCGTTTGTATTGAACATTATTTATTTAGTATTTACTTTCCTCAATATTTCTATTGTGCTAATTCAGTCCTAGTGTTAAAAACATCTTCATGAAAAATTTATAAAAAAAAGCACACTTGTCCCGATATCAATAATATGGTAAATTTTTATTTTTCGTTCGTTTCAAACATAATCCGTTTGTATTAAACATTATTTATTTAGTATTTACTTTCCTCAATATTTCTATTGTGCTAATTCAGTCCTAGTATTAAGCACACCTTCATGAAAAATTTATAAAAAGAATCCCACTTGACCCGATGTCAATAATAGAGTCAATTTTCATTTTTCGTTCGTTTAAAAATTTGTGGACGATGATAAAATACGCCTGACACTATAAAATAAAGATTAATATTGAAAAATTCCACTATATTACATGATAGAAAATTCAGAAAGAGCGACGTTACAATTACAAAGACAAACATTATTAATTACAAAGTCAATGTTGATTTTTCAACGGTGAAGAAATTCGTGACGACACGAACAGGCAGCTTTAACTATTTCCCAGAAGATTAACCCTTTGCACTCGGAACTATTTTAACACGAAAACCAAACATATCTTCCAGTTTAGAATATTTCCATTCTATATGGTTTTAATTTTTGATCCTATATGATTTATATTTTATGCTTATTCTATGATGCAATTTACTCATGCAATACTCAAATGTTTAGCAATTTACTTGACATAAAACGATGTAAGTAATAACGTAACAGTTATTTTACGTTACCAATATAGCAATATTTAAGCGGTGCCTCAGAGTCGCCACTCGAGTGCTAAGGGTTAACAGCGTAGGCTTTCTCAGTTCCCTGTTAAAAAAAATCACTAAGTATCCCAGATCGGACATCGAAAAAGCGGGTCGATTTGCGTAACCTGTTTTACGATCGGTACGAGTCCTGGGACCGAAATTTCGATCCGGTAACCGTCTCGGTGGTCCGAGCAGGTCCCGAGGATCACGCAACGTCGTGACGCAACCGGCGCGGCGGCGTTCACAGTGAATCGAACGCGAGCTGCATCGGAATGCGTTTGCCGCGCGGACGTACGAATGATTGTTTGCCGGTCGAGGGTAAGCCGGGCACGTAGGGAACGGCATGAATCAATCGCGCGACTCCCGCGAATCACTGTGATTTCACAGTCGGTGGGTCCCGTTTCTAAAGTGACGGACCGGGAACAACGAAGAAAGCAGAAAAACCGCGGGCCCGTGTCCGGCACGCGATTTTCATTGCGGAAGATATCGCGTGCCGTCGATCCGACGCGCCTCGTAATCGGAATGATGTCAGTAGTACGGCGTCATTTCGGATTGTGAGGAGGAAAGTCAGCGATTCCCCGACTGTAATTGAACCGGGGGAATCGGTGCGTTGAGATCGCTTGATCGACACGGGGATTATCATCGTAATTACGACGACAGCGCACGGAACGCGAAATTCATTTGCTTGAAATATTCCGTGATGTAACGCTTCACCTATTTTTATTTCATACTTCTCTCGTCATTTTTGTATTTCATATTCTAACCCTAGAGTGCTCTACATATTTACAATTTGATTAAAATATCCGAGGATATAATACTTCCCCTATTTTTACTTATTTCTTTAACTGGAGAACGATCTACAAATATTTAGCTTTCTTAAAACAAAAATTGCAGGATATAACACTTCACTTATTTATGCTTTACACTTCAACCCTCGAACATTCCCCTAATTTAATACGCTTAAAAAATCCTAGGATACAAGACTTCATATTCTAACCCTTGAGCGCTCTGC
Organism: Lasioglossum morio; assembly: GCA_916610235.2. Lineage (NCBI taxonomy): Eukaryota > Metazoa > Arthropoda > Insecta > Hymenoptera > Halictidae > Lasioglossum > Lasioglossum morio. Next base: position 1,525,561 of record OU744331.1, read on the forward strand.
AAACTGTGAATTTGCTTGAAAAATTCCAGCATATAATCTCATCTTTTTACTAAAAATTTTAAACCTTGAACGCAAGGTATTAATTTGTTTAACGAATTATTTCCACATACTTATTTCTCCTGAGAAAGTAAAAAATTGGAAATCTAAAAGTTTTGAGTTTAATTCGAAAGCAAAGTCCATCAATTATTGATAATTTCATTCTGAATTGAACCGAAGTTAATTACCGTGAAGTCAAGTGGAAGCACAGCCCTCCCTGCAATTGAATTACACTTCGTCGAACTATTATTTTCGATAGCATTGTTCTGCCGAGTGGTTTTCATTAGTTTTCATCAGTAATTATAACGCAATTTCATGAAATGATTACACGATGGGCTCATGTACAACTCGATTGTTCAATCTCATCTCATTAACCGAACAATCGTAAAAGCGGTAATTGAACAGGATGATTGAAGGTATTTATCCTCGACGAAAAAACAACATTTTTCTAATTATCGTGAATTTCTCTTCGGCGAACAATACTCGTCGCGTTCGATTTCAGTCGGAGCCAAGGAACAATCGAAACAAAAACAAAGGGATTCGGATAATTAGGTAACGATGCGGGATGTCGAATTTGCATCTTTCACGGTGCAGTAACGTTGGGATTGCTTTTGATTCAGATTTTTCTGTAGGAAACCGCGGATACGGAAACGCCGATTACGTGGAACGAATATTATTTTTACGGATCCGAACCGTTCTGCCTATTGAACTTCAATTATAGCTTAGCCTACAAAAACCGGTCGCCATGGCGCCGGTGAACGAAAGCCGGTGGAAAATATTCGAACGAATTGTTAATCGCTCGCTAAATTCAATATGATGGAAATATTCATATTTCCGAGTTTATACACATAGTAAAAGAAATTACACGATTTTTTTTCATAAAAATTTTCTGGTAATTCATTTAATAATTGTCTCTAACCGAGAATAATATCGGTTCGTGGCATTCTTTTTAATTTTTTCATTGATATCGACATTTTCGATGTAGAATGTAGACGGCAGATTTTTTTATGCATTTACTGGAACATTAATTGCAACCCATTAAAATTATTAAGAGAGGTTATTAATATATTGAGGTACTTCTCTTTCCTGTAAACGATGCAGACATTTTTTATTGTGCATAAAAATAAATTTAATTGTTCGATCAAAAGATATTTTCCGGATAGATGTTCGTTCATTCGAGTGAAAGATCGGTCGTGCTGTCTCAGACTTGTTGAGCATTTATTAGAAATCACTCGCACGTCGGCGCTATGCAGTTTGCAGCTCGTTAGCTTCGGTTGCACTCCAGATATGCCGCGGCACTTGCATCGAACCGCCACGCAATATGCAGTAATGATCATGTTAATTTTTTCACCGTCGAAAGATCGTCCCCATCGATTTTTATTTCAAAATTATTTCTCTAAACGGTTGATCTTTACGTATAAATATCGACTGATAATTATTTTTATACACATCTAGCTGACCCGATAGACGTTGACCTGTCTAAATTTCAATAAATTTCTTTCTGATCATCGATAATATAAATTCCTATTGAAATATTGATTAAAATCTGCGACGTTCGTTTTTCTTTTTTGCATTGAAATATCATTTAGAAAACACTTTTAGTTTTTCCCGAATTTTCCATTATTCCATGCAGCTTTTCCAATTTTTCTTTCCCTGAAAACCTTATTCGGACTATTACGTACATTTTTTTTTTTAAAATTAGCCAAATCGGTTCGGCCGTTCTCAAGTAATGCGCTTACCAACGAACATCATTTAATTTTTATTTATATAGATTGAAAAAACATCCATGATCTTAAATGGAGATTATAAAGAGAGTGATAAAAGTAGTAAATAATAAAGTAATAATAACGAAGATGTCTACGTGCAGTCAGGATGCACAATGGATATTCATTATTCATGGACTGTTATTAGGAATATCAACAAACAAGCTGCGTTCGAAGTTTCTAGGTGTTGGCTAGTTACGTTTCTCCTGTTTGCACCGAATCAGGTTTCTATCTCGACCGATAGCTAGGCAAAAGCAGTGAATGTAGTCGTCCTTCTGGCGGACCCGAAAACGCAACGCAGAAACGTGCGTCACACGCGTTCACGTTTTCATACCGTTCTCCGCTACCTGAACTCAGCCAGCAGGACAATTAATGTTTTCCTTATCGACAGCATCGAAGCTTGAACCCGCGTGCACTCCTGACTCATTCGATTGCGTTATTGTTAATTAAGCACCATGTCAACGGAAGTCCTTTTCCTGGTGCGTGACAGACAGAGTCGCAAATAGACAGATCCTTATGCAAAATAAAAATTGTCTACCTGAATTGCAACAAACTGGAGTGAAAAATTAAAATCAATTGCAAAATTTGCCACAGAACAGACAAACAAACAAGAAGCGAGCTAATAAAAACGTGGTAAAAAAAAACAAACTTTCTTATTATGTTTTCAATTACACTATGTCTGAATCACAATGGTATTTAAAACTATCTGAAATTCAAAATAAAATATTGAAGATCATTTAACTGAATTTTTACGTATTCTTATTCTCAGTCGACGAAGAAACTTGAAGTGGATTAATTATATCGACTCCTTTTATCATAAATAAACTGGTGTAAACAACGCAAAGGCGTTTTCGGTTAATTAAACGAATCGCGTCGATGTTTACAGCTTGGTACAAATGGGATGAAAGTTGTTCGAAGTGAAAATAATTATTAATGGTTTTGTCCAGCCACGAAGCTTTCAGCCGCGAAACATTAATTTCCAATTTACCGGACAGAGCGGCTCGATTCTTCTCGTTTCAATTAGAAAATTCCTGCCGCGATCCACCCAGTGGAAAATTATGAAAGCTGGTGTTTAGATAAGTAAAACTCGAGGGGAGATCGTGTCTCTCTTTCGTTATTTTTTTTTTAATTCGCCGATCGTCGAAGCGTTCTCGCGGTTTTGCCACGACGGATATAAAACCGCGTGGCTTCGTTTAATAGCTTGCCAAGTGAATCGTGGCTAAGTACTTGCCGTGAATATTTCGATTTCTTATGTATTTCGTGATCGGCCGGGGCCGGATTGCGGTCCGGTCCGTTCCTTTTTCCGCCTCCTTTCTCGCAGAGTCGTTGTCCCGAATACGCCTTTCAATCCTCTATTAACTATTAAGCGCGTTATCGGTTCGCGGTCACGAATGCCCTGCGCGGTACGAGAACCAATCGATTTCAGGCGAAATCGATTCGATCCCTTCGTCATCACTGTCACTCGATATCTGACGTTGATCACATAATTACACTTAAATATTTTCCGTCGTTTAAAGTCAGTACCGCAAAGCACGATGTTTGTGAAAAATTTATCACCACTATATATTTATTTATTTTGTTAAACCTTCTCCGATACGTAAACGTTGTTAATGTTATCGATCGTAAGATTGTTAAAACAGATAAAGTATTAATGATTTCGGCGCAACGGTTCGATCAATTAAACACGATAAAGCAATTTTACAGATTAATTGAAACTTTCAATGTTTCGATCCTTTATTAGAAAATCATTGGAAATCAAAACATTTCATTTGCATTCGAAATGATCTGGTTCGTTTAATTTTCTACTTATGCGAGTGTTCTTCTGTTAGTTTTGGAAACTGGTCTAATGCTCTACTTACTGGATTATAATTTGATGTAACACCGTTTTTAATGCTGCCGTTGTGATCATATATCTTTTAGAGAACTGCTGGATTCGATGCACTGAAATTGTCTGAATGAGAGCTCGACTAACGCAATTACTGTAAGCGATCAGATACCGTTGCGAGATAGCGCACCTTGTTATAATACAAATTGAACAGCTATTTCATGTTTAACGATCGTTAATTTCCATTCGCTCAAGAAAACAATAGAATAAATACTGATGCAAATGTACACGATTTATGAGAGCGGAAATGAAACATCTGAATAAATGATCTCACTAAATAACGAAAAAAAAAAAAATATGAAACCTGTCTCGGAACTTAATTAAAGGTTTCTAGTTTATCGTGTCCCATCTCGGAAGCGTCGAAAAACTTTTAAAAATTGTTCATTCGCTGCGAAACCAGTGAAAATTAGAATTCTCTATTCTATTCATGCAAGTATTGCAATGAAAGTCGCTAATAACCTTGAAATTTTTATGAGACAGTAAAAACAGTCGCAAGAAGTGAATGTACAGCTCTCAGTGACCGTGCAACATTAGAAAAAGTTTGAATAATTTTCTTTCCAACAATAATCCGAATCACTACGGATTTATTAAAACAAGAAATATCGGTAATCTAGGAACGTGAATCGGTGAAAAAGGTGTTCGTTCATAAAACAAATTATGAAAGCAGGAATTCGCACGAAGATCCACGGTCTGGTTATTAGTAGACTGCGGATTTTATGCAATTTATATTTTACATAAAGACGGTTAGGTCTTTCGCCGTCTGACGAGTCTCTCGACTGTTTACAGATTGTGCGGAAGTGTCTGTCTTCGGCAATAGCAGTCTACAGTTTGATCCTGTCGGTCGAGTTCGGCGGTGTCGAAGCCGAACGATGGTCTCGACAGGTTTCGAACAGCGAATGGATCCCATTACCGGATCCAAGGGCGACGCAAGCTCAGCTTGAACAAAGCAGTTCTGAAGCGGGACTGGTAGCGAGCGGCACGGCACAATTACCACAAATCCCTCAATTATCCTTACCACCGGCCCTTCAGCAACAGTATCAGGATCAGCTTCTGCAGCTGCAAAAAACGCAGGAGAACATTCAGAAGCTGCTGCTCCTGCAACAGCAACTTAGAGCTCAGCAACAACTGCTTCAGGTATAGTAACATCTCTTTCTGTTTGTCTTGATTGTTGAAAACTTTCATTAAATGCAAAAGAACTTCTTCAGGTATAGTATTTAACACTGTCACAGTCCCATCGACTGTTCCAAGTATCGAATCCTAACATGTTCGCTATCAGCATTTGTTTCACTGTTTAAAACTTTCATTAAATGCAAAAGAACTTCTTCAGGAATAGTATTTAACACTGTCACAGTCCCATCGACTGTTCCAAGTATCGAATTGTACCATGTTCGCCATCAACATTGGTTTCCCTGTTTGCCTTCATTGTTTAAAACTTTCATTAACCCTCATGCACTCCTCAAAAATAGTTGCATAAAAGCCACAAGCCAGATCCTATGATACTTTCTCACCCATTTTCGCTTCACACTTCAAACTAATAATCTCTGCTTCATTTATCACATCACATTGTAAAGAAATGTGTCTCTCAATACAGATAAAGAGGAAACAATAATTTTATAGTATGTAAAAATAGTAAATGGGTGAATTTTCACCCTAACGAACATATAATTGTTAAATGCAAAAGTACTTGTCTTGAATGCAAAAGAATCGTAACATGTTCGCCCTCTCAGCATTTGTTTCGCTGTTCACCTTCATTATCGAAACCCTTCATTAAATGCAAGGAAGCTCGCCAGAGATCACCAGTCGAATTGAATCTCCCGGATGATTTTCTGTTCCAGCAATCGCAAACGTTCTTGCCGAGCGGTTTTGGCAACGCGGAGGAGGAGAAACGGTTGCAGCAAAGTGGATTAGGGCATCAGCAAACGGACTTAGCTCCGGAGGATCTGGTGCCTCCGTTACCGGCCACGGAAGCGTTGCCACCGGTATTTCCTGCGCAGAGCTTCCTTCCGGGTCAGCGAGCTCGAGCTCATCCGCCGACGAAACACGAGAACCTAAACGTTCCGCAGGAATTCACGAGTTTGCCCGGTCAAAGTTTCAAGAATACCCACCTGCTGCAACAACAGGGTCACAATGTCGGGGACGCGGAGGACATTCGTGAGAATCAACGACCAACCGGGAAACACTTGAAGGAGCCGAGCCAGACAGCATTGAACGCGCAGGGACAAGGTGGACAGGACGAGGAAGAAGAGGTTCGTATCGAATGGGAATGCTTAATTGTTCCGTTGAATTGATAAAAACGAATCGATCGTTCCAGGTGCAGTTGATCTACGTGCCAGCAGAGACGTTAACGCAGCGAGGTCAGAAACGAGGTCGTGGCAGAAAGTACCCGATGCGTCAACAGCAGCAACAATCGCACCACCATCATCAGCAGTCGCAGTCTCATCATCACCAAGGCATGGAGGCTGGGCCTCCGGACGCGTTCACCCGTCAGATCCTGCAGCAGATCCAGCAGGAACGGGAGGAGAAGACGCAGTTCCTGAACGAGGAGAGGATGAAGGAGATCGCGAGGTTGAACGAGGAGCAGAGAGCTCTGGAACGGAAGGCTCGGCTGCAGCAGGAGGCTGTTCAAAGGGAGCAAGAGCTGCAGAGACAACGAGACGCGGAGAAGAAGAAGAAGGAGCTGGAGAGGCTGGAAGAGATGGCGAAGCAACGAGAACTGGAGAGGATCCGCGAAGCTAGAGAGAAGCAGAGGCTCGAGGAGTTGGAACGAAGGAGACAGGTGGAGATCAGGATGAAGGAAGAGAAGCGCAGAGCCGAGGAGACGGCCAGGCAGAGAGAAGCGGAGAGACTGGCTGCTTTGGAGAGGCAAAAGGAGTTGGAGATCCAGGAGGCGTTGAAGCAGCAACGAATCATCGACAAGCAGCGCGATGAAGATGCCAGAGCTGCCAATCAAGGACTATCCGAGCACCAAGATGGGCAAGCTCTGCCCTTGACCAGAGACCAACAGGATTTCCATCGTCAGCACCATCAGGAAACGTCTAAGCCAGTGAGGAGCAAGCCAAGGGTGCGACATCGTCCGAGGAATCAATATCAGGAGCAGCAGAGCTACCACAGAGAACCGACGACCACCCCATCCCCTAACCAACCACCTCTATCCGTTTACATGGGGAACTCGAACTCGAAAGCCAACAATGCCAGAGTGTCCGATGTCCTGAAGCTCTTGAAAGACGCCAAGACGATCGCTGTGTTGGATACAGTAGGTCCCGACACTCCCCAAGTGTTCGTGGGACCTACCAACCTGGATCCTCCGTCCGGATACGCTAAATTCGATCTACCATACCTGTCATCCATCGATCACAACAGGGTCGAGAGGAAAGTGGACAAGCTACCGTTCTTCGTAGCTCCTCTCAGCTTCGATCCTCCGCCGGGATACTCGAAAATCCCATTCCCAGCACCCCATATAGGCTCTGTCGTAGTGAACACCTTGGACAACACCGATCCAAAAGACGGAGATGATCAGAACCCTAGTCCAACCCCGCTGATCGAGCCTAATTCCTATAGCGTTGGACTGGACAGTGGTCTCGACTCTACCACACCTTTGTACGAGCCTCAAACCACCGTAGGATACACCCAGGAGGTGTCCAACACTCCCAAATACGAGCCAAGTTACTCTACCACCTCGCAGCCTGGATATTCTGGAGGCAGGTTTAGGTTCAGACAGTACTATGGCGATAACAAACCAGCCTCCGTTATCAGCACCGGTTATTACGAGGATCAGAGGCCTAACACGAGGAAGCACAAGTACTACGGTGAGAATTCAAGGTCCACGGAGAGACCTAGGATGGAGGCTTCCGTCAGTCAGATGGAGGAAGTCTCTTACGCGACCACGCCGAGTTTCAAGGACGGTCCGGTAGGTCCTCAGGATCCTTCTACTAAAGAACAGGAGCTGGCTGCTCAATTGGCGCTGATCAATCAGGAACTCGCTCAGCAAAGAGAAACTCAGAGGTACAACGCGGGACAGTATGCTCAGGATGGCTCTACTTTCGAGGGTGATATTAATACTGGTGAGGCTAACGAGGTTAGGGGACCTGTCGGACCCACGCAGTACAGTCTGCCAGCTGAACTGCCAGCGATCTCGCCGCATCTGCCTGGTTTGGTGAATTCTTTGCTCGATAAGAACGAAGGACTGCAGACTGTCACTACCACCACGCCACCGACCACTACCACTGCCGCTACCACCACAGAACGCACCCCTACCACCACCTACAGGACACGGGGACGACAGAGGTAAGTGACAGTCAACTAGCAAAATTTGAGGCAGCTCTTTATCTTCAGTGATGGGCAAATTTGATTTTAAATAATAAGTAAACGTGTGATTTTAATTGGAAATAATAACTAAACTTTTTATTTAAATGAAAGTTATTTAAATAATTCCATAAATAAGTTATTTATTCTTTCTTGCACTCAAAATTTTGGCCTTTTTTCAATGAATTATGATGGTTTTTGGTGTGTAATTCAGTTGATTTGTACTCTAGGATCAATGGTTCAGGATTGGGTTAGGATTGCATTGGTTCGCGAGTACGATTATTAAAAATATTGTTTACATTATTAATTATATCGGTATCTAATCAATTATTAAACATTTAGGTATTGTACGAGGTATTATACTAATTTGGTATCCAAAAAATTTCAAAAATCAAAGGGAATGGAAATATTTTAGATCAAAAGAAGTGTTTAATTTTCCAGTTGAAATAGCTCCGAGTGCAAAGAGTTAATACATCTTTTATAAATAAATATACAATCGATAGAAAGGAACATGCATCATACTTCGTTTAAAAAAGGAGTAAATTTTAAGTCAATTTTAGGTAAAGTTTACCCAAATTCGAATTTAGTTCTTATGTTCCTTCGACATCGTACAAGAATCGTGGTCGAGAGCAAATAGCAGACGCGTTAATAGCGCAGGAGGTAATAAATAAATTGTCGGTACGGTTTCACGACTTCCATCTGAAGTTTCGACGATCGGCGAACTTTGCCCGGCTGGATTCTCGCGGTAGAATCGATTCTCCGAGTTGAAAGGGGTTGTTCAAGAAACGGTGGAAACGCAAGGAAATGTTTTGTTTACTCCAGGAACAGAGTTTCCACCGCGAAACCGAGAACAACGACCCCAGCGTCGACCACGAGGGTGAACGTCGACAGGAATCGAAGACCGTACAACAGGTCCAGGTCTAGATTCACGACGACAACCGAGACGTATCAGGAATCTTACGAGCCGGCTAAATCAAGGATTCCGGAGACGACGTTGAGATATAGTTCCGAGCATAGGAGGCCAGCCAGCAGGACGCAGAAACACAGGACTCGCGACAGGACCAGTCAGCAGTCCGAGGTACGCGATTTATCATAAGCTTTTGACCTTTTCTAGTTTCTCCTTTCAGCCCCGAACAGATTGTAGGAAGGAGACATTTGTCAACGAAGTAGAGTTCCTGTTACCCATGGTTCTCCCCTGTAGCATTTATTTGAAGAGACGTTTCAGTGAAAATATCAATCCTGTTCTGTAATAACAAAGAATCGACATGCACAAAAAGAAAAATTTAATAATGGTACAATCGATTTTGAAAATTCTATACTGGGAATGACCTAAACAATTTTTTAGTTTTATAAGTTTTATAAGAAGTAATAAACGACCGAACCATGCCCCAAAAACATTAACCCTTCTTTCAAAATCCTGTTCGTTGGGTGAAGTCGAGAAACACTAACAAAACTGTTCTTTAAATCATCTGAAAACAGTAGCTTTATTTTGCTAAAAACAAACAATTATCTTTTATGCTCAGAGTCCTCAAGCGCAAACGTACGACGTCTCAAACAGCGACGCAGGATCTCCGCCAACAGGAGCCGGTTTCCTACAATCGACGGTCCCAGAAGCAGTTCCTCATCAACTGGACACAACGTCCAGCCTGAGCGACTTCACCCCAGAAAATTACCCACCAACCACAGCGGGCACAACCGAGAATTATCCAACGGTGAACCAAGCGTCTTCATTGATCTCCGAGGACTACGCCAGAAGCCAAAACTATCCGCAGACGGTTTCCGATCAGTATCGCGGCGGTTACGAGCAAACCGTCGAGCACACTGGTCTGGAAAAGACACCGGTGAACGGATTCAATTACCAAGCTCAGAACGGAGACCCGTTGGATCAAGGAATTCTCCAGAGACCGAAGGACTACCAACTGGACGGGAAAGCAGAGAATAGCGACTTCGAATTGGCTACCACGCCGGACCCACGGTTCAAAACGACGGAGGAGCAACGTTACTCGTCGATTTACGATACGAACGTGCCGCAGACACAGCCGGAGTATAGCTTGACTGGACAGGATAACCTTCATCGATTGGAGAGCGAGAAGATCCAGACCAGCGTGCTCGGCAGTGATCAGAGTCAGCAGCCTATATTCGTTCCACTTCCGGAGAACAAGCAGGAGGACTATACGCTGCCTGTTTCGTCCACGGAGCTTCCCCTAACCGAGGTCAGTCCTTTTCTAATGAATAAGCTTGGAAAACACAGCTTCCTCGTACTTTTAACACGTTCACACTTATTCGGCTTAGCCAGCTGAGAAAGGAATAGCATTATTTTAACAATAAACCTACCACGAGAGGTCAACAAACATTTTCGATTTTACAATTATCGAAATTGTAAAGATGTTTCCATAGGAATTTATTAAATATATTTGTTTTTCACTCGAGTATACAGGGTGGGGCATTTAAATGGGAACACCTAAAGATCTCGGTTATTATTAGTCGTACAAAAAATCTCCACAGAATAAAGTTGTACTGTGTTTCAAAAAGAAATTCTACTTCGAAATTTGTATTCTAATAGGTACACTATGCAGCGAACGGTTAAATTTCATCATCTCGAATTGGCTAGTAGAAAATCAATTCCGTACAGCAAAACGCGTGTGAAAGTGAGAAATCGTTTTTGCAGGTTACAACGGAGTCCACGACAACGAGCACAACGCCAATCGTGATCCGTCAAAAGGTCCGAGGACGCGTCGGCAGCCGTGTTCATCACGAGCCGTCCGTTCAAACGAGGAACAGAGGCGCGCAGGACGAGTACGTACGTTTCAACGTCGTCAATCAGGATTCCACTCGAACGTCCTCGAATCGACAGAGGCCCAGAACCAGGACACGCAATCAGAACCACGGATCTCAGGTCCAGACCGACGGGAACGAGTACATCAAGATCCACGCGGTCCAACAGCAGAGGCAAGTCGCAACCACCACGACCACCCCGTCGACGACCACCGTCGTAGTCGAGAGCCAACCGGAAGAGGACGTCGACTATGGATTTATAAGGCCACCGAATTTCCGGCCCGTACATCCGGTGGATAACAGGTTCCAGGCACCTGTTACCTTCCGGCCACCGATCTCAGAGGTGAGCTTTCGGATACGCGTTCACTCTAGATCCTTGTTCGTGATATTGTTGTAGATCCTTCACTTTATGTTCCACTAAATTGCTGTTAAAATACTCGGCGAAAAAGTACAGTACGATATTTTTTATATACTAGACATCCTCGAATTCTATAATGTAGATAATAATGTTTGGAATTCATTTTTGTGTTTCGCAAATGATGAAGACAATTTTTATTGGTTCTTTAAATTGAAAAATACAGTAAGATATTTTTTATATACTCCACAGCTACCCTCGAATTCTATAAAGTAGATAATAATGTTTGGAATTCATTTTTGTGTCTCGCAAATGATGAAGACAATTTTTATTGATTCTTTAAATTGAAAAATACAGTAAGATATATTTGATATAGTCCATAGCTACCCTCGAATTCTATAAAGTAGATAATAATGTTTGAAATTCATTTTTGTGTCTTGCAATTGATGATGACAATTTTTATTGATTCTTTAAATTGAAAAATACAGTAAGAAATATTTGATATAGTCCATAGCTACCCTCGAATTCTATAAAGTAGATAATAATGTTTGGAATTCATTTTTGTGTGTTGCAATTGATGATGACAATTTTTATTGATTCTTTAAATTGAAAAATACAGTAAGATATATTTGATATACTCCATAGCTACCCTCGAATTCTATAAAGTAGATAATAATGTTTGGAATTCATTTTTGTGTCTCGCAAATGATGAAGACAATTTTTATTGTTTCTTTAAATTGAAAAATACAGTAAGATATATTTGATATACTCCATAGCTACCCTCGAATTCTATAAAGTAGATAATAATATTTGGAATTCATTTTTGTGTCTCGCAAATGATGAAGACAATTTTTATTCTAGTAATGCATTCCTTAAAGTTTTTATTGTACTTAAATGAACAGGTGCCACAACAGTCATTGTTGCCAAACGACGAAACCGCAGTGGAGTCGAGTCCTCCGCAAACGCAGTTGTCGAAGGCTCGTCAGAAGTATCAATCGGCGCCGAATCGTCGCGTGTCTGGAAAATCGACGCCGTTGCCGACGACGACAACGCCGACGCCGATCGTCGAGGTGGTCACCACGACGGAAAGAATACCTGTTGCCACAGTGTTGCCTGACGAGGCTGTGTTTCCGACGAGAACGAAATCACGACCCGACGACACTAGACAGACGAGGAACCGAGCTCGGATACGACGACCCGGAAAGAAACGTGTACAGAGTACCAGCACTACCGAGTCCGTACTCGAATCTCACAACGAGCTACCATTGGACGAGAATTATCCGCGCATACGAGTTCAGCCAACAACCACCGAGCACCAGGCGAACCGCTACGAGGACAATTACGAAGAGTCCTCTCCGTTCCCTCAGAATCGAAATCCTGCCAGCCAACAGTTCTACGAGACCTCCAGCGAGAACGTGAGTGTCCGTTGTTAATCTCGCTGTAAAAGTTTATGGGAGAAGGATCGCTTCGAGCGAGTTTATTTTACTGGCCGGTTTCACCCTTTACCGCCGGCAATCTCCTTAATGCACGAGCTTCCGGCTGCTGGCAAATATAATAGACTGACGTATAACGCGGTCAAGATATTATTTAGCCAAGACTGTAGACAGTTGCAATTATATTCGGTCACTTTCTAAAAGAACTTTTTTTATAATGAATCGTACGATTTTTTTCATGGGTTTTCCTTGACCCCTAAAATATCGATAAAATAGTCATAGTAAAATTGTTCTTTAAAGATTAGTCTAGCATTGTAAAATAAGTTTTTGATTGCTATCTACTTCTCGGTGAGAAGAGCGAGTTAATTTATTTTATACTAACGGTTCTATTAGATTACGAATAAAATGAATTCCGTTGCAATAATATTCGGTCACTTTTCTAAAGAACTGTCTTCCTATCGAATCGTACGATTTTTTTCATGGGTTTTTCTTGACCCCTAAAATATCGATAAAATAGTCATAGTAAAATTGTTCTTTAAAGATTAGTCTAGCGTTGTAAAATAAGTTTTTCATTTCTATCTACTTCTCGGTGAGAAGAGCGAGTTAATTTATTATATACTGGCGCTTCCATTAGATTGCGAATAAAATAAGCTTGCTTGAAGTTATACATATAAAGTTCCACGAGACTTCATAGTAAACTTCATAGTAAAAACTGAAGTAGCAACGGGAGAAGTTTTCAATTCGGTGGAAGATTGTCGGCCGGAAAATCGATGGTCACCTTCCGGTTATAGATGCTTACGCGAGGTTACGTGAACTTACAGGAAACGGAGATCCGTTACCCCTAATAGAGTCTCGATCCGTTTCAATACAATGATGATAAGTCTAATGATTGAAAAATTTACGGATTAGAAAAGTGCTCGAATCATCAGAGAGTAGAAATTCGAGAGCGACCAGCTCCACGACCTGGTTTCTGTTTTGTTTTATCGATTTCGGCATGCGAACTTCGTTACGTGGTCGCGGGGCGTGAATAATGGCGAAGATAATGAGTTTCACGTAAACCGTGGTACGCAAACCTGAGAGAACTCGATATATGTACTTTCCTTCGTTTCTTTTTATTCGTTAATCTCTAGCTGGCATCCGAAAATCCGTGTCAGCCGATTCATAAAACCAGATAAAAATAGTGTTTGCAACGGTTGGTGTGCGGCTAACTAGACTTTAGGGTCAGTTGGAAACGGAAGAAGTTATCGGGCTTGTTCGTTGCGCCACCGGGAACTACAGTCATCGATACTAAGTAGATTACGATCTTTGTGCACTCGCCAGTATGATTAATTAACGTTGCGAAACTACGTAATGGAAAACGCTTTGTGCAATGGAACTTCGAAGACTGTTTTCGTCCCGTCAATGCCAACGATAATCGAGTAGATACAGGGACGTATTTTTAGAAACAGCTTCTGTTAAATTTCCATGGACAATTTGCATCGCTCGCAAGGGACGAGAACAATCTAATTAACTTGTAATAAACTCTACTCAACATGTCGGTTGAGAGCATCTTAACATTATGTCGTGCAAGAAAGTGTGTCACTTTTAGGAATTGATTACAGGGAAACTGAACGATGTAGAAAAGTTTCGAAATTATTTTCAAGTGTATACCGTATCGTTGAACACATTTTACTATTTATTATATATTTCACTTAAAAATACGTAGGAGACAGTAACAATAATTACAGAATTTTCTTCTTCAATCCTTCGTTGCATGATGTTTTTTTAAATTGGGATGAAAAAATTGAAAGAAGTTTATCCTTTGTGTTTCATTTAAGGGAAAAATATTGAAGAAAAATTGAAGCATCATTTTCAGAAAAATAAATATACATGGTAAGAAAATGCATTCTTAGTTTTTACCAGAAGAAGACTGAAAGTTCGCGTCATCGCACTGTACTTAAAAATTGGCTGTCTGACGCGAAACGTTGTGGAAAATTTATAATAAATTTGATGATATCGGCGCCAGGTTCGATCATTTATAGAAAAAACAACAAATGTGCAATTAATTCATGTTTCTAACGTTTCGATCCCGATGTGGATCTTTTTCAAAGAGACATTTTTGCGTCTGAAAAATATATAAAAAAAAAATTAATATATTATCAATATTTTTGTGTTTTTTTCCTTGTTTGTACCATCCGATATCATGAAATTTATTATATGTCTCAATTTCGATCGAGAAGAATTTAACCTTCGTTGTGGAAAATTGATTGTCGCCCGTTCTGAATAATCGTTTTCGTTTCAGTACCCGTCGGAATTCATCTTGAACTTCGGCAATTACCCGGATCAGCCGTCCCAGAGGGAGGAGTTCGATCAAACGCAGCTCGCGAGCAGTTCCCCGCGAAAGTACAGCGACACCGTGGAAAGCAAGCACGCGCCGGACGAGTCGAGGCCGACGACGTCCGACATTTACGGAGCGGAGTCGCAGTGGTCGACGAAACTGACGAGGAGCTCGTTCCAGCCGAGTTTCGCGGTGAACCAGGTGCTCGGTGACAAATCCAAGGACCGCGAAAGAACGAGAATCTCCAAGAACGAGAACGTTCCCGACATAATCACCGCCGCGCCGGAGATCTCTTCCGTCACTCTGCTCGTGTCATCGGACGACGGCAGACAAGCCGACGCGGCCGTGCAAGACGAGGAGTCGATGCTGATGGGCACCACCGATTTCGGCAGGAAGACCGGCATGCCGGATCACACGGAGAAAATGAACGAAAGTCAAGCGGTCACTCACGCGCCGACGACCACGCGAGAAAGGATCCGGAACGATGAAACGCGCAAGGAGTCCTGGCTGATGGATAGACTGACGATCTCCGACGACCAACAGACGACTATCGATCTCGAGAGAACACGGAAGAAGGGTCCCGGCGGCGCTCCCGCTGGAAAGAAGGTGAGATACGAGCGTGATCGTTAGAGTAAATGGCTTTGCACAAGATTGCCGTGGAAAATCGAATCGAGAGTCTTTCGAGTGTTCACGCGTCCACGAGACCTTTAAGTATCGATAGATAGGGATGGGATCAAGTACCGCGCGAACAGGTTCGAACCTTGATTGATGGAATTCAAACTCTCTATAAGTAATTTTTAAATTAACCTTTTCGGCGCAACAGTTTCCATCAATTTTTTACCAATTAGCTATTTTGCAATTATGCCTAACGTTTCGGTTCTACTTAAAACCTTTATCAAAGGTAAATTGTTAAAATTAATATACATGGATCGAGAGCTCCGACGTTACGTTCTTTATTTAAATCATCTTCAGGGGTTACTAGAGTTGTGTCTACGAAAATCTAAAAATTTAGGAATACATAACAAAAACTTAGTTATAATTTGTAAACTGTTTTATCTTTTTATTCCTTTTCTTACGTTCGATAAGGGGCTACAATGTCTATAACAAGATACTAGACATTTTCAGTATACGCGTCTATTTTCACGATTCGTTTCAGGGTACCCGAAGAAGAAGAGTCCAGGTGAAAGTGAGGCCAGTGGTGGACGACTTCGTGACCGCTGAGTCGCAGCACTACAATTCGGCTTTAAACGGTTTGATCCGGGAACAATACAAGTACAATCCCGTTCGGGAAATGAAGCTGCCGACGCCGCAGCCGATTCTATCGGAAAAGTCAGGCTTCGAGGAGTTTCTGAAGGAGATTCTGAAGAGCGACCCACCGACGATCAAGTCGACGACCACCGAGGTACCGGAGGTCGCTTGGACCATGTCTCCGGCGGTAACGACCGGCTCGGTTATCCCCGGCGATTCCGAAGACAGTACCGAGAGCCAAATGACAACTATACCGCCGACCACTATCAAACCAGAGGACGCAACGACCACGAAGCCCCTCGACGTCGGCTCTCGACAATCAGCGAGCTCCAAGACAAAGGAAGCGGAGAACTCATGGTCCGTGGAGCCGGATAACAATCAAAAAAAGAATACGGCCTCTTGGAACGAGAATTGGAACGAGCGGTCGGCTTTCGACCTGAACTTCCTCGCGGAGAAGTACAAGGCCAAGGAGAACGACGTTAAACTATCCGACGACTGGGAAGCGAGTCGGGTCAGCGAGGAGGAGCCCAGTGCTCGTTTAAAACCGGGAAACGACGACTTGGAATCGAGCGACGAAACCTTCGCAGGAAAAAAGCCTGAGAATGATTACGCTTATCCGAAGAACCACAGAGCGAAGTGGAGCGAGGTGAGGTACCCGTCGTCCTTCGACCAGTCGCAAACTAGGAACCAGGAGTCCAAGTCGACCACAACTATCCCAGGATTGGTGAACAAGAAGGAGGGCGACAGCAGCGTGAAGACTTTGTCGGACTACGTGAAGGCGATCTTCGAAACCGTGAACAACGCCGAGGAGGAGACCACGGTGTCCGAGGGGTTGACGACGACCTTGCAGACTCCGTTAGAGGCTGAAGGAGAGTCGCTGGCCGAAGAGAAGACCACCACGAAGGAACCGGAAGTTGCGACAACCGTGTTGACTGTGTATGACGTTGACGATGCGAGGACTGAAGCGACTCAGCCAACGGAGACAACGACGAACGTCGATCCTGAAGACGCGACGACCTTGGAAGGAGTCACCGCGACCCCCGAAACCACGAGGTCGTCGACTGAACCACAGGCCACGGATCCACCGACGACGACGATTATTACGACCACCGTCGCTGCCAACGCGACCGATTCGCTCCTCGGCAAGATCCTAAGGACCTCGACGACCACCAAGGTCTCGCACATGACGGAGATCTGCTACAGAGGCCGTTGCATCATGACCAGGCCCAGCCAGGACGAGCGGCTCAGATGAGCGAAGCGAGCCAACATATCGCGAGGATCGTCGTCATCTCTCTTACAGGTCCAGAAGCAGGCTTGTTCTACCCGTGACTCGTGGAGCCAGGTCTCGGAAAAGTGGCAGCGTTACGTAGAAACCGCCCTTTGCTCTGGGAGCACTTTTCTTTTAAGATCAGAGGCAAAAATGCATTTACAACTACTACCCCCTATCTCCAGTTGAGGAGAAGATTTTGGGACTCGAATACGGGACTAACTACCACTAAAAACAACCTCTGATCAGGGGCCAATCTTGGTCCCCTTATGGCCCATCAGAGTGCCGAAGATGGAACGCATATGACCCGTTTTTCGCATTCAACAATGCGTTCCCTCTACGGCCCTCCGCCACTCCTGTTCTTTACTGAGATCGCTCTGGGAGCGCTAGGGACCGCCCTCGAGAGCAACGTGGGCGTGGTTTGTGTACGCTGGAGAGAAGTCGCGGGTCTGATTGGGTATTAGACACGCACAACGTTTGAGGATGCGAATGAGGATCATCAAAGTGAGAACATCAACGGATCAGATCATGCAACAGGCGGAGACTTCTTTTCGGTGGGCGTGGAGAAAGTGGGCGTGGTTTCGTTGCTCCCGACGGAGCTGGAAACGGCGGAATCTGTGCTCAGGAAATATGACGCACTCCAAAGTGCATAATGTAGAGAGCACTGTGCACAGCCTCTTATCCTCGGTCTCTCGTACAGCCCGTGTTTTTGGGGCGTGTCCGCAATGAAAGAGCGAAACGGAAAATGTGTAGGGCGGTTGAAAATAAGACGTATCCTACATTCTGCTGCTTTTGGTCTGGCTCCGAACTCTGTACATACAGAAGCGAATACAGTGAGCCACGGTCGAACACTCTTGTTCTCAAGAAACGGACCTGTCCAAGAGCCACGTTCATCAACGATCCTCGCGAACATTTTTATTATTTATTCATCCGGCTCGAATTGTTTCTCTTTGTTTCCCTCTCTCTCCCATTCTCTCTCTCTAGCTCAGCGTTGGAACTGGCGAACAATCGAGGCGACTGGGTTCGCAGCTTCCCGTAAACCGCGAGCACCGTAAACACGTCTCTCTTCTTAATTTATTCAATGATTCGCCGCAGAAGCGTGATTCCGATGATTCGCGTCAGGTCGAACGGAATCGTTCTCTCGCGTTTGTCGGTTGCTCGGCTCGTCGCTAATTATTCTTTCGCTTTATCGTAACGCGGGAGGGAGCAATAGAAATCGACGGGAATTCACGATATCGATTAAACGCATCAGCTTTTGTAGAAGTGACAGCGATAACCGAACGAGGTGGAAACGCGAAAGCTTTTCGCTCGAGCCAAATGAAACGCGAGGTTCGACCGTTTCTCTGACGAGTTCGGTGGGTCTCGCCAGTCGAGCTAAGCTGATCCCTCAGCGGCGTCGCGAAATTTTTCAATCCGCGGAAACATTTCTCTGTGAATCAGACATATTTCGTTTATCGCTGAACTATATTTACAATGTATCATTCCTCTTTAATCAGTGGTTTATGAAATATTGCGCGACGTCGCTCCGGAATCACCATGTACATTTTAATCAGCGGAGAGTGAGTGTCATCGAGTTTCACCAAATGTAAAAGCGTTAAAACGATGGTCTGGTAGCGTTGCCCTGGTCAGGGTAGAACTGGTTCGACGCGGAGAACGAGCGAAGAGTAAAGTGGCTCGAGATCGATCGTTTTTTGTTTCGCGAGTAACGAAGGAGCTTTTTGGCAGGGTTCGCGCGACTCGCGGGAAGAAAAGAAAACGCGGCGGAGAACAACCGTGCGAACACACGTGTCCGACACACGCCGCCCGTTACGAACGATAGCGGGTTAAGTTTATTTAACTGAATTAGAAACCGGCCGCAGCTCGGTGTACGTGTAAGTTAAGCGTTTAAGTATTTTAATAAAAATAAGGAGAAAGCAACGGCCGTCGGCCTGGTTTCGCACCTAACCCGCCGCAGTAGTCCTTTGACTCCCAGCCGTTGACCCACTTTGTCCTCGCTCTCTCTCTATTCACCGATAATCCGACAGGTAATTCTACATGGACAAACAAGTCGCGAACCTGAGATAATGGTTCCCTCTTTCTCTCTCGGGCGTCGCGTCGTTTCCGGTTCGATCGATCCTCTTATATCGGTATTCCATTCGACTGTACCCGCTATCACTCATAATCGCAGTAACACGGCCGCGAGTGTAATCTGTTAATTGTTACTTGCCCTCGTACTCTCCACAGAAATAGTCAATTACTATTAACGCATAAAATCGTTAATCTAGTTATAAACATAGAGAAAAATTAAAGCAGGAGAAAATTGTAAGAGTAGTCTCGCGATGAAAATACAGTCTTCTCTCGGGAAGTTAACACTTCCGTGAGATTGTTTTGCCTGGCTACCCGTCTACAGCTCTGCCAAGGAGTCGCGGACTCTCGCGCTAAATCTCAATCAGAGTAGAAACGCGAACGTTCTCTCTGAAAATTTTTGATCGACGACGACAGTGCTAATACAGTTAATTCTCGGACATGGCACGAACGGCGGAGTTCCCTTCGAATTGAGGTGAAGTTTTCTGAAAAGCCGAGATTCCGCGAGTAATTCGAGCGGAATCCGAAGAAAAGAATGGCGGCCAGTCGGTCGTTGAAGCTGAAGGGATTAAATGACTCGGCGGAAAACAGCGCCAAGAGTAACGTTTCCTTTATTGTACCCTTGATGTTCTTCCTATCCGTGATTCGAACAGACGAGAAGGAGGTTGCACACTTTCCTCACCCCTCCGCCCTCGCACGGTTCCCTTTCAAGCGGAGAAAACAGACGACTCGCCCCTTTCGCGTTAAATCGAGCCAACAAACTCGCCGGCTTGAAGTTCAATAGAGTTCACCGACCCAGTTGCGTCGCCTCTAATTAACCCCCATTGTTTTTATCGGACATTTCGCGATAGCGCGCGCCGAACAACACGGATTAACTTCGGTTACGCAACCCCGGGCCGCGCGCAGTGCGTTGACAACGAACGCGAATCAACTTTTATGGTGGTATTTAAAACAGGTGTGTCGTCGAGTTACCGACGATGTTTTAATCGACAACATTTCACCGGCAACGTTTACACGGACAATAACAATTTTAACTTTTCTTTTTGTCGAACGTATGTTTAAACAAAGTTGATGTTCTTGGCGCACTAGTTCGATCAATTTAATTAAAAGCATTTATAGAACTTTTTGGACGTCAGTGTAATCGAAGCAGGGGAAAAGTTGAAAAGCAACTGGTATCATAAACCTAGATGGTCAGGTAGATATAAAGTAGGTATTATTAAAGGTTTGATTGACCGTGCAATCCTACTGTCAGATCCAGAATTTAGACCCAAGAATTTATTATTAGTTCAAGATATATTAAAACGTAATGGTTACCCGCTTAATTTCGCATATAACATAATTAAGGAACGCATTTTTCAAATATATCACCCTGTTGTCGTTGAAAAAAAGATAAGAGGTAAGATTTATGAAAAGGGGACCAATTAATTTTAAAAACAACATAGTTCTTCCTTAAATTGAAAACATTTCCATAGATACTAGAAGGATCTTTAGAAAATCAGATAAGACACACAATCTTTAAAATACCACGCTACTTAAAAAAAATTTTCCCACCAATTAAAGACAAAGTACTGCATTCAAAAAGTTCGAATATAGTTTATTCTACTCCCTGTAATGATTTTAACCAAGTATACATTGGACAAACGTCGAGACGCTTTGAAGCACGTATCAGAGAATAAAATAAATAATAAAATTGCTTTTAATTAAATTGATCGAACCGATGCGCCAAGAACATCAACTTTGAATATCAATTTTGTCGAGAAAACGGGCTTCTCTGACGAATTGTTGGTTACATAAATTGGAAAAAATTCCAGGCAGTCGCAGAATTTGTTGAAGCGCGTTGTCAAAGCGGACCGGAAGTGGCATCACGATCATTTATCCAATAGCGGGAGTTTTCCGGGGCGGTTATGGCTTTCGAAGGGTGGGAACAAGAAGAAGCCATCGATTCGAATCGATTCGCATCGATTCCCATCGATTCGCATCGATTCCCATCGATTCGCATCGATATCTGGTGCCGCGTGAAACGACACCGCCGCCGCCGGCCGCTTCTGATGGCCACTTCGACACCGGAAATAGGGAATAATCTGCTCGACACTGTCTCGAAATAGCGTGTCAGCGGGGCGAATTTGGAGCGTGCCCTTGACACCGTCGAAAGAGTCAATTTCCCTCGTCAGGGACGCTTTCAACGGGTCCCGCCCCCCTCGTATTTAACTATTCCGTTGACGAGGAAGTCGAACACGCGGCAGATCCGCTTCCGATCGCAGCTGAGGCCGACAGCCATCTTAACACTTTACCCACCGGAAGCCTATTAATAGGATTTTCAATAATTCTGCGGTACCAAAAGAAAACGTAGAAATTTTCATTCACATTGCAATCGTAAATGAAACTCTTAGATAACGTTATTAACACATTACCGACCGGAAGCCTATTAATAGGATTTTTAATAATTCTGCTGTACCAAAAAAAGCATAGAAATTTTCTTTGACATTGCAATCTTAAATGAAACTATTAGACGACGTTATTGAGGGTGACTTAGTTAGTTCATACTAAATGCTAAATGAAAATTTACCCATGTACCATACATTTTTCAAAAATATGCAATAATCACCGATGGGTAATGTGTTAAGGGTGATTTGTTAGCTCGCATTGAAGATTGCTGTTGCTGTCGAAGATTCCATTAAAAAGTTGTTAACCATGTACCATGATTTTTCAAAATTATGCAATAATCATCGGTCGGTAATGTGTTAAATGGGTTACATTGAAATCGCCTATACAGGCTTTTCACCGTTTCTCACCGGCATTCGGCAGAAACAGGATTTCGCCTGCATTCATCCGCTGCGGAATTAACCCCCATGCTACCCTCAATACCACCCTGCGAATGATATTCGACTTCCTCGTTTTCCGTACCGCCGTCACCTTCTCATAGATATTTTATCTGATGAAAGGCTCGTCGTGTGAAAAGGGCTCAATTACCTCGAAGAAGATGAAGGATCTACGCTGCCATTTGCACCGACGCGTGATCGAATCTCTCCGTTGCCTAATTGAACAGCAACCTTGGAAAGTCTGGCGAAAATGATTGCGAAACTGCGGGAAATTGAAGATTGCGACGATTTTTATCGCAACACCTTCGACTCGTTAAATGTCTAATCACTTTGCGAACATTGCTGAGAATTCGATGAACGATTTCTCGCAGGATCTACTGAAGAGGGTGTTCGGTTGAAAATTGAGAATCGGGAGCTGCAGAGGTAATGGGGGGATGGACAGTCGTGTTAACCGAAGCGTTAACCTAATTTTTTCCATGGCACGTGTACGTCGTGACCCTCGATGGTGTGACACGTTGTGGAAAAACCGTCGAGGAGAAGATCGAAGGGAAAGGTGTCGCGCATCGCGCGGCGTAGTCGAGCGAAAAATGGCGTTCGCTGGCGATCGATCGCCAGTTCGCAGCCATAGTTCGCCACAGATGGCGGGACCACGCGGAAATGTTTCGCAGTTTCGCGGAGAACAGCCCCCGATAGTGAGTCATGGTGCAATGACATCAAGGCCGGCGAGTTCTGCGCGGCAGAAACGACGCTCGAACCGGAAACGAGCGGCACTCCGCGAAAAATTTTAGATAAACCGTCCGCGTTATCTTCCTCCCACGAAGCTCCTCGATTTTGCATGATACGATAAACAATTTAAATCGTCGGTGGAAATCGACTTAAATACCGGATTTACTTCGTTCACAAGAAAAACTCGTAGAAAAACATTCAGTTGCACAACAATTTCCCAGTGGTCTCGAACATTTATGACCGTCCATGCGAAAGCAAACTAAATATTTTCTTTGCATCGTATCCGAGTGTGTAAATGTCAAATAACATCTACGAATCGATGCATACATGCAGACAATCTACAATACAATATTTACATACACGCGCATTTCAAGTTTTACCATTCAGCAGCGTCGATAAAAACAAAAATGATTGTATTGTATATTGATTTAAGCTTTTTTAAACGTGCATTGATTATTCGTCTCCCATCCAAGGAAAATATAAAACCCTGTTGAAAGGGCGCTACATAAAAGTTGTTTTTAGTACAGAATGTTATTGAAAGCTTCATTCCCTTGAAAATAAATGATAATTCATTGACCAACAATATTTTGGTCTTTCAAAGACCGTTTTTTAACGGCGTTCAAACACCTTCATCGAACGCAGAAATCGTTCTTCAACGACTGCGTGGAGGATGGAGGCAGTGGCGCAGCCAGGATTTAATTTTGGGGGGAGTTGAACAAAATGACCTTTCTTTTTTGGCAAAAATATCTGTCAACGGTAGCCACACATATTTACTTACATATATATAGGGAAAATTTGTTCAAAATGTTTAGTTTTACATATAACATATCCAAAAATCATCGAAATCGGAGAGGAAGCAGCTATTCTACGGTTCAGCTAATTTTCCAGTGTTTTATTTCCTTTTCTTGGGGGGGACTTGGCCCCTGGGTGCGCCACTGGATGGAGGCGGGACCGAGCGAGCATCGGTTCGTTCGTTGTGAACGTGCCATTGAAAAAGGAAAGAAGTTTCAGTGATAAATTTCTTGCCGAAAATGCTCGGTACAACCGTCGCGTTCGGTCCCAGCTAAAAATTGATTCCGCGTGGGTCTCGTCGGTGGCGCCGCGAGTGGCGCGCTGGTCGTCGTCGAACGGCGGTGCACCCTCTGGCGTTGCGGAAGGGATTGTACAGGATTGTGGGAGAAGGGGGAGTCGAAAGCAGCGAGAGGGGGTAGCAGAAGAAGCAGAAGAGAGGTGGTGGGAGCAAGAGGGAGCAAGAGGGAGCAAGAGGGAGGCTCTGTTATAGGATGGAGAGTACCTGGGGGTTGCATAGAGGGAGCGAGTTCAGTTCAGGCGCAAGGGTCCTCGGTTAAGGACGCGACGGTCCTGCTAATCGGGACACCATGCCAGGCGGCGAGGGGTCCCCGATCAATCTCCTCGGCCACCGTGCATCGACCACTTCCGGCGAGTGCGCGAACAGTGACGAGGATGAAAGGACGACGGGCACCGTACCGAGCACGATGACGACCGTGTTCGCGGGCGACGGACTCAAACGGAGGAAGGTCATCCACGCGGCCAAAGAAACTCTCGACAAGGGTGAGTCTGCAACCCCTACGCCACCATCTCGCTCCCCTGGCTCCCTCTTCGTCTCTCTCTCTCTCTCTCTCTTTCTCTCTATCTCTCTCTCTCTATCTTTCGCAACCCCATCGGAACGCTCTCGTGGACGTAGGAACAACCGACACCCCAAGGTCCACGGTTCGCTGCCAGCGCAGGGTCGATCCTCTTTCGCGCTGACCCCATAGGCGCGGACTCCCACTGGCGTCTCCAATCAACCCTCTTCCACAAAGACCCTAAACAAAGCCCACTTCATCCGAGCAAATCGGTAGCTGACTCTTCCTGATCGTTCACAGTTCGGTTCCACTGGCGTCTTCTCACTGAAATCGTCTTCGGCGAACCTTCTTTTGCAATTTCCTAGACAGCTCTTTGTTTCCCTTAGCAAATCGGTAGCCTAGCTGGTCTTCCTCATAATACAGAACCTCCGAGATCAATGTCACTGGCGTCTTCATACTAGTTCCTTCTCAACAACGTCTTCTTTTCGACGAACCTTGCTCTGCTATTTCCTAGACAGGTTTGCCGATGATAATTGGTAGCAACCTATATTCATGTTTTAAAATAGTTTATTCGCTTAACAAGTATGTGGTCTTTTGTACTAAAAACATACTGATTTAATCATTTTTACAGACGCAATTATACGAAAAATCATTTTTCTTGAAAATGGTCTAAATAGTTGACCGAAACGTTGGAAAATTTTTGTTTTAATTTGCAAAATTGCTTGAGTAGTAGTATTTGATCGAACCAGTGCGCTTAAAACATGAATATAGGTTATTAACAATTTAGTCGTTTTGATAGTTCAGACGCGTCACTGGTTTCCTCAATTTCCTAAACAGGTCCCACCTAGTCTGAACAAATTGAGCAGCTTAGCTAATTTTCTTTGTTAACCTTCTCCTCTACAATGAGGAGGTAATCTGAAATCCTAGATCCTAATCTACCTTGGCAAACTCGCTAGTCGTTTACCGTTCTACTAGATCATAGATCAGTGTCGTGGAAAGGGGACAGGGAGTGCGACAGTGGAGTATTCGATGAATGGTGATCTCGAGGTGTCATAGTCGCGGTTTAGGGTGTTTGTTTGTTGAGTGTATCTCTTGTCCCGTTGACTATACGCACAGCGAACACGGGTATTGGTGTCAGCGGGTTCGTTCGCTACCAACGGCCGTTTCGCGCAACTGAAGCGGTTTTCACCTGCAAAGGGTTGCTTATCGAGCCACTTGACAGCGGTCCAAGAAAGTCTCGCTGTGTTTGTTCCGGTCACAGTATCGTTGACTCCTCGGTGTTTGGTGTACTATGAATGTTTTTAGTCGGTTCACTTTTCTTTATCCTCGAACGCGGTATGTCGGCCTCCCTCTTTCTGTGTGTTATTATGTAAGCGAGGTAAGAGTGGACTATAGTAGCGACCCTCTTGTGCAATCTCGTCTGCATCGGTGATAAACATTGAATCGGGCCACCTCGAATACCCGTGCAAGCCGCTTGGTGTTCGTGCGCTGCCAACCCATCTTGCTGGAATTTTCGTGGTAGGAATGTTTAGTATAGCGATCGGAGATGTGCTATGTAGGTGTGGTGAGGTTGTAGTAACATTGCGAACGAAACGTTGCATCGCATTTAAGTTTGTGTAACGTTGTCGAATCGTTGTGAAGAAATTGTCACATGTTTGTATCGCAATGATGTACTGGAACTTTGAATGGATCCTCCATGGATTCTTTTCTTAGATTTTCGTGGTAGGAATGATTGGTATAGCGATCGGAGATGTGCTATGTAGTTGTGGTGAGGTTGTAGTAACATTGCGAGCGAAACGTTGCATCGCATTTAAGTTTGTGTAACGTTGTCGAATCGTTGTGAAGAAATTGTCACATGTTTGTATCGCAATGATGTACTGGAACTTTGTATGGATCCTCCATGGATTCTTTTCTTTGGGGATCGAAAATAATTGTCTTTCATCGAAATTCTGTATAGTAGAGTTCGTTCGTATTGTTTTTGTACTCTTTTAGTTTCGTTAGAAGAGGCGACGATTTGGCTTGGAATTGATAGAATTCGTGTGTGAACAAAAATATAGAAATACGAACCATGGGAAAAATGATTCCGGTGAAATATATGTGACTTATCGTGTCGTTGAGTAATTTAAATTGAAACATCGATATACCGTCGTGAAATAATGTAAATCATTGGTCTTTGTTAATAAGAAATTTACGAGACCCTTCGGAATGACAGTTTCGACATTTTTCTGATGTATTATAAATCTTCAATCGAGGTCGCGATTCATTAATCTAAATCTGCGTTATGAATTGTCGAGAATCGCGTTGTCGTTCGATACGAAATCGTCGATGTAGAAAATGCGGGATCCGATTTTGAAATGCATTCGAATACCTCGCAGAAATCTCGTCAGAAATTGGCTGGATCGTCGAACGCGGTTCGAACGGAGAAGACGTTCGAAAGCAAATTGTATAATTCAAGCACGAATGGCAGACAGTTGACCCGCGACAACCAGCTTTCCACGATCTCCGCTCGAAGCGGCTTTCGGTTTCAAAGGAGACAAAGAAAAAAATGAGGACCCAGCTTAAAGCAATAAGATTCGCGGTTACGAAAGCTCACGTAACTAGTTCGCGAGGATTTGTTCCGTGCATCGGATCATCGCCAATGATTTTCGGGGGTTACGGCCGCCTATTTTCGGCCGGGATCGATCCGCTCGTCGAAAATCCCGCGACCCACCCTCTGCAACCTCATCCAGCTTTGATTGCAGCTTATCTCCCTTTCACCTGCACGCCGTCTTTTCACTCGTGCCTGTGTACCGTGGTTGGAATAAGCATACCGGGTGTCTTGAATTTTTCGAGTCCCATGGAAATCACCGACTTCGGATTTGATAGACTCCAGATTTGACAAACTCTAGATTTTATAGACTTCAGATTTGACAAACTCTAGATTTGATAGACTCCAGATTTGACAGACTCCAGATTTGACAGACTCCAGATTTGACAGACTCCAGATTTGACAGACTCCAGATTTGACAGACTCCAGATTTGACAGACTCCAGATTTGATAGACTCCACATTTCCAGACTCCACATTTGACCAACGATTTTTATCTAATCTAAAATACATATTTTATCGAATCTAAAATCGTTGTCAGTCAAGTTCGTTGTCGTTCAGAGTCGTTTTCAGTTAAAGACGTTTTCGGACAAAGTTATTATCGGTCAAATCTGGACTCTATCAAATCTGGAGTCCCAAATTTTTGATCATCAAACCCGGAAAGTGCGAAGAAAACATTCGAAAAATGATAAACGAGACTTAAATAAATAACGTAGCACGGAAAGGGTGGGGGGCAGAAGTGTTTGGCCCGCGTCCATAGGGGCGGCATTTTACGAACTGTTGGAGAGTTCTTCGAGGATGCGGCCACTCGAGTATTTTCCGAACGTGGGTGAGCCGATGGCGACGTTTACGAAATAAGGATTTGAGGAATGTTTGCCTTAGAATGGCTAAGTGGCCCCGGTATGAGGGTGTGTGTTTGTATTTCGTGGGGTGAGTATGCTCAAGGCGACTGGCATCGATGAGAAAACGCGAAAAGAGGGGAGTTTAAAGTGATAGTCGAGAAAAAGAGAGAGAGAGAGTGAGAGAGAGAGAGAGAGAGTAACGACTAGGTCGGGGTTCGAGCACGTATGTAGATTTTAGAGGCGTTTAAGCTGGTTTGCCAGTCAAACGAATGCGATGATCTCGATAGTGGAGATTTTAATCAAATATGTTCAGGTGGACGTCGGTTCTTTACGTTGAACTTTATAGTCGCTGCAATCTTCCAATCGATTCTCCGCTGGACTGTAATGGATTGTAAGAGACTTGTGATAAGACTATACTAATCAAATTAAAATACTCCTTTGTTTTTAATTTCTTTTTTTAATATTCGTTCATTATTTTCTCCATTACAATTCGTCTCAGTAGTAAATTTTCTACATAACTGGTTACATGACTCGAACATAAATAAATTTTTATTCGATAACAATTGCTTACAAGGGAACATATTCAATTGATACAAGCCGATTTTGATGAAACTTGAAGTGCAAGACTATCTTTCATAATGCATAATTATTGTTAAATGGCAAAAAAAGAAAAATCACACAAAAATTTACATTAAAATCAAATATTTTTCGAAGAACTACAATCTCACGTAAGTTTTATCAAAATCGGCTTGTATCAACTGAATATATTCCCTTGTTAGATATTTGCTAATACAGTCTACACCTCTGTTTCTGCTTAAAGTACTAAATCAAAAATTTTGACATTGACACTATAGCGAGTAATTAAAAGTTCAGTGAATAAGAAAAGATTACGGAACAAACTTGAAATGCCGTGCATCAAAGTGTGAAAATGCAGTTGCCTGTTAAACGTGTGCAGTTCTTTTCTTCCCGTGATTGTTGAATCAGGTTCACTATAGGGAAATCTAGATTTTCAGCTTTAAAATCCCAAGAGGGTAGAAGAGAGAGAGAGAGAGAGAGAATAGGGGTGTGGAATGGGTCAGTGCAAATCGCGTGCACCGCTGGCAACGCGTTGTCGCTTACGGCTATCGCGTTTCAGAGTAAATTGTCCTCTTATCAGAACAGTGGCGTCGAGGATCGGCCGTTTATCATTTCTAACGGCCTGTTAGTCCTGCGGATTGAAGGGTTTCCGGTTGAGCACAGTCTCTGTGCATCGTGTGACATAATCGGTTCTGACTTGACCTTTCGTTGCGTCTGTGACCCTACGGTGCCGAGACCAATAACCGGCCCACAATTTCGATCCTTTGATCGAAACGCCGATCGAAATACTTCGCACAACGGAGCCGTCTCGTCTAAATGCGCTCGATTATTGGATTTTCGGACGAGGATATTCGCGAATCGGGTCAAAGAAGGGTTCACTGATCGCCGCTTTTTTAATCCGACGATCGGGTACGGCGAAGTCCACAAACGGAACGAAGATTTCCGCGAGCGACGCCATTTTGGTAGAACAAGCTTCCGTAATTCGTACAAGATCGGATTAGTATTAATACTTTATCTAGCTCGTTTTACATAATGGATTATTAGCGAGCCGATTAATAAGCGTTTTAATCCTCGAAGATTTTCTCGCTGTTCTCGACCATTGTCGTTTCACATTTTTATTTCAATTGACTCTCGATGTTTGAAGACTATTAATATAAACTAAACAAGATTGAATAAATATAAACAATTGTAAGAAGTTGCCGAGAGGATGAATAGATGGAGGAACCGTATGCGCGAACGAAATTGCCAGAAGCAGTGAAATTCCCAGTTGATGAATAGGGTGGATCGAGGGGTGGGAAATGGAGGAGTCATTAGAAAAGTGCCTAGGGCTTGCGAGCATCATAACGCGTCCCTGCCCTCCAGATATTTTTTCGATACAGACACGATCTTGCAAGCTCTATTTCATAGAAGGCCGGATCATCTTCGAACACGCTGACCTGTTTTGAGGCACGACCGTCTTATATACCGCAGGGAGGCATTATGATTATGTTAATATGCAGTCTGTCGCGACAAACCGTATTCCATCGAGCGAAAGTAAGATTCCGACGAGGATTACGCGAGAAATCGGATCCGATGGATTTAACCGGAAAACGTAAAACTGTTAAACCGATCCACTTTCGTCTCAATATAAAGTAATCCAATTAATTTCTTGTTTCGAGATATTTAAAGGAAAAGGATATATCAACTTGTTTCAAAAAGGATATATCAAATGTGTCAGTTTCGTTCTAAAAATTCTCACTTATAACTTTTTGTTTAAGCAACTAAGACAAAGTATTTTTTTAACCTTCATATTCTTTATCTGTTTAACGCACATTACAAAGATATTAATTTTTCAGATGCATTAAAAAATTTTCTCTTGAAAATGATCCATATCAGGAAACGTTGAGAATTTATTAATTCCACAAAGAATTTATCATTTTCTTCTTGCAATTTATAAAATCTTGTCCTTAGGAAAAACTGTCCCGGAACAGAAATTATTTATGACTCCACAATTTATAAGTCTTGCCCTGATTAATAAAGAGGCGTGAAAACAATGTGGTGCATTGAATTTAAAATAGAACGGTTCAGGAAAAGTGAAAAGAGTAGAAAACCTTGAATAAATGGAACAACGAAGATAGAAATAAATTACGATCGAAAAGAAACGACAAGAAGGGATGGGAGAAAGATCGAATGAATAGCCGCTTGTAGATTTCACCGTGAAAATTAATTATGTCGCTCGAGTGAGAAGGGAGACTCTGAAAAAAAATGCTGTAAACAAAGGGAGACGGTTTTAGTACAGTGACCCCTTGTGGAAAGTAACGAACCGTGTTCACCACTAACCATGGGGTGCGAAACCGTCTACTCAGGGAAGTTACAGCATCCCCTGATCGGAAACGCGGCTTCCTTGTGTTCAATCTGCTCGTAGAAACCCTTCGAATTGAACAATTTATGTTCAATTGATTAGATTGCTAAAATAGAAATATTTTATTTTGTGGTTGAAATTGTTGAAACAGAAATATTTTATTCTGAGGTACAGATTATTAAAATAGAAATATTTTCATTTTCGAAATTGTATATCTTATTTAAAATGCTATTTTCATTAAGCAAAATAAAATTTAAAAAATTAAATAGCATTGGAAATATTTGTTTCGCCAAATATAAAGCCCTTCTCTGATCATAAAATAATTGCAGAAGCAAAAGTTAAATGAGTCTGGGTTCTAGTGGACCGAGTATAGTTTCTAAATATATAATCTATAATTAAATACATATATATATATTTTATTTAAATATATAATTTGCGGGGACGTCGCGATTTTCCGCAGCCGTGACAGAGACCGTAATACGGTCGAGCGGATGGCGTGACCTTGAATTTGAAATTGGTTACAACGGGTTGATGCGAAATTGCCGGGTCACGAAATTGCCAGACCTCGATCGACGTTTATCTATCGAAGGTATGAGAGTCCGGGGTTGAAACCTAGAGGAGTTTCTCCGCGAGGCTTGCTCTGAATACTTTGCAGTGACGTAAGAGGTTCCACCATCCCCTATCCGCTACCGAAACGAGCAGCGGTAACGTCCTCGGAAACGACCATCGATACTGAAATTGTCCTGCCGAGTGATTTTCCGTGTTACGATCATTAATTATTAACGAGCCGGAGCGAGCCAACCATCGACAACCCTCTGAAATTGATGACTCGTATACGTTTTTATTATATGAATTATATACCTCTATTATGTGCTGTCATCCCTCCTCCTTTTTTGTACCCTCGCCCATATCTCGGCAATTACCTCGAATAAATGTTGAAAGTTGATCTCTTCCTACAATCGAGATCAGCAGACGGTTTAATCGCATGCTAATTGGCTACAGCTCCGGTAATGATCACGATAAATATGAAACGTACCAATTCTTTGGATCATTAAAGAAATTAGCAGTGCTCGAATTCTAAGTGAAACGAATGCGTATTTACCCACCCCTAATTAAACGTGCTAACCAAGTCTCACCAGCGAGAACAAACGGACAAATCAGAGTGTTAATTTATCAAATTCGCGCCTTTCCTTTCGCAGTGGAGGAATAAATACTACGGAATTCGATTGATACGTCGAGGAAAGTTTGCCGGAGGCATACGTTCGCAGAAGCCACGCTCGTGTTCTTGCGCCCTATAATTTCAGCTCGCGAGTTCGCCCAATCTACTCGGCGGTTGCACAGTGTCACCTTGCCACAATGTCCCAAAGCCATAATTATGCGCAAACTTGAAACGAAGAAAGTTCAGATTGTTGAAGCTGCGCGGAGTGTTATCTGACGCACAACAGCCCGTGCGGAGAGGGTTGCTTCCGGGGGTTGCTTCTGCTTTTCACTATCTACGGGTCGCGCTTATTAAAACCCGACCACGTTTCGCCCAAACACCTCTACAACTCTTGCGTGACGTTGCGTGCACGCGATTCCCAACGCTGTGCAACGCTTCCCTATCAAAAGGGAATTCACAGAGGATTAAACCCCTCCGCACTGTGAGAAAGAGAGAGAGAGGATTCACGCTTCGCGTAGATTTAATGAGACTTGGCGTTTCGGCGACCGGTTTTCCTGGCGTCCAGCCACGATTGTGGTCTGCGGTTTCGTGCGTCGTTCTATTCTTACAGGTTTCGCAACAGTGCACCCCTCACGCAGAACGAATTTCATCTTTTTTTTAACAATCAAATCTTACCCTCGACGAATTGAATTCACGCGAACCACGTTCATCTTTCTAGAAATCTAATTCACCCTCGCACAGACGTTCAACTTTTTACAAATCAAATGCTCCCTCTTGCGAATCAAATTCTTCTTGTGGAAGGACCGAGGGTGTAACACAATGTCAATTTGTCGTGATTTTATTCGCAGTTGTTCGAACGGTTACGCGAGTCCGACCCGCTTACCCTTGCTTTAACTATTTCTCGCGAATTTCTTAAAAGACATTACTATTTCCATGTACCCAGAGCTGAGGAAAATAGTAGTTTAAATAGTAAATAATAAATAATCCTATTTATTTTAAAGTATGTGAACAATTTTGAAAATTAAATATTTTATTTGATGCAGTAACTTTTGTAAATAAAATGTGTTTCAGATTATATTCAAATAGAAATATTTTATTTTGAGGTTTCAATTGTTCAAATAGAAATATTTTATTTCCTGGTTCCGATTGTTCAAATAGAAATATTTTATTTTCGAAATTATATTTTATTTGAATCTATATCTTATTTAAAATACTATTTTCTTTAAGCAAATTAAAGTCGATAATATTAAATAGTATTTGAAATATTTGTTTCACCAAATAATGCCCACATCTGCATATACCATATATAATTTTCAATAATGACCTGTATTGAAGAATTTTGTCCGATCCGGTGTTAATAATTTAATGGTATTCATCCGAACTCATTCGTTAATTTCTTCAAGCCAGAATATTTAACTTCGCGGTCTCCCGCTTGAGCAAACCAGCGAGAGTTCATTTAACGCTGATGATCCGGACGAATTTCCCGGGTGCCGGAAAACTATTAATATCATTAAGCCGTTTTAACAGGGCTAATTGAATTTAAGGATTAAAGCGAATCTCCGCCGACGGGATTTCGCTACGAGACAGTTTCTCGGACTGATTAAATTGTGACAAACACTTAATCTAGCTCAGACAAAGGGACGCGCCGGGTGAAATAGGAATTTCGTTGCATCATAACGAACTTTCGCTCGGTAGGTGACGAAGTTTCTTAGGTAATGTTCAAATTTGAATAGTGCTGGTTACAGAGAACGTAGTCTGCTGGAGACAGCCCACAGTTTCGAAATTGTGAAGAAAAACATTTACAAAATTCGGGATGCTTCGTGAAAATGGGAAATAATGAAAATTCTGCAATATCTCACGAATATTATTGTTCCGTTACCAAGTCATTCAAACCAAGTATTTCTTCCAACTACTAAAAATAATTTTTACTTTACCAACTGTGCAAGTTCATTCGAATGTTTTCGTTTGAAAGTTCAAGAATTGCTGGTTAGAAACGATGAAATTAATTTTTTTATGAATGAATGAACATTTCCACAATTTATCAGTGCTTGAACCTTCGGAACAAACGGCGAAACTACGTTTCAGAAGCAACGATAAAACACAATGGCGTTTTTTCCCTCGTTTCCTCGGAACCGTGGATTCTTTCGCCGTGAAAAAAATAAAGTAAACGTTCGCGCCACTGAATACATTTAGCAGCGGTTCTGGTAAACGGCAACAAACCGCGTTGGAATCGTGTGACAGAAATTTTCGTGTGACAGAAATTTTCGTGTAACCGTCGGCAGCAGAGAATCCACGAAGTCGATTTTCAAGGCGCAGGTCGGCCACCCAGATTGCTTATAGGTCATATTTGCAATCGTTATCTGCGAATGGAAACCTTTCGCGAGCCTTGCGTGTGCACTCTTCCGCGACAACATTACCACTCGAAATCGATATCCGTTGCGACGATAAAAAACGAAAATTCCTCTCGCCCCTACTTCAAAACCAGATTTCGTGAATAGCGGATACAAGCTGTAATTACGAAAGTGGTTGCACAAAAAACCCAAAGTGGCACTCGTGGGTTTGAATGGGACTCTGGTGAAAAGCGGTTCTTGCAAATATATTGTACATTTGACACGCAGTTCTTCTTGACCCTCCTTCGAGGTAAGACCTTTGTTGAATATTTTCCGATCCAGAGTAATTTGAAAATTACGAAATTGTGCTTTTCGGCGACCAAAGAAATTGAGAAACGATTTCTTCTAACCCTCACTACATGATTTTTTTTTAATTGGGATGAAAAAATTGAAAGAAGGTGAATTTTGTGTTTTATTTAAGGGAAAAATATTTAAAGAAATTAAAACAGTATCAGAAAAATGAACATGATTTAGAGTAGTTAGAAAATACATTGTTAGTTTATTGTATTATACCAGATTCGTTAATCTAATATGATACACTATGCAGCGAAGGGTTAATAAAGATTAAATAAAACACAAAATTCACCTTCTTTCAATTTTTTCATCCCAATGAAACAAATTATGCAGTGAAGGAGTTAGAAGAAATCGTTTCTCAATTTCTTTGCTCGCTGCAAAGCATGTTTCATTTATAGGATAAAAGGATCAATAATTTTACAGTATGTGAAAATATTGAATAAGTGAATTTTCACCCTGAGGAACGTACGAAGGGGTTAAACTGAATAAATTTGGAAAATGTTTCGGCAAATTTGATGACATGAAATCGAGACATTTCAAAAATTCAAGCTGCATTCGATGCACCGGTGCATACCCAATTATCCACAGTGTCTAGATCCTGTTACTTTGGAAAATAAATGCGACGGAAATACCGCTCGGCTTCGAAGCAACGTACGTTCCCAGTTCAACCCTCGCCTCGCACGCGACGTTTGTTCTTCCCTTGGTTCGATCTTATTTTTCTCGTTAGCTTCTTTCGGTTGCTTCATCCCCTTGTCCGAGGAAACATTGTTGCTTTTATCTCGCTCCGTTCCTTTTATTGTACTTTATTCACGGTTTATTGCTCGCGCGTCCTCATCCTCTCTGTGGCCGTTATCTCTGTTGTGCAATGCGCAATAAAGGCGCGGTATTATTATCGCCATTGCTCGAGAACTTCGTCGACGAATATAGAGGTCAAGTGTGCTAACGTCGTCGACACGGAGGAAATTTGAAATTTATACAACGCACACGGCACACTGGTCAATCAGCAATCGAGACAGAAACGAAGCAATTCGCATAGGAAAATAAAAATGAGACTGGTGATTGCTCTTTCAAGCATTTCGCATCTTGTAGATCTTACATCAGCGTAGAAATTATATTGATAAATCGTGGGCGCTGCAGTCGAGACGTGTGCGAAATGTTAAGACCTTGTAAAATACTATAGTCAGTGAAAAAAAAAAATGTTTAACTTTCAACATCAGGATTATAAATATATTCGTACGAGGGGGTGACGTTGGATCCATTTTGACTCGATTGAAGTTCGAATATTTAATTTTTGAGTAGACAATTTAAACGATCAGATCCAATTTGTAACGCAGACACGATAGAAAGATCGATAAAAATGTTCGTTTGCCGCGGCGTTTTATCAACCCCGAAGAATTTTCAACCCCTTTGGCGCGGCGAGGTACGCGGGCGGTAATTCAATTTGTTACCGAGGCGGACAAATTGTCGTTGTAATTGACGCCTCGCCGCGAAGGAGCACGGAATTAGGGTTGCGGATTATCCGGAGATGATTGAACCTGCTCTCCAAGCGATGCTAATGAATTCAATTTGTGAATTAACTGTCGGCTGTGGAATACGCGGTACATAAAGAAGTAAATAGCTCCATTTTATTTAATTCGTTTGCACACCGTTTTAGAATCCGTTTTTATTCGCCGTATGGACACTGAATTAGTTTAATATTATCCGAACTGATAGAAAAACTACCGTGCTAGATCAAATCGTTGATAGATTAACCCTTAAAATGCTATATACTTTTTGGCAACAATAATAACGTTAAAAAATTGTAGAATTGAAAAGAAAAAATAAATATGTTTAATACACGTATTTATTGATATAATTATGGTATAAAAAAAGAGGAAATACTTAACACATTACGAACCGAAAGCTTATTAATAGGATTTTAAATAATTGTGCTGCACCAAAAAAAGCACAGGAATTTTCTTTTACATTACAATCTTAAATGAAACTATTATATGAGGTTAATGAGGGTGACTTGTTGGTTCACAACGAAAATTGCTGTTGCTATTGAAGGTTTCATTAAAAAGTGTTTAGCCATGTACCATAGATATTTCAAAATTATACAATAATAACCGGTCGGTAATGTGTTAAAATATAAAAAATTATTAAGGAAAAATACTTTCTGGAGTCTCTATAGGACCCCGCTCAGCATTTTAAGGGTTAACTTCTCGAAGATTGACTAGATCGTGGAAATTGCGCCGTGTTTGGGCTCATTTTAATCGGAAAAGTGTCTCCAACATTACTATTATCGACTCTGGTGTAGTTTATTATCCATTCATTCGCTACGACCACTGCGAAGTTCTTTTTCGCGAAGACAATGATAAGCGAGAACATCGTGAAACGCAATAGAAGAAAGATGTCTCGTTAACGACACCGCGATACGTCGGTACGTCTAAATTCAATTGATTGCCAGACAAAGGAAGTTCGTTAGAGGAACGGCCGCACACACTCGCGGCTTTTTTTTCAGTTTCAAGAGACCAGCAATCTCAAACGTCCTTCACGATAACGACGCCGTATCTTCTCTTCCGCGAACGTTCGCGTATATAGGTATATACGATCCACGCGAAGGTAAGGGTGACTGGGAATTAAACTAAGAATTATCGTAGTTCGAGAACCACTGGAGTCGTTCGTAACGATGTCCGAGCCACGTGGCTATTGCCGAAGTCGTTAAAACTCTCAATTGATAACCTTACAAACAGACAAACAGACAGACACGATTTTATTATATATAGAGATAGAGATGAATTTGTTCGGAAAGAATGCCGGCATTTTTCATCGAGCAAAACGTTGTAACCGAAAGGTGAAACGATAATTGTAATATTCCATCGCAGTCTTCGACCTCTTTGCCCACGAAGAGAGACAGCTATTTTTTAAAGATCAGACGGAATGCCCTCGAATAAACTGTTGCAGAATCCGCAAGAACAAAGAGCAGGAATAATTGTATAAATTTTAATATCAATTCCTAAAATACCTACGAAGTTCCATATACATTATTAACAGAGTAAACGGTCGCGACATAGATAACATTTTATTCAATCTCTTTTTTTGACACAGCACGGAATTTCGTTCAGAACATTGTATGATATTATTTATGACGGCTCTTCAACTTGTAAAGGAATTTATATATTGATGGAATTTATGCATAAATTGATGAAATTCCGGTGTGTCGAAAAAGTATTAATATTATAGTACAATGCAGTGTGGTTATCGACACATCCGAATGAATGAAAGGGGCCCGATAACGACGAACATTGAATGGCGTCGCGTGTCCATCAATTATGCAACCTACAAACGGAACGACTCAGCAGTTTATCAAGAAGCCAACCTGTTACCGGGCGAAACCCAATAAAAATCCACGCGGGCCCCGCTAACGATCTGTCTCGTTAAAAATCGCGACGACGTAGAGTAACGTTTAAATAATGAATCTTTAACTTTCTTTTTTCAGCTTCCCGCCTACTCAGACGGAAGATACCATGTACAGGCCACCTGATGACCCCCCGCCGCCTTTGGATACAAAAGGTTCCAACCCAGGTATGTGAAAACACACCAGATTAACGCTTTTCCCTTAATTATTTAACTAGGTCGAAAGTAATATCTTTTTAATTAGTTTAATCTTGTCGCGAGTGTCTTAACCCTTTACACTCGGAGCCATTTTAACTCGAAAATCAAATGTTCCTTCTGACCTACAATATTTCCATTCTCTACAATTTTTTTCAATTTTGGTAGATATGAAATTGACATATAATACCTCGTACAATAATTAAACGTTCCCATCGCGAAATAACCTTAGCAAAGAGCTGAAACCGACGTTAAATAAATATAAAAAAAATACTTAACTGTTTACAAATTGGTTAGACACCTAATATAGATAATCTAATAATGTAAACAGTATTTTAAATAATAGTAGAGCAATTTTAGGTTTACTACTCGAGCGCTAAGGATTACTATTTAGAATAAGATATAATGTATAGATGATCTTGGAATCCTCGATGCAATTTATATTTCTTATGCATCTTTCATTGGCTCAAAGTTATAACTTCTTCCGTGGACTATTTTTATCGCGAAAGTTCCAGCAGTTCCGGGATTAATAGCTGTCGATTGTACGAGGTGAACGCATGCGAAACTGCCGTTCTAAATCAAATGTTTCGCGGTTTTTAGTTGCCGACCGAATTCTGTTGCGGCGACTGCCAAATTGTCTCCGCTCGAACACTCCTCGTGTTGTCGCGAACTCCTTTACAAAGATTTACGGTCGTGTTACCGGAGTTCGGACTTTCCCAGGAAACGTGTAATAAAGTTGTTCAAGTGATTCGAAGATCGCGGAGTTTTAACTTTCCCCTTAGGACGACGACGAACAGAGATCTTCCGACTGCGTCATTAAAATGTTATTCTGAACTGTGCTAGCGATACTGTATTTCGCTTAATTGGTAGAGCGAGACGGTGAAAGACAGATCATTATGAAAATGGATTGATTCGTTCCTTCGACAACTCGTTCGCTCAAGAACAAAGTGACGAAAATTATCTTCGGATAAATACATTTTAGCTACGTAAAACGCGTTACTATTATTCGTTCTGACTTGGACTTTATCGTTGCAAAATGTTTCGAAGTTGATTCACGATTTTCTCATAAATCATCGGCCTTTCAAGCGAAATAATAACAGTAATTAGTCCGACGAAATTGTTATTGATTCGGGAATCAGACTCCACACCTCAACAGCCGGATTCCAACCCCCGCAAGATGGCCTCGAACTCCGTGCGAAGCGTTACCAGAAATGATCAGTGGAATTACGCAGTGCTAAAAGCGTCCATATTGCTTCACACAAAATATGGAAACGAATGTTTATCCGGATGCCTCGTTTCACCCGGTGAAATGTGGCAAATATGTCGGTGAAAGCTTCGTTAAAAAATAATTGACTCTCCACTGGCAATATGGGTCACAGCGAGTTGAAATTTTATCGAAATTCAAAAATTTAGAAAATGATACGACAACGCTTTAGATTTGAACAATGGCCGTGTACTCGCGGAGACAATGAGTGGTCGACCAATGCGTTTCGAAAGCGCGTTTCTCGTCGAGCTAATCGAAGAGACAGTCGTCGGCAGACGCTTCCGGCTGTTACTGGCTAACAATAACGCACGTGACTTTTCGCTGTCAAGTCGGTCGATTAATTTTTAACGTGTCCGACGGCCACGCAACCCGCGCGCAGTGAAATAGCCAGAGCTCGCAGTGTCCACGGTTGAAACGTTGATTTCACGTCCATTGTCCGGGATGAATTACTCGTGACGAGCCCCGAAGATAGAACCCCCGCAACGTTCGAAAATATCCGACGTGGAAATTCATCTCGACCCTCGTCCCTACACGCCCTTTCTCCCGTCGTCTGTCCCTTATATGCATTTGAATAGTTCGTCCGTCGCGGAATTCCTAGGCAACCGTAATCGATACGACAACGGCGAACGGGCGACCATTGTACGGGAGAACCTCTGCGCGCAATCGAATTCGCGTTATTTGTTCTTCTGGCCGCATTCCCTGATAATAATCGGAATTAAGTGGTTTGTTTACCGGTCGCGCCGATGGAATTGGTTGCCTGGCATCCTACACACGGACCACGCGATTCTGTTAGCTCGCACACGGAATTGGCGAATCGGTGCTTTGGATTTGCGAACTGATTCAGCCGCGTTCGCTGACCGGAATAATAATAAAGAAACGACGGATCCTGTTCAGCGGAATCAACGTGGACAACAACTGACGGAAACAGAAGCGATTTAAAAGTTAATTCAGTTTTTCATTCTGTTTTAGCGAATAAATTATGTTGTATCGATCGTAAATGTTAATTAAATAATATTTGGTGGTATCAGCGCGCACAGGTTCAATCGAAATAAAAAAACAAGCAATCTTGCAGTTAACAAAATCTCCCCTTCATATAACGACTGCATAAAACTCGTACTCTTTGTTTATTGCAGTTTTCATTGAAATTATGCCGCAATCGTTACGACAGCTAGTATAACATACACTGTTTAACGTACGAAACATGGAAATTTGTTGGAAATTGTTATCCACGATATACTCGATGGATACACGACGTTCGCCGCGCAAACATGGCTGCGACGTAGCCATTTCTATCGGAAAGAAATTCTAAGCTGAATTCACTGGAGGAAGTTTATTTGAAATTTTCAAACGCGGCGGGAGAGAGCTGTAGTTACAAACTTTTTCACCCGTTTAATAATTCCACCGGAGATCAATATCGTCTCTACAGTTCTACGCTGTTAGATCGTTCGAATTCCCCGGCATCAATCGATCGGAAACGATGCACGATAAATGTTTCGCTTGGAAGACGGACGCCTTGGTATCGAATGGTTGAATTTATCGAGCGGAGCTCGAATTCTCCCCTAAAGGGAGCTGAGTGAAATACTAGTTTGAAGAGTAAATAGTAAAGAACCATTTATTGATAATTTTTTTGAAAAAGTATCGAGAAATAGCATTTCACTTGAAGAATATCGTAGACGTTTGAATTTTATTTATTTACTTTTTCTTTCTTGTATCTTGTATCTTCTTGCTTGTATCTTCTAGCTTGTATCTTGTATTTTCTTCTTCTTATATGTATATCTTATATATTGTATAAATAAAAACCAAATGCTATTCGTTGGTAACCGCATCACTTGAGAACAGCTGCACCGATTTGGCTAATTTTTTGTTTTAAATATTCATAATAATCCGAACAAGGTTTTAGTGAAAGAAAAATTGAAAAAGTTGCCCGGAAAAATGTAAAATTCGAGAGAAACCAAAAGTGTTTTTTGAATCATATATCAATACAACAAAACAAAAGGAACGTCGCAGCTCGTAATCAATATTTCAATAGGAATTTACACATTTATAGAAATTATTTATATTTTATAGAAATTTGGACAGGACAACGTCTGTCGGGTCAGTTAGTTTGAAATATTTCCCAATCCTATATAATATCTTTGGAGCACAGTCGTTTCGAATTCTATGGAAATCTGTTCGCCCTACTTGAAAGCGGGAACTTGGATATAGTACTAGACAGTCTAGCAATGATAGAGTCAAGGTCTCCCCGGGACAATGCCTCCATGCAATTGATCAATATCAGGGAGGGAGAATTAGCGTTATATGATTGGTCTAAATCATGGGATCGACGCGTTCGATAACGAAACGAGACAATCGTTACAACTTCAGTGGAACATAAATCTTCGAGTAATCTAGCACTGATGAGGTTCGTGTGTTAATATCTCTTTAAGACAACGCTTTCAACTGGCCAATCGATGACGAGAAAACGATACCATTGGCTTGGGATTGTTCCAAAAAACGTGGTAAATAATGCCACCTCGGTGTCCAATAGCAAAAAGAAGCGAAACCATCGTTCACACAAACGGAACAAACACCAAATCCGTCGGTTAAAAACGAAAATCACGGCACAAAGCAAAACTCGCGATAAGTGCCAACGACTAACGACCGTTTGTACATCGTTTAAAATCTGAACGTACCGAATGTGTGTGCACACGGATACACTCTTCGCTATCTTACGACACGTGGAGGTGGGGGAAGAGCATATCGTGATCCGGATACATAATGTATTCCGCGATTTCGTATTTTGAATAACCGTCGGCCGCTATTGAAAGCATTGTGTATCTAAGAATAACGTGACGCGAATGGGTACACGAATCGAGTCGAGTTCGGGAGGATCACGTGTGCGTTCGATGTGCATTATCGTTATCGCGACCCGTTTTCGGGCTTCGATTCGCGTTTTAAGCTCGCACAGGGATCCGGTGATTACACACGCCGCGCTAGCCAATGCATACTTTATGGGAGTGACGTGAAATCGATAGGAAGCTGACATTTAATAATAGAAACAAATCGGTCGGGACGGTCTCGTGCAGCCTTCCCGTTTTTGCGAACGTCCCTGCAGGCCGAACCTCATTTAGCGATAAAATTCAGCCAATTCGCAAATCGTCATTTAACAAAACATTAACGAAAGCAAATGTGATATTGTAAGTCCGTTTCTTTTTTGCCAGGGGAATTGACTGATGGTAATTGACTGATTTCATTGATGAGAAGATCATTGACAGCGTTGATGGAAACACGGTGACGCGGTTCTGTTAACCCTTTGCACTCGGAGTTATTTTCATTCTAACGTTAAACATTTCTTCTTAGCTTGAAAAATGCCATTCTGTATGATTTTTTCATTTTATGAATATGAAACTGTTATAATACCTCGTACAATACTTAAATGTTTAGTACGTGGTTAGATCCCAACTGATTTAACAATATAAACAATATTGTGAATAATGATACAACAATTTTTAGTGGTGACTCAGAGTCACCACTCGAGTGCTAAGTGTTAAACAACCATCGATAAATAAAATCACCACGCAATTACGTTCCATATTATCACCATGTGCAACGCGACGCGTGCTCCGACGCTCGGCAGGACTAATTAAGGATAGATCGATGCTTCAGATTAATTAATTGGCTGATGTATTATTCTGGTGTTCCGGGGCGTGTTCTGTGGTACGACATCATCGTCGTGTCGACCGAATTAGCATTAATCATGCATTTGCTCCGATAATCCAATCGTGTCAGACGTACTGAAAAATGAAAGTCTAATTACGTTTCTAGTCGATCCATCAATTTGAATTTTCAACTTTCGATTCTGTTGTGACATAATAGTGTGTGACTACAATAGTGTATGAATCATGTCTGATTAACGTTAATAGATTTCACTGTCCAACAAGTTTCAACTTTTTTCATCTCTATATATAAAAATGATGTCCTGACTTATTCACCTATCAACGCCCAGGCTGAAATTTTGCACAGAGGTTTCCTTTATGATCTATACAAGGGATAAGAAAGGATATATCGAAATTCAACCCCTAAGGGGGTGAAAAGGGGTTGCAATTCTTACCCCTCTTTCCATTCTCACTATCGCCTTTATCAGCGGGACCTACTGTTTATGATGGGTTCCGAACCACTACTAATAATTTAATAATGAAGTAGATAACTCAAAATGTTCAAATTACCTAGTTCTTAAATTCCGGCGGCGAAATCCTATCAATCTTTTGGTACGCATCATAAATGTATAAAGAAGCGTTGATAGTTGTCAACGTGTAACGTGGGAATATTTAATATCGCGCGGCTCTCTGTCGACCATCGGCATTTCGCAATTAATTTCCACAGTGTCGGTTACCGAGAGAGTCGCAGCAGGAAATTGTCGATCGTGTCACGAGCAATGACTCCCTGAACTGCCGTTTATTTTCGAAAGTCGTCTCGCAGCCGCCAATAACGTTAAACAACCGCAAACTCTCGTCCAAGTTGCTCCCGACATTAAACTCTAAATCAAAATGATGCAACAGGTGCTGTTACACGTCGTGTCATTTGTCATTACTATAGGCGGTTGATCAGCTTCGCTTTTTGTACGCTCGTTCTGGGGACGGAACGTGGAATAATTTCATTATCAACTGTGACCTTTCAATATTGTCCCCCTAAAAGTAAAGTTTAAGGCATTTCCCATTACGCCCACCGAAGTTTCCTGTGTTATAAAACGGTTGATCATCGTTTCACCGTCATTTTCATGCGGAAACTCAATTTCGAGTTTCCTTTTATACTTAAAGTTATTCCGAGTCGATTCGAGTGCCTACAGAAATTGTCTGGTAATGTCATTCGGTAAGAAAGAGAGTAATTATTATGCAGCCGCAATTTTCTTTATGCGGCGTATAAAAACAATCATTCAACGGTTTATTAAAATATTAATAAGAATAAATATTCGATGAATAAGTGGAGATTAATAGAGAAATGGAGGTTAACATAATTGTGGTACGAACGGATTCTGCAACCCGTTGCATCACTGGATATGAAAATTAAAATTGTCTGGTAATGTCA
Organism: Lasioglossum morio; assembly: GCA_916610235.2. NCBI lineage: Eukaryota > Metazoa > Arthropoda > Insecta > Hymenoptera > Halictidae > Lasioglossum > Lasioglossum morio. The sequence continues at coordinate 1,570,247 of OU744331.1, forward strand.
CTCGGTAAGAAAGAGTGTAATTATTATGCAGTCGCAATTTTCTTAATGCGGCGTATAAAAACAATTATTCAACGGTTTATTAAAATATTAAGAAGAATAAACATTCGGTGAATAAGTGGAGATTAATAGAAAAATGGAGGTTAATATAATTCTGGTAGGAATCGCGCGGAATTCTGCAACCCGTAGCGTCCGGATTATATAAATTGTCTGGTAATAATTTCACTCTCTAACAAAGAGAGAAATTCTTTATGCGTTGCGTAAAAACGATGCTTCAACGGTTTATTAAAAAATTAAAAAGAATAAATATTCGGTGGATAAATGTAACCAAGCAAAAAAATCGAAGAAATGAAGGTTAACATACTTCTGGTACGAACCGAATTCTGGAACCCGTTGCGTCACTGGATCGGAAAATTAAATGCGCAGGTATTTTCTTTAATCCTGATCCCGGGCGGTCGCGGGACCGTCGAAGTGAATTTCGTCGGCGCTATTAGGTCAGGCAAGCCATCAGGATATCGTTGCACGTGGATTGGCAATACCAAGCAGTCTGCTACCGTTTGGAATAGGGCCAGGCCAAACGACGTCGCCTGGTTGTGCCAGAATTTGCCGGTTCCGGTGTTGGACTTACAAGACGAAATAAATTCGCTCTAGCAGCCGGCCACTATGAAATAACACCTCAAAATTTGTTCTTGGATGCAGACACCTGAACAACGAACGCTAACACTTTGTTCCGTGTTCAATTTAGTAATTGGAATATCGATATTATCGATCAGTACGTAACGCTCCATCTAGGAGAGATCTAGTTGATCAACGCACTTCTTAATTCGGCCGTTACGATTGTGGCGCTCGATTAAAGACTCGCTCGCTAATATGTAAACACGTGCCGTCTGAAAGAGCATCACAATCGTGCTAGCCGCCTAAATACTCTGTGTTTTGCACGCTATTGTACGAAACCTACGAATTGTTCAGATCCTTTTATCACTCTGGGCCTAAATCTTGGTTTGTTCACCTCAGGTTCCGTAGAGAATTCATTTGCTGGGTTAATAGACTTCGATCTGGACACTGGCGTCCCTCTTAAGTGCATACTGTTAATAATCCCATGTGGGGTTTTATAGCTTAATTAAAAAAAAAAGAAACGTACAACTTCTTATTAAAGATTAAAGAATGCTTAACTGCCGAGAAATATATTTATTCCTCGCGCTAACACACTTTGACTGCGAAACAGAAACTTCATAAAATCGAAGGAATCTATTCAACGAAATTACAAATCAATACTACCATTACTGAAAAACGCGACACTAACAGTGTTAAACAAGGAAGACTAATTCTACGCTTAACGAATCATTTATAATTGGATTTGAATTTCTTAATGAACAGATCGCGATGGCTGATTTTGATCGATGCGAAGGCGGTAGTGCTAAATGATGAATATCGTTTGTTGCAGGAATGCGACGTCATAGTGATGTTCCCGGGAAGGGCGAGCGACGAAACTTTGATGTGGCTTCTAGGCCGTCTTCGGGCTGGAACCCCGGGCCTAGTTGTACACGTTCGACACCACGCCTCATCAGATAGTTACGGGTTTTACTTAACAGCCCCGTTTAGCGTGTAAGTATACCGTGAATTGTACGCTACCCACCCCTCAAACATTGTCTGACGTGTTTCTTCGATACGCCTCGTAACCGAGACAACGGCTAAACAGACAAGAATAGAAATAAGATGGAGGAAAGCTCCAGGACATTCTCCGATTCGTTTTGAAAATGGAACTTCCGAAAATGTCGAACTTGTTAAACATTTCTTTTTAAGAACTCCATCAACCCTTCACTGCATGACTTATTTAATTGCGATGAAAAAATTGAAAGAAGGTCAGGTTTTATTTAAGGGAAAAATATTAAAGAAACATTAAAACAACATTTTCAGAAAGAAAATACATTCCTAGTTTACTATATACCAGATTGTATTAGATATGATACATTATGCAGTGAAGGGTTAAATTCTTAAATTCCATACCCGAACGGGTCAAAGAAAATTTGGATTTTCGGAGTTCCCTTGTCGATATAATTCGCGGGCCGGCGACCAAGCGAAAGTGGGCTAATCGAATGAAGTCTGACGTGTTCGACAGATTGTTAAAAGCCGCCGAAGAGGTGCATTTACCGAAGACACTGCGCCAGGAGTTCGGCGGAGGTCTGAAAGAGTTCGTGGGCTCCGAGGCGAGTTGCTTCGAGGGTAGCGACGACGAAGCTCAATTCTTCACTACTCAGGAAAGGCAGTCCCTGGTCCTGCATTTGCTGCACACGCTCAGAGCAGGACCGCAGGACCTTCACAGTCTACCGGGTCTAAAGATGGTAGAAGAACAAGCAATTATTCCAAAGTGCATTTCTTCTGGGATCATTTCCCAGGTAACGAGGTCACGGCTAACCGGATGTCCAATCTCTTCTGTGGACGGAATTCGCAAACCCGGACCAATCTCGTTCGGGGAAACTTCTTTCCCTTCAGTCTACTTTGTTCGATCACCGAACGCGCCGGAGCAATACGTTTTATAATCGAGTTTGACTCTCCTTGCCGTTAAACTTGCATGTACAGGAAGTCTTGGCTAAAGGAGGACTCCTATTAACTGTACCGATTAATTCTTAGATCATTCTTCGTTTTCTTATTCGTCTACACGCAATTAACACTAAACCTACCACTGCAAATGACCGGTCTTACATTTTTAATTTCATAATTATTGAAATTACGACGTTGCTTCCATGGAAAATGATTCGATAAATTTCTTTATCCAAGCACATGTTACAATAAGAATTTTAATCGCTTTCAATGCTCGGTAGGTTTAGTGTTATGGGAAGTAAAACGTCCTTTTACAAATCAAACTTACAATTTTGGAAATGATGTCCTCCAGATGAGCTTGAAGACCTTGAAGACCTTGAAGATGTTTAAGAGGCCTCTAGCTGAGACAGCCTGTACATTTATGCACTAACTTGGCGTTGATCGCAACTACAAGAAAAATCAAGAATCGGATTAAAGAATTGACGATGTTCTCTACCGACAGGTCTTCCCTCTTCACGAATTGCCTGCGTTGGAGAAGCTGCAACGGACATGGGTCCGGGCGTTTCTCAGCCCCCAGCCCTTGGACGATATTTGTAAATACTTCGGAGTAAAGATTACTATGTATTTCGCGTGGCTCGGACATTACACCACCGCTTTAATCGTTCCAGCTGCTGTGGGTGCCATATATTGGGTAACTAAATGTCCAATCACCCTCCTTTGTATACACCCCTTTATTATAATAACGTTCAATATTTAAAGTATCGTCGTGCAGTTTCAAGGTTTGAACGAATACAAAAGTTTCGGGATATTCTCGGTGGGATGATTCTTTTCGAAAAATCTACCCTACGACAATTATACTGACAGTGCTGACACGTGTGAACACAGGTCGGCATCATCGGTAGGAATCAAGCGGTGGAAGACGTAGCGTACGTTCTGTTCTCCGTCTTCAACGTGATCTGGGCCACCGTCTATCTGGAAACCTGGAAAAGAAGAGGCGCCGAACTGGCCTACAGGTGGGGCACCTTGGATCAAAGAGACGACCTACTTGTCGAGCCTAGGCCTTTATTCACGGTGAGCTTTTCTTAATCGATCATAGACACCCGGGTTCGCTTCAATTAACTTTCCTGTCCACTTAACTTTCTTCTTTTTGGTACAGGGTACCTTGGAAATCTCGCCTGTCACCGGAAGACTGGAACCAACCTATCCCAGATGGAAGAGGAACATGTTCCGGTACTTCGTCAGCGTGCCTGTCATCGCCGCGTGTCTATTCTTCGTCTTTATCGTGATGATCCTGAGCTTCCAGATACAGGTAAACGGATCATTCGACTAACTTTCGCGATTGGTCTCATTTCTTAATTGAACAGTAGGTTCACCGTACCCGACGAAAGGTTCTAATATTTTTAATCTACGATTATCGAGATGGTATGAGATTATTTAAAAAATGGCTAAACATTTCGATAGACATTCTCGTTGTTCTTACGAAGCAACGTCAGCGCTCCGTGAACAGAACTCGCGCGAGTTCTTCAGAAGCGAGGCAACGATGCATCATTGGACGTCGTAATGACAAATCGATGCGGGACCATCTGGACCCTGTTCAACCGACTCCGACTGCCAAAAACTCGGCACCTTTTTGCGCGAGATTTCCTCGGTGTCGGATGTACCCATCGACAACGCAAAAACAGCGTTTCACGTTACTGACATAACTCCTTCGGTCTTTCCTTGCGCCAGAGGGCTTCACCCCGAACCTCCTTTTGTAGACACCTAATTTCACACTTGAACAAGGTTCACTTGAACGGCACGTATTAAGATAAACTGCCCCTTTAAATAAAGGACGCATGGTCACCGTGCATAGGTCTGGATTGTGAACTCTCTCGCGTTTCGCAGATTGCGATGAAAGTTTCGGACGCACCGGATCCACCAGTGCGGAAATGCACTTTAGATCCGAGCGAACGGTTTTGTCGGCGGGATGTGGGAAGTCAACTTGTTAACATACTTCGTGAACATACTTTCAGGATTGGTGGGACGCTCGTCTGGAGGCGGGGGGATACGGGTTCTGGTTGAGCTACGTGCCAAAAGTTTTGCTCGCCGTGGTGATAGCGTTAATGGACGAGGCTTACTTTAAGGTCGCCGTTTGGCTGAACGACATGGGTACGTATGGGAAACGAAGGAACGCCATTCGTCGGACTTTGCCCCCATAGTCTTAATCACTCCCCTTTGACACCGATTCGTCCCACCGTGCAGATATCGCGACAAGATCGACATTACATTTGTTTCTCGAGCTCCCTCGCATCGACTTCGTTCTACAATCACCGAGACACACTGTGCACGTCTAGTTTCCAAGAGCCTTAGCATATTATATATATATACTCTTTCCGAATCTGTTTCACAGCTTAGCTTCTTCTAGACAGTAACTATCCGAACTCTATTACTCGTAACCCGATCAATCGACACTACCGATCGAACCGTTCTCGTCACGATCATACGAATGTTCTTTTGTGTTTCGTCTACGATGAACCCTTTCAAGGTAAACTTTAACCCTTCGCCTTGCACCGTCGAGTTGAACGATTCACATTTGAACCCATTTAACGTATACATTCAAGCGAAACAAACATTTTCTGCATTTGTTGTGTCCGTAAGGCGAGGGGTTAAAACAGTCGCATTAAGGAACATTATTTCATCGTATCCGATCTGTTCATTTTGTATTTAGACGCACTAGGATGCACGCAAAGAAAGAATTGATTGTAATTCTACAAAGTGGAATATGCTGTTTTTATTGATTCTACAGAGTTTGAGCAAGCATCCAGGTAGTTCATTTGTAAAAGTTAACTTGAGACGTATTATCCAGTCTTGAAAGGGTTTACGCATTCAGAACGGCATGATCCACGGATAACGAATGGCCAGCTGCCTGATGATGCTCGAATCTGATACCTACTATGATTCAATGGTAATTTCTAATGTTTAAAGAGACGACAAAAATTGGCTGAAAAGAGCGTCGACACCGCCGTTCCGGATGTGTCGAAGTATACCGATGAGCGAGAGTCAATCTAGAACCATCTATGTGTCTCTTCTTACCAAGAACTTTCTAATTTTTCTTTGTATTCTTCTCTTTTCTTCACACTGGTTTCGTTTCTCTTACATTCTCCTTTTCCTTTCTGTTTCTTTTTTACATATTGGAGAGTGATCATGTTACAGTAGATAGTATTTGTGATTTTTGTGTGTTGGACGCAGAAAACTATCGGCTAGACACCGAGTACGAGAATCATCTGATCTACAAGGTGGCACTGGTAATAAGATGAACACTCCATTTACCACGAATAGTTTGTCTGTACGTTTTGTGCGTGGCTGGGCGTGTGTGTGTGTGTTTCGTTCTGTTAGCCAATTTCTCGTGTCCTCCTCTAATCGACACTACCAGTCGCGTCCTTTTCTTTCTTCATCTATTCGAGGCGATGCTCGACTTTGTTTTTCTTATTCGGATTCTTACACTGCATGCGTTTACTTCGAGCATTTTTACTACTGTAGTCCGGTCACGATCGTTTTCTACGGTTTTTCGTCTGCCACATCGTTCTCGTCGTTGTTCGCGGAAGAGATTCTATGCGCACACCGTGCAAACATGTATAAATCCATTGGTAGACGATCGATCGAGAAACTGGAAGAAAACCAAAACTGAAAAATGTAAAAAGACTGTGTCGAAACATCGTACGGTTGCGATGATATACTTTCGTTTTGTTATTTCCGCGAAACAGACCTTGTGCGACGGAAACGTTGAAGTTCTTCCAGAATCTCGATTCGTTTCGAGACCAGATGGTCAACGCGAATATTTTGCCAACGTCGACGCAGTCTTGTACGCTATAAAATCTCGTTGCAGTAATTTCTCCTTGCGAAAACATTCGAGGAACTTTCTTGTTCTTAACACTAAATCTACCTTTGTCAAACGACCAGTGTTATTTTTCTAATTTTGTAATTATTGAAACGACGACGTTGCTTACATGGAAATCGATTCGACAAGTTTCTTTAGCCGAACACATATCGCAATAAAGATTGCACGAATTCTAAATGAACAGAGCCTTGTCGGTTCTATCGGCTAAAACATTCCAGTCGTTTTCAGTGCTCGGTAGTTTTAGTGTTAATTATTTCTTTCGGATTTTCCAGAGGCATTACAGCGATCCATTCTCGAAGCGAATAAACGACGTCGAACTTTAGACCTTTCAACGGCAGATCGCGAGACCAACGAGTTCAATCGTGTATTTAGAGGTGGACCTTTCAGTGTACTATAAAAAAATTAGATAGCCTGTAACGCTTACCCGTTTCAATTGTCCAGTGAAAGCGGCTGCTCTGGCTGTCTCTGTCGCCGCATGAAGATCTCTCTATTCTCTTCTAACTCCACAACGGGAAATAGTTTTCTTTCTGCTTGCGCTTTCCTGTCGATCTCGATGTCTCGTAGAACAATCTTGTCCGTGTTTGTTGCTTTTCTTGTAAGCGCGCGGCTTCTCGCGCGGCCGTTTAGCGTTTGTATGCGTGTTAAATCCACTGCGACAAATAGAGAGTATACAGAAGAGAACTATGTATTTCAGTTTCAGTTTGTAAACTCCTTCCTATCGCTATTTTACATCGCCTTCTACCTACAAGATCAAGAGAGACTAAAGGAGGTAAGGGTCCCCGTTATTCCCCGTTTCTTCCCGTTCTACGATTGTATCTTTGCGAACCGTCTTTCTCCAGGTATCGATGCGATACAACCACGACTGTTCAACCCTTAAATACATTAACGCCTCGATGCCTCGAGAACGGCTGTAGACACACGTTTGTCGGTATTAGATCTCACTAATCGATAGATCGATTGTATGTCAATTTTGTACATTTGAGAACTACTTATTATCTATCTCTATTCTTTTGGTAGCTAGTATTTTGGTAGTGTTCTTCGATATGAAACCGATGTATACAGTTCCCCACATTCATGAAACAACTTGCGCGAGATAGTAATAAGCGTGTATCGAAGACATACTCTCCGCGTTGGCGTACTCCACACAAAATAAAACTGTTGACATGCGCGAATCCGGGTTAGGTAATGTAAGAATAAAACTGAAACAACCGGACACGGTTCCCGCGAATTAATCGGTCGAGTGTCCCGCGCTGATTACATCCCAACTTCGAGCTGGCGATTTCTATGAATTATATAATGCGGAAGAGAAGTTTTAACGATCCCCTTGGCGGTAACGAATTACGAAGCAGAACTTTCGTCGAGGCAAGCAACTTCGAATCTCGCGTAATTGATATTCTCGTAGATCTTCGCACTCGGCCGGTTAATGAGCGAGGTCACGGAACACCGGGAAAGATTACGAAATAACCGATGCTCCGTACTAAATACGGGGAATTGATCTACGATTAACAATATTGCCTGTCGTTTCAGCAATTGGCAGCTCTGTTGATAGCCCGCCAGGTGATCGGCAATCTGAAAGAGTCGGCGGTCCCGTATCTGATCGAGCAGCTGAAACTGGCCCGTTTGAGCTTCGAACTTTTCGGTGCGTTGAGCCCGAGCGAGGCCAGACCGCCTCCCGGTGAAGAGAACGACGAGAACAACAAAGAACCCGAAGACAAGAGCGAACGGTCCGACAGCGGGAAGAACACGCAACCGAGAAACGTCAGCCAAGCTGAGCTGGAAAGTTCCCTCTACAGAGTAGGGCATCCCACTAATTCTCTACTTAGTGACGTTACGTTCAAGGTTTGGTCTAGATTTAGCCTATTTCTTTTATTTCTGACGCACGTTGCGACCACCCGGGCTGAACGTAGCGGCGTTCGCGAATTTACCCAAAACAAAACCCGACTTTACTCGTTGTACCCGCGTTCTCCACGCTATTCGATTGACAAGATGACGAATGGATCGTTGAACACTTCTTCGTTAACATATTCGCAAGATTTTTCTGATTAATACGAGTCCAAACATGACACAGTTCGAAGAATATTTACTTGTTTGATACACGATTCAGTAGAATCTTGATTATCCGAACTGATAACATCGTCGTTATTGAAATACGTGTTTTACATTTTATCACAATTCTCAAAATGAATATATAATTGATCTCTTGTGTTGTTTCGATCGATCGCGAATAATAGTTACGCTATAATCATACCAAATACAACTTGTTTGTACTATTTGAATGGAAACGCGTTCAAATATCGGTTCGTTTTCCGCCAACCGAATAGGGGTTTCGTTTCAATAAGATTCGATTACAATTCAAGACATATCTGCTACCCGTGAACGTTTGACGAAACGATAAAACACCTTCTCGATGATTGAAGACCTATTAAACGTCTCGTACCGATTGCTAACGCTGTAATGTTCGTACATTATCACTCCGTTGATTGTCACCCCTATCATGGTGTGTCTCCAACGATCCCTGGCTTGCGTGATCGGCATTTCTCGTTTGGTTTCGTTTTGATTTCGTTTGAAAACCTTGAGAACCTTTGCGCATCCGTTCCCCACGTTTACACACACACGTCGAGGAGAACAACGAACGATGCAGTTAAACCATGAATGTTGTCCCGTGCTGTCTGATCGGTTCTTTTTGCAGAGTTTTAATCATTTGTTTCCCCGTTTTCCACCGATTCCGTCGACGACGCGCAGCTATCCACCAGAAAGGTAATATCACCGCTCATTTAATTCTTCTTAACCCTTTCAATTTACCGAATCATTGATCAAGAACACGTCGTTGACGCTACAGTGTTCAGCATACGATGGAGTGCTTGCAGACTCAACTAAAAGTATCAATTATTCAACGATTCTAGTGATCGTAAAATTTGATTTAAAAGAAATTAATAACTATACATATTTAGTAGATCCTGTTCGCAATCCTCATCACGAGTCTAACTCGATGTTAAATCTAAGTGAATCGTCTGGATTCAATAGCATAGAATTTCTATTCGCTGTTTTAGTTTCATGTTCAATTTCCAGTACGGTCACGATCGTATAACTGAAAGGGTTGAACACAAGATTCACAGCTTCTCACGCTGACCCCCCCATGTTCAAGCGCTCGCTTCTTTTGTTTAGTTCGACGAGCATAGTGACCCTTGGCACCACCTACGCTAGATACACTATACACACGTGATAGATGATGTTTCGCTGAACAAACCTCGATATTTACCGTCTCGTTTTCGTTGCTGCGTTATCGAAATCGAAATCTTTCTGATCGTAAGAATTGTCTTACAAAATACGTGTCTCCGAGACCAGCAACGAGTTCGACGACGATTGTTTAACTCAATGAATAATTAACCATGCTCTTTCGTTTCAAGGATCGGTAGATATTTCTATCAACGTTTCGGATAGATTCAATGGTAATTTAAACGGCATCTTTTCTATTTTACAGTACGATGGAGCATTCTCGGAACACTTGGAGATGCTGTCGCAACTCGGCTACGTGTGCCTATTCTCTTCTGCGTTTCCATTGGCAGCCATGGCAGCCCTGCTCGGTAATCTACTCGAGCTTCGCGGAGATGCTTTCAAGCTTTGCTTCGTTCTCCAGCGGCCGTTTGGCCGAAGGGTTTCCAACATTGGAACCTGGCAAGTGAGTGACGCCGACATACGCGATTTCTCCTTTCCCACTTCTCAAAGATTAACTGCAACACGAATTTACTCGAGGAAACTTATTCTTGTTGAGCGGTGCGATTCAACCTTGAAATCGTTTAAGGGGGTAACGTACCCCTAATTCTAGAATATTTATCATTGTTTCCAACCCCTAAGCTAGAATCTGAGGGTGGTATCTCGATTTTTCCCCTACTTTGGACGCTCATATGATTAGATATAACCATAATCTCGTTAAATCGTGAGCTGAGCGCCCTACGATCAACCTTCCTCTTTAGAATGAGCCCTCACGCAGCTCGTAACACGCTCGTATAAAGACAAACAATTATTTCCCGCAAACATTGTTTTCACCCTTAAATCTAGTAGTAATATTCTAGTAATATTCAGGGGTTACGTTACCCCCTTAATTATTCAGAACGCGATGGAGGCAATGGGTCTGGTCGCTATACTGGTGAATTGCGCGTTGATCGGATTGAGCGGACAAGTTCAGCGGATGTTCCCGGAGATGTCGGCCACCCAAACGATCCTTCTGATCGTCGCCCTGGAACATATCATGCTGGCGATACGGTTCATCATAATCTGCGCGATACCCGACATACCACACTGGGTGGCCACCGAAATGGCCAAGGTAGAATTCTTGCGAAGGGAGGCAGTCAGAAGACTGTCCTCCACTCCGTCACCGGAACAACAACCCGCCACAGTGATAGGTAAGCAAATCCCAATTACGTATATCTTGTTCAATCTAATCAACGTGTCTCTATTCTTCGCTCAATCCTTTACCAACGTGTTCGTCCAATGACAGGAGAGATAAATGTGAATGAACCGTAAAAAACCATATCCAGTACCCGATCGATATTGAACTGAGCGCACGATTCATCTTCCTCGTAAACACCTATTAGAATTTGGAAGCATAGTGTACACGTTTAGCGTAGCCCTCGTAGCATCTTGTAATTTCCTAAGTGTAGCCTCGTGTGCTCTCATAATCGATTACCTTCCATCCACCAGTCTTTCGCACAGCTCTCCGCGATTACCCTCTGCTTCCATAGCACCCGCCTAAATTCTGTTTCGAAGCCAACAGAGTTACGTGACACGTTGCAGCGAGCCCAATTCTCGTCCGGTCAGCAAAATAGTTGTAACGAACCCTTAACGGGGGGTAAATCCGAGTAAACCGGAGAGAGCCGGCTGTTGACGCGCGAAATGGTCCGAGGTTCAGTATCGTCGGCGAATCCATCCTCATCCTCCGATAATAATCGGGTAAAACGGTTCTCGCCCGACCATCACTGTTCCCTTCTCTCTCTCTCCTACCGTCTATTAATTTCGCTCGAACTCAGGGAGATTCGTGGTGAGTCCAGCAGACGGAGAGACCGAAGATCAACTGCTTTCCGAACGTACCGGTGACGCAACGTCGCCCAGTCTCCCAGACACACCGACCCTGGCTTCGACGACCCAGACACCGAGCAGTCCGCCAACGCCAAGCGCTGGTTCCGTACCGAGAATCTCGGAGACACCGTCCGCTGCTCAGACACCAGGCAGCGCGGCCAGCAGCGATATAGGTACACCTTTCCTGACTGAAATTAACGTGGGCAGCATTCGCGACCTTCACATACCTAGGTGCTCCATTCCTGGCGGAGAACGAGGTTCGATCTATGTCCCTTTCTTCCTTTTCGCCTTTAGACCAAGCTTCTCGCTACTGTCTCCAATCTTTTCGCTAGGAGACTCGTTGCGCGGCTTGTGCTACTCCTGACAAGAACCACAATTCGATAAACACTAGTTTACGAAATCGAATTGATTTCGTGTACGTTTGACGAGCGTTGTTTCATTCAAAAGGAAAGGTCAGTTTTCGCTGTGGAACTGATATACTTGATCGTTAACAGAAATTGAATATTCTTCTCTCAGGAGTGGCATAACTATATGAGCAATTATACAAAGTACAGCTACGAAAGTTACGAGAAAGGTCGTAGAGGATACGTTTTTCATCTTCATAAAATCGCAGGAAGGAGGTCGAGAGACTGGTTGACTAACGAACCAGAGGCATCGGGCGGCGATCAGTACAGTCATCATTTGACGATCGGTCCTCACGGTGGCGTAGACTGGGTGAGAAGATTGGGTCTCGAACCCGGTGGTAGGAAATCCAGCGATTCGGAGATCAGCGGTGCTGGCAGCGTCAACGGTAGGACAGACAAACTTCCGCATCTTCATCGATCCACCGACTGCATTGTCTCGAAAGAGCTTGCTTCGTCGTCGGATAGCGATCTCCTCAGGTGCGTACATGTTTCTTTGTCTCTCGACAAAGCAGTTTCAACACGGGAAGTCGTTAAATCCGTCTCGACCTTCTTTTGTGTACATCTATTTGCGAAGCTGCTTCTTTGAGAAGCGAGATTAATGATATCGTATCTGACAACTTGAACCAGCTGCTCTCTGGAAGATTCGAATTTCGATAGAACGTTTGTAAGCCTGGGTCTAAACGAAATCCCTGCTGAGCAGACCAAAGATAATGAATATTATTATTATTTATTCAATTTCGGCCTCGTGGCCAAGAAATTGGATTTGGTTTACAGATCTACTATGTCACTCATCCTTCCATCCCTCTATCCATTCATTCTTCCACCCATTCCTCCATATCTTATGCCCTTTGTTAATCTTCTTTGTAAACTATCCTATTATCTTACACCTACTATTGCATCTCCCTCTTTTCTTTTGGTTATTTCTTTCATTTTTGTTTCGACACTCCTAAGCCATTCTACTGCTTCTCTCACTCTTTTGCTTGGTACTATCTTTTCTATACTTAAATGTGTTCTTTCCACCACAGTCCTCTGCCAGATGCTTTAGTGTCCCCAGGCACCTCTCGCACATCATGCACATTCTCTCCTCCTCTTTCCTCCAGTATTTATTTCCTTCCTCTACATTCCCACATCTCACTCTCGCCATCAGGCTCTGACTGTCTCCCTCTCCTCTTTCCTCCAGGTACAAAGATAATGAATAAATCAAAGTGATCCATTGAGTAGCGAAGCGAATGAGCTCTTTTGTATTGAAGGTCGGCCCCGCCGTGGACGATGGCGCACAGGAACCAGAAGTTCCGTTTCTCTCCGGACAGGGAAAGGGAACGGGAGAAGGTGGAGAAACAGCAGCAGCAGCAACATCATCACCAACAGCAGCAGCAACAGCAACAACAACAACAACAGTTACAGCAACAGCAGCAGCAGCAGCAACAACAGCAGCAGCAGCAACAACAGCATCATCATCAACGCGAGAGCCACGAACACAGACAACAAACGTCCCACTATTCCGAGAAAGACAAAGACTCGAGTGGTCGGTCGGACTCGAGCAAAACCAGTCAAGAGGAGGAGAAGCCAAGCAAGGAGGATCACGAGGCGAAGAAGACCCGGGTGAAACAGAGCCTGATGAAGAGGGCGAGATCCGTCGCGATATTCTCGTTGAAGCTAAAGGAACGCAGAGCGAGGGAAGCGGAGCTCAAAGCGAAAGAAGCCGAGAAGGAGGCAAGATGGCAACAGCCGCAATCCTGCGTCGGCGGCGAACTCTCCTGCATTCCCATAGATAAGCTTATATCCGTGGATGACATCGCAGCCATGGAACTACGCAGACTTAATCATTAGCCGCTTTTCAACTTTCAGTTTCGTCTCACACGCTACGTAGAAACATTCGTCTGCGCCAGTGATACTCGCTATGATACGAATGTTGCTCTATCACGATACCGAACCTTGAATCTTTGCTGAACGATCGAGAAAGCCACAACCGCACGATTACAAAAATAACGGATTCGTACGAGTTCACTCTCTTACGCTACAGAAAGAGTATGGAAATACTACAGGTGTCTTTTAACACGTTCGTTGCTAAACTTGCTGTTAAACCTGTACATTCTGTCTCATCAACGTCTCGTTTAATTTGGTACATTTTAGTGAAAAATAAATTAATCTCCTCCAACCCAGTGGCGGATTATCGCGATCACATGTAACTTGATTTCGTTAACAAAATTTCAATTTATATTTCAGAAATATGTTTAAGTAGAACCCCTCGAATATACGCAATCCGTCACTGCTTTAATCGAACATTCTCTGGCGATCAACGTGTTAATAGAAGCCCGTATTTTCGGACTTACGGATCTACCTCGAAACGTGAAAAATTACAATTATTTGGAACTCGCGTTTGATCGAAACTTTGTTGAAATTGTCGGTAAAGTCACACCCCGATTCGATCCTTACAGATCGATCGTCTCGTTCGAAATTCTGCTTACTGTGTCTGTTGACTCCCCTTCGAAATTCTTGTTTGAAGAAAAAACATAAAAACGTATCTTAAAAAAAAAGACGAACAAACAAAACACCGATGTTTCGATAAACCAAATGTTTTCTATGAATTTCTATTGATAGTTTAAATGAGTATCATTTGCGTACGCGAATCACGCGCACCGGAACGCTCGTACAAACCATAAAGACGTTACAAACGAAAAAGAGTCGAAAGCCAAAGACTGCTTTTGGCGGGCCAATACAAGAGAGGAGAGAGAGAAAGAGAGAAAGAGAGAGAACACACCAACGAGAAATAACAATGAAACGGCGCACAAACGTAAAAATTGAGTCGTTACAAATTTTAGACTACGTTCTATAGAAACCAGTTTAGCGTATCATCCTAAAAAGTCACAATTTTCGTAGGTTAGTCGATATCTCGGTATCGTAGTCTGTAAACTGCGAGAAGGATCGATTAATTTCTCGCGATCGACTTCCTTCGAATTTCCGAAACGTGAGCAGAATAATTAACGAACAAACATGTCGGCGGTTTTATACGGCAAATTATATTGGCTGGTATTCGAATTGGTTACATCCCCGCTAACTTTCGAAATATTCATTTTCTTATTTCCGACGCTACATTTTCTTCCCGTCAACGCGTATATTTCTAATGTTTCCTTCGGTTCTCATTCATTGCTGTTCTTCATCTGCACATTTTGTTCGCCTACATGTCTTTTTTTGTAAAAATCGAATTTACAATGGCACGCTGTAGGGATAACCGCTGTACTACCAAAAGTAACGATAATTCAAACTGATGAATGAAACTTACCACAAGAGCAGACTCGCCAGGTCAATTGGGGCTTGCACTTTGCTAATTACACCTGTTGGTAGTGCAAGCGTTGATGAAACAAAATGAACAGGTCGACGGACGAATAAGTGATGCAGGAGCGGGCGCGTTTAACGAATTAAAAGAGGAGGTCGCACGTGCGCGGGTCAGGTCGGAGGCCGCGATGAACGCGACACACTGTTACGACATTTGTAAAGTGTATAAACAACCGATGCTCGTAAGGAGAGCCGCTCAGAATTACCGGCCCGTTACGGGATAGGAACGATACAGAGATCCCGTTGTTGTTGCTGAAAAATAAGTTGTTATTTAATGTTACCTAGATGTTTATGGGTTAACGAATTTTTGCAAAATAGATCTCTACGGAAGTCTCTACAATTATACATACAGGCGCACCACACATACAAACGTACACGGACATCTACGATTAACACAAATCGATTCGAACCACTGTACACAGAAATAACGAAATTACAAACGACACATTCGTTTCGGTTTTACTTTTTCGTTTGGGAAAGAAGAAAACGGCTGATGAAAATGTAATCGGTAAGAAGGAGAAACATACGGTTCTGTTGAGAAGTTGTAGGAACCGTTTTTGTATATAGCGAAATTGTTTAACGAGCCACGCGTATAGATTTGGTTCCATGGCCTAGCTGACGTCCCCGTCCGCAGCTGAAGTAGCGTTAGTCGTTTACGGAGGCACTTTCTTACGTTCTAACTTTTTAACGACCATCACCATGACTAGCTAGCGATTAGACGCCGCGACGACGTTTGAGCACTGTTCAAGCAAAATCAGTATTTTGCATCGTACTGTAGCGTGCCCTTTGGGAACCGCGAGACTAGAATCCGCGAAGTCGATATAGTTTAGTCGCTTTTACGTAAGGCGAGGTTTTAAAAATGTCAGCGGAACGCATCTATGTTTGTTAGATGTTTTGTATAAAACAGGAACTGAGCCAATAAAAACATTCTACGAACAGAGACTACGATCCATTCTTCTCCCCTGTTACAGATGACGAACAGATGTTCAAGATCATCTCTGGCTGGAACCGTCCTAGATTATACTTGTTACGACGCCTACTAACAATCCTAGTGACTCCCTAATTGCGTATCAGGTTCGTCTGTATTTTCACCCAACCACCTAGCGGCTCCCTGCTTACACATCAGGTTCGTCCGCATCCTAGCAGCTCCCTGATTGCGTGATTCGCATCAGGTTCGTCAGCATCCTAACAGCTCCCTGACCAACGCGTCAGGTTCGTCTGTGCTCTGTTCCAACATCCTAGTGACTCCCCAATTACTCATTGGGTTCGTTCACGAAGAATCACCATTCCTAACAGCTCCCTGATCAACGCATCAGGTTCGTCTGCATACCTCCATTCCTAGAGGCTCCCTGATATCGTATCAGGGTCGTCCTCGTAATCTAAATTCCTAGCGGCTCATCAATCACGCATTGGGTTCGTCCCTAACAAACTGATACCATATTCCCAGGGTAATAACCCTTCGCCGGCCACTCGTGCTGCTCGCGGCCCTGGCTCGTAACACCCCGTTTCCACGTGCAATCTAGTTCTACGATCTACAATGTACGATATCAACATTTTATGTATGAAAATACAACGAATCAATAAAGACAATGTCATAAAGAACCGTGTATATTTATTGCACCACCTATTCTTCCCGAATGTCCGTCTCGACGCTGAGTTGTATTACTGCATTTTCGTGCCACCTCTTTCCATATTATGTTCTCCTACTACAAAAGTTAATTTTCGAGGTTTTCAAAAATTTGAAGGAATTTTTGGCTGTCTGACTTGTCGTTGATTTGTACTACTGAATTTCCGAAAATTTTCGAGCGTCTGACTTATGATTGATTATACTACTTGCCAGTTTTCGAAAATTTTCGAAAATTTGCGCAAATTGACAAGTAGAAAAGTCAACCATAAATCAGACGGCCGAAAATTTTCGAGCGTCTGACTTGTCGTTGACTTTACTACTTGCCAGTTTTCGAAAATTTTCGAAAATTTGCGCAAATTGACAAGTAGAAAAGTCAACCATAAATCAGACGGCCGAAAATTTTCGAGCGTCTGACTTGTCGTTGACTTTACTACTTGCCAGTTTTCGAAAATTTTCGAAAATTTGCGCAAATTGACAAGTAGAAAAGTCAACCATAAATCAGAAGGCCGAAAATTTTCGAGCGTCTGACTTGTCGTTGACTTTACTACTTGCCAGTTTTCGAAAATTTTCGAAAATTTGCGCAAATTGACAAGTAGAAAAGTCAACCATAAATCAGACGGCCGAAAATTTTCGAGCGTCTGACTTATGACTGATTATACTACTTGCCAGTTTTCGAAAATTTTCGAAGATTTTAATCTAATTCTACTATCGCATATTCATGTACAGGCTAGGGAAGGAAGAACACATTAATTGTTGTAAATAATATTCTTTATTTTTCACCAAAAGATTACAATATTAAATGTGTATCGTGATGAGATGAAAAAGAAGTGTGTAGCAGGATGGCGGTGACGTATGTACGAATGCAGGTAGCTGCTCTCCAGGAAGCGGCAGTCAATTTTATTTATATCAGCGTAATCCTCGTGAAATGTTGCATCAGAGACGTGTGTAACTTAATTATTATATAACTAATAATTAAAACGAGATGAGCCAACAACCGTAGTCCCGTTGAAAGCACCGGTTCTCGTTAGTAAAACCGCAACTGCAATAATGTATAAACGTAGTATGAATAACCCACCATAAACAGTAGGTCCCGCTGAAAAGGCGATAGTGAGAATGGAAAGAGGGGGAAGAAGATTGGTAAATGAATTTGATACCCTGAGGAGACCAAATATCATGTTACAATTAAGACGAGACAAACACGTGTCGCCGTCGCGCGAAGACTACTAGCCACGGCGAAAATATAACGAGAAGATCACAAGATTGATTTACCGCTCTTAATTGTTGCCCTTTTGTGGCCTCGACACTTCCCACAACTCGTTGCTCCACCGTTGAGGTATCGCGAGACACTGATTGACTGATCCAGCTGATCCTTGGATCCCCATTGACGCGGTTCATCGATCCCAGTTCCCCCACCCTTTCCGTACTGCCGAATTTCCCTGATTGGCACGCCTCGCAACGCGACAGAAACAGTCGCACTTCCGAAAAGTCCTAGGGCCCAGACTTTTGAAAAATACTTGAGATAAAATTGTAGACCTCATCAAAATACCGATAAATTATCAACAATAATCCGAGGTATTACCATATTTGCAAGTTCGAAATTGAAAGGTGGCGCCAAAATCGACGAACGTCGGCTGTTCAATTCGAGCGAAATAAAGGTACTACCACAATGAAAATAGTTGTAGCCAAATGTAATAGGTTATTTATTCATAGAATTTCGATTACCACATGATTCGAAACCATATCGTCAGTGAAATCGTTCTTTAAATATTTACCCGATATAGGTAATGCAGCAAATCGTAAATGCGATCCAATGCACTGATGCGGGTGCGCAGAATCACAGTGGAGCAGACCACTCCGTGACGTGAGTGTGTCTCGTTGGGCTGAAAATGCTGCGTTCTATTATGTTTTCGCGTAAGTTTCTCTACAACAGATTCGAACAATTTGTAATTTTATTCGTCAAGCGGAGATATCAATTGACAAAGAAGCGTAATAATTGTTTATTCGTTCTGCTCGATTTATCGTGAACGCAGTTATGAGTTCTATACGTGTTTCATCGTATATCTACTTTGCGCTGGATTCTATAGAACAGTTTGTATTGCATAAGATGCACTAACTCAAACAAACTAAATTAACTTTATAATTTTTGGTTGTTGACACAGACCGTTGCATTAAGTTCTATTGCAACATGTTTCATAACCTCTACTGTTGAAATCAGCTCTCCACGATATTAAAAAAACAATGCCGCTGTGCAGTTGACCTTTGTAAATATTACGATAATATGCTCAATAAAGATAAAGAACTGTTACAAACTAATTATAACCGAGTCAATACAAATCATTCCATTTATTGTATTTTAAATATACCACGGCTTTGCTTTAATTTTTAGCCACTGTGAATCAGGGCCTGTTGTCCCTGATTCGCAACAACGCAGCTCTGTCAGGATGTCCTGCGGCTTTGACATCTCAAACCAGGACTGTGGCTAATCTACCAGAGAAACAAGAAAGGAAGCCTTATAGTCCATTTCAAAATACTCATGGCGTTGGAGAATATGCCATGGCCAGGCTAGACGACCTTTTAAATTGGGGACGTAAAAATTCGATATGGCCCATGACGTTTGGTCTGGCTTGCTGTGCCGTTGAAATGATGCACATTGCTGCACCCAGATACGACATGGACAGATACGGAGTAGTATTCAGAGCTTCTCCAAGACAGTCCGATGTTATTATCGTCGCTGGGACATTGACAAACAAAATGGCTCCAGCTTTAAGAAGAATATACGATCAAATGCCTGAACCACGATGGGTCATTTCGATGGGAAGCTGTGCCAACGGTGGTGGCTACTACCATTACAGTTATTCTGTTGTCAGAGGGTGCGACAGAATTATACCTGTGGACATATATGTGCCAGGTAATATAATATAATATACGTTTAAGATCATATTTATCTATAGGAAAGATTCTAACTGTATTTGCGCGACGCTTCAGGATGTCCCCCAACAGCAGAAGCTTTGATGTATGGTATACTGCAGTTACAGAAGAAGATCAAGCGTATGCAGACAGCTCAGATTTGGTATAGAAAGTAATGTACCTGAGTTCCGTAGCAATTTATGTATAAAGAATTACGTTATTAAAATATGAAGTGTAATTAAGGTGAACCATTGTTATTATAAATTGATTTCGATAATAACTGAAGCTTCTCATGCATTTATACAAGTCATACAAACTCCCAGAAAACGAAAGTATTCATCTCGCAAAGCGCACTGTTATCATTTTTAACGAGAGAAGAATGTTAAATAAAATACAAGAAAGCAATAACCATGGTTGTAACGACGCGTTAGAAAAAAATAATAAAACATCATTCTACAGACATGTAATTAATTATATTCTCTTCATTATTTTTATTCTTTATTATCTTCACTATTTAAAATATGTACAATATTTTAGTTTAAACAAAGCAAAGAGTTAGGCAGAACATCTTTGCCATTTTAGCTTACCACATATTAAGGCCCCTTTATTTTTTCTTCTTTATATATTGCTCTATCTAATACTAATTACCATTCTGTTTATTTTAATTATACATTACATACATACATTACTTAATAAAAACACATCAACTGATACGCACCACGCATACGATAGGTACGGTACTTTTGTAACAACAAAAAAGTCACCGGCGACTTGTTGTACCTATTACTTCGTTATGTCCATGTGCAAGTGTACACTTCTTTTTATGAACATACACGTCTCTATTATGTCCACAGCCCGAATTTAAACGCCTACTTTGGTCATTGAAGAGCACAGTACGCTGGAAATATAATCATTGTCCTATCGACAATTTTCCTTTTTCTTTTTCAAAGATTTAAAAAAATCTTTAATCGGATACAAATTTGACTTTTGGTAATTAGTTTCGTTTTGAGATATAAACCGATCACAATTTCATGCTACAACAGATTAGATTCGAATTGTTGCAAAGGCCAATTATGCAGACATATTTGTCAATGTGATACGTATATCTGAAAAAGTACGAGTTCCAAATTTAAAAACGTATGCGAACGAAGTCAACATATGATCGTAAAATACTGATGTTACCTTTCGTTTTATCATATCCTATGTCTGCAGCATCGCATACGTGTACAATTTGTTTTCTAGAGAGCAAATGATATGTAAAAGAAGAATGAAATCCAGCCAAAAGCATTGTGTCATTTTTCCGAGAACATCATTAACACGTAACGGCGTACTTTTAAATATACCTCTCAGCACACTTTGTTACAACAAAAGCTACTATCTTTACAGCATAAATTAATGTCAAGCTTAGTTTCGAAAAGTCTTTGTGCGACGGTGTAACAATTGAGTCAACAAAATGTCTAATTCCCGCTTAACGTGTGCTGGTCCGACAATCTCGGCATCAATGCTGTCGTTTTTTCCATTTTTGTTTTCTACTTCTCTCAGTTTGCAGATATACAGTTACAAAAAGAAAGGAGAACAAAGAAGTTTGAGATAATTTACAATGTACAAAATAATAAAATATATAAAAGTTCTATACATATGTTCATCTCTTGCATATCCTCTGTGACGTAGAAAACAACTACAATAAATCGTTTGTACAAATCTATGTATAATATAGAATCTTTATGAAACTCTGTAAATGAAAATCTATGATTTACAGATACCTGAAAAGATTTCAATGATAAACACCGATTCTGGATACCCATAGTAAATTAATTTTTTGCGGTGCGATAGTTAATTTCCATGTAACAGAGCTCAGGCAGGCTCTTTTTCCGTTTTCCACCTATCGGTACCACTAGTGTTCTTTGATTTATTATTGTTCGTTCTGTGATTTAACAATAAAATTGTACAAACCTGGCACGTTTCTGTGCTTCATCAAAATATGTTACACGTTTCAAATTACAGTCGTTAAATGTAGTAATTTTGAATAATATTAAAGGATGGCTTGCGACGTGGAAGGTGGTGGATTGCTTGGTAAGGCTGGCACTGGCCCGTCAGTCCACTGTATGAGAGAATGCTCACCCATTTGTGTACTTTGAAAATGATCTTTCAACAACGTTTGCGAAAAATTACAATGCATTTGGTACGCTTCGCTTTCGCGACTCGGATCTCCACAAATTCTGTAAAGATCTGCCAAACAGAAACGTTTCCATGCTTTTATTGGCAACTACGCATATAATATACTTGTATTTTCTAGTGATATGTACTAAAACAGACGCATACCTTTTAGGATAGCAGTAGCCCATAGTTGTACGTGAACGTCAGGTATCTTTGAAGCTAACTGCATCGCCGGCGTGACCATATTCATAGATTCTCTGCTATTTCCTAAAGAAAGAAATATATGTCCCAAAAGTACAAGACTACACGAGGTAAGTCTGTTCAAATCTTCCGAATTGGCCATTTTTAACGTTTCTCGAAGATATCTCCTAAAATTGAATTCACACATCTCGATATTTGTAATAATTGATAATAATAAATTATTGGCAATGACGTAACGTATAAATTCGTACTTTGCTTCGTTGTATCTAGCTCCAAAAAACGCTTGAAGTCCTTGCACGTAATACGCCGCTGCTCTTAAAGAATGCGAATGCGACGGCAAAGATTCGGGGTTTATTCGTTCTAGCAATGCACCTAATTCAGTGTCTCTTTTAGTTCTTAGGTATACTATTGCCAGATTTAAGTTCGCGAAAGTCCACAGTTCTCGCTCTTGCGACGTCTAAAGAAAATAACAGTGTACAAAAATGATCCCTCAAACAATAGATACAATTGTTTTTAATTCTTGTTTATAAGTTTACCCTCAGAGCAGCCGTAAATTGAGCTTCTGCAGCCTCCATGCAATTCATTGACATTGCGTATAACCCTAATAAAGCATGTAATTGTGGCCTATGACCTTGCAGTAACCTTGGTTGGGTTCTACAAAGTTGACATGCTTGTGAAATTTCTGCTAGAGCTACGCTTTTATTTCCCATTACAAGTCGACACATCACTATATGTTCCAACAACATTAATTGAAAAACCGAAAGTATAGGTTTGTTATCAGCATCTGTAAAAGGAGTACAACGATTACATTCGATTTGAAATCATAATGGAACATAAAGTACATTTAAACTGTAATTACTTTTGAGTTTTTCAATTTGAGTTAATGCTTTATCCGTATACTTTTGAGCTTTGTCCATGTAACCAGCTTGCATCGAATGCATAACCGTTACTAAATATACCAAAACATATAAATGGTCCTTTGGCATCCATATAAACATATCTCCAATATTCGAGCCTGTAACTACTTCGTCGGCTGGCCAACTAGGAGACATTATAGTTTGTATACTCTGTTGTAATTGTTTCAGACAAGGCTTAACGCTTTTCACCTGTCGAAAACAATAACAATTATGATTATCAAACGATCTACTCTGAACAATAACGAAACTCTGGTGGTTGCTCACCTGGCCTGCCATCAAGTAATGGCAAACTTGAAGTACCAAAAAATATACTTTTAAATACTCTTTCTGGTGCGGGCTACCCTGCCAATTTTCTACATGATGGCCCGCCGAATTTAAGAGAGGATGAACTTCGGTAAATTTTTTGTCTATTAATAAAAGCATACACCTGCTCAATAAGAACAAAACTCTCGTATAACTCGCATTACTAATATGAGAGTAATCTACACCTACAGCAAGCAAACTACTTGCTGCTACAAAATCTTTCTCCGACGCGTGTATTTGCTAAAACATAAAAATGCAAGATCAGTTTGATTTTGAAAATTATCCTACAAATATCATTGTATCTATGTAATACTTACTGCGAGTTGGAAAATAAGTCTACAATGCCAATACACATTGTGCTGCGAAAGTTCTATAGCTTTCCTTAATATTGGCTTACTGAGATTTGGTTGTTGCTGTTGTTCGTACAGCTCTGCAACTACACTCGCTGCTTCGAACTTAACATCGTCGAAAGTGTTTATGTTTTGACTCAAACGCCACTGAAATGCAATATGCGAATTATTAAAGAAACTGTTACTATTATTATTCTCACGATATATTTAACAATGATTTCAGTAGATTCACTGACGCAAAAACAAATACATTTTAATCACTGTGCGTTACATTACCGATGGTACCAAAATAAAAAGAAAGGTTAGAATCGCCGCTAACGAAAATATACGAAAATTTACAAGAGATAGATGGTGATAATCAAAGACAACCGCTGAAGAATGCTGAACGTAGATGATTATAATAGAAATAATATTCAGACTGACCGCTTGTTCTAAATGAGACCGCGCCAAATCGATGTTTTTGGTATGCGTAAGGAGGATGTTACCAAGCTGAAGATGAGTGCGTGCTTCGACCCTTGGGGGTGGCTTAAAATTGAAAACCGCTTGCAAACACTGTATACACGATTTAATATTCGGCGGATTCGACGTTCGAAAGTTTTCTGCTAGTCCTAATAACGACAGATACCAAGCGTCCTGCGAAGACGCCATTTTGACATTTCACAAGCAAAATCTCCAGCCGTGATAACACACGGTCACTGGTTCGTAACCAAGAACTCTCCTCACTAAACACAATAAAAACTGTATCACTGTCCTAAACGGGGTAGCCGTGATCACGACACGGTTTACAATTTCGCGGTGCCCCGTCGAATGCGTTTCCCCTGGAAACCGCTATGTTGCGTAATGTTTACATACATATGTATGTATTAACACGACGATTTCTACATTATTGCTACGCATTTTTTGCGCATGTATTAAAGGTTTCTCGTTAGGAAACGCGAACCGTTAACGCCGCGCGAGCAAAGCCAGTTCAGCTGGACCCACGACATTGTTCATTATTAACAATTTTGATACATAACGGTAAAAGAACTGTATTCGATAGATTCGTTATAGCATCAGATGTAACCAGGATATAACTGAACCACTTAGGGAAATTATTGTTTCTCTGACTCGGAGAGAGGGTAGATTTCTAATATATTTTGTAACTCACTCGAGATATAAACAATGGGAGTGCATAAGATTATACATGTAATTGAATATGACAAAGTAACTGCAGACCAATTAATTCGATTTAGTTGAGCCTTGGTAGTTATAGAGAATATACACTCCGACGAATTGAATTCGTTCCTTGGTGTCGCTATTATGAGCGCGATATTTGAAAGGTAGGATTCGCTATGAAATAACTACTGTTCTGTTGTACATTTTTGTTTCGTACATGCATCTCTGATACAATAAATGGATATAAGGTTGGATGCTTGTACAATTTCTATGAGAATTTTAGGATTTTAGAACGTTTTTTCGTTCACACGTCGTTCTTAGCATGGAACAAAACCTACGTGAATATCGTCACAGACTGTGGCGCGGCGCTATACCGGTGGCACCGAAATTCCAAGCATCACGTTACATTCGATTACGTCACTCTGTGGCATTTAATATCGCGCACACACTTTACTACCGTTTTCGAATTGTACGTTTAGAAATGGTAAATCTGTTACTGTTACTTATGTAGTGTTTAGTCTCCTTGCATTCCATTAGTTATAATTATCGTACTCTTCCGGTGATTCGTATAATCGCAAAACTCTATTTCCTTCTTACACAGAGTCCATAACCGCTATATTAAATTTAGGTAATTCTTTCAAAGAAAGATTTAATTTCGTAAACGCAAAATTACTATTGAACTTCAAGTATTCTTTCTTAGATGTAATTCAAGAATACGTATTATGTAAACATCAGTTCTACAAAATGTTTCATGGCATTAGATTCGAGCTTACTAATGGCAATTTTATGTTTTAGCTTGATGGCAAAGGGTATCGGCTATTTAATTAAACGGTATTGGCCAAGCGTCGTTTTCCCCACTTTCTTGGTGGGCTGTGTTTACGCGGATTGGAGTCACACCCAAGAGTGGAAGAAGAAAGTAGCCGCAGAAAAATTACAACTTGAACTCGAAAATGTCGGCTGAACTTGTACGCAAATTTATAAAAACGTACACTATATTGTTCGTTGGACTTGCAGCTTTCGGTTCAATTGGATGGTGCATAGATAGATCAGAAACATTAAGATTAACTCGGTTTCGAGATAAGTCTGCATTGTTTGGAAGGGAACTAAAACCAGGAGAGCCACCGTCGTGGCCATAATCATTTAAAAATGTAATAGTTTTGCAACTTCGACAGGGGTATTGATACTTCTGAAGTTATTACAATGTTATTACATGCTTACGTAATCTGTACAGTTCAATAAACACGTTCTAACATAATCATAAATTACGAATCTTATTGATAGAATGAAATACGATTTTATTTCTATAAAAGCACTACAAAATGTTTTAATATACATGCGATTTTTCTGTAACAGATAACAACTGTATACAATTATAAATTTTACGATTTCATTCTCCAGTTTCCATATTAACGAAACATCAGCGAAATATAGTAAGAATTTTACTTTTAATATCATTCCTTTTCGAAACTTTCTCAGTTTTGTCAGATTTACGGTTCTCTTTATCTTCTGTGTCTTTTGTTGATAATTTTTTTGTTGTCATGTAAGCTTTTCGTTTCTTCTGTAACCATTCATTAGTTTCTTCGTTCCAAGATACCGGTCTGTTGTCTTTCAAGTTTCTCATCAGTCCTTGATGCGAGCATAACTTACTCCCTGTTTCTAAATTCAGATAAGAATACTTCTTCTCATTTTCAATTTTATGCTCTGTGTTAATCGTACTTATGTTATCGTCTATAAGACCATAGTTTTGAAATTTTGTACTTTTATCTTGAGAAACAGATATATTTTTCGTTACTCTTTGTAACACCTTTTCCTGCTCCATTTCAGCAGGCTTCTCAAAAACTTCCCAAATACTGGTCAAGTTCTTCGCTTGAAGATTTATACTGCTTCCTTTACTTTGATACTTTCCACGACGCTCGCTGGCCGACCTAGTAAATGCATATGGTTTTTTATATAATTCTGGATTAAATTTCTGCGAGGTTTGAACAAAAGATGAATCTCCTATGTCCGCGGACAATGTGGTATCTAAATCTTCGTAACATATTTTCGCAG
Source organism: Lasioglossum morio (assembly GCA_916610235.2). NCBI lineage: Eukaryota > Metazoa > Arthropoda > Insecta > Hymenoptera > Halictidae > Lasioglossum > Lasioglossum morio. The sequence continues at coordinate 1,597,144 of OU744331.1, forward strand.
GTCTCTTTATCTTACTGGAATTGCTAGAAACTATTCTAGAACTAGAAGATTTTAAAGTTGCAGAGCTTCTGAGAGTAGGCCTCTGCCTATATCGATTTCCATCCGATATGCTATGTTCAGAAGATGAAGACGAACTTCCACTGCTTCTTTTCTCCTGCAAGTTCTTACACGTGTTTCCTACGTTATTACTTAATTCTTTATTCGAACCTTGTGGTTGAATATTTTCCATACACAAATTCAAGCGATCGGCGCACAGAATATCCGTTTTTACATAATTTTTATGGATTTCTTGCTGCAATGCTTCAGAATCAACATCTACAATTGATTCTCGACTATTTTTATTAATACTAGATATTTTTAATAAATCGCGTATATGCCTATTCTTTTTAAGATCCAAATCCAATTGCTTCAATTTATCGTTTAATTGATACTCCAGCATCCTTATTTCTTCTTCTTTCTTGATCAATGCTCTTTCCCGATTCTGTAAAATAACTTCTCTGTTTTTCAGTTCAGTTTCTTTCTGTTTGATGTTTTCCAACTTCTGAAGCCAATTTTCTTTAAATATTTCTTCGCTAACTTCCTGTGGAGTTGGCACAACAGCAGAACATCCATTTCTGCATCCATGATAACACAGATCTGTTGTCTTCTCTTCTGCATCTTCGTTCTGTTCATCGATCGGCGACAACCTCTCAACTTTATCAAATATTTTCGAAGTGAAACTAGTATTATAAGATGCCTTGTATTTCGTTTCAAGATTCTGTGGGGAATAATCAAAATTGCTAGATGTATTTCGATTTTCTTCTGTGAGCCTCTCCAGAGTTATAGAGTTCTTTGTATTTTGAATGCTCTCCTCTTCTACAGTGAGCGAATTGTTTGTATTATTCTCAACACAGGTTGCTTCAGTCTTTGCTATGCTAACAGTTACATTACTAACATTGTTTAATTGTAATCTCTCGTCGTGTGTATCACTCGGAGTAATATTTGTATTGTTATTGATGCACACAGGTATAATGAAAGCTTCTACCCTGTATTTTGCAGGCTTCATTGTTTAAACTATAATTAGTTCGTTCAGTGCATTCTTGACGACACTAAAGTTATACATATAATTTTCAACGAACGAGATACTCGTTTTAACAAACAATACTTTGTTCGAATAATAGCGGCATATCTGATACGACGTTTCGTTAATTTTACGAGTGTCACTTCCTCGAAGTGTCACGAAAATGTTGAATAATTATTTCACCAACTATTAAATCTAATCCACTTGTTACGTGCGCTTTCATTCTACGGTACAAACAAATCTTTCTCAGTGTTTACTCTGAACCGATTGTTAAAGTCCGTTACCTTGTCTTGTTTTGTATTTTGTGCGACAATGTGTGTGTTTGCATACCTGCCCACGCCGCAAACGTATCGACTACACGTATATAAATTTCATTTGAGAGTGTGCACACAGCAGCAACAATACCGATGTATTTGGTCACGTGACCAGCCTGTGATTGGTTAATTTTCCATGCGACAGTACCGTAACCGTTCAGAATTAACCCCAGCAGAACTCCCCTTTACGATTGTTGTAAGAAAACTCGTTCAGCTGAAGAAACCGTTCCCATTTACGCATGCAAAACAACATGTACAAAATATAATAATAAATAGCACCATGATCATACGTTTCGCGAATCTGCTAATTCTAGTGTATAACCTAGCGTTATGTTACATTCCTGAAAGAGTCACATGGTGATTATAAAAATATGTTCTATTCCGTTTCACTCTGTTCGCAAGAATGCATTCAACGACAGAAGAAGAAAAGTTTATAGAACTTGAAAATAACTAGAACAACGATCACATTTATCCACATACTTCGTCGCCTGTAATGTTTAAATTAGGTTTAAATTAAGGTTTCCCCTAATTTGTATATTCTTAATTCTTGATTCTTTCGTAAAGGGTGCGCTACTATTGATTCATTAATTCCGGGACCTTCTAGATGGCGTTCATGACTTTTTCAAGTACATGTCGTACACAATTCTAGCATTGTGTTCGGCTTGTTCGCATTTAAATTGTCTAGTTCGTACTAGAAATATTCAATAAATATTTTCGACATTCCGACCGAGTCGAGAGAATTCACACTATTCCTCATTAAAATCAATTGTTATTTTTCCCGCCTAACGCGAGGCTCCCGTTAGAATGCGCGCGCATATCGATTCAAGCAATTATTACGTATCCCCATCGAAGCACAGTGTCGTACATACGAATCGAATGGAGTGAATGCAATCGCAATAATTACCGTCCGTGTAAACAATAAATTACAAAGTATCATGTTAAATTCTAATAAATTACCGTGTAAGAATCAATCGAAGCAAATCGAAAGATATATTTTCCATTATCCTTGGCTGGGAGAAAGTAAACAATTACGATGACAAACGATTTCACCTTGAGAAGAGAAATGTGTAACATTCACGTGTGTACAGGCAACCATTTTTTGTGGGTGCATAATATGACGAAGAAGTATAGTTTCCGTAGAAATGTTTCATGAAAATGTTCGTGTCGTAAGAAGGGAAAATGACTATAAATACGTGTAGAAAGCCGGGGGCCTAGGGGAGGGATCGATACGTTCCTGTAATTTGAGGTAACTCGCAACTCGGTCCTGGATAGCGGAGGGGGCTAGAGGGGAGCGCGCACTGTTGTAGTGTTGCAGTTGTCCGCCATTGCTAGGGAGTTAACTTCGGTACTAGGCTAGGTGAGGATCTCGGCGACTCGTCGCGTGCCCCCTACCCCTTTGATCGTGGAAAAAACTATTTAGTGATTTCGTGTTACGATTTTGGGTATTTTGAGATCCGGGCGATTTCAAATCGGTCTGCTCGCGTTCGACAGCGATGGACACGAAGCAGCATTTGGCAATGATCACGAGCCCGGAGACCGTGATGCACGCCAATCTCCTATCGCCAACGGGTCAGCGGCTCACCCCTACGGGGAAAATTAGCCATGCCAAAACCCGCGTCTACACGCAGAGATATAGAAAAGAGTGGGAGCAAATGCCCGATTTCAAAGGTATCAGCTCGTTATCGTTACCGTAACCATTACCGTACCGTTCGCATAGCTGTTTCTCAGAGCGATCCGTCGATAAACGACAAACATTGCCGTTGCTCGTGCGAATACTGCCACGCAGGCCACATACCTACACGTTCTAATCGTATGCTAGCAACGTGCAACATCGTCGAGATCGCCTTGAGCAACGACACTTTCGTTCACGCAGCCAGTTCATTATTTTTAGAGAGCACGCATCCCGCGTAACAACCGACAGGTACCCTCTTCTTTTTATCGAATATTTCGATCGACTATCGATGGGCATCTTTACACGGCCTCTCGAGAATGTTTTCGTGGATAACCAACGCCAGTCGTTTCGTCTTTTTTTTGTTTCTTAATCTCGTACGTGTCGTCTCCACGGCATCCGGTCGTTTCTATTTCGTTCGCGTGAAACTGGAACGGGCGAGATTCGTCGAGACTCGTTCCTCGGCTCTTTGGAAAAATTAGAACAACATCGCGTGAACGCACACGACGTGACATCACCGGACACTGTGTTTGTTACATGTCGAACCATATTACTAGCGTTAATAAGTCACCAGTAAAGGTGCTGCTGGGTAATTCGATGGCCGACCGAGTAGATATCACCATACGGTAGGAACACGTTTAGTGGAATGTCGCATTTTGGATGGTAGGCTACGATTATTCGACAGAGAACGCGCGAAATTGCAAATCGTATCCGATACGTATACAGGTGCATTAAAATACGTGAACAGCCGCGGTACGTTCGTGTTTGCTACTTTGTTTGATTCGTGTTAGAACCAGGTATACGATACTCGCGTATGTATGTATCGCTGCTATATATCGGACTGAATCGTAAATAGAAATGAAGGAAACCTCATAGCGAACGTGAGAATGAAAATTATATTTACACAACCTATAAATAGATCTAACGTTGTTTTATCCGTTATATTTTCATGTTTTACAGCCGGTTTCTCTGTTGTAAAGTAGAACCACAAGTTTAGTTATTTCTCGGTTGTTTTATTTCGAGGATACGTTTGTTCTACGAACGAATAATATTGTAAATACAATATCCCTGTGTACATATGCTCGGCAATGTTTATGTATATACTCGACATATTTTTTTGCAGGATGGTTAACGTCTGTACCATTTCAAGTGACGCGTGCTTATTGCATGTACTGCAAGAAAAACCTGCATGCCCATCGACTCTCTCTATTGAAGCACACATGTACCATGAAGCACCAGCGAGCGGCTCTGTTGCACGAGGCAGAAGAAAAGAAGAAGGCTCTTGCCCAAAAGTTAAATGGAGAGGAGGAAGTTGAAGTAGAGATTAGCGAGATGGACGTTTGTATTATTGTATATTCATTACATATTATTATATTATTCAGCTTGTTCAACTTCAAGCTATTTAAAGAAACTTTCGGAGGCTATAACAATTTCTATCATCGTTAGGCGTCTGGGAACATTCATACCGAAGTGGACGACGAGGGAGTAGAGTACGTCGTCGAAAGATTGGACACAGACGACGAGCTGGACGAAACGCACATCAAAGGCGATGTGGATGATGTCAACGAGGATGAGGAAGAAGGAATGCATTTACAAATGTCTATGGAGGACGAGGATGTTAACCATACCGCGAAAAAGATAAAAATTGAGCGAGTGGTAAGATTGCGTGGTTACTCGAATTTTTCTGAGTCTTTCAATGGACGAGCTCACAACTAAGATCGTAACTCGATTCGATTAGGACATCACTGACGATCCTCTAGCGGATGCGATGGATCAAATGCAAAGCGAATATCTGGAGGAACCAGAGAATCAAGATGGAAATGTGCAGATGGAAATGGTGGTAGAGACGGAGGAACACAGCAGCTCCGAGATTCAGGCTGTGGCGCTCCTATCCGACGAGGAAGATTCGAGCAAGGAATCGCAGAAAGAGTCGCTCGAGAATGGGAAAACCATTCGACGAACCGACAGTAAAATTGATAGGAAATCTAGCAAATTAATGGTGAGCGTTACAAACGAAATGTTCACGCGTAAAATCGAACGGTCCGCGTTACGTAAACGTGTTTTCAGCACGACGAGAAGCATCAGGTGGACTCGGACATACTGGTAGCATGCCCGTTACCTATTTTAGGCACGACATATCAAATGAATTCACCGGTAGCATCACCCTCTAACACGATAGGAGTTCTTCAACCGGTGAACACTCTACCGATCGCTCCTGCGCCACATAAAACGCTCACATTAACGTCGGATGGTAAAACCCTAACTTTGTCAGGTGGTACTTTTCAACCTGGTACTCAGTATGTCCTGAGTAAATTCAAGAATAAACTGCCTACGTTGGTACTAGCTGATAGGAAACCTGCAATTGCAGCTAATCAAGCAGGGGACACGACGAAATCCATTTCGATAAGCAAGGAGCAAACGGCGGTGGCGGGTACCAGCTATCAGACGCCGAAAAAGGTATTCTATCAACAGTTAGATAAAGTGTTCATTAAAATATTCACTCGATTAATCTTTTATTTTTCGCACTTTTCGTGCATTTCAGCACATGCTCGTGAAGTCTCTTAAATCTTCGACGTCGAAGAAACCTCAAATTTCTACGCACGTTGTGGACACGAGCAAAGGATTGCCGGTCGGAGGATTACAAGTTAGTCTGTACAAACTGATGGACGGTCGATGGACCTTTTTAAATGAAAGGTACGTCTCGAATGATTCCCAAATGAATTATCAGGGACGAATGGGGTTTCACTGTTAAAACGCGTCGTGTTCTTTTCAGTAATACTTCTCCGAACGGACGATGCGTTGATTTAGTGGATAGCATACGAGCCAGTTTTACAGCCGGACGATACAAGATCCATTTCGACGTGGACAAGTACTTCACGTTGAGGAGAATAGCCACCATGTATCCATTCATCGAAGTTGTGTTCGACGTGAAGGATCCCGCTGGACATTATCACATACCTTTACTATTAAGCCCGTTCGGTTACTCCACTTACCGTGGTTCCGAGAAATGAACACCCGACGACAATCAACGACTATTCTACGTAACGAACGTGTTATAAAAACATTTGACTATGCAATAATAAAACGTTTTTTATAATGCGGAGTACCGAAATCTCAGCTCCGTCAGTATTCTTGTATTTTTCTAAGAGTTAGCGAACGCGAGAACATACGAATATGTAAATAATGAAAATGTAGCGCCGACTACGAGATCTTGACGGTACAGATTGCCAAGTGGAACTTTGGCATGTGTGAAAAAATATATATTTTATTGCGTACTGTGTACAAAAGTCATGAGGGTCGCATCGTTTATTAATTTAATCAGCTAAGTGTTTACAGGCTTTGTACAATTCTACCGAGCGAACAGTTTGATGCTCCTGAAGAAGATTCTTGGATCGTTAACCCATCGTCCTACAATATCTTTCTGTTCAACTATCATAAAAGAAATCTCTGTTACCGATACGTAACAATTCACGAGAATATACGAATATACGTAATGTCAATTTTCTTTTTCTTTCGGAAAATTGTGAAAGAAAGGAAGAGTCCTGGGTTAACGAATTGCTATACTAGTACGGTTACCTTGTCTTTCCCACCGACTGTATGTACATCGCGTCGCGATTAACAGTTAAGTGGAGCGATTACTATTTCGGAGGCAAGTAGCTTCTGTCGACATCGTTGTTGGGCGGAAGGTACGCTTTATCCTTCGATCCGTTCGATCCCTTTGGACCCTTTGCTCCTGACCCGGTTTGTCCCTTTGCTCCTGACCCGTTTTGTCCTTTCTTCGGCCCCGAAGGGCCGGATGTACCCGAGCCTCCCGATACACCGGTGCCGAACTTGAAGCTCGCTCTGTTTCCGTTCTCGTCAGCCTCGTACCTTCGATAGAACCACGCGGCAGTCTTATTGTTAGACCAGACACTTCCTTCAAATCTCAACTGTTTTTTTTAGAAATCGATAAGAGGCAGAAACGTTCCTATCGCTTCCTTCTATAATGTTTTGTAGCGACTGCGATATTTCGCGATATCAAGCACAGTAAGTCCTCGACTTACGCGGTTAACCCTTTGCAGATTCTTTCAATTTTATGGACACGAAATTGTCATAATACCTCCTACAAACTTGAATCTGTAGTAATTGATTAGATAGTGATATATTTAATAATGGTATAAAAATTTTTAGTGGTGACTCGGAGTCACCACTCGAGTGCCAAGGGTTAATTCGTTCTAGCGGTTTCCCCGTAAGTCGATAAATCGTGTAAGAAAAAGAAAGCTCACTTCACGGAGATCGGAAGACCCTCGGGACTCTTGTACGAGAAACTACCCTTGACGGCACGCACTAGCTCCCCGTTGACTTCCTTGTACGTCTCCGTTTCCTCCCTTTGTACTTCATCCCCGGCGGCCGGGCTGCTCGGTATCGGACGGTTCCTGGCTTTGTTGTCCTCCAGCGGCGTGTTCAGGATCAGCCCGCCGGAACCACGCGCGAACGGAGGCGCCTTCTGATCCGGAGACAGCTTTTCGCCGACGCAACAGCACGCGGACAGGACCACCAGCCACAGGACCTGCGAGGACAACGCGTCGATTCCTCCGGTTAAAATTCCTATCGGACGAGAGGAAGATAGTCGCGGGAAAGGTTCAATCGAACTGCAACAAGTTGGACCAAACGTCTACTTCGTCGAATATCTTCTAGCGAATCCACGATAAGAACTTCCACACTGCATGAAAAGGTTTCAACGAACGATCGATCGTCTGACTGTGCTCGTTGTAACTAAAATTTCCTTTCGTTATACTAAATGTGTTATAATTGGGTGTATTATATGTAAAACATGTGTCGATGACATTTCCTTTACGATAGTAAAATTCATAAAATTTTTTTTTTACTTTTTATTTTAATGAAACTGAAAATTAAATGATTCTTACCCCATAAATGTTATAAAAAAATAAGTGACGGAAGAGTCCTTCGGGTGATATTTCACCCGTAATAACAATACTAAATAAGAAATACAGAGAAGACCTGTACTACCCAGAGTAAACACGTTACAAGTCATTGCTGGCCCATCGAATTTACCAAATACAAAAGAAAAGAAAAATCACAGTAAGTCGATGCCAATTACGTGTGGGAGAAGATTGGAAGCCGTACGAGGCTTGCGAAAGTAAGAAAAATGCATTTTTCAGCAACTGCAAGATTTAACACTAGAACTACCGGACAAGTCAAAATGACTAATGCGAATTTTTTGTCGATTAGAAATATTAAAAGTATAAATATGTTTAGCAGAGTTTCTTGAATTTTTAAAACGTAGAAGAAACGAGGGAAATTTCATTCGACTGGACCCGAAGAACGTGGGAGGGTTGAAAAGAAGCGTCGACGATCGTTCGAGGGTGATAAGAAGAACCCGTTCTCGAGCGATTGCCTCGTGAACGTGGAATGTCGCGTTTTGCAATGGTTTTCGGACTTTTCCACGACAGTCAACGAACGAAGAAGATGCTGTTCGCCCGAGGTGGTTTCTTTCGTGGCTCGATGTGACCTCTCGACCGACAGACCGTGTACGCATACCAGGATCGCCAGCTGTCGGCGAATCTTCCGCGTAAACATGTAACACTATGACTAAATTGAAAGGATACTTTCTACTTTATCGAGTCCCCGTTACGACCGTACGAAATATAATCTCTATTGCGTCACGAACAACCATCCATCTTCCCCCTTCGACCAGTTACAAACAAGGGCAATCGGTTGCGAATCCTGCGAATACTGCGAAAAACGCACGGTGTACCGTTTTCCTCTTCTCCGTTTCCGCACTTTATCCGATCGTGTCACCGAGTCTTCGATTAACGGTTTCAACACTGTTCTCGCAAGAGGATCGAGATTGCCGATCAAAGATTGAATTCCTAAAGAGAATCTGCGCACAAATCTTCAGTTTCTCTTGATCGACCGAATCTCGAGGTTGAAACTGGTTCAAGGGTGTTTCCTCGGCGAAGTCATCGGTACCAGCCACGTTCGGTAAAAAAAGAAATACTCCAAACGCGATTCGTCGATTCGGGAACGTACCAGTGATCGAGACACAATTCTGCGAGACGTCATCGTCGCCAGAGGATCGATCACACTGACGGCACACGAAATGGCATCCCTCGAGGCACTCGCGACGCGATCGATGGGTTTCAGAAGCTGGTAACAACATCTCTGCTCGATCGTTCGCCGAGCTTTTATATACCCGAGATACCTGTGTGTCCGCCGACTAGAAGGACGACGGTTTTTTCCCCCCCTGATTCGCGACCGATTCACAAGAGGGATCGGAAACATCCTATCCATTCCCTCCCCGTAAACGCTTCTGCAGATCCCATTTTTTTTTCTCTTCGCCTTCTGCCGACGATCTGGGAATTTAAATTGAAAGAATTTTTAAGTTTAAATTGAGAGAAGTTTCAAGTTTGAATTGAGAGAAGTTTCAAGTTTAAATTGAAAGAATTTTCAAGTTTAAATCGAGGGAAATGTCAAGTTTAAATTGAGGGAAGCTTCAAGTTTAAATTGAGGGAAATGTCAAATTTAAATTGAGGGAAACTTCAAGTTTAAATCGAGGGAAATGTCAAGTTTAAATTGAGGGAAACTTCAAGTTTAAATCGAGGGAATGTCAAGTTTAAATTGAGGGAAGCTTCAAGTTTAAATTGAGGGAAACTTCAAGTTTAAATCGATGGAAATTTCAAGTTTAAATCGAGGGAAATGTCAAGTTTAAATTGAGGGAAGCTTCAAGTTTAAATTGAGGGAAACTTCAAGTTTAAATCGATGGAAATTTCAAGTTTAAATCGAGGGAAATGTCAAGTTTAAATTGAGGGACACTTCAAGTTTAAATCGAGGGAAACGTCAAGTTTAAATCGAGGGAAATTTCAAGTTCAATTTGAAAGAAATTTCTCAGATTTTTATGTTTCATCAAAATCTGCGAGGAAGTCCAAATTCTAAATGATGACCATATTACCAACTTGAACTGGGAGATAGACTCGGAGTGGTCGATCAGGGATACAGACGTTAAGAAAATGGAAGAGTTTCGCTAATAGCTGACTGTGTAATCGCAAGACCCAGATTGCCACGTCAACTTGGCAATGGAGCGCGATTCCGCGGACGCGTCTCGATTCGGTGCCATCGCGGTATTCATTGTATAAGGTATAAGATAGAAAATACATCCCACGGAAGACCGTAGGAACGCATCGCGTTCCATGTTGGGACCGTCGAACGGGGTTTTATCGTTGCGTATCTTCGAGAATCGTAGTGTGTCGGACGCATTCGATGAATTACTCGGGACACCGTGTCTCGGGCCCTAGTCGGGACTCGCTGATCGCGCAAGCTCGTCTTCACGTATGCACGTATGCGCGCGTATCTTCGAGGCATGAAGTCGGCTTGGATTTATCGCCATCCGTTTGGCACGCGATTCAAAGGCCAACGTCGTTACGATGGATGAGATTTCGCTCGTTTAAGGGCACACGGGCAAACAATGCGATCTCTGAACCGCTAATAGGATGCGTTTGCTCTTTCCTAGGTAGAACAGAGTCACGATGACATTTTACCCTTTTATTCAGTCCTTTCGCACACCGAACCCACTCGCATTCCGTGCCCGGTAGCTGATCAAGAGATCCCTTTCGTCCCGATCGATCGAGATCGCCGCTCGCCTACGCTTCGATCATCTTGCCCAGCGTCGATCCCACCCCTGGCGACCACATCTTACACCGAACGTGATCGCTGTCTACCTATGGGACGTCCTGATCAAAGTCATTAACGATCGTGACGTATCGTTTTACAACCTACGATTGCAAGTACAAAGAGTGAGACCTAACTCAAGAGAGGAACGGGTTCTCGTTGTCGCGCATACTATCCCTTACACATATTTTTTAAGTGAAATTTCTTTTGGTAGGGTGTAAACTTAATTCGCGTCACGGAATTCGCGACAGGAGAAAGCGTAACGGTCAAATGGGGGGGAGTATCTACTTTTTGAAAAGTAGAAAATTGTGAAACTGTGAAATTTAGGGAAATTTCAAGTTTAAATTGAGGGAAATGTCAAGTTTAAATAGAAAAAATTGTCAAGTTTAAATTGAGAGAATTTTCAAGTTTAAATCGAGAGAAGTTTCAAGTTTAAATTGAAAGAATTTTCAAGTTTAAATCGAGGGAAATGTCAGGTTTAACTTTAGGGGAATTCAAGTTTTGAACTGTGAGGAATGTGGGAAATGCTAAAATTGTACAATTTTTAAGTTGCAAAGTAGAAAATTGTCGAGTATAGGTACTTACAAATTTGTCAGAATCTTCTGTTCCTCCTTCGGATCAACATGACACTGTTATTTGCGCGAATACGTCTTGATAAGTGTGAAGCACAACACAACGCATAATCCAAAATTGCGACAACGAACGGGAAGTAGTTACTCCGACCACGGTCAAAATAAAACTGCGGTTGTCACCTCGGTTTTTCGTGAATGGTTAAGGGTGGGGAAATGTAGGTACTGCTAATTGGACGGGGGTGTGTCGGAAGGACTTTAGGTTGTGAAGTGAGGAAACTGTCAAAGAAATTCCGTTTATTGTTGTCTTTGATTTTCAATAACGAGATTTATATTATATTATTATATGTGTGGTGTTTTGTGATTTATAATCCGAATGGGGAGGTATATTTGGTATGGGCCTAGCGACGAATGTCCCTTGAAATTTCATTTATTTCGAGCAGTGTTGGGCAATAAATAAATTCATTAAAATTTTTTTTATTTTGTGTCACTGTGTCAATTTGATACCGAGGGAGAGATTCAGTTCGTGAAATGAGGGACGGATGAGAGGGTTAACTCGAATAATGGAACTTGTCCGCGTGATACGGTCGTTGACGTTCTTCCTCCTCCTCTTCATCCTTCTCTCTTTCTTTTCGATACTTCACTCGGGAATCGTGAAGAGAAGGGACTGATCGGTTCCCTCGAGTAGTTTAGTAGGAGCGTTTAAGCTCCTCGTGATCGTGTACGAGCTAGGCAAAGACGACCAAGCCGAAGGTTCGTCGTCCTCCGTGTTTCGCGATCACTTTGGCGGAGGGCCAGAGATCGATCGGCGAGCACAATTCCATCGGAAAAGTGCCTTCTTCTTGGATTTGGGACAACGCGAGGCTCTCGTCGAACGAGCTCTTCGGCTCCTATTCGAGCGATACGTAAGCTAATATTAGAAAACCGTTGACCCGTACCTCGTGGATCATCGTGATTCCCGTGTTTCTCACTTGTAACGTTTGTCGCGGAGGTAATTAACGCCGACGGCGCACCGGTCGCTTTTCTCGAACGTGTCGCTCGCTTCGGATCAACGGTTTCGAAGAAGAATCGTTCATATTTCTTATTTTTTCCACTTATTTGACGTCGTTTTTTGAATTCTTCTACGAGAATTATTACACTATTTCTTATTATTCGTTCGACGTTCAATTTAATCGTTAAACTGTTGATTTCCGAGAAACTGTATTTTTAACCCTCGCACGTTCCTCAGGGTGAAAATTCATCCATTCGATATTTCCACATACTGTAAAAATTATTTATCCTTTGATTTCCATAAATGAAACATAATGTGTTGATTTAACGTGTGAAATAAAAATGGCTTACCCTTGCAGTCCTAGAAACGCAGTCTACCCCCTTCACCCTCACATGTTCCTCAGGGTGAGAATTCACCCATTCAATGCTTCCACATACTGTAAAAATTATTCATCCTTTGATTTTCCATAAATGAAACATAATGTGTTGATTTAACGTGTGAAATAAAAATGGCTGACCCTTGCAGTCCTAGAAACCTTCACCCTCGCATGTTCCTCAGGGTGAAAATTCACCCATTCAATGCTTTCACATACTGTAAAAATTATTCATCCTTTCATTTCTACGTCGTGAGATGTATATCAAATAGCTACTGCCTAATAGAATACATATAGTCATAAATAGAAGAGTAAACAAAATATCGTGCTTTTAAGGGTTAATCTTATTATTTTTACAAGACAACATGGCTTCTCTTAAACCTCGGTACGTTTATCGTTAAACTCCTGATTCGTCGTAAACAGAGGAAATTCGCATGAACGAGAAAAATTAATTTAATCGAAACTTGTCTGATTGATCTTGAACTTGATTGATTAAAAATTGATGGACGAAGTTCCAACGAAATCCTCAGAATCGAGAACGACTTCCCGAGTAGTTCCGAGCGATTTATCACTTCGGCGTTGTTTGCTCGCGATTGTCGATCGCGTACACAGAGTGCACAAGACACAATGGGCTGTTCGCGAGATAATAAAGTGTATAATTGATTCGAGGAGACAGTCAGAGAAGCGAAGGATGCCCGGTGCGTCTGATCTTACCTGGATTCCGCGAGGTGTTCTGTCTACTTACCTGGTCGCGTCTCAATTTACGGCCTCGCGTGTTCGATCGAGCGGTGGCTCTCGGTATCGAGATACCGGTGTCCCAAGCATCGGTCGCACGATACCGATCGTCCGTACGATTGAACGATTTCATAATCGAACGGGGCTCGTTGCTCGGGACGCGACGCCATGGCAGAGGCGGGAGAAAGGACTCCTTCTCGCTTCGAGACTCGGCGAACAACCGCGTGTTATCGCCGCGGTTCCCAGCGTTATCGGCGCAGCCAACCACGCGCCGTGATTTACACCTGACTCTTCGAGGACGAGCACCGCTGACCGAGATTTCCCCGGAGTAAACAAATAGGAATAAAAAATAGGGAATTAACCCTTTTAACGTTTCTTCATACGTATATATTGTATGCACACCGAGGCCTAGCATCTCTGCACAAATGTTGGACAATATATTATTGAAGCGAGTACAGCGAACATTTAATAAAAATACAACAGGATTTTTTGAAAAATATATTCTACGATATTTGCCCAATATTCAGTCGGCACCACAACGCGTTAAACCCGTTTCTCGAAGGGCTGAAAACCAAACGGATTCCATCGAAGAGAAAGCTTGTCGCGAGATCAAAAGCTACGAATCCGGCTCGTAGAACCAATCGATTCCTGCGTTCTTCGTTACGAGTTAGATATTCGAGGAATCGAGAGGATAGAGAAGGGCAACGAGTCTCTGCCGGCAGGATTCAATTTCACCGATCAGCTCTTCCTTTTCGTTTTTTTTCTTTTTTAAAGAACTAGCAGGAAGATGAACGTCTCGCGCGGAGAAAGACAGAAGCGAGTAAGCAGTTACGTCGCAGATTACGTCGGCAATTACCACCGAATGCAAATGCACGTTCTTCTAGAATGATGCGTGGGTTCGAAGTCCGCGCACGATTCACCAACATCGTGGTATCAGCAGAAGAGTAGAATTGTCTTTTTTAAACGGTCAGAGAAACTTTCCAGACGCGAATTCACGTTTACGCTTAACAACTATCCGACGACTCGTGTTTTTTACGCTTTCATTGTTACTCTCGCGTTTGCTCGTACGCTGCGTGCTTGTTAATGTAAATGAACGCGCACCCTTCGGATTTTCCTTTCTCCGTTTCGTGCGTGGGATTTCTCTCGACAGGCTGGGATCGCAGCTACGAGTATTTCGGTTTTCACGTGAACTCTTCGAAAATTGCTGCACCATTATTGAAAATATCGTTTACATTATCAGCTATGTTGGCATTCGATCAACTACTAAACATTCAAGTATTGTACGAGGTAGTAGATTAATTTCGTATCCACCAAATTTCAAAAATAATTGTGAACATGTTTTTTTTCAAGTTAAAATACGCCCGAATGCGAAGGGTTAATATCAGGAACCGACGAACTCGAAACGGCAAGAGGGATGAATTTTTGTCGAGGATTGATCGATGATCCAGCGCGAGCATCCCGTGACCCGAGTGCGATAAATCGCGCGAGAGATTTGAACGAGGTCGACCTGCACGAGCGCTGTTCCCCGCGAATTCTTCTTGATCTTTTAATCGATCTTTCTTCTCTCGTTTCGGTAACCTTTAAAGGACAACGTGCTCGATATATCGACAGCTGGTGGATCTTGCGACAGAGCTAATCACCGATTCATCGAGTCCGTTCAACACTATATCTCGATCGTGATTGCGCTCTGTCAACGATGGATAGAAACAGGTATGTCCGTGATTTGTGCTTACGCGAATTTTTCAAGTGAAACTTCTTTGCTGAGGGTAACAATTTTCCGATCCAACGGAAGTCGAAATTTTATTAGACTGTGGATCTTTACGCGGTTTCTAAAGAAATTGATCGAGCGAAATATGAAACGGTAAAAGATTATAAAAATTCAAGCACGTTGTAATGTTGCTTTTTATGTGACAAAGCTGTTAAGGGATGAAATCAATTCTTCTGTTATATTCCTAGTTCTCGCGATCAATGCAAAACATTTTGATCCAGCACAAAGATCCGCAGTCTTTAAGGATTATATTCGATCGGATTTGTTACAGGTGTCGTAATCGTGTCAGAACGAGAGCCAGTGGAATATCAGTAGCATTAACTCGACCATCAACAGATTTCCACAAGTCTTTTTATTATCACTTTCTTAGGAAATACCAAGCGAAAGAGTTGGACAGGCCGCGTCTCTCTGCGTCTGCATGTTTTCGTGCGTGCGCGGTGTGTGTGCACGTTGTTCGTGTGACAATTGTATATTCTCTATCGGTTTTGTCTCCTTCCTCGAAAACAACGATGACCATTCCCGGAATACATACATCTGCGAGGACGCGAGTAAATTATTCAGGATCTCTCCTATTACTTACAATTTTTATATTACACTCTGTTCTCCTTACATACACTGCGACTGCGTACAATTAATGAAAATAAAGGAAATCTTATGTTCATTTTCTGTCGCTCTTCTCTCGCACTCTCTCTCTCTCTCTCTCTCTCTCTCTTTCTCTCAAGGTTTCGTTCGCTCTTTCTCATTCTCACGCTCATGCAGTTCTTTCTTTCTCTTCTTCTCTGGCACTCTGTCGTTCCAGCCGTTCCAACGCCACTGTGCCGCAGCCTTTCATAAATATCTGTTTGCCTCGGGCGATCTAGGAAAAATACGCGGATATGTGCATTAAAAAAATACAGGCACTCGCGCAGGCAGACACGCAATAAACCCTCCGAACCAATCGCGAACCGTCCCCTGCTCGTCGCGAAACGCTTGTCGCAACGTTTCCAAAGTCGAACAATGCGCCACCATGAAATTTCAATCGCGCAAAAAATTCAAAACACCTCCGCTGATCACCGTCGCACAAAACAAACCTCTTGTAATATTCAATACAATATTTAATTCAACTGCCATACAATCGTAATCAACGAGTCTCCATTAAAATTCTCTTTCGTCGTGAAATAAATATATCTCAATATACAACTGTTAAATACGTAAAAATAATTCTAGAAGCGTACGACGAATAGAATCTCCATTAAATTTCGATTAAAAATTAACAAATTGCCGATCATCGACGATTCATATTTACAATTAGCTGTCGATCGAATCGACTCGTTCGCGTTTCGGGCATCGATCGCTCGAATAAAAAAATCATAAACGCTTGCGAACATTGAAATTCCATAATCGTCGGTACACGATGGACGCGACTCCCGATTTTCTCGAATCTGTTTTAATAGGCGGGAATAAACGGGCCCGTCTTCTTTTTGATTTTCTCAGGCATCGTGCCGAGCGGTGCTCGAGCGGTTGCGGTTCGGAAAAACGGGATTCCCCGACTTTCTTACACGTAATAATTATGCGTGGGACCGATCAACGGTATCCCAATCGACGAGCTCAGCGAACTTTCGTTGATTCGTCCAGCTCGCGATTCTCTTTTTCTCTCTCTCACACTCTCTCGCATACATACACACGCGCGCATACTCTCTCTTATTCTCTTTTATCGTCGTCGATGCACACACAGTTCGAAACGTA
Organism: Lasioglossum morio; assembly: GCA_916610235.2. Lineage (NCBI taxonomy): Eukaryota > Metazoa > Arthropoda > Insecta > Hymenoptera > Halictidae > Lasioglossum > Lasioglossum morio. Next base: position 1,614,016 of record OU744331.1, read on the forward strand.
CGTGCGCGCATACACACGGTTAAATAGGATAAAAACGGGTTAAAAGCTGCGAAGTGAGACACGTAGAAACGAGGACACGTACGTCGGTAGAAAATTAAACGAATCGAATAAATAAAGAGCGTCGTCGAAACAAGAAATGAACAAAGGTCCGCCGAACGCAAGAAATCGGCGAACGATCATCGTTCGCTCTGCTTTCCTCGTTCACGATCGTGAGACGCGTTTTGTTTGTGCTTGAACAGCAATCTCGCTCGCAATCGCGTCGACGACAATCGCACACGCTTCGGAAAATATATCGCGGTATTTACAGATTTTGTCGTAGGACGCGCGACGATCCTGAATCAATTACTCGACGAAACTGTGTCTTCTCTCCTTTTATTTTCGATCCTCCCTCGCAAACGGACGTCCGCGAGACGTCGGAACGCACGTCGACCAAACGAATCCACCGTGTCCGTGTGAAGCGATTGCGAATAGATAATACATCCACCGAGAGAAATCATGCGTCTGTTCGCACGCGACAAGAAAAAATACGCCGGCATTCTGTTACTCGTCCGCCCACAATCCCATCCCACCCCTAACCGCCACATTCGTCCAGTTTTATTCATCACGATCGTACAGTGTAGTACCATTTCGATTTTTTCTTTTTTGTTTCTTTTTGATTAGCGCACGTGCTATGCTCGATGGTTTAAAAAATCTTTCGTAAAAGTCGCTAATTACATAGTATAGAAGAGGTTCCCGGTTTCTTTGTAGTTTTTTTTAAATTTTTCATTTACATTTTCCTTCTTTGCTTTTCTTTTTCTTTAATAAAAACGAGAATCTATCAACCTATCGTAGTATTGATATATCGATGTCCAACGAAGTGATAATAATAGCTTCTGTAACGTCTTTCTTGTTCGTTCGTTCTTCTGGTTAAAAACTCGAGCAAGCTCGAGCCTCGAACATCGTTCCGCGCAACCTCGACCGTCCCCTATCACGCTCGCTCGTCGATTAGTCGTTCGTTTATACATTCTTGAAACCACGATGATAATTTTGACAGTAATTAACCACAATAGTAAAAGCATATAAGCTATACAACTACCATTTTTTCTGTATCTACAATATAGTTTTATGTATATTTGTATTTATATATATATATATATTTTTTTTTTTCTTCTTCTTAATTCTCTTCGTTCATAGTCTATGTACTTTATGGACACTCAACTGTCTCTGAAAGGCTATCAAAGAGGCTCGGTGCTTTTCGCGCGTTCAGGTATCTTCCACTTTCGGTCGAGACCGAAATCCTGGCCAGGATTCCCATATCCTGTCTGTCGATAATCGGTTTCGCGTGCTACCTCGGGACCCTTTCAGCGACCGCGCTTTCTTCGCGGGTCCCTTTCGAGCAAAATCGAACTTTCGGGAAAGAGAACGTGCGAAATAAACGTTCGAATGCGTCACGGTCTTTCCTCACTCCCTAAACTTGCTGGGGAAAACCCGCGGTTCCCGGACGAGAGGAATCCTGGTCGTGTTCCACGGCGACCCGACGACGACCCGGTTCGTAACCGTTCCGGAAACGCGAAATCGACGGATCGTCGAAGAGAAGTCGCCACTCCACGACGAACAACTGATCGCCCGGTGGAGAGAGCTCGGACACGTCGTTCTGCTCGTTCGCTCGCTCAGCCCGCCGCTTCCGATTACTGCAGAACACAACATTTGCATTTAGGCTTCTTCTTCAGGGTGACGTGTTCGACCTGCGAAGCGTCGCCTGGTCCCTGCGCCGTCATTCTAGCCACTTCCACGGTCGCTGCCCTCGACGCTGCAACCTGTGCATTCAACGGAACCCTATTATTCACTCGTTTCCCATCGATTTTACCCGATAGAATCGCGCGCTTTATAAGCTTCCACTATTCCACCCCGTTAAGGACTTTACGTCTGCCAGTTACCCTCCCCTATTTCCTTAATTAGTAGTCTGACGATATTATGGAATTCGTGCAGACAGTGAGACGACAATTATTTTACGAAATTAGCACCGATGATGAATTCGGTACTCTGCTCTACACCCCCCTGCTCGCTTAATCAAGTAATTCGAACATAGTAACACAGTAATAAACACAGTAAATTGCAGTTATTAGCGGAGAAGCTACCTTCCGGCGATAATTTCGTGTTTGGCGAAAATGGTCGACGGGATAATCCCAAAGTATCCAATAACATCATAATATTTGTTTAAAGTCGAAAAATATTTTCTTCAAACTCAAGTTTCTCAAAAACTGTGCGTGTAAGAGAAAAATTAAGACCAGTTACATATATGGAAACATTTTCGGAGAGTGTAATCAATCAGACTGATAATTTTAACGCGGAAAATTATTCTTTATATTTTAAATTATGCTGGATAATTTTAACGCGGAGGAATGAAATAAAGAAGAAAGAAGAGAAAGGCGATTAGACTGTACCTTATCATTGACAGGCTGCTGGTTGTTCGCGGCGGCGGCTTTGATGGGGGTGCTGTGGGCATTCCCGTTCTCCTGTCCGGGTTTCGGTGAGGAGTTCGGCCGTCGGTTTGTCGAATTCGCGGAGGACTTGAGCAGGGGGCTGGAACTGGAGTCGTGGTCGAGGGTGGTCGCGTTCCCGGCGTCGGTCTCGCATCTTGGCAACGGCGGAGCGGTCTGGCCGGGGGTCGGCGTGATGGGTTTCCCACCTTTTATCAATTCCACTATCTCGTCGGCCTCCCTTGAAAGGTCGCCGTCCGGTCTGAACGGATTATCCCAGCCGCTGTCCGTGCTGAAAATTAATTCCACCCGGTTCGTTCAGAAGTTTCGTGCTCGTTATCATCGACCACCGCACCCCTCCAAAACTCTATATCGCACCCTACCAGATCCTACCGGATCGATCCGATCAAATTTCCCGGAAAGCTACGAGAGTACTGCGCGCACCTCGAGAAACCGGAACCGGTATCGTTTTTGCTCGATCCTTCGTGTTCTGTTGATTATATGAACTCTTTGTTATTTGTTCGTACATTACAAGCGATAAAATATCTTACATTTTACAATCACTATAATAACCTATGCTAATATCCGTCGCAATTCATGGGCAGGTCGCTTGCCCCGTTTCTTTCTACCTTGCTTTCTTTTTGGGGGGATAAGTTGGTCGCATCAACTGTGCGCAGCATTGTCGCTCTAGTAGAAACATTACTGTACACGATAATTGAAACAATCCCATATCCGCGGATCATAGACTTTCAAAAATGATAAAATAACCACTGGTAGATTGTTTTTTATTTGAAATCTTAAAAAAAAGATTTATTACAACATTGGATATAAATGTACAGACATACAGGAAGAGAAGAAAAAGAAAATATAAAGATCTGTGTTATTACGTGACGGTCGGTTTCGACGTTCGCGTGTTTCAATTGTCGCTAATTGGTAATCGCCTAATTATCCGCTCGAGAACCTCTGTGTTTAAAAACACACGTTATAGCAGATATTTTGTTCGTGACCGTTCGCGGTACTGCGCGACCAGTTGGCTTCAATTATAATTGCCGCTCCCAGTTAACCGTGACATTGGCCACGATATCGGATTGCGCCTAATTGCAGCTGATCTTCCGTACGCTCCCTGGCCGGCGGTGATGTGCGAGCGTAATCGACTTCCTGAAACCGGCCAGTCTTTGCTCGCGATTCCTCGAACGGAGCCGCGATTGCTCGATCTACGAGACATTTCCTCCCAATTTCCTGTTTAACGGGTTGATTTACGTTTCTCGCCGAGACTGCGAAGCGATATCCGCCGTTTCGCCTAACTCTCCGTATAATTATGCATCTCGAGGTAACGAGCACAAGTTGCGCGTAATGCAATTAACCGCGAGCAACATGAGATACAACGACAAAGACAGTGATCACCTTTACGCGGCCGTGGCATTAAAATAACTGGGTTAAGAGTATAATCCTTTTAAAGGACTGCCAGCGAGCCGTTCTCCGAATTAATTATCCGCGCAATTCGCCATCGAATACCCGCGTTCTGTTCTCCGTTTGTTGCCTACGTTGATCTTTCGCATTGCTTGGTAACCGTTCCAAGTATGACGTGTTTCAAATAAACTTATTTTATCGTAATTCAATAGTATTTCAATACAATCTTCTGGTTTATTCAATGTACCTATCTAGTTTCGACTCTCATCCGTCCCTCATTTCAGAAACTGAATCTGTCCTTCGGTATAAAATTATAACAGTGATAAAATGAAATAGATTAAATAACAAGGTGAACAGTTATCTCTCGAAATGTTTTTTCTAATAAAATTGATGAGTTAACTAGTTTACATCTTAGATTTTACGGTTATGGCTTTCTTATTAAACAGATAAAAGTCACGAAGTTTCGGGCAAACTTACCAACAAATGACAGCATAACTTATTTCCGGAAAAATTGTGTCAAATTGACGCGAGGGACAGACGAGGTACTTGTAAAGGAATTAGAAGAAATCTGAATCGCTGTACCGCCGATATTTGACTCTTTTCATTAATTAGTTTAACGACCACAGTGTATTTTCCGCAAACACGATACCAAAGAGAAGTTCGAGCAACAAAATCGCAGCGAGTATACAGATTGCTGCTGTTACAGAGGCTGGAATCGCGCCTCGAGTGTTTCCCAAGTTTCGCTGGGTCGCAACGAATACGTAGTTGGATATTCTGGGACACTTCGCCGCGTTCATTGTTCGCGGATTTCATCTATAGAGAAGGAATCGTCGACGGATGAAAAGGAGGATAGGAGGTAGTCGGCCGGAAGACACCGAACCGAATGGAGGGGTCGCACAGGGTGTCCCGAAAATCTGGGACAATCCGATATATTTCTATGACATTAGACGATTTATGTTTTCTTTTTCTGTTCATTTATTGTCACTGTATTAAATGTCTGAATACAATGCACTGTATTAAATGTATTAATACAATGCACTGTATTAAATGTATTAATGCAGTGCAATGTATTAAATGTATTAATACAATGTACAGTATTAAATGTATTAATGCAGTGCAATGTATTAAATGTATTAATACAATGTACAGTATTAAATGCATTAATTGAGTGTACTGTATTAAATGTATTAATGCAGTGCACTGTATTAAATGTATTAATACAATGCACTGTATTAAATGTATTAATACAATGCACTGTATTAAATGTATTAATGCAGTGCAATGTATTAAATGTATTAATACAATGTACAGTATTAAATGTATTAATTGAGTGTACTGTATTAAATGTATTAATTGAGTATACTGTATTAAATGTATTAATGCAGTGCACTGTATTAACCAGTTAACTGCACTCGACGTGTATACACGTCGATCCAAATCTCTATTGCGGTGCAATAGCAATAACCTTTTCAAGAATGAATTGTTAATTTTTTCCTCAAATAAAAACATAATTCTTTCTCGTTTTTCGTAAATTTTATAATAGGATCATTTGCCCTGCGTTCTTCGACGTGTATACTCGTCATTGCTCTCCATGGAGAATTTTTAAAATTAAATTCCGCAGTAGAGATATTACACCACATCCCTATAAACTGTATTAAAAAATTGTACTATAACATACAGAAACTTCATGAACGAATGAATCGTCTCCAATAACGTACTCCAACAATTTCCTTTAGGATTATTGTGTAAAAGAAAATGTTCAAGCTTCCATTTGGTGCAGATCAATTATCGTGAAGTACCACACGTGGAACGATTATTATGTGACGTTCAGAATCTCACTATTAAATCGAAGACAGTCGATGGTGCACTGGCTGTGACTGTTGATTGAATTTGGACTCTGTTTCGGGGACACCCGGTACGTGGTGTAGGTATAGGAACGACGGCAGGACGAAGCGAAACGGTTAGTAGGCTCTCTGGTCGGAACCATTGGATCAGGGCCAACCGGACTAATAATGTCCGATATTGCGAAACTGCGCGCTCCCTCCCCCGCTTTCCCCGCTTTCCCCGCTTTCCCCGCTGCGATTAATCTTCTCGGATCGCATTCCATCGCGTTTGTCCGCAGTTCCGACAGCTCGCGCGACAATGGACGAGACGGACGCGCCCGTTCGCCTATTCCGCCATTCGCGCCGCCCCGTTCCGCGATCAACCAGCCCTATCCACCGTTGAAAACCAAACCATCCGCGTCGCTTTCGAAAGACAACTGATCGATCAAACGATCCATTAATCGCATTCACGTGTATAAGTCGCTTTTGATCTTTGATTCGAAAGCTTCAATAAGATAAAATGCCAGCCGCGAATTCAAGTACCTATCTGCAATTCGTTTCTCCGACGAGTACCATTTGCATTTCTAACTGTTGCGAACCCGTTCCCACCCTTCCTGTTGATCGTCTTCATTAAGGAAGCACAGGAATTTCGTAATTACTCAACTTTACCTCGGGAAACGATAATTTCTTCACTTGTTAAAATGTAGCCCTAGTAGCACAAAATATTGTATACACATTCATATAATATTAAAAAGAGATTCAATCTGTTTTTAATATTCGAATATACATACAATATTTATTTGACATTGAGTAACAAATATTTTTTTTTTAATATGCAGGAAATATCTATTTCATGTTACGAGAAAAATAATTTTTGCTAAATATAATTTCAAATGTTATATTCACATTTTTTAAAAATATTTACTTTATATTTTTTAAATATCTAGTTTATATTCTCTGAATATTTAGCTAATATTTTTTGAATATCTATTTTATATTCTCTGAATATTTAGCTTATATTTTCTAAACATTCAATTTACATTTCTTGAAGATTTATACAATATTAGATCTAATATTTATCTAATATGAGCAAGTGTGGCTCAAAAAATATTTTTCCAATATTCGAACAAAAATATATATCCAATATTTTTGTGCTATTAGGGTAGTCATGTTCATGTTTTCAAATGCAGAGGGTTCCTAACATTAATAGAGTAACAGTAAATATGTCTCACGGCTTTTTCGTTGATCGCTAACGCGAAACCGGTACATCCATCGAAAGGAAAACGATCGAGCCTTTGTATGCAAATATTCCGTGTGCCGTTGGTTCGAGCTTTCGAGCCGAGCATGCAGATTAAAGATCCGCGCGCGTATATGATTTAAGAGGTTTCGAGATGCTCGTGTTTGCGGATGGGAATCGCGGTCGTGTGCGCCACTGCCGCCGAATCAAGAATTTCGGCTACGTCATCGTTCGGTGATGTCGGCCAGGAACGCGGTCTTCTAACATTCAGAGCTGTGTCTACAATCTCTCCCACCCCCACCCCCCATTAACCCATAAACTGGTTCTATACAAATTTTTTCTTTCCTCTATTTTCCACGGTCGATGACCCCGCCGGCCTCGGATAGTTAGACGCTCTAAAATCTCCTTCTGCCCCCCCTGGACGTTCGCCCTACTCGATTCCAGCCACCTCTTTAACACTAGAACTACCGGAGAAGTCAAAATGCGAATTTTTTTCGCTTATAAATATTAAAAGCATAAATATGTTTTTTTGAGAAATTTTTTTAGTAAACTTTAACGTGTAAAATTATTCATCCTTCATGTCTACGTCGTGAGATGTATTTCTTTAAAATGTGACGCTACAAATAAAACATAATGCGTTGATTCAACGTGTAAAATAAAAATGAGTGAAATTGTTACCATAGTCTCTTTTACGCAGCTATTTTCGAGGATCGTGTGAGGATTAATAATAATCGCGCGAGAGATTAGCGTCGAATCTGTTTCAGGATCGTTACCTTTCATTGCCGTCCGCATCCTTCGGTACCTTGATCACATAGTACACGTGTCCTCCGTGAGTGGTGGTCATTTTGCTCGCGCTCGCGAATTCGCGGCTCTCGACATCAACATCGATCTCGTCGATCGCGAAGCCGCTCACGTCCGGAAACTGTTCTTCGACACTCCACTGGGTATCGTTTCGACTAGAGATCGCGAGCAACAGATCTCCCGACGATCATGCTTCGATCTCTCTCTCGCGGTTTCGCCCGTCGGTCACTGGTCCAAATGTTTTGCCCGAGCCTGTCGCGACGACGGATGGACAGAGAAAATTCGACCGGCTGTGATTTCGCGCGTTCGCGAATACACGCGCGCTCCCTCGCTCGACCAACTCGAAACGCGAACGTAAGACTTTATTTTTAAGCGAAAACGTGGCGGGAGATCCTTGCAACTACCGTCTGGCCCTGCCCTCTCTTTCTTCCTCCCGAATGCTCTTCCTCCTCACCTCGGCCTCCCCTTTCTCTGATTCGCCGTCACGATACGTCGACGCAACCCGTTATTTCAGGCCGCGGTCGCGACCAAGAAAACGTCCTTCCGTCTCGTCGTCGATTACACCGTTCTTGTGTATTTTACCACGTTTTTATTTTATCGATATGAGTCACCAACACGCGTCTGCGTAGGGTCATTTATACGACAGGGATACAAATCGTTTTCTTCTTTTCAATTAATTATCCGCGTCGAAAACTACATTCCTTTCTAAACGCCCTATGCATTTCATGCAACTGAAATGGAATTCGGACACACACCGGTACTGATTCACCTGTAGGGCTCTACAATCCCTCCAAGTCAAGAGCTGCGAAGCTACGCCCCCTCGGAACACTCGACACGAAGAGGACAAGGTATACAAGTTTCCGTTGGGATTCCGACACGACTCAAAACATTTCGGATGCTTCTAGATTGGTCCAGAATGAACACGGGCGAAAAGCGAATAGCGAGAGCAACGAAGCCACGCCCACTCAAGATATTCCAGATGAAAATAACAAATACAGATTTCCTCAAAGGCTATGATAGGGTACAACGAGGTTTATCTTCCTCTAAATCGCTCTAGAACGAGTGCAACTACGGATTGCGTTAAAAAGTACTCTATCGGTACTGTTGAAAACGAGTGCAACGGAACCACGCCCCTTCCGATCATTCCAGACGAAGAGGACAAGAAATACAAGCTTCTTCGAAGAGTCTAATAGAACGTAAGCAAGTTTATCTTCTTCTAGATTAGTCTGGATCGGACATGTGCATAGAACTCTCATCCCAGCCACGTCAAAAGCGAGAGCAACGAAGCCACGCCCACTCGAGATATTCCAGATGAAAAGAACAAAGCGTGCAGACTTCCTCAAAGACTCTGATAGAGTACAAGAAGGTTTATCTTCTTCTAAATCGCGATAGACCGAATACAGCTACGGATTACGTTACTGGGTGCTCTCTCGGCACCGTTGAAAGCGAGAGCAACGAGGCCACGCCCCTCAAGACACTCCAGACAAAGAGAACGAGGTAAACGGTCTTTTATCAAACGTTCGTTATGATTCAAAGATGGTCAACTTCGTTTAGGTCGTTTCCTGGAGCGATCTCAACTGGAGGACACGAGTCCAGAATAAACTCGGTAATTTTCCTTGAGGAAGGAGACGACGGAGAAACTAGCCGGTTTCCGGGAATAATTGAAATGCTGTGTGCGAGAGGGATCGATGTTAATTTCCGGAGCGACGGTAAATAAACAGAGACCCAGCCGGCGCCCGTTCGGCTCGGCTCGGCTCCGCGCGGTTTCGACGATCCTAATGAAACGCGTGAGAACCGTGCATCGATCCGCGCCAGTCGAAGCTGACCTATTTCCGCAGAGTCCTCGACCCATTTTACTCCGCAATCCCCATGCTGTCCACCATTCTCTACCTTCCTGGTATCGACAAGGGCTTCGTCGTTCTTTCTCTCCACATGCCTCTTCACGGCCAACCGGGGAAAAACTAGCTCTCCGATCGACGTCTGTCTAATTAGCGTGCTTCCACGCGCGCACACCTTAAGCGATTTCCTTCGATTTTTCTCTCCTTATATCTCGTCGCAACGATGCAGCATTCTTGATCCTTGGATCACAGATTTTACGCGCGTCTGACAACGGACACGTTACTGGACTACGGATTTTATGCATTTACGACGAAAGTGAGTAGGTGCAATTTAAAAGATTGCAAACATTAGATGAATTAGGAAGTAATTTTATATTGTTATCCAACTTTCGAACATATTAAGAGAGAAAATAAATGTCTATGTTACTCGGGATTGTTGTTCATTCAAGATTCTGTTCAATTCTAGATATTATTATTATTATTATTATTATTACTAGGATATTACCTAGATATTACTCGTGTAACATGCCGATTTTCGTGAAATTCATACAGGATATTGTTTGATCAAAAATATTTCACACGTATTTTTCAACGTACTCTTTAACACGAATGTAAACAGCTAAAAAAGAAGTACGTATTTTTGAACAAATTACATCCTGTATATTAGAATCGGCGTGTTACAGTAGCGAGCATTGCGAATAATTTTGAAACGGGCATAACGTTGGAAGACTGCGGCCAACAGGATAGCATTTCTAAATAATTTGCAGCGTTATGCGCGCTGGAAAGGTAGATCGGCTGAATGATTAATCCGCGAGGCACGATTGATCGCGCGCGAGCTGGCAGGACAGGGACGAGCATTCGCGAAGGATCGAGTGAAACGAGAATAACACGTTTTCCTCTGGGCAGGAACGACCGGCTGGAACGTTAAAAGATGAAGCGATACGCGGGACAGGTAGATTTTCCTGGTCGGCGATCGGTCGCGAAAATTGTCGGAGGCTAGAGAGACATCGATCCGGTTCTGTTTCGAACCGGAACGGCAGAGAACGGAACGGCATCCGGTGGACGACGAGCGTCGCAGCTGGTACACGCGATAACCAAGCTAATCCAGACTCGGATCTGTGCGAACCACGAACGATTCCACGGTTCCGACCGCCGCGAATAAATAATCCCCGTAAAAGTATCCGGGATACCCCTTTGATCGCGTTCTATCGAGCGGAATGGCTATGGCCGAGCTATCCACGCTTCCCGTTGTTATAAATAACGAGCGGTACGATGCCCCGAGATAATTATAACACCGATCGGCTCAACAAAAAGGTCCGCGTCTCGCGAGCCGATCGAAGCAACACCGTGGAAACACGCCGCGGTTTTCTTACAAGGATTCTGCGGAAATGATACGACAGCGATACCATCGGTGAAACATCGCGCGTCGCTTTTATCCTTCGTTTATGCAGACGTAAATTGTCTGCGCGAGCTGTAACGCGGTTGGAGAAGAGCCGCAGATTCGATCTGTTTCGCGGCTTGCCAACGGAAACTTGAAAATTACAGTCGGACGCGTACGAGGTAGAGACGATGTCGGTGAATGGGCAGCGGGAAACTATTCGAGCTGTTTCCACGAAGCCGATAAATCGCCGGAGGACGAGAGAATTTTCCGGTAAACCCGAGACGTTGTCCTGTCCAAATTTCAATAGATTTGTTTGCGACCGTTTCGTGAATTGGTGAAGAGCTATTGGAAATGTTTAAACAAAGTAAAAATGAGAAAGAACGTAGTTCTCAGTGATCATTGTATCTATTAACGATCGTGGCTATGGATATTCAATTTCAAATGATGATTTCTTTTGTAATTGTCTCGAATTTCTTTTTTCTGAAAACTTTTCCAGGACCATGACGAACAAAACAAAAAAAAGAATCACGCATATCCATCGTTCGAATCGTGAGTTATGAATCTTGAGTTCATAGAAAAATCCCATAGAAATAAGCACTTTCATTCTTTCCCGAATTTTCCATTTTTTCTTTCCCTGAAACCGTATTCGGATTATTACGAACAGTTTAAAAAAATAAATAGCCAAATCGATCCAGCCGTTCTCACAAGTGATGCGGTTACCAACAACATTTCATTTTTATTTATGTAGATTCAAAATTCCTAATCACAAACTGATACAATATAAAAAGTGTTCGAGAAGGTTGTCGGATGGCGTTGAGAGGGCTACGGGTGGAATAAGATCGAGAAATCACGGGACCACCGGTTTTACGGTGCAAAATAAATAGGGGAGTAAAGTGGGATCGACGGAATGCGAGATCCGAAGCTCTAGGAAGTCAGGATTGAAGGCGGGACGCGTTAACGTGGAATTTGATCGCCGGGGATGACATTTCACGCGTTTTATCCGAGCCACCCTACACGCCGGTAAATCGCCTAGGGCCGAGGCGCCTCCTGGCCCGGAAAAAGCAATCTTGCCCGGTGAATTTGTTATTTCGAGCTGCGACATTTTCAGGATATCCCGATCAACGAGCGGCACGGCCTCGGCATGTGTTTGCGGTCGACGTTGTCGAGGAGGGTGTGGGTACGTATCGCGACTATGTTTGCGTCTTTGTACGGAGTGGTTCGTCGAAGACCAAACATCGAAATTCCGAGAGGTCAAATGAAATCGTTCCTCGCATCGATCTACGACTCGTTCGATCCTTCTTGGACCCGACGCACAGTGCGATACTTCGATAGGAATTTGGTACAAAAATAAAAAAAATTCGTATAGCGTAGCAATAATTTATATTTTTTTTTGTTCGAAATTGTTTTAAATGCACTAATCAAAGATTTGGAATACTATTTTAGAATTTTCCATTCTTTACACTACACAGATTTGGAAGAAACAATAAGTGGCATGTTTTATGTATAATGTAAAACTGAAATGTGAACATATAGTGCATATATTACGTGTAGAAAACAGATAAATAAATATCGATAAAAAAAAACAAGTATTGATAGCCGAGTAGAAGAGTAGCATTCGCCGGAGGGTTAATGTTGAATAACTGTGAGTGTAGCAGTTTGTATATATATTGAATATCACAAATTTATTATCTTGAAGTTCAAATCAGGGGGTATTTTTTATAATACGAAGACAATTTGATTAAATAATAAATATAACATGAAATTCGCTAATTAACACGTTCACGCCGGTGCTGCAATTTATGTTTCTCTTCAAGGGGCGTCGCCGAAATAATTTCTATTATTTAACATTCAAGTTTGAGCCACCGGTGGCACACGTCATCGTGAATGTGTTAAACGAAAGCTTTTCAAATTAATCTATGTTTTAATGTAAAATATACTCGTGAATGGCTTTCATTGGTAACATATTGATGGATTTCGAATTTCTTGTAGTTTTGTCTCCCATTGTACCTCCAGAACATCGTTAACGTGGTAAATATTTAGGTGTCTCGTTTGCGTGACTCATTGCGTACATGTGATAGGTCGGTGGTGGCGACAGCTTGGCCCGAGCCGACGCTACTCGACGCGAAACAACCCGGCTCGACCGAGCTCGTCTGGCCGGTTCCAGCGATGGGGTTGGCCGGGGGTGACGGTTGTCGAGGGTGAGTACGAGCGTATATGGGTCATGGCTGTCGCTCGGCGTTCTCGCTTGGCCACCGCTCTGGCCCACTGGCACACCTGTGCCTCGTGTGCCGTGCGTTCTCTCTCGCCGATTCTCGCTGATTCGCACGGACATGCGTAGATCCGCGCACCCCTGTACCTGTGCAGACCGTAGCTCGTGCTAACTAGGACGAGAACAGACGCAGCCACCCCTGTAGCCATGGGGATCCGGAACGCTTCTCTCTCCGCGTGATCCGCGTTTTCACGGTAATTATTACGACTAGCTAATTATCTCTGACGACTGAATGTTTTCGATTTATTTGTAAATAGAAAACGTGGTGAAACGTATTCGATGCCTACACACGAATAACAAATATATTAATGCTCTCAGCGCACTGGTTCGATAAAAAAGAAAGCAACACTTTTGCGGATTATCGCATTAATTTACCATTTCTCAATGTTCAATTTACATAATTAGTTTTATATATAGAGATATCCTTTCTCTAGGTGGAGCAAGGAGGAAAACTATTACCTACTTGCTTTGTGAAAAAGAAGAATTTATAAATTCATAGTATCATCGAATCAATCGATCGAACCAGTGTGCCGATAGCATTAATATATTTGTTATTAACAACTGGACGATCGATACAAGGAAATATTTACACACGAATAGTTGATACAGCATTGTTTCATCGTGAAATTGGGTCAGATTTCAAATCTACCCCTTGTATAAATACACGTGTATTAAAGGATCCTCATTTTAATTCGTATAATTTTTAGAACATTGATAGTAATTGATGTATAGCACTATTTTGCTTTCGACAATTAGTAACTGTATCCTAAAAATTAAAACACGTTCACTCTCGTGTATTTAGATACACGTCTGGAGTACGCGTACGTGAAATACACGTGTATTAATGGATCCTCATTTAATTCGTACAATTTTTAGAACATTGATATATTAATTTATATATAGCCCTATTTTGCTTTCGAAAATTAGTAACTGTATCCTAAAAATTCAAACAAATTAAAACACGTTGACACACGTGTACCCGTGTACTTAATATGACACGTACTGAAGTACGTTTGCGTGAAATACACGTGTACACGTGTATTTGGATACACGTGAAATAGGGATCTCTACTAAATATATCTCGAAAAGTAAGGTCGAGCGACAGGCGCGTGCATAGGAACGATCAAAATGACAGATCATCGAATCGAAATGGAAGAGCTGTGATTCTGGCCTTGTATGAACAGCCGAGACTCGTACGTTCGTGTATCGAGTCGACCGAATACGTGTCTCGTTAGTCCCTGCAACCGATCGTTTACATTCGTCGCGATCACCAAGACGCGTATCCGACGATCATCATCGCATCCGTGTGCAGCTGGCAGCTCGCCAACATTATGAATCTTTTCGTAATGGTTCCGCGAGCCGCCCACGCAAATGATAATCGCTTTAGCTGGATATCTGGGACGCGGCGTGGATGATCAACAGTTTCCCCAACGCGTTTTCTCGCAGCTTCTGCTGCGCCTACCTGTTCGGCCAATTGCGAAACTCGCTGCTTTCAACGCTTCCACCGTACCAGAAAAAGAGCCTTTTTGCAGTGTGTCTCTTTCGGAGAACGCGGTAACCAGGTACTTCGACGTAATTAAAGATCTTTCAAAGGAAAAAATACACACACACGGACCATTTGAAGCAGCAACGATCCTTCGATTTTCCTCGACCTGTGTATCATGATTGATTCCGTGTTTGTGTGCTCGAAACTTTCCACGGCGAGCCGGTCAATATCGGAAATTGCCGTTCGATGGATAACAGGTTTCACCTTGATAAACTTCTCAGACTTCGCCGCGGACCCACCCGAACGGCTACTGAAACATGCACGAATCGCGAGACCAGCAAAGTTCGTCAAGGTGAGGCGCGATCAGCTGATCCCACCTCGCACGAACAGCCTTGGAAAATTGTTGAAAATAATGGGATAATTCATTTCGAACAATTTCACTCGAAATTCTGACTCTGTGCGAGTCGCCGGAGGAACAGCTTCGACGCTGTATCAGCTTGGAATGCTTCAACGACCGTCTAAATATTTCGAAGTGGTGCTAAAGGACGCTAAACGCTTTGCATCTGAAATCGGTAACAAGGTAAACAAGAAGCACGCGCCGTATGCACCGTTCCGAAGCCTCGAGGTGAACGGTATAAGATGACCAACACAGATTTTTAATCCAAATTTAATCCGATGAATCGCGTTATTGCAAAATTAAGCAGTATTTGTAATCGTATTGATTTCTTTCATTGAGTCTTTACGAAATTTATCGATTGTACCATTATTATTTATTTCTTTTTTGTGCATGTCCTTTCTTCGTTAGTAGACGAGTAGTCTTGTATCTTTTTTTATTAAACACTTATGTAAAAATGTAAGGCTTCAGTCCGTTTATCTATACATATAAATAAAAATGAAATGCTGTTCGTTGGTAACCGCATCACTTGAAAACGGCTGGATCGATTTGGCTATTTTTTCTTTTCAAATGTTCGTAATAGTCCGAACAAGGTTTTACATTTATAATCATATCTCAAAACAACAAAAAAACGAACGTTGCAGCTTTCAATCAATATTTCAATAGGAATTTACATTATCGACGTCTGTATGGCGATGCCACAGCAAACCAATCGAAACAAAGCATTTCTTTATTTACACATTTCTCAATAGCTTTTCACAAATTCGCAAAACGATCAGAAACAAATTTATAGAGATTTTAACAGGACAACGTCTGTCAGTTAGTACGAGATAAAAGTACAAATCGATCGATACATTGTTTCGAGAAACGTTCGGTACTGTTACGAGCTTACGAATGAACACAATCTCGTCTGTTTTATGGAAAGGGGATTCAAGGTCCACGAACGGAAGAGGGAATTGTCCTCCACGGAGATGTTTCACGCGTTGAATGGCCGGGGCGGGAAAACAGAGACCGGAAACACCGGGGAAAAGCAAGAGGAAACTTTGTCGGCGAGGTTTAGCGAGGTGGTCCGACGATTGCGCCATCGTTTCGACGATGCCAGAGAGCGGCTCGCGTTTTCCGCGACTGCGTCGACGCGACGCGGTGTGCCCGTTCATCGGGAAAATCGCGGCTGGAAAACTCGAGAGAACGTCGAGCATCGAACGCGAGCTCCGTGCCGACGATAAATAGACATCTAGGGCAGTGTGTTCCGCCGATACACGCGAATTGATTTCCTTCTCCGCCGCGGTGGCGACCTGCTGACTCCGCTGACCATTATTATGCTCAATTTGCACCGCCTACTTCATTCAATCGCGGGTTAACGTACTCTTACACGGCCGAGTCGATTCCGAGTCGCCTCCCGACGAACCCACATTCTTAAAAATCGCGTCGAAAAATCGAATTACCAGAAAAATCAAGAAATAGATTAATTTTTTCCAAGAGCTTTCAGTTGAAAATCCTAAAAAAAATTCAGAACAAAACCTGCTATAATTATTCAAGAAAAACTGAAACGTCCGACTCCTACCTCTCGCAACAAATGCAGAATTTGCTTATCCAATTGTCGTGTTTCCGAACTTCGAGGAGAATTAGTAGATCAGCCGTTAATTGGACGAACTATTCGAATCAATAAATGAGAAAATGCGGAGAAATTCCATGGGAGATCGTAAACGAACGAAAATCCGGGCGTGAATAGACTTTTCCAAAGAGAGCTGTCTCGTTGGGAACACGACGAAACAAAAAACAATCTCCGTTTGATTATTTTTACGTTGCTTTTTCAACTGCTATGGTTATTAAACGACGGGAGAATAGAAACAATCTCCGGGTCGAGGAAGATCCGCGAGCGACGAGTCGAGATAGGTCATGGTTCCCGAGGAGCAGTGTTCCTTTCGTCTTCTATCTTTGGTGGACAGCAAAAGCCGCGCGACGCTGCACCGCCGGGGGTTCGTTTCTATTTCCGCGGCGGTCCTCGCCTCTGGAATTCACCTCGCTCCTCGAATTCTATGCTCGCCTATCGACGCACCGTTGCGTCGCTATCGGAGATTTCAGGCTTTCACCGGGATCGCTATTGTTCGCCGAGACTTTCTGGGAACCGTGTCCAGGAACGTCGACGACGTTGCAGCCCACACAATGGTTCCCATAAAACCGTTCTTACGGAATCTGTCCGATACGATTGCCCCCAGTTGACCATTCAACGACTTCGTCGTTCTTCATCAAGGAAATCAATCCGAAAAAGTTCGACGTCTAGCGCGTTTACTCGACGAGAAAATTCGTTGATTAAGAACTTCCCTTCCATCGTGTGCAACCGATTACACTCTGCCCTCGCGTTTAAACGGTTCTGCGGAGCAGCGTAGTGCCGCTTTGGCGAAAATTCATTGGCCAAATTGACAAAACATCGTCGATTAAGAACGTCGGTCGAATCGCGCACGCGATCGTTAAGAGATCACGACTTGTCCTCGGAGTACGAGCACAATTTTGTGGGTCAGTGTAGCGCACAACGTCGGCGTACTCGTTCCGAAAACATTCGCGGACAACGGCTGGGCAGCCGGAAGTCTCGTTGAACGGCGTCGTCGCTATTTTTATACGGTGTTCCGGAGTGCAACTGGAGTGGAAGCAGAGAGCAAACAAGTGCCAGGCCGGAGCAAACGAGCAACTCGAGCGGACGAGTCGTTGGAGAACGTGCACGCGAGTCACGCGATCCTTCGAGAATTTCTTTCTAGCGGGCGAGCGTCCTGACACGTTCCAAGGAACCGGAAGTGCAAGGACCACTTTGCGTTTCCGGAAGTTCGACCGAGGGAGCGAGAGGCGACCGATCGAAATCGCGCCTCGAGCGTTGACACGTTTTCTCTCCACAGGCATCGCGCACCGTCATCGTCGTCGCCGAGAATCCACCGATGCGAGAGGATGGGGGTTTGTCTTCGCGAACGGAGCTGTCCCGGTGACAGAGTTACCCTCGGGGACCCTCCATCGCACCTGGACGCATATCCCGGGTTGCACACTGCGACGGAGAAGTTACAAGTCCGCGGCGAAACGCGCTGCAAGCCGATTCGAGAGCACCGTTCTTCGCTGATGCAGCCGACAGCACAACTGGCGGCTGTCCTACCGCACCTCTGCACATCCACCCACGCTATATCGATCGTTCCTCCTCTCCTCTCTTCCTCTCTCCCTCTTACCTTGCCCTCTGCTCTCCTCTACTCCTCTTGGCTCCTAGTCCCTCTCTCTCTCTCTCTCTCTCTCTCTCTTTTGCTCTCTTGCTACCAAGCTGTCCCCTGCTTCCGCCGAGTACTACCTAGCTAGTGCTACTCGTGGTGGCGGTACTGTTAATACTACCATTGTCGATGTGCTATTTGTGTATGCACCCGGTACCACCGCACAATGTCACGGATCGGGAATCAAACTGGACAGCAGTCGCTTACACGGTTCCCATAATATCTTTTCATTTTTACGGCACGCTATCTACCACCTTGGTGGTAGCCGGCCCAAGTTGACAGCCCTACAGTTCGGTACGGTCACGTTACTACAATTTCTCCGCAAATCGACGTTCCGTATTCTACTGGACGTGACGAACAACAGCTCCAAGTATGCTATTCGATTAACCCTTGTGGAGACAACCAAAATGTATAGATAATTCAAAACCTTAATTCTGTATTCAATTATTATTATTATTATTATTATTTTATTTTATTCCCTTTCTGTATTCAATATGTTTGCAGAAATTCTCGTTAAAAGTCTAGAAATTAACCCTTAGCACTCTTAGTTTTTCTGAATTTTCCATTTTCCGGACAACTTTTCCAAACTTTCTTTCCCTTATTCGGACTACTACGAACATTTAAAAAAGAGAAATTATTCAAATCGGTCCAGTCGTTCTCAAGCGATGCGCTTAACAACGAACAGCATTGAGGTTCTTCAGTTCATTTGAAACAACATTTACGGCTTTGTTAAGGAGTTATTAAAGAAAAACACAGACCAATCAGAGCGCGATCTAGACGCATGTTGACACAGTGTTTTTCATTAATAACTCCTTAACAAAGCTGCGAACATCATTTTTGCAAAATGTTGCTTCAAATGAGCTGAATAACCTCCAATTTCCAGATGTTGAAGGAATTTTGAGACAGCCTGTATATATGTAGCTGTTAGTCGTAGGGTGGCCCAGTTTGAACTACGTTGATCCCCTATAGTATACTTTAAAAAAGACTAACACTTGCAGCGTTATTAGCGGCGCTAATTGACTACCAGTTAGAAAACTAGGTCGAACGAAGGATTAAACTGGAAATGCATCAACGAGGAGGCGTAGAAGATCGGCCATCTGGAATTTGTGTCCAGTTAAATTGGTGACTCGTCATCCTGTGCAACGTGTTGGCACCCGGCATCGAGACCCCTTCAAGTTCGAGTCAGAGGGTCGCTCCGGTGGACTCAATTGCGTGCAAGACCGTGGGCTGATACAGTCGCTGTTACAGCTGCTGCTCTCTGGATCACGTACTTTTTTTACGATGTTCCTGCACCGGTTCAAAGTTACGTCGCCATGTCCTATCTTCTCCACCCGATAGAGACAGAAGCTTCCTGTCGAATAGCGTATCCTCCTTCTTTGCCAAGGAGACAGATACTCTATTACAGATACTCTGGTCGCTGGAGGATGCGTCTTTTGGGAGCACGCGTCTGCACGGAGATCGTTAACCTTAATACGGTTGCCGCATATTAGGTCCACCGGAAAATTCTGCCCCATTTCCACGAGGAACCATACTCGTTACGTGGCTCCTTTATCTAACAGGGGTATTTTTAACAATTACCAAAAGTCTCTACGATATTCAATGATGTACTCTACAGTTTCTTTCATTTTAAAAACACGAAAGTCTACAATAATCTTGCTAATTGCCAACAAAGACATTAAACAATTGTAAGAATGTTTATACTAAGTATTACTTATATATTTACCTGTTATTGATTTATACTGTTAAATATAATATTATTGATTTATACGTTGCGTTAGCATTTTGTTAACAAATCCATGTTACCATGAGTTTTGGTTAAATAAACAGTTTCTTACAAGTGAGTAAAAGATATTGACGTGTTAAACCTCCTTACAATAATTTTAACGAGTGCGCGTTAAACCTTGGAAAGAGCTGCGAGACTCATTGTCCTCGTTAGAAGACGCAGGCGAATATAAACAATTTTCTTTAAACCGTGATTGCTCACCGATGGGAGATACCCGACGCGATGGGAGACTCTCACAGAGAGCTAGAAATGTTTTCCATCGAGAGAGAGAGAGAGATATTGTAATGAAATTTTTTCTCGCGATAGATGTTATCGAGTCTGCAGCAATCCGACTCGGGGAATGAGGCCAAGCTGTTAATAATAAATAGATAAACAAACACGGTCCGCAGCGGGCGATCGAAGCGGATTCGACTTCTCGCGGATCGGAATAGAATCACCTTGAGACGCGCGGCGCTTTTTCCGCGACGCGTTCGAATAAAATTGCCGGAGGAAGGGAAGCGCGTGACTCGGTTCGGTCTGCGCGGAGAAACGGCTTTATTGTCGGAGGAAGTCAGGACTCGAGGATTATATAACTCTGTTGCCGCCGGAGTGGATAGCGATGTAATCGTCGGACTAAGGAGGACAATGGGAAAGGAAACGACGGGATGACCGGCCCAGTCGGACTGCCTTTTTTTATTCGATACTGTACGAACACGCCAGAATGTTTCCTCGTCTCGCGGTCTGGCTTGCAACGAGCTTGTTCCACAGGTAATACGCAGCAGCCGAGGATTACGTAAGCCGCTCGCGACGAAAAGGTCGCTTCAAACTAATTGCGCGTTGATCGACAGACAGGAGTCGATTCTTCATCGCTTGTCAACGATGCTCTCCGAAATTCACGCTTTCAACAGGCGAATTCGTGCGAATCGTCCCGAGGAAGCCTACAAATGTAAGAATGTTTCTTACATTTACAACTGTAACAATGTACAATTGTAAGAGTATTTGTAACATGTTTATACCATCGTATACATGCCATGGCACGCGTTTAGCCATTATATATGCATTTATTGATTTATGCGTTGTATATACGTTTTCATCGATTTGCACATTGCGTGCTTTGTTAACGAATGTACGTAACGTTTTGATTTTGTTAAAAAATAAACATTAGAGACAGTTCCTAACGAGCAAGGAACGGATAAAGAAGTATTACGCCGTTTTGAGTCTCCTTTGTACACAAAGAAGCTTTGTATTTTCAAAAATTTTCCTGTCAGGATTTGTTATTCTTTTTTATAACCACTTTTTTCTGGTCAGCTTTTCTGGTAAAGCGAGTAAGCTTCGCTTAACCCTCATACGTTCCTCAGGGTGAAAATTCACCCATTCAATATTTTCACATACTGGAAAATTATTCATTCTTTTATGTCTGCGTCGTGGATTTAACGTGTAAATTAAAACTGGGTGAATTGTTATCCTAGTCTCTTTTATGCAGCTATTTTTTATGAGGGTTAAGAGGGTGTTCTCGTTTCAGACGATCCAAAATGTAATTTTATTTCATTCTCTTTAAGTGTAAGTACCGTAAGCGAGAAGCACAATTGAACCCGTGAAATAGTCTAATATTGGTAAATTGTTTAACCCTCATACGTTCCTCAGGGTGTGAAAATTCACCCATTCAATATTTTCACATACTGTAAAATTATTCATCCTTTTATGTCTACGTCGTGAGATATATTTCTTTAAAATGTGACGCTATAAACGAAACATAATGTGTTGATTTAATATGTAAAATAAAAATGGGTGAATTGTTATCCTAGTCTCTTTTATGCAGCTATATTTGAGCAGCGTATGAGGGTTATGGAAGAAAAATCTATTGTTCGAAAGCATTCGCGATTAAACTGTTTCACGCGAATGTAAACCTCGAAAGTTCGAGCAAGCGGATAAACTGCATATTCAGCGGCGCGTGCAATTTGCATTAAATCTTGGAAAAACCGTGACCGAAAGCAGCCGAATGGTTGCGCTCTGCCCACGGCGAAGGAACTGTGACTGATAGCTCGTTCGCCTGACGCGGCTACATCTGATTACCATTTGCTTCGCTCGCTGCAACATAGTCTAACGGACAGGCGTTTTAAATCGGTCGCCGGTGGTCGAGAACGCCTCGACGAATTTATTAGTTCGTTCTCCGCGAAAGAAGATCGCGAAAGTTGTTTTCGCGAAGGATATTCGACGAGAATCAGAATCGGGAGAATACGAAGATCGTTAAAAGTTCGGTGACCCTGTTTGCAGCCCGTTTCCAATAGCAATAAATTCGTAAATTGTCTCGTTTCTCCGTTTCCCTCGGTTCCGGCACCGGAAGAGGATGTTACGGGGGTGGAAAGAGAAATCGAAAGGCGCGATATCGAGAGGAGTCGGTGGTTCGTGCCAAGTTCGGTGGACGCGCGAAATCTCGCGCCCACGGTTCCGAAAGTTTGGATCCGATGCTCGGGTCGATGCCCATTACTTCTGTACACGCCCACTTCTAACGACATTGTCTCCCCTCTGTTCCCAGAGTCCTTGAACAAAGATTCCCCTGTGCAAACGATGTCCTCCCTTCGACGAGGAACCGGCTCTCGCTCCAGGGTCCATTCCGGACCGCGCAAGTGGCTTAATATGTGATTATGGCTGGATGAAAGCATTTTTATTTCCACTTATTTATTGCGTTCCTAGATCCTTCTCTATTTTCTGGACAATCGTAACGACTCAATATAGAATGGTTAACGTTCTCGGCGCAAGGTTCGATCCTTTTTTACATTCTTCTATAATCTTTTATTCTGATCTTCGTATAAATCATTTTCAAAATTAATTAGAATTGCGTACGTAAAATATTATACAATTTTCCAAACACTGTTATTCAGAAAAATTACCCACTTGCTCTGCGATGAAATTAACCCTTAAAATGCTGAGCGAGAATTTATAGAAAAGTATATTTCATTAATAACTTTGCAAGTATAAAAAATAAACGTAAACATAGTCGCGAGCTTCGGCGCGAAGAGCCGTGCGTTCGAGGCTGTTTCTCTCGATTACCGAATAGGTCGATAACTGGCAGTGAGGCAGCGCGTCGCGACTTCGTAATATGCCTTCGCAACACGTTTGATACAGCCATTAATCGTGCGTGCGACTTGCGTAAGAGGGTCATTCGGCCTATTTAAAGACAACGCGACAGAACTCGACGACATCGGTTGTCCGACCGAGCCGGAAAAATGCAGGCATCGCAACCGCCAGGACGTTGCACTCCCCAAGAGAAATATCGATCGCGTTATTACCCCTTTTTTAACCCTCGGTTTTATTCTTCGGCGGCGCTTAGGGCTGCGTCGAGGTCCTTTAGTTTCGCGTTGCAGCCGCCGCTGTCGCCGAACAGGTCGATCATCGAATGGACCATAAAGTACGCGTGTTATTGGCGATGCGATCGCCATTGTTTCGAGGAAACCTGTTGTGCGTCCTGTTAACAAGACCTCAATCCTCTGCCTGTCTAAAGAGACAGCCAAGGTATCTATAAATCTAGTCAAAACCCATTTACATGTTTTTACTCTCAATTTTTAAAAAGTTTCATCTTAATTCTTCTTTGCAGCATTGCCGCTGTAAAATTGTAAAGCGAAATGGACCTATTTAAGGGTTTGCATTATTAACATAATAACAAGTAAGAACTAGGTAACTTGAACTTTAGATATTTTGAGTTATCTACTTCGTATTAAAAAAGAAATCAAGTAGAATTTAATGGAAAAATTGTTAATGTAAAAAGGAGGCAACTTATGTTTTTCTTTTGCAAAAAATAAAAACGTTTAAAACTTTTTTTTATGTATTGTTCCACTTAAATAAAGAAGTATAAGCAGATGTTTGCATTATGTTTAAAATAACGGTCTCCATATCACAATCTTAAAACCTTAAAATAAAAATAATAACCTCTTAATTGAGGTTACAACTATACAATAAAGAAAAAGAAAAGGGTTTGCATTTACTGCATTTCCTTCAACAACTTGTTCACGTCCCTCTAAAAATATTACAAAATTTCTCTGAATGACTATTCCTCGCTCGCTAATATATTAAAGTGAGAATTTGTGCAAGTACGTTAAATACAAAAAGCTTCGAATAATCTATACATACTTTGGTTGGCTAAATAACCGTTAAATCAAAGAAACAGAATTATTTCCGCAATCCGCGACGTTTCTCAAAATCGCGTGCGCAAAGAAACAGAAATAATTTCCAGCAACAAACAAATCTAGATTACGTCAGAATCGTAACACATTTCTTCCAGTCGCAGGAGCAGAATCGCGTGGTTTTAACCTTCATGTAATTTTAATGAACTGCAACGAACACACGTTAAATAATGCAACTGTTTTCCTTATCGTCGTTGAATATCATTAAGAGAGTGCGCGCCCGGCCCGGGAGCGTTTCCTTCGTTGCGAAATATTTTCATCTCCGCGATTGCTTCCACCCTCCTGATTTCCAACGAACAATCTTTCATCCTGGCGTCTTTATAAATTTCTTAAGACCAAGTGCTTTCGGGAAGTTCTCTCTTGAACGACTGTTACCGAGAATACTAAACTTCGCCGAGAGTTTCGCTGATATTCCATGTTCGAGACGAACAGGATCGCTATCGAATTTGCAATACGCTTGGGAACCTGGGACGTGGCCTGTGATTGGCCCACATTAAGGATGGTCTTCCTGGACAACAATTCAATGTAATGTTGAACTCAAAAACGTGAATTACAATGATAAAAACCAGCTGAAAATGACATACGGTTAGTAAGTCTTTCTATATATATCTTTTTAAGGTATTTAGTAAGGCCTGGGTCGATTCTGAGATCTTTTCATCTCCTAAACGCAGTTTTTTTTTAAATTCTTTTAATATTGCATTGTCATCCAGTCCTGATCTATGTTTAAAGTTTCAAGTCTCTAGCTCGTCGCGAAGTGTTTTAAAATTCGATTACAAGATTCGACACAGCACGGCAAGCTGATATAAGCGTGGTAAAAAGGCAACAGAGGAATGGCGTGAATCCGAGTTGTTCAGGATGACGTGGAATCCGAGTTTTTCAGGACAATCGAGATAATTCAGGACACGGTACTGTCGTGCATGTGTTCGTAGCCTATCCGTGCCAACTGGCGACGAGATGAGCAACAGGAGCAGTTGTCTCGAGGAAGCGTGGCGAGGAAATACGCGACGATTAGTTTCAGACGTGAAAACGAACACTGGCGGGGTAAGATGATACTCGCGAGACGGTTTCGCGGCAGCTCGGAGCAAATGGAGCGAGAGAAGCGGCTCGATCGACCGGCTCTGTCGATTCGTAAACCGATCGCGTTGCGAACAGACTCGAGGCGACGCGATGGGACTATGGGACGAGAGGCACGTGACGAACGCCTAACGGTGATTCGGTTAACCGTGTCCATAGAGGACTAGATAGTGGTCCGAGGAGTCGATCGTAAGCAAATTGGCTAGAGCACCGGTGCAGGGTGCACTAGCGATGGCCACCATCGACTGAAACTATCGACTAAATCGATAGTAGCCAACAACTATTTTCAGTCGACTGATTTTTTAAACTATCGACACTAAATTCAATTAACTGAATCTTTTTAGATTTTATAAGATTTACTATCAAATACATTCACTTATTAGCGATATCGAATAATTCGTTCAATAAACACAAATAACAATTATTATACTAGAAATATTATACAATTATTAAACAAAAATGTACTTATATTATAAAATTTTAATCATAATCTAAAGAAAAAGTAGTATTTTATAATTATATCTGTCAATAACAGATATTTTTCTAAAAAGTTCATTAAAACTTTGCTTTTATTATTAAAGGATAAATAATAATGTGTGAGAGATGAGACGTATAGACGTAGGCATAGACTATAACCCGCAATCTAGACGTTACCACTAAAAACTGTCGACTAAATATTCGATAGTATGTAGCAAGTAAATAGTAATTAGGCGATAGATGAAATTAGTCGATGGTGCCCATCACTAGGGTGCACCGTTCGAGGAACAGAGAGAGAGAGAGAGAGAGATAGCAAGACGATGGAAAGAGAACGAGGGGACGGTACGTCACTTCCGGTCCATTAAGAGCAACACGGGGGGCTCGCTAGTGTTGCACGCAGGGAGCTAATTATAAGAAAGACAGAGGCTCTCATTCCGTCGAGGCGATGCCACCATCAAGATGCACCGCTAATTATCCTCGTAAATATTCCTCCACCCTCACCAAAGTGGTTCTTTTCACCCGAACGTCGCGCTTTTCTAACAAGCCGGAAATTGGCCGACGCACAGTGATCGATTCCTCGACAACAGTTGTTGTATTCCGGATAGTTCATATAAGTACAGTATTTTATCCATAAATGTCCCAAAAGTCTGACCTGTAAGTGTCTCCACTACTGTGGGGTATATCCCCTTGAGGAGCCAGGGAACTCGAAAGCCTTTGGTCGCCGAGAAGCAATTGTTAATTTCTTTATTTTTTTTATGGAACTTTCACCAACATATTGGTGGCATTTTTCTAATGCAAAGTGATACCAAATATGATATAATTTCGATGATATTTACTTGTGTAATAGATATAATTAAAGTTTCCACGGCTTCCAAAAGAATCGCACAGAAAATTTCTAACAGAAAACGTGTACCTTGATCGTCTACTGCCGAGTGTGTCTTTCCTCGTACCTTACGCAAAGAAAGTCAAACGAAATTGGCGCTCGTTGCTGTTGTTCCAGGTCGCAGAGTAATTAAAAATTTATCACTTTCTCCGTTAAATTTGTTTTCGTAGTCCGTGACGACACGGAGCATGCACCGTAACTGCAAATACTATTATAGCGAAAGTAACGAACGGCAATCAAGTAGACTATAACGAACGTACTGATTCGCAAAAACCGAGTAGGAATTTATGGTTTCCACCGCGAGCTTGGATATCGCGCACAGCGAATTAAGAAGTGGTTTAAGTTTCAGCAGAGTTTTTCGCATGGAACAATCAGCTATTTTATATTGTAAATAATATTTTTGTTATACCATACAATATACTCTGTACTAAGTATTATGTTGTAATAAATCTCATATGAGATTTCCAAAAAAAAAAGGCCGGAATCTCTGGGCTGGCGAGTCTCTTTGTGCCCGTTAATCCCGGGAATGATCGCGCTTGTTGCTCGGAGAGTTGGCGATCGACAGATAGGCCGAACTGGAGATGGATAGCGGTTAGGCGATCGCTAGTTACACGGAACCGAATGAAACGAGACGAAACGCGAGGAAACGAGACGTGACGAGGAGACTAGACCAAGCCTCTAGACGAGATTAGACTAGGCGCGGAGAAGGTAAAGGTTAGCTTACCTTATTTGCGTGTGGTAGGCGGGAGCCGTGTGTTCGGTGTGCGTGGTCAGGAGTTCCGCCGGAACGGTGTCCATGTCGATCGGCTGAGTCCTCGATATCGCGATAGGCTGCACCTGAAATACGCCGGGCGTTGTCGGTGAAGGTTGTGGCCCTAGCAACGACACTCGTACCATTTCCCTACCTTCGCTGTAGAAACAAACAAACAGAAACGTGACGCATGAAAATCTTGGCCAACGACAAGATAGCTACCCTACTACTAATACATATAAACGAGAACGATTTCCTTCTGGAATTAGATCCGAGAAAATCCACGTCGAACCGCAGACTTTCCCTTTTACGGGAATGCTTGCAGCTGTATCTTGCGGTGCAAGTAGAAGTTTTTGCACGTACGACGGCGTACTATGGGCCAAACCGATGAATTCTGCATTAAAATCAAACAACTTTCGATAGAGCGATGAAATTGTTTTTAAATTCAAGCTGAAACTTTGTAGAATATGGAAAAATTAGGGAGATTATGGTACGAATGTTTTTTGGGGACACTAAAGCATCTGGTAGAGGATTGTGACGAGATGGAAAGAACAAATTTAAGCATAGAAAAGATAGTACAAAGCAAACATGATGTCGTATACAAATTTTGAAACCAGATATTAAAAAAAAATTGTTTCGCGCGTGGTATTAAAAAACCACAATTTTCTTGAAACTGTGCAAG
The DNA here is from genome assembly GCA_916610235.2 of Lasioglossum morio. Taxonomy (NCBI): domain Eukaryota; kingdom Metazoa; phylum Arthropoda; class Insecta; order Hymenoptera; family Halictidae; genus Lasioglossum; species Lasioglossum morio. The sequence goes on from OU744331.1 coordinate 1,642,169, forward strand.
TTTAACGAATTTGATCAAGGTTAAAAAAACGTTCGTACCATAGTCTCCCAATTTTTTCCATATTCTACAAAGTTTCAGCTTTAATTAAAAAAATATTTCATCGCTCGATCTCACTTCTATCGAAAGTTCTTTGATTTTTACACAGATTTCGTCGGAATTGCCCACCGTGCGGCAATTTCGAGTAAGAAACGAGATGGGGAAATTGTTCGAGCGTGTGGCTGCCAAGTGGCCGTAGTTTCTCGCTTTATGGGAGACCGTTAAAGAATTAATTAATCCGCGTAAATAAGATTAACGGAAAAGCGATACCGGGCCCCCGCGAGAAAATTGAAAACTGATGAAACACGGTTATCACTCGGGACCAGAGAAATCTCGGAGAGAAAACGAGCCGGTATTAAATATGTGTTCCGTGGGATCTCGCATAGTAGAATCGGTAAGAGCCGTGAAACCGGAGGAATCGATTAGTATCGCGACCGTCACGAGAAGGCTCGATTAACTAATGGCGATTTTACCAAGCTCGACTTTCTTCCCTGGTGACGCTCATCATAGTCGTCGACTATTCGGTTGGCCTCACGTGTTGCACGAATGGCTCGGTGCCAAAGGGTGTGCTGACACACGCCAATTTGCGGAATTACTCGATAACCGTATCAATATAATAACGGGACGTATCGACGAAACAGGATGTCGTTAAGTTCGATCGAACGAATGGATCTCTGGCAGCGAGCATGTCTAAGCTGCGAGCTCTCTTCGCTCTGACGGCGCTCTACGCTGGCCCCGTGGGGCAACTGGTGGCACAGAAAGAAAAAACACTCCTCGCGTTGCGACAGAAGACTATTTCTACCCTGCCTTCTAGGTCCCTCCGAGGGGGAGTAACTTCTTTGCTCTGCATTTCGACGAAGACAGTGCTCGAGCTTGATCTAGATTATCTAGAACGATCTAAAGGAACTTGAAATTCTTTGTGGTGATATCAGCGGATGCTTATAAGGGAAGTTATTGTTTCAATTGCAGCGAAGATTGACCGAAAGTGGTCGAGATTTGTTAAACACAATTACTTCAATATTGTGTATTGTCAAAACAATCGTATGCATCGAGAAATAATTTTTCATTTTAGATAATGATTAATAACATTTTTTTTTAAATTATTGTCACATAACCGTTGTACCTGCGGCATGCTTTCCACAAATTTTCAAGCAGTTTTGTTGAATAATTCTTTATGATGATATCAGCGCACAGGTTCGATCAAAATAAAGAACAAGCAATCTTGCAATTAATAAATTGTCAACAAAAATATTACGTTTACGTAGAACTTGAAATTGTTTGGATCGAGATAGTCCTCGAGGAAAATAATCTTAAGAAAGGGCGTGGCTATGTGGCCCCATAGAACAATCTCATCTCCGATTCAGAGAGACCTTGGAAAAGCTGAATCCTTTCCAAGGTTCTCCACGTTGTTCTCTTAGGGTGCTCGAAGGGCGTGGCTGCTTTGTTCCGCCTTCAACGAATCCCAGAACCAGATTCCAGTTCTGTAACCTAACCTAACTCAACCCGAGCTCGCACCTGACGCAGACGAAGAGACAGTTTCGAGAGAAGTTAACTTAATAAAATAACAAACGTTCGGCCCGTAAATTGCTACTCTGTAAAAGCGTCGTCGCTCTTCGAAAAGCAGGGAGAACATCTTGAGCGTTCTCGACGTGGCCTACAATTAATCCTTTCGACGCGCGGCGGTTCTGTGGATGTCGGTGCCAGCGGGAAACCAATTAAGAGACGGATCAACCTTTCGATGCATAAAGCGAGTGGTTTCCGCGCGAGAGTACTTTCAAGGGAACTCTCTCTCTCTCTCTCTCTCTCTCTCTCTCTCTCTCTCTCTCTCTCTCTTTGTCGTTTACGGCGCCGTAAACCGAGTTACCGAGACAGAGGTTGCTCTGTTTGTCAGGGAAAATGCCGCGTGTGCGCGCGAGGCGCGACATTGCGGCGTGCACACCAAAGAGGACGGAGAGGAGCGATCGGTCAGAGAGGAGAGGCGACCTTGCGGAACGATAAAACGGGAAATTTGCCTCGAGACAGATTGTCACCCCATTCGACCGATGGTTGTTTGCCGTCATAGGCACCGCCACCGCCCCGCGCTCGAAACGGTGACCCTCTTACGCCCTTACTAGTCAAGGGCCACCCCTACGGATATCTCCGGCGAAACCGTTTAATCGATATTTTTCGACGCGGGAGCTCTGCTCGACGAAACACACGCGTCACTCGACGATTCGCACTGCTCGAGTCTCGAGTTCGCAAAAATTAACCTTCCAGCGCGACGGGTCTGACAACACCATTACATGATAGCCATTTATTTAGTGATACATATATTTTAAAAGCCATAAATTTAATAAAAATGCACCCTTCTATTAACCCTTAGCGCTCGAGTGGTGACGCAAAGTCATCATTAAAAATTGCTGTACCATTATAGAAAATATTGTTTTCTTATTCAATCATCATTCTTAGTAATGGAAAAATCATACGAATAGAATGAGTTGTGGTTAGATCGTTAAGAGGAAAAGTTGTTCAAAATGATGAGCTTGACAACATATGTATTTCAAGATCATCAAAATCTGAGAGGAGGCCCAACTTCTAAATAATTAGCAAAATGTATACCGAGAACACTGATTTTCGTAGATTTTTTGGATTATTTCGTAGATATCGTGATCTCCGGATAAAATGTAGACTGAATTTTATTAATACCGTTCCTCGTGATTCCGTCCGGTTCCGTTCGTCGAGACCGTCTATTTGTTGTCGTTCAATTACGGTTTTATTTATTTGTCGGCTCGAGAGCTTCTATCACGTGCAGGAAACGACTAATGTAGGCTTCCAATTGTAGAGCGAGTACGTTTCGTGACGAAAGAAATACAGTGGAAACAGCTGGAATATGTTATTAGCACGCGAGAATCTATCTCGCTCGCGGTTCGGGCCTGTAATATTGTTGTTCGCTGGTTTTTGTAACAAATGTATCCTATCCGTCGTGTGTCACGCCACTATTATTCCCGATAACGGTCTCGAGTACACAGTTTTATGCCGTTTAACCATCGACTACCCTTCGACGGGGGCTTACGAAATTCCAGACGCGAAGAAAGAGCAAGAAGCTCGCTTACAGAAACACTGAAGTAACTTTCTATCGACTTCCAATCAGAAACCTCTGTGTTTCTATAAGAATGTAAAAATGCTGTTACATTATCTTCAATCTAACAAACGTATCAAGAAAGAAAATAAATTTCTATCTCGCTTCAGTTCGTTGGAAATCAAGTAGAAAAATTGTGTATAATACTTCGCTGTCTAATTACGAGCGATTAACGTTATCAGTTTTCCTTTGAATCGTGAAGACACGTGCCGCGTGCACGTGTTGTTTAATATTATCTAACCGACGATGGAACGCGTTTCTTTCATTCGTCGAAACGCGACGCGCCGCTCTCGATGCGGTGCTACGGAGAATACCGTATTCCCAAACGAGCTCTACACGCTCTCTCTCCCTTTCTCTCCCTCGTGTCTGCAATCGATTCTTTTTCTTCGACTTTCGTTCGAGCGAAAACGTAAAAAGAAAAAACGGTGTGGGCGGCCGGGGAGGGCAGTTTCACGCAACGAGAACGAAAGAAACCGAAAGGATCGAGGAACGAAGCCGAGGTCTAGCTCGAGAAACCGGTTCCACCGAGCCGTGCCACGGTCACGCGACTTTTCATCCCGATGCGGCCGGTTACGAAAGAATCGATTCCTGCGACGATAAAGCACGAACGTTACGCGCGCTTAACTACAGAGAAATCGAGGGACCGCGAGTACACGTGCTGCGCGAATCACGGCTAACGAGGATAACGCTTACGAGGAACTGCCATAAACGTCTCCGTCGCCAGGCTATCAAAACTTCGCGAATGTTACACGGTGTAACCAGCGAAAATAAAACTCGCGACCATTGCCTTATACTTCCGAATTCGTACAGGACGTTCCACTATTTATATAGATTAGAATAAAACAGTAACAAGCAATCGAACCTTGCGCTGAAAATATTAAACATTCTATATTAACAACAAATACGATCGATGGAAGTTGGTACGAAAGATCTGCTCGCAATTTGTCGATCAGATTTATTTTGAACACCCTTAAACGACGCTAGAAAGAAATCTTTAATTAATCTACAATTAAGCGATCATCGTCGCTCCTAATGGCTGGTATATTAGCTCAGCTGAAGTTTCTTCAAGTTCGTTGTGCAAGAGCACAGTGTTGTTCCAGTGACTAACTCGGGAGACAAAATTTTCAGGGGTCCTTGGACATTAACTAGAAAGTAAACCTACAGAAACGGTAAAGGATCAAGAGTCTGTCCGAGAGTGTTCGAGATCCTTGCTTGCTCGATAGCGGAAGAAGGACAAGCACAATTTACCACGGTCTTAGGCGAAAGTTTGCGAGGTTCGTCAAAGGAGCAGCAGCGGCCGCAACAACCTCCAAGGACCTCGGGACCCTTTCACGGGACATCGCGACGTTGGTGGGAGGACTAAAGATAGTCGACGATGAAAGCGTGGTCACGGATGGTGACCAAAGATGGCGAAAAAGGTCAACAACGGTGACCGAAGGCTACCTGAAAGCCTCCGAGGGCTGAGATCCTTTGAGAGCAAGGACTCCGAAAACACTGAATATGTATTCTCTGCTCGCTTGGGAACCTTTTTACATCTCCTTCGATGCGCTTTCCTTTCTTATATTCAGAATGATATTTTCCTTATATATTCCTTAAATATATATTCAGCTCGATATTTATATTCTTTATATATATGTCCTTACATTCAGCTCGATATTTTAATTGTACTGTATTGATACTTGAAATCTAAAACGACTAGGGGGTAGACTTATCAAATTAACTATAAAATATTGAAAGTATATTCTTTCCCTCATTTATAGAATATTTTAAAAATTCTCCGGCTTGAATACCTAGGAAACCGTTGATGGTATCAACAGATCTTTGACATAAAAGTTAGATCATTGTTCACGAGATATTTTAACATGAAAGCGAAAAACTGAGAGCAGCGGTATTAACGATTTTGAAAAATCTATGGTATACGGATTAACACTTTTCAAAGGAACCTTCAATAGCAACAGAAATATGCATTGTGAACTAACAAATCACCCTCAATAACGTTATTTAATAGTTTCATTGAAGATTGCAGTGTAAATGAAAATTTCTACGCTTTCTTTTGATAGAGCACGATCATTGAAAATCCTGTTAATAGTCTTCCGGTGGGTAAAGTGTTAATTTACGCGACGTTAGAATTCCAAGCTCCGTTTCGTCGTGCACGTATGTATTTTACGCGACGCCAACGCCGAGCAGACAGTCTCTCCCGCGGTCTGTGCACATCGAATGTTTACGATCGTTCTTGTCGCGTCTTCGTCTGCTCCCTCACACTTCCAAACACCCACGTTTCAAGTCTTTTGCCACGGTAGCGCGTGCTCTGACGTCATCGGCCAGTTAAACACCTACTTGCACGATTTAAACTTTAGACCTTGAGTCCGTGATATCATCCCGAAACATTCCCCGGTGGAGTGACGCGCGCGACGAAGCCAATCAGACTATGTGCTCACCGAAATTAGACCGTCTTCCTGGTTGTTTAACTTGGAGAACCAATCGCGTTCGAGAATAAACGTTCGAAATACCGCGTTTGATGGAATTCATTACCGATGGTTAAATGCAATGTTCTGGAAGAATTGTATGTGAACAAACAACAACATTTTCAACACTCGCGACGCTCGAGAGAAGACCAGTGAATTTAATTAAAATTAAAGTAAAATTTTTGTTGTATAGTGCAAAAAGTAGAAATCTCAAGCTTTGAAATGGTTGGTTTGTCATGAAATTTCGATAAATTTTAGCGAAGTTACAGCAGTTTAATCCTTAGCACTCGAGTGCTGACTCTGAGCCACTGATGTGATCTAACCAATTATTAAACATTTCAATATTGTATGAGGTATTCTAATAATTTCATATTCACAAAATAAAAAAAATCATATAGAATGGTATTATTCTAGATAGGAAGGCATGTTAGTACAAGTTTAAAAACCGTTCGTACCATGATCTCCCTAATTTTTCCATATTCTACAAAGTTTCTGCTTCAATTTAAAAAGAATTTCATCGCTCTATCTCATTTTTATCGAAAGTTCTTTGATTTTGAAACAATTTTCGTCGGAATTGCCCACTGTGCGGCGTTGGAGCTGCTGGAACGAGATGGGATTTTTCGAAAAATTTATTATTTCCGAGGGACACGCGTTTTCTCGGCAGATCGACGCGTTGTTAAAGAATAAAACGACATTGGTCAGTGAAGGAGAAAAGGGCGGATGGACGACGAGTACATACGTGGGCGCCATTGCGTCTGTAACCCCACGAGGTCGGCCTCGCTACGCTATACTCGTTGCGAACGGGAACGGTCAGTGGTATCGAGAATCTACCCACAATCTACACGGAATATTCAATGCTGTGCTGGTCACGCTTGCCTTTTCTTAACACGCTGGATGCCGCGTCGGTCGAAAAATATAGGATAGAAAAATATTCCGACAACGGAGTCGTCAAACCAGAATTCAACCCCCACATATTTCTCCGTGCTCCATCAGTTCGAAATCGTACGGGATCCAACAAATTTAGACATTCTTCATTTTTTTTCATCTCGGAGCACAAACAGCAAATCGACGAATGGAAATGCGTCTCGACCAGACATCGACGGTCGCCATCCCCCATTGCGCGGCAAAAGCGATCGACGCGGCTCGCCATCTTCGATTTCGAAGCGCAGCATGCCTGTTTCGTTTCTGGCACGGTGTATTTTTAACTTCTTACGCTCGTAGGAATTTATGTAACGATACCGTGTATATCCGATCGGATCCACGACGTCGACGACCGTATCAAACGTTCTAATGGGGGCCGCCGTGAAATTAGGTATCGCCGCGACAGACTCCCACGCAGAGACCACGTCAATTTGTGCTCATCATTCCAAAGAATTTATCGCGGAGAAACGACCGGGGGCTTCGGGGCTCGGCGTGCCTCCTCGAAGAAAAGTGACCGTCGTCGTCGAAAAAAACTTTTTCTTGAATCTCGATAGTTCGTAGTATGCGATAAGAATACATGCGTTTTTGAATCTTCGAAAAGAGGTGATCGAATGAAACAATCAATACGATTACAGACAGTGCTCGATTCTGCAGTATTTAAAATTCGCTCGATACCTGGTCCAGAGACAAATCGAAATGCAGGAAGGGCGTGGTTCGCTATACCCAGTGTCCGACTTTTTCGGACTACTGGTAGGCCCGGGTATTGACCAAAAGGCAAGAGGCACGGCCTCGTACACGAAGATCTCCGTGTCTCTGGTCATTCGACGCGGTTTGCAAAGTGTACGTACTAGAGATCGTAGTTTTCTACGTGTATTAATAACAATTGTGTATAAATGTACACGTGTATTTGAGTACACGTACCTTACTACGTGTCCTTAGAAAGACACGGGTACACATGAATTAATGGATCCTCATTTTAATTCGTATAATTTATAGAACATTGATATTAATTTAAGTATAGTCCTATTTTGCTTTCGAAAATTATTAACTGTATCCTAAGAATTAAAACACTTTAACACACGTGTATTTCAATATACGTGAAATAGTACACGTGTATTTATGTATACGTGAAATAGTACGCATGTACCCGTGCACTTAAAATGACAAGTACTGGAGTACGTGTACGTAAAATACACGTATACACGTGTATTTGGATACACGTGAAATAGGAATCTCTAGTACGTACGCAGAACGCGTTAGACACGCCGGTCACGCATCGCCGGCTCTCGTTCAGGGTTCCATATCACGCTTCAATTTACACGGTTACGAAAGCAAGGAGAACAAACACGCCGTGAGGAGAGTCGTTCGATTGTTATACAACCTCGCGAGGGCCTCGGGAGGCGATTTCTTTCTTTTCATTATTTCGCTTGGCCGGAACCAGTTGCGAAACTGTTCCGTCGTTAAAAATAACAAATGTAGAAAAAGAACAATCGCGCGCTCGACTCGAGATACGCGCGGATAAAACGGTAGACAAGCCGCTAGAAAAATAACGACAGCTCCGCGCCGAGCTAAGATAACAACACTATCTTTCGCGAGACAGCGATTCGACTTCGTTTCGATCGGCGATAAGCCTCAGAGAAGTTATTCGAATCGCGACGCACGGCTTCTTCGAAACAAACCCATCTCCCAGTGGAATTTTGCACCCACGCCCTGAATTTACGATTCTATCTTTCGAGATAGAGCTTCGCTTCTAAACATATTTGCCAATCGATGAAACATTTTCGATCTCTGGGCGTTGCTCGATTCTGACTAATACGCGTTATCTGTTCACCGATTTTACTCGATATCTTCCGTGATCGACAGGCTCGTTTTCTCCATTCATAATTGCGATAATCACGACAACGATTTCTAATTCGTTCTCGCGAGACTGTACCTCGATTGGTTTTTCGAAGCTTCGGTAATGTGGGCGACGAGATAACTCTTCGTTCTCTCGTTTGTTCGCTGAACGGTCATTCGAATAAAAACTGCGAGGCGACGTTCGTAACGGAGCCCGTTACATCATACTTGTAGATTAGATTAAAGGTGGTGTCTGCGTTTCAAGTGGAATGCAACGTTTGAAAATGTTATTAGTCATTTATATCGGGCGGATTTATGAACAATCTTTCTGCTGGCGGAAGAAATTCGCTCTTACCCTGACATTTATAAACAGAAATCATATATATAAAATGTAATCATACTTGTAGATTAAATTAAAGGTGGTGTCCATGTTTCAAGTGGAATGCAACGTTCGAAAATGTTATTAGTCATTTATACCGGGCGAATTTATGAACAATCTTTCTGCTGGCGGAAGAAATTCGCTCTTACCCTGACATTTATAAACAGAAATCATATGTATAAACTGTAATCATACTTGTAGATTAAATTAAAAAGGTAGTTTCTGCGTTTCAGGTGGAATTCAACGTTTGAAACTGTTGTTAGTCATTTATACCGGGCGAATTTATGAACAATCTTTCTGCTGGCGGAAGAAATTCGCCCTTGCCCCGACATTCGTAAACTGGACAATTAATTCCGGAGCGTTTCGAAATGCACCCTCGTCGCGAGCGAGCCGCTCGATCGAATAGAATATTCAATTGAGATCGTAGAGAGGAGCACTCGATTCGCCCAGCCGCGTTCCGCATCGATCTCGCGAATGCAAGGTTAATACGGAAATCTTTTCTCGGAACGGTACTCGCGATATGTGCATTAGCATCGCATTTGATTCGTTACGATTCGATTCGACGAGGCCGATTTCAACGAGCCGAACCGGGAGAGGGAAAGAGCGCGAAACGAGGATCAGTGGGTTAACGCGAGAGAAAGAGAGAGAGAGAGACGTGTAACGTCCTGTTACCTGGTCGCTGTGTTGAAGAGCGGAGGGTGAGCGCTGGCTCGAGAGACCGGAAAAAAAGAAAGGAGAATCCGCAGGTTCGAAAGAAAGGGTCTGTAGTGTGTCAAGATGGCTCGTCGCCATGGTAACTCGTCGGAGGAACGTGTACTCTCTGGGTCGGCTCTCTTTTGCATTTCCTCTCTACCCTGCGACACGTTTCTCCTCCGCAATGTCCCGCTCCCCCTTTTTATTACGTTAACTCGGTCCCGTCTTTGCCCGCGATCTTCACCGCCTGCTGCGAGGACCGATAACGCTCGCTACTATACTCTGCTTTCCCGAACAGTCATTCTCTTCCACCACCACCCACGGTCGCTAGCAATATTACCCTGGCAGTAGGGGTAACGTTAACTGTGACGATTGATCTTTCCAAGAAATTTGTTGCAATTAGTTCCAAACGCGTGCCATTTGACAAGTCCTTATGGGTTCAATTCCATGATTATTATAAATGATATATTTAATATTAACCCTTCGCACTCGGAGCTATTGTAAATTGAAAATAAAATATTTCTCCCAACATAGAATAATTCCATTCTATGTGTACTAATTATTTTATACGAATATGAAATTGATACAATACCTCATGAAATACTTAAATGTTTAGTAATTGATTAGACATCAACGTATTTAATAATCTAAACAATATTTTGAATAATGGTATAGCAATTTTATAGTAATAGCAAGTTAAGCTCATTTAAACGTTTCCAGAAAAGATAAAAAGATTTTTAATACGATTTTGTTTACCCTACGTGTACTCCAATAAAATAAAATCACGTTTAAAATTCCTACAAATCTAGAACCGGTCATTTCGAACAACACACGTCACCGAACGGTCGGCAATGACCCGGTGCGTTCGAGTCCTCAGGGGCGAGTCTACTTTTTTACCAACCGAGTGTCTAGTTTCGAACGCGTGCTTTCGAAAGGTTCGCGGGCAGAAAAATTCAATCGAGAAGCAATCGATGTACGTAATTATTTGTTCCAGTGTAGAGGAACGAAGCGATAGGAACAAGGAACGACGGATTCGGAACGATCCACCCCGGTTGCAATCTCCGTTCCGAATCGGCGTGGTCCGAGTTAGCCGGCTGTTTACGAGGGAGGAGTATACAATATATATATATGTATAGACTTATACAGACAGATATGTATATAGAAGGTATACGGTAAATACCTGACAGACGAGAATCCGTCAGCTTCCCGTGGCTCGGGAACAAGGACGACAGGCTCCCCTGGCTACTCCTGGCATGCACACTGTCCTCGAACCTTTAAATTTCCGATCGTAAACGCGGCGATCACTGACTGCCGGCCAATGGACAACCGATGACAATGATACAGAGAGACGACACTTTTACGGAGACACTCGCGCGAGGCTGTTGACCGATGCCAGCCCGGGCACGACACCAACTAAACTTCGCGTCTCCGGTTGCTAGAACGTGTGGAGTCGTGGAACAGCCGCGGAATCGATCGTAAATCCTCGGCGCACCACGCCTGCGTTCACAGACTTCCCTCGCTCCGCCCGGTCTCACGAGAACACTGGACAGGGAACCGACCACCAACAACCAACTAACCGAGCAACGGACTTCGCCAGAGAAAACGCGACGCTGCCGCCCTCTCTCGGCGAAAACCCCAAACAACCTGCTAGCTAACGTAGCGATGGCCACCATCGTAGCGATGGGCACCATCGACTGAAACTATCGACTAAATCGATTCTAGCCAACTACTATTTTCAGTCGACTGATTTTTTAAACTGTCGACTAAACTCAATTAATTTTAACGGGCGGGAGTTTTGAATAGATTTTATAAGATTTACTATCAAATACATTCACTTATTAGCGATATCGAATAATTCGTTCAATAAACACAAATAACAATTATTATACTAGAAATATTGTACAGTCATTAAATAACAATACTTGTATACTGCACTTATGGGAATAAAGTTTTAATCATAATCTAAAGAAAAAGTTAAGTAAATACAAGAAAATGTCACGGCGATGGGTTGAAGACCCGAAGAATAAGGCTTCGGTATTGTTCATTTTATAAATATGTAAAAACTGATAAATACCACGATACTTTACAGTCACTAATTTAATAAATTTCGTTTATTACACTTAAACGATTATTCTCGCCATTATTGAACGGTAGAAAAAGATAAACAAAAGAGACTATATGCCATTGTCGAAATGCATATAAGCGCTTACGCAATATTGCACAAACTATTTATATCATTTATGTTCTATCGTTGCGCAATAAAGCCGATACGATAATAATAAACGTCATTTTGCACATTGTTTCCGCACCGTCCTTGCACCGTTGTATATATTTCGATCCTCTCTCTCCCACGTTCATAGTTTCCTCCTTATAGCAACAATGATCGAGCATGCAATAAAGACGTATTGTTGCTAACGTCCCGCCGTTACGTGCGGCTACTCGAGAACGCGTTTAACCGGACATATCCCACGAACACGAGCGTTGCAAATTCATATTCATCGACGTGCAAATTCTTTCGAATGACATCATGCCTTATCTCTATTTTAAACCTTCCCGAGAATGATGTCAATATCGCCACCTTTTACGTCGGTGTGCCACTTTTCGGTTTCAAGCGGAATTCTCCGGTCGACGCGATCCACGTTTGCGTCTACGAATTATTCGGAAAATGAAAAACAAACTGTAGGTTAAACTGTAAAAGCGGCGATGGAAAGGTGATTTGGTGTAAGGATTTGTAATCCGAAGGGGAACCAACGAATTTGTCCAACAACAGTTTTAGATTCGTTGTCGGTGCAAAACCGTGTCGAGGAAATTTTTGTCAGTGATTTCCATGGGATCCCTTGTTGCACAGGAATGCTCGAAATGAAAGCGAGACCCCTTCAAGGGCCAGGGCCCACGAACACCTACGGTATCTGAAAACTCGTTCGAGCTGGTTTACACGGGAAACTAGTTTCTAAACGACCAGGTGTCCCTTTTTTTAAACCGTAATTCCGTTGTTGACTGCTGCACGGAAATCTCAACCCGTTAAATTCGATTCAAATCAGTTGAAAAGTCTGTCTACTTACTCGGTATCGGGTACAGGTACGATCATAGAAGGTATGAGTCCGTTGTGGTCCAGGAAACGATTGTTTTCCGGCTCTTCTTGAACTGGTGTCTCGTACACCAGAGTTTCCACCATCGATCCTTTGCTCGAACCAAAGGAAACTCTGCGGGATAGAGAAAGAGATTACTCGAAACAATTCGTTCATCAAACTTTTCGCGCTGAAAAAATTTGGCTCTGGAACAGCCACTCGAATAGTTTCCATTTTCAAGAGGAATGATTCCAATCTGGGGAACAACTGGTTTCAATTGACTTTTCGAAAAGGGTCGTAAGGGCTTCGAGGGAATCCAGGGTGCGGTAGACGAGCACCGATTCGGAAAGAAAAGAAAACTGTCCAGTTAGCCGCCGCTGCCTTGTGGAAAGTCGCAAAAATAGTTGCCGTAAACCTCAATTTCCTATCGCGTGACAGCGCTCGAAGCGAGTGAATCGGACACTCGGTAACCGCATGCAGCGGGCGGTCCCATATCAAAATCGAAATCCCGCGATCGAGGATCGGGTTACGCCGATCAAGCACCGTCGAGATTAAAGCTGCGAGTCTGTACGCGCACTCTTCGCCTCTGTTTTCCGCTGACTTTTCACAATATTATCATCTCCTCGCAAAATAAACGACTAGAACGAACCGCAGAACGCGGACTTAAACCGTTGTGTAGAATATTACAAAATTTCTCTGAAGGTCCATTCTTTCCTTGCTAATTAATTTATAGTCGTGAAATGAGAATTTGTGCAGACGCGTTAAACAAGAAAGGTTTTTAATAATCGATTTATACATTTTCGTTAGCTACGCAAGGGTTAATCTGTCCCTTCATGGGTATTCGGATGATTCAATGGATGTTCTCTTCTTCTTGTTTTAAAACCTCCCTCTAGATAAATCGATCGTTTTCCGTTTACAAATTTTGGTTGACCACGAAAGGGTTAATTTGTTCCTTCATGCGTATTAGGATGATCCAATGGATGTTCTCTTCCTACTCTTTTAAAACCTCCCTCTAGATAATTTGATCTTTTTCAGTTTATAAATTTTTCAGTAATCTAGGTGATTAAGATTTCCGTGATTTTCCATCTCGGCTCTAGAAATCGATACTTATGGTGCGCCTGAGCGTACTAACAACAAGTCCTAAGGCTCCGAGTGGTTGATCAATATTTTCTGGCCGCGGCGGGAGTTCCTGGTTCCGGTGGTGAAACGGGGTTCTGATCCAGACTAGACTGATCGTCGGCGAGGTGCTGCCACGTGGTGGAAAGATCGTTCAACGAAACTGCATCGTTTCAAGGGTAACACGACGATAATGCATCGCGGAGATGCGTCGGACGGTGTACACAAACGAACGGGTTTTAACATCGCTTCATTCATTCACTGTCAATCACGCAAATCCTGCAATAATTCGAAACAGTTTAAAACAGTTTCATATTGGATTTTTTTTACGGGGGGTGGCTGAACAATCAACGCGTTGAAAAAAAAGCATGATGCTTCTGTAAAAACAATTTACGAAACAGATCGACTACGATTGCTGGAAGCTCGCGCGCATAAAGATCGTATCTCTTTCTGAAATTGCCCGAAAACATTCGGACATCTGTGTACACACACAGGCCCGTATCCTTTTGTACAGCGACCGACCCCTCCACTTACGACCGATCTGTGTCACCGTTTCAAACTGTTGCCGATGACGTAACTATAATTCGCAACCATCTGTCCACGCTCCCAGCTCTCTCGCTCTCCTCCCCCGAAACGCGAATTCATCCACTGAAAGTACTTCCTATCGTGACTCACGCGGCCAGCAAAAATCGTAACAAGAGGAAATTGCGCAAGCCTCTCGTCGGACAACTCCGAAAACGCTGAAACGCCGGCTTTCACCTATCTAAACGGACTTCTACGGATAAAGGAAACGAGCTTCCGTTTAGAAACGTCTGGTGGGCGAGATCAAGCTCTTCGACTGCACCCCCGCACTGTTTCAAACTTCATTCATATCTCGGTGCACGGTAGTGCATCAGCCAAGTTCTCGCACTACCTCCTTTTACACGAAACAACTTAGCCTTTTTTTAAAGGCTTGTAACTCGGAACTGGAGGCAGATGGAGACATGTAATTTCGTACACTTGTTAAATGCTATCGTGTCTCAATATTGACAAAACATTAATCTTCCAATGTTAGTAGGTTCCGAGATATAGGACCACAAAAATTGCTAAATTTCTCATTGATTGACTGACTGACAGATTATCAAAATCTTTTGGGTACTTCCCATTGAACTACAAGCTAGAAATTTGGTACATAGCTCACCCATAACAAACACTTAAAGGAATAATTATCAATGTTTGAAATTTTACTTGTTTTAGTTTTTAAAAAAATTCTTCTTTTAGAACTTGTAAAAACAAAGTTTGAAATAATGAACTTTGAAATTTTACACATTACCGACCGGTGATTATTGCATATTTTTGAAAAATGTTTGGTACATGGCCAAATTTTCATTTAGCATTTGGTATGAACTAACTAAGCCACCCTCAATAACGTCGTCTATTAATTTCATTTAAGATTGCAATGTCAAAGAAAATTTCTATGCTTTTTTTGGTACAGTTCAAATCGTATGTTCGACTATTAAAAAAGTTATCGTCCATTTGAGAGTGTCCTAATATTAACGGCAGTCACTCTAATCTGTTCACTGCTATTTGTAAGTATCCACCGTGATACGATCGCGTTCAGAGCTGGCCTTCTAAGTACGCAGCGTATCGAGGCTCAAGGTAAGTATCCCTAACAGTCCGGAAGTAATCGCGGATCACCGAACAGGAAGAAAAATCGAAAGACGCGCGAAGATCCTCGATCGTCGTTCGACCTTCGCGAGATCTAAGAGATGTTTCACGCTCGAGAAATTCTGTTACTCTGTCCGCACGATGAGATGCTTATATCAGGCTCGCGTGGGTGGATCTGCTGGTCGAATAAACGAATGTTTATTAACGGCGATCGGGCGCATAAGTGCGCATGTAATCGACAAAGTATTGGTAACCGTGTCTCTGCAAGGACAGAGAGGAGGCGGTTATAGGTTGAGCTTTGTTCGAGCGCGGTTCGCAAGACGTTCGCATGACCGTGACCTAGCCAACATGTAAATGTCACGGGAGTTTCAGTGGGATGCGCCTTGAAACGCGAAAGACGGCTCGCGATCAGTTCGGCGCAGCTCGGCTCCGCTCGGCCTGTTCGCAAACCGGTATGCTATGGTACGTATCGCATCCTGCGCGGTGTGGCGCCGAGTATTCTCGTGTCTTCGCGTGTTCGATCGACGGAGCCTCCGCTTTGTCAATCGACGTCCGATCAAATGAATTAACGCGCGAATCACCCGTTCCGTTCCGCCTTGCTTCGAGGCGGCGCACTGTGGGCCAAACCGATGAATTCTGTATCAAAATCAAAGAACTTTCGATAGAAATGAGAATGAAATTTAAATGAAAGCTGAAACTTCAAAGTTAAAAACGTTCGTACCATAATCTCCCTATTTTTCCCATATTCTAGAAAGTTTCAGTTTTAACCCTTAAAATGCTGTATACTCTTTGGTAACACTAATAACGATTAGTGATTGATAGTGAATAAATAGTGAAACGATGAATAACACGTTAAAGAATTGTAGTACGAATGAATTATGGTATAAAAAAAGAGAAAATAAGTAAAACATGAAAAATAACAAAAAATGACTTACAAAGTTATTAACATCGGTGGGTGACGCGAGCGACGAAGGCCGCGCGTCGATCACCGTTTCCGCGTTCGGTTCACGAAACCGAAAATAAAAGGAGCCGTCCGAGGAGAAAAGGTGCGCGCTCTGTTTTTCGAGTCGGCGGCTGATAATTTTAACCCGAGCGAGGCGGCTCGGAACGCTCGCACCTTGACAGTGAACGACTGACTCCCGGTGTCCTCCGGTGTCACACGGAAATACTTTTTCGCGAGCGATCAAAGTTCGCCGTACATCCCATGAACAAAATTGATGCGCCACGGATAATAGAGAAAATCCGATTAGAAGTTCGTCTCTCGGTTCCCAGGAAATGCTTGTCGATCGATCGTTTACCGGCTAAAAAGACCGAGACTCCGGGAGAGAGAGAGAGTTGACTGTGAAGACTGACAGGAAGTCGAGCGGCACACCCAGATTTCGTTCCTCGTTTAGGACGATATAGAGCTCCAAATATATTTCTTGTGTACACCTCTCTTTGTCGGGAATGCATCAAATCCGCTGTCCAGTCGTGTACATTAGTTGCAAAGTACGAATCGAATATACAGGGTGTCCGGAATTTAAATGGCAAAATTTCTAGATTGTTCAAAATGTTGCCCTCTTGCAGCAATGCAAGCATTACATCTACCACTGACTTGATAAATTGCAGCTGAACATTGTTCTGATGATATTTGGTGCACTGCATCTATGTTTGGGTCTCTTAATTGCTCTCTTGAATTGATTGGCAACGAATAAACTTTCTGCTTCAAGGTTACCCATACGAAGAAATCCATGGGTCTCATTAACTACATTAAATAGATGATAACGCAAATAAGATGTATATAAATAAGTACAAAAATGAAATCTTGTTTTGTTTCCTTTTTTGCGATTTTCTCCAAAACGAAGCAGAAACGAGCAAATCTCTAAAAGACTTTTTGTCTTAGTTTCTCGGTACCCTAGACGTTCCTGAAGTTTTGCCATTTAAATTTGGGACACTCTGTATATTATTAACCCTTATACGTTCCTCCGGGTGATAATTCACCCCAACAATATTTTCACATACTGTGTAAAGTTATTCATCCTTTCATGTCTTGTTGATTTAACGTGTAAAATAAAAATGGGTGAATTGTTATCCTAGTCTCCTTTATGTAGCTACCTTTGAGGAGCGTCTGAGGGTTAAGGAATTTTTGTAGAAATGTATTTGGAGTTGTACGTATCACGTTTCTTACGAACGAACGAATATTAGCCAGTGAATTTTATTTTGTTATTCGAAGTCCTTACCTTTTCAGACTAGTGTGTTTGGCGCCGTTGAACAGTTTGTTCTTCCGATCGCTGCCGACGGTGCTGGCGTCGCTGTTGATGCTGTACAGGCTGTCGTCTTTGGTTACCTTGGAGGTGTGCAAGGTCGATTTCTTGACCACGGTGCCGTTGTGCTTGGTGTCACCGAAGCACTCGATGGTCGGTAGCCCCGGTTGATGTTGCTGATGTTGATGTTGATGCTGATGCCGATGGCGTTGGTCGTTGATCGAGGAGGCGTGCTCCTCGATCTTGGTCGGTACGATCATGGTTTTGGCGGCGTCCGAGCGACTCCTCGGGGAAACGGTGATCGCCGACTTCGAGGCCAGGTGAGGACGTTCTCTCGGGCTCTTCGGCAGCTTACTAACACGATGGCTCGCCTGATTCGAGTCTCCCGGTGGCGGCTTGTCTTCCGTCGGCAACATGTACGACAACATCGTCCTGCCTCCGTTCACCTGTGCGAAACAGAACAACAAGACCGCTCTGAGACCGGAAATGGAAAACAGACTGCGCTGGGGGCACACCGTTGTACGCGAGTCTACGCTGGATTACCGGCAACCACGCGACACGCTGCTAGTCTTCTTCAAAAGTGGTCCTAAACCTCGCCAACGGTAATCAAAATCTGTACAGGTAATTTACCGAACGTTTATCGATCTGTCTCGAACCACATTTTACCTCGGACAACATTTCGTCGACTCCAAATTTGACCGACAACGAATCTAAAACCGTTTTCGGAGAAATTCGTTGTCGGTCAAATCTGGAGTCGGGGAAATTTGTGTCGGTGATTACCGTGGGATCCATCTTGAGAAACTCTTCGAGGTTTTTCCAATGATTTCTTGACGGTTTAGACTTTTAATATCGTCTCTATGAAGCGAAATATTCCATGTGTCATGTAATACTGTGGTGCCCAAGTTGGTTTGGAACTGTAAACCTTAATAAACTGTAGGTCTCGTCGGGAAATAACCTGAGCAAAGAGTTGAAAGCGACGTTAAATAAATATTAAAAAAAAAAAACAGTAAAGTTTGTTGAAATATTCGTCAAAGTCAATACGAGATGAAAACTTAGGTGCCGGTCCAAACGGTACTTTCCCGCATTTCGGATGAACAAGGTCACTCGCACACGTTCCAAATGAATCGAGAAAAGAATGAAGGTATGATTTCAGTCAGAAAATGGTAGTTTACCGTTTGTGGAATTCGAGTAATTCGCAGAGACGAGACGGGAAGCGGAGAAATCGATGCGGCTCGAGGATCGGTCCGGGTCCGCGGGATCTATCCTTTTGCTCGTCCGGTCTCGGCTCGGCTCGCCGAGAGCGGGAAAGAGGTCGCGCTTGAATTACCAATTGGAACTAATTACACCGAGCGCCGTGAGTTAATATCTATTAACGCTTCAACGATCTCCGCGGAGCGTTTTCTTTCCCATAAGCAGATCGACACGGCGCGCTGTGGGCCAAACCGATGAATTCTGTGTCAAAATCAAAGAATCTCACTATCACATCAATCCTCACATTTTTTGTATTCCTTATTAATCTTAATTTTTAGCCTTTGAATTGAATGATTTTGTAATTCATTCAAATGAATTTATTAAATTTATATAAAGTAATTTTTACATTTAATTTCGACTTAAACCTAGGGTATACACCATTTATAAATCAAAAGGATATTAGTTAAAATATAACATTAAAATTGCTTTTTCAAATTAAATAATTTATATTCATCGTATATTACGATGAATAACACGTTAAAAAATTGTAGTATAAATGAATTATGGTATAAAAAAAAGAGAAAATACATAAAATATGAAAAATTACAGAAAATTACTTACAAAGTTATTAAGAAAAAAAATACTTTCTGGGGTCCCTATAGGACCTCACTCATAATTTTAAGTGTTAATTAAAAAATGATTTCATCGTTCCATATCATTTCTATCGAAAGTTCTTTGATTTTGAGACAGAATTCATCGGTTTGGTCCATAGTGCGTCGCCTCGAAGAAAGGCGGAACGGAACGCTGCTTGTCACGCGTCCTCGCTCTTCATGCGAACGAGAGCTTAACCCTATCGATAGTGTGTACCTTCAACGCACTATCGAATACTCTTATCGTACGTAGCACGCTCTCCTCGGCATCGAATTAAAAGGATGAAGGAAAGCGTTAACGAGGAATCTCGTGAAAGAGGGAATGTCCGTTAACCTTTGATTTTCGCGGCGAGTACAGGGTTTTTTTCGAGACGATACGGGGGGGAGGGGAGGAGGTTCTGAATCGGAGGCGAAGACCGAGAAAGGAATCCCGAGAGCCGTGACGGGAATCCAAGACGTTGGATCACCGCTGACCACAGTGGATCGCGTTCGCGCTCAAAGGATGCGCTCAGGAAGATACCGACGCGCATCGGCGCATCGGTGTGGCGGCTCGCGAAAGCCGTTCGAGAGGCAGATCGTGACTCACGGTCCCCGCGATTCTCCGTATCGGTCTTTTTACCGGCTATTTTACGCCAGTCCGGGAATTCTCTCGATCCTCGCCGAGCGAAATGCACCTGGATATGGTTTTCGGTCGGCGACGTTCATACGCGTGACCCTTGACTTCTTACGTCTTGATAATGGTTCAAAACTGCACCGAAACGTTGAAATTATTATACTGCAAAATTGCTAATTTTTGTATTTGTGGTTGAACCTGTAGCGCCGATCTCATATAGTGCATATAAGTATTTAATGTATAGAACGTACGTGGACCGGAAGTTCCGTAGTCATTAGAGCGACGATAAAGCGAATCGGCTACCCATAACTAGCGGTTCTCGGCGCGCGGTAGTCTGGCGGGAAAGAGAAGAAGGTGTCGCGTAGCAAGGAAGAATCGAAGGAAGGATCGAACGCGGAAGAAACGCGTACGTTCGCCAGGAGAACGGCTCTCCGCAACACTGGCGGGGAACGTCGCGCGAAACCGCGACGCAAAACCGACCCAGAGGTTAGAGGAATGGCGGCCTCGGACGCTTATACCTACGTCTACTCCACTGGTGCTCGGAAGTTCGCTCCTCGTTCAAACTGTGCTCGCTTCTCGCCTCGCTCTTGCCTCGTCCCGCCCGCCCCAACCAGTCGTCGTTCGATCGAGCCGAGCTGCGATGCAATAGACGCGAAAACCGTCTATATCGGACCGACCCCCACCCACCACGTCCACCGCCTCCGCCGCCTCCACCACCGTTGCTTTTACCTATATCGGTTCCGCGCGCACACTATACTCGCGAATCGACCTCCGGGCTTCAATCATCGCTCGAGACTTCGCGATGCACTCTCGAGGGCCTCGCACGCTCGCTCGCCTAGATAATCCTTTCGACCAGCCACCCGCATCGCGTCGCCTTCCCCATCGAACCACCGGAATAATACCCCTCGGGATCTCGACATTATCTTTTCCAGCAGTTAAGCTTTTCTATAGCTTCGCGGATATTTCGAATCCTTCGGTAGCATCCCCGACGTTTGGTAAATATTTCAACGAAATCATTTCTAACGGGCATCAAACAGCTCGGAGAATGGAGATGCAATAGCAAACGAAGACGCGAATGAATTGACAGTGAGCAGCTCTATTGTGGAACTCTATTGTCGACGCGTTCATCCTCCGTTACGGGCCCGTGTTATTTTTCTTTCGAACTGTGAAACGCGCAAAGAGAAAACCTTACAAGTTTCGTCTCGCGAGCTGCAATAGAATCCGGCGAACGGCAAATGACGGGAACGTTTCTTCTCGCAGAACCGACCTCTCGTAGATTCTGAAAGGAATATCCAATATTCCAAGTGGATCCAATTACGCGAGCGAGCTCTCGGGGAAACACCCCGGAATCGGGGAAAACCGAAATCGAGCGAGGTCGATGCGACGCGACGGTTGAATTATTCGCGAATCATTCGCGGAGTGTGCTCGCGTAAAGTCACCGTGAAAACGGGTCGCAGACGAGTACCATTTCATTCTTCGGATACTTACGCTCGTGGAAAGCTGTTCCGGGGTTGCTGGTTTTCGCGAGGCTCGCGTGCTGGACTGGCATTTGGGCTGTCTGTAACAGAAACGCGATAGTCCCTGGTCAGGTTTTAGCCTAGATCGCCGCGAGAATTGTCGGAACCGACGGAGACAAACACAGCCCTTGCTCTACGCCCATCTCTTCGTTTTCTAGAACCTCTTCTGCCCTCCCTAATCCCTTTCCTTTTCTTCTTCGTTCCTCTCCCTTCTCGTCTAGATTCTTCATCCCTTCCTGAATCCCTTTCCTATCCTCTCTAACCCCTTTCTCCCTTCCTTAATCTCTTCCTCTCTAGATTCTTTCCTCGTAGTCTTGTTTTTAGAACCTTCTCGCGGTTATTGTTGGAATCCAACGATAATATTATGCAGAAACAGGCCATGGTGCGACTCCGGCCGTAGTCGCAGAGATTTCGTTTCTCGCCCAAGTGGTTTATGCCACCCCCACTTAAGGGGGTAACGTACACCTAATTCTAGAGTAGTTATCAGTGTTTCCAACCCCTAAGCTAGAATCTCAGGGTGGTATCTCGATTTGTTTCCCCTACTTTGAACGCTGATATTATTATAGTCTCCCGCAAACACTGTTTTCGCCTGATTTTCTAGTAATATTCTTTGTAATATTTAGAGGTTACATTACCCCTCTAAGAAAAGGAACCGGAGGTTTTTCCAGGAACAGAACAGATCACATCGCAGCATCACTTACGCTACACCATTAGCTTTATCTTATTTCAATACAATTTCTCTCTTCTTTTTTCATTCACATTGTGATCACCGTTCCAATCCACTTTGTAACTTTGTTTGCATTAAACAAATAAAGTAATCTTGCTTAAGCAAATAAAGTTTTCGAACAGTTACTACAAAAAACGGTAACGTCGTGCCATTATCGGCCCCAAAAAAAATGCATCGAACGTTCGTGCATGTACTGTATGAAAAAAAAAGAAGAAAAAAAGTAACTTGAAAGTTATCGGCACCGCGCCGGCATTCCAGGGTGGAGAATGAAAACGGGGTTTCGCTGGAGGGTAACGCGTATACCGGCAGGCGATTCTAAAAAAGGCCATTAGTCGAGAGAAACGGCGGGATGCACCCTCGGCTCGCGACCGGCAGCCAGCCTTCAACCCTGGCCGCGCGGAGCCACTCTTTTTCAATGGGCAATGCGTCGCGATGGGTCGAGGGGGCGCGGCACGGGACGAGGCGGGAGGAAACGATCTCGTCGCTTGAATAGGCACCTGTTTTCGCAGACAGGTGACACGAACACGTACCGGCGAGAGCCGCGACGCACCGATGCACCTCGCCGACGAGGATAGCCGCGCGGGTAGAAGCGGACAGATACGGGAACGGACAAGGCACGACAGGGCACGACACGGCACGACACGGCCCGGTCTATGGAAACGCGTGAGAACCTCGGGATAGAACCGGGAGAAGGGCAATGACTCCTAGAACAGCGCGGGTGCGCCGACAGACGAATGCGACATCGAGAATAAAACCTTCCTCGAGGCTGACGCGTCTTGGGGAAAGAAAGAGTGGCTTCGACCGTCTGGCCAGGCCCTCTCCTTTCTCTCTCTCTCTCTCTCTCCATCTCTCGCGAGATTTCCGGGGATACGAAACCTACTCGACGGACAAGCAGGCCCTCCCTCGTTCTGCCAGACACGCCGCGACACGTTGTTTAGCCCCGTCTACATCTCTCTGTACCCCTACTCCTTTCCGTTCTCGCTCGAGTAATCTCTTTTTCGGCGCCGAGAGTAACGCTCTCCCGACACGCAAATGTTTATTACGCGGAGAGCCTCGAAGATACCGGGGGATCGATCGATCCACGAGGACTCTAGAACTCGTTCGCTGCAATCGAGGCAGGTATCGCGCCGCAGCGGGTAGATGAACTCGCGGATGGATCGCTCGCGGCGAGCAAACCGCGAGCACCGACAACAACGAGGGCGACGCTCGTTCAGCGGTGTCGCGCGACGCGATTGCGGCATCGAGACAACCGCCTCTCTCTCTGTCGTCCCGCTAAATTGATAAATCTGCGCGACCCCGCTCTATTCGCCGAGCTTGCTATGGGTTGC
Organism: Lasioglossum morio; assembly: GCA_916610235.2. Lineage (NCBI taxonomy): Eukaryota > Metazoa > Arthropoda > Insecta > Hymenoptera > Halictidae > Lasioglossum > Lasioglossum morio. The sequence goes on from OU744331.1 coordinate 1,665,717, forward strand.
GTCCCTCTTCCTTCGAGCCATTGGAGAACATCCAGCTCGTCGCTGGTGCACGTCGATTTCAATCTGGATAAACCTCATCCCGCACGCTCTTCACTTGTAAATGTTTCGATTTATACATTCGATACCGAACATTAACTATTTCTAATTTAATTCGTCTCGTTCGTGTTTGACATCCCCATTCTTAAGAATGCTTCGTATGACTTCGTTTTTAATCAACGCCGTATCTAAACTTCGTCGAGCCGGTGTCATCCAAAGGATTATACGAGTCACATTCTCCCATTGGAGAACATCCAGCTCGTCGCTGGTGCACGTCGATTTCAATCTGGATAAACCTCATCCCGCACGCTCTTCACTTGTAAATGTTTCGATTTATACATTCGATACCGAACATTAACAATTTCTAATTTAATTATTCTCGTTCGTGTTTGACATCGCCATTCTTACGAATGCTTATTAACTGCAGAATGCGATTCCAGGCGCGTTCGATAACTCCGTTTTTAATCAACGCCGTGTGTAAACTTCGTGGAGTCGGTGTCATCCGAAGGATTATACGAGTCACATTCTCCCGGCTCACGAGCGAGAAAGCCGGAAACAGCGATTGTTCCTGATTTTTCTGAGCGCCGCGAAAACAAAAGATTACCATCGTCGACCGCCTTATCAACGGTTTTATCTCCGTCTTCCGGGGAAACCGATCGACCCACTATCCTCCCCGCGGGAACGCACCGGTGTGGCGTTATCGTAGTCGCCGTATTATGTAATCTTTCGAATATCTTCCGGCTGACTGGCATTGTTTTCCCGTTCTGTTTTCCCTCGCTAAACCGGCGAAGATCTTCACGCGAAATTGCCGCTTGAGCCCGCTCCCGTTATCGATTATGAATTGCATTACCATAGTAATATTTGGTTCGCTCGCGGGATGAACACGCGACGGCGATTATGCAACCGGCGAGACGACGAATGGAGCTGCGACGCAGACGCAGGGGTCCGCCGTCCCCGACGACGCGACGCATCGAGCTTATTAAACTCCTTAACCCTTTAAAGTCCATCGGGGCAGCGCACGTGTCTATTCGACACGTTCCATCCGCGTTAATCTGCAATTTTTCTGTTTCAGAATCGGAGAAGCCGAAAAACGTGCACGAGACCACCTGCCTGTCGAAGCCAACGCGACAAGACTGCGATACTCGTGCCAAATGCGCAACATGTCTCCATCCAGGAATTGATCCGATCATTTGCCAGAATATAAACGGCACAGAACATTGACGAAACGACGTACATCCATTCTGCAGAGTTTCTTCAATATACCACGTTTTTCTTGTTGTTGTAACAGGTGGTTTGCCTTTCACTTGGGCTGCGGATTTTTACGCGAAATATAAATTGTTCGCATCAATCGTTAGCTGAGTGTAAGTAGCTTTAGTAAGTCGAAAACGACGGAAGAAAATTGTTGAATTTCTTAATCTTGATGCCAGCTTGATGCTATATGTACGCTGCTGTTCATGATATTAATTTACTATTATATTTACTATATGAAAACTTGAAAATATTATGTTTTTAGTGAAAAACTATCGGCAGCCAAGGATCAAACAATTTCTAATCAAATAGCTACATAACTAAATAACTAAAAATAGCTAAAAACCATTCGTACTGTAATCTCTCTATTTTTCCCATATTCTGCAAAGTTTCAGCTTTCATTTAAAAAAAATGACATCGCTCTACCTCATTTCTATCGAAAGTTATTCCTTTTTGTATCGGGTTAGATCAAGTTTTCCCACTGTGCGGCGGTGGGAGCTGAGTAGCCAAAATCGAAGCTCGACGACCCTGCCCGTCAATTAGAGCGGCCGGCGATGCGAAAAATTCGCAACAGTCTCCCGAACACATTGAACCAGAGCAGCTCTCGACCGAATCAATCCACGAGTCGAGGCAGACGTGCCGAATACCAGACGTTGAAAACTCGATTCGATGGATCCACACTGAAGAACTCGGTCTTCAAACAAATAAACGACGCACGCGGATCTCGAACGTGCACCTACGTCATTTCAAAATCGTTAACCGAACACTGCCAATTTCATTCCGGATCATTTAAAATCGCATATGTTCTTCTCGATTTCTACACAGAGACGAAACGCTACTAATTACGCTATCAAAGCGCGCGCGTGCGTCGAAGCACGAGCGTCGCGCGAGTTCGTCACCCTCCGCCGCTTAATTCGATAATACGATCGGCGATCAAGCGATTCGAAGATGTCCATTTCCGGCCACGGACTTCTAACGTTACATCGAACGAGATTTCCGGCACCGTGACTTCCTGTCGCAAACAGTTCCGCTGCTTGAACGATCGCTAACTGGCAAAGTATGAGTCCCTCTCTCGCAGTGTCATTCGAATGTTTGTTTCTCTAATGTAGGCTCGCGTTCCTCGTTCCACCGGGGATTTGATTCTATTATTTTCTTATTGCTCGCGACGCTCGACGGGATAAATCCATCTGCAGATTAAAGAGAGCGTACCGTGTCCGCGACGCTTTGACAGTCGGAAATAGGATGCTTTCATGCCGAAAACTTCTCGAAACTTCGACTCTCCGCAGCCCTTCGCAAACTTCTTGCTCGAGCACGTTTACGCGGGTAACCGGTATCGGGAAAAGTACGGGCACCGATAATTACGTTCCGAGTGCCCAGAATTCCGTAGTCCACCGAACAGATAATAATAAAACCAAAACCGGCTGTGCTTCGATTCCCTATATCGATTCGACATTTTCCTTTGTCTCTTTAATCATTTTTATTGCATTCCTCGGCGTTGCGTTCGCCGAGCGAGATGACGCTTAGTCGTTAGACGAGGGAAAATTCAGGGGAAAAAGTGACGTGACGTTGAAGGGGAGGGAAAGAACGAGGGAAACGGCTGGTACAAGAGAATTATGCTTGTGCCACGGACTTTCGAACGACTGGGTCATCAACGACCGCTGTAGAACACAGATGGTCCTCGAACGTGGTTTCGCTTTGAACACGAGGTTCCCCGCGAACACGGGATAAATGATTCTCACGACTTGTGGGAACATCCGACATGATTCACTCGCCGTAAATTCGAAACCGCGCCCGCAAGGATATTCCGCTCGTTCTTAAGACGACGATAAATTTTCAAGCCACGTCCGATATTCTTCTGTTCCTCCGCGGAATTACGCCCCCTTTCTGCGGGTTCAGCGCCGTTCGTTCTCCTCTTACTCTCCTCGGCGCGGCGTCATTGTTGTCTCGAACCATTTATTAACGGCGAGCCAATCGCGCGAATCGACAACGAACCGACCACCAGAAACATTTAGCGTCGCTCCGAGGCTCTACAGCAATCATCCTCTTTGTCCGCGCGAACAGTAGAATCAACGATGCAAACTATCGCGCGGAAACTGCACGCCATTCATTCGGAATTAAACGCGTTCCAATGAGACTCTGCGAGCTAGACACTCCTCTTTCGATACTTGAACCGTTCAAACGCCGGTACAACATACAACATACAACCATATACAACATACAACCATGTACAATATACAACATACAACATACAATCATATACAATATACAATATACAACATACAACGTACAACATACAACCATATACACCATACAACATACAACCATATACAACCTAGAACCATATTCGAATTATCCAGTGAGATTTCTCTTAAAATTTGGAAGACGTGGCCGTGAACCGAGTCGAAATTTCTTGGCACTGGAACGCAAATAGAGAATAGAACAGGGACCGCGAGAAAAGGAACAGCAGTCGGACTAGTTTCAGCGGCGTCGGTCGATGGACTTCGAGTGGGACGAGATTACAAAGAGCGCCGCAACAGTTGTCTTTCAGGTGAAGGCTCGAAAAGACGACACTGTCTGCGCAGCAGCTGCGATTTGCATGCATTCGGACACGTTTAATCTTCGATTCTCAAAGGACTACGTAACTCGCGTTTAATGAAGTGTCGGGGACGATTAGCATCGGCTCGTGAAACTCGCGTGACGACCGGCTCGCAAGAAAAACGATGCCTGTAACCCTGAAAATCTAGCCGTCTGTAAAAATGGCGATCGGAACGTTTGATTGCTGTGATTATGTATCAGATAAAATATTGTTGTCGGTCGTGTGTTCGATTCACGTCGAGGTTTATTAAGGATGTTCTGGAGGTATGTAAAAACGCAAGAAAATTTTTGAGAATTTGACAAGATATAATTCTTATTAAATTAATGCAGTTATCAACGTTTGGGTTCGATTCACTGCACCGTTTAATATTTATAGCAACTTAAAGTTTGCACATTTTAACACGTCTTCTTATATATATAATATATTTTCATCATCATTGCACCTCCAGAACATCCTTAAATACGATACGATCACGAATACGAAAGAGTTTTACGTTTATTCGGTGTCCGAAGTACTTGTATATTGTTATCCACAGTTGTATGCTTTCTTTTAACGAATATTAATAGTTCAGACAACTTTACTCTTACACAGAGTTGAAAGAATGGTTATCGCTTGGTCGCGTGGTGGAAAGGCGAGCGAGCTGGCGCGCGGGAGCTTTAGGGCGAGAAGAAAAAATCCGGCCGAGTTAACCACGGCGAATGACACTGGATATCTAATTATCCGTGGTGGAGACCCGTTTCTGCTCTCCGAATGAGCGTGCGAGAGACACGGAGGAGGCTCGCCGCGAGCGGCTGCGTAATCCTGTCGACTTCGCGTGCATCCGTGGATTCTTGCGCGTGCAGCAGCGCACGAGGGACGAAGAGGAGCCGTGTGCTCGTACTCGTGTTACGGTGTCCAGCCCGGTACTACAGTTACGTTAATGCCCGTGACAGAGAGACGCGTCGGCAGCGTGGAAAAAAGAGAAACAGAGGAAAAGCATAAAAGGAGAAGGAACAGAGACTTAGAGACGAGAAGGGAACGGAAGGCGAAGAGAGGCGAGAGAGTGAGAGAGGAGAGCGGAGAGCAGCAACCGGTCTCGCGCAACGCGAACAACACCGAGAGAAAGGAGCACCAAGAGAGTGACGGACGGAAACTGTAACCGATTATTACGCGTTGCTACCACGTCGAAGGACACGCTTCCTGGGCTTATTAGCGACCAGAGTAATTGACTTTTCTGTCAGTCCGCGCGCCATTAAAACCAACGAGCACGGACGGATGTCGCTGCCCGAGATCCGTTAGCTTTTCCCTCTTCCCGCGAATCTTGATCCTGTCGCGACGACTCCCTCTCGATCCTCCTCTTCCACCGTACAATCTCCATTCCGCTTTCCGAACTATCTCAGCTTCCCTGGCTATATTACGTTCGTAGGAAAATAACGTCGTTTTTTGTACAAGTAAACGCTGCAGCTTCGGTTGAGATAAGTTTTTCCCATCGAACATGCTCGTATATTGTAAGAGGGTAAGAGTCTTGCTTTGTGCAGCTCAAAATATGCTCGTATAATAATTTTCCCAATTTCCCCATATTCCGTTCACGAAGCCAGAGTCTATAGCAAGTCTAGAGCGAATTTTAGTTAAGCTAGTTGGACCAGATGACGCCGAGTCAGGACTTGTCAACGTGGAATCATAACAATAAAAATATATAGAGCTTGAATCCACTCGGATCTATTAATAGCAATAAAGATATTAATAAAAAAAACGTGGAATCATAGCAAAACTGAAGCGTTAGGCTGATACATATGTATGTTTATCAGTGTTACCACAAAAAATACTTTTGGTATTGGTGATTGGTATGTGTATACCGTTAATGCACGCGCGATTAAACGCCATATTCCGCGGACTTTGAGAATTGCATCGGGAAAAGATGTTACGGTACCGAATCGACGGAGGACCATTATCGAAACGCCGCGCGGGATAAAAATAGAGGATTGAAAAAGTTTGGAAAGTTAGTTGGCCAGGAGGATGGAGTCGACGCGAGCCAGGAAGCAGCCGTAAACGAGCGTTTGAACGGTCCTTTGTCGCGAAACGCATATAGAATCGCTACCCTCGGCTGCCGAGGGCGTCGCAGCACGCGGACCCTTCCCGGTACTCTGTGTAGCGAATAAGAGGGAAAACGATCGCTAATGTACACAAAGAGCGATTCGTTAAGGGATACAACGTCGGACGCGCGCCTCGCCGAGATTCTCATTTAATTCTGTACCCGTGCCAACGGGAGCACAGTTCCCGGCGTTTACGTTGTGAAACGAGACGAACAAAGGGGGGTTGTATCGCGCGAGACTTCCGCGATCGCGGAACCGTCGCTTTTCGAACCGGCAGCCGCTGTTCAACTTTGTACCGGGGGCCACCGTCTTGGCTACAAAAGCTGAACTGTCGGTTGCAAAATCGAAGGAAACGAGTTGCGTGCGATCCTTGTTTCGAACCGTTAACGTTCTACAGGGGCAAAAAAAACTCTTCAGGAGATCAATTACTGTTATTATCGTAGTACTTAACTACACGGGAGCTGTGTCGCACGGTATTTCGAAACAGCTTCGACTGGTCTGTTCGGGGGAGAAATGAAACAGAGACGACGCACGCGGAGGATGCTAAGAGCATCGCCGCGAGAAAGGACGAGCCTGCAGTTTCTAGATCGCGCATTCAGACGAGCAGAATAGTGCACGACAATCTGGCTCGCGGCTGATGCAAGAGGAAAACGGTTTTTTTTTTCGATTCTTGCTTAAAAATCGGTTGTTCGGCACGACCCAATTCATCCGGCCGCGTTCCAACAAACACAACTTCGCTATGTGCTTCTATCGGAAGCATTGTACGGTCTACCACAAAAGTACCGTATATATATATCGATAACCAGGGCCGAATGGAACGGTGACCTTCCATTCTTTGCAATCCGGACTGCCGATATGCCATGAATAATAATCCGACGGCGGCGTTATTATTACTGTCGTTACTGGACTGCAGAAAACGAGCCTGTTAGCAACGTCAATTTTCGCTGTGTTTCTAATAGGCTCGTTTATCTGCAGTCCAGAATTTAAATGATAAAATTTGAATATAATTTAGAATTTAAAATATACATTTCCTCGTTGTCCTAGGATATGATTAAAGATTGCGAATAAATAGTAACGCAAGCATTTAATTTGTACCAAGGATGTATAACTTATGAATGACTGATAAAATTTGAATATAATTTAGAATTTAAAATATACATTTCCTCGTTGTCCTAGGATATGATTAAAGATTGCGAGTAAATAGTAACGCAAGTATTTAATTTGTACCAGGCATGTATAACTTATTATTGACTGATAAAATTTGAATATAATTTAGAATTTAAAATATACATTTCCTCGTTGTCCTAGGATATGATTAAAGATTGCGAGTAAATAGTAACTCAAGCATTTAATTTGTAGAAATATAACTTATGGTTGACTGATAAAATTTGAATATAATTTAGAATATAAAATATACATTTCCTCGTTGTCCAAGCATCGGCCGCGAGGAGAGAACTGGAGTAAGATAAATTTCCGTAGTATTTCCGTGTCTCAGTTTTGATTAATCATCGCGAATCGGACCGGTGGACAGCGGACCGAAGTCTGCAAATTGCACAAGGAATCTTCGGTGTATCCTGTCGCTGCGGTCTGACGAATGCCGCGCGTTCACCGCTGTCGATCAACGTCCGATTCCTTTCCCAAGATACAATTGAAAGTTTCGACGGTTTGATCGAGTAGTTCTTGGAAAAAATCAACGACTCGCGATGTCAGCGTACCGGTGAAGCCGTGGTTGGTTCGGCCTCTCGACATTAATCTTCTCGAGCAATTGCGAAATATCCGTGCGACGTCGTCTGCATCGTGGATCGCGCACCGTATCGCCGAAGCAGGGTCGAGCCGCGCGGATGAACCCGTACGGGTTCTGACAGCTGGTTGGGTGCCAGAGAACGTCTATGCTTCTCGACGCTGTCCGCTGGCATTATAACCAGGAAGATGCGCGTCCGACCGGAGGACGTCGCGCGTCGCGGCGAGCGTCTCGTCGCGTCGTGTCGCGCCTCGTCCCCTCGACTTATCGTAAAGATCGACTCGAGCCGCGTTACCTCGCCTATACACGACTTCCCTCGTTACCTTCGAACCTCTCGTCTAGCCTATAAACTCTAAAAAATTTCCGGAAACCATCGCGACGATCGTTCTCGACGATCGACGATCCGTCGATCTATCACAGAACTTCGGAAATTATGCTTCAACCCTCCGTTTCGTGATTTCTTAAGGCTGCGTCATTGATTATTTGCCAGAGGGAATTGTATGTATGTACAATGGAATTAGGACAACGCCAGAATAGTTGGTACTAGGGTAAACCATGAGAGAAGGTACGAATTAGAAGAAGAGAGGAAGCGTGTTGGATTATCAATAAATTACCAGCACAATTGTACATATTGTACATTGATATCAACGAACGCGAATTAACGCCAGGTTGTCGTCTCGCGGCGATCGGTAGGGGATCGCCGGCGCGATTAGTCGGACGCAAAACGTTTCGCGCGTGTCTCGCATTCGTGAAAGGTTTTTTCGTCGTCGAGGGGAACGCTTGGAACGCCGAGGGCTGTCGAGAGCGTAGAGGGCCAGGTGCGCAAAGGGCACGCATATATGTATCGCGATTACATTGGTCGCGGAAGGTATCGCGACTTGTGGCGTAACGACAAGCGACGCGTGCACGCGACACTCTCGTTGACCCTCGGCGCAATCGAGCCCCTTGGACTCTTTTCTCCCACGTCTGGCTGACTGGCTGCGTCGCACGATTTTAAACGGCCCCTTTTTCTCCACTCCGTTCCCACCATTTTTTTCTCTCTCTCTCCGAGAAACGCGTTCCGGAGATTTATCCGAGACAAAAGCGGGATTTTTCAATCTCCTCAACGTCGCTCCCGTTACACGGAGGTGTCCCACTATTTTTGCCACCATTCAGTCCGATTCAACCGGCGAAAAGACGAGTCGGAAACGTGAAATAAAATTGTTCATTCTTCCAGTGAACCAAGAAAAATCTTCATTGTATACTTTCGGCTCAGACTTTTTTTCCACGCGGATCGCGCCTCGCTACTTTTCGTATCCGTTCGCACATCCCGTGGATCGCGGAAAGAAGCGTCCCGGCGTTCTTGCTCGTTCGCGATTCGTTCCGTGAAATTGAATTAGAAACTTGCGAGTTGCAGTTTCCGGCGAAGAAACGAGGCAACGAATGGACTGCATCGCGTTGTTCCCGTTCTTGTTCGGCGGACGGTTCTCCCCGCTTCCTTGGAATTCGAGTTGCTAGATACTGGATACTGGGGAGGAAGTATTCGATCGAAATTCTTGCTCGTCGCGGATCGATTTCACGCCGGTCGTGGCCGGCGTGTTTCGAGCTGGTCGAAGAGGAGACGAGAACGACCGTCTCGAGGAACCGGGTCGTTTGGAATGCCAGCCGGATAAACCGTGTTGCATTAGCTGGCTGGTCGAATATCTTCGGCTGTGCAATAGTGGCGCAGTGTGGTGGTGCATCGGTACTGACGCGGTGCGGCGGCGCACAGTGGACAATTCGGACGAAATTTGTTTAAAAATCTAAGAACTTTCGATAGAAATGAGATAGAGCGATGAAATTATTTTTAAATTCAAGCTGAAACTTTGTAGAATATGGAAAAATTAGGGAGATTATGGTACGAACGTTTTTGAACCTTGATCAAATTCGTTAAAACATGCTATGCATCGTTTCCCGTAGATTTTTTCACGCTGATTTCAAATCTGTTGTAATTTAATGTGGTATAGAATAACTTTTATTTAATATATTTATTAATAGAACATAACTATTTATATAACTAGTAAATACAGGATGTCGGTATTTCTAACAGCTTCAATTTAAAAAGAATTTCATCGCTCTATCTCATTTCTATCGAAAGTTCTTTGATTTTTAAAGAAATTTCGTCCGAATTGCCCACTGTGCGGCGTGGGCGCGCGGAGTCAACCGGCGGAATTGGCGGGGTCAAGTTGCAACGATGCGTCGCGCGGTGAGGTAATCCAATAAACTCATTGCCAGCTACCCCGCGAACCTTGCGCCGAGGCGCTCGCGAAAACCCGCTTCTTATTCGATTACGTCCCCTTTCCCTTACCGATGTGTACCGCGCAAACCCGAGTGCCCGTCGCGACGTCGCTCCTCCAGACCGTAAAACTTGAAAAACATCACCGTTCAGCCTTTTGGAAGTCGGCGAACGTTTACGTTCAACGGTTGATAAAACATCCGCAAGCTACGTGTCCATCTTAGAGCAAAACTACCGCAAATTAGGCCGTCCCTAAATTATGGTTTTTTAGATGTCATAGATTACTTTGATAGGTTACTCAGTTTTTCCATTAAATTCCACTTGATTTCTTCTTCAATACTAATAATTTCATAATAAAATAGATAACTCAAAATGTCCAAATTTCAAGTTACCTAGTTCTTGCATTCAGGAAGCGATATTAGGTTGGAGAGAAAGTTTGATACAGTAAATTGCACGTGCAAATTTTCCTTATGAATGCCTGAACGAAGAATACGAATTAGTTGAAGAAGATCGTGCGATTTACTTTGATTTCGCGTGACTGTTTCGGGGGTGATTCGACATTCTGTTTCGACGCGGCCGACGATTGGAAAAGATGAATTAATTAGAGAAACACGGGTCGAACAAAGACACGACACGTTGCGCGAGTGTATAGGGGCAGGCACGTGTCGGTCGATCATTCAGCTTGGTGGATTGTGTCTCGTGTCCCGAGTCGTGTAACTGGCATCGCACGTGAATCGTGTTCGATATCGACGCTGACGAATACGTGGCTCGTAAGGTGCGTACACTCTTGCCGCGTGACTCACCGACGCAGTCGCGATGGCAACGCGTAACGGAATAATTGCTGAAAGATAGCGAGAGAGAGAGAGAGAGAGAGGGCGAAGCTCATTCACAAGTCGGCCGGTCTCGGGTTGAAAGGAAAGTTCGAAAAAAACGCGAGAACAGCGGGGGAGCGATAATGAACGAACGATGTAATGACGGTGCAGCGGCGATGGTCTCGCCTGAAATTGCAGGTTGCAGGTTGCAGGTTGCAAGAGGGAAGACAGCAACGCGCTTCATCGTCGAGACTCGGCGGCGGGCGTTTCGCAAATTTTACGGAAGACGTCAGATCTCGCGGAATCGGTCGACGAGAGGCTTTCAAGGGATTTCGATGGTTCCACGAACCAGGCCAAGTTATTTCGATCCAGCTGTGAACGCGGGTCAGCGCACCGAGACAATTTCCTGAACGCTTCGGTCATCCTACGTGCCATCTTTGTTAACGACGAGCGCGGTGTATTCCCTGGGAAACGTCACGCGAGCTTCAATTGAAAAAAACACATCATGCTTCCGCACTGACATCAGGCGTTATTCAATTTGTAGACGCGCGTGGACGAACCTCCGTGCAATAAGAAAATCAATGAAGCTATAGATACAAAACATCTCTTGTTGAGATGTTACGTGTAAATAATTGTATACGAGGAAGAAAACGTTGTCGGAGGTGTCTACAATTACGGGCGCACGATTAGAACTTGTTAGATTATCAATAAATTACCAGCACAATGAAATTATTGTTCGTTGTGAAAAATGAGTCAACGATCTCCGTATCGGTTTAATAAACGGAGATTACGAAGTATCGATGAAACGATTCTCAGAATCGTTTCTATACAAAGATTTCAAAGCATCCCAATTGATAGTTTGTTTCAATAGCCGGACTGTGAGGCCTAATCTAAACAATCCGGAGATATAAGAGGATCCTGGTTTCCCTTTCCCTTTGGTGCCAACTATTTTCTTCTAAGAGTCAGTCAAAGCTGAGACGTCGTATAGTAAAGAGCTTGCTCTCGCCTCGTGAAATAAAGACAAGTTTTATTTTACAAATATCAGTGTGCATTTATTGACACCCATATCCAATAGAACTAAACACACATGTGATGGACAGCATGTTTTAACCCGTAACCACTGTTGATGGGCCAATTTGACCATATAACTATGTAACTATGTAACTAAAATAGGGTCACAATGGTTACGGGTTAAAAATGAAAGGGAACCAGGGCATTTCCCAATATACCTATACGTTGGCTTTTCGCAAAGTAAGGTAAAAGGCCAGATGTTTTACCTTGACATCTCTTCCTAAAAATTTCGTTCTTGTTTTCATCGTCTCGAGAAGCGACGTGGTTCTCGTTGGTTCGCGAACGCCCGTACTCCCCGAATAATCGTGCGAGCGATCGCGATCTTATCGGGGAGTCTGTTATCGTTGCGTCGAGTTACCGTGGTCCGGGGCGAGGGTTCGTTTCAAATGGTCGGTGCAACGATTTAATTCAACTCTCGCTACGCCTAATTTACGGTCGCGGAAGCGTGCGTTAACCGCGTGCTTTCCATGCCTGCTGTTCTATCTATATATCCAGTGGATGCAGACAGGTTAGCCGCGCGAAATCGGAATTCAGTTTCAGGGATTCGTTTCGCGCCCAGTCGGAAACTCGACGATCAAACTGCGGCTGTCATCAACAATCGAAACACCGTCGCGTATCGACTTCCAACCACGAGCGATCGCACCGGTTTTCGCTTGTGCCGGAACGAACCGTCTCTTTGCACCATTAATTCCTCGGAATTGAAAGAAAACGAGCATTGTTGTATACCCGACAGCCCATCTGGGCGCCGATAGTTTTCGATGACCAAGCCGCGGACACGTCAGCCCGAACTCATAATTAGATAAGATTATACAACCCTTAGACCTTGTCCTTTCACGTCATACTTTCGACAACTCGCCTTTCCCACTCCATTTCACCTTTTCCTCTCCAAAATAGGTTATATATAGAGCTGCCGAAACAGCATCCTCAGATTGTGGTTCCCTTGCGAACTTAAGACTACGAAGTCACGTTTTGAACCTCAACCCGCTACTGTACACCTTTTTAAATAAAAACCTCTTCTCGATTTGCAAAAAGTGCTGTATTCGATTTCGAAAACCCGGAATCCAACAGCATATCCGCAGCGCCTCGTGGTCACGGTACACTTTGGAGAATCGCGTTCGGTAGAACCGCAGCCTAAATTCGCAGTGGGTCGTTGGTCGTTTAGGCGGAATGACGAACGATCCAGCGGGCTGTGAAAACGTAAGCTCGCGGAATTAGCGGGAAGAAGCGTAGCAACGGTCAAAATTAGATCGAAAAGCGACGAGAGCGAGATGCGATGCGCGAGAGAACGCGGATGACGCGTTACATAAGCCTCGCGTAGACGGAAGTTGGCGAGGTGAGACGAGGAGATCGGATAAGAGGAGAGAGAGAGAGAGAGAGAGAGAGAGAGGAGAGAGCAGACGAGTAATCGTACGAAGAGCGGCGCGCGATTTCGATGGCTCGATAATAAAGGGAACAAAGGAACGAGGGGGAAGGCACTCGAGAGGCGCACAGTAGCGTCGTTAAAACGGAGCCGTTGGATGCTAGGTATCTCGTTAATAACTGTAGAGAGAGAGATCGCTTCGAACGGAGTTCGGAATGCGTCACGCGAACCTAAACGGTCCGAAAAGAACGAGCGAAAAGACATCGCGCGCTTGTTATGCACGTATCGAATTTGAAACGCGGACGTCCATCATTCGCCGCCCGGCTCGATCTAATTCTGGCGAATGACTTGAGCCCGCGATACACACGTCTACGTTACTACACCGGTGTACCGACTACGTGGGTGCACGCTGTGTGCACCCGTTTTGCGTCGTAACTGGTAACACGGCTGAAACCGTGTACCTCCTGGCGTCTCTGTATCGATCAAAATGTTCGCCCTTGACGAGAAAGATCCACGCCGCGCGAGTTGCATCGGCACTGTTGCACGCCTACCGACCCTCCGCGAACGTACGAGCACCTATGTCGTGTTGTTGTACGGTGTGCCGTGTGTACATTACATGTTACACGCGCCGCGTCTGACCACCGCAACCACGGTGCACCGTCGATACTACCGCGTTTCTTCCCTCCTTTGCGATATCCACGACGAATTTTGCAAGCGCAAGGAGTTACGCTTCTAATATGTAATCGATAGACAGCGAATTTCTTGTACGTTGTTGAAATCCAACGATAATATTATAGGGTTCAATGTATATGGGTTAAGAAAGTGTACTTTCCTTAGTTGAATACACCACGTCTCAGTAGAGTAGATAAAGAGGGAATTTGAAAAATCTACCTATAGGGATCTAGAGCACGTGTGCAAAATCTAGACAGAGTAGATAGAAAAGAAGTTAATAGTAATTGTTAGAGAAGAAGTTAATAGTGCTGATAGAAAAAGGATAAATTAAGTAACTTTAATTGTCGTTTGACTGGTCCCGGTCTCGTTCGCGAGTTAATGTGAACAACGATGACCACAGAGCCGCGTAGAGTACCGAAAGATGGAACACGATCATTATTTTCCTGCGAAAGGCCCTGAGCGCGTCCCCGCCGGGTTAATGCCCCGAGAAACCTCTGCAGGCTCGGGAACGGCTGATGGTTCCGTATCGAACCGAAGATTACCCGTTAATGAAAGTTAATGAGGAGTGGCGAGCGGACCTAAGTCGGTCGATCGAGTTGCGCGTAGGTACGCAATACCGCGTAACGCGTTGCGAAGCGTTGACAAAAGCGTTTGCGACGGGGCAACGACACGTCCGAGTCTCGGAGACAGGATGGGCAGGATGCATGGAGTTTCGAACACTTAACACAAAGATCGCCAACACTTTTGCTCGACCCTTCCTCTTCCCCCTGTTCACTATGTTCCCTCTGTCCACCGGTTACACCGTTGATCGTCGACCAGACTATCCCTGTCCGGCTTTCGGCATTGTCGCGAACTCGCTGACCCGTGAACCCACCGATCCCGCCGCACACCGGATAGGTTATCCGAGACTATCGAATTTCATTGTCGCTCCACCCTCGAAAAACCGACGTGTCCGATCGAGCAGAGCTTCGCAGGCTGCGAACAGGTGCGCCATGCGATTTGCGGCCGAGAGAGAGAGAGAGAGAGCAAGTCGTCCGATTCGTTCGGTTAACGAACCGGAAGAAACTGCCCGTACAAATACCTGCGCAGCTACCGGGAGATTTAGCTTGGCCGCTGGCTCCAATTAGCGGCGGGCCAAGGGGTGCACGGCGAACGATCAACGGTAAACGGTGGACAGCCAAGGGGATCGTTCCAACCGTCTTGGCCATCCGACGCAACCATACCGCGTACTTCGCATACTTTTCGCATTCCGACCGGAATCGCGGCCACGCTTGGCAAGCGACAGTCGTTCGGATATCTACGTTATCAGCCATGGACCCGTACACAACTAGTCCCATCATTTTTTCCCCGTTCGATTTTGTTTTACATTCTCTTAGGCCCTCTGTCCACGGAGCTTCGCGACGAAACATCGATTGGTGTACGTTTCAGTGCTGCAATTGTAAAATAATTGACAGCTGTCCACGAAGCGTCATCGTCGTTGATGCGACGCTTCATGGACAGAGGGCCTTTGCCAGTTTCCCTGGTTTGAAAAAATAATCACCTCGTAATCATCTTATTCAATTATTTCATAGTCGAGTAGCCTCTAGAGCTGTAACTTTTCCGAAGACTTCGAAGCATCGAAGTCTTATACCATGTCACGATTTCTGATAAATAAAAATATTAACTGTCAGTCACCGGTGACTGACAATGAACTTTTCGTAATTAAATTAAATTTAAAAAATTCCATTCTATTAATTTTCGGGATCGTATCACGACTGTACTTAAAAAATAATACTTTGCAAACAAAATTTTAATTAGTTTTATTAAATTCGGTGAAATCGGATGTCGCGGGCTAAATGGAAAGAAAGGCAAGACAGGCTTGGCGCTTGACGTGTTAATGGAGGTTCGAAATTAGAAACTTTGATTCTCATCGTCTTCGAATTTTCAGAAATCGAAGGAAAGTTACAATCCTAGTAGCCTCCGTGCATCTAACAAATGACAATACAAACGGGTGAAAAAATATGCGATCCATCCACGACAATAAACAGGACCGCTAAGGGGAACTAGGATGCTCGAAAGGTCCCTGGGGAAATCGCAAATAAATCCGGGGAGTAACGATCAACATGGACTCGCCCACGCACGATGCACCGCAACTGGAGGGAACAGGCCATACGGCCTGGGAACAAGGGGTTGAAGCGCGGAAACCCACCCCGGTCGGGGTCGAAACTCGAACCGACGGCGAGTCGATCCCATTTCCCCAAACTCGAGCGTTCAAGAATCACAGGGTCGAGGTGCGAAACGCTGCGATCGAGCGGATTTCTCTTACAAAACGCGAATCACCCTCGGCCACCTTGTCACGGTCAACAATTTCCGGTCGAATCCGCCGTTTCGTTTCCGTTCAACGTCGACTGCCGTTTATCGAAACCGTTTCCCATCATCGGAGGCGCAAACAGACCTCCAATAACGCCAACTTTCGCTTCGTCGAGGTTCCTCTAACACACCCTCAATCTAAATGTACTTTTTAGAGAAATTCCCACCCCTGAAATCCTCGCAACTTATCGACCAAGAATTACTTCATCTTTCGAAGAATGTTGCGGCATTTTTAGCGCGAATTATCTCGCTTATAGGGGACAAAATCGAAACGCTATCAATACAGGGAACCGTCGGGAAAGCCCGCATAGTGCTCGGCCGATGCATCCCCCGCGATAATAGTGACCGTGGGCTGCACAGGAAGAGGGAACGGTCGTGAGACGGTCGGCTGGTCGGTTCTTGTGTACACGCACGGCGATAGCGAATGCAAAAGCAGAGGTAAAGGTAAAGGTAAAGGTAAAAGCAAAGGCAAAGGCATTGACAAAGGCAAAGGAAGAAATCGATACGACGCCTGCGCGCAACGAGACCAACCCCGGTGGAATCGGCGTCGTCGTTCATTCTATAGGAGAGCCAAGCTTCTACCATCCCCCGAGTCTATCTCCGAGCCGCTTTCGGGTTTCGTTATCGAAACGCGGAGAGCGCACCCCCATCGCTACTAACTCACGACATTTTATTGGCATCCAACGCTCTACAGACTTTCTTTCCGCCTAGAGAGCAGCAGGACCTTCTCGAGGTCAGATACTCGGCCTGGTCTACCAACGGAACAACTCCCAGCCGTCCGACTTCGATTTTAATGAGCTTTCCTATAGTGGCGGTGGTCGTACAGATACACTTAACAAAATTGTGCCGACACAAATGCAAACGTGGAAATTACCTATTCAAAAATAACCCAAATTGTGCCAACACAAATGGGAATTACGTAATCAAAAATAAGTACGGAGTTCCATTTAAAGGTTTCGCCTTCGAAGGACTCTCAAAGTTCCTTGTCGCGAGCTCAAACAATTCTCAACACTCGTCTGAAATATTTCTTCGCGTTGTTTAAGATATTTAGGACACGTTTCAAAAATGTCTATCATCTTCCTAGGATTTTGGAAGCTCCAGCTAAATTTGCGACACTCCCTACATAAGCAATTACATCTAACAATTTTCAAATTGTTTAAACGATACTGTCATAAAAAATTATTCGTTAACTATTTTGTTCACTAAATATCTTTGCTGGTTTAACCTCAGGCTTTTGAAGGGTTGAAACAACGAAACTGTCCATTTTTTTTACACTTTTGCATGACATACATTTGTTCAGTGACCCAAAAGCTACAAAATATTTCAAATTCAGCCATTTTCGCCGAGGATCACGTGGTTTCGTGCGGGGTGCTTTCATTCAGCAATCTAGACAAATAATTCCGTTTCCCATTTCTCAGCGAAGAGGCGCACAAAATGTGTAATCAGACGTACTGTAATTCATCGGTAAGGACTCGTATGCCTATCATCGTAGGAAACCTTGTTGGATTGGAACACTTGGGATCCTTTTAGATCCTCTGGTTGCAGGATCGTCGTCCCACGCATTCGCATCGACGCGTAGCGTCGCGGCGTCCAGACATCTCGCGGCCTCCTGACACACCAAACTTTAACCCGCTCGTTCTCTAACACGAGCCGGCTGACCCGGATATATTTTGGCTCGAGATTGTATCGCGGCTAGACCAAGTCCAACGTGCTTTGGAGAAAGACGATGTACAGCGCACGAACCTGCATACCGGACCGATATAGCTCGGCCGCGACCGTTTCGCGCGGAAATTGTTTACCCAGCTCACAGTGGGTTAGCTTGTCTGTCTGGTCTAGCTGATCTCGCAGTCGACCTGGCCGAACAAGCTACCTTTTTTTTACCACGTTTAGATAATAGTAAGGAATGTAGAGAGCAGCTGCCGTTCAGAAAACTGACACAACAGGTCATATCATTTGCAGAGCAATTAAATTTTTAGTGACTTAGGTGAACTATTCATGCATCAATTACCTATTGCATGCGGCCCATGTTTTTCCTTTGAAATCTTACAAGTATTTTCACAGCTATTCAAAATTCAAAATTACAAATATTTAGGACTATCGGTACGAGGATTGAGAATCTGTATGGAACTAGAAAATATTATTTTATACTTTTCAGTACGTTTTTAAAAACGTGGTATTTTTAAAAAATTTATTTTTATTTATATAATTATTTCTACAGAAATTCCTCGCCGAACGACACGCAAACTGCATTCTCAATAGTCTACGAGACATTCGATTCAACTCCTAGTAACAAAAATTCTGTCTTTCAAACTCATTAGCAACGTAGTTCTTCATTTTACGAAGAGAACACCGCGAAAAGACCTTGCAAACGATTGTTCGAGGAACTAGCTTGCCGAACGGTATCGTGCGCGAGAAATGGCTATGATAATAAAACTTTTTACGCCTCTCGTATATCTTTTATTATTACTATAACTGTCGGCGAGGAGGAAAGTGCACGCACTCGGGGATTCGAGCAATGAGAATCGCGACATTTCTTCGTGTCGGGGAAAGAGAAATGGCTGGTAGCGCGGCGGGAATGTCGGTCGTCCTTGAGAAAAAATGTCAATCGAGTGACGCGAGCATGCGATTCCGCGTTATCGCGCGGCGATCGAGGTAATTAGGGCTCGAGCGACGAAACAGGTTGGCAAGCTCTACGAGGAACAACAATGCACGGCTGCTCGACGACGATCCGAAAATACTGGTATACTCGTGGATCGTTTCAACGTGGCCGACTGCGACGCTACCTAATAACCGAGCAAGCAATTTGCTGTAATGCTAATTCGCTCAGGCACTAATCTACCCTCGAGCCAAACATTTAGACACGAAATTATTGTATATGTAAAGAAATGATATTTCTTAAATTCAAATTTCACCGCGCTTCGCACGTTGTGAGGCATAGAGTGTAGAGTGATTACTGTCATAGAGAAGGACTAATAGAAAAAGATAGATAGATAGATGATTACGTAACAGAGCACATGTTGATAAAATTAAGAGAGTAATACAAGTGTGAATAAAGAAGTGATATAGAATAAACTTTAAATGTCGTTTCTTTGTTTACAGGTAAGAGTGTACATAGTGTAGATAATTGTTGTAATACAGTATAATAAATACAGGAAAAAATATACATATATATTTCTTCGTATTCTTTTTAATATCAACCGAGATATTTACTTGTAGTTTTTTTTCAGAGAATAAAAATTGTAGCTTACATAGACTCGTTATCTATATTAAATTCAGTGCAAGGAACCTACTGTGTGACATAGAGACCGGACTGATCAAAACCCGCGTTATTATCGCAACGTTCGCGATTATTTCAGCGGGCTTACACGATCGAGCCTCTCCGACGAGTTAATACGGCGCACTTCGGGCTGCGGCAAACAACATGATTGCACGTTCCCGAGCACGATCGCCGCGATACGGTCTAGATAAGATCAACGATCGACGGCTTATTCAGCCGGGATCAAGCTGGATCGCATTCGATCCGGCGAGGATGTGCCGCGAGTTGATTTCGCGGCTCGAATCACACACGTGGCGTAACATGGTCAACCCGTGCTTCGTCGATCATTCCGCTCGCGCGATCGTCACGCGACTGGCGCGAGGCAATTTGCTTGAACTTTACCTCGAGCGTCGCGGACAAGAGGCCTTTCGTTCCGCTAATAGAATAGAATAGAAATGCTTTATTTTTTAGCCTTTCGGCCATAAAAAAGAACTCGGTTTACATTTCAGTCTTAACTCTCTCATCCTTCCACACCTTTCCGGGTCCATTCATACATTTTACTCTGCCCTATCCTTCTCCCATCCTTCTTTCTGTTCTGTTCTTTCCCTTTTTTATTTCTCTAGCTTCCTTAGCCAATCTATCGCTTCTTTTGACCCCCTCTCGCTCACTATTTCCTACATTTCCCTACATTCCCTTACGATATGTTCCAGGTTTCCAAAACTATCCTCGCAGAATTCACATTTTCTATTTTCCTCTATTTCCCAATACCTGTTCCACCTTTCTAATGTCCCCCCTCTTGCCTGTGCTAATAATCGTTGACTCCCATCCTTCTCTTCTTTACTCAGGTATATTGGTAGCTCTGCAGTTCTAAAGTATTTATATCTTTGATTCGTTCCGCTAATATATTCTTGTGTATATCGGAGAACACAACTTGCTGTCCCGAAAGAGGACAACGATTTCCGAACGAGGTGCGACAGTTTGTGCGAGCCATCCGTGACCCATTTTTGGCGATAACCACGGTCGCATAAATACTTTTAATCGCGCGGGTATATAGATAACAAAAGCTAAGCCGGTGAATAACGATTAATATTTATCTGTGCAGCGATTGCCACGAATGAGATTGCAAGTCTAAAATGGAACATCGACCGTACATAATTCGCTGAAAAATATTTCGCATGTGTGCAGCTTCGTACGGCTTTATTACCAGACAAGACGAAACGCGACGGAACTTTCAGAGGCTAGACTAACTTCGTTTATACCGTTCGCGGCACGCACGCGTTACTAGTTAGAACGTCCTTCGATACGACGGTGGAACGACGCCGGCCGCTCGGAATTGACGGTTCAACTTTTATCGAAACGTTTTCCGAGGGAGGGAGGGAAAAACAGAGAGGTTGGTACGAACTGCGGTTTATCCACCGCAGACATCCAATTTCATTCAAATGTATCTTTTCAGCTCGGATCGATATGTTTAACCTGTTAACCCGGCTGGTTCTCCGACCGCGAGTTCTATAGATGAATACGTATACTAACGATACGGGTAAATTTCTGTATCTCTCGCGATGCATGCGCCCGAGTTATTGGCTGTGAACAGGGATGTAGGAAATGTGGTAGGGTGTCCTTTAATGAACGAAGGAGCTATAAAATGTTAGGACGCCCTCTAATTTTATTCCTTTTCATGTTCTAAGTGTGTAAAATATTTGCCTAATCGGATTATTCTAAATCCTGCCTGAAGAAGCTTAAAGTTACGATATTCTGTAAAATTGAAAAATATTTATTACTTTTGTCGTTTTGGTTGAAAAACTACTTACAATAGACAAGTATGACAGAATATAATCACACAATTTATTTACATAATACAATTTTTCAACGGAAAAAAGGTTGGTTGAAAATGAATCATTGGTCAATGTTATTGAAGGAATAAAATTGGAGGGTGTCCTAACATTTTATCGCTCCTTCGTTTGTTAAGGGACACCCTTGAAATGTAGTCGGGGGGAACCACTTATCGAAATAACGCCGTTTACCTTATACCAATAGTAAATTTTTTAATAAAATTGTGCTTTTGCGTCTTTCAAAGATATTTCACAAGAAATTCCAGGATCTTGAAGATTAAAATATTCGATGCAGAAACGTTTGTTTTTAGAAACGAGAATCTCTATTGCTTTGGCCAAAGCTTGTTTTGCCGGTCCACCAGAGGAATAATAGGGTGATCCCGAGCAGCTAATTGTGTAACTCTGCGCGATTGATTAAGGGTCGGCGGCTCGGACTCTTTCCGGCGATGGTGTGCACGCGCGCAGCGTGGTACAGTTTTATTATCCAATTTGGATGGGTCACGAGAGCAGTGCGATCTAGGCAAAGGTCCGCGTGGCAAGAAGAGAGGCGTCCGGTTAACAGAAACAACGGTGTTACGGTCGATCGAGAGCCACGAGTGCTCGGTTACGCAAGCCAGTGATAATTTTATAAAACTATTAGCCCCGGGTCGAGCGGATTAGACGTCTCCAGCGAAACACCGCGACACGCGAGCCGCCTGTCGCGAGGATTCGCGACACAGAACGCGAAATCGCCTAACAGATTTCCAAGTTAAACGTATTAGCCGGTTTCGCGTCGCATCGGTATCTGGAGCGACCTGTTTGGAAACGAGGTATTAGAGTCGTCCCTGACTCGGACGCAATTAGCCTACTACTAATACCGCTTCCACAGAGAACTGGTTTACAGGTGGTGCGACTCACGAAAAAAAAAAAGAACGACGGATAACAAAACTACTTCCCACGACTTAATTTCGGTGCGTAACTTTATACCGATCAGCCGGACTTCCTGTTCGACGGGCTCCGGGCCCAGTTTCTCCACTCAAAAAACTCCTCGCTTTTTTATCGTATTTTTTTTTGTTGCTCCCTCTCTCTCTCTCTTTCATACTTCTTTCCCAACGGCGTACGTGTCTCCGGGATCGAGTCGCGAGCACTTCTCGCGGGACAAGTTTGTTACTCTCCGCGCGTAATTTCTTAATTAAGCACGGACGGCCGTCGAGCCGCAACCTTTTTCCCGACCGATCCCCGTCGAGCACATTCGCTCGCGAATCACGGAAACTGGGACCGTCGGGACAACCCTGCGGCAGACGCATTGACCCGCTAACCGGGACGACCAGTTAAATCGTCGAGGAACGCGTGTTCTATTCATTCGCCCCTTCTTTCGATTTTTTTTTTTATAATTCAATTTGTTTCTCGCAACCCCATTGTCCTGTGCGAGTGCTTTATTCTTATCTCGCCGTTACCATTATTGCTCTTATCTCGCTTCATCGCTGCTATTACCGGAACAAAGCTTTACACGTCTTTACCTCCTTGCTTTTCGAAAGGGAAAATGGAAAAGACAATTGGAAGATAAAGACCTTATTACCCACGTGCACTGCGGCCAATTATACGGACCATTTAGTAAGAGCGATGTGTATCAAGAAATTACTTCTACTAGCAACAAAATCTGGTTATACATTTATAGCAAAAACGACTGAGAGTAACATCAGATTAATTCTGGTAACACCTGTTCATTATTTATAATTTATTCAGCCTGTTCCGAGTAGAAATTAATGTTTTACGTAACTTCTTTCTGTCGTTACTGATGCGGACAATTTCTATTTTCCGCAAGGATCCACTGATGACGATTTCTTTTGGGATTGTTGTTGGAAACATATTATTTGTTTAACACTAGAACTACCGAGCACTAAACGCAGTTGGCATACATTGCCTTCTAATAATGACAATATGGCATTTATTTAGATTTCGTACAAGCGATATTTAAATATGTACTTCAATAGAGAAGTTCACTAAAAAAATTTCTCAGAGAAACATATTTATACTTTTAATATTTCTAATCGAAAAGAATTCGCATCAGTCATTTTGACTGGTCCGGTAGTTCTAGTGTTAAGCGTGAAAGATGTAGATCGAAATTTAAAGACAACTTGAAATATTCTGCACCGACGTGGACGATAACGACGAAAAGCGACAGATAATTGGCAGCGTAAGGGTTAACAGGTTAAATTCGTAACACCGTCGCATTAATATTGTTCCGTGGTCGCGCGGACGCCGTTACGCAATATCAACGCGATACGCGACCGGTTGTTCGAGCGTTGGATCGTGTTACGCGTGGAGCATACGCAACGTACACGGTTACCTCTCTTCGCGCTTTTTGCGATTCGATAAAACGTTGCTGGACGGTCCGCGCCGGCAGTTCGTTTCACGATCATCCGCCTCGCGAAGATCTATTTTTTTTTTCGCCACGGAGTTCGTCCTTTGCCAATTAGCGTCCAGACTTTACAGAGAGACGCGATAAAGGACTCTTGTACGTACGTCGAGTCTCTCGGCTCGAAGAGAACGTGCGACGCTCCTTTTGACAACGCTCTCATCCATAGTCACGTGCCGGCCGTCTACTGCTTCGATATTAACTATCCACGCTCGATTTAACGGGCCAGCCATTTGCAATTCTCGGCTCCCCTTGAAACGCGACACAACGTTTGTCCCGGATGGAAATTTTTCGATGATCCCAGCGAAACGCGACCAGCATCCAATTCCATATAAACGGTTCCCACACTGTTCCAACACTTGTGTCAATACGTGAAATTTCCTAAGACGTTCGATAACGCTGTACTTTTCTTGTTCCAGTACATGTTTTTATATCTCGAACGCGAATCGATTTATAATCTTCCGGGAAACTTGAAATTCGTATTTTACGGTGGTCACTGTACAAGATGTATCACCGAGGTGTTATTAATTTATTGACGTTGGATTTTCATCGGTGGACGTCGCGTACATTCGCAATTATAGGCAATCGATTTTACGAACGCATTTCATAATGTCACGGATAAACTCCGCTAACTGAAGTGTCCGTCGCAGACGACATGGAAAAGAAACTCTATTATTTCTGTGAATGTTCCTGTTTCGCTACGTTTCATTATATTCCCCGTCCCTCTATTTGCGCGATCTATTTCCCGATATTCCCTTTATTTCGTTTCTTCGCTGTTACAACCGTCATCGCAATCAACTACTTTCAACTGAACTGTGTACATTACAATACACTGAGTAAACGATGCCGTTAAACAACGCGGAAAGCTGTGCACACATTTTGATCGTCTGCTGAAAAATATTTATGAAAAACACGCGTATGGATTTTCTAAAAATATTTTTACTACCTACGACCTACGGGATTGCTTGAAAGCGGTCGTCACGGCGTAAATAATGATTCAGGACGTAATAATCCTTTGAAAAAGAACAAGCAAACCACTAAACATTTATCTAATCTGTTTTTAAATTGGATTTTTTATTGCGTTAACTTCTTTTCATTTGTATTCGCCCTTTTCCGTATAATTTGTATTAATCGTTGCAAGTAAACGATATAAAAGTAACCGCGTTTTCAAGGATGTTCAACTTCTGACAGAATAATCGAATTTTCCCAAATGTCTATAAAATTTGAATAACACAATTACATCTTTTGAATTACAAAAGTAAAGAGACGCATTAAGGAATACCTATTTGGTTTAAAGCATTAAATAAGTAATAATAATAAAAGCAATTACTTTGAAAAAGTTAGCTTTGTCGCACAAGGTAAGAAGTTCCAAAAGGTATAAGCAAGCATTTCAAACAGACGAGTAGTTACAGTTACGAGTAGTTTAAACAAATGATGAAAATCTCCGGTTCGAATGCACGAAATTCCCAGCGTCGTAATAAACGCGCGGTGCGCAGTTCGAGTATAAATTGACGAGGTACGCTTCAGAGTCGAGCACAATATACGCAACCCTCCCCCACGTTCAGCGAATTGCTCTAACTCGAGAAACTTAATCAAACAAAAGCGCCGATCCCCGTTGGAAAATTCTAAAGCGCACGGTCGCGAGCCTCTAATTACTCGGTTCGAGACGATCGACTACGTGCGAGTAGAACGTTGCAACAATTGCGCAATAGATTCGAAACGTCAAGGAGAACGCCCAAGTGGAAGCGCGCGAGTCCAAATCCAGCAAATTTAACCTGTTAAAGGGTTGATTTCTCAATTACACCCACGGTTCAAAAATAAATACAATTCCTCCATAGACCCATCCGCGACAACAATGTACGACGCAGTTGCACCCCAATACAATCATATGAAATGGACGAGTCGTTTTCAGCCATGAAAACTCTCTTCAAACAAACGATAAACGTTCCCGGTGCGTGTGCCTGAATGAAATTTCAATTGTTCCACGCGTTCAAAGGAGAAATGTTAAGGGTCGAAGTAAACGGGGAGGTTACGAAGGAATTTTTTGGTGGCGCGATGGGGGGTCCTGGGTGTCGGAGATGCATCGATAAAACGAAAGAGAAACCGGAAGTGACCGAAGGACGAGGGAGCTCGTCGTTCGGTAGGTTGACAGTTTAACGAACGATGAGAAAGAGAAGAAATAGCAGACTCACCGGGGGTAGCGTCGAAAAGGTCGTCCTGGGGAACAGCTGATCCGGCTGGCTCGGTCGGTGGGTGTCGCTTTCGTTCGAGTTTCTCAATCGTGATCGGCTAACCTCCAAAACTAGCTGCGCAATCGAGTGGACGCGGGGCGACGACGAGGCGACGAAGCGACGACGGGGCGGGGGGGATAGTTGATCGCTGGTCGCATGTACGGAGCACACACCGCGGGCTGATTATTTCCGCGTGTGTCCCGAGTGACAAGCGGCACTCGAATCGACGCGAGACGGGACGGGGCGAGAGAGTGTCCTGTCGCAGTTAAAGCGACACGAGAAGATTACGAGGACCGGTGGTACTCGCGAAGGGTGGTCGTTGCGTCATATATCGTCGCCAGGCGAACGGGACGTAACCCAATTCGCGGCTGGCAGCTTCGGCCTCTGCTGTCCCTCGTCTCATTCTCTCTTTCCCTCTCCGTCCCGAGTCGGTGTTTCTCTTCACTGATATTATCTACCAGCCACCAAGACACCAGGAACGATCGCGGACTAATTGTTAAGTACTACACGGGCCACGGCGCTTCACTCTGGCAACATCATCCACCGAACTGGTAAACACACCGCGCGAACCACGGTGGATCATCGATGACGTTGTTCGCGATTTCCGAGCGATCCCCCGGGCTCGAATCGACGAGGAGATCGGCCACCGCCGATGCTCCTGGATGCGCACTGCCACCCGTTCTATGCGTATCCTTATCCACCGGCTACGTCCTTCGTTGTTGCTCGTTACTGTCGCTGTGGAACGAAACAACCACCGAGCGAAAGGACGCGACAGGGAAAGCGGTAGAACCGAGGAAACCAACAGACGAGCAGGACCCCACTCCGCCACCAGTGGAAATGATACTGCGGCTTCGTTGGATTTTATTCCGCGTATACACTGTACATAGACGGCCGCGCGCAGACGCAGAACGCTCCGAACTCTGTCGGTCGCGATCGTCGGACCAGGCCACTTTTCGAACATTTACGCCGAAGGTCGTTCACAACGGTTGTATTTCACCCCTGTCTCTCGCTACTTCCTACGTCGTTTATTTCCTTCGAATCAACGGTCAATTCTGTTAGTTCTGTAAGAAACATGTACGTATACATTTGATTCTTTTTTTTTTCCGGACTGGGTATCACTTCGATGCAGGTTAGTTATTATTTTAAATATTTCGATTGCCGACCGCGATCAACCGAACGTTTTCCTGCGTCGTTACCGACAGACTTTGTTTTTCTATGGAAATGAATAGAAAGAAATGCATCGGCTATATTAGTATTTGTAGAAACGAAGAACAGACTTTTATGAAATCTGATAAACGAAATTTCCGTCTGTCGGTATAGAAAGTATCGGTGACACGTCGAATTGAGTGGTTATAAAGACACTACGCTTTTGATGTACAATAGTATATTAAAATATAAATGCCAACTTTTCAACGGCTACAGATCCATGTAGCATATAATATATTACATATTTCGGTTTTTCGCGAACTGTTCAGCGAGCGCAACTTATGGCAAGACATATGTTAGAGTTTCATCTCCAGTTTCCTTTTCTTTCCTTCGAAATAAATATGGTGAACGGTATACATGATCACGAGTCTACACATTTTCCAGGACATGTTCCAGTGATAAGGCTGTCGTTCGAAAAATAATATAAACTCTAGATTTTCGGTTATGCTCATTAATAGAGGATGTACAAAATACAAGTAATATTTCAAACTTTACAATTGCAACGATATAGACGCGCGTTTTCGCGCAATCGATCACACAAATACGGAGTACAGATGATTCCACGAGTTGCCTCACTGCTCGTCCTTGTCTTTAGCTCCGTGTTTTAAAATTCGCGTGAACTCGATGTAGTCGAACATCGATCCCTTTATGGGAGCCTCGCGATACATTTCGTCCACGTCGTCGTCCGTGAATCTTAAATGAGAAAAGTGATTTACTGACTCCGTTTCCTTCTCTTATCGTACAATCGAATTTTAGTTGTACGTATGAAGCGGTACCTGTCCCCCATCGTCGTCAGCAACTCGCGGAGACGTTCTTCGTTTATATGACCGTTGTTCTCTTCGTCGAAGCAACCGAACGCATTTTTAATCACGTCCTCCGGATCGGTGCCTTGAAGTCTTTCGCCGAACAGTGTCAAGAACATCGTGAAGTTGATCGGCCCTGGAGCTTCGTTCATCATGCCTTCCAGGTAATCGTCGGTTGGATTTTTTCCTAAAATATTATCATTCTTTGATAACGTCGAAGAGATTGTTTCTTAATCTTGGCTATTACTTCACAATGATCAAAATATACATTTTCATAAGAAAAACAAATGTAGAAAAATTGAAAATACGATTAAATAAAATATTTAACATTTGTTTTTTTTGGTAGACAATTACATTGATCAGCTTGGACAAAATTTCCCAATGATTTATCATATTATTCGGTATAGAGAAAACTTGTAAATAATTTCAGCCAACCTAAAGAGGCAAGCATGTCGTGGAGATCCTCTTTATCGATGAAACCGTCGTGGTTCTGGTCGATCATGTTGAAGGCTTCTTTGAATTCAGCGATTTGAGCTTGATCAAACATCGCGAAGACATTGGATGTGGCGCGCTGCGCGCGCTTCTTCGTCGTTGCACGACGGCCGGCAGTTTTGCGGGAGGACATGTTGGTATCCCTGTAAGTATAAATAAAGATTCAGCTGGCTTTGTACGACTAGTTTGGAATTTTCTTTGAAGCTCCAAATGATCTTTGAAATTCCGAAGCTGTCTTCATATTTTTACAAATGTTAACTTCTAAACTCTGACAGAAAAAAAATTAACAAAAACACGTTGCACGCAAGGTTATGCGAATTCGACAATCGATTCGATCGATACCGTGGAAATTGAGATTGCCGCAGCGAAACGTTTATCCTATTATTTATTGTCGAAGCGAATAATTTATTTTTAGACAATTAATTCGGGAAACGGCAGCGTAATCGATATCAGGATAAAAATAAGATCGTCTGCTTGGCACGATAAAGAGGACGTTACTCTTTAACCGTGCGACGACTTTGAAATATGCTTACTCGCGAATAAATTGCAATTTCCTTGCAACATTTCACTCCGAATGAAGAAATAACCTATAACCTAGCAGACAAGTTTCTTCACAACTTTCCCTCTCGGTAATTTCTCTTGAAAATCGAGTTCGTCTAAACATTCGCAAGCCACCGATGAGTTCATTCGTCTAAAGTCTAAACTTGACTCGGTGTTTAATCGTTGCGAAAACAAAAACAGAAGTAGAGCATTGTAACGTGGACTGTACTCTCCGATACGGGAGATAAGTTTCGTGTCATCGATAGCTTTCGACGTTACATTTCTCGTAGCTCTGTCGAGTAAACGTACAGCGCAGTGAAGCTTCGAGGAATCGAGCTCCAGCAGTGCATTTTGATTTTCTAATTATACTTTGTGGCTCTTTGTCTGCAAACTTTCCCTAGGCTATATTGGTACAGGCTATATTTGACTATGGATAACTTTTTCCCGAGAAAGGCTCCGCGCGTGTCGCGCATCACGGTGAATCGCAAATTCGAATGTCTTTCGTCTGGTAAAATCGTGAGAATACATTTCGAAAAGCCAAGGTACGTAACTGGAGTAGTAAAAAAATCGAGGACACAGTAAACAATGGCCGCCCTTCCAGAGGAGACGACTGCTGTCAAATGTTTCACGCCTTCCGCGATACACCGTCGCGATTTTTTAAACAATCAGTCGCGTGTTCCACGTGAGAAACCTCGGATAAAGTAACGAATGTTTACATACCTGGTTAATAGAAAACTTCTACGGGAGAAAGTGTCACGAAATACAGAACTGCACAGAGACTCGTGCGCTACTGTGACTCACGTTACGCGTCACTCTATGGTTATTCACCACACCCGGACAGGTAGCGCCATCTGTGAAAGGATCGTCTGTCACAGAGGTTCTCAACGCGGCCATTCGAACACCTTATGGGGTCAATCGATCCGATCACTGCCGACACCCCATCGCTCGCCGAACTATTTTATTTTCTCCACCGAAAATAGAATTGATTTCGTTTATCCTCAAACAATTCCTTCCGGAAAAATATCCGCTCCGTCGCACGAGCTACGTATCTCAAAAGATCCGTGAAAATCGTCGGGCCAACGGTGCTCCGTTTGCTTGATTATTTAAACTACATACCATCGAATATACGCCGGTGTATTCGGGAAAATTCGGTGAATCATTTTCTCCGAGAAACGATTTCACAGCTCTCGAAGCACAACAAACTCTGAAAGCTGATCGTTCGATATCTCCGCGGCGTTAGATTTCCGACAGAAACGGTATCCAAGTCTCGACGAGACTATTTTTGTGAAACTTTGATGGTCCCTTAGAAGACACGTCATCGCAGATACCGTAGTTGGAGCAAGTCTGACAGCGAAAGCATCGCCTTATAAGGCGGCGCGAGGACCCGATATAGTTGCCGCGCGTTTCGTAATCGCGTTTACGGTGTTCTCTATAAGTATAATTGCAACGAAATATATTTAACTCGTCGTTCTTCTTCTCCATAATCTTTCAGTAACTTGTTCTCTCTCGAATCCTTTCGCTTTATTACGTCCGTATTAACAGAAACTCTTTTTTTCAGAAAGAAGAAAGCCGGTTAGCAGGTCAAGTTCGAGGCAGAAGGAAGTCGCTGGTGTCCCAGGGAGATACAGTGTCGCGTCGAATAAAACAAGAGCATTGGTTTCTTTATTCGCGTAACCAACGAACAATCAAGCTTATGTTACAAGATGCGCCTTTCACTTGGAGATGTACAAATAGTTGTCCTAAATTACGGGAACATTCTATATACACAATGATACACACGCGGAATTGAAAGCTTGCCAAATTTCAACGTTGCCGCGACCTGGAAAAACCATTGACGCGAATTTTGCGCGGAGTCACGATCAACGTCGTTGCGCTCATCTTCTTTCCTTATTTACAGAAATCGGCGATACGCCTGACACACACGATAACATAAATAAAGGCAACAATGGTTCGCGCGCGCGCGCGTCGGTGTCCTCCCACACCTCTGTACATAAATAATATCCGATTCGGAGGACGGCTCTAACTATCGCACGGACACACCGTTGATGGTGATTCCGTTTCGATTCGAGACTGGTTCCGCCTCGTAGTGTCCGGATCTTCCGTAATGTCTTCTGACGTTGTTTCCGTACCTTGAACCATGAGAATCGTTCGTTAAAGTTTCTTTCCCACTGGTCCGATTTACCAGCTTCGAGACTTACCCGTAGGTACTGCCACTTATACTGTAAGGACTATCATAAAGACCGTCTTCCGGCACGTTCTCGTACATGGCGTTGGGCGTTCCATCGTTAAGCGTAGCGTAGGACATTACAGCAGCGTTCTGATCTTCTTTCCTTTCGGCAGCCTGCACGTTCTCTGTATTCTTCACTGGTGTAGCTTTCCTCCTACAACGAGCACCGTGCAATTATTCTTTGAAACTTTATTACTGTTCACAGATGAACAATATACATCGGCTGGCTCCTTTTGTTACCACTGTTGGGAACCGAGAAGATGACAGTCGACTGTAATTGGTCTGACTGTGATTTTCTAGCTTTTCCCATTATATTTGTTCGCTGGCATCGTCGCAGACGGTACTTACAGTCTTAGATAAACGAGTCCAAGTATAATTAATATAAATATGATGACTCCGGCACCGATCCCCACGCTGGTACCCACGCCTTGCGCTTCCGCGACCTCGTTCGGCATGACTGTCGTGCAAACCAACAAAACGTCAACGTCAACGTCTCTCTAGAAACTCGGGAATCATTCAGTGATCGTACTCACACTCGCACTTCGGCTCCTCGCCGCTCCAAGATCCGGTATCCAAACATTTTCTGAGGAACGGGCCGACTCTCTCGAACTGCGGTAGGCAATGATACTCTGCGGTCCCGCCGTACGTTGTGGTCCCGTTCACCACGATCACTCTTCCGTTCTCTATGGGCCCTGGATGCTTGCACTCCACGGCTACGGAGAATTTATCGTGATAGCTTTCCCACAAACTGATCGTCATTTTTAACAGACTATTCCACCTACGTCTTTTCTGATATCATTGTCAAATTGGTAACTCGGTAAGATCCAGCGGGATCATCACAAATGTTACGATACGTTTTGGACAATAAAAAATGTACTTACAGGAACAAACGGGCACGCGTCCGCTCCACGAACCGTTCTGCAAGCATACTCTGGTCTCGTTCCCTTCCATGTAGTAGCCACGTGGACAGGCATAGTGGGCGATACCGCCCACGCTGTGCGTCGAAACTTGCGTGGACAATACTCCTTCTTTCTCAGGATCTCTACACCTGATCTCTGTGAACGGGACAATCCAGTGTGAACGAATAAAACACTTTCACGAGTAGAATGTAAGTAACGTTTTCGGCGCGCACAGAGTCGATGAAATATTAATGAAAACCAAATGAGTGTGAATGGGAGAAAGAAACATGGGAGCATGTGTGGGAGGTGTGTTTGAGGATAGGTGGGGAAAAAGGATGGCAGGATAGGATGTAGGAAGTACTAGAGGATGAAGGGGGAGAAGGAATAGTTGGAAAGAATGAAATGAATGAGGAGCAACCAGAAGAGGAGGTCCCAAATTTGTATATACTTTTGTATAAATTCTTCTATATCTATTAGGCATAAGCATAGGTGGTTTGTAAGTCAGAATAAGATTAGGCTAAAAAGTTGTGAATATGAAGATAAAGGCGGAGTAAGGTTTAAAGATGATTGTCACCCCAAGGGAAAGCAATCTCCGTTATCTACGAATTAGTTCACACGTCAGGAACATTTACCTTTACAAACCGGCTTGTCGCTGCTCCAGGTGCCATTCTCCAGACACAGTCTCCTGGCGAATCCATCCAGTTCGAAGTTACCGTCGCACTCGTAGAGCGCAGCTGCCCCGTAATAAGTCGCGTTCGACGTTAAGGTATACTTTCCATGTTGAATTTGCTCGGGCTTACCGCAATCGACGTCTGTTCCAACAATTGCTAGATTAAAGTAGACTGTGCAAACACGGTCGAAGGATTAAACGAGTATGTCGTTCTTACAGACGCATCGCGGAACCTCGCCGCTCCACTTTCCATTGTCCTCGCAGGTGGACAAAGGTTCCCCGACCACCTTGTATCCTCTCTCGCAGCGGTACTTGGCAAGAGCGCCGATCTTGTAGGACGTCGCGCCGGTATTCAAGTTCTCCGGTGTGCCGGTGCGGATCAACGTCCTCCCGTACATTCTGTCGTTTCCGGTCACCGAGAGGATCCCGTGTTCCGCGTACACAGGCTCCGGACATCGGATCTCTGCAACCGAACGCGTCTCAATCGATTCGCGGGAATCGTTCTCGCGCGAGCTCATCGACCAAACTCTTCGACGTACCTTCGCACTTCGGTGTCGCGTCGCTCCATTGACCATTGTCCAAGCAGTATCTTCTCGATACTCCGTTCAGCCTGTAGTTCCTTGTGCAGCTGTAAGTGATCTCGCTTCCCAGATGAGTTGTCCCGTTCGCGTACTCCACTGCGCCATTCAGCACAGGCAGAACTTTGCCGCACTCCACGTCTGCGAAACATCGAATTCGGTTTCATCGTGGTCGAGCAGCTTGTTGGACGATTCGGGCTGTGAATCGTGTCTCTATTCCCGGGATATTTATTCTAGATACTCGGGGACTGTTCAAATAACGCGATAAGCCAGATACTTTCCGATAAAGTAACTTGTTAACGCTTTAGCGAAGGATCCAGATTCGTTTCACACGCTTTAAGGTCCATTTAGTTTAGCCAGAGCGTCACAGTTCAGACTTTCGGATGCCTATAAAATTGAGGCGCTTCGAGAGGCTCACACAAAGTTTCCAGGCTAACCCCATAGGTTCCTAGAACTTTTTACTCTTCTCTACACCCCGGAGACATACTGTATTTATTTAAAAAGCTATTAACTAGAACTTTTCAAAGTTCGTCGCGCCAATAGGTGGTGAATACGTTATTTAAGAATTTAACGTTATAAAAAGAAAATAATAAAATAGGCTTACATTCACAGGTCGGCACTTCTCCGGTCCAGTCTCCGTCTCTGGCGCACGTGTGTCTCGCCTCCCCTTGAAGCAGATATCCTGCCTCGCAGTGATACTCGATGGCACTGTGAACGTTCAGATCGTAGCCGACCACGTAGCTTCCTGTCGGCACCTCTGGTTCCTCGCACGTGATCACTGCGAAAATCCAAAGATCCATCAGAGTCTTTCGACGTTGTTTGCATCGAGGAAAGGCTGATACTTACACTCGCAAGACGGGGTGGCGTGGCTCCATTTCCCTTCTTTCGTGCACTCGTGCTTCGATTCGCCGACCAGCCAGTAGTCCTCCTGGCACGTGTACACCGCCATACTTTTCACCGTGGTAGTGCCGTTGATCAGGGACACCGTGCCGAATTCGATTTGAGCGGGCGCACCGCAATCGACGAACTTGCATTGGGCTGCCTTGCCGGACCACTCGCCGCCGACGTCGCACG
Organism: Lasioglossum morio; assembly: GCA_916610235.2. Lineage (NCBI taxonomy): Eukaryota > Metazoa > Arthropoda > Insecta > Hymenoptera > Halictidae > Lasioglossum > Lasioglossum morio. Next base: position 1,700,131 of record OU744331.1, read on the forward strand.
TCAGAACCTTCGAACATCGATACTTCTAGAATCTAATGATGAAAATAGGAAAATGATGGAAAAGGTACGAATCAGAGCAGGAGAGAAAGCGTTAAGATTTGAGGAAAGAGCGAAGAGATCCGAGGGAAGAGTACATACTAGTAAAGGAATGCTTAATGGAGAGAGGGAGAGGACGTGGGACATAACAAAAAATAGCAGAGAGAGGACAGAGTACCTGAACGACAAATGATACAGCCAAGCGGGGATAGAAAAAGAAACAGAAGAAGGAAAAGTATGATGGAAATGATAGATACTCTGAAAGAGAGGGATAGGGAAATTCAGGGACAGTGGCAATGTAATAAAATAATGAACTCTAGGTTCTGTAAAATATATATACGAGGCGAGAGTGTCAAGGTATCTGATGGAAAATGATGTTGCGAAACTGCTCACATTGTCGCCGAATAGAATGAAGCCGTTCTGGCAGGAGTAAGTGGCAGTCGATCCAGCACGCCTTCCGGTGGTGGTGACGACTCCGCCATTGACCGGCGGCGGTTCTGGACACCAATCGACTGGAAAATAAGGAACGTTAAGCATCGTCGCTGACATGTTCCGGCTTCTGGTATCACTAGCACTTGTTCCGTACACAAGCATTGAGGTTTATGTCCGCTCCAAATACCGCCGTCCCCGCATCTGCGTCTGGCGTCCCCGATCAGCGTGTAATTCTCCTTGCAAGCGTAATCGGCGAGCGCGCCGTGCGTCGTCCTCTTGTCGATCAGCGTGATCGAGCCGTTCTCCAATTCCGGGAGGGCTCCGCAATCGACGACTGAGGTACAATAATAATTGTACAATAACTTATACGTGTAATTGTTAAAGTAAAACTGTTTTGTAAGGAAAACTCAATAATATCGTTACAATGTAACGGGTGGTGAGCGTCTGGCGTATCGCTTAACAGTAATATTTTCAAGACTCGTAGCTGATCAGTAGACCGCGCATTTTATGCATTTATGACAAGAATGTGCACGTGCAAATTAAAACAGTGGAGGTATTAAAAAATTCAAGGCCACCAGTGTATTAGTTCCACTGTAGAGGCGCCTGATCCGAAATATCAAACAATCAGAAGCAGACGAGTTCTAGCCAAGTTAAAAGCGAAATAGAGACATCGTTCAGTCTTGATATACGAGATTGCTCGCTTAATAACAAGCCCACGAGGATATGCAGTCTGGAGACGATACGCGACACGATTGCGAATCGGCGTGTTCGTCCGCGCGATAAATATGCTGCTCGCGTGCCATCGCGCTCGATTAAGCTTACATTTGCAGGTGGGCGGCTCGCCGCTCCAAAATCCGCTGGGCTCGCAGACTCTGTTCTTCGAGCCGATCAGCATGTATCCGTCTGGACAGACATAGTCTATCGCGGAGCCTATAGCTCTGTTCGTCCCGACTATCGTCGTGTTCGCCGATTTCTCCGGGCTACCACAAGTAGGTGGTCCTGTAACGTGGACGAGTGGCGAGTGAGACTCGATATTACAGCAGGGAAAACCACATCGGTGGTTGTACGCACAACGAATCGAGCTCACTCACTGCTTTGACATATCCAGTGCAAGTAGTCAAGGTTGCAGCCGACGTCGTTCCAGAGCCAACTGCGGCCCCCGTCCAGCACCACGCAGTTTTGATCGTTGTTGTAATTGTTCGGCTGATCTTTCCCCCAGGAAGGCTTCTGCACGATCTCCCCTGAAATCGAATCGCTCCGATTAGACGCAGGCCTACAAACTGCTCGGCACCTAGCCAGACTCGTTAACGAATGCAGGATTTCGATGGGAGGCTGTTGGCAGCGAGAGGGTTCAAGTTGGCCCAATAGATCCTTAAACCCCGATGGGGCTCGAACGTGTAATCTTTACGTCTGCTCGATCCAGACGCAACAAACGATTAAGAGAGATTATACGTTCGAGCAGACGCTCGCGGGTGTAACTTCCCGTCGATTTCCCCACAGTGGCAACTTTCACGTTCTATTTATTAGCGCGTGCGATTGCGCCGACAGTTCCCCGCTCTGCTCCTCGTCGATTCAAACTTCGATTTCACAGGGCCCGATGACCGGTCGCCGAGTTTCCAAACTGCTCTCGGATCGAATGAATTCCGGCGGCAGACGGAACTATAATTATCGCGTAATTGCCGATGCGGATCGATCGGGTCGTCGAATCCCGACCGGAGTTGCCCAACGGCCCGGTTCCCATGAACGCCGCAGCCGATGGATCGTGAGAAGGGAAGAAAAAAGAGTGTTTCGGCCCCGAGTCGATGGATAAAGAATACTCACCGTCCACCCAGCGCCATGTCCTTCCCGGGATCGGCTCCTTTTGCGCGCCTATCCAAACCAGCTGCGTTTTCAGCTTGTCCTTTCGTCTCTCGAGATTGTTCAGTATATAGACCGACGCCGCTCCCTGCAATCGGACATCGAAGTGAAAATCATCGCGAGAACCGCCGGTGGGAAAAAACGTGTAGAAGCTCGACCGACAACTGGAGCGTGCCACCGTGACTCGCGACTTTCCGTTGGGAAGGCGAAATCGAAGAGAACGTTAGGGTACGTTTGTGTTCGAGCGGCGATAAAAGCTGCTTAAGAATATCTTTCTTTGGTCCGTTCACAACGATGTGGTAATAACAGCTTGTTTCTCGTTGCAGGTGCGACGCTCTTTCTTCGCGAGTAAGAAACAAGGAAAGACGTAGCAAATCGCATGATAGGAACGAGAACTTGTGCGTCCAGAGGCACAGCAGATTACGAATCAATTACAAGAACAGTTGGCTCTCGCAGCTCCAACGTATCCTCTCGATTGTTCAGCGAAACGCGATCGAAAGAGTATTCATAGAAACCTTGAAGCCGTGAACGAGATCGCCGCCCCTCGAGCGGCAATATTTCTGGGCGTCTTGAAAGGACCCGCCCTTCTTCACCACGAACTCGTAGCAGGTGGAGTTGAAAGCGGCCAGATCGGCGTCAGCCGGCGTTCCGTCGTAGGCGCACCTGTCCGTCGAGAACTCTGCGGAAATTCGGGTAGAACTATTCCATGGGAATCGATTCGACTGGTTACCAAACACTGCGGACACTCTCGGACCTCGAACTTACCGTCAACGGCGAACACCTCGACCTCGCAGAGGCTCAGACTGCCCTCGACCCCGACCAGCTGCAAGAACACGTACTGTCCGATCAGCGCCCTGGCGCACACGAAAGTCTTCGTGATGCCCTCCTCTAAGGAAATAAAAGAACGGAGATGGAATCGTCGATTCTTTTAATCTACGAGATTGCGAACAGCTTCCACGAGTTTTGAGATGCTTACCAATCGTGCCGGGAAACCAAGCGCACAAGGGGTTCCGTTGCAACTCCGCGCTACTGTTTCCGACGCGTATCTCGATATCCTGAAGGGGTTGGTGACCTATCGAGAACCGGAGAACTTTCTCAATTTCAACTCGAGGAGCAGCCGAGTTTCATGAATGGAGTCGGGGCAGAGTATCCCCTAAATATGTAGGAGCGAGATTCTGAAGATTTTTTGTACGCGTGTAATTGTATTTGTATGAGTGTATCGTGTGTATATACGTGAGTCAATCGATGCAATACATGAAACGAAATGCATGTAAAACATCAAAGCAAGAAATATACATTCTCAAAAAAGGAATATACATTGACGTCGAAGTTTATACAATACGAGATACGAGTCTTACGTTTATTCAGTTACTTATCTACTGTTATTCTTAGTTGTATGCTTTTTGTTCAATAAATATTTGTAGTTCAACACCTTCACTCTTACAAATAGCTTCCAAGCGGATTACAAGAAGCGGGATGATACCTATCGCATCCTGAAGGTGTCTGTATCCGCGTTAACACGTCGAAGACCGAGCTGTTAATTTGCCGAAACGATCAACTGATAGTGTTGTCGAGAGATTTCGAATGTAAAGAGCTTGTTCGCGTCTAATAATCCGTTTAAATCCGATCAGAGGGTTGATCGTGGTTCGTACAATGCGGAGCTCGACGTGTTAATCGATAGCGTCGCGACCTTGAGGGGTTGAAGGTCCCGCGAAACGAGAAAGGCAGATTTACCGCAGCAACCCCTGGTCGTCACTCTGACGACCTTTACCGAGTAGGACTTGAGAAGGTCGACCTTCCACCACGGGCTCGGTTCCCTTTGCGTCTCCGTGCACCTTTTGCCGTCGTGCTCGGTGCTCGAATCGCCGTCGTTCCCGTGGCTGGCGTCCCCGCCTCGCACGGTGGTCGATTGATTCGTGGGTTTGCGGAAAGCAACGTTCGTACCTGTGACACAGATTTTCACCGTTAACCGTCTCCAGCTGATCGTGACCACAGAAGCTCCTAGAGAACCGGGGGAAAAGAAAGGATCGGTGGCTCGATCCGGACCGGTGCGAAGCAAATTGTTCGGAACCGAACGACGCTGTTGCCGAAGAAAGGTGTTGCCGGCTACGAGCGTCTAACGAAACGGCCATTAACGACAGGATGCGTACGGTAATAGAGAGGAACGATTATCCGAACGGTTGTCCCAGCTTGGTTTCACCGAGTCGTACATACTCTGCGGTTTCAGAATCTTCCGGCTTCCACGGGTTTCCGCATTCTCGGCGACAGCTCGTTCGAAATGATTTCCGCCGCGCGTCGCACGGTTTCGGCTCTCGAAACGGCTGTCGCCGTGCGGAATCTCTGGTTGCACAACGCGTCGCCGACACGCGTTTTACCTACCAAACTGCCGGCCCGAATTTTGCCAGAGTAAAAGTGAAACTTTTCCTTCCGTCGCGCCGACCGGCGAATTAATTCAATTGACAAAATCACTCTCAATCGATTTCTTAGATACGAACATAGTAAATCCCGTTTGAAATAATGACGTGATATTTTTTAGCGGCGCCAAAAATATGGAAGTGCGTTCATAGACTAACAACAGAGTTGCAGCCACTGCCTGTGGCTTACTCTGGAGGTACAATGGGAAACAAAAGTACAAGAAATTCGAAATCCATCAAAATATTGGCAATGAAAGCCATTCATGAGTATATGTTGCATTAAAAAAATAGATTAATTTAAAAAGCTTTCGTTTAATTAGTGAATTTCATGTTATATTTATTTTTCAATCAAATTGTCTTGATATTATAAAAAATTGTAAGTGACTTTTGCGATGATTGTACCCCCTGATTTGATCTTCAAGATCATTTTGGGATATTCAATATATATAATTACGCGATAAAAAGTTAAAAATAAATATTTAAATAAATTATAAATACTTCCGAAAGCAATATTCATGGTTATTATTGAATATAAACATGTGAAATTTCCGTAAAATTATGTTCTGATAATAACAAAAAACCTGACAATACTGTACTGCACTGTACTCAGCTGTATTTTTGTATTTGAGAGTTGGTAGTATTGTGTATGTTTGGAAACAATCGTGATTTTGAACGTCATAATTTATTTAAACAAGTGTAAATCAATTACAATGTCTGATACTTTAAAAGCGAAAACTTACCGTTGGAAAGGTAAAATAGTGTCAGAGGAAGTTTATTTGTGGCGGCTTGCTCAACAGCAAAATGATTTAAATAGTAGAAAACCAAAGGTAACCTCAAATATTACGGAAGACAAAGAAAGAATTGAATCTTGTGATGAGAGAAGACGCATAGCAAATCTAATACTACTTGGTGAACAGTTATGGTGTACATCTTGTAAAGAAGCATTATCTTTCAAATATATTGAAACTGAGATACGTAAGTAAATTTTGTGTGCATGTAAAAGACCGGCAAGTATTCAAACGTTAGCAAGTATTCAAAAGTAAATATCTATATTCAGCATTCTACACTATTGTCGCGTTTCTATGCTAGTGCGATGACAATACGATAAAGACGTTGCATAACACTTTATAAATTTTTGTTCTGTAACTGTTTAGTGAATCCTAATAAATTTTGAACATAATTAATTACATAATTTTTACTATATATATAAAAAAAAAACTGGAATTCTAGTTGCGTTTTTTCAAGGTAGGGTTTGAAGTGGAATTTTAGGAATTGACCATAAGAAGACGCGTTAAAATGTACAAACTTTAAGCTGCCATAAATATTAAACGGTGCAGTGAATCGAACCCAAAGTTTGGTAATTGCATTAATTTAGTAAGAATTATATCTTGTGAAATGTTCAATAAGTTTCTTGCGTTTTTATATACCACCAGAACATCCTTAAACAACAGAGCGTGCGACGATGGCGTCGGGAGGTCAACGCACATGTCACCGCGCGAAATCGCTTTCCATCGGCCACGCGAAAGAAGGGAAAGAAAAGGGGGACGGCGTCGCATTTTAAGCGGGAACGCGGTCGAATTTCTTCGATCGCGGAATGCAACGGCTCCTCCGAGGTGAAAGCTGCGCGAGCGATCTGCTTGTCAAGGAAGACTCGTGATCGAACGAGAATCGTGCTCCCCGTTGCGAGCCGCGACCGAGAAATTATGCTTTGTCGCGGAAAGATTTCGTCGTCCTCGCTGGGAATGCTTACCGCAGAATGGTAGGTCTCCTTGCCATTTCCCGCGGGCGTTGCACGTCAGGCTGCCGCTGCTAAACAACCAATTGCCTCGATCAGAATCATCGAAATCCCTCGAATAACTGTGAACGCTGTAAACGGTGTAAAACGATGGACGCGGACACGCGAACGAGTACCCCTCTCGATCATACGAATTACATGAAAACCGAGAAAGTTCGTAATGGCTCGGCGATCGACTACTGTCGTGCCGAACGGACCATCGTCGTCTCGCTCCGCCGAGACTGCCACGCGTACATACATATATCTATCAGCAACAGGAAAAACTGGGACTCCGAATGCTGCGCGAGCTGCTAAAACCGGGTAAAATATTTCTAGGACCCGTTTCACCGCTTATGGAATCCGTCCAATCCCGACAACACATTCCGATTCCGCTCTGAATATAATATTCCTACTGGAAAAACTCTTCAGCCAATATATATTTGAAAAGTTTCATTACACAACAGCTGGATTTTGTTAAACGATCGCGAACATGGCGAAAGTTACGGGGTGATTTTTCGTCGAGGAAACGGGATTCGTGTCGCGGTCAACGTCACTCGGTTCGTGGATCTTATGGTTGTCTAGCAATTTCGAGAGTAACGGTTCGCGATGATGAAATTAATGGAAGACTTCGCGGTTGCGGTCAAATTGGTTGCGTTTATCTTCGACGAGCCCTCGGATCCGCACGCGTGTTCGAGCCAATTAGACTTACCCGAATAATTCGTAGCCGGCGTCGCACGTGTACGTCGCCAGAGAGCCGATCTCCAGCGAGTCGTCGTTCAACGACACCTTGGCGTTCATCGGTACTGCCGGATGACCGCACTTCAATCCTGTATTCAAGAAAATTACGTCTCTGAGTCGTGACGCCTCGAAACCCGACTCCGAGCTGGCCAACACGGATTCATTAACCGCCGCCGATCGTTGCGGTAGTTTCTTAATGGCTCGCTAACAACTAGTCGAATACCAAAGTTCCCATTTCTCCGTCGCCGTTAACCGCCGATTGCCTCTTTTTCCCCCGCGATGGAATCGACCGCTGTCGTTCGACGATTTCTCGACCGGCTTCCGAGCACAGCGCGAAAAAGATCCATCCGACAAAGAAATTTTACGGCGGAAAGGATTCCTGGAAACGCGAGTCCGTCGACAATTAAGTCGAAACTGGAGTAATCGTTGAAATTCGAAAGCAACAGCCTCGAAGAATAAATAATACAGTTTCCTCACTGTTCCACGGTTTTCCCTCTCGTTCCCAGTTGATATTTCGCGATTATTCGTTACGCAAGGCGTCGCGGCGGATCGTTAATTGGCGACAACGTGTCAAGGGCGCGTTTGTCTTTCCGTGATGACCGCGATTCTTTCGCCGGTAGACTATCGCCGCTGTAAAAGTAAATCGAACAATGGACGGTGCGCGACATCGGATCGAGGGAAACCTTGGGCGAAATCCCACGGGTCCACCATTATTCGCGGCTCGGGAAATTAGTCGTGCACCGTGGATTTTCTATCGTCCGCGAAAGGATCGAACTTAGTGGGTCGCGCGCGCGATAGCCATAATGTTATACAGCCGTTCGTTAGGTGACAGAGGGTTTTCTATGAGCGGAACTGCCGTCTCAGAAGCTGAGCTCCGCGGCACTTTTTCTCTGAGTGAAACGACCGATGGAAATCGTCCACCATATTCGGCGGACGAAATTTCTACGGGAACCGTTTCCAATGGAACAGCGAACTACAACGATGCAAAAGAATATCGAGGAACGGCACTCGCTGAAACCATTTCGATCACACCAGAACCGTTTTAAACGCAGAATTATTCTGCAGGATGAATCAACGTGTTAGTAGTGTGCATAAATATGCGTAAAAATGTCATCCTCTCGACCAACGAAGTCTCATTTCCTTTTTTATTTTCAGGACAACCAGTGGCGGAGATTGCGAGGTTTCCAGCTGCATATCTTTGTATTTTCTGGCACGAGGATATTCAGAAGAGAATGTCCGGTTTACCCGTGGCTGTTTACTACGGTCGATAAGCCGGCCGATTATTGGGGTGCAAGGCCGTCCATCAGGATGGAAGTAGGCAACGATAATGGCCGGAGCGTCGTGAAACTTGTCGAAGGACCTGAGAGGGGACGATAAAATCTTTGCCGCGATTAGAGGAGCTGCGGCGGATTCTCTCGGCTCGGGGAATACAGTTTCCGGTGGTGTTTCAAGGCCGATCGCAGATGGCCTTTGATTTTCGAGTCGAGCCTCTCGACGATCATTCTCTCGTTTGCATCGCCTCGTAATTCCTTTGGGACCGCTATATCCGAGGGAGAGAAAAGATACGGGGGACTAGAAGAGAAAGAGAGAAGCCCCGTTCATTTAAATAGGAGAAGTCTGCGTGCGTTGAATCACCTGCGCGCCGCGCGGGGTGAAAGCATCCGTTGTCTCTTTAGACGACTCTCGGAAAGACCCCGTTTCTCGTGGGACGCGGAGTTACCGTTTCGTGTGAACGGGTTAATTAAACCCGGTGTAAACGCGTTCGCGCGTGCTGTGTCTCCCGATTCTACCGCGGCTCACTCTCCACGCAGCTTCTAATTAATATGGTTTCACCTTGCATTAATAATCGCGCTTTTAATTGCCCGCCCCGAAGAACAGACAGTAAACTTTCAACTCGACTGCGCGCGATCTTTCGCCTCGTCGGAGAAATTCCGAAGAATTGAAATATGTATGTATATTATACCGCGACAAGCTTGATGGCTAAAAATTCTGTCCTAACGGTCGCTGGTTCGTCTCGCGTAGGCCAAACAAACTTTTCGTGTACCGTTACAAGGCTTTGCATCGCCCACCGGACAGCAAGCGAACGGGTTGAAGAAGGCGCGAGGAATTTCCGCGGCAAATTTGGAGTGGTCTGGAGCGTGACGCGACAGCGATGGGCGTAAATGGCTCCAGAACTCTCGAGAACTCGAAGAATTCCGCGGGCTAAGAGTCGTCGCGGCTTGTGCACGTGCGTACGTTGTGTACCAGGCTTCAGGCTCGAGTCTTTGGCATTCGCTGATCGCTCCGTGGGTCTGGGTCACGCGGTTACAAAACTTTAAAGCCGAAATAACGGTACGACATGGAGCTACTTCGTGTTGGGTCGGGACTACTGCCGGTGAAGCGTGTCACGGTACAGTTCTTGGTCGATCGCCATTTTTCCGTATCCTTCTTCGATCCGTTCGATCCGTGAAAAGTCTCGTTAATTTCCCGCGGAGGTCTCGCGTTTCCCTTTTTATCACCCATGTAATTGTGCGTCGCGGTAATCATTTTCCATTGTGTACACTCTCGGCGACGCGAAACGATAATTGCTCGACTTTCTTGCCAGCTTTTTGTTTGCTGGAGAAGGTTGTACGTCTGGTTCACGGCACGGAACCGTTTCGCGGAACAATCAGGAAGTTAATTACGGGACGAGCGATTTCGAGCCGATCCACGAGGGTCGTTGTGCAGCTTCGATCGACCGGCGTCAAAAATAGAACCGTCCGCGCGAATCTGTCGCAATTATCGTTCCCGGTGTGAACGGAAAAGCAGTTTATCCTATGCGCTGCGATAAAACAAGGCTACACGCTTGCGTTAACACCTGCTTCGCTGCGTAATTTAGTAGCTACTATCCGGTGGTCTGAGCGCGACTTTTGGTACGCTCGCTTCTAAAACGAACTATTAGAAATAAACATCGTGGGGCGTGCAATACGTGTTGCGATTATTCTCCCGAGAGTGTAGAACCGCTTGTTCCACGGCTGGTTGTACACGTCGCTTGTGCAGAAGCGATTGTTGAGAGGTTGGAAAGTGGGCGTGCCCGTCCGCGATCTATCTCGCGAAAAAGAAAGATCGATCGCCAAGGATACGTCCGAGGCTACGAAACAGTGATTCGGTTTCGATTTTTCTCCCGGCGGGAGTCCTTCGAAATCTCCTTTCGGCGATCGGCGAGAACACGATCGACGCGGGTCGTTCCGAGATCCGAGCGGATCGATAACTCGTTTTTTTCCCGCGGTGTTCTCCGCGCCACGATTTCCGGCGCGATCGTAAAAGCAGGCTGGAGGAGAGGCGGGAAAGGATGTACGCGATCGTAACGACGGATATTACGTGTCGTCGCGTTTACGTAAATACGGCGCACCGAGAGCGAATTTTACGGGCGACGACAGTAGGCCACGAGGGAAGAACCGGTTAACGGTGAACGTTCGGGTTCCACGAAGAGGTGTCCACGGTACCGAACGCCCAACCGTCGCGTCGTGCCGCTCCGCGTCGGAATTCGTGCCACTTAGCCCACCGATTTTCAAATCGACCGTATCTTCGGCGCTCGGCTGTATCGGCTGTATCGAGGAACAGCCAGTTCCTTTCGCGGATTTCCTAATCCATTGTGTTGCACGACGATGCCAGGGAAGCACGTGGTGCGTGTGCCGTGTCGTCGCGATCGGCGATGACTTGCGACACCTTGCAACGCGTCAGGAAATGAAAATCGTGCCGCGAAAGGTGTACTTTCGTGCGATTGTCCCGCGTCCGCTGACGGATACAGGCTGGTACTAACTCGGGGAAAACTTCGCGTCAACGGACTATGCAAAATACAACTCTTTGTAGCCGTGCGTTCATCTTCGGCGTTCCCTAGATTAAGCTTTGATGTTCTTGGCGCACCGGTTCGATTTCAAGGTTTGAAATAACCGGCGAATATCGATTGGTCTACGCAACGATCGCTTATCTGTATCGTTACTTCGGAGAGTTTCACTGTTTTTGCACCAGTAGCTTCTAAGTAAGACACGAGCACAGCACATGCTGTTGTTTTTCTATAATTCTTAAGTTATTTCATTAAGCAAGTAAGTTGACATATTTGAACAATTATTTTAAACGTGTTCTCATCGACAGAATATTAACTATTGTGGTTTTTTAATAATTCACAGACGCAGTCACCATTTTCTTGAAAAGGGTCCAAAGAGAGATCAAAGATATATTGAAAAATGGCTTTCAATTAAATTAATCCAACCGGTGCGGCAAGAACATCGACTTCGTTGAAGAGGAGTCTCTAAGCTGTTCCGTTAAGTGGGCGACGCCTATGCGAGATCGACGACTTCGAATTCCGAATGAAGCAAGGACGAATCGTTTAATCGGTTGTTCCTGCCCGGCGAGGTAGGGCTTTCGCTCGTTGGAAGTTATGGGCGAAAGTCCGACGTGTTTCGTTCGTTGTCATTCAAGTCAAAACAAAGGTGGACGGTGACCCGCGTAGGTACACACGTGAAACTCTGGAGAACGTTCCGGTGGAGACAGTGACTCGGGATTACGTAACCGGTGCGGCGGTATCGTCGAATTGCGTCCCGCCGCCAAATTATTCGCGTTCGGTCGTGCATGCCGATCGCATATCGGATCGGATGGAAGTAACAAGCGACAGGACGGATCGAAATTTCACCTGCGTCGATCCGTGCCCCACCCACGTGTGCTGCTGCGCTCGCACAGGCTAGCTATGAGCGCGAGTTTCGCGTGCTTCCGACAATGAGTCTAGTCAGAACCCGGCCCATGCTAAATGTTACGACCGTCTCACTGGCCTGGCTCCGCTCGATGGAAACGTGCCTCCACCACGGCGTTCGATACGCTTCCTTTTTCCTCCCGCGAGAAGGAAAGAAAAGCGTTCCGCCTAGAATCTCGAGGACGCTTTTACTTGCTCGGTTAAACGAGTTAGCACCGACCACCGGCTATAATCGGAGTCTATTAATCGACCTATCAACCCCTATCCTTCTTGTCCGACACTCTCGCAACACCTCTGGAATCGGAACAAGAGCCGTGCGAACCAACCGCTCCCGCAAACGCACGCACACGAGAAAACGCACACAGGCACTCGCGTTCGCTCGCAACTATACTCGACTGATCGCTGACCATTCTATTTACGAGTTAACCATGGAAACGACGGCTCTTGCCGCTTCTGTCAGCACGTTCGAGTTACCTCGTCGCTAAGGAATCAACGCTTAACCCTTTCGCCACGAACGGCCCGCCGCAGAACTGTACAAGATGCTAATGCTCGGCATCGGAGCGATGGGCGCGCGGAGGTACACGCGTTCCTTCTTAAATAAGACCTCACAGTAATACTGCACAACTCGATGGGTTCCCATCGACCGATTTGATAAAATGTAATAGTATGCTTTAAACCTCGTACGTTCCTCAGGGTGAATATCCACCCATTCAATATTTTCATATACTGTAAAATTATTTATCCTTTTATGTCTACGTCGTGAGATGTATTTCTTTAAAATGTGACGCATAAAATGAAACATAATGTGTTGATTAAACGATTAAAATAAAAATGGGTGAATTGTTATCCTAGTCTGTTTTATGCAACTGTGAGGGTTAAATCACAGCGTACATAAAATGAGTTTGATTAAACTTCGTGGACGTGACACATGTACGTCGAAAGAATGTCAACAGGGTGTCGAAAGGAATCTCGAGGAAATTGAATGTCTCGAGGTAATAAATAGATAATGGCCGCCTGTTCTTCCAGCTGACCATCCCCTTCGTTACCAGATACAGCGCGAAGGCAATAAACGCATACCGAAAGCAACACCGAAGAGCAATTATCGTCCTCGAAGCTGTAATTTCCTGGTAATTACACGGACACCAAAGATACGTCCGTCCTACGCGTTTTTTGTCCGGCGCGGATGAAAGTTCGAGCCGGTGCGGTGTTATGGCGTTGCTCGTTGCGTTGGTCGCCGAGGAAGGAACCAACCGTGGCCTGGCAGTCGATGACGCAAACGGGCCGCTCGGTACGTTTACTAAATTTTTCTGAATACTCGATTCGTCATGGCCGAGTCGAAAGTGCCTCGAAACAACCGACCGGCAAGAAAATAAATCGCGTTCCGGGGAAACGATCGCTGTCTGTCCACGTGCTCGCAGCGAACATGCTATACATCATTTCCCGTAAATTTTTTCTCGCCGATTTTAAATCTGGCCAATTAAAATTTTTATTTTTCAAGATTAAAAAACGTTCGAACCATAATCTCCATAATAATCCCATATTCTGCAAAGTTTCAGGTTTATTTTTAAAAACATTTCACCGCTCTATCTCATTTCTAGCGATAGTTCTTTGATTTTGACACAGAATTCATCGGTTTGGCCCATAGCGCGTCGTAGACATGAAAGGATGGATAATTTTACAGTATGTGGAAATATTGAACGGGTGAATTTTCGCCCTGAGGAACGTATAAGGGTTAAAAGTGTTAATTGCGCATCGCGGAGGTAATATCGCGACGCAGAAACGGTGGCCGGGCTATCAAGGTGTTTGATGTAGGTCATCTAGGAGAACAAGAGTTACAAAAGGCGAAACTCGCTTCGACTCGGCCAACCAGTTCCGTTCAAACCGAGTCGAACCAAGCATCGATTCTCGGGGAAACACGAAATTGATCGGGCCCAGCCCCGACCGGCGGCGTGCAAACGTGCAACCCACGAATTCACCCCATTTCCGTTGTCACGCTCGACGTGTGTTTGTCTGGCCTCTGCACGGTCGGCCGCGCAGCTTTTGCCGAATTGCGAATCACCTCGATCGCGTCGCCTTCCTCTCTTCTCCACGAGCGGAACGTCCTCGAACGAAAATAGCCGGTCGTTTTTCCCTTCGAAGCAACAGATGAAAGGAAAAAAGAATCGTACGGAATTCGCAAGGTTTAGGCCAACGGAGACAGGCAAAGCGACAGGGACCTGCGCGCGTTTTATTCGAGGCGGATACACCGGGTGACCTCGAGACTCCAGAAAATCCGCGTGGACGAGAACCGAGAGTGGGCGGTACCTGTTTTGCTCGCTCTCGTATTCCTTTCCTACGGTGTCCGTGGAGAAACACTCGGAGAAACAGATGGAAAACGAGGATTCGAAATTCCTGCGACGATACTCGACCGCCGCGGTTCAACGGACCTCGAAGATATCTATCCCGATCTCTGTCCGATTTCCGTTCGACCGAGGATCGCAGAAATCCAGCGAAACGTTTTCCCCGTGGCAATAAGAAAAAGAGAAGATCGCGTTTCACCCGACGCAAAGTATAGGCTCCGAGAGTCCCTGGTGTTCTGTACGATAATTTTCAGATCTTGCGCGTCGACGGTCGCTTTCTTCGAATACCTCGTGCCATATGAAACGAAACGGAACAGAACGAGTCGCGACCGAAGCGTACGTGCCCGAGCAACGATCGGCAGAGCTCGATGAATCGGGGTCTCTCGGCTTTGGAGAAATGCGGCGCGGCGGCGGCGGCGGCGGCTGCTGAAATGTTACGTTACGTGCCTTCTGCGCCCACGACGAGGATCCCCAGAAGGGACAGAAGAATTTCTCGCGTCATCCTTGATGTATGTGGTTCTTATTAATTTTTTCTTTTTGTTTGTTCTGGCCTCGACGACAGGCGTGGATCACATTGAGAACTCACTGGCCGTGGATCGCGATCATCCGCGGTGTGGGCACGATTCACGATACCCGCTACCGGAGAACACTCTTTATCCGCGCACCTCGCGGCAACTTTCACGAGAAGTTTCTTTGTTCGGCGCGAGCGCGCGCGGCACCGATGAAAACTCGTTTCGCGTTCGCAACGTGCGCTTGTCCGTTAACGATTCGCGTGTTTACAACCGGAATGGTTCCGACGAGCGGGAAAATCGTCGGTCCGTTCGTCGAGCGGCGAGCTTCAGTCTTTGGTCGTTGTCGAGATGTCGAGCGATCTTCCTTCCATCGTTCTCTCAATTCGTCCGACGCTGGCATCGATCGTTCGCGGTGATTCGCGCGCGAGCAACTTCCTCCAGATTCTTCATGTCGTTTCCTCCGATTCGTCGATCCAGCCGATATTATATCTCGGAGCAGCCCCGTTTACGCGGAAACGTCGATTCACCTGTTACCGAACACAGAAGACCGTTAAGCGCGACGCGCGGACGGCATTTTCGCTGGCCGTTTGGTCGAGCGTCGACCGACTATGACGATCCGTTCCCTTCACTAGCCGTCCGACGAGTGCCACGGGCTTCGGCTCTCCTGTACTCCTTCGACATTATGAAAGTACGGTGTGTACCTTGCCGTGCACGTCGTGTACCGTGCATCCAGTCGGGCTACTACGGGGGAACCTACGCTCGCGACTACGGTCCTCTCGACTTTTCGCCTCGTGACCGGCTGCGGGAATAGGCGTCTTGCACCACCGGACACCACCTTTGTCTCACTTTTTTCTTTTCCCTCCTTCTTTTCACCGACAGAAACGACACCAGCTTCTTGCGCGAGGAATCTCACATTTTTAACAGCGATTTTTCTCATCCCAAGCTCGTCGGTCGCAAAAACCTCATTTGTACTATTAGGAACATTTAAATAGAAAAATTAGCCAAATCGGTCCAGCCGTTTTCAAGTGATGTCGTGACCAACGAACA
The DNA here is from genome assembly GCA_916610235.2 of Lasioglossum morio. Lineage (NCBI taxonomy): Eukaryota > Metazoa > Arthropoda > Insecta > Hymenoptera > Halictidae > Lasioglossum > Lasioglossum morio. Next base: position 1,715,988 of record OU744331.1, read on the forward strand.
GCATTTCATTTTTATTATATAGAGAGAGATCTGTATCTTTGTTAAAGCTGAAATAAACCTACAATAAAAAAAAACTTTTCTACTCGCCTGTTTTTCCAAACCTGTTGAGAGAAAACGATTTCCGGATTGTCGAGTAGACACCATCCATCATAATTCTATTTTCATTATGGCGAGCTTTTAGAGCCGGTAAATCGTCGAACGAATATCTTCCGTGACGAAGCAGTCGTAAATAGATCTTCCAGTAGAAATGCAACTATACTTCGACCTGCCTCGTCACGATCCCGATCGTAGAAGACGGCTCTTACCTGTCCGCGGACGCGATACATTTTTATCGGTATCCACCTTGTACGTATCCGTACGCGTATCCGTAACGCCTTCAAGGTGAGACAATTAACATACGGCCGAGTAGCTGTTGGAACTTTTACTCGAACCTGATTGCAGTTCGCGTACGGAACGATCGATCGATTTAGAAAAAGCTAATTGCTTCCTCCCGCTTGGCGAGCGAGCCTAGCAATTTACAGAGAGGCGTTGCAAATTACTCGAATCGGACTTCTACAATAACGCGTATACATACTCGCACGTGTGCGCCAACGATTATCCACACTTAATACTGTATGTTTCTTCCGTAAAACAAGTAGATAGCCGCCGGTCACATTAGCAAACGCAAAACATAACGCCGTAAATCGGCGACTTTCCATTTCGAAATGCTCCACTTCAGTGTCCACCGTACATATTTTAGCAGTTTCATTCTTTCTTGTGCCACTGATTTTTGTCGGCGCAGAAAACCAGCGAGCTGCTCGTGAGATAACGCAAGTTTGCAACAGCGTTAAATAACGACGGACATTTTGAATAAGGTAATTTACTTATTTCCTCTTGAATACAAAGACAAAATCTTTCGAATTTTTTATCTCCGTCTGTTGTCGCGTTTCTTTCGTTCGCCGCGTTCCAGTAAGTGCGCCCCTCTTTCCGGCTCGTTTACTCGACTGACGCCACGAAAACGGTGAAGTCCTGCGTCAGCTGCCTACGTCCTGGCAACTCGTTTTCCCTCGAAAAAACGCGCCGCGCCGCACAGTGGGAAAACTTGACCTAACTCGATTCGAAAAGGAATAACCTTCCATAGAAATGAGGTAGAGCGATGAATTTTTTTTTAAATGCAAGCTGAAACTTTGCAGAATATGGGGAAATAGGGAGATCACAGTACGAATGGTTTTTAACATTGAGAAAATTCGTCTAACTTGCACAATTTCAAGAAAAAGTCGTTTCTATGTTACCACGAGCAGAAAAATTTTTTTAACATACGTTTTTTCAAAAAATCGAATTATAGTTAAACAGTTAAACTTTTATTTTTTCAAGGTTAAAAATATTCGTACCATAATCTCCTTATTTTTCCCATATTCTACAGTGTTTCAGCTTTAATTTAAAAAAAATTTCATCGCTTTATCTCATTTCTATTGAAAGTTATTCCTTTTTGAATAGAGTTAGGTCAAGTTTTCCCACTGTGCGCCGTGGTCAGTGACGACGAAATGGCTCTCGACATCGAGACACCGCGAATCAGTGATTCCCATTCCCGATGCTGTCTCGGACACCTGCTCGAGGAAACTCTCTCCCGCCGCGACTTTAAACAGGAGCGCGTTGCGTGTTCGAACCGCATTTTCTTGCTCATTAGTAACGCGTCTGCTCTTCCTTGGAACTTCCCGAACTTGCCAGGGAACAAGGCCGTTCGGACAACAGGAGTGTTCGTTCGTCGCCTTTATCAATTCCAATAACGGTATCACTGCCAGTAGAAAAGAGAAAGCATAATGAAATCTAATTGTAACAGTTCTCTGTATCTCGATCGACAATTGTTCAAAACTACAATTAATGTTATTGGCGCACTGGTTCGATCTTTCGTTCGATATTCTGCAAATTTGCTTATCGTCTCCAATTGATCGAACCAGTGCGCCAATAACATTAATTGTAGTTTTGAAATCTAATTGTGTTCTCCCATCGTACTTCTAGTGTTCCTGATTGATATAAACGCGGAAAAATCTACTCGTTAGCAACAGTCACCGGTTAAAACGCAGAGCCTCTGGGTCTGCTGGATTATAATTTGCTTGATAAACCGAACCTAGATGTGCTGCTTTCCTCCTGTTCCCCTTCCCCGTGTCGGCGAGACACTGTCGTTTCTTACCTCGTAGAAAGTAAATGGAGTGCGCGTATTTTAATGAATTTATAACGAATGCCGGATATTGCATTCTTTGCGGCGACGTTGGCAAAACAATTGTCCCGATTCAGCTGTTCCCAGCTTCCACGGAGAACAGTTTCCAATCCCAGATCGTTCGAAATAGATAAAAAGTGAAAGAAAATTTGAATAGCCTTTTAGCAGAAGATTTTCATCGCGAGGAGAAGGAGACTGTTCAGAAACCGTGGCATTCGAAGGAAGCCACGCGACGGCGATATGGACAATGCAGACAATGAGTGCCTTCTGCTAAGGCATATGCTCGATCCGGAGATGGCAATTTGTCTTTCCACAAAGGCAAGCAGATAATTGTCGGAGAACTCTGTAAATCAGAGGCAACACGGTTTCGGGCATTCGTGAATGCGTGTCTTCATTGTTCCCCGGGTGCCTAACGACGCATTAAGAAACATCCCCGTTTAAAGTAGAGACAGTCGCGCCTGCAAAAGGGTATCGAAACGTTAGGGTGGTATCTCGGACGGAGAAATAAAAAAAAGGTTGAAAAACACTGCTATAAGGTTACACCGACTTTACCGTTAAACCCCTCCCTCCTGTCCTCTTACCACATCGAGGTCCCCACCTGAGTCACGATGTCCCTCGCGCGATCGCGTTTCCATTCTGTTCTCCCGGCTTCTTTCCTCTCGTTTCAACCTTTCTCTGCTGTCTTTCTCGCAGCTTCGGGCTCCATCCTTCTCGCCGTTCGCTCTGTCCTTTTCCTTTTTTATCAACGGTATACGTCACCGGTCGGAGCGCGAGGCTCAGAGTGCTCGAGCACTCGAGCTTGGGTCCCTTTCACCTCAGCCGAGCCTTGCGTCTTCGTTTCGATTTCTCAAAGTAACATGCCAGAATTCGGCCGATCGCCGAACAGATGACCGATCCAGTCAAGAGTTCACGCGATCCTGCACGCTTCCCCTGCGAAAAGATAGCGCGATTAACTCGTTGAACTTTCCCGAATAACTGAAATATCGTTCGACGAATGTAATGTGCCTGATAACTGGTTTGTAATTTTTCGTATGGAAAGATGCAGGTGTTACAGTAATCTTTCAGCGAGACGAAGCGATAGTACGTTGACCTCTTTTACTCGGTAATTCCATTGGGCAGATATTAGAAATGCTCTTGTAGATTTTAACGAGTAGATAGGTTCAATGTCGTCGAACGATTTGTTAAACATTTTCACCTGGAGCCCGAAATGAGCACCAAGGTATGCATGCATCTGTCACTTGATACATGACTGTCGCGCGCCTGTATGACGTATGCAACGTACACCGCTGTCGGTCGGGTTGCCGCATTTTAGGCGCGTTTTTAATTGTTGTAATAACTAAATCCAATGAATCGCATTATTGCAAAATCATGCACAATTTATATGTATAATCTATATAAAACTATATATAATCTTTACAAGGTTGAAGAGTGGTTGGACAAGTTGAGGAAAAAAGAGAAAAGAGAGCATAAATAAACCAAAGAGAATGCCAAACAAAAATGCAAAAATTAGGGAATGGGGAGGGAAGCAATAAGTAAAGAATTAAGCGGGTTAGTGATAATTAGGATACTAAAAGAGTAGACCAGGGTAGGAATGTGTGAGATATAGAAATGAATGAGAGAAGGTTTGGAACGAATGTGTGAAATAAGATAGGTTTGTATAAATAGGTTAATGTAAACCAAGTCACATTTTCTTAGCTGTAAGGCTGAAAATAAAGCAATTATTATTATAATCTTTACAAAATTTTCAAATGCAACTACGCAGGATTATATGATAATACCATATCGATTGCACCATTATTATTTTTTTTTTGTGCATGTCCCTTCTTTGTTATTAGACGACTAGTCTTGTATCTTTGTCTTTTTTTATTTTAAACACTTACGTAAAAGGGCTTCAGTCCGTCTACAATAAATAATAAATAACGAGGCTGAAATTGCAATCTTCTTCATTTTCGTCTTATATTATCGTCTAGAACCACCCCTTGAATTTTCTCCCACCTGTAGTCGAACTGTATAAGAGAAAATTGATGTACAAAATTTTTATATAGCCGCAACAGCGATCGAGGCTCATGGATCTAGTTCCAGAATTGATCGTTCGTCAGCGTAGAGGGCGTAAGACAGCGAGTTGTTAAAACGATGTCGGTATACAAGCTGTGAATGTTTGCACCCGAATCAGGATGCCCCATTATATGATAACCAGAGAGAGGAGATGCTAAATGAATTAAAGGTATCGAAGTGAGCTCCTCCTTATAAAATTGATAAGTTCCTGAAGAGTCTAAATATCATGTCTAATTGTGTAACATGTATCTATGAGCTAATAATGGCTCAAGATGGTATTAATAAAAATAAAACGATGTCGGTGTTTCAGATCGAGAGACACGAAATCTCATATTGGTTTACTCTTTACTCGAATATCTCGTCTGGATATTGTAGACGTCGTGTCTACTGTCGTCTGTCATATGGTCTAAGGCTGACCTCCGTGCGCAAAGCGCAGACTCTGCAAACTCGCAGACACGGTACGGCAGACAGAGAGTGAGCGTTGCCGCCGCGTACCACCGGATTCGTTTCGCTTTTTGCATCGTTCGATTCGAGCGGAGAGGTATGCACGAGCCGGGTTACGATGCAGCCGGTACCCGTGCTTCGTCGCCGAAGCGAGACCTGTGATTCTTCTTTTTTACCTTAATTTATTGCCGAAGACACACGCCGAACAACAAGAAAACATGTAAGTCACCGATTTCCGATACTTTCTGTTAGAAATCTCGCGCTTTCGGATCCTCTCGCTGGCCGCCACCAAAGATAACGCAACAAAGTTCATCAGTGCGTTCACCGATCCCACCAAACTCGATTCACAGCTCCTACAATATTTACCAAATCCTCGGAACTGGCACAGTCTCTCCGAAGCTCAATTTTCTGTATTCTAGCTCTCGCCACTCGTCCTTTAACTCTTTTCGAGCAATTCAATTTTAATTCGAAGATGAAATTGAGATATTTATTCGATCACTTATTTCTCATTCTGTTTTATTATTTTATGCTATTTTTTAGATATGAATTTTATCTTTGAATTTTGATTAAAAACGTTGTGAACTTTTGTTCCAACTATTCTCAAAAATTTTGATCAAATTCTTGGAAAGATCTTAGTGCTTGATCTAGACATGATAATTTCAATATTTTCTTATGTAATTAGGTGACTACAGTCGGCGCAAAATCAAAGGTTTAAAATTATGTAAATATGGCAGAAGGTGGAACAGAACCAAAGTCCAATGACAATCAAGTATCTAAACTTCAACTTGAGGTGAACGAGTGTCTTGGTAATTGGCTGGTGTACTTACAGGTATGTAGATCTCTTTATACAATTTTTAAGCATTCTATAAATAAGTACAAGAACTAATTGCATTGTTCGATCCAGACGCTCAATGGCCTATGCACAGCTGGTGCAAAGTTGGCTCGGTCTCTGCAAACACTCTTGTCCGCTCACGACACAGCTGCGCAATGCCGGTTAACTGGACAATGCCTCGCTGGTTGGGAAGAGCTTACCAAAGCAACGTACGTGGCCAGCAATACCGTGAAGAATCACATTATCTCTGCTTTGAGAGATCATGAAACTCGAGATAACGAAGCAAACAAGCATGTGTGTATTGCTATGAATTGGCTTCAACTATAAATTTAATCGTTATACCATATTATATCCAATGTTGTTGATTTCAGGACATACTTAGAGATAATTTATTAACTTTCATAAATTTGCAATACCAATTCTGTGTTGCTTGCTGTGAGTGTCTAGGTGAGAGTCAACAATCGTCTTGGATGAATCTATTAATTTCTGAAATTCTTCTAATCCTTCTGTCACTTTAAATTTCACCTACTCGTTTTCTTATCAGGTGGAATGGCAGAATGCTCGTGTTCACAAACCGGTACTGCCGAATGCGACATTGCATCTTTACAACAATGCTTCGAAAGATTGTATAGTTCACCGCCACTAGTGTCTTCGTCATCGACGCAACAGTCGGTGCAGAACTGTCATAGGTCACCTTTACCATATCCTTTATTTCCTCTGCAGGTAATTTCGGTATTTCGGACGAACAACTTTCGTTCTCCGCTTGCTGTCGTTTCTACACGATATAAACGAACTCGTTAATCGTTTGCGTAGGTTCAGAGGAGATGGTCGGAAACAGCAGCTGCGGAAATGTTGGGTGAAGCATCGGAGAACACGATGAGAAGGTGGTCCATGCCATGGGATTGTCGAAATACCACGGATTGGCCGAGGCAGGACGCCAGGTCAATATTAAGGGTTCCTCATCAAGATAGGAGTAGGTCCACCACACCGGACATGATATGGAAAACGCCTAGCATAGCTAGTCAGGATGGTTTACAAGAAGCGATACAATTGTTGTCCTGCAAACCAGGTATACGCGAAACGAAAGAATACGAGTACTCAACGATATTCTCACAAGGAGCATCGTCCAAACGATGATTGTTTGGCTGATGTTACTTGCAATAAACGTTATTTATGAATCGAGTTGTCTCGGACAGGAGTTAGACCGTTGAATCAACTAGCAGCTTATACCAGTCAACATATTCCGGGCGTCACATTAACGGCGTGCAACTTCGAATCAACCTATGACACGACGATATGGCCCGGATCACGGAAAGTAGGCTCGTTGAGGAGTTGGCCATACGATTCCCATTCGAGCGACCATACGGACCAATCTGGACGTCGCGAGAGCGATCAGAGCACACACAGCGGCGAGCATAGAGATTCAGGTACTATTTTATTCGCGTCGATGATGCTCGCTCGTCCACCAGGTTTGCTAATTCCGCTTGTTTGTAATCTGGTTACAGAGCCCAGTGTGGCCAGCGGTAGCCACGCGGATAGTAAAGATAGCGATCATAGAGAGACAGAACTAGGTAAGTGTACGCATGACGAAGAACGACGCCCGATAAAAAGGTTTATCCGTGATTTCTTTTATTTTCCCGCTAGGTGCCGTGGATATGTTACCGTCCCGTAAAAGCAGCTCGTCGACGGATTCATGCATATCAGCACATAGCCGTTCGGGGTCTGAGAGCGCCGGTGGCGGGGTAATATAGAAAGCTGATTTTCGAAGTTAAGAGATTCGTAGACCTGTATATTGGAGTTGTGCGCTAATTTCAGGAATGCGCGAGATCGCAGCTATACTCGATGTGGAGCGGTAGCGACTTGCCGTTCATAAAGCTCCCGGAGAGCAACGAGACTCACGACGATCATCCACCTGTATAATTATTCGGCACTTCCAGGCGATCGGCTAGCTGCGGTTTCTTCCGGACGACATCGATCCACTAACGTGGAGCGGTAAAATTTGTTCGATATCGTCGTATTTGTCAGCGTGACACGGTAACGCGCGTAATCGGGCTAGCGATTAGTGCGTCCACGGATCAATGTACACGATATCGTCGACGGATCGCGTGAAACGCGCCGTTCGATGATCAATATAACGAAGTAGAGTTGAATGATTGCGTGTTGTGTATCGCGCGAGACGCATCGGTACATAATCATTCGGGGGCGGAAACATACCACAAAGTGGGTTCTATTTATAAAACTTTATTATAACGATTTTTGAGAAAGAATTATTTACACTAGTCTAGCCACGAATGATTATTTGATATCGATCCGATGTCCCCTCTCTAGTCTGTTCAGAATTCCTACGGGGGAACGATCGCTCTCGTCGTTATTTTTGTAGTGGGTCTCTTTCGATCTCGGGATAACCACTCGTTCGTGAAGCTTTAACGGTACCCCGCAGTTTTAAGTATCTATACGTATACTGATAGTTTTTATTTACAATTAACCGCATGAATTGCACATTACTTCGAGAATATACCTGTTCGATCCTTCTCGCATTGTCTCCATGTTGTGCATTGGCGTAATCAAGTGCAGTATTAAACCATATCGTATCATATCGCATTTCGTTCGACCTGATTATTTCTATGTACACCATCGACGGTACGCGTTGTCCATGTTCCTACCGAGTCGCATGCTTCCCACTTGTCCTCTCCACGTTTCGAGAAGCGACCAGACAAAGATACGATACACAGACAACGTTTACCGCGCGTGAACGACAAGATCGGCAGGCATAGCACGCGTCGGGGGTACCAAGAATAATTTTATAAACGTACGACTCTATTCATATGGCACGGACGAGTAATAAAAATTCGACGGCGTAGGCAATCGCTCGCGTGTACCGGGTGTTCGACAATAAAAAAGAAAACAAAATAACGGTATTGATCCCTTGCTTCGACATGCAAATTTTATTTGATCTTTCGCAGAATCTTTCAATTGTGAAATTCCTTTTAAAGCAAGGGGTTAACAATATGTACCATGCGCGTCGAACACCCTATACACGGTGAATCTCGACGATACAAGACCTAACAATGACTCGTGAACTATTGACCATACGAACAAACATTTAAAATAGCATCAGGGAGGTCATGCGATGGAATAATTCTTCGTATACCGTTCTTCGTGAGAAATAGTAATAAATCAATTATTCGATCGCGTCGTACAACGTTTCAACGTACGGTCATTAATTCGAAGTCGTCGCGCGAGGAGATTTACACGGTTTCACACGTTTCACTCGTTTGAAGATCGATGGCGCAACAGCCACGTTGAAAACCAGTCAGTCCGCAAGGCCACTTCGATCCGACCATCGGCTTGGTCGATTAAATACGGACGTCAACAGTCAATGGCTTTAAGCCGTATGGACCGTGATCGTTTCGATAACGTTACCCAACGACCGGATCCCTTTTCAAGGGACGATTGTTCGTCGCGTTCATCCTTTGAAAGTTAATACCGCGAGAGCGTCATTATTATTGTACACTGCACAACTGTTGCGCGCGAAGAAGACTCGCGAGTCTTTTCCGTGAAAGTCTCGTCACCGGGAACGCACACACAGGACACGTAGGCACAAGCACAGTACAAGCCCGCTTCGAGAGAATGTTATTTGGTCGCAGTGGCGTTCGTTAGTCCATCACTTCGTCGTTCAGGTCGTCTTCGTCCTGGCCGTAATCGTCGTACTGTTCCTTTATCTCGTCGTCCTCTTTGTCCATCGGACAGTGTATGCACCTGGACTCGTTGATCCCGTAATTGATGCAAGTGTCTCCTATGCATTCGCAGCAGCCATCGTGGAACCATCTGTAACTGGTGGCCCCCATGCTCTGACAAGCTCCGCGACACTTGTTCCAGGAATTGCACTGCGCCATGAAAACCACCGTGCAGTTTACCGTCATCACGTTCGGCTTCAAAGGATGAGCTTCCTCGTCTGCTGTCTCTGTAATACGCGATCGAACAGTTACTTCGCAAGATCTACTCGCGCAACACGCGTCTTTGTCAGCGATACTCACGCATATGGTACTTGACTTCCTTTTCGTGCTTCGGCGTGAACAGCGACATGTCGAAGTCCACCGGAAACGTGAACGTGAGCCAGCGCTCGTGCGGGTCCGGTTCGGCGGTCAAGGCTTGGAAGAGACCAGGCATCGGCTCGTTGAAGTCCTCGACGTGCGATTTCTTGCTCAACGGGTTGTCCGTGATGTTCGGTTTCGGACAGAGGTCTGCGAGCAACGAGATCCGGTATCAATCCGGATAAAACTTGACGAATACTTTGCGAAGATCTACTCACCGACGCACGAGCAACACTCGTCGTACAGGTAGCTGAGACAGGAGAAACACTCCTTGCAGCAGGCACAGGTGACCAGATCGCACTTGCAGCTCTGCGTGAGCATGCATTTGCTCACGACGCTGGCGCAGATCGCCTCGTTGCAGGCCTCGGTGTAGTTCCTCGCAGCCACCGCGAACAAGATCCCGACGATACCCGCGATCAGCGTTCTCCTCCAACTCGTCATGATGCTCTACGGAAAACGATCAGGAAAATCAGGAAAATCAAACGAAAATTCACGATACAACGAGAGAACCGGGAGAGTCGCGCGAGTTGAATTCTCACGGGTTCCTACGGACGGCGCGCGAAGCAGCAGGAGGACCGTGAATCGCGTTGATTACGACCATGAAGCTCGATTAAGGTTATTAAGAATATGCATGAACGCGAGACGGGACGCTGTTAAGAGAGGGACGTGGCCAAAAGAACGAATTTCGAATCCACGCGAGCCTGTCGCACGGTTGTCTCCTCGCCGTGATCTACTCTCTGGACAGGGATCGACATCTCCGATACTTTGAGATGCGGTTTCTACAAAGTTCGAAGATAATACACCTTTCGTCGAGAGATTCTCGACACCGCCGCGGGCGAACTTCGGAAGGAAACTACCGATCTTGGAAAAGCGCGGTTCCAACGAGGAAAGAAGAGCGGAGCGATAATCCGATGCAAAACGATGGCGCGCGCGCGCAATAATTATAGGTTTCGAACGTACCAATTAACCGACTATTTATATCCCGTATAATCGCGCTTCCCACGATATTTCAAGTGAATTATTATCGGTAAGGAATTCCGGTCCGATGACCCGGAGAAAAGATCGCGGAGCGAGCGTTACCTCGAGAGCGAGCCTAAACTCGTTAGAGACAGAGTAGGAGAGAAGAGAAAATTCCGAATCTGCTTGCGTTCGAGCGACTTTTCTTTCGGCGCCTATCCTCGACCGTGTTTCCACCGACTAACAGGATCGAAAGCCCGAGCCTCGTTTTTCACACCGTGGCGCTGTCCCCACTTTTGCCTTTCAGAAGGTACCGTCGTAAACGGATGGACTCGGTTTTACTCGATTTCGTCCAGGTAAACCCCTTGTCTCTTTACCTCGGGCGCAACCCTCGCCAAGCACCACCTTATTAACCCTCTGCTTAACGGGCTACCATTCAACAGTTGAACTCAGCGGTTATTTTACGGTTGGATTGTTCTAGACAATTTGCAGGTACGCTCACGAATAATTTACGATAGCAAAATCTTTAGAGTAAAAAGTTGATGTTCTTGGCGCACCGGTTCGATCAATTTAATTGAAAGCAATTTTGCAATATATTAATTTTGACGTTTCGGTCTTTGTTTAGACCGTTTTCAAGAAAATAGTGATGATTTCGTTTGTCCGCTACTGTTTGTCCCAGTAGCTTACAAATAAAACGCGAGCACAGCACGTGCTGTTGTTTTTCTATAATTCTTAAGTTGTTTCATTAAGCAAGTAAATTGACATATTTCAATAATTATTTTTTGTGTTTCTTAAATAATTCACAGACGCAATCACTATCTTCTTGAAAAGGGTTCAAAGATGTATTGCAAAATTCCTTTCGATTAAATTGATCGAACTGGTGCGCCAAGAACATCAACTTTGTTTAAACATACGATCGGCAAACAGAAAAATTAAAATCTTTAGAATGTTGAAAATTATTTTACAATATTTGCAGGATCATCGGGGTCTACGCCTAAGAGTTTCCTTCAACGGTTCGATAATCCTGAAGCCCTAGAACTGTTCTGGCGAGTTCGAGCGCACAGGAGTCGATTATCGAGAAGTCGCAACAGGTGGATGCGACGCGGGCACCGATCTTTCGAGAAAGTTCTATTCATAGGTGGTTCATCGAACCGCGATCATGCTCGTCGTAAACGAGCGAACGCCTCGCGAAACTGCGAGCGCGATTGCGCGCAGCTGTTTTGCATTCGAAGAAATGGGAGAAGTTCATTGAATACGCTTGAACTCTCGAGCGAAGAACACGGCGATGGATTTTTGTTTAACTTGTCGAGAACCGAGAGAGAGAGAGAGAGAGAGAGAGAGAAAGAAAGATAGAGACTATGTCGGAGGCGTAAAACACGCGGCGTCGAGCAGTGCAATTTTTATTCCTCGAAGCGACTGATTGAAATGCCGCACGGGATGTCCTATGCACCGAAGGAATCACGATGGAGGTGTCTCTCGCGTGGCGCTGCGAGAGACCGAGAGAGCCAACAGTTTTAGATGAATTCCAGTCTGCATTGAAATGTAAACGATCGCGATCGTCGTCCAGGGACAAACCGTGCTACGAGCAGCCGGCTTGCCTCGCCTTGTTCTGCCCCGAGGCGATGAAATAGCTTCAATAACAAACGGCAATCGACTTCGTAGAAGGCACCTATGTTCGCCTGTGGCCGAGGGCTTTCGAATATCTCTCTCTCTCTCTTTCGCGCTCTCTCTCTCTCTCTCTCTCTCTCTTGACTCCCACCTCGACCGCCTCGACTCATCTTCCCCATTTTCTATCTTCGCTTCAAAGGAAAATCGAGTTCGATTGCGTCGCAGTAAACGCGACCTCCTTATCTTTCCAATTTCCTCGGATTTTCTTCTCGGTCACCGCGAGCTTTGATCTCGTCGAGATTTTCCATTGCCCTATAGTCCAATAATGTCGAATCGAAAATAACATTTAATCCATTCACGCTTCTACGAAGTGATAAACAGTAAAGAGATTCTACTGGTTGCAGATGCGAAGGAAATCGTAGGCGCAAGGAGATGAAGAGCGGCTTTGGTCTCGTCTGGAAGTTTCATCGACCGTTTCGCACTCGAATGGTTTACGAGCAACGATTTCAGCCAATCGAACGGTCCTTCGAACAGTACAATTCATTCGTCGTGTGAACGGCCAACCGTTCGCGCCGATTGCTTCAACGGCCCGATCTATTGCTCGTTCTCGGAAGCAATAGAAAGGGGGGTCTCCCGATCAATCGTAAAATGGCCGACCGTGGACGTGTGCGAGAGACAAGATAGACGTTTCTTTGGAAACGGCGCGGCACGAAGAGTCCCAGGAAACTGGCACACGAACTGTTATCGGTCCATAATTGCCCGGACACAGAACGACGCATTCCTTGCTTCGTGCTCGACCGCTGATCGTGTTCAACGTTCGTAGAAAAACGAATTTCTCTGGCACATAGATATATTAGCGGCGCTTTTATCTACCCTCTACACAAAAATCCAATAAAAATTCCAAAGAACAAACGTTCCAAGAACTTTCCGACTGTACCGTACATCGTCGGCGGTTCTCCAGCGTCGCAGCACTCGCGTTTCGATCGCGAAACACCTCGTGGCCACCGAGGATTCGAAAACGTTTCACGATGCACCGCGGTGCACCAGGAAATCTCGATCGGAGACGCAGTTACCGCGAGCGACTCGATGCGACGCGAAACGATCAAGCAGAAAATCTGTGAACAACGATTCTCCGATCGTTGGATCGACGGAAGAGGATGTCTCCGCGCGTTGGCGGGTATCGATTGATAGTTACCTTGTTAGTCCTGCGGCGTGTATCAGCGAGTGAACGGCGTAAGCGGGTAAACCTATGCTAAGCGGAGAACTATTTTAAGATCGCGCAACCGGTTCGCGTTGCAACTATTGCGAGACATATTTCCTCCGTGATGTGTGTATCCCGACCGTACGAACGACGACGAGTCTCTCTGGTCGAAATGTTCGCTGGATCGTCCTGCGGGCACCGTGTTACTTCGTATCCCGGGTCACGTCTCGCGAGGATTTTACCACTGGCTGACACTGGCGAACACTGTCCGATAGACACTTTCTCCGAGCACAGAATCTGTTCTGGCGTAGCTGGTGTCCACGGAGAAGGAACCGGTTCGCGAAATTCCGATCGACTCGAGTCTGCCTGGCGCGACGGAGGTGGAGGTTGAGGCGGAGGTTGCGCTGGCGGCGGAGGTTGAGCTGGCGGCGGAGGTGAGGACGAGAGGCTGGCGAGAGAAGCAGCGGGAACCGCGGCTGGCAGCTCGCAGCTCGCTCGCGGAGGGGACCGAGCCAACGCACAACGGAATCGAGCGGTATCCTCTGAAAATCGACGCGCGGAGAGAGATCTGTGACGGGTGCGACGAATCGAAGAGCGGCTCTCATTGGACTGAATTAAGGAAGGACGTCGTGGACCGACAGAAACGGACCGAAGCGGAAAGGGAAAGAGGTGAACGAGGTGGAGGAGGAAAAAGAGGTGTTGGCGATGGTAGCTGAGCGAGTCGGTGCTGCTTCTGCAGCAGCAGCGTAGTTGTTACACCGTAAGTCGTTGCCGAAGACGCTGCCGTTGGTGGTGGTGGTGGTGGTGGTGGTTGCTGATAGCGATGGTGGTGGGAAAGGAGAAGAGAGCGAGTCCGTTCGCAGTCTGCTAGACTCCGATCTACCAACCGCGCGAGACTGGTTTTCAATTTTTTCCTCACTTTTTGTTTTTACCTGTCCGGCGCTACCTCTCCGCCTCGTCCCGCTCCATCGTCCGTTTCTCTCCCCTCCTCATTTCTTCGACTTCTGCTGCCCTTTACCCGTTTCTCCGACTCCCTCACTTCGTCAACCTCCCCACCTGACTTCTCCTTCGACCCTTCTTCCTCGGTTTCCTCTTGCGCCGCGCGCGTATCCTTCGGTCATCCCTTACGGCACGTTTCTGTTGAAGCCACGATAAACGATCGAATCCACGACGACAAGCGAAACGTTAGGAACACCGATTCCGATGGTAATTTCGAGATGCTTGGAAACGCACATTTCCGTCTACCTTTCGCCACTTTGCCAGCGGATAATCGACGGCTCTATCCGAAGATATTTCGATGATTACGTGGTGGGAGTTTCGGATCGGGAATTGGACCGCGGTATCATCCATTTTGTCTATTCAAAAGGAAGGACTCGAACCGGTACACTTCGGACCGACCGTCTTCTAACAACGCTCGGCTGCCACGAGACACGAGTCCGTCGTGCAACCTCTCATTTCCCTCCTACTGCAATCAACGGCATTTAAGCCTGGAGTTTCGAGCGTTTAAGTATTTAGCTGCTTCCGTCATATCTCGGGCGTGTACCGAGAAATTTTTTCGTACCGCCGGACGCGACGACTCCCTGGAACCCGGTTTTCGTGGCCGAGCCTCGGGACCGATACAATGCCCGTTCTTTGCAACGCGTTCGATAGAAGTGGGAGTGCGAAAATCTGGCCGAAACTTCGGGAGAGAAAGCATAATTTCCGATATATTCTACGAATATAATTAATTGAATTGCTCGGCGTAGCGCCTCTCGAATGTTCAGAATTCTGAGATATTCGGCGGGATAGAAAATCGTCTAGAAATGCCGGCTTATCCAAGTGAACTCATCAACTGTGTAAAATTAAATTGCAACTACCCTTATACTTAAAATGTTAGATGCCCGACCTAATAGTAAAGCTTTTCTTATATTTTATTTTCTAAAGAATTGTAAAGTACGAATTTAATTTGATTTAATATTGTCTATGTATTTACTGTAATTTACATTTGTACAGCAGATATAGATCTCAGTTGAGATCTGAAATGCTTAATAATACAAAAATGCCGGCTTCGTATAGATAATGTCAGAATCGGATTTGATTGGCGGCGAATGCGTGGAGAACGGCGAAACGAGAATGAGTAAGAGATCGAGAAAAGAACTTAGAGAACTCGTTCCCGACGTGGACGCGTGACTGTGCAGTCCTACGGGACTGTTTCTCGAGAACAGAGACAAAATCGAAAAGACAAAGGTGGCCGAGGGGGCGGGGAATAGGATACGCCAGGTATACGAAGGTCGTTAGCTGGAAGAAAAATTAGCCGTTTGTCGGAGTGTTCCGTCGAAAGATGGGTCAATCAGATACGAAAACACTTGTCGGACTGGCCATTGTCCGAGGACAACAGGTCTACGAAGGATCGTCGTCGACACAGGTATACTTTCGTCCTAATGACCGTTCGAGGAATTCAAAGGTTCACGAGGTCCTCGAACGTTCGCGCCGGGGTGGCCGCGAACGCTCACGAGCACTCCCCTGCCATTTTCCAGCGTTAAAAGTTAAGAGCCGCGCGCGCCAGACCACGATTATGGCATTTCCGGAGGGCCCTTCCGAGCCTCTTTCACCGGTTTATCGTTCGCGCCCTTTTCGACGCGACCGTATCGTCCAATAAATTACGACGGACTCGCAGACGGTTCTTTTTTCCCGAAATCAATTCTTCAGAGAGTTACAGCTACCGTGAGTAAAACAACAACTCGTAAAAATATCGAAATTCGTGGTAGAACCGATAACGTCGAGCCGCGTTTCGCCCAAGGCAAACAAGCTCTTAACGTTTCAAAATGCAGCGAAGCCAGATTCTCGACCGTGTCAATCGATCTTCCTCGTTTACCGAGTCACGCGACGCTTTTCGCGTGTTTGTCTCCTCGATTACGCGTTCCAGGTGCACGTGCAGCACTCTTGTTTGCGTCGTCGCCTGTTTCTTTTTTACTGTTTCCACCGCGTGGCTTCGTCGACACGCGTGCTTCCTGCTCGCGCTTTTTTCGTCGAGATTCTTTTCTTCGTTCTCTCGAATGACTTTCTTCGAATAATTGTTAGGATTATTCGAATTAAAATGGAAAGAAGAATGACCGTCGTTGCCGCAGCGAACGCAGCACGCGTCGCGATGTTTCGAGAACGTTGATTAAATTGCTCGAGTAGTTGTTTATGCCATAATTTGTTGCACTGGCGCGTTTCGATCGGTAATGGGCGTGGTTATGATTGCATATGTACCCTATTCCGATGTATGCACGCGTTCGATCCTTTCACCTCCTGTTTAGATTTCGCCAAGGTGAAATCGTGGAAACTCCTATCGGACAAAAAGTTGTCGTCTTTGACTTGGCACTCGCCGAGTACAAAATTTTTTTCGATTCCGTTCGCGGACGGCAAAATTATATGATAATATCATATCCATTGTACCATTATTAAATTTTCTTTTGTGCATGTCCCTTCTTTGTTATTACACGAGTAGTATTGTATCTTTCTCTTTTTTTCGTTTCTTTGATGTTGTAAACACTTATGTAAAGAGGCTTCAGTCCGTCTATAATAAATAATAATAATAATAATAAACTTCATTGTTGCATGTTTTTCCAATACTCCTCGATGAATTTACACGCTCGCGGCTTGCCTGATTTTTTCCTGGCGACGCAATGGAAATCGTCTCGGTATACGTGAACTGTTTCCAAAGATTTTCTTCGGACGATTCTAAATCGGTATCTAATTCATTGGTACGCGGCGACGAATCGCGTGTTCCATTTCGCAATTATTACGCGCGGCAACATTTATTCAATTACGCGTTGGAGCACGTGCCGAACAAAACGTCATCTTGTTCGGAAAGGACGAAATTACGCGTGAAACCGCATACACGGAATATCGTAAATATCCTACGTGTAACCGGATCAAATCAGTTTACATTAAATCCGATAATTAACGCGCAATAACGTTGATCAAGGATCAAAGGTGAATTGTAATCGAACAAAACGAATATTCGTCGGCCGGGCTGGAATCTATTAAATTATACATTTTCAGGCAATTTCGCCCGTTTACCGAAGGAGGCGAGTTAACTCGTCAATTGCACTGAATTGTATTTATCATAATTTTAACTTCTGCCGGTATCGGAACGCCGATATTTAATCTGAATTAGGTTCCATCAACGTTTCGACGAATCTCGCTTTAACGAGCTAAACTCTTTCAGCATCGCTTAAACACACTCAAATATTATAAAAAGAAGTATATCGTTGTCTATGGAATTATTTTATGGAAGAATCAGTCGTACAGCTTCTATAATCAATCCAGACCACAGACCCCTAATTTTCAAAGCAAGTTCTTGATGTTTAAACTCTTTGAGCATCGTTCAAACGCATTTAAATGCTGATAATGTTATTAAAAACATACATCATTGTCTACAGAACCGATTTACGGAAAAATAACCAGTCGTGCAGCTTTTATAGTAAATTTCAAGACACTATTAAGCGATCATTCGAAAAGAAAATTCCTGAATCGCGGTAAATAAAGATGTCCGAAAAAAAGTTACTTTGATTAATTAAATTTCGCGCCAGATCGTGTTTCTGGCGCCATCTAGCAGTTAAACGGTGAACCGTGAACGTCGCGGACCGCGAGGTGAGAGGTGAGAGCGAGCAAGCACGCGATGCCGAGCAACAAGACCGAATATCGTGAATAATTCAGTACCAATCGGTACAGACCGGTACCGATAACTACATATCAATTTCTCGTGTTCCCGTTTACCCTCTCGACTGTGTCTTTTGAAACTTCTATCGACAGCCGTGACGTCAGACAGTATTCTATCTCGAGCGTATCGAGTGGGGAAGTCCCATGGATGTTTCTCCGTGTCGGTGAAAATCTCGCTGCGGAGGTACAACGTCAGAGATCGTTTTGAAACCGAATTCCTGCGTCTCGATCTCGTTCAGTCGCAGTTACACGGTTCGAGCAACAAGTACACCTATTCCGCGTGTCTTTATATAGTCTCGTTATCTTCCTGCTATAGCAAGTACAAGTCTTGAGTTTCAGTTAGACGCGGATTCAGACGGGAGTCTGGTTACTTACTCGGAAGTCGCGCGAACTTTCATTGGTTAGATTCGAGAGGCGAGAACGTCGGTCAGTCTTCTGTTGCACCAGTGAAAATTTGTTACATCTCCGTCACTTTCACCGAGCCCGATCCACGTAACGGTAAAACCCGCGATATCAAAAGGAATTTTTTTCTGTATATGTACCTTTTTCCTACGTGACCTCGTTCGCGGTCAGTTCGAATTCGTGGACGTTCCTCGGTTTTTCATTTCGAGTCTGTTTGCCTCTCGCGCGAAAGGCTTTCGCGGTTCCACGGTAATCGTAATACCACGCGTTCACCGACGTTGAACAAACGATTCGTGTTTCGCGTGTCTCCGATATTGTTATCGGTCCGTCGGCCGAGCAATCGTTGACACGTATTCGACATCTCAACGATGAACGTGTAATCGCATTTCCGCGTTTACGAATTCCTGTTCGATTGCTCAAGTGAAAGTGGAATCGTGCTTTTTAGACAGTTTTCTCTATCTGCTTGGCCAGCATGAAAATTGCGGAAGACTAATCGTTGTACTCTAGCATATGGTTACTTTATTAAACTATACTTCTCGCTATAATGTACGTTATCTGTTTCAGTTGTTGGGGAACACTTTGCATTTCGCTCTGAGAAATGCGGACCTTACTGTTGCTCGCTTTGGCCTGTATAGCGGTGCAATATGTTGTCGGGCCACCTGTTAATCAGAAAAAGGATGGAAGTCACGACAGTGAAAATGAAATCGAGAATCCAGAAGAGATGGTATGATTCTATAAATTGAAATATAAAAAATGTATATGCATCAGAAAAGAAATTACAATGTCTGTTGTTCGTGTAGGAGGAAGATATGGAGTACCATCGATACCTAATGGAAGTGCTTCAGGTATTGGAGAACGATCGAGACTTCCGAGCAAAGGTGAAAGAAGCCTCTGAAGCGGACATACGCGTAAGCCAACATTCTAGCATTGTTTTTTGGAAGAAATATGCGGAGAAGAAGCTTACGATCTTGTTCACGAGTAAACGCACCTTTTCATTAGTCAGGAAAAATAGCAGACCAACTACAATTTGTAAGTCACAATGTTAGAACCAGACTAGACGAGATCAAAAGAAAGGAACTGGAAAGATTGAGACACCTCGCGGCGAAAGAGCAGGAGTTGAGAAACGGATTGGATACCGATCATATGAAGATAGCTGGTCACGTGGATCATACGAATACGCGTACATTTGAGATATACGATCTGAAGAAATTAATTGCCAAGGTAACGTCGGTCGTATAATCAATTTCAAACGAGAAACTGGGATAACACGGTCGTTGATATCTGTTGTAGATTTCGAAAGATTTGACAGAAACTGATAACAAACGCCGAGAAGAATTCAAAAAACACGAAATGGAACTGAAATACGAGGAACAGAAAAAATTGGAACGTAATGCTACAAGTTGAATCTTTTCTACATAATTTTACTTCTTCAAATAATACTTTCCTTCTGATATTTTTGATATTCGTGTTCTCGCACAGATATGAATGAGGTAGAACGAGAAAAATATGAGCAGGAACTGAAAGCGCTAAAAGAGAAACATAAAAAGCACGAACCTGTAAGTTGAGTGCAAGAGTTTGCATAAAGTCTTCTCAAATTGATCTATTTTCGACTACACATTGCACTTACAGGTGCATCATCCAGGTAGTAAACAGCAGTTAGAAGACGTATGGGAGAAACAGGATCACATGGATGCTGAGAATTTTAATCCTAAAACATTCTTCTATATGCACGGTAGGGTAACATTCATTTAATTATTATTTTATGTTTTGCGTGGATGAGAAATAATATATATATTTTGTTGTTTAGATATCGATGGTAACGGAGTATGGGATCCAGATGAAGTTAAAGCTCTATTTTTAAAAGAATTGGATAAGCTTTATTCTCAAGGAGCATCGCAAGAAGAATTATTGAAACGTATGGAGGAAATGGAAAGAATGAGAGAGCATGTATTTAACGAGGCCGATCTGAACAAGGATACGCTCATCAGGTTTGTAGAGAAAATTCTCATCTATTGTACTCAAGATTTTCTATTTTCCCGTATTATTTCAGTTACGACGAATTCTTAGAACAAACTAAAAAACCAGAGTTTCAAAAAGATGAGGGATGGGAAGGACTAGACGAAGGACAGATTTTCACCCAAGAAGAATTCGAAGAGTACGAAAGGCACAAGCAAGAAGAGATGCAAAAAATGATTGCTCAAGGAATCGTGAGTACTCGACAATAAAAAAGATCGTAGGAACGATTAGTTTTTGATAAATTGCAAATACGTTGAATTGATGAGACTTTTGAGGCTTTCACAATACAAGTTTGGCTAACTGCATGTATAGTCTAATAGCTAGTTTTTTAATTGAACAGAAAATAAATTAGAAGAATAGAGAACCGAAGGATTCACGGATATTTGAATTCGAGTTATTTTTTGGTATAGATTCTAGCCAAGATTTTAGATAATAATCTAGAATTTCATCGTCTGTTCTTTTATTCGCTTGTACTCGTCCAACCTGTTGTTTGCTCTGATTTTTGTGTGATGTTTTTGTAATGGACAATAATTAGCTTGTGCACTTTCTGTTGCTGTTATTAGCTACCAGAACACCAAGGTAGTATACCCGCACAGCACGAGCCGGTAAGTAATTGTAGTGCTATCGGTAACACCTTGTTTAGAAACTCGTTTCACGAAAATACTGTCGATTACGAAATACGATTTATTGAAATCAACAGATTTCTAACAGAATTGTTCCGAACGTTTTCTAGTTCCCGCCGCAGTACGCGCCTCAGGTTCCGCCTCAAGATTTCCAGCATCAGCAACAGTTTCAGCATCAACAACAGTATCCTAATCCTGTGCCAGGACAATACCAACCACAGTACCAACAGCAGTTCAAGCATCAAGAGTATCAACCGCAGCAGATGACTGGTCAGCAAGTGGTTTCCGGACAAGTTCCGGTTCAGCAACCTCGAGGACAAGTGCCTATCCAGCAACAGCCTCAAGGCCAAGTTCCGATCCAGCAACAGCCTCAAGGCCAAGTTCCGATCCAGCAACAGCCTCAAGCCCAAGTCCCAGTTCAGCAAGTTCAAGCACCGACTATGCAACAACATCAGCAACAGCAACAGATCGACGCAAATCAAATACCACAAAATGTTCAAAGCAACGTGGCGTCGCAACAACATAACCAACCGAACGCGCAATTTGCACATGCTCCAGTGCAACAGGAGATTCACAGAAACAATATACCAGCTGCCGGAAAAGTATAAACGTGGACTTTTCATCGATAAAAGTTTACCAACGAACGGTGCAATACGCTACCGGGAGTCTTCGAAGTGATTCGATCGGAGCGGAATGTTATGTTTGAAGGAGACAACTATGAAGCTACTCTATCTTACAACTTCCATGCCTTTGCCACTTTTGTCAGCCCATTGATTTTATTATCTTTATACGATTATATGCAAAGTTATAATGATGCGTGTTGACGCGAAATCGATTCATTTATTTATTGCCATCTGTAAATAAATACTGTTTCCAGGAAAGCTGAAACCGTTCGAAGAGATTTGCCATGTACCTTTCACACACCGAAACGCCGAAATGGAAATTCGTTATCTTCTCGAGCCCCCGTGTAACTGATATTATTTCATCGGGAACGATAGTCGGAAACACCGCGTGCAACGAGATACGGAACGCGCGAAGGAAAAGGGGTTGTATCGAACGATTCAGTGAAAGAGAGATCGTGTTTAATTTCTCATATTTATTATTGCATACTGTTTATGTTAGTATATTACTTAGGTATACGTGCCAAATAGCAACTTAAATGTATGATTGCGTGATTCATCTGTTGTTCACCCGTCAAGCACGGATAGGTAGGTTGGTAGGTAGGTAGGTAATGTAACGCTTACTCCACTATATATAGGGTGTATTTATAATAATAGCATATGTCGGTAGAACGTCATCTTACATGCTAATCGGTAATAAATAAAAGAGGAATTTGTAATGTTTGACAAGGTTTTGCTTTGCATCCGTGACTACAAAAGTAAAACTATTATTTTTTCTTCTTTTTCTCGGAACGCCTCGACGCGTGTCCCCCCAAGGTATCTCGGAATGAAACGGAAAAAAGCAAACGTCGCTTCGCGATTCGTCACGGGTACATGTACAAATTGCTGGTTTGCGGGCAACTATTCGCGTATGGGTATCCTGTGTCGGGTTTTTCATCAATCAATTCTCGACTATCTACTCAAAAGAAATACTTCGTTTAACGTAAAAATAGAAAGAAATAGTAACTATAAACTATCGCCATCTGCAAAGAAACTCGGCGCTGGTCGTCGTCCTTGGACAGCGAGCGTCTTTTCTATAGGCCGCTTATATCGACGATTTCGAACGGAATCGATCATCGAGATTACAGGCGGCGGAAACGAATATATCGATCGGGGAGATCCCCTCGCGCGAACGAGGCTGAGACGTCCTGTGTATAAGCGGCAATCGCTAAAAATTTCGAGGTAAGAACTGGTCTGAAATCGGCCACGATCAGCCTCGATCGCGAGAGCCTTTTTGTTTTGTTCATTCTCCCGATCTACCGTTTCTCGATCTTCATCATTCTAATACTCGCGAGGCATTGCTCGGAGAGGCCGCGTGCGCTCCAGACTTTTATTCGCAAGCGTTTTCAAAAATATTTGTTATCGTACCAAAAAACGGAGAACGCGTTTACGCCCCTCTCTCTCTCTCTCTCTCTTTCTCTCTCTCTCTTTCTCACTCTCTCTCTCACACTCTCTCTCTCTCTCTCGCTCTCTTCTTCTTTCTCTCGTTATGTGCGACCAATGCCCCTTTGGCGCGGTTCAGCGGCAGATTCAAACGAAACAGAGGCCTCGTTATCATTCAACTACGATAAAAGTATCTTCACGAGCGGACAAATAAATATATTACAAGGTTACGATAATAAAGATGAACTTTCTTGTATAATTAATGTTGCATTTTTCTCTATTTACAGTGAACGCGCGGTTGGTTTGTGTCTGTCTCTTGTCGCGTAACGTATGGTGTGTACCTCTTCCAGTGTACCTGTCCATCAGAATGTCAACCGTGTGTGAGTGTGTCTCTTTTCATTGTCACCTGGTTTTATATTCTTCAACGTTTTCATCCGATCGTTTCATTTCTCCGTTTTGTATCTTGCTGTCCTTCTAATACATTCTTTTCTGTATAGCTATTATCCGCTGCTCCTGGAGCGAAGGCCGAACGATTTGCACGTTCAAAGTCAATAAATGGACGCCACCCTCGATTATACTTCGCTGTACCCGCTGTACCCAGATCACGCACGCGGCGAAATGATAAACCACGGGTCTAGGTGGCGCGAGTGACCTTGAACGACCAACATCCTTCGGTTCGTCGAGATTCAAAGTTTTCACGGCTGGGTGCAACCACGGCTCTCGCTGTCAGGCTCGCGGCTCCGTGTCGACCTCCTTTCGACCAGAATTAGCCAATTTTTAATGCGATTAACGACTAACCGTTGCGATCGAAGTATTATATACAACTATTTTCTGTCGTGCGCAGAATGTCCGGTAACAGTTTCAGGATCGTACAAAACGAAAGTCAAGAATTAACATCTACATCTCGCGATTCGAGCAGATAAAAGCAATGGTACGCGCGAGCAGGTATGCCATAAACAAACACGTATCTATCGCACAGTATTTTGTACATAATTCGCTAGAAGCACGCGTCGAATGGGATTTCAATTCGATTCCTATTAAAAAGCAATTTTTTCAATCGGTAACCAATCCCATCGAACTTAAACATATCAATGGCTAAATAAAATATACATTTTCGTTTCAGAAGCATAACAGCGAGAACCGTACGATCGATCGCTTTTCATCTAATCGACTTCTTGCCGGCTGCGTTATGTTCGTCTCTCTATTGTGTGCACCTTGTGTGTAATCATTGTGGCTCTGTGAGCGTGTATGTGTGGTCCGTCTATACGCGTGTGTATGACCGTACAAGTTTCAGATACACGTGTCGTGTTTTTATTGAATATCGGCTCGCGACCGGGTGTGTACGATTAAATAATCAGGTTCTGAAAAATGTGCGGTTCTATTGCTCGACTACTAAGTTCCTGTAAATTAGGATGCCACCTAGTGTTTATCCTCGAATGGTTCGGCCGTTACCGCGGCAGAGAAATCGAAAACACGGGGATAGATTTCTCCCCTGTTTGCACGGCGCGACTCGTTTCTTCTTCCGCTCTGCCATAACGTCCCTTTCACTCTTTCTCGCACTCTGCGCCTATCCTTGGCTCCTGCCGATCAACGCCGTCACGCGTTACATATCCTGTAAGCTAGTCGTAAATCGCGGATACGGGACTACTACGCTTCGTTTATCGCGTTACTCGTACAGTTTTGCCGTGGGATAAACAATCCCAGCCGGGTACCCTTTACCTGCCCCCCCCCCCTTTTGTCCGTTTCTCAAGCGGATCGAGTGTGTGGCTGTGTATGTCGGTCGACCATTAATTATAAACACGATGTTACACCTCGAAGCTAAGGCGAAAATAAAGGTAAGAGTTCGGCGCGTGCGTGATACATTTCAGATCCTGTCTCCCGCGGGTTTGTCCAAGTGGAACGAACGTCGGATATTTCTGTAAATAATCGGCCGCGTTAATATTCGAACGGCCCGATACTCAAGCTGCGTCCATGTCGTAAATCATATGCCGTTCCGAACACCAGTCGGGTGGACACCGACGACCGCTCCGAATTGCCCCCGGAGCCAAAACGTGTCGGACATTTTCTGTAGAATGGCCCGAGTTGGCCCGTTTGCTCCGTGGGCCAATCCGTGCTTCATCTAGAGCGAACCACCACCGAAACACTTTCTTTGTCTCGGTCTTTTCTCGGTTTAGGACGATCGATCGCCGCAATGCGCAGGGAAATTTGTATCGCTTTCTTCAACGCACGACGAATCTCGATTCTCGAGTGTCAGGCTGTCGAAATATTATTTCTGCGGACTCGCTATGGCTGCGGCTGTGTAGCCCCACCTCGCGGCTCGATACGTCACACTCGCGGAGAACCGCGAATTGTTTTCTCTTGAATCGCGACTTGCGATTCGTAATTGCGTCAGCCATCGATCCGTCCCGCGCGCGGACAGTTTTTCGGGATTCTCAGCCGCTCCGAGGTGGATCGAGAGCTTGGAAAACCCGCGAGACCGATCGATAAGCGAGCGAAACGCAGAAGCCACGAGGACAAATGGGCAGGTTTTCTTTCTTTCGTTCTCTCTTTCTTTCTCTTGTTTTCTCTCGCGCGCACGCACACACACATACACACACGCATTCGTTCTTTCTTTTTGCTTTCTCTCTCTCTGTCTCTCTCTCTCTCTCTGGAAAGTGGTATACTAGCGTCACGCCCGTCCGTCCTTACGTTGCCTCGATAAAAATTCTAAGAGCTACTTTATCTTCGACTCTAGGGTCCTTACACTTTTGTCTAACTTAATCTCTTCTTCGCGTGAACTTTTGTTTCGTCCTCCGACGACGTTTTGAACGGAAAAACTGCGCATCACCTTCCTCCTTCAAAGTAAAACGCGTCCAGCAGCAACCTTATATAGCGTCAATATATCAATTTATGTATATATATACCTTTTTTTGTCTCATATATATATTTACTTTACTTTGTGTCCTATATCAATAATAGCGTATTAGATGCTTTTTTTTGTTCACTTACACCTTATGTATGTAATATAAGTATCTTTGTTCTTTTTCTTTCTTCATCTGTTCACAGATATATATCAAAATGCGTAAACGAAAGTTTCTCGAAATATCCGTTCCCTCTGCTGATTCAAGTCATACGCTTGCCTCTCTCCTCCTGCGTTTTAACGTTCATCTGCGTTCTCTCTCTCTCTCTTTCTCTCTCTCGCTCGCTCGCTAGCTCGCTCCCTCGCATACGCACGCACACGCACTCTCTCTCTTTCTCTCTTTCAGTCTGTCACGCGTTCTCTCGCCCGATATCTCTCTCGTACAAGCGAATCAAAAGAAACGTTTACGAGAATATGCCATTCAGGGTATTACCGGTAGTGGTTAGATCCGAAACAGAAATTTTGTCCGGCTTTCTTGCATGTAGATCCTGTACATTCGCTCTCGGCACGCACACACAAAAGGATTCGTAGACACATTGCGTAATCGACGAAGAAAAATCTCTTCCCCTAACTCCCTCCCACCTCCCCCGCGTTGTCCGAAAAAGGAAAGCCAAAAGTTTTTGTCGCAAAATATTCCCAGTGTTTATTTTTTTTTTCTCTCCATCGATTCTATTCCTCGACTATTAACCGTGGTGCTCTTTATAATACTTCCTAGAAATCGCGCAGCGTCGTTATGACTTTTCGAGACGAGACGAAGAGAAATTGTACGCGTGGTTTGTGTTCCGACGTACCCTCCGCGACGCGTGAACCCGTTGACGCGTTCTCGCCGTGAAGAAACCTTGTGTGAGAATTTTATTTTACGCAACGTCCCCACAAACGATACTTCGTCTTTCTTATCGTGTTCGTCGTCTCTCTACTTCGTCTTCGTCTATATTTTTTTCCTCGTCTTTCTGTTTCAGTCGCAAACGGTGTATCCGGTGACGCGAAATTTCGAACGACTTTTCATCATGTACAAGTGGTCACGGTCTACGGGACACGTTAATTTTTTTTTTTTTCTTTGAAAGGCACTTACTACTTTTTTTTTATACAATATTAATTTTAATCTCTTCCACATTCTCGCCTGTTCACATGCCTCGTCCTTTACATTCTCGCTCGCTCACTCCCGCTCTTTCGCTCGGTCTCTCTCACCCTCTCGCACGCTCTCCCTCTAATCCCTCCCCCTACCCACCCCCTCCTCCCCTTGCTGCTAATTCTTCCTCGCAATTTCGTTCGCTACTCTTTGAACTCGTATTTTTTTCCCTCTTTACTCCCTCCCAATTCCATCTGCTCGCTTCGGCTCTCGAATATCTTCTTTCGCTTCACCCTCGCCCGTTGGTTTCGTTCAAATTTACCTTCTCGTTGAACACATTAAGCCTAAATCGTAATAAAATCTTTTAAGATCGCGATCTACCGTATTTTCGTTTGTTTCCTATCTCTTCGCTCTTTTTGTTCTCTCTCTCTCTCTCTCTCTCTCTCTCTCTCTCTCTCTCTCTCTGTCCCTCTTTCTCTCTCCCACGCACACGTACACGCACACGCACGTTCTCTCTTGCTCTCGTTCTCTGTTTCTCTCGTGCTCCGATTCACGCGGAAAATAAAATCGTGCTCCCTCACGCCGACAGCGTTAACACACGCCCCCAGAAAACGTCTTTCTTTTTTCCACATCCCCCGTCCACGCCCCCCCAAAAAAATCTTTCGTATCAAGAATAACGCGTCTCAAAGTTTTTCCCCCGAATTCGTTTAATTTTCTAATGGCCGATAATAATAATATATCTTGCTAATCGATCCTCCTCGCGAATACTTTCCTACGAACCGTCTCATTAAATCCGTTAAAGCTTCCGGTAGGGGAGTGGCGCGCGAACAACGGTCCTTCCGAAAAATTTCCCTAGACAAACCGGATAATACGACTCACCGAGAACCTATCCGGCTCCATTTATTTCCTTTATTTCTTTTTTTTCTTTTCCGAGCAAAAGCGAAAAGCGATGGTCTTTTCCTTTCACAGAAGGCCACTTCGAAAATTGTTAGTTTTCTTTATTTTCTTTACTTTTTAAATACTTACAAAGAGTCAATCGAACCGGTGTGCCGACTTTAAAAATCTCCCTCCTATTCCTCTCCACTTCTTACATCGTCTTTTTTGCTTTTAGAAAGTTCCGTTCTCCTTTTCGCACTCGCGCTCTCCTCTTCCACCCTATATCCTCTGTCCTTTCTTTATCTCGCTCGCACTCTCCCATTGCTCTCTCACGCGCTCTCTTTCGCACACCCATACACACGCACACACAAACACACTCTCCCTTCTTTCTTTCTCTTTCTTTTGCTGTCCCTGGGATGGCTAGGCCCGAAACGAACTCGCTCGTGGACGTCGCACGATATCTTTGAACGGCGGTCCGTGGCAAGAACGTTCGACGAGTAGCCGTACGAGATTCGAATCGAGACCGACTCTCGACGGCTACTCGGATGCCGATCGTTCTCCGATTGTCGAGGATCGAGGGTCCCTTCGCGAAAAAGTCGTACGCGCGGTATTGTAAAATTTTGAAAAATAGCACGATCTTTCCGAAACAAAAGCATTCGGTCGCGCGCGCACACGCATTGTCCCATTCTCTCGTGCGAACTTCTCAGGCAAGCAGTGTCTCTCTCGTCGACTCTCAACGCGCACGCGATCGCAACAACAACGGATGCACGCCGCTCTCGCACACTCGCACACTTCTATCGACATGTTCTCCAGTTCCAAATTCAATGAATTTCCTCGTTTCCCTAATCTCTAAACCTTATAATTTTTATACTTGGCATACCCCAAATATGGCAGGAAGGCAATCATTACACTTAATAAAGTATAGCAATCGGTATTTTTGTTCTTTCTTTCTTTCGCGTGTTTCCATTCGGTGTTCGCTCTCGAACAGAGCTCATCACTCTCCCCTATCTTTCTCTCTCTCTCTTTCTCACTCTATCTTTCTCACTCTCTCTTTCTCTCTCTCGCTCTCTCGTTCTCTCTCTCTCTCGTTCCGTAAAGGGTTTAGTCGTTTTCTCGTGCGACAGACACTCGTAAGCAAATTTTGTACATCTCGGGCTCGTCGGGCTGCTCGCGCGGTCCCTCGATCGCGATCTGCTCTCCGGTCGCGATCGCTCGTTGGATCTTTCTCGTAAATTCAAATCGAACGTTGATCTCCTGACGTTCCCCGGAACCGCGACGAATCCCCGACGAGCCGCGTCTCGATCAAAAAACTGAAACATCTAGTCCGCGCCGACGCGACGAACCGTTCTGAACCGTTCCGAACACGTTTCGATCCGGACGGCGATCGAGCGGCGCGGATAATGGCCCTTGGCCCGAGGCCGCGCGCCAATTACTATACATTTGGCATTAAACGTACGGTTATCGTATATGCGTGGATATATAAATCTCGAGTTTAAGCGTGTGTCCCTGCGCCACCACACGCGGTGCTCGCTTGCTCGCTAGCTCTTCTCTCTTCTCCGTGAATACAGCATACTTTCCGAGAGCCGATGGACTCGCGACCCGATCTGGTCGCGCGAGAGGCGTCGATCGGTCGCACAGCGCGAGGCTGACCGCGGGAGATCGCGATCCACGGTCGAGATCGCGAGGGAAGAAAAGAGCGTCGGTCTGGTTTCGGTCTGTCGAACGTCGATCGCGATCCTCGCGGTCTCTCGCGCCAGCTATCGACGTCTCTCCCCTCTCGATTTCTCTCTCTCTACTCTCTCTCTCCCATCTCCCTTTCTCTGCATCATTTTGATTGTAAGCCTCGATCTCTTCCAAGATCGCTACAGGTATACTTTTTGCGTCGCTGCGAGAGCGAATCGTCGCTCGAGTCGCTCGATTCGGTCGCGATCGGTGACGAATCTGCCGACGCCGCGCCAGTTCGGCCCGTTCTTCATCTTCCGATTGGATCGGCTAATCCGTCCCCTCGTCGCTCTCCGTGATGAGCGCTCGGTTGCTCGGTTGCTTGCGCGGAAAGAGCCGGCCGCTGACGGAGAAGTCTGTCGCGGGACCAGAGAGCGTGCTGCTGGTCCGAAAACCGGCAACGATTAGCTCTTTCGTGCTCGGCAGTCTCTGGCTTACTATTCGCAACGGGAGTCCGTCAGTGGCTCGAGCTTCACCGGGATCTTGTCTTTGTCCTTGAGCCCGTGCGAGCTCTTCACGAGATCCGCGATGTCCTCCTGGAAGAGATTCTCCGGCCTGGGGCTGACGAAACTTCGCGCCGGCTTGTAGGTCATTCCGCTGACGCCGATACCGACCTCGACGCTGCTCGGTATGTGTCCCGGGTCCATCAACGGGCCCAATGGGCTCGCCAGAGGACTCTCCATCGGGCTTTCCGGTGGTCCGCCGGATCCTGGACTGGCCAGGCCAAGATTCAACGGCGAGTTGCCGTTGTTACCTGGTCCGTGACCGTGACCGTGACCCGGACCACCGACACCTCCGCTGCCATTGTTACTGCCGATCACGGCACCGCTGTTGTTGCTATTGTGGTGATGCTGACTGGCCTGCATCGCCGCTTGCAGATTCGACGACAGACTGGTCGACAGGTTCGACGACAGGTTCGTCGAGAGATTCGTCGCCATCATTTCGTGCTGCTGCGAGTGAGCCGCTGCTACCATGCTGCACATCTGGTGTCGGAGACCTGCGCCACAAACGTTTCTCGGTTAGAACCGCGATCTATATATTTTAGTCATCTTATGTACGTTTCGCGTTTCTGCTTCTTTTGTTAAGGAAAGTCGAGGATCGATGGGATCATAGCATGTTTTTTTTTTTAAGAAGGAGCAGGAGTCAATTAAGAACTGGTCAATTAAGAGATGGCTAATTTACAGGCGATACAGAGGGTTTGGCCGGAGAAAGGGCTCGGTAGAAAGCAGAAAGAGCGAAAGAGACGCAAGACGCGTCAGGTTACCTTGAGCGACCGCCGCAACCGCGGCCGCGGCTGCAGCTCCGGGGCTGACCGCTCCTTCCGGGCCGTTGCAGGCGGCGTAATTCGCCAAACTCGGGTACATGGAGGCCGGCTCTTCCTTAACGATGTGCGGCGAGTGGCCGTCGCGGAATACGACGGCTCGAATCACGCCGCGGATGTGCTCGTCGGGCCAAACGCCAAGCAGAATCCTTTGCGGCCTACCTCTTCCCTTCGGCCGGAGATCTGAGCAACGAACAACGAACAGCAATCGTATTTGAATATCTGCCGTTGGCTTTACCGCGACGTACTCGCGACGATCCACCGTTTCTCGAATTTCGGCCCGACGCGAGACACGCGTTTTCTTCCTACGTCCCGTCAACCCCTTAGAACTGCCGATCTTTATGCGTTCAAGAAGAAATTCGTCGTGTGAAATGTAAAACAGTAAACAAATTCAAGAATCTTATAACGTTGCTTTTAACCCGCACACGCTCCTCAAAAATAGCTACAGGAAAGAGACTAGGATACAATTATGTTTCAATTATAGCGTCACATTTTATAGAAATACATCTCACGATGAAAACGTAAAAGGATAATTAATTTTACAGTAATGTAATTTTATAGTAATGCGTTATAATGAAGTTTCCTTTAATATATTTATAATTGGGTCTTCATCGCAGAACGTTTCCAACAAGTGTCTTATACAAATCAAATCAGTTCAATGTTTAAATTACATAAGTAAAATTAACAGCAAGTATGTATTAATATTTCCTTCATTTTCAATCCATCTATATTATATACTTGAAAAAGGTTCAAACTAGAACCGAAACGTTAGGCACTATTGCAGAATAGTTATCAGATTAAAAATTGATCGAAACGGTTTCGCCGTAACCATTAATTTAAAAATATATAATTTTACAGTATCTGAAAATATTGAGTGAATCTTCACCCTGAGGAACGTACGAGGGTTAACCTGACAAAATCCTTAAGGGATGAAATCAATTTCTTACGTTATTCCTGCTTCCCGCGATCAATCTAAATCATTTTTATTTCGCATAAAGATCCGCAGTCCGATGATGATTGTTCGCGACGCAAGGGGTTCACAGGTGAGCGCGTTTCGACGCTTTTCCTACCGGTGCAGCTGGTGAGAATGCTTTCTTCAAGACATCTTGAAAAGCAAAACGAGTAATACAATCAACGAATTAAGGTCGACGTCCATGTAACAACGCAACGGCTGAACAACGTTACACCAGCATCGACGTATTCGCAACTACCGAATGGAGGAAAGAGGAAAATGTCGATACTGTCGTCGTTGAGTGGACACGCACTTCCATTAAAACACGTGTAAATAATGCGAATACGTCCGAAGCTGTTCGCGTCGAGGCGTTGCGCCGTCAAACGAGTGGTGACTCGTCTCGAGGATTGCGAGGGTGCAGTCTGCGCCTTCTCATTTCTCAATAATACGACGGGGGAGTTTCAGTAATCAAAAGCGCTGGATAAAAGATCAATCCAAACCGTGATCGCTCTGAAAAGTCCTATTTTTACGAAATTTACATTATTCGACGGCATCTAATGTCGCAGCTTTAAGAAAATAGCTAGATTCACAGGTGTATGCTGTTGTTAAGAGGGGTTGCCGGAGGAAGTCTAATAAAAAGACAGCGGGAGCCCAGTTGAGTACTTCGTGATCCTGGGTCCCTGCAGTAAATGTCTAGGGACGGCTATTGGGGTTTTTAGTCGGTAACGATTATACCCAGACCGACATTGGACATCCTTGCCTTCGGCGGCAAGGATGGTTATCCTTAATCAGATGTAAAAATAATAATGGGACTTTTATTTCATCCAGCACTTTTGATTACTGAAAAACCCCATCGAACGCATTGTGAACAAACGAGTCTACCCGCTTAACTCTCATCCACGCGACGTGGTACCCGGCCACCTATTTCAAATTCGTATAAAAATTTACCCGTGTGGACGAGGGTTAAGATTCTCCATCATTTGATTGATTGTACCAGTATTATATTATTATATCTTGTTGTTTTTTTCTCTGTTTGTGCATATCCCTTCTTTCTTATTAGACGAGTAGTCTTGTATCTTTCCCTTTTTTTTGTAAACACTTATGTAAAAGGGTTTCAGTCCATCTATGATAAATAATAATAATAATAAGCTTCCGGCAGGAAAAGCGTCGTGGATGGAAACTACACTGCGACGAGAGAGCGTTTTATCAGCTCGGCTCGCGGTACAAAACGTAGCTGTTAACGTCGACGAAAGGGGAAGGTGGAGACGAAGACGAGTTTTGTCTTGGACAACGCGCAAGTTCGAAGACATCAATTCTTATGGAGTGTATCGAGCGTCCGGTATCAAAGAGAATCGTCGATCGAAGCCCGTGAAAGAAGGATAGAGAACGTCCCCGATCGGAAGCTCGTTGCGCGTCCGCACTTCCCCTAGATCCATGATCGAGAAACGGCCGTTGTCGCGACGGTTTAATGAAAATGGCAACTAACACTCACCGGCCCCGCCGTCGGCGCTCGGACCCAGCATGTTGTGCACCCGATTGGCGTAGAGGACGAACGTCGGATACGGGATGTCGTATTTCCTGCAAGAAAAACAGTAACAACCGTGATTAGTTAAAAGCAATATAGAATTTGTTTGGATTCCGTCCCATTCAGGCATTATTGGAAATGATGAGGTGGACGCCCTAGCTAAGTTGGCAACATTAGAACAAACTGATAGGCGTATTGTCATTCCCTTCACCGATTTACGAGAATCTTTTAAATACAAATGTTCTCGGACAGAGGTCAATCACGAAAATATATTGTTACATTCAATCGTTGTAGTCACTACCATCTTGCGGCATCCCTTTCACGACTAAATATTGTAAATGATTCCAAATGTAACTGCGGCTATGAAGTTCAGGACCTTAACCATATTATTTGGCAATGTACCTTAGTGGAATCACAACGAGTTGGTCTTATGAAGGGATTGAATAAGCTCAATTTGTTCCCACCCTTGAATGTTAGATCGTTGCTCTGTAAACCGAACATTCAAGCGTGTCATCTGCTTTTGAATTTCTTCAAACAATGTAATCTACAAATTTTGAAATTATGTATATGTCAAATACGCTGTATTTATATTAAACCAAATGTAAAGCTTCATAACCCCCAAAGGGGAGTTACATTAAGCTCAATAAAAAGAAAAAAAAAAGAGAAACAACCGTGATTAGTTGAGAAGAAGGTTTCGTTGACCTCCTGGCCGCTCCCTCGATCGATTCTCGTTAAGATTATCGGGACCGTTCCGCGAAACGTTCCCTCGATCGTGCGCCCCTTGTTCGCGCAAAGGGAAAAACCTTTTAACGGCGACGCGTTATTACGCGTACGCGATACGCGTTTTACGAGCGAGCTGTAAAAAGTTCTTAAGAACGGCCGCGACTCGCCTAAGCTCGCCTCGACAGCTGTGTAACGTTCCTGCAATTCTTTCTTCCTTTCCGCGTTTTGACCCATTTACGTCCGTCGGTCTTGTCGGAAACAAACCGGATCGCCTACTCGACCGCGAACGAGAATCCAGAATCGAGTGAACACCACCCATAGTTTTCCAATCTTTCGTGGCTCGCGACTACACCCCTTTTCTATCTTTTTCTTTTTAATGCAACATGAAAGCCACCATGAAAACGCGAACACTACGCGTTTGTTGTTTTCTTCGGAACGACCGCGATTAAAACTCCTTTATGCTCGATAGATTTCGTTTACATATCGATAACGAACGAATGAAGTTTTACAGGTGGAAAGTACCATATTCGAAGGCACAAACTTCTGCATTCTCTATGTAGGGTTACCAACTACCTCCAAGTATTGATTGTAAACTATCTAGTTAAATCTTACTTGTATCATTGTAACATCACATTGTAAAAATAAATTATAAAGTGAAATGGAACCATTTAAGGGTCTGAAGAGCTTCTGCATTCTCTACGTAGGGTTACCAACTACCTCCAAGTACTGATTGTAAACTATCTATTTAAATCTTACTTGTACCATTGTAACATCACATTGTAAAAATAAATTGTAAAGTGAAATGGAACCATTTAAGAAAGGTTAAGGATAATCGTAGAATGTTACTCATTGAGGAACGAACGAAGCTGGTTCCGTAACCGTACTAAATTCGTACCCGCGAGGTATGTTTTCTTGGATAGTTGGTTCGAGAATAAAGAGATAACCAGAGAAACTGAAATAGTAATGCGCCTGGGGTTCCTTCAGCGTTCGCGTTTCGAACCCGTGAACGTGTCTAATTCGTTCTGTAACGTTCGAGAGATCGAAGGGATCCTGTTCGAGACTAGCCGAGAGCGACTGCGACGCGACAGTCAGACACGGCGACAGTATCGTTTAAGATTCGGCATTTCATTGCAGAGGCGGTCCGATGAACTTTCTTAGTTGAATTGAACTCGTCGCGCCGCAAATATCCATCTAATAATGAAATTCTTCTCAGCGCGCGTTCCTTAAACGGTAGAAACGTCTGACGCGGACGTTATCCAGACGATTTGACTAGTTAAATAACGGCGCGACGCGGTCCTCTATTCCACGGCCGTACAAAATTCAGTTCGGCCAAGTTTGAGCGACGCACAGTGGCGAAAATCGCCGAGGAGTTGGCCAGGAGTCGTGTCTCCGATTCCGACGCGAATTATTCAAATGTTTCGTTATAAAACGTCTCCGCGAAGACAACGGACGCAATCTCTTAACGTTCCACGGTTAATATCCTCGTCTAAATACGGGAACATTGCTATTATTCAAAATGTTTACGACCATTCTTAGTGCACGTGTGTTTTCTT
Source organism: Lasioglossum morio (assembly GCA_916610235.2). NCBI lineage: Eukaryota > Metazoa > Arthropoda > Insecta > Hymenoptera > Halictidae > Lasioglossum > Lasioglossum morio. The sequence continues at coordinate 1,751,788 of OU744331.1, forward strand.
TAATCCACAATTTTGTGATCCTTCGACAGGCTCAAATTGAAGCTTGACCCTCGCACGTTCCTCAAAAATAGCTGCATAAAAGGGTCTGGGATAAAAATTCACCTATTTGTATTTTACATGTTAAAGTATATGAAAATATTGTTTGTGTGAATTTTCACCCTGAGGAACGTATAAGGGTTAATTTAGTATGGCTACATTTAATTTAATGCTCGAAATTTTTGATCACAAACGAATCAAATTTTATTTCATTTAACAAGAAAGGCGTAACACTCGAATATATAGTCTAACTAACAAGTTAGACTTTGTTTAAAATCTTTTATATAATGGAAAACATTTTTTCTTTAGCTACATTATACAAAACAAGTTGAAGCTTATAAATCTTCGTCGAAATAAATATTTTATTTTGCAAATGAATTTCGATTTTGACTTTCGGAGTAGCGTTTCCGACGAACCGGAGAGATCGCGATCTCGTTCGAGGATCGCGGGATTACGCGTGCGTCGACAGCGAAAAAGTAAACGCACCGTTCGCGACGAAAGAAAAAAAAAGAAAAAAAGAAAAAAAGAAATAAAAAGAAAGGCAAAGCTGAGAAGAACGGATGAAAAGTAGAAGTTTGGGATTACCTCGCGGCTTGACTTAGAGATAATCCCTCCTTGAGGACGCTGAAGATCGCCTCCGCCATCGTTTCCGGTCTCCAGGACTTGAGGGGCCCGCGTTCACGGAAACGTAGATTGTGCACCAGACTCTGATTGGTGTTCCAACACTTCTGCCACATCGACTGCAGTTGATATTGGTAGCTGTCTGCTAGTTTACGCCCCCCACGGAAAAGAGAAAACAGAAAAAGCAGAGCGTTAGTCGATGCATCGATTTCAATCGGGGAGGGAGGATGGACGCGATCGGTTTCGAGATCGGGAGAACCGATTCGCGCGACCAACTTTTCGATACTGTGCTCGGGCGTGTTGAATTCGTCTCTCATCAGATCGGAAAGTCGATCGCGTCTCGGCGTTAAATCGGTAACCGCGAGTAAATTCGAGAGTTCAATCGAAATGGTAAACGGTGGTGCGTGTGACGTTCTCGTCGGAACGATGCGCCGCGTCGGCGAATGACGTGAACAACGTAAATAGCCAAACGTGGGTAAGTCGAGTGAAGGTGCGAGTATCACGTTGCGATAGGTTCCATCGTAGTAGCTGCTTTGCCGAAGCGTACCTGCGAACAAACTGTTGAAAGGCAAATTGCGGCGGGGAAAGGGTCGGGGAATAAAGATACACACACGGAGACACCGCCATCTGTACGTTCACGTATCGATTGTATTGTCGTTAGCATACAATCCTCGCAGGGAAAGAAAAAAAAGAGCACAGTCGGAGAAACAAAGAGAGTGTCGGAGAAACAGAGAACAGGAGAGAGAAAGAGGAAAACAAAGAAAGAGGAAGAAAAAGAAAGAGTGAGAGAGAGGGAGAAAAACGCGTGTCAGTTCATAACGGAACAAGCTCGCTCGTTAATAGAAAATATTTTGCTTAACGTTAAACCGGTAATCGCAGGCTCGCAACGGTTTGCCTTCGCGCGCGCGCGCGCGCGATACAACTCGAACGCGCACCGGCTGTACGTCGCGGACGGCTGACCTCAATTCGCAACGATTATTTAATAGTTAACTTATTGGGTTTAATTGAGCATCCTCCAATTTGACGATTAATACAATTAATTGGAAAGACGCGCCCGCCAAGTTGCGCGGACGCGGTGCGGGACCCTTTGCGCTTGCGTACGCACGCACGAGAGAACGCGCCGCGCGACAATAACCGTAGAAACCGCGAAGATCGGAGTCGTCTTTGACCGTTTCCAACGCGATAAACAACGTTTCGGCTTCCCCACGATTTTTTCTATCGCTACACTGCGACCGTGTAACCGTTTCCGAAAGGTCCGACACGTTATTCTCGTCTCCAGACTCGGAGCAGACGCGAGGACTCGGAGACTGCTTTTCATTTGGTACGAGAAGGTATTTATTTACCGTTCTAGACTTAACGAGGAATGCATAATAGGAAGAGCGTCCGAGTCCTCGGTTTTTTCGAACATTCGAGAACAGTCTGCCTCGGAAATGTGCATCGCGGAATTTTTCGAGAGACCCGCGCAGTGGTTCGGATCGAAGAATTCAGCGATCTTTTCTCGAAAAGATAAACGAAACGGCGAGCTAACATCTATCCCTAAATGCCTATCAGTCTAAAAAATTGAAGTCATTCAATTAGTAGCGTTCGCTTGCAAGGTACTGTCAATTCCCTTTCTTTTCTCAACAAGATATTTTCTTTGTCAGCCGAGTGGATAGACCTGAAAGATTATTATCAATCTTACTTGCAATAAAATATTTGTAGTCCAACGTTGGCTACATGAAAAATCTCGCTAAATCTTTCGCTCTGGACCACTGCACGGAGGGGCCGGTTTCATCGTAACGAAGCGCGAGGGATCGATCAAGATTTTCGCGTCCGACTATTCGCAGGCGGTGCGCGTCTTTCCGGAACAGAAAACGCGACGATTCGTTTCGGCGAGGTAGCGCTATAATTCTATATATCACGGAACGAGAATCTTGTCGTGTTTCTAGAGACGATCGAGTCTAACAATAAGAGTATCCTGTGTCGTCCCGAAAGAATTGGTTCGAACGCGGTCGCGCTTATCCGGCACGAAAGGTTTCCAGCCGGTCGAGGCCGCGACTCGCGTGAAACGGCAGATTTTTATTTCGTTGTTATCCACTGTCTTCTCATCGCCATTATACCTTCTCTGTTTCGGCCAGCCAAATAACAGGGTGCAACGCCACTGCCGGTCTCGCCGACCGGCCTCGAGAAACCGAAACCTTTGCCTCGACTATAATTACAGGAATGCTGTGTCCGCGCCGCGTTCTACGAGCTTGCAACATCTTTGTCGAAGATGTGCTCCGCTCGTTTTCAATTTCCGCGAACTCCCGCCGACGGGACCCGTTCAGAATCACCGGTTCAGGCATCCTCGATGGCTCGCGAACTAGCACGATTATCGCGTCGTTTCGCCATTCGTTGCGAAACACCCGCCGATCGCGAGACCGCTGATTAATATCGACGATTTTCTGGCCAGTGAATAACCGATTCCACCGCCTCGTTGAGCAAATATTGAATTTTCGCAAGAACACCGAACCAGAGTCGTCGGATCAGGGGAACGGACTCGGATATCTACGGGAAAAAAACGTTACCCTCCTCTTCCTGCCAGAAGAAGAAAGGGAAATGTAGTGCTGGGACACGAGTTTCGATCTGGCGACTCTGTGTCTAGATTCTGAATTCGTCGACGAGATTCGCGCGGCGATGGACAATTTGATATAAATTACCTCGGCTTTTCTGCGACTCGACTCTCGCTCATGGTAGGACATCGCTAATACGCAGACACTTTATTAAACTCTAATAATCTCGAAGAATTGTGAGATTCGATGAAATCACAATCGAGGAAGGCACTCGCGGACAGGAACGACGCGTCGATCGATGGATCGTTCGTACGAGAGTCGAGCCAGGGATTGCAGGATCGAATTCGCGGTATATTCTATTCGACTGGAAGACGTCGGGGGGAAAAGGCACTGTATCGTCGCTGGTAGCCGCGACAACGCAATATATTATTATTTACTATCGCTGTAAACGTAATCATTAGTACTATTATTGCTAGAATTTATTACGCTCGCTATTGGTCCTGCTGCGGGAGCAGCCGCGGATTCAACGGAATGCGCGTGGAATGTCACAATTGAAAAAGAATTCGAATCGCGGTCGTTGGAAGGGTTCGATTGCCGTGTACCGACGGCACACTATGGGAAAAACTTGATCTAACTCGATTCAAAATCAAAGAACTTTCGATAGAAATGAGATAGAGCGACGAATTTCTTTTTAAATTAAAGCTGAAACATTGTATAATATCAGAAAAATAGGGAGATTGTGGTACGAACGTTTTCACCCTTGAAAAAATAAAAGTTTAACTGTTTAACTATAATTCGATTTTTTGAAACAAACCAGAGGTCGTAGACAAATTTTCAGACCAGATTTAAAATCAGCGTGAAAAAAATCTACGGGAAATGATACATAGCATGTTAAAAAAAAAATTTTCTGCTCGTGGTAATGGAAAAACTACATTTTCTTGAAATTGAAGTTTGACGAATTTTCTCAAGGTTAAAAATCATTCGTACTGTAATCTCCCTATTTTTCCCATATTCTACATTGTTTCAGCTTTAATTTTTAAAAAATTTCATCGCTCTATCTCATTTCTATCAAAAGTTATTTCTTTTTGAATCGAGTTAGGTCAAGTTTTCCCACTGTAAGGCACACAGATCCAACGACTTCGAATTAAGGCACTCTCGACGGAAGACGCGACTCCTCGAATCGTCGCACGGTGCTTCGCTCGATCGACAAAAACCGTCCATTCGAAACATAGAAAACATAGAAACACCGTGGAATGTATTTCATCGCGTAACACTTTAAACTATTAACGTTGAAGTCTTCGTGCAGGAATCACCTACCATTGTTGATCTATTCAACTATACACCATTAATATCTACAACTTTAGTGAATTCGTTATTACCGCGACGATCGACGTCGAAGCACGAAAACAGGAATGTTAAACAAGAATCGTATCGTAGTACACGATACACCCGTGGTTGCGATAACGTAAACTAAGAACATACTTTCACTAATTCTTTACACCGGACATGGGTGAAACGAAGTTGCGCGGAACGGACACGTGCCATTTCGATTCGGACTCGGTCCAGCGAATAAGGAACGACTTTTGTGTATCAGCGAAACACCGCGAACGAGGAGAAGCGGCCGAAGATTCGCGCGAATAATCACTGGTCGTTCTCGTTCTCGTCGTTGAAGTAAAGCGAGACTATCGAGTGCTTTTTACAGAAGGCCCACCACCAGCGAAACCCTGAGAGGCCGTTGAAGACGAATCCGGGCTCGCGCTTCCGTCGGAGCTTCTCGACGAAGTTGAGGATCGCGTTCAGGGACTTTTTGGTGCGACGATTGTACGGACTGACGCTGATGTCGCAGCAGAACTCGAGCACGGCGGTTTCCTCGCTCGAGTTCAGGCCCGCCTCCTCGAGGACCATCATGCGCTTCGTCTTCCCGAGGATGTTGTCGTACAGGGTGCCTTTCGGTATCCCGTATTTGGTCGACGCCTGGGTGAATCGCATCTTCTGAGTGACCACGGCCTCGATCGCTTCCTGGAGATCGTGCCGCGTCCACGTGGGCGCCTTCAGCTTCAGCAGGGTCGTATAGTCAGCTAAAAAACAGTGTCAGGCAGTTCGACTTTTTGCTTTGGCGGTAAGCCCATGTGTGCGGCATCTCTTCACGCAACTCGGATCGTTATATCCCCGTCCGATCGAGATTTCTTAGTTTTCCCGGCAACCACCCCCGCAACCCACCACCTCTCTCTCTCTGTCTCTCTCTCCTACGCATCCACTCGTCTGTCAGTTTCCGCATTCGTTTCGGAAGCCGATCTCGTCGACGCTTGCCGTCCTCGCTCCTACGTCCACGCTAATCATCCGCTCCAACGGAATCTCTGCGTGGACGGAACGGTTCCTCGATGGTTCGCGGAGAAAACGGGCGGAAAAGAGGGTGGCTGCGGTACACCGGTGAGACGAACGGATTGGAGTCTCCCTGGACTTTAACTCGGAGGTACGCGGTATGTCTCGAAGAACGTGGTACGTGTGTCTGGAAAGTATCCGAAGAACCTACCGATACACAAATCGCAAAGAAGGTATGAATAAAGTAGAATCGAAACGCGTATATAAACATAATCTCGTTAAAACAAGACCTCAGCGCAGTGCGTTGAATATTCCTCTTTAGAATGAGCCATCACACAGCTCAAAACATGATCGTAAGTCTAGTAATATTCTAGTTATATCAAGGGGTTGTCTGACCCCCTTAAGAGCAAATGTTCTAGCTTTCCAATGATAAACTTTAAGACTAAGGGTCATAGAGCAATAAAGAACCAGAGGTTCCAAATCTTTTTTGTAATAGAAAGTGATATTTTTACATAAGTTTTTTATTTCACATAATGATAATTATTATTATTATTTATTACAGATGTGCTGAAGCCCTTTTACATAAGCGTTTACAATAAAAAAAGAGAAAGATAAAAGATAATGGTACAAACTTTACAAAAAAATTTTGTAAAGACTCAATCAAAAATCAATACGATTATAGATAGTGCTCGAGTCTGCAATAATGCGATTCATTGGATTAATTAATCCACAAGTAAATCTTGCTTGAAGTGTTTGAAATCCAGCTCTAGTTCTCGATATACGTTCAGGTACATGGAAATTGATTTGCGCAAGTAGAGAGGGACAAGCAATAGTTAGCTATCACAATCGAGCTACCACAAGAGAAAAAGTTGGGCGTCTCATCAAAATAAAACTACTCACGGATTATTAGCTTGATAGCAATCAATTGTAAAAATGCTCGGTGAATCCTGGACTAATAGTCTTGAGAGTAAGAACGAGTTTTACGATAATAAAGACGAGGATCAACCTTCCTCCAGCTCGAAGTAGGACACTTTCCGGACACTTTCCGGACACACTCCGTACGGACGCAACTTTCGCATCGGAACGAGGTAAAGATGAATTCGTGTAAATGTGAATATCGACGCGCGAAGATGCGTGGGAGTCCGCAGACGAGTCGGCTCCTCGGGCGGCTGGAATCACGAGCACGTTATCGGCGGTGCCATTAACGGCCGACCTTGCTCGGTTGCCTATCTAAATTGCTTTCTATATTAAAGCAACGCGCGTTCTTCGGCTTCGTTATTGCCGGGATAACGGCGAATGCGTGTCTCGCGGCTCGCATCGGCCAAAACACATTTTCTCCGTTCCTCTTCTTCGGCTGCGACCCACGGCCACGTTCTCCACGACGCAAGAGCGTCGCGTCCATCTGTAGCTTTCATCCGAGTCGTCTCACCGTTTTACTCGCCGCCTGTTAGCCGTCGCTTTCCTCCCGTTTCTTCTATCCTCGGTTCTCGTTGATCGCTTTTATCCGCCGGTTGCCCGGCCTACGAGGGAGAATCGTTCGACGTTTACGGTGAAAAAAAAAGAGAAACGATCGCGACTTCTAGGTTGTGTAGCAGGGACAACTTGGAATCGCGCGGACTCGCCTCGACCAGACTCTCGCGAGAATCTCGAGGAAACGGGTCCGAGAGTTCGGGTCGCGTGTATCGTCTGTTCGGTTCCTGAAATGCGCTGTTTTTTTTTCACGCGACAGCTGACGCTGGACAATTAGGTAAAACGAGGGAGGAGCGTCGAACAACTTACCTGCTATACTCGACGTGGAGGCTCCGAGCCAAGCGTGGGATGACTCCAACAACTTGGCCTGCAACAGAAATGAAATAGAAACGGTTAGAGAACTCGGAGACTCTTGGAGAACGCGTCCGTCGTTTCGCTCGTCTAGCTTTCGTCTCGAGAGATCGGCTATAAATCTTTTGGCGAGTAGTCTTCGCCTACTCGCGAACATGTGATACGAACGTTACATATGTAGCTGCAAATTAGTTTGCCGCGCAGCTGGCCGCGCGTCAAATTCGTACGCGTGCGGCCCGCGACGAGAACAGCTTGCTGGTTCGAAGTATTTGAGGGAAACGTTCGATTTTTATTTTGCGATCGCAGCGGTGAACGTACTGAAAGGGAACGCTTGTCGTTCGGAAGGGTGGCTGCAGGGTTGAAAGGGTTAAATTGGAGACGGTCGCCGACAGGGGGAAGAGAGCTCGGCCGGAAGATGCTCGACCGTCGGAAGGGCGCACAGGTTTCCGGAGAACGGTATACGGAGGCTCGCGGCGCGTCTCTGTCGACAACTTTACTAATATGCGAGGTTTTCCGCGTCTCTAGAAAGGGGTTGCGAGACGCGCCGAAAGCGCAAGACACACGCAAAGTTGGCTCATTTGAAAAGTTTTCGTCCGCGGTCTGACGCGGCTCGCTCGCGATTTCCGCAATACGAAAAGGTCCCAGCCTATCCCGAGACTTCTCATATAGCGGATCGTTTTCAGGAGCCGGCACTCGGCTGACTTTTCAAATTAATTTTTAAGGGCCGAACGGACCCCCCCTGTCCGGCTCGTTTGATCCACACGCCTCGATCTCTCTATCGGAGACTCGAAACAGCCCCTTCCATTTTTTTGTTTCGTTGGAATTTCGACCACCTCCGCTCTCTTCGCGAGCCGCGCGGTTCAAACAAAGTTTCGAGTCCGGGGATATCTTTCTCCCCCGCGACGGACCGGCCCGCGGTACGAAAAACCGGATACGAGACTGTCATAATGTTACTTACGAGTTCAACGTTATAATATGATCGTTGGCTTTGTCTTAACAATATTTAAAAAATTAACGTGACCCTGATTCTTTTCGTTAGAAACATTTCTTTACGATATTTTACAGGTAAAGAAAGTACGTAGTACTCTCACTTTTTTAATCATCTCGTGAACTCACGGCGCGTTGGTAAACAGGTTAGGAAAATTGACACAAGAGAGAGAGAGAGAGAAAGAATAAATAATAAAAGTGAACACTTGCAATAAGAGACTTGATAAACTGAATACCTTTAGTACGAAAGTGTTAAGATTGTAATTAGGGAAGAGACATAGCGAATAATTGACATTTAATGTCGTTTCTCTTTTTACAGATAAGCCCAGATAATAAAATCAAAAACTCTTTTTACAGGAGAAACTCAGTTCTGTGATTATTCCTGCCTTTACCCAATCATATTGGGAAATAAATAACATTCTGTACAAATTCGAGTTAGTAAACGTGTAGATACCGAGGAAGTTTTGTTAGAAAGAATTTGTTGCTGGATTGTTGGAAGGATTTCTTTCAACTGTCGGCGGTCAGGAACCTCGGCAAGGAGAGGCTTACACGTTTACGAGCGTGTAGATTTCGCGCGACAATAGAAACATGGCGTCGTCGTAAGTGGCAATAATACCGGGCAAGATCTGTAATCGGCGAGAGAATAGGCATAACGTATAGGCGAGGACCGCGTCTTATACGGTGCGGCGGCGCGGAGAGCTGTTGCGGCCGCGATGAATAGAACAGCAGAAGAAAAAAATGAATTGCGGAACAAAGGCCGGCCTCCGCCAACAGAATAGACTCTATTCTACGAAGAGTTCGAATTCGTCGTCCGATGCGGAGCGGCCGTTGCGAAAGAATGCGTCCAGATGGTGCATTCAAGTCAATAATACTTATAATAGTAATTGAAGGTGCGGCCCGCGCGCTGCGCACGATGCTCCGCGGAACCTTGAATAAGAAGATAAGGTCTGCGATTGTCCTACGTTCCATCGGGATGACGACGCTTCGTTTATTCGTTTATTCGTATGGCGGTCACGCGCCTCCGACGACGCGATACAACGGAGCCGGATACATGTATGCGCTTATGTACCACCGTTTTGCCCACGAAATCATGAGACACCTTGCCGTTTTCAAAGAAATCTTGAATCGCATCACGGATTTTTCTGTCGACGCCATTCCTCGCGATCAGCGCGCTATAAAAAATCACGGATCTGTGCCTCGAAATTCAACCTCCATCCTGTAATTACAAAATGTAAAGAAAAAACCATTCACTGCCTAAGTATTCGTGAAATTTTACTGATTTTCATGACTATGAGAACTTCTTTAATTTCTCCCATTGCACCATATTAAATCGATCAGCAGTGGACCGCTGAAATTTAGGGCTATCACTGTTAGGAGGCCTGCTCAAAAATTTCTGTATAATTTCCTTTTCCGCAAGCTTTTAATTGAAATTGTTTTTATTTACTGGACCAGGAAAGGGGCTCTGTGCTGCACCCCATAAATCCACAAAGTTACGTAGTATCACGGCGGAATATTGTTAACGCGACACTCCCATAAGAAAGAGACGAGAAATATTTGTAACGCGTTTAAGCGAGTTTTGCCTCGACTTTGCGGTCGGAAGGAGAGAATGGAAAGGTGCAGCGCGAAACAACTGCGGTTACCTTGAAAATCGACTAGACGGCAAAAGCGATCGGTTCGTGGCCGCATTATAGCGTTGTAAATTATTTAGTCATCTTATCGTATCGAGGCAAGGAAAGGTGCACGCGCGCCGCGGGAAAACCGCAGGACGAGTGCGACCGGTGTGTGTGCATCGGTGCACCGAGACGCGCACGACAGGGAAATCGAGTTTGCCCCTGCTCGTTGCCCTTGCCCGTGCGCTCCTACCGATGTTCGGCACGAGTTCATCGTGCGCACACACGCCGCATCCTGTCATGCGTGCATTTTTCATTGTCTCGTGTCTCCGTCCGTCTGCCGCGAGCTGCACCGCGAAGAATGCGCGTCCCCGGTGCACGCGACAGGCCTCTTTTCGCGGCATTAACGAGGAAATTGCTCTTCGCATTCTTTCGATTTTTTTTTTCTCTCGTGCTCGTTCGCTAGGAAACAGCGTCGCGATTCAGAGAACAGTCACTTAACCCATCGGTGTCGACGTAAATTCAAGAATACCATCGCTATCGAGTGCTCTCGAATCCGCGCGACCTTGCAATTTTTACTGGTCCTTGACCTTTAGATTGCTCGCCCCTCCTCGCACCGTGGAAATAGCTTTTACAGTCTTGTGCGTTCTAACGACGAGTCGCACTCGATACGAAGATCCTCTGCGAACTGCGATGTACAATTTCCGTAAGATACTTTTTGTCCGCTCGAGCCGGCACCTCTGGAACATATTCCATGTGCCATTTAAACTGTGGTGCCAAGGTGGTTCGGAACCCACCTTAAACTGTAGGCCCTGTCGTTTAATACAGGGCCGGTTCGAAAATTTTGCGGGGCCAGAATACGCATTCAAATCCTATACTTAAATTTCATAATAAGGAATTATTTATTATAAGTACAAAGTATGTTACATAAAATTTTTGAAAAAATTTTATGAAGAACAAACGTGATTGAATTTGCTACTTCGCTCTCTATTTAAAGAATAGCCAGAGATGATGAATATTCAATCTACTATACAGAGGGTTCTGTAAAATGTCTGATGAATTTTTGTAGACCGCGGGGCCCTACAAAACGCGGGGCCAGGTTCCGGCGAACGCGCTGATAATAACCATAGCAGTTGAAAAAGCGACGTAAAATAAACGAACAAGAAGCCGTTGCATAACGTTGTGCGAGGGTAGGTGGCATCCTTCGGGGGTGGTTTCGCCGCCCCTTGTCCGATCCGTATCGGCGGAGCATCTACCGCTCGTAACGGCTCGAAACAGACGAAATATCGTCGCTATTTAGAACCGAAGTTTCGATGTTTTACATTACAAGACGACACGGAAGTTTGATGGGAGGCGATTTTTCGGAGGAGTTCGGAACGTTAAACGTTACAAATGGTTCCTCGCGGGTAACAAATGGCCCCCGCGGAAAGTTCGCCCGTGTCTGCCGCTAAGTAGCGGTTTCCGAATCTTGTCGTTTTTCCGCGGCCCGGCGGGGGACCCAGCCCCCGGGCCGGGCGGAAAAACCTCGGGGGGAAACTTTGCTCCGCGAAAGTTGGCTCGGGTGGTTGCGCGTGGAGACGCGAGAAGAATGTCGCGAGGTAATCCTGGGAGGCGAGACACCCGCTATTTTTCACGGGTTCACGGCGAGAGAACTGTTCTCGGCCGCGCGCGGCCGCTATTTCCTTGATAACTGAGCGCGACGTTGGAAACTGGTAAAAGCGAGAAACGGGACCGCGGGGAAACGACGACAGACGGATACCGCTCGGATACGGGAGGGCGGCGATAAACAAAAGTCGGGATAGACACGCGGACGAGCGAGATGTCTGCTGGCCTAATTAAGAAGGGCTTCGAATTCACGGTTTCCCGGCCGTTCTCACGGAAAATCCCGTGAACCTTCTGCCGAGGAGAATTTACGAGGCAGTCGTCTATCGTTGCTAATTCCTGCAAATATTTGCCGGGCAAGGATATAGGCGTGGGCGGAACGAGTAGGCGTCGGACGCGCGCGGGGGGAGGTTAAACGAAGGAGAAAGATGAGAGGGCGCGCGCGCGAGAGAGAGAGAGAGAGAGAGAGAGAGGGCGCGCACGGATGTATGCACGGGGATTTGCGTGAACGCGACGGGACGAGGACGAGGACGAGGACGAGAACGAGGACGAGGACGGGGACAAGGACGAACGCTAGTCGACGAGCAGGCTCGTTCTCTCCTTCACCAGTGCCACAGACGCCCCACCGACGCCCCACCGACGCCGTCGACGTCGTCGAGGCTCCCGTCGACCGGCTGGAGTTTCACGCGGCAGAATGCACCGCGCTACGGCAAATTTCTAATCAGATTAGCGCGGATTAGCAAAGTTCGTTTGTTCTAATGAAATTCGTCTAAATTAACGTCGGAAGAGGGAGCGCCGTCGGAGGAGGAGCGCCGGGATCGAGAGGCAACGGGCGCGCGCGGTGAGCGGAGATCCAAGAGGAAACAAGAGGGCCGGAAGCGGCCGCGCGAGAGTCGACGAAGAAGCTGGATGGATCGTTTGAATCTTTTCCTTTCGGCTCTCGAAGGGCGAACGAACCCCTCCCTCCTCTTTCTCGACACGACCCGAAGCGAATCTCTGAGCCGTCCGTCTCTTTCGCGGATCGAGATCATCTTGTTTCTTCGAGCAACCGCCCCAGGCGAAATTGCGGGAGTGGCTCTGCCGGGGCCACGTGTTTGCCTCGGCGACCTGCTTCGACTGCTTCGATGCCGTTTCCGAACAACCCGTCGACTCTATGCTTAGATTCTCTGGATCGAATGTTTTGTCACCGATGCAAAGTGAAACGGTGTGTTTCGAAATCACTAAAATTCTTCAAGTAGAATTTTTCAAGCACTTTGAAAAACAACACCTCTCTGCTTTTCTATGTACGATTGTGATATTTGTTAGTTAACCTTTATATGCTCCTCAAAAATAGCTGCATGAAAGAGACCAGGATAACAATTTTAAAGAAATACATCCCACGACGTAGACATGAAAGGACGAATAATTTTACAGCATGTGGAAACATTGGATGGATGAATTTTCACCCTCAGGAACGCACGAAGGTTAGACAGGCTCTTTCGGGAGTTTATTCAAAACTAGTCGAAGCAACTTTATCCGCTAATCTTCTGCCAAACCGGTTCAATATGTCACGAAGAAAGAGCTCGTTGACTTTATTAAGACATTTCAACAACGAAGCAACCCGAGCTGCGAAACATTGCCGACAGCGAACGCGTTAGGATTCGCGCAGTTTCGAAACATGGCGAGTTCTTGTGCGTTTAAGCCTTTGTTTCACGAGTCCGGGTCGACGGAATAGCCGACCCAAGGAGCCCTAATAGGCTCTTGAACTGTGCGATAATTAATGCGATCCTCTCTCGAACTTGCTAAAACCTAGAGTGGTGAGGGCCGGTGTGTTGCAGTCGAGGGTGCGAAAGCGTTTTCACCTTCGAATTCAGGGAAGTCGGGGAAGGTAAATCTGAGAATGAATCGCAGCTGCGATGCTTCGAAAACAGTGGACCGAGGTACGGTCCACGCGATAAAGCTTTTGTCCTGCGGCGAGCGACGCGACGTGGCCGTGGCCTACACGCGGCTTCGCGCTCGTTTGGGGGGCGGGAAAGGAGCAGCAAGCAGAGCGCTGCGGGATAAAGAGGAAAAGACGGGGAGGAATTCGGAGCACGTGCTCGGCTAATTGTCGGAGAGACGCGGAGAGCGGGTCGCGCAAAAACACGGGACACGCGGCGGGCCGCGAATCTGCGCGCACACGGAAAGGGGAAACGGGAAACGGGAAACGGGAAACGGGAAAGGGGAAACGGGAAACGGGACAGCGGCGTTCGAGGACACGCGATCCTCTCCTCGTGCAACGCACGCGCGCGCTGATATTTTATTCACCGATATCGCGCTCCAACTATTCCACCGATAGTCGACCAGTTGCCGCGCTTAACTTTCCCTCCTCGTCCTGTCGCTCGGAATTTCGTTCGGACTCTCGCTTCTGCTGTCACTGGCCGCGCGCAAACGAATACGAACGACGCGACGCGTGTTTTATTCATCGGTGTACACGCGATGCGACGAAAACATCGCGACGCGACCGACAGGAGATCACGCGTCCCATCGAATTTTCAGAAGGCACACGGCCGGGCAAAATTTTGATCGAGCGATCATCTCGCGCCGTCTCGATCTCGGAGGCTGGAACGAGCTCGGACCACTGGAAAAGGCCGCGGGGAAGAGTGGAATTGCGCTCGGACAGTGGCATCGAATTTATATACAATTTACAGAGGTAATCGGGCCGAGTATGTTGATGCGGCGAGCAGGAGCAATCGAAGGGGAGGTGAAGCGCGGCGCACGCCGTTGACGCATTGACTCGTCATTATCGCTTAACGAATCGTCCGGTTCCGATTGGAACTACCACGGTTTTTAGCGAGAGAGAGCGGGTTTATTTGTGTACCGCCCGTGGCTGTCGTCGTTCGACGAGCAACCGTTCCCCTCTCTCGCTCCACCGTTTCACCCGTTTTCACGAGTCTCTCGCGCTCTTTGCCGGTCACTGCTTTTTCGTCGTTCCGTTTTATTTCGAGCGGGACTCTACAGGTAGTCACGTACGGGGCACGCTCGATGGAAACGACCGTCCAGATAAATCCTCCTCTCGAATAGTCGCGTGGAAGCGACGAAATATGTTGGCTTCCAGCGAAACGCGGCCCGTCCCGTCCCGTCCCGTCCCGTCCCGTCCCGTCCCATCCCGTCCCGTCCCATCCCGTCCCATCCCATCCCATCTCATCCCATCGCATCGCGACCCATCCTCGTCCCCATCCCCCATTCTCGTCCGCATCCCCATCCCATCCTATGGCCATCCCGCGTCCCATCGCGTACCACCGCTCGAATTTAACGCGAACTTTCTCCAAAGCGTTTAGTGTCGCGTATCCGATCTCGTTCGCGATTCGACTTACTCGATGCTCGAACACCGATCGAACCGTGCGCTTTTATCGCGTAGCTTTTAAATCGATCAAAGCCGCTGTAGGGACCAATCGAGGAAACCCTTCTCCCAAAAATCAAGGTACAATAGGAAGACGAGACGACCGTGACTCTGAGCAGTTGCCTGAGAAGAGTCGTTCGATATCTAAAATACTTGCAGTATATTGTCAAATAAATTTCGTATAACAATAATATCGTGATATAAAGAACACTTAACCCTATACCATCGGTCCACGAACCAGGCGACCCGTTTCCGCCAATTCATCCGCGATATCCACCGCTAGGAAACTTGTGAAAAGTACGTTTCAACTACAGCTTTCGTCTCGCTCTGGGTCAATTCATGGGTCGAGACCGACGGCTAGGTCTAAGCTACCAAAGCTGCTGCTTTAAAATGTCCTTCGCAGATTTGGTAATTTTCTAGTTCATAGTTTTCGTGAGCAAAATGAATGGAAGAAATATGAGACTTTACGCATTTATGATAGTGACATTGAAAGAATTTGAAAATGTCCATACATTGTCTTCAGATTGTTAACCCTTCACTGTATAAGTTTTTTAATTGGGATAAAAATTTAACAGAAAAAAAATATTTAAAATATATAGTCTTAGAGTTTACTATATACTAGATTTATTAAATGTATCGGATATGATACACTGTGCAGCGAAGGGTTAATTCAGAATAGTAAGAAAATACAGTCTTAGAGTTTACTATATACCAGATGTATTAATTGTATCGGACATGCTACACTGTGCAGCGAAGGGTTAAGACTGTCGAAGAAGAAGACGAAGGTCTACATAATTATTTTGCATAAACAGCGTACTAGCGAGACAGGTAAAACTTCGGGGGGGGAACTCGGTCAAAGACACGACGGCAACGGT
This sequence comes from Lasioglossum morio, assembly GCA_916610235.2. Taxonomy (NCBI): domain Eukaryota; kingdom Metazoa; phylum Arthropoda; class Insecta; order Hymenoptera; family Halictidae; genus Lasioglossum; species Lasioglossum morio. The sequence goes on from OU744331.1 coordinate 1,767,554, forward strand.
ACAAGTGATCAAACAGTTTTCGCATGGTCGAAGGGTATCATAATCGCTGGAAGAAGTTCTCCCATCGATAGAATGTAGGAAAGGATAAAATACTCTTTGACCCCACGGAGTTCACAGTAATCGATCCCACCTACACACGCCCCGTCCGTTCGAAGAGGGAAAGAAACGTCGCCGAGAACACGGTGTATTTGCGCTCGATCGGGAGCTCTCTATCTCTCTCTCTCTGTTTCTTTCTTTCTCTCTCTCTCTCTCTCTCTCCTCCTCTCACGGCAGGCTTCTTCCGGCGTTTCCCGACCGAGCGCCAAAGATAACGACCGCGAGCAACCCTACGCCCGCTGTAAATACGTTTCCCGTGTATATTATTCCGACCAAGTTGAGTGGCCTCTCGATTCGCGCGGACTTGCGAATCACGATTTCGCCGGGAACACAGAAACATTGTGCGCGACGATTGCCGCGAACTGTCCGTGCTTTCTTCGAGCTGCTCGAAGGGAATTACGCGAGAACACTTTCTTGCTCGATATAATACTCACTGTCCATACTGTCGCTGTTTTATTAATGACACACGAGCCTTCCATTTTACATTCTAACACTTACATTCTAATGGAAACGTTAGTATCGGTAGTAGAATGAAATTATTGGATTTTCATGATTCATGATTAAAGTTGCTGTTGCTATCGAAGGATTCTTTTGAAAAAGCCATGAACTATAGACTTTCCACAATTATGGAGTAAATTATGGACTCGAGTTTTTTTTGCATTTGTATTGAACTTCCGTTTCTTAGTGCAGAAGATTTTCATTTTCCACAAAAAAAGTTCTCAGTGCTAAGAGTACTGTTTTCTATTCTTTTTTACTACTTCAGAATAATATATATATAAAAATAAATAAAAAAACCTGCGCAGGAGTCGATTGTGTTGGAAAACTTCATTTGCTTAAACAAGATGACTTTGTTTATTTAATGCAAACAAAGTGACAAACAGGATTAAAACGGTGATCCCAATGCGAACGAAGAAAAAGGACAAATTGTATTGATATAAGATAAAGCTAAAGTAATGGGACGTCGACTGAGCTGGTTCATCCCTGGAAAAACCTCCGGTCCCTTTTCTTAAGTGGGGGTGCCATAAACCACTTGGGCCAGACAACGAAATCTCTGCGTGTTTCTGCATAATATTATCGTTGGATTCCAACGGATCGAAACGGTTCGATGCTCAGCAGCGTTAACACTAGAAAGACTGAAACTTAGTATATACCTATATTGCCCAAAAGCTGTCAAAATGACTGCGTTGTGAAAGAATAACTAATCTGTAAAGAACTTTGTTTAAAATTAATTTTTAATATTTTTTATATTATTTACAGTTATATAACAAGTTAAAATTTCCCAAGCAGTCAAAATGACTGCTTTTGGGCAATATAGGTACAACACACATATATACATGAAATGAAGGACGGGGGAGGTAACTACAATTATTAATAAACGCATTTATATGTCGTATAAAAAGTCACAAGATATATAATTGTTTTTCTAATTGAAATGAAAAAGCAGTGAAAATGAGTTCCTTGGGCAATCTAGTGTTAACAAATGAAAATAGAAATGCCGAAGGCGGCGGGCGAGCGACGGGGGCAGGTCAGGCGGTTCGACAAAAGTGCAGCTGGCGACCCGCGGCGTTTCGATGTCGGGTCACCGGGGTTGAACTTGTTAAGAATAGAGATTGTGCGAGTCGATTGAACGGGCGGAGGGGTTGCGTTGCTCCCCGGCAGGAAGACGCGGAGGCCTCTCCAAGATTACAGATGCAACGAAGGCCGGGGTGATCTATCGGAGCGATAGATCGTTCTCAAGCTTTAATATATAAGGAATGGATTATCCGTTGAATAATGTGCCGGGTGGTGGGTACTAAGCCGCAAGCAACGTTGGTGGTCGTCGGTGGATTCGAACGCGAGTGCGAGCGAGGCTCACGCACAGAGTCTGCTCACGGGTGCGTGCACGCGTACAGCATGCACGCGTGCAGCCACGCGTGTCCCGGCGAGCCTCTCTTTGGCCAGATCGGGGTGTGTTCGCCGCTGCGTTAGGAATAGGGATAGAAACGTGTGCGGCCGCCGCGCGGCGCCGCGCTGCTCTCTCTCTCCGATGGGAAGGGAAATGTGGAGTAGAGTGGAGTAGAATGCCGAAGAGAGGATAGAGGAGAGAAACGAGAGAGAGAGAGACGAGAGAGAGAGAGAGAGCGAGAGGGAAGACGGCAGCCAGCTCGAACTGGCCAGAGAACGGAGTTAGCGCGATGTTGGCTCGCGCGTATGTAGATAGAGTACTGAACTATGTATTAGAGTCGTGTACCTTCCGCATAGATATACCGAGGTTTGTACAGTACAAGCTTTGCCATTGGCGGAGCCCTAGCCGGTCTGAAATCCTGTACAACGGGTGCTCGCGAAATCCAGAGTCACCGGCGACACCCAAACGATACTTTACGATCCCCTCGGCCGTGCTCGCTTAGCCCGACTACTATACGCTATCGAGGATTAACCGTGTTCCGTTTCGCGTAACGCCGCTGCTCGTAAATTTCGCAAATTTTCTTCGTCCGCTTTTGCGCCGGAACGTTCCGCAAAAAAGCGATACCGTTCGTTGCGGAAAAAATTGACAGTCCACCCAGTTTACACTCCCCATCCTTGACGCATCTTTTCAACGCAAGAATTTCAAGTCGCCTAGTTTGTCAGTATAGCTCGACGACTGCAGGTATCGATACAATATGTTTTACACGCGCTATCTCTGAGACAACAGGGCCGAACTGCAAATAACGAAGCCATGTCCCGCGAAGATCGAGACCTAATCTCGATACGGGTCCGGAGCAACGGCGAAGAAAAGCGAAGGGTCCTCGTAAACCGAGTGTACACAGGAGAAGAAAAAACACGCCGGTAAGCAGTGCGCGAAACGAGAGGGAACAAAGGACGAGCGGAGCGAGAGAAAGAGACCGAGGCTGACAGAAGCGGGAGGAGAGAGCAGAGAGAAAAGAAGAAAAAACGACGGCAAAGAGGACCGCGGCTGGGTAACGCGAGCGTGACTTCGCCGACGATCATGCTCCGAAAGATGCTCAAAAAGCAGAACAATCTTTTTAAAGCGGGAGTCGAGGGGGAAGCCGAGGTGCGGCGCGGCGCGGCGCGGCCGAAAGAAAAGGAACGCGAGCCGTTTCCGCGGTCGGCTCGAGTCGTGGCGAGGCGGATCGGAGCCGGGACGCGGAGAGAATCGGGCCACTGTAGCCGGTGTACACGGCCCCAACGGTAATTAAGATAAATAAGAGAGAGAATCGAAGGCACAATGGAAGGTTACGCTCGCAACGCAAAGAAAACAAAGACGACAAAGAAAAAATTCTACGGCCGATCCCGTGCAAGGAGAAAGCCGGGGAACCGCGTCGGGAACCACGGGAAAGCAGCGGGGTAGGAAAGAAAGGAACGTGGAAAGAAAGAAGGGAAGAAGGGACGAACGAAGGAAGGGGCGAGAGGTGGAGCGAGAAGGACCGACGAGGAGTCGAAAGGAACGAGAGAGAGAAAGAGGAAACAGTGGAGGCTAGCTGCGGCGCGAACGACCGTAAACTTTAAATTTACGAAGTGATATACACGCCAAACATCCGGTAGATATTTAAACCCGGGTTTCACTAAACTCAACAATAACGTTCGCCGCTATTTCGGGGCTAGCCCCGTGATTCCCGCTCGTTCCCGGCGAGCCGTGTCATAACCGTTTAATACGATTCGAATCGGATGGTCGAACGGAAAACGGTTGACTAGAACGAAACCGTTTCCCCGTTTTCTATAAAGGTAACTCTATAACGGCCGACTATTACTCGATTCGTTGCTGCTGTCGGCCGAGCCGGTCTTTTGTCTTTTACAGGCGCGCGCGCGATCGCGTTCGATGCAACATGCACACATATTCCAGTGTACGTGGGAAAAGCACACGTCAGAGATGATCGCGGACACGCGTCGCTCTCTCCGACTGCGTTAATTCGTAAACAGCCAGAAATCGCGAGGAAGACGCGCGGAGTATTCACCGATCGGTAAAGCAGAACGATTCCTGGATCACGCTGAAAGCTGACCGGAAGCTCCGGGAATCCCATTGTTCGTCGAGCGATCAATTTTCTGCGAGAATACGATATCGATGTCCGATGAAACGAACAGAAAGAGAGCTTGCTCCTTTGAGCTCCCGAGTCCCGTCGTCTTTCTTCCCACCCCCATACTTCTTCTTCTTCCTCTTCTTCTTCTTCTTCTTTTGTTCCTGCTTCTCGCCGTTGATCGAGACGAAAGCTTCGTTCTAATGTATTTCGTCGAATTTCTCTACCTCCCCCGGGCCAGTCGATGTATTATTAGTCAGCGACCGGGTCACAGACGAAACCTTTTATTTATTTAAACGATTACATCGCAGCAACGTCGGTTTTATAAAGCAGCCTTCTTCGCTCCGGTCGCGCGGCCGCGGCCGCATCTCACGAACCTCGACTCTTCGCAGCATGAATTATGCACGCCGATCGGAAGAATAATACTCGGATTGATAACGGCGGCCGGACGCGCTACTCGTCGCTCATCAAAATTGTACGACGAACGCCACGCGATTTCTATAACCGCGTCCCAACCACACACGTGTTCCAACGTGTTCGTCATTCGGCTACCGATCGAAACGTCTTTCCGCGGCTCGTCGGGACAACGTGATTCTTTAATTTCTTCTCGACGAGGACCCGTCGACGGACGTCGTCGGATTAACGGCCATTGCGAAATTCCCTTCGAACCAATCGATCGATTCTTCGAAATGTTTATGTGTGCGTAATATTTCGGACGCGATCGTGACTCCGTTGAATTTTAAACGGCTCGTAATCGGTCACTTTGTAACAAAGAACCATTCGGACCTTTGCGAATACACGTATTCTCTTTCTGGAATGGGTAAACGCTTTTCTAAAATAATAATAGGTATAGCTATTCAGTTTTTCATGGAAAGCTGTCGTAGTCTGCCTCGTGTACTTCGAACAACGAGGGGTAAAAATGTAAAGAGTACACGTGAACAGAAAGTGAGGTATCAAAGATCTTTATATCGAGTACATAAAACAATGCACTATATGATATCGGCGAAACAGGTTCGATCAAAGATAGAAAAATTAGAAATTTTGCGGTATTATAATTTAAAACGTTTCGGTTCGGTTTTGAACCATCATCAAGAAAAGTCCGCGTCTGTGTAACTAATATTTTTGTTATACCATACAATATACTCTGTACTAATACTCTGTACTAAGTACATTATGTTGTAATAAATCTCATATGAGATTTCCAAATTAAAAAACAATGCGAATCTCGGAGATCGGTTGACGATCAGGAGGAAATATCGAAGAAAAAAGAAACCACGTAAGATCGGCGAAGCGTCGCGTGTCGCGTCGGTCCCGAGCGGCGCGTTCGCGGGCAATTAACGTGCCCCGATTCTAATTCGAGCCGATTAAAAGCACGACGTCCCAGCAATATCGTTCGGGCGATTTAATTTAATGCGGGGTGCCGACTCGATTGAATCCAAATCGATTCCGGGCGCGATTCGATTGGATTAATTCGGCCGATTAATTCGACAAAAACTAATTCGCCGCTCGTCGGTCTCATCCGAATTATTCTAACCTCGTTCTCGAGGCGAGTTCCGTCTGTCGTCGCTGTCGTTTCCGCCTCTCTCTCTCTCTCTCGGTCCTCTCCATCGATTGCGCTGTACGCGCGGCGCGATACGATCTTCTCGTCCGCGATAGCCCTTTTTCCACCCTGTTGTACCGGGCGAAAATGATCAGGCTCTTCGAGCACGAATCGAGCGGGCGTCGAGTGCGCCCGGCGCCGACCGGCTTCCAAAAACTTTCGGGCTTATCGGTCGCGAACGGTATTTCCCTTTTTTTTCCCCGTATTTTTGTTGCTGTTGTTTAACGACACCAGAACCGAGTCCCAGCATCCGCAACAATTTATCTTTCACGAAACACGTCGTTTTCATTATTAATTTCGGCGAGACGGACGGCTCCTCTTTCGAATCCGTTCCCGGAGAACCGAGGCGAGGCGGAGTAGGTGACGGAGACCGGTGATGGACCGGTGAAAAGGGGAGCAAGGCAGGGGGGCAAGAGGCAGAAGGCAAGGCAGGCGCGAGGGGAGGAATTCGAAATTTAAAAATCGTCGGACGAGGACGTTGCCCCCCGACGAACCGGCGCACACGTAGCACGCCTTCGCACACTCCTACACACCTACCACACACACACACACACACATATATACAGATATTTTTTTTTAGAGGAATGAGTACTACGATTAAAGAGTCGGCGAACAAAAGTCACCGCGGAGGCTACGTAATTCCATCCTTATGAATGTTCTATGCTTCCCTTGCCTCGTGTCCGACCGTCATATTCCACGGCTCTAGCGTTCCGCGAGAGAACGATCGATCTTGAATTCTATAAGCTCGTATAATTACCCGTCTTTTTTCGAATTCTCTTACGAGCGAACGATCCGCGCCGAGCCCACGCCGCGCCGCGTACAGCCGTGTAACGCGAGAGAGTCCGCCGAACGATTTTCGCTCGATCGCACGTAAAAGGATGCGAAAGAGCACCCGGGGGAGGGACAGGGTGGCAAGAGCGGAAACACGCTCCGGTCAAGGGGGGGAATGCGTTCGCTTCGAAAATAACAAAAAAAAAAAAAAAACGACCCTCGATGGCTCGAAACAAAAAAGGCGAGACCACTGGTACATGGAGCGCGCGCGCGATCTCTCTCCGCGTTTTCACGAATTCCGGAACTTTGATCGTCGATTAGACGCGGTCGCGGCGACGGCCTCCACCGCGAGAACTGCGGAAATACGCTCCGGGACGAGCCTACCCGCAAACAGGTGATTGCACGCGTTCGGATACTCGCGAAATCGTCTTCGAATATAGACGGCACCTGATACTTTCCATTTAACAAGTGGAACTATTGAAAATAACGCATCAAAATTAAATAAATATAGAATATAATTTATTTCATACTGTTGCGAATCGCGCTAGCTCAAAGATGTTGAAAAGCCTCCTTTACTTTCCAACAAGAACCAACTAAAAACAGCCAACGATTCGACACAACCGGAACAAATGTGCATTTCATGCGAACAAAATGAACGAGATCATCAAACATTGTTCTGTTGACACCTCCTCCGTTCGTCATCGTTACATTTTCAGTCCGACAGTCTTGAAATTTCGGTATTCAATTCGACGTACGCGAGCCATTGTACACGCGATTCCCTTCGTCAGCCTGCTGGCTTCTTTCACGCGTCGAACCGACAATTTTCTTCTCCGTATCAAAGAGTCGCTTCGTGCGTGTAGATTAATGTAAGAACGTATTACGTGAATCGTAAGTGTCCGCGATTACGATGAACGGTGTCGGTCGGCCAAACAAAAGTGCGGATCGAGAGGGACGAAATTGTTGTTCGGTTTCCGGCAGGGGAAAAGCGCGTGAGCTGCAGACGTACACGCGCGAGTAGTAGGTACGACGTTTACGTAAGAGGCACGTGTGAAAAGAGACAGCGACAACCACGGCGACCACATTGGTAAGGGTTTTCTCACGTAAAAAGCCAGATACATAGGTAGGCGTTTGTCGGTGCGTAAAAAGGTGTAGGACAGGGTCGTGAGGGGTTCGGCGTGGGTGAAAAGGGGGGGAGAGGCGGGGGCGGCGGGTCGATCGACGGGGGCCATTCGATTCGATTTGTGCGGTCGGGAGGCGAATTCGTCGTGCGGTCCGCGTGCATTGCGATCGATCCGGCCGCGCGAGAACCGCGCTCCTTTTCTCGAATGGATGGCATCGAGTGCCCTTCGAGAACGGTCGGAACGCCGGCGCCGCTCGAGCGGGATAAGCGAATCGCGTTTGAATACCGTGTCAGTGATGCGGCACCGATTAGTGTCACCGAGGAACGACAACGCGCCCGGGAAAAATCCTCCTCTCCCTTTTCGCTCCCCAAGGGTTCGAGAGTTAATCGCGTTATTTCCGATCACTTCGCGCGATCCGCAGGAGGAAAAAAGAAAATACCGACGAGCTAGCTGCTCTCTCGCTGCTCCTTTGCTCCGCGCGTCGCCGCGCCGTTCCCAGTCCAGGCCGCGTTTCCACCGTCTACGGGACAAAACGAATGCGTGCACGCGAAAAATTGTCACGCTTCTATCTCCACCTAACTTCTCCCGCCAGATTTTTCTTCAGTATTCAACCAAACAGGACTTTCTCGCGTCTAGAATGTCCCCACTGTTTCTCCAAACGTATTTCTAACGTGACTTCCAAAAGAGTTGGGAATTGTTCCAGCCCCGATTCCCTCCTATAACCTCCACTCGTAAATTGTTCCATCCCTTGTACATCCTGGGCATAATCAGTTCACTCAATTTCATAATGACATCAAAGCAATCATTTCGGAAAAACATGTTCGATAACACCCTCTCCTCTATAAAAACTGAAGGACTCGTTAAGGGCAAGATCTACTTTCAGCAATTTTTTAGTGAAAACCGTCTTCCATGGTTCTCACAGTTAAAATCCCGTTCGGATAAATCTGAAAAATAGCCTGAGGTCACGTCCACACCGTAATCAAAAACTGCGCCCCTTTCTAAGACACGGTACCCTGCTGCAATCCGCATGGGCCACGGTCACTCGAATCCTTACACACTTAACCCTTTTAGTGCCAGGCGAAATAGAGGTGCTTATGCGAGAATAACTGGCCGAATTTCACGGTTTTACTAAGGTTTGGGAAAATGCTCATAAAAGCCAAACAAGAAACAATATTTACATGATTCAAAAAGCAGTAAGTATATTAAGGACGAAATAGAGAACAAAACAATGACAGCAGTTTTTCTAAATTCATTGAAAAGAAACACTATTTTTTTTAATTCTCTCATAATAAAGGCGCGGGCCGATATATCGGCCTCCGGTAACTAAAAAGGTTAATATATAAAGTAGCATTTGATCTCGCAATCTCGTCAGCCCAACAGTAAGTACGAATACCCGAAGGATGCCCACCCGTTGCGAGAGAGAGAGAGTGAGAGAGAGAGAGAGGGAAGAATCTCTGAAAAGGAAGAGCGGTTGCGGAAACGGGTTCGCAACAGGGTAAAAAGGTAAAACGGGTGGAGCGTGCGGCTGGTTAGTCGGGTACATAGTCGGGAGTGCAGGAGGCCGCGGAAGAGTAGTCGGGCGGGATTCGGACAGCGAAACGGTTTCGATCGACTTAGCGGTTAGAGGATAGGCTCGAGCATTATTCGTACGTGCCTGTGCCTCGGTTACGCGGGCTATCGATTCCTTGGTCGCTCGCCGGGGGTAGTAACGTTTCCCCTCGAAACACAAACACAGGGCCTCGCATGCATGCGCGATGCAACCCCATGGTATGCATTCGATACGCACGTAGGTACCTACCAAGAGGAAAGAGGTCCCTGCATCGCGCGATCGATGTTTGATTGCACTTTGTATCGCGTCTCTCCCTCTCTCTCTCTCCCTCTCTGCTCGCCCTCTATCTCTGTCCCTTTTGCTCCTTCTCTTTCTCTCTCTCTCCTCTCTCTCTCTCTCCCCGGTGCCGCTGTTTCCTTCCCCTCCATCTCTCTCCGTGGAGTTTCTTCGATTTCTTGGAAGCCAGCCCGTTCGTCTCGTGGCTTCGGCCCGCGGACGTCTCGTTAACCGAGTTCCGGCGCGACTCGAGCTTCCAGCCTCGCGTTCAACGACACGCCCATCGCTGCCACGATCGCTGCCACCTTCTAACAATCGAGCCTGACCCTAAACGATCGACCGACGCTTTGCCAGAAGTTGGATTCGAAGCGATCGTAAAACGTTCTCGCGTGAAAGTCGCCACGCGCCGAGACACAATGCTCGCGTGTACGTAGCTCGGATGAGACAACCCATATTCAATCGGAACGAATCGAAGGATCTTCCTCGAGAGATCCATAAAGTTAAATCGGTCGAGTTTCTTTCTCGTTGGCGAACGGTCTTCGCATCGAAGCAGGGATATTCACCTGCGATTAAATTTATCGGAAGACAATTTTCCAAGTGTTCTCGTAGATAGATTGAATGCTGCTTGCCCGTTAAAAAAAAATCGCCAAGGCTGATTCGAGAGGCAAGAAGGTGGTACGTACGTTGAAGCCGCGAGAGCTCGTTGCCGTTTTCGGTGCGAGCGAGCACAGCGCGGCCGCGTCGATAATTAATTTGGTCGCATTAAACGCTGCCGTGGCGCGATGCGGGAGGCGGTATCCGCGTCGGTGTGGAATCCTTCTTTTTTCGCAGTTTCGCCGGGACGGCTGATGGATGAACCTCCATATATTTCGCTCGCCGCAAGAAAGGTAAGACAGCCTCGACATCTATCACGAGCGAGTCTATATCGCGCATCTGCGCGCGAGGAGAACGAGCGAGAGAGCGGATACGCGGCGGTCGGGGGCGGCGGGAAATAAAGAGAGCAAGCAACCGAGGCCAGAAAGAAAGCTATTAATAGGGTCGAACAGCTCGCGCGGGCACGCTCTCGCCGTTCGGCGTCGACGCCGCTCGTAGATCGCGAAATTGCCGGCGTGGAATGTTTATAACTTTGATAACGTGCCTCGATAATCTATTTTCGCGGGTAATACATTACGCGGCCGGATTTTACCTCGGGACACGGGACACGATACGAGTGGGGCCCACCCCCGCTAATGGCAAAGTTCGCTCGGCCCGTTCTCCGATAGGAACTCGAAATAATAGTTTGGACGCGGTTCGGTCTGGCCGCGCGAGCCGAACGGGTCGACCCGCTCGACGTACCTGAACATCCGAGCAAACGAGAACGGACGACGATCCGTCAGCCCGCGACCACCTACGCGGATCTTCTCCCGCGAATCCGTGCTTTGTAACTTTAAACGGTTGCAATGGACCGGCTAATTTCCGGCTACGGTGTAACCCGTAAACCGCAGCCGCGCTCCCATTTGCTCGGATAACGGCAACCAACGGTTCAACTTCTGCGCTGGGTTAAGGTGGGATTTCCTCTACCACTGTCTTTTCACTCTTGATCGTGTCTACGAACTGTTGAAAGAATCTCTAATACGGTTCGTTTTATTTTCTCTTGTTTCCTTGGTGGACGGGCAACAGAGTTTAAGACAAGCTTGCGATTACCATGTAATAACGAAAGTATAAAATGATACATTGTAAGAATCGCAGCACCGATAGTACCTACTCTTGATCATTCGGTTTAGAGGCCAACGATGTATCCGACGATGCATCGCGTTCGAGGGTTGTAGAACAGCACGGTCCGTTTGCGGACGCGTGCGAGAAAATCCGCGAGGAGGGTCGGTTCTTTGATTGGTCGAAGGAACATCGAGTATTTTCGCGGGGGATCGCGAGGCTGGCAGACACACCGGTAGAATGATTCCGGAAACGCGACGAAAAGGCGAGATTCTGCAGGTCTCGCAGCGCAGTCGGAAGGTTGCTCAACGCGGCGGCGTCGTGGTTTAATAAGGAGCTATCTATAGCAGAGCATTATGTTACCTCGATACATCCGTGAGATGAGACGTTGCAATATTAATGCGTCTCATGAAATATTCGTCGCCGTCTTGCCATTCATCTCGCTCGCGCTCCGTACATTATTATAGAGGGTGCGGGTGTGGGTGCGGGCGCGGGGGTGGCTGGCTCGGAGCGCGGCGGCAGCTGGAGCAGGCTTTCCGAGAGCAGAGAGAGAGAGAGAGAGCGAGAGAGAGAGGGAGGGCCCGAGGGGAGAGAGACCGAGAACAGACCGAAAGAGAAGGACCCCGAGAGAGGGAGAGGAGAGCGACTCGAGGCCGACCGAGGGGAGCACCCCCGGTCCTCTCTCATGTATTCGTCTCGACTATTTCGCAGCGCGGCTTCGAGCTTTAAGCGAGCCGACTGGACGACGCCGAGCCTCGACGCGACGACTCGCTCTGGGGATTTCTCGGTGCTCGGTAACCTAGATTTACGCGCCGCTTCGACGGTCTTTCGCAGCTTAATAATTCCTCGGCATTGTCTCGACGCGCGCGAGATGGTCGCGGGACCGAGCGCCCCAGCGCACTGCCCTTCAAAACTGCCCGAAAATTCCCGGCTGATCTTTCCCGTCCGCGGGCGCATGCGTTCCGCTACCGAACGGCCAACATTTCGTCCCGCTCGCTCTGGCGATCCCCGAAACTTCCCGCGGTTCTTTCCAACCCCTGTGCTCTCACCCTCTTCGCACCGACCGATTATTATCGATGCGCGACGCGTTCGTGCAGAAGCTTCTCCCAACGAGCGATCGGAGGTCAGTTGTCAGTGAAATCAGATTCCGTAACACCCGCCACACCAAACGAATTTCTACGAATTTCCTAAACTTCCTAATAGTCTCTCCAACGAGAGTATAACGTCTGTAAACACTTTTTCCTAGTTTCACTGTGGAAGCAATGGTAGGACGTATGAGAAAACAGGCAAGGGTGAGAAAGATCTAGAAATCCTCGGGACTCTTCTGTCCGATGAGACGCGTCTCTGAGAATCGTTTAAAATCTTGTGAAACGAGTGCCCGAAAGACTGGAGTCGGATGATAGCGATAAGCGACTTGGTGTTCGAGGGGACGCTGTACAAGGGTGTCGAGGAAACAGCGATTGAATTTGTTCGGCGTTCGCCGGAATATCTCTGGCTCGCAGGTTGGCTTTGTCTCGAAGGCGTTTGAAGAATTACCTTATCCGGCGACGGTTCGCGCCGGATATTCGAGGCGAGCGGGACAGATCGATCCTGGGGAGCGAGGCAACGGGTCTCGTCGCGTATCGGCCGGTTGGTAGTGATCAATTTTTCACGGTTCTCGCCGTTCCCGTCGGCGCGAGTCGGTCGCGTTCGCGTAACTCATGTGTCGCGGCGGAAGCTCGCGCGGCTCCCTGCACGGGTCTCGCGTAGACGGACGATTCGGCAAGGACGAAAAAAGAAGCGGCGCGGCGGAGCGAGCCCGGCTCGATGGGACAGAACAGAGGAGAGAAGAGAGGAGAGAAGAGAGGAGAGAAGAGAGGAGAGAAGAGAGAAGAGAAACGGAAGAGAGGAAAGAGTGGTAGTAAGGGTTGTCGAGAGGGGGCTGACGGAGGCTGTCGAGGATGGGTCGGGGACAGGGCGGGGGTGTGCAGGAGGCCGGTGGGTGACACGGAGCCGGCATGGCAGGGAGGAACGATGGGAGTTGGTAGTCGGGCAGGGCTGGCGGGTGCCGGGGGCCGGGGCGAATGCTAATATTAAAAGTAATATTTCTCGGGCCGTCCGCGGCGCAGCGCCGCTGGAATCGCGCTCTCGCTCTCCGCGCGCGGTTCTATTTATTTTTAATATAAATTAAACAATTTATTTTCCGGCTGCGGCAGCCGGCAGGGGCGAAGCTGCGAGAGAAACGCGGAGAAGCGAAAAAGGGGGAACGAGGAACAAGGAGCGAAGACCCACCGGGGAACGAAGAACGAGCCGGCTACTGAAATAGAGAAATAATGCCAGGACTGCAATATCGAATGAAATATCGTCCGCGATTCTCCCTTCTACGGTTGCAAGGAAAATACAAGCGTATTCTTTCTGTATGTGCGCCGCCCGTTCGCTGCGTACGCTTGTAATTTCCGTCCCTCTCGGAGAGGGAACAGCTATTTACTCGGACACGCGGATCCCGTCGACGAGACAGTGAAATTTTTGGCGGGCCGACGGAACGAGGGGAAATCTTCGGCTGGTAGACGAGGACCGGCCCAGATTCCAAATTTCTCCCGAGCCCCCAAATTAAGAGTATATGAAAATTTGAAAGAGCTTAAAGGCTCCGAGTGTCTTGACAAGCCGTTGAATCTTTAACGAGTCTTGAAACGTTCAAATCTTTCGAGGAGCCATACAAATTGCACGAGCGCTCGTATTATACGATACTGCCGCGGCCCGGCTACCGACGAACACGACGACGGCGCACACCGGGGTGCGTTGGTGTCTTTCGACTCTCGTCGACACGATCTCCTTTGCGCGTCTGGACGCGGCGTTTTGTTATCCGAACGCCTTTTATACTCCCTTCGTCGTACTTGCTCGGAACTGCGTCTACGCCAAAGAAACAAAATCGCACCTTTACCGATCCATTTCCGTGAACGCGGCGATCGTCGATCGCGAACGACGTTCGGCCCGTGGGATCTCGCCACGGTCAGCGACGCTTAAATATGCATGGCGTCGCGCCGGCATTGACCCGCTTAAAAAGCTACGTTTTCGGGTGATCTCACCCTTTTCTTTTTCATGCCCTGGGAGGGTTTTTCTTCCTTCCTATGTATGACTCGGAAAAGATCGGCAAGGCCCCATTCTTTGACTCAACTTGCAAACTTATTCCAAGAGGGCCACTACATGTTCTTGGCTTTTGGGTGATCTGACCCTGTCGTTTCGAGAGGGTGCGTTCGACTAGCAGTACGCGAGTAATCTGTGATCTGCGCTCGTAGTCGCGGCGATGTATTCTTGGTCGAGTAGAATCGCTCGATAGTTGGTCGTGTAACAGAAGTGACAAAAAAACGTTGATGCAGCATGGACTATGGTTTGCGAATCAAAATTTTAACGGGTGACTATAGTTCGCCGGTAGGAAGCGGCCATAGTCAGCTGTAGCAAGGGTTGAAATTCCGGTAGCAATCGAAGGTTGGTCGACGCGTCGCGTCTCCTGGTGCCTGGCAAAGGAACAGGCAAGGAGAAGAAACAGGGGGGAAAGTATGAGATACAATGGACGTGGCGAACCGGTGTCGAGAGAGCCGAGTCACGGCGGTGATACACAAAGCGACTGCGGGCCGGCCGGTCGGCTCGAGATTGTCCGGCGAAAAGGCTGGCTGGCAACGAGGCAGGTTGGCTGCCAGGCAGAAGGGAAGGCAATGCACTTTATGATCGAATATAGCGAATGGTCGGGGGGTAGAGCAGACTTCTATGTATAGCGCGTCTGAATCATAAGCGACGCGTACACCCGCTACCTACATAGCTGACGGACCACATAGCGCGTACGTACAAAGTACAACCGTACTTTGCTTCGACGAACGTTCTCGCCTCTGTCGTACTCTCTCTTCCCCTCTCTCTCTCTCTCTCTCTCTATCTACTCTCTCGTGCAACCGTTCGCGCGTTCTACCCTGCTCTCCCCTGTCCTGCTTCTACATCTGTCTATCGGCCTCGCTTTGGTCTGTCGAAACAGCAGGTGCACCGCTTTGGACCCGCGTCACCTTCGCTTCGCGGTTTCCTCCCGTATGGAAAAGGCTCTGGTCCAAATCAGCCGAACAACCATACGGATAAAGGGCACGCGCAACAAACACCGAGACTCCCCGGCGACCTGTTCGAAATTATCCGGAACGATTCTCCCGCCGAGAACTTCGTTTAACACTAGAACTACCAGACTAAATATGTTTTTCGGAGAAATGTTTTTAGTGAACTTCGCTATTGAAGTACATATTTAAATAAAACTAGGACTACATCTAAATAAATGCAATATTGTCATTATTATAAGGAAATTTTGTGCCAATTGCATTTAGTGCACGGTAGTTTTAGTGTTAACCATCCGCGTTGCGAACAGAACTTTTATTTGAATTCGTTCCTCCTGCAGGTAATCGCCTTTCGGTAACTTTTCATCTTAATTCGAGCAATAATTCCTTCGCTCGCCTCACTCTTCTCGTTAATTTAATCCTTTCGTTAACGTTCTCCGAATCAATAGCGCGAACAAACGAAAGTTGGTACGGACGAGCGCGATTGTTGTCCGCGATCGTTTGGTCCGGCAGCCATTCGCTCTGCTCGCCGCTGAAACGGTGAAGACGCTTCTGCGTGAAACGCGTGACAGGTTAAGTGTTAAGTGGACGCGCCCGGCAAAGCAACGCGTCTCGATAATTCGTCGGCTCGACCTCCTCGCGAGAAAATATACAGGCGTTGGAAACCTTTAAGCGTCCCGCGGACAGGGTAAGCGAAATTTATTTTCGACGCTCGCCGCACCGTGAGAAATGTAAGGAAATGCGAGAGGAAACCTGCCGACAGTCGACGATCGCGTTCATTTCGTCGTTGTCGTTGTATTCGCAGGTAACTAGCAACGTGTGCGGGTGATTAAAAGAAGAATACCCGAAATTGCTTCTGAAAACTTGTTGCTCCAAGTCTGAGTATAGTGTTTTTCTTGTGGTGAGATACAAAGAAATGATTTAATGTATATCTTAGAGCAAAGTCTTGTTAGAGTAAAGTCTGAATAAATTAAATCTTGTCATTTTTAAAAGACAACATGTAACTGCTGCTTTTATAGCTTGGTACCTTCAGCGTTAAGAGTTGAAATCAATTTTTATTTCCACTCCTGTTTCCCACAATCGATGCAGAACGTTTTAATTTTACATAAAGATCCCCAGTGCAATGATAAAGAAATCTGGACGGGTTTCGTGATCGCAGAGTGTGCGGTTTGATTCGACTGTATGTATTTCGTGCGGGCGTTAAGAATCGCGATCTCGTTTGGCCGAGCGTTTGACGCTCGGGACGCGCGTGCCACGATGACGCGTAATCGTAGAACGGGAAACAATTTGATCGTGAATCGAGAGAGAGAGAGAGAGAAAGCGAGAGCGGGAGAGAGGGAGAGAGCAGGAGAGAAGGTGGCCGAACGGTTGGCGTGTCGGGTTTCTATTTTTTCCCCGGCGTTTCCCGATAAGAGCTCGACGAGCGTGTCGCGGTACAAGCCGTAAAAACCCTCCTCGCGAAATACGACTGGAACACGCTTTAAACCGACCGTTCCGCGATTAGCGTAACGCGTTGCCACGATCGCCGCCCGATAACTTTATCTCGAGCAATTACTTTACTCGCGTATGTTGATCATCCGTTAATAAGCCTCTTCCTCGGCTCCGCGATTTCGCGTGTGCAAAACGCCTCGGGAAATCTCGGATCGCGAAAGACCGCGAGACGACGCTCATTCCGTTGTACGGCAACGCGCGTCTTTCGCCGCGCTTGTTCGCTCAAATTTCACTGTCGGTCTCAAGCATCGGAAACCTTTTCCAAATCCATTCCATACCTTATGATTTTTGCAATTTTATAAATATGAAATTGGTACATTACCTTATACAGTACCTAAATGTTTAGTAACTGATAAGATACCGATATATTTAATAATGTAAAGAATATTTTGAAGAATGGTACAGCAATTTTTAGTGGTGCCTCAGAGGGGACAGCCGAGTGCTCAGGGTTAATTCTTCGCGGGCTAGTCAGCTCGAACCTTGGAATTGACTGGTGCACTGTCGTTTCAACTAGAAATCGCAAGATCTACGTTCTCGATCATTTCTCGATGGTGTATGTCCAGGTGAATCGACTGATTCGTAGAAGGGAGGAGGCGATTCCCCGACGCGGTCTCTGCGAGGGGAGTATCTGGCAGGTGGGAGGGGCCCTGCGTGACGTCGCGGATGTCCTAATTATCCAGAAAAGACCAACGGCGGAGTTTTTCCCGATAGGAAACGCCCGGAGAGATCGAGACGGCTCGAGCTCGGTTCGGCTCGGCGAGCGGAGCGTGCAGCCGAGTTTAATCCGCGTAATTACGATGCGAGAACACGACCCGAGGGGTCGAATCAATTTATCGGCTTAATTCGACTACCGAATCGTTTTCCGCGCGAGATTATACGCGGCATTCTTCCGCAACCCGTGGCAGCCCCACGCGACGCCGAGCCGACCGTTTACCTTTTCCTCCAGCCGGCAGTTTCGTCGTTCGTCTCTGATTCCCTTCCTCGATCTTCACCCCTCCTTCCCCTCTACGATCCATTCTCTCCCTCTCTCTCTCTCTTTCTCTTGCTCTCTCCTCTCTGTTCTCTCCTCTCCGACGTTCAACCCCTCGGCTCTCCGCTTCGCTCTCTTCTCGGTCGGTCTACTCTCGCGTTAATGGTGTTGTGGCTATTACCGTGACGTGCTCCGCCTTTAATAGGTGTCGAGGCTCGTTTCTGAGCCACGATAATGTCCGCGGGCACCTTCGGCCGTGCGCGCTAATTACTCGACGATCGATCCGTTCCGGGATCGAAGCCGGGATCCGATGCCCGGACGCGGACACCGGAGACGCCGCAGCCATCCCCCATAGAACACTCGGAACGCCTCGTCGCGCCATTCTTTCCCGGGCCAGAACACCTCCTCTAATCGTCCCCTAATCGCTGCTCCGACGTCCTCTGCCCCCCTGGAATACCGATGATGCGAGGACACAATACTTTTTTTTCTAGCCGTTCGAACACTTTGAAATATCCCCATAAACTTGGCTACGATAAATCTATAAGCCTTTTTACAAGCCTCCGACGAGATGGTAATCGCGACGCAATTTGTGTTTAAATTAGTCCCTTGTTATTTATGACCGCATGGTAATTAGCGTGTAAATTATACAAAGATGCCATCGAAATTCTCGGGGAGAAAGTTGCGCCGCGCCGCCGCGCCGTTCGGGACTCGTTCAGCCGGGAATTACTCTCGGGGACATTTCCTTACGCGCGACAGCATTTTCGCTGGCGGAACGTTGGAAACGTATAAAAAGATATCGACCACGCGCGGTAATAGTTGCCACGAGGAAACCACGAACAATGGATACACACCGTTGTTCCCTTTCCATCTGGCCAGGTGTGCAATAACAATAAAATAATTCGCGCTATCGCGGCGCGCATTTTTCCCGTTGAGTCGAACGGCCCGGAGAGGATGGGTATTGGCGCAGGCGAATCGAAACGATCGTATCGATTCGATCGGAGGAGGCTCGGTCGGTGGTATAGACCGCGAAACGAGAACGATTCTCAATGGACTGGCGGAGCACAAAGAAACAAAACGAGAAGGAACGCGTTCCGAATAGGCCGTTGAAAAGTCGCTCGGCGAAGTTGGGGAGCTACCGGAAGAACGCGCCGGTACACCGACACGCCTACGATGTATCGAAAGCTGTGGTCGCAGTAAGCCGCGTTTCTTTTTCGCCAGTGTTTCGCGGCGAGGAACTGACAAGGGGAAGCCACGGTTGATGGGTCACGGATTTTTCTGAAACTTTCACTATTTGAAGATGCCTTTTCGAAATGTAAAATCGCATTTGAAGATCGGTTTACACGCTCATAAGGAGTTCGCGTTAAGAGGTCAATAAGAAAATGAATAGCGGTGGACGTAGCGAGGATTACTGGTAATCGGTAGGTTGCTGGTTCGAGTCTCTTTGTGGACTTTTTTTTCTAGAAATTTATACCTCTCCCTAAATTTTAAGCCTAAATCTATTATTTATAACTTATTTTTATTTTTTGAGTAGAAAATGCATGTTTTTTATTTGTGGGCAATGGGAAATAATTTGAACATTAAAATAATACAGAATGTTATATTCACTTTATTATTGAAAATTCTCTATTTATTAAATTATATGCTAGTATGACACGAGCCAGGGTGATAATCGTCGTAAAATCATCGAAAACAATAATTTTTACGGCATCTCGCACACACAATGAACGCCGCATTCGTACAAGAGCACACTTTTTGCAGGACGTCTATCGGATATAAATAATAGATTTAGGCTTAAAATTGAGGGAGGGGTATAAATTTCTAGAAAAAGAAGTCCACCAGGAGACTCGAACCAGTAACCTACTACATACTATTCATTTTCTTATTGAACTGTTAACGCGAACTCCTTATGAACGGGTAAACCGATTTCCAAATGCAATTTTCTCGAGAAATATTGAGAAGACATCTTCAAATACTGAAAGTTTTAGAAAAACCCGTGACCCATCAACCGTGGCTTCCCCTTGTGAGAGAGAAAGAGAGACGGTACGGGATGGGACGGGACGAGAACATACAGGGCAGACGGGGCAGGTAGAACACTCGGAACCGTTTTTCGCGCGTATTGTTTTTGACTTCCGGCCGCGATAAAAGTCGATTCCGCCCACCGGGCAGGTTAGCAGCAGCCGTGCACGGTGCGTACCTATCGGCCGGTCGGATCAGCGGGTTCGGTAGCGAGCCGGAGCGTCCGCAATATCCCGTTCCCATCTGCGAAAAGAACGGGCCTCCGGTTCCCGGCCGGCCTTCTGCCGTTCCTATTCCCCCCTCCGCGGCGCGCCGGTCCCGCGGTTCCTCGGCTGTTCTCCGAGAAATATTATTTAAGCGCTTCCTGCCATATAAATAGTCCGTCCGCGATGATAATTAAAGTCTCTCGGGGACGGTATATCGGGACCGACGATCTATCTGTTCCGGTGTGCACCGATACCGCGGGCTCCGCGCGAAACCGCCTGTGTGTGTCTTGGGTCGCCGCCGCGCCGCGTCCCTCCGCCTTTTCCGCGCTCATTTGAATATCGTCGGTCGTGCGAGGCGGCGAACAATGCGCGCGACCGACCTCGACGCTCGGCCTATGCCGTGCGATGTCGTATACACGCGTATATCGTTTCGCGAAAATACTAGTCGAGACGGGAGAGTAAACGAGAGAGAGAGAGAGAGAGAGAGAGAGAGAGAGAGAGAGAGAGAGAGAGAGCTCGGGCGAATCGGGTTTGGGTCCGGTCTCGCTCGACGGAATCGAACGCGGACGAGATCGATTTCGACGGACTCGTCGTCGAAACCTCGGGTCGGGAGGAGGTTCTCGGAGGGAACGCTGGAGGGTCCGAGAAGGTGGACGGCCTCGGCAGAGCGCGGGACCGGGGGCGGGACACCGGAGGACAGAGGGTGGCAGAGCGGAGGGTGCAGGAATGGATCGCTGAATTTCTCGAATAATTAAGTTAGACCTCGGTGAGCTAGGGGTGGTCGCTTACCTACCAACACACAGTCTCATACATTATGTAGAAGTGCCGGTACATGGTAGGTACGCGTACACGCGTACTCTGGAATGGCGGTGTGGCCGGAGAGGGTTGGAGGGTGACGAGAGAGGAACGTTAGAGCGAGCGAGGCCGGAGAGACAGAGGGAAACCAGTACGTGTGTATCCATCGACGCGTGGAAACGGAGTTGAACGTGAACGCGGTGCTCGTGATCGTGGCCGTGCGCTCGTGCTCGTGTTCCTGGATCCTGGCCGGCGCGGAGTAGTGCATTGGGAAACGCGTACGCGTGTACCAGGGCCAGGCGTACTTACGCGCGCGTAAGCGTACATTGCGACAGAACGTGTACCGGTCTTCGTACGTCCACCCTCTACGACTCTCTCTCTCTCTCTCTCTCTCTCGTTCTAGCTCGTTCTCTGATCGTGTGTGTGTGTGCCCTGCCTGCCTGCCTGCCTGCCTGCCTGCCGAGTCGAGTCGACGCGAGGCGAGACGAGGCGACGCGTCGGTGAAGCTCGGCCGTGTTCGCGCGCTCGCGCTCCAGCTCGCGCTCCAGCTCGCCCTACACTCGCCGCTATTGGATATATACTTAATGAAGCGTAAATAATTGAGTAATGTGCTCCAGGCCGTTCGATCGACGTTCCTATTGGTCGGTATTAATCTATTCCGGCGCATTAGCGGCCGGTATCTCCGCGAACCAGCCTAGGACCGTGCCTAAATACTATCCTGGACTAGCCACCGGCTACGTTTCTGCCATCGACCGTTCACTCGCCACGTTACCCCCTACGCTAACCTGCGTTAAACGCCGCCCCAACTAATTGACAACCCTTTCCTCCCGCAGCCGTCTCTCGATCGAACGATATCCGCAGATACTTTCCTTCTTTTCTCGTTACCTCGCGACCAGACAATCCTCCATTCTTCGACCGTGCACCCCGATATTTTTCGCGAGGAATCGCTAGAATCGATCCCCGCACTTCTAACGTAGCTGCGATAAACACATTTCAGTGTACACGCGTGCATCGTATACGTTTAACCACTATACGCTTGTAGGACTAATTAGAACGCGACTGCAGAGTATAAATTGTACATCCAACGAAAACGCACAGACATCTTTCGTCATCTTTCTGTAGTAACTGGATACTGGAACGTCACTGAACTGTCGCCAGCCGTCGACGATATTCGTTCTTCCTTTCCGTTCCCGCGGAGCAACGGTCGGGGCCACCTCGACCTGTAGCGAAACGCGCTGACGATCCTAATCTATCGATCGTTCCAACTGTTTAATTACGCTTTTTCTACGAATTCGATTCGGTCGGTTCCGCCCCGCGGCCGTTCCGGGCGCCGTCTTATTCGTCGCGGTGTACTATGCAAATTCGCTGGAATAATTCACCGGAGACGGAACGCAATAAGAGCGTAAAATATGCCGGCGCTTATACCGACGCGCGAATCCTCTGTTCCACGGTGATACGAGCGCAAGAGGATTCGCGAGCCCGAAATAGACATCGCGTCTGTGTTAGGACGGGATCGTTGGGTCGCGGCGCGGGGTGCGGCAGCGCCGCGAAGGGAGCTAACCAAGAAAGAAGGATCGTCTATCCTTGCGGGATCGTGGTCCGTTATAGAAATCGAGCGAACTATTTTCGAGGTCGAAGGAATTTACGAGGCGGCGCGAGGGGTATGGGGCGAGGAAAGACGAGCCGAGGCGTCGCGACGGCTCGTGTCGCGTCGGGTCGAACAGGTAGCTTGTCGGAGGCGGAGGTCGGAGGTTGGGGGTCGAACGAGCACGGAAACCGAGAGGGAAGAGAGAGGATGGCTCTTACTATCTTTGGAAAAGTCGCGCGAATCTAACGAGCGGAGCCACAGGTGTTTTCCCCGTGAATATATATGGAGCGAGAGCCGCCCCTCTCTCTCCCCCCGCGAACCTTGTTCCTCCTCGTTGTGCCGAGCTATCCTCCGACGTGCACCATTTTCGATTCTGAGCGACGCTCCTGAACTCTCGCCAATCGCCGCCCCCCTCGCGCAACGTTTTTCTTTTTCTTCTCCTACTCTGCGTTTCTTCGTGGTTTCGTCGATCGAACATAGTTGAATCTAGTCGGACGCAGTCGCCGCGCATTTTTCGACTGCAGCTCCGACAATAGAATGCAACTATACGATTACGTGTTAATGATATCACGATATTTTGTTTTTACGAAATTTATTTGAAGACTATTTTCACGCAAACGACTCTTCTAGGACAATTGAAATAGTGTCATGGTCGTCTTTTTATTCTAACTCTCTTTTTGGGGGATGGGGAAAATTTCTTCCAACTAACGCTTCCCTTCCCTTTCGGTCCTCCACGGTTTATGGTAGCCGTATGCGCTAATAAACGAAAGCTAAAATCCTGGCAGACTCTGAAACTAAACAGTCCTCTCAAAAATAGCTTTGTCTAGTGACGCGCACCATAAATCGTGTTCAGCTGTTTTTTTTTTACGCTTACTTATTCTAAGTCCTTCGAGTTTCCTCGACTAGTCCCTACAGCAACTATGTACACGTTCTCGTCTCGATCGTGGACAATTGGAAGAGCCCCGATGCTCCCCCGATGCGTGCTCTCCGTGGTCGATATTCGCACGCTTCGACCGTTCCAACCCTTAACCGTCGAGGCACACCGCGGCTGTTAAACTTGGACGCCGGTTCGTGACAAAGACGAGTATATTCTACAATCTTCTCGTCCGCATCGACAGGTTCGTCGGCTTCGAAGACACGTGTACCTGCCAGCGAATAAATAATAACAAGCGAAACTACACTTTTTTCCCCCTTGTGAAGTTTTCAGGTTTCCTCGCGGCGACCGACAGTTGGCACAATTCGCGAAGTTAAAATAATTTCGACGAATATCGATCTAGAAAAAGATCGGCGCGAGAGGAGCGAGAATATATAACGATATCTCGCTTATCCTCGGTTGGCCGAGCATCGAGAATCTCGATACAGCCACGATGGAAACGGCAAGTTGCGCGGTCGCGTTTAGTTGGGTAGGAGAGACCGCGTAAGATAAAACTGGCTCGCGTCATCGAATACCGTTGACAGCGAATTTCGAGAGGCGACGTTATTGCGATTACCGATACCAACGACCTGAACACGTAGATGCGACAGATATTTTCGAGGCATTCGACGCATTCGATGGTCCTAGACGAAGCTAGCGTATAGAGAGAGACCGAAATAGGAAGAGAGAGAGAAAGAGAGAGAGAGAGAGAGAGGGGGTTGCAAACCATGCGGGAAATAGTGGACGGAAGGGCCGAGCTCGTGTGCGGCATGGTTGGGGATGAAGGTACGAAGCACGGTGGGCGGAGAGATGGCGAACGAAGTGCGCGCGGCCAAATGCGGAATATTAGCTGTTGATTAATTATTAATAGTATTGAGTGCTTGCTAATAGATATAATGTTATTGGACCGAAATCAGTTGTCCCTGGACGAAGAGGTCGAGACTCGAATAATATCGAGCGACCTCGTTGCCCTCGCGAGCGGCCAGTGGTAGCAGCTTCGTTGCCGTGGCTCGCTGCTCCCTGTCGGGGGGCCGAGTAATTGCGCGCATTTTTAGACAGCGTGAGCACGCGCGCGCGCCCGCGCGACGTCTTCCTCCGCTTTTGTGGCTCTTCTCGTCTCGTCCGTTCTTTTCTCCGGCCGTAGTCTCCACTTCCGTCTCGGAGGTTCGCGAGGAGCACTTCATCTCGGGCGCTTATTACGCCAGCCGAGGAAAGGCGTGAACGCCGGAGGAACGAAGTTTAGTTCGTAAAGCGGATCCTTGATGACTCGTCGCTGTTTCTCCGGAAGAAACGGCGAACAAACGACGTTACGGCTCATTTGCCGTCGGGGATACGCCGCTCTCTCCCGCCCCCGTCGACGCCCCGCCGACGGCCCCCGAAAGTTTCGCTCTCGGCGCCGCCACACTGGTCCCAAATCGCTGAAACGTGGCCGACAAGCCAAAAAATGAATTTTCCGATGAAGGATACCGGCTCCTCTTGCCTTATTGTGTACTCGGATAACGACTCCACGGGGAGGCCGAGGTAAAAAGGTCGCACCGTTTATACTTGCAAAATGGTGACTGTAGAAATATCGTTTTTCGCGGAGCGAACTAGGTTGTCGGAGTTGCTCGGCGGGTAATTTTGAAGAGGCTGAATTAGTCGTGATTCTACGAACTGTATGCTGTACCACGATATCTAAAATTGTTTACAATATAGAACCGTTTATGTATAAGAAAAGGTAAAATTGTCATTAATGTTAAAGACGTAGGGATGTTCTTCTCGTCGACCGCGAGCAATCCCATCCTCCACCTTTGCTCGACCGAGAGGAGAGTCGATCGAAAAATCGCTGAAGGAAATTCCTCGATTCTCTCCGGCGAGCCGACAACTTTCCACCCGCCAAGGTTTTTCTCCCCTGGCGTGCTCCTTCTTTTCGGGCAAACGTCGGGAAGCCGAACGAAAGAGGAAGAGAGAGAGAGATAGAGAGAGAGAGAGTGAAAGAAAGTGCAGACCCAGTCGAGGTCTCTCTCTCTCTCGCTCTCTGGAAAGAAAGTTAGCTGGCTGTGGCGGTATAATACGGAATACCGGTAGGGTTTTGTAGGAAGGCGCGGTAGGAGAACCGTGGAGGGGTGGCGGGGGTGGTCCCAAGCCACTTTCTTTGAAGCCGGCCGAGCCACTTGGAAAGGGTGGCACGGACTGCCGAGTTTGGGGCAGGTCGCACATCAAAGAGCGAAATACTTGAAGCCGAGATTCCCGACCCCTCTTTGCCCCCTTCCGTGCCTGGCTCTGGCCTCTCCTCCCCCGTAGCCGCCGCTACCCCTCGGCGCAGCCTCGTTCTACTCGTTTCTCCTCGTTCTCGTCGTTCTCCTCGCGCGAGCGGCCTCTCTTCCTGTGTCTTCATCCTCCTCGGCCTCGCGAGCACAGCCACCCCCTCGCTCTCTCCACGGCCACCCCCGCTAGGCCAGCACACACAGAGAACCGAGCGAGTATCATCCTCCCTGCGTTTCTCACCGATGACCTCCGTTCTATTGTCCGCTCTCGAGCAAAAACGCTCTCTTATTTTTTGCATGCACCGGAAAAAGTCACCGCTACACCCGCTCGCCCGCGCGACTCGACTCGACTCGCCTCGCCTCGCCTCGACTCGTTCAACGGAGGAGGCAATAAGGGAGCTGCTTTAAACCGGGTCCGCGCAACCTCTTTGCCGCGAAGGGACTGCACGGCTGACTGGTTGCTGCTGAGCTCTGCATCGACTATGCGATACGCATTCCGCTCGACCGTGCCTCGCATCCGCGACGCGTTCACGCGAATCGATTCGACCGCGACGACGGCAACGATCACGAATCGACTAGACTCCTTGGTTCGCACGCACCGTACCCTTACCTCCGCGTCTAACCGTCGCGAGCATTGACGATCCCGCGACGACCAGCCATCGTTTTTAAGGCCGAGGCGCCACGAATAGTAGGTCATCGCATAAGCGGACGGGCTTTTATCGGTGCAACGAGCACCTCTTCAAGATTAATCGAGTATAGAAGCTCCACCGTTTCTTGCAATCCGCCGCGGCTCGCGTTACCGTCTTCCCCCTCTGCGAGAGATCCCGCGATCAAAAATATATTTCACCAGCACAATCGTCGAAACGAACTGTTAACCCTTAACGGTCCGGCAGTATTTCAAGTTTACTTCCCACCAGGTCCAGCTATTTTTCATACGAACAGAAGCTGTAAAACATTTTTAAATCAAGTATAGAAAAAGAAATATTTTGATTTTAGTGAAAATTTATTAACCCTTAACAGTCCAACGGCATCGTTCGCGTGTGCAGAGAATGCAGCAACGATTTTCCAAGCGACAGTTTGGACGACCCGCGAGATTCGAGTTTAAAGTCTGCGGTGGTTGTCGCGGCGCGTCGTGAGGTGGTGTTACACCGAAACCGTTGGTTGCGCATCGCGCGGCCAGTTTTATGGGTTTACTCGGCGCTCCGGGGAAACCGCATTACTTGTGTGATACGACCTAATAACTCGTAGGGGGCAACGTTATCCGCGGTCGTACATTTTTATAACGCTCGGGCAAAGTTGCGCGGCGCTTCGAGGAGCTTTCGGCGACCGAAAAGAGGAGGGAGGGAGGTTCGTTCGTTCGGTTCTCGCGGCCGTTCGGAGAGGACGACGCGAACACGGTGTGCGGCGTAGCCGGCAAACAACGTTCGAGACCACTTTTTCACCGCAATAATAAAGAGCCGGTGGTTTGTTTATTATATTATATCGTGTTACGCGAACCGGCGTAACGAGCGGTATTATTCCGGCGTATACCGCCGTGAAACTCCGTCCCGGTGATTTGTATTATTACGTGGCGCGCGGCCGGCGTTTCGAAGCTCGATTCTTTTTTAGCCGGGGAGTCAGGGGGACGGAGAGAGAAGGGCGGCTGCTCGCGGACGTTTCCTTCGGAACGCGGGCTCGATTAATAAACTTTTAATTTCGTCGAACGCGGTTTTAACTGCGCCCCACACTGCCTGTGACGGTTGTATCGACGCGGAATCCCGTTCTCGCGATTTCAACCAACAACGGAAAGCGTGAGAGCGAGGACGAGGCGAGGCGGGGGCGGGGGGGGGGGTGGGCTGCCGACGCGCGCCGGCGTGTTTCGTCGCTAATTCCCAAGAATAATGTTTTTTTTAAATTCCAATCGGAACCGAGCGAGCTGTTCGCCGATGATCACCGGCTGTCACTATTTTTTTTTCCGTGCCGACCGGGTGCATTAATTCGTAATTGCGCGCCGTTTTTACGCACCGAGTCCGCCGATCGAAAAATAATTGTTGCGAGTTTTCCGATAGCGCCGCGATTGTGCCTTGTTTTGCGTTTTAGACGGAGTCGGACCGACGGCCGCTGGGATACGCGTAACCGAACGTTGGAAAGAGAGAAAGAGAGAGAACGGGAACGAGGATGAGAGGAGGGCAGAGAAAACAGAAGCTGGCTTTTTCGTGGCTTAAAATTAATATGCATGGACCCGACAGCGAAACGTTTATCTTGCCGGCTTGATTTCGTTTTGATACGCCGACAAATTGCTCGACTTCTCCCGCGTGTCTCTCTACTCGGTGTAATCTAGCTCGGGGAAAAACTATACCGCGAACCGATGCCCCGTCGAGAAGCAAAGAAGGAATCGATTCTCGAGACGGTTCGGATCGCGATCGTCGTTTCGCCGGAATCGAGGAGACCAGACGGACGTGACAGAGCGAAAGGACACAGAAACACCGGATGGAACGATGCCGGAGTGTGCGAGAGCGCGAATGCGGAAAAATACCTTTTTTTTTTCCCTGGGAATTTCCACCGCGAGACAATATTCAACATCTGGACCGAACGGAACGGCGATTAAAAATTAATAACGAATATCAACAGCGGCGGGACCAGTGGCGCTTCATTACCCGAAATTAAAAATCGTCGTTCGAATCGCGAATAAAAACTGGCCGTGGCAGCTTCCGTTCTGTAATTACAAATATCCACATGGCGCCTGTGGAAAAATCGGTAAACAGACTCGTGATCGATGGCTACACCTCCTCCTCCTCCTCCTCCTCCTCCTCCTCGTCTCTACCCTCTCTCTCGCGCGCACACACTCTCGCAGCCACCCTCGTAGTTTTTTCCACCGTGCCGCGAATTACCATTGCAAACGTCCGGTGCCTGTGAAAGTCCCGAAACGTATGGGGTTTCGATATGATTTCCCAAATAAAAAAAATTCGAGGATTCAGAGATGGGAAGAGGAGAGCGAGAGAGAGAGAACGAGGGCTCGGTCAATCGGAGCCTATTATATTCATGAATCTTCAGTTAGCCGCGTCCATATTCGTTTCCATCTCTTTTCGATTCGTATCTTTATTTCGTTATCCGGCGAGCGCGAGCTGGTCGAAAATCGTGTCCGAAAGAATCGCGAGACGAGACGAGGGATAACCGACAAAATTTCGGGAATCCGCGCGCAACCCTCGGAAATCGTCATTCCACATTTAGCGGCGCGACCACGCAGAATCGGCGGTTGTCGGTGACACCAATACCGCGGCGCGATATTAAAACGACGGCCGGTGCGAAAATAATTACATTTCATAATTGGCTAAAATATCAGAAATGAAAATTAGTTTATCGAGCGCCGCGTTAATAATTTCGCTTAATCGAAGCGACCGACGGTAGGCAGTCCGCCGAATGATATTCGCGGCGCCTGCTCGGAATCAGGTGTAACCCGGAATAAATCAGCTGCTGCGGAATCGACGCGACACTGTTCGCTTCTTTTTTTTCCTACTTCATCGAGCGTCGAGGAAAAAAAATAAGAAAAAAGAAAAAAGAAAGGAGAGTCTCTCGTCAGCCAAGAGAGTAACGATGGTCTCGCTTTCTCCCCTCGACAGTGTCCCTCTCGCTTCATCTCGGCAAGGTTTACGGTTTCCGGATGCAGACGCTTAAATATATTTACGAAGATATAGGTGCGATGGCAGCGGCGCGATTGTATAAAACTTGTCAACGGAACGACGATGGTACTCCGTGAAAAGAGATATTTTCCGCTCGGTTCGAACTGTCGCGTCGAGGAGAGGAGAGGAGAGGAGAGAGAGAGGAGAGAAAGAGGATGAGAGGAGAGGTAAGCGATGAAAAAAAAAGAAAATATAATTGCGTTCTTTCTCGCGGGAGAACGCTCTTTTCGCGCGTGTCACCGGCCCTTCGGCTTTTAATCGCGATTATCAATTTCGATGCAGAAAATAGCGGTCGTTTAATTGGCGTATGACACGCTTACCGATGCGGTAATTTAACGTCAGCCTGGCGTTTACCCGATCCCGGGATCGCTGATCCTACGCTCGATTCGCGGGATGATCAAAGTTTCACGCGTGGTCGCCGTTCACCCGGACCAGATCGTCCCGGTTTAATGAGTTTGTTTAGTAGTAATTACCGGCGGTATCCCGTCACGCGTCGTTCTTCCAATCGAAACCGCACCTTTTAATCGCGCGATTAAACCACCTCCTTCCGCGATGATCCTGCGATTCGAGACGCTCGTTACGCCTCCCCTCGGCCCCCTTCTTCTCCTCGTTCTTCTCCTTCTCCACATCGTTTCTCCACCTCTTTTCGATCGCCCTCCTTTTCTCTGTCGTTTTATGGCTCGCCGGTTTTTCGCGCGTCCCGTTCTCTCGCGTTCTCCTGGTTGGTACGTCTTCCCCTTCCCGCAATCCTCTTTCCTTTATTTTTTTTTTCTTTCTCTCTGCACTCGCCGCGGAGTGCGCGCGATATTCGTTCGATCGATAACTCCCCAAAGAAGCTTGGAAAATTGTCTTTGAAAATTTATGGGTTTACGGGTATAATACACTTACCGCGGTATATCATTTAACCGGGGTTTTACGAATACAATGGGGTTCATTATTTTTAATTAAATTTAAAATTATATCGCACACCAGCGACCGAACGCCGTTTCGCCGCGGAGCGATGTAATTTATATTTATGCATCGCTGATTCATTCCCGCGGTTTAAGTACACCGAAATTTTTATTCCGCCTCTTTAATTACCCGACCGCCGCGCCGCGCCGCGCCCCGCCTCGTTCCGCTCCGCGATCGAAGGATTTGCAATATAAATTTAGTAAATAAATTAACTTTTGTTCGTGAAAATTGAAAACCCGGCCCGGCGAGGAGAGAGAGGTGAGGCCAGCCGTACAGCCTGGCCGTGCTCGCTGGCGCGGAGGTTTATACAGCGGCCGGAATAACGCGGATTGCGGTTCGCATTCGGCATTTCCGATTTCGTTGCCGCGCCGCGCCACGCCGCGCCGTCGTTCGCGCCCACACCCCTAACAAGACCGCGGAACGCGACGGTACCAAGGGTCTCCATTATTCGGACGCCACCCAAAACACCGTTCCACTCCGCACCACGGTCACAACAAATCACCAGAAACACGCAGCTCGCCTAATCTCCGCGTTCCGCAATTACTTTCTCCGTTCCTGATAACGTCTTACTTTCGACCATCCGTCGGGCAGGGGTGCCGCAAACAACTTTCGATAGAAATTAGATTGACCGATGTGAAATTTCTTTTAAATGAAAGCTGATACTTCGCGGGATACGAAATGATTATAAAGATTGTGGTACGATCGTTTTTTAACCTTCAATCAATTCGTTAAACTTGCACAATCTCAAGAAAATCGTGGATTTTCATGCTGATTTCCAATCTGGCCTCTTATTGTTAAAAAAATTATTGTTACAACTTGAAATTTTTATTTTTATTTTTCCAAGGTTAAAAAACGTTCGAACCATAATCTCCGTAATTCTGTAAAGTTTCAGCTTTAATTTAAAACAAATTCCATCGCTCTATCTCATTTCTATCGATAGTTCTTTGATTTTGACACAGAATTCATCGGTTTGGCCCATAGTGTGCCGGTCACGACACAGCAGAAGAATAAATTGTATCGGGACAACTCTTTTCAAACAAGCTCCAATGATCAATTTACAAGTCGCACTGACGCGAGGGTAATTCAGCCCCTTAAAAGTACCAATGTGCCTACAATAAAAATTTCAAAGAAAAATTCTGGTTGCAGTATATTCTAAAGCGCCTATCGACGACTTAAATGGAAAGTGGGGGGACGTCCGGGCCCAGGACAAACGGATCGAGTGCACGAGGAGAGTAAGTTGGCATCGGGGTTGGAGTGGTTAGGGTAGTTGACAAAACCGTTAACGTTATACGAAGGTATATTAAAGAAATCGAGCCGATGGATTCGCAAGAGCCTCGGAAAGGCGAGATTGTGCGGCGAACGAGGCGCGATCGAATTAACGACGCTAATAGATGAAATGGTTGGGATCGTAGGTTGCCGGTTGCCGGTTGCCGCGGTGAACGCGATTCCCGGTTGGGAGAGAGGGAGAGAGAGTGGTGGTGAGGGTGGTGTGGAGGGTCGTCGCGGTATCGGCTCGGCCGAAAAAAAGCTTACGGTGATCAGGGTAAAAGCATTTTTAACGAGACTCGCGTGAAAATCGTTAGTTATTCAATCGGGCGGTGGGACGAGGGACCGTTACGGCGAGGGGACTGGGGGGGGACCGAGGGGATTGCGGGGGCGCGGGCCCGTAACGAGCGGATTGATTAAGCCTAAGCGATTCTGGCTCCGGTCCGTGCGCCTTCCACCCTCGTTTCTTATTTTCCATTCCTCCTTTTTTCGTTTCCCGCGCCAATTAAACGCGCATCGAAAGTCATTAGCGTACCCGTAGGTGTGCCCGGGAGAATTTGATCTCGAGGAGGCCGGCAGCCAGGGAACAGAGGAAAGACCCAGACCCGACGCGCGCGAGGGATACGTTCTTAATTGGAGTAGCCTTCCACCGATTTTTCGTCGATTTATGCTCGCGCTTACGGAACATTATCGTTCCTTCGAAGGGCACGGCAGCTCGGCGACGCGACGGCCGTCGGCTGTCGGCCGACCGCGCGTCGTTAACGCGAATCCTCCAGTTGTAGCCCGTTCTCCCACGAAATTGAAAGTAAACGTACGCGACAGTTTCGAGACCCCGCGTGGTGGATCTCGAGGCGAGAGACAGAGCCCGCCTTCACCTACCCTGCGAACTTTCCCGCGATCGATGCCGAACCTCTGTTTCGCTTTCTCCGCGCACGCGTTTTTCTATTACGCCGACGTTTACGAGACTCGTTTATCGCACCGGAATACACAGCTTACGACGGAATAAAGATTTCTCTAGGAATCCGCTGGAATTTACGTAGCGAAATGCCGCGTTTCCTCCGCGAACAAAGAAACGACGATTACGGGTACGCTGGCTTTTT
This sequence comes from Lasioglossum morio, assembly GCA_916610235.2. Taxonomy (NCBI): domain Eukaryota; kingdom Metazoa; phylum Arthropoda; class Insecta; order Hymenoptera; family Halictidae; genus Lasioglossum; species Lasioglossum morio. The sequence continues at coordinate 1,799,919 of OU744331.1, forward strand.
CCACGGTCTCGCGTCTCGAGAACGACTCCCTTTCTGCAAGGGGAAACTTCGTTGCCGACTCTCGTTGCCGGTGTATTGCTTCTCGCCGGACGTTCTCGCTTCCTACATCGATACGCTATCGAACGACGAAGGCCTTCGTCCTCGCCTCGGACGGAGAGACAAATTCCGAACGGCGACGAAAATCCATCCGTCCGAAGCAATTGGTTCGAGAGCGGCGTGACTGCACTCGCGAGCGCTCGCAAACCGATGGCAGCAGCACGCGCGTTCTCGCGCGCTCGCGAGCGCAAATAACGGTCAGTATTTTGCAGTAATATTTCACCGGAGCAGTTGGTATTAATTCGTAATATGTTACCGGCAAACTATACGAAAGCCAGCGACCCACCCCCTTGGCCAGGCCCCCGTCCTCTCCCCCTCCTGCCACCGTGGACCGCCACCCCTCGGACACCCGTTGCCCTCCCCTCGACCGCCCTCGCCCGCGATGGACATCGTCCCGCGACCACCCTAATATATGGTCCGGTATTATTGCAATGCAATGGACAGAATACTGTCAAAATTTATCGGCAGCCGTTTTTCATGCGCCGCGTCAAATGAGCCGAGCGATTAAAGCGCGTGAATTAGCCCCGAAATTTTCGAGCGCTGTCGCCCGACAAGGAACAAATGGAACCGGGACTCTAATAAACGAGCCAATCCCGAGGATCCCGACCTCCCACGATCTCAGACTGCCGCGACCCTTTCCCACCCTTCGAACCTTCCACCTTTCGTTCGCAAGCAGCTGGCCGAGCCCGCGCGAAACCTCGAAAATCTCCTGCACAAACAGGAAACGACGTCTCCAACGAAAGGATCCATCAGGATCTATTTTGCGAATACAATGTCATCCGCCTACGATGATTGGTTTTTATTGAATGCGATCTATTCGTCGCTTTCGGGATTATTATTCGAAACGTTCAAGAGCCAACACACACCTTTCGAATTGTTTCCTGAAAAAGAATTTTTCACAGCGAGAGAGTTTTTCGGCGGAGCGCTTGATCGACGCATAAATTTTTCCATTTAAAATAAATTTCCTCGATAATTGGGCTAATACCGGTGAATGACAGAAATTGAAAGAATTTTCAAAAATGAATGTACACAATTTCATCAATTTATCCGTATTTATATTTCGTGGAATTCATCGATTGAACAAATGCGCGGCTCGTTCGCGAACAATCTTCCGTATGGTTTTCCGCGTCCGGGAACACGATACGAAAACAGAATGAACTCTCTCTCTCTCTCTCTCTCTCGCTGTCCGTGGTAAAATGATTTTTGAGAAACGCGACAAAGATCGAGAAGGTACTCTATGATCTTACGACTGTTCGAGTTTCAGCCCTCCGGTTCGTTTCCGAGCGTCGTTCCTCGTTTCTCCGGGAATCAACGAGCGACGCCGAGATTACCAGTGTACGACCGGCAATAAAGTCGAGTTAAAATACACCCTAATCGAGTAAAGTAAATTCAAAGGGACGGGCTGGTATTTAAAAACGGGAGGATCGGTCGGAGGTAGAGAGAAACAGCGGGAGAGTGGAAAAGCGAGAGAGAGAGAGAGAGAGAGAGAGAGAGAGAGAGAGAGAAAGACGGAAAGCGAAGAGAACGGTGATAGCCAGGAAACGGTCTCGATCTCCCAGTTTCCTCCCTTTGGCCGCGTTGCCCCGTCGACGTTTGCCCTTCTTTTCTCTCGCTTTCCGTCGTCCCTCGACTCGTTTTTTCGCTCTTCTCGAGGAGTTTCTTGCCGCTGCAATCTCAGGCTAAATTGCCAATCAACGGGGTATTATTTTCCCGTTAGTCTCCCTGGGCGAGGAAGAAAGCTGGAAGGTAGTGGGCCGACGTGCCCGATCGCCGCGCGCCGCGTCCGATCCTGCAGAGTTCCCAGTTCCTTTAGGGCTCCTACACGATTCCTTTGCCGTTCCTACCCGGACTGCCAGCCACCCCCTCACTGCCGCCTGCCCTACGCTCTCGTTCGTGCTACTTCGAGCCTCTTCTATCGGTTAAGCAACCCCGCGGAACCGTAGACGAATACGGCCCGCGGAGAAAACCACCAGCTATCGATCCTCTCGCTTCCTTCCCGGATCCAACAACCCGCGAACAACTTCTCGCGAGTTATGGCAACGCCTTCGCCAAGGAAAATCGATTCCGTTCCATCGCCGGGATAGGTCTGTCCTACTACGATCACCGAAAAAAAAACCCTGAAACCGTTAATTAATCGTGACGACGAATACGCAGGTCGCGAGCTTGGTCTGCGAAAATTACGGAAGAAGTTGCGGTGCGAGAGAAGCGACAAAAAAGAGAGAGAGAGAGAGGGGGAGACAGAGGAGAAGGGGTGAAAGGGTTCGGAGGGAAGGGTAGAAGGGAGAAGAAAAAGTGTCGGTGGGCGGAAGAGTAGGTGGAGGAGGCGGAGGAGGTGGATGCAACGGAACTCGGAGAATGGAGGATACACGGGCATGGGCACGTGTACGTTTAAGTATACGTACGTGCCTACGCGTCTTTTTATTCTCGTGGCTGCGCGACGGATAGCGGCAGAGGGACAGGACAGGGTAAACCTCCCTCTAGTGGTCTACAGAAGTCAGTACAGCGTGGTCTAGGGGTTTCGCGTTTCAACCACCCTCTTATATACTAATTATCATCGTCGCGCAGTCTCTTGATGTAAATGCCTGAATGCACCGGGCGTACCCGACGAGGAGGAGGCGCGGGTGGTCGCGGGGTGTGCTCGCGGGGCGGTTGCTGGGTGGTTTGCGGGGTGGTTGCGGCTGGTGGCGGCGCGGCGGTGGTGCGAGAGAAGAGAGCCAAGAGAAGGGAAGAGACTCGCGCGAGTATTTTATATAAAAATACGGACGACCGCTTGGTTGCTTCGGATACGCCAACTACCCGACTCGTTCTCTCGCTCCCTTCCTTCCTTCCTTCCTTCCTTCCTTCCTTCCTTCCCTCCTTCCCTCCTACCGCGACTTACCCTTCTCCTCCTTGCCATACCCCCTCGACCTCTCGCGCCGCTGTCTCCGTCTTCGCGCATCCCTCTTGCAACCCCTCGCGCGTCTCACTCTACGGCCGCACCGAGCCGAAGCGGGTTAAGAGAACCCAACACTCGACGGTTACGCGTTTAAAGCTAAAGAGGATATCGTCGTTTCCCGCGACACGCCGACCGCGCTATTCCCCTCTCTCTCTCTCTCTTGTTTTTCTCTGTTCCCGCGATCTCCGAGTTCCCTCAAAACTTTTCACGCGTCTCTTGGCCGGAGGAAACGCTCCCGAGGAATTTTTGTCTTTGCTTCTCGCTGGATAATCACGAGAACTAACCAACGAGATACAGGAGGCCCTGTTACGTCCAAAGTTCTTCGACGTACCACTGTCGTGTAGAAACAGTATGTCGGATCGCGAACAAGTGTGGTTCAGCATACTCGGCTTTAAATTATTCAAAATCTAACTGCCTAGATTTTTATTTATGCGGATCGATGTACCAGGGGCTCGTCCTGTACACGATGCGGAAAATGGGTCGATAACGTTTCTCGAACGATACTTTTGTAGGAACGGAATCGGACAATTAGAAGTGGCGGAGAACGTTGCGGAAAATTACGTCAGTTCCCGTTTTCGCGTGAACTCGCGCGTTCTTGGAAAGCGAATCGTTGATTGCCGCGTTCGTTAAAACCGTCGATCGTTCGAGATCGTCGAACCGACGTCTTGGAGCACGGCGATCCGGTGTAATTTACGTGCGCGGCGCTGAATCTGCGGTGAAAGGGGAGAGAGAGAGAGAGAGAGTGGCAGAGATCGCGATATTGGGGGCGGACTACGCGCTATGAAAATAAGATTCATGGAGGCCGGTGATACGGTGGAAAGTAGGCGCGTGTGTCGGATAAATGGTTCGAGCGAAACGAGGCGGTGAAATCGAAGCGGAGTGGAGCGGAGTGGAGCGGAGTGTGCAAGCGGAGGCGAGGGACGTGGGACGTGGGCAGCAGGGGATGCGTCTAGGGACGCGGAATAATGCAAACGGAGGCGTCGAGGGGTGGAACGCCGCTCTAAATTACAGCCGATATTAAGATCTCGCGATTGCGCGAAATGGTATGCAAAGCAATTCCGGTGGGCACGCACGAACGCGTACCTCGGCCTGGACATCGCGACCGAAGGGTTGCCGACGACCACCTCGCGATCAGAGAACAACCCCCGAGCTTCTACAGGAAGCGCCACCGCGATCCCTGCGATCTCCTCAAAGAGAACTCGCACCACAGTCCCCGCCCCCCTCGATCCTCGATCTTTCCGCGCCTGGTGACACGTCGAGTGAAAAATCCACTCGATATTTTCACGCAGCTAAATTGTCCCTAGCTAATACCAGCACTGTCCATCTGAAAAGAACATTGATTCGCGGATATCGGATTCGTTTCAACACGACTTTGTCTAAATTATGCAACTTGTTGAAAAAGAGCGGCGTGTCTATTAATATTAAATTAATCGTACAGTGGTTTAATTTGATACGAGTTCTCGGGGTATTTTCGTGGGTCGTGTCACCGACGAGCAACCGCTCGTTGAAATCCGAAGGTTGGAATCGATTCGCTGCTTGACAATCTACTTTGTTGCCGGTATTTATACGTTCTAGACAGAACCGGTAAATAATGAAGCAGACGTTTGCGCTCTGTAACATTCGCAAACGAATGGCAAACTATCGACCGACGACCGGCACAGGGCAGCGACGAAGTCGTCGAAATTCTGCTTGTGCGCGGAACGGTTTTTGCTTTTAATACCACTTAACGTGAAGGTTTTTCCGAGGCTGGGATCCGAAAAGTCGGAATCCCGGGGGGGAGAGAGAGAGAGAGAGAGAGATGGGATTCGATCAAATCGCGACGGGCAACTTGAAAGCTTGACCGACAACGCGCCGGAGAGAGCGTAGGAGCGTGGATCGAACGATTCCGATTCCGATTTGCGTAGTGCGAGAGCGACGAGGAACGAGCGGATTCCGAATCGTTAATAATCGCAAAAGTACAGGCGTATCGGCGTCGACGCCGATAGTATTTCCAGGTAATTCGATTCCAGCGAAACCAACGCGATAGGTACTTAAACGTTTTCGAAACGATTCGATCGATACCCGCGAACTCGATCGTAATCGACTGTGCGCGCCGGCTAACGGATATCGAGTCGTCCATCGTAGAATATTTAGCGGAATCCGTGCGCGAAATACTTGCGAACTCGAAACGGTTCAAGTTTAGCGGCGATTGCCGATTCGGGTCTCGTTTCCATCGAATTAACCCAGACCTAGTTCGAATTCGATCCAGACCTTTTCTCGTCGTTCCGTTCCGATACGGTATTTCCGTTTTTCGCGGGCTCCCCGCCTATTCGGTAATATCTTCCGGTCCGGCGCTTCCGTTCCTTTCGACCGTTTCGAAAGACGGAATCGATCGAGAACGACGGACCGGCTATCGGACGTATTCGCGCGCGTCGATTCTCGTTCGAGTTGGCGACTCGAGGCGATCGGTGCCGGCGGACGGAAAACGAAACGTCAGGAAACGGCAGGAAACGGCTTGGGACCGGTGCAAAGAAGGATTCTTTGGGACTCGTGCTCGGTCGTTACCCAGATATTATTATCCGCGGGAGACAATGGCCGATACACATCGATCCGACAATGTCGGACGATAGCGGAAGGGGAGGGCGCGTATAACAGAGCTGTCTCATTAACAACTTGTAATGGAACGGCCGTATCTATTGGTAGGTTTCTGCGCGAGAGGAGAGAGGAGAAACCGGTACCCTTCGTTCTCTCGCGTTTCATAAAACGAAAGCCAAAGGATGGAGAGCAAGAGGAAACAGGAAAGAGGAGAAAGAGGAGAAGAAGAAAGAGCGAGAGAGAGAGAGAGAGAGAGAGAGAGGAATGAAGGAACAGGGGAGAGAACTGGCGTAGCCGATGTCGAAAGGGAGGGTAAACCTTCGAGAATAGGCGATACGAAAACGAGCCGAACGAACGCGAGCGAACGAACGAACGAGCAAGCGAACGGCCGACGAACGAGCAAACACACGTTGCTTGATAGGAGAGGCCGACCGGGGAACGAGTGCGCGCACGTCCGATGGATGCAACTTCGCCATCCGCGCATCGGCTCGCATTGTGCACGCGCCATTGAAAACAACGAAACAATGCGTCGAAGCCAGGTTTTGTCCCGTGACTTCTCGCCCGTTTCGAAGCAGATCGCAGCCCGAAAAGGAGACGCGGCTCTCTCCCGCGCCCGCAACCACTCCCACTCGAACCCACTCGATACAACGTCGTCTCGCGTATCCAAGTGTATCTGCACACACGCGAAATCGCTAACGACGCTCCGCCGATGATACACGGCCATTGTCTATCTTCGACCGTCTTTTCAATGTTCGCGTCTGCTCCCCATCCTCGCGAGCAAAACGGAAAACGAAGAGGGGAGAGCCGGGGATTACCAGGTCCAGGGCCCATCGAAATTTGTTCGTTTCGACGTCGCGCCGCGGTTCCAAGATTTCGAACTGGTTTCGAACGGAGCACCATTTCTGGGATTTGTCGTGCACCCCTGCCGTATAATTCCGTGTCGAGTTCGTCATGAATATTCCACGCTGAATCTCTTAAACGTAAACGTTGTTCCGTTCTTCTTAAAATTCTGCTGAAAAGCTTGAAAGATTTCGTGCAAACTAGTGTAAACAATTCTCCGTGTTCCATCCAGCATGCTTCACGAATAACGATCGAGTGGTAGTTTTCCTGGTCGGATCTCCGAAGGCTCGATGACAAAATGAAATTGCGTAAAAGAGAATTACATCGAACTGTTTGATATTGGCCGCGGGTTAAACGTCTCCGTGTTCCTCCGGCCGGTAGTTTCCGGCGGTTTAGCGGGGCTGATCGGAGGCTCGATGATTTTTATCCGGTACCGAGCCCCGTAGTTCATCGTTCGCGATCGCTAGCCCGGGTAAAACGGCCGGATTATAGCGGCCGATAAACTCTTTTATTTTATTCGCGCCTCGCGCGCGAAAAAGCTCGCGAGAGTCGCGCTATTTCCAGGACCGTTTTTCCCCCGGTCGCACTTTATTTATTTCATTGGTCGCGGTGGAGCGCGCGCGGCGAGCCAGCGATTTCGACGCCTATCGGGGAACGCCGTAATTGGCCGTCATTTGCGGCGAATTGCCCGCAAAAAAGGAACGTTCGGACCGACCTCGGCCGATGCGACGGAGCGCGTCCATCGTGCCAGCGTCCGGCGTGGAGCAGAGAGCAGAGAGCAGAGAGCGGAGAGAGAGAGAGAGAGAGCGAGAGAAAGAGCGGAGAGCATCCGAGCAAGAACGGCTTGGAACATCGAGCGATTCGTCTCGCCGCGCGAACACGATACCTTTACAAATAGTTTTTTTTCGCGTCTTCTCGATCGTACGGCCGCAAGTGGGTGTTCGTGCAAAATCGGCTGAATTGCAGTGAGCGCGCAAGGAAATCGACGCGTTTCGCGGTAGTTTCGCGGTAAACACGCGCGCGCCGTCACGGGCACCGGAAGGTTTGACTGCGAGGGGGAGGAGGGCCTGGCAAACGGGCTAAAATGCCAAACTGTTTTACCGCGACAACGTGCTAACGATTAACCCAGCCGGCACACGTATCGCGATACGGGCGATACCGTGCTCGCTCGGTTCTCTTCTCTTCTCGGTTAGGCCGATCGCTCGGTCTCTTTTTCCCTCGCCGCGCCGCGCCGCGCCGGTGGCCAGTGTCCAGCGTGAGCGCGCGCGAACCTTGTTCATCTTTCACCGGCTCGCTCCTCTAGTTTCCGCGCTCGATTTTCGTCCTCTGTTCTCTCTATCGTCTGTTTCGCAGAACGCGAAGCGTGTCGCCCTCGCTCGACCCTCTGTATCTCTCGCCTCTCCTGCAGCGGCATCGGCCTGGCCTCTCCACCTCCTCGATCTCTCCTCCACCCTCCTTCTCCTCCTCGTCCTCGACTCCTCTCGCCCCCTCGCGCTCGTCCCTCTCGTCCCTCTCGTCCAACTCGCCACCTCCCGCGCCCCTCTCGTCCCTCTCGTCCCTCTCGTACCTCTCGACGCCCGATCGGCCTCACCGCGCCTCGCCCCGTCAACCCTCTGATTCTCTGGCAGGCTCTCTTTCTCTCTCTCTACGCCCCCGACACCCGATACTCGACACCCGATACCTAATTATGTTAAACGCTTCCGGATTTTGCGGCCGGATTATGCGGCCTCGTTGCCCTCGCTCGCCCCGCTCTTCTCGCCTCTCCTCGTCACTCCACCCTCTCTCTCTCTCTCTCTCTCTCTCTCTCTCTCTCTCGCTCTCCTCCCTCTCTGACGCTCGTCAACGCTCACGCCTACCTCGAAAAAGGATTTGTAGCTGCCGCGAGCGTTCACGCAAATCATCGTCGAAAATCATCGGCCGTCGGACCGTGTTCCCGCCTCGTCGAGTGTTTTCGCGCGCGAAATCCGCCACGTGCTTCCTCCCTCTCCCTGTTTCTTTCTCGCAAGAATTAAGATTCATTTGTATCACGTGCACTCGTCCTTTCTAACCGGATGTCGCAGTGTCACCAGCTGTAGACAAATACCGATACGTTCTGACGAGGTTCCTTTTCATCCCTTTACAATTTTACCCTTAGGCCGTCCGCGCACGGTTGCGTCTTGCAATTCGTACGTCTTGATCGTACGATTCATGCGACGGACGCGATTGTCATCTGCACACACACATATGTATATATCCGTATATCCATGAGGGCATCGCACGAATCGTACGATCCAGTCGACAGTTTTGTTTCGCTTCCGATCGCACGCGACGCGAATCGAGGCGATTTCAATCGTGAAATAACTTCCGTATAAATCGGGAAGTTAAGAAAGTGAAGGGAAGAGTCGTATGCGACTGGAATCGCCTCGACCAAATCGACGATCGACCCGTGTGCGGACGGCCTTACTTGTTTCTCGATTGTTTGACTGGATTCTCGAAGAGTTCAGCGCGGGAGAGGGAAATTGGTAATTCGCGAGGAAAATCGCGAGTGGGAAATTACAGTCGGACCGAGCATCTCGAAAAACGTCCGCGGCGACGGTCGAACAAAGGGGTTGGCGCGAGCGTTTTAATTTGTCGGTAAACGCGAGGCAAGTTTGGCGCGTGCCAGATTTCTCCACCCTTTCGACGCGACGACGCCCGTTGCTCTCGATTCGCTCCAGCACCCCCGCGGCCCCGCACCCCCCTTGGTCCTCGACCGTCGAAACCGACATTCCGCGGAGTTGCGATTTTCCTGCGGATGCGTCCCCACACCCTTTCCCTTTATCTCGCGTTCTCTCCGGTTCTCGTTTTCCCTCTCCTTCTCGCGGCCGACACTCTCTCACCCTCCAACTCTTCCCTCTTTCCACTTACCCGTTCGCGTTTCCGGCCTTCCACGGACAGACACCCCGAAATCTCGGTGTCGTTCCCGCTGCCACGTGCATGGATAATCGACGAAAACAACCACCACGACGATCTGCGGTTACGCTCTGGTCGCTCGATCGAGTCAAGATGCGGAAGCAACAGTTGCTACCGAACGTCGAACGCCTTTTTCCATCGCCAACGAACCCCCGCTAATAATTTGCTTTTTTTATTTTGAGCATTTTGAAACCCTTCTGGGTTTATTTTGCTTTACACGAATAATATAAGTAAATAGAGTAATGTTGATTTTGTATCATAGTCGTTTCTCTCTCTCTCTCTCTCTCTATCTTTAGCTGTAAGTAATGTTTAAGTTAGTGTAAGCCTAGGATAAGTTAGGAATGTAAGTTAGTTTAAGTTAAGATAAGTAGAGTTAAGTGCTTAGCGGTAAGAGGAGGTGTATTCAATTGTAACCCTTAGGGGAACAATAAACGTTATATATATACAGTAATGTGGAATACAGTAATAATATAATAAGAATTTTCTAATAATACCAGTGAGTATAACAGTAACGTCCGTTAGCGCTAAATACGTTGGTTACAATTTTGGAAATAGGAGTGGATCCTAATACAAGCTTTGATATTTGGTTTTGCTCTCAGGATAATCTCCGTGGTTCTAAGGAAGATCGTCGAATGTCGCACGCTTTCACTTTCGAGATATTTGCCATTTTAAATTTTAATCACTGATTCTGAACATAGGGCATCGGTGAAATTGCATTATTTTTGTTCGCCTTTGTTCTCATCACTTTTCTCTGGTAAATAAAAGCAAATCTTTTCTTAAGAACCACAGATTACCGAACAACGTTTACCACTGTCCAAGTTCCATCCGTTTGAAATGTTTAAAATGTAAAAAGATTTGTCAAGTTTCTCTCGCGGTTGGGCGAAAGAAGTAATAACATTTCTACATCGTTACGAACAGCTGACGATCCCCGTTAAAATATTACCGGACAGCATTTCCATTGTCATTCGCGCTGTCTATTTCGTTCTTTGTAATATTCACATGTTCGTCACTTCTCGAGAAAATGACTATTTCACAGCTGATCTCTGGATACGAAACAACACGTTTCCCGCGGCGGTGTATGTTTTTCGAGAAACGAGTTTCTACACGTACGCTGGGTTACATCGTTACACGTTGTTCCGAAGCCGAAGGTCGCGACGTCTCGCCGGCTTCGATCGGTAGGAAGCATCGATTAAACAGGAGTTATCAAACAACCGTCGACGAGCGATGCCGGCATGCCGAACAATCGTTTCGAATAGTAAATAATTTCCGAAGAATAGGATGCGTCGTTAAGTTCGAAAGTTACACATCGCGAAACACGTCCACCGACGTCTATTACAATTGCAATTTTTATCCGGCCGGCTGACATTTAATCAATGACAGCTTTGCGCACGACACGACAAAGTAACATATTTAAATTGACCAGTTAATAAATAGCATTTGATCGTGGTACCATTTACTTATAGGACTGACCCATATTCCTTCGACATGGATGCATTCAAATTCCTTAATATTGCAGCCGATATTCAATTCCGTCTTTTTCGCGTCGCCTGAAAGTGTTTCGCTCAATTATAAATACCTGTCCCTTTTAGCCGTCTTCCAGGTAACCGTCACCGTGTGTCGCTTATCAGAGAAACGGAGTACGAGAAACAGAACGAGAGAACGAGCGAGCGAGCGAGAGAGAGAGACAGAGCATGAGAATTCTCTTTCAACGAAATCGAGCGACGAGCAGGGCGGACACGGTCTACTCGCGCGAAAAGAAACGAGTGGCGTGCGCGCGATAACGAATCGACAATACCGTATCGGGTGTCGAATTTGCTCTCCGAATTAGATAATGCCGGTGACATGTCGCTGCGGACCGATGATACGCGTATACCGCGCGAGTCGGAGGATTATCGCGACCGTTTCGGTTTAGTTTCGATGGAGCTCGCGACACGTTCGACTCGCGCCCGCTCCGCTCCGCACACGGCTCTGTCTCCGCCATTCTCCCTTTCGCACGAATCCCACGAATCGTGCGGCAAATCTGTCGGAAGACCGTTCCCGTTTCGAAACGATCTCGACGCGCCGGTGAACCGTATCAACCGAATCTGGATAACCGGGAGCTGGGATACCGCGAGGACAACGGTTTTTGTCCTCCTTCTTCGCCGCGTTTCATCCGGTCTTCCTATCGCGCGGGCGTTCACGGTTTTTTTGACCGTTTCTTTCCTAGCGTCATAACGCGGCCCGACAAAAACCCGTCTGAAGTGGGCCGAGTCGACACACTGTTCCGAAATAATTAACGTTTTTGTTTAAGGGTATAGGCACACCTGTTCCTAGTCTATTTATCAGTGTCATCAATCTCCGCGTGGAAAAAAAGATTCTTCTGTGGTAACACTGATAAACATACATATATGTATCAGCCAAACGCTTCAGTTTTGCTATGATTCCGCGTTTTTTTCTTTTTTTTTATTAATATCTTTATCGCTATTAATAGATCCGAGTGAATTCAAGCCCTATAAATTTTTGTTGTTACGATTTCACTATCAAACGAACCCTTGTGGTGCAGCTCACAATATGCTCGTATAAGGACAAATAACCGAAGCCCGTAAACCCATGTTTCGACATAAAATCTAGTAAGATTCTAGTTATTTGCTAGTTATATGTCATGTGATGCGTCTAGCTCCTTAACGGCAGCCCCGGCCGGCTGCTTCGATCCGAACGCTGTCGCGATTTCGATCGGGTTACGCGTCCGGAGATTCCAGCTGTGTGTCGGCGAAGACAACGGGCGTAGCCAGGCCTGTCGCGGCGACACGCGCGTTCACGGGCGATATCCCGCTTCTTCGGGTTCGTTTTAATTGTCGACGACCGGTCAACGAGGCGTAAACGTTGGCGCAACACGTGTACGGTCGCGTTAATTGCCCGATAAAAATCACAACACGCCAGCCGAGGCAAAGCACCGGCTCGGGGCTCAGCGTGGCGCGCGGTGCGGCCTAGGTCGCGTGGTCGTAAAATTAAAAATGCCACGCTTCCGTCGAGGATCGCGTTAGTCGACCATTAATTCATTAATTATAAGGGCACGCGTGTCGCGACCATGCAACGCTGCTCAAAGCTGAATCGCAAACGGCCCCGCGCACACACCCTCCTCCACCCCCGTCCTCTGCCCTTCGCCCTCGCGTTTTCCTTCCTTTTTCGACGGCTTCCGTTCCTCGCCGTTTCGCGAACGCGTACAAGTCCGATCGTAGTTCTCGACTTTTCGAGAAGTCGTCGCGCAACGTTATTCGACGGGATCAAACGGATCCCGGATGCAATTCACCCCCCGGTTACAGAACGGAGGAAAATTTTCCTGGCGGCTCGATCGCGACGTACAATATCTGCGGACAAATTTCGGACGATTTTTTTTTAGCACCGTAGGAGGTCGAACGGAGGGGCAACGAGTCTCGGCAGTCTCGCGCTGACACCCCCGCAGCTCCTTCGAAGGTTAAACGAACGAAGTCGGAACTACATCGCAGTTTCCTTTCTCCTCTCTGCTCCCTCCCTCTCTCTCTCTTCCACCTTCCTTCTCCCTTTTTCCGCGGATCTTTTCACGGTGTGGCGGCGAGGCGTCGTGACAGAGATAGAGAGAAGTAGAGAAAGAGGGGGGGAGAGAGAGAGAGAGATGGAGTGGGCGGAGGCGAGCAAAGGTAGTTGGGGTGGTTTTACGACGAGCGAAACGCGCCGCTCGTTCCTCACCCTCGTTCCCGCTCCCGCTACCGAGACATAAACTTTATGGTGTTTATGAATATTTATATTAATCTACATTTTATGCCGGCGTCTACGCGGCCGTGCGAATGGAGAGTGCGTGCGGGGGACCGAGAAAAAAGAGGAGTCGTTGGAGGATGAGGAGGTGGAGGAGGAGGAGGAGGAGGAGGAGGAGGAAGAGGTGGAATGGAGAAAAGAGGCGGAGGTGGAACGGAGGGAACCACGGGGCGAAATGAGGGTGGGCGCATGCCGGAGCGAGGGGGCGAGGGGCGAACGAAGGGAGACCGGTGAAAAAGGACGAGAACGAGAGAGCTCGAGTTTTATCCAGGCGACGAAGGAGGTTTCGACGATGAAAAACTTGGATAATAATTTACATCGACGAGCAACCAAGAGTCTGCGCGGTAATCGTTCCTTCGGCGAAACGAGGAAAGCCTGGGCCGTTGAAACGAAGACGCGCCCCTCCGGTCTTCTCTGTCCTGTCCGTTCTTCTCGGCCGGAGAGATCTGCTCGGAGGAGCCGAAAGGACATCCGCGAGGCTCGCGAGGGTAGTCGCGTCGATAACAAGGGTAACGCAGGAGGGCGGTCAATTTCGATCTTTTCCCGTTCGTGTCGCGTTTTTCCGGTGTCCTTGGAGCGGAGGCGCGCAGGAGGAGGAAGCGGACGGGAACGGTAACGATAACGGTAACGAGAACTGGAATGGTAACGGTAACGATAACGGCTGAATAGGAAAGGGGCGAGCAACGGGAAACGGCGGCGCAGCGGACGGCCGCGCTGTCGATCGCTAGTCGCCGGTCGCGGATCGCCGGTCGCGGATCGCCGGTCGCAAAACACGCGGTAACGAGGAGGATGGCCGCGTTCGAGGCGTCCCGACGTCGGTACCCGCCGCAACAGGAAGTCTTCGGTGTTCGGCAACGACGCCAGATCGATATACCTCGAGGAGACTAAGGCTCCGCCAATGGCTATTATCTCACGCGTATATATGCATCGCTCCGTGCATTGCTCGGTACACTGAATTCCCCGTACACAAATACGGTGCGGAGCGGTGCGCGCGTATGCCTATGCGTTACTTGAGCGCTCCGGCGCGCATACCTCCGCCCCCGCCGCGGCCGAGCTGCTCTCTACCGCTCGTACACGTGTACGGGTACGCGCGCGTGTACGCCGAGAGGACACGCACACCGCGGAAGCGAGTATAACTGGGCGGCCATCTTGGATATTAGCCAACCAGAACAATAGTATACACAATAGTACGCGAGCTAGCGAGCTAGCGAGCAGTGTTTGGTACCACCCCGACCCTCCGAGTTCTCTCATCCCCTCGCGCACTACCCGCCGACCCACCCAATCCGCCTCGCGCTCCTCCTCGGCTATTCTCGAACGCCACCTTCCGCCCGCTTCGTCGACGATCGTCAGGATCGCCTCTTTCGCAACCCTTACCAGCCTTAACTCGTCGCCTCCTAACCTACTACGTACCATCGCGGCGTCGCGCGTCGCGTCTCGTCGCGTCGCGTCGATGCCAGCCGACGCAACGCCGCGAAGGAGCCTGTTGCGAGTCGCGATCAAACGACCCCGCCGACCCCGCGATTCTCAATCGAGATAGTCACCTTCTCGACGACGAAACAACGCTCGTCGAAATCAGGCCACCGAGCATCGTGAAACCTTGAAACCGCGACAAATAGACTGCGGATTTGCATGCGAAATAGAAATATTCCGTATCGGTTGCGAGTAACAGGAGCCACCCAGACATTTTTCCTTCGCCAAGAATTTAACTAAGAATTAGGGCTTTCCAACACATTAAGCGAAATCTACTTATGGATTAATTAATCCAATGAATCGCATTATCTCTAAATCATGCACTATATATAATCGTATTAATTTTTTCAGTGATTCTTTACAAGTACCATGTACCATTATTAAGTTTTTTTTTTGTGCATGTCCTTTCTTTGTTATTACACGAGCAGTATTGTATTTTTCTCTTTCTTTTTTCGTTTCTTTGGTATTGTAAACACTTATGTGAAAGGGCTTCAGTCCGTCTATAACAAATAATAAATAATAATAATAGTAATTTCTCTTCGTACATTTTAATTCTTTCGAATCTAGCGCCACTCGAATCCCCGATTGTCCACGTTACTCGTCACCCACATTTTCGGCAGGGATTTATCGCAAACGCGGAAACTAAGCGTTTAACCAAGGATTCCACTTGCGAGAGCCGGGAACGCAGAGATTTTCTTCTCGAGATAAGAATGCGATTCGGGGGTCGGGAGGGAGGGAGGTGGCGGACGTGCCGGGCGTGGAGCGAGGAACAGCTGACGGGAGTCGAAGAAAAACGGTGCAACACGGTAGCTTTGGGATCGCGCGTGGCTCTCGTGGCCGCGGAGTAACTCGTTTAGCAAAACGTGGGAAAAACGCAAGGAGGGAAACGTGGTCGAAAATTGGCACGCCGCGTTTCGCTGAGCGCCTCGAAACTTGCCGCGCTATCGATCGAAGGCGCATCGTTCTCCGCCGCGTCCGTCCGTCGCCGGTGAAAGATACGTTCGCCTGCGACTCGAGCATCGCTGCTAAACCTTGCCATCAGCCCCGCACCCGCTTGTCCCTCTCCCCCACTGGTACACCGAGACCGCCGCGGTTTTCTTCGAACACGGAATTCCGTTATCGCGGAGAAACCCATTGCTACCCACGGCCACCAGTTCCGCCAGAGTCGAAACTCACCCCTTTCGAGGTTGGCGGAGGCGAGAGCGGACAAAGTTGCGGGTTGGAATTTTTCGTAGGCCGTGGAAGAGATGGACGAAATAATATTCCCAGGTGCGCCGAAATTTCTCCGTCAACGAACGAGAAGAGACGCGAGGTCGAAGGCCGAGCGGAGGAGGGCAGAGGAAGAGGAGGAGGAGGAGGAGGAGGAGGAGGCGGGAGGCCCTCCTCCACCAGGAGTACGCAAAGGCGAGGACGAGAGAACGAGGGTGGAGAGAGAGAGAGAGAGAGAGGAAGAGGAGAGAGAGAGAGGAGAGGTCTGCGATGGTGACGGCGGTGGCGGATGCATTTTGCACCGACTGTACATCCTATTCGCGCACGTGAATATATTAGGGTGGTTCTGCTCCCCCTTGGAACTCAAACACATACAAATTAACGATATTACTCGTACGTACGCGTGCTTACTGTCTGCGTAGGCGGGAGAGAGACGTAAAACGCCGTCGGTACGGTGCGCGGCGTATAACGCGCGAAGGGGTGGAGCAGCAGCCTATCCGAGCGAGCGCTCGCGCGCGCTCCGACGCGACGCTCCGTCGCTCCGACGCTGCTCCGTCGGACCGGTGTGCGTGCCTCGCGGAGGACGGGGATGAAATATTATAATACGTCACTTGGCAACTGTGCCGCGCCATCGAGCGGTGTATACCAAGTTTCAAATACGCTAATTCGAAAGCCGCCCCTCGCCGTCGTTCCCTGCAGCGCAATCGGAGTCGCGGGACTTCTTTCTCGCCGAATCCTCCCCGCCTCCGAGAGACCGTATCACCCCAACCGTGACACCGCGGCGCCGTGACGCGGCTACGCGTCGCTACGAACCTTTCGTTCGAGAACGCTTTGCATACGACCGACAGAATTTCCCTCCGTCGTCGCCTGTGTACCGTGTCTCGCTCGATTTTATTTTATTTCCTTCTCTTCCGTTTTCTTTTATTCCTCTTATCTTATCTACGCGACAGCGCAGCTACCCCTTATTCTACGCGGTAACCAGAGTACGCCGCGGAGCTCTCCCCCATCCCTTACCACCACCCTTCTGCGTTCTTCCTACGCTTTTCGGCGGACCTCGTTTTTCATCCAGGCTCGCCTTAAACGGCGAGTTCTCGCGAGCCTCGAGGAGGACAGTATTTTACAAGCTGTTCTCTCCGGTGTCTGCGGCGTCTGAGCGCGGCCGAGGGGGATCGCAACCCTACTAGAACCACTCCGGCGAAGAACACGCGCTAAATTTACCACCGTGAAGTGCACTAGCTAGCAGGCCCAGGGAGAAGCCATTTGATACGCGACTCCTCTAATTTACTCCGGAATAGGAATGGCTTGGTTCTTCTCTCTCTCTCTCTCTTCGTCCCTCTATCTCTCTTTCTCGAGTCTAACGTCTAGCGAGCTGCCGCGATCGAGATCTCGAAATTCACTTTGCTCGACGTTGCGTCGGCGATGCGCGTCTGTTCGATATTTCGCGAGTTACCATCCGCCCGAACTTTATTTACAGATATTTCGCGCGACTTTGTTCTCGAAGTTGAAGAGCGAGTAGAACCGTGGAGCAACCGGAGGATACAGAAGGGAAAGGATACGGGCGCGGATAAAACTGTTAGCTGGCATCTTTACGATTCGTTCGGCAAGGACATTCGGTAAATTGCGGTTGTCCCTTCAGATTGCTATCGCCGGTCGATGGAAATCTGCTCGGCGAAGGGGTAATCGCAGCAGCTGGCTCGTTATCCGGAGGGCAGATTACTCGGATGTTTTCTGCGTAGTCTTTTCAGAATGTTCGGACGAGTACGGGTTTCTGGCCGCCACCGAGTCGAAACGGTCGTCTAGTTTTACCTTCGCGCCGACCCCATAGACAAGATATTTCTTCCGTAACCAGCCTCACCCGAAGCTTCTCGCAGAACTTCATCGCTGCGAGAACCGACTAGGCTGCACTTACCATCGTTCCGAGTACCATTCACTGCGAGGCTTCGATCTCTCTGAATATATGACTTTCCGCTGCCGTACCCCATAATTGGATGCCGTATAGCCGAACAGGTTTTACACTCGATTTATGCATTAATCATTTGCTCCCTAGGATTAGCTCGGCGTATCTCTGCTGCTAACTTTCTTTCCCTCGACTCGGATTCGATCCTTTTCACACGATTCGATCCCGAAAATGTCTGTTGAAATACGATTCGAGGCGCACCGTATATCGCCCTTCGGTGTCTCTCTTATAATAATTACATGTCGTACGATACCCCCGTCGAATAGAAGAATGAGAATCTTCTGAAGAAATCCTTTTGCACCCTCTACAGTATCCACGTTATTGGTTTCCGTCAACACCGGAACACGAACGATACGGATTCACCGTTTCTTCTAGGGAATTAGTGCGCGAGGAAAAAGTTTTGATCGTTGCGGATGCGAGGGAAATGATAGCGCGAGGGGATGGTGGAGGCAGGGGAGTTGCTGGCGCCGAGTTGAGCGTCGGTGAATCCTTTCCGCGAAAGACGCCCGGTATACCGTGCCTATTCGCGAGGGTGTGGTTTGATTAATGACCTATTCGATAGCCCCGCCGTACCCTTCGTACGGGGATGCCTCGCATCGAGCGTACTATCGAATTCTACGTAAATACACTCGTACGAGAACGTAAGCCTGGCTCGTCGGCGTAAATGCGCCTATCTGTTCGCCTCTCGTCCGCTCGCTCCAGAGACGCGGTCGGAGAGGGCGAGGGTGAGGGCGAGGGAGAGTGCGAGGAAGAGGGCGAGAGAGAGAGAGAGAGAGAGCAGGGCGAGGAGTAGGAGAGGGCGAGGACGAGAACGAGGGTGCGGACGAGGGGGTTGGCGGTGCTGGCGGTGGTTTGGTGGCAAGGGAACGCCGCGGCGACGGGGGGCAACACGAAGAAAATCGAGAGAAACAGAACGGTCGCGCACTTACGCGGAGAAACGGGCACGGCGCGATGGCGCGAGCACAGAGACAACGCGCGCGAGACGAAGAAGAGAGAGAGAGAGTGGGAACGCATTAATTTTACAGCGGCGAAAATTCGCAACTTTGGCAATTTCGGTGCGTTGGCTGGTTCGGCCGCTCGAACGGCTGCGGACGGTCGATTCGCGATCGCGCGCGCCGCAAAATACTTTGACAAATTTGCCTCGATATCTCTGGAAACTCGGCTGGCAGGCTCGGGAGCGCGCTCTAATCGAAAGGAAACATGGCGTCGCATATAAATAAGAATTTATAGACGATGAAAAATGCGGACGAAAGTTGGAGTTTCGCTCGAGTTTTCCACCCAACCCATTCCCAACCTCTTCCTCCACCTTCTCCCGCCCCTTCGTCCTCACCCTCTTTCTCTCTCCTCCTTCTCCTTTCTCTGCCCCTGTCGCCCCTCGCCCGGTCGGCCCGTTTCGTCCTCCCTTGCCCTGCTTCTCCACAGCCACCCCCGCGCTCTAGCTCTCTCTCTCTTGCTCGCTGTTTGCCTGTCTTTCTCCATCTCTCCGTCTCTCTCTCTCTAGCCATCCCTCTTCCTTCGCGTAGCCGCCGCGAGAGAAAGAAAGGGCGAATTTACGGGACGGAGTAAAAGTTTTGCGCGAAAAGCGAAAACTCTCGCTAATGGCTGTTTTTCTTGAGCGGAATACTTAAAAATAAAAGGCGGACGAAACGGAGGAAATAAAAACGAGAGAGTTACTCCGCGGCAGCAGCCGCTCTACACCGCTCTTACCCTCTTCTCGGTCCGCGGAAGAAGTAAGAAGGCGTAATTTGCCGCTATTAGGCGACACCCTTTCTTTCTTCCTTCCCCCGTTTATTTTTCCCCTGTTCTGCCCGGATAGAATACACCCACCGAAATCCAACGAAATCCGAGTGCCGAGGCGATTCGATTCCGTTTCCGGATCGAAGGCTTCGGCTCACGCGAAAGAAGGCCCTCCTCTCCTCTCCGTTCTCTTTGGAAATGCGATCTTCGAGGAGGAAGCGCTGCGCCGCGCCGGCTCGCTGGATCATCGGCTCTCTCATAGGATCGTTGGATGGCAACTTTAATTATACGGGTACGGAACGAGGAGAGCGGTTCGGTGCTCGGCCAGCATATCAAGATAATGGCTTCCATCGGGCGATGGTTCGTATATACCAATCCGCGGTAAGGGGTTGCGCTTGATTTCCATTGCATCGCGTTATCCCTCGCCGACCGGCCAACCGACCAGCCGACCAGCCAAGCGGAATGTATTCCCTCTCTCGCTCGCCCCGGCTCTCTCCTCTCGATAGATGCGCTCGACTCGCTCTCCTCTCCGCTTCCCCAAAATCCATCGGCGCGCCAGGCCGAGCCATTTCGCGATCGCGAATCACAACTTCCCTTCACCAAAGAAACGAATTACCGGTAGATCCGTAGATCGTCGACAAAACGAGACAATTCTCACCTAGCCGCGAGACCCTGGAACGTTTAAATCCGCGCAACGAAAAGAATGTTTCACGAACTTCCGTCGTCCACAGTTCGTATTTTTCGAAACGACGAAAAAGTCGACAGGCATTCGGACTACGCGCGCGAACCAGCGTACGAGAGAGGGAATCAAAGAGAGAGGGAGAGAGAGCGAGAGAAACGCGCGATTCGTTCAGAAAGCCAATGGAAATTCTTCTCGGCGAGAGATGGATCGGGAACGATAGCCGCGAAAACAATTAATTGAAATGTAATTTTCCACATTTAATTCCAACGTTGCCGCGAAACTTTCATCCAGCTACTTTTTTTCTTTTTTTTTTTTTTTAATCGGAACGAATTAATTTGCCACGGGATCCGTATGTGTCCGTGCGCGCGCGTGAGAGCAGGGGAATCGCGGAAAAATTTAATCGACGGGGGAAAAAAGGGGGGAGATTTTAATTATTTCAACGGTGAATTTTTTAGGGGATCGCTTGTAATACGAATACAAATACTTGCGCCGGGAGCTCGCCGCTGATCGATGCTATCTGATCGCGAATTCGTCCTCAGGAGTTCGTGCTCGTGCGTCGACGGTGAAGATCGTTAAACGCTTTGCTCTAGCATCCGTCGGGTCTGGCATAATTAATCGATGAAGCGACAGATGTTTAAATTGTCCGGGATAATTGCGCGAATGCCGATCACTCGACACTTTTACCTACGTAACGCGGTATATTTAAAAACCGTGACGGCTGAATTCTTTACTTTGTTCGCCGTGTACCGTTTCATGTTCATTTACCGGTTCCTTTGAAATATTGTATCGTCGCTAGGTGGTGGAGAAACGATCTTGGAGACTATTTAGCCGTTTGTTGTAATAACTTTAATTTGGTTAAGTAAGATAACTTTATTTACTTAACGCAAACAAAACTACAAAAGTGGATTCCAGTGTGTATAAGAGAAAAAAGGTTATATTGTAATAAGGTAGAACTAATGCTGTATAGTAAACGATGCTGTGGTGTGGTCTGTTCTGTGAAACAACGACGACTGACTGGTTCGTCTCTGGAAAAAGCCTTCGGTCCCTTTTCTTAACACTTTACCGACCGGAAGCCTATTAATAGGATTTTCAATAATTCTGCTGTACCAAAAAAAGCATAGAAATTTTCTTTGACATTGCAATCTTAAATGAAACTATTAGACGACGTTATTGAGGGCGACTTAGTTAGTTCATACTAAATGCTAAATAAAAATTTACCCATGTACCATACATTTTTCAAAAATATGCAATAATCACCGGTCGATAATGTGTTAAGTGGGGGTGCCATAAACCACTTACACCGGAGTCGCACCACTGCCTGCTTCTATACAATATTATCGTTGGATTCCAACACCGTTCAATTTTTCTCCGAGCAGTTAAAGTATAAACAATATTATAATCTCGGTGACGAAGAACGCTCGAGAATTATCGGTAGAGTATTATCCCCCTCGAAGGGCAGGATCGACTCGGAACAATGGCACTCTTTAATATTACAAGTCGCGAAACACCGGGGAGAATACAGGAAATGTAGGATGCATCGGTTAGGACTCTCTCTCTCGAAAAAAACTGGAGCGATACTTGGGAATCGATGGTTCGCGCGTAACGCGACAGTTCTTTTTCAGATCTCGGGCCGCGATAGAGAGATAATGCTTTAGTCGCGGTGGTTTGATGCCGCTATAACGCGGACTGTATTAGAACAAAACGTATTCGGTGGGAGGAGCAGGGTGGCACGTTGACGTACGTCAATTTGACGCGCACGCAATACGTCAAATTTGCCGCACCGCGTCGGATACGCTGCTCGAAAACCTATTCGGTCTCCCTCGTGTTCCCCCCTTTCTCTCTATCTTCGTCTCTCGCATTCTCTCACCCTCCTTCTCTCTCTCTCTCTCAGCCCCTCATTGTCCCGCGTTCCGTCCTGCTCGCGCTCGCCGGCGACGAGCAGAGATCGAAGAGGGAGGAGTCTTATCGAGGGAAAAAAAAAAAAGAAATTACGGGGGATAAATTGTCTGGTTTCCTCCTGCTCGTTCCAGCTAAGTCTTTAATCCGTTCCACTCGAGCGTCCACCGGCGCCGGATAAAACAGCCTAATTGTTACTTAACGCGCGAGCAGGGAGAACTCGCGTCGTGAAACGAGCGAGGACGTTTAAAAGACGCTCGCCCCGTTCGGGACTGTTCGCCTATTCGTCTACTCGCTCGCGCACGCTTTGGTTCACGCTCGCGAGCCCGCTCGCGCCCGCGTTCCTCCGGATCGATAAACGGGTCACGACGCAATGGAAGAAATAAGCGCGCGAACGTTTCTTCGGGAAACTAACGCGCCACGAGAAATTCAATTTACGTTTCGTTTAGAGAGCTTCCTTTCCCCAGCGAAATTGCTTGAAATTTTTAGAAAAATAACACGAATTCCAATTATTAACCGTT
Source organism: Lasioglossum morio (assembly GCA_916610235.2). Lineage (NCBI taxonomy): Eukaryota > Metazoa > Arthropoda > Insecta > Hymenoptera > Halictidae > Lasioglossum > Lasioglossum morio. The sequence goes on from OU744331.1 coordinate 1,822,538, forward strand.
CCTGTTCCCCCGCGCGCGCGCGCGCGCGTCCGCGCCCCTTCCACCGTTCTTTCTTTCCCCAAGTAGAGATTTAACTGCGAGAAATTCTCGATGAAAGATAATTAAACATCAAATATCGGTCGAAGGGCGGATCGAACTGATAATTAATTTCCCTCCGACGGAAATAAAAACCGTGCGAACCCCGGAACCCAGGGGCCGAGACCCGGGTCCGGGAACACGGTGCGCGCGTGGGGGGTGGGGGGTGGGGTGAGTACCAATGACAAAACCGGGTTTCCGACATTCTTTCGCGGTTCAACGAGCGAGCGTACGATTCTTGGTTCTCGGTGTGCTCGAGCCAGGCGGAATCTCTTTCTCGCCCTCGGAGCCGGTCGAACCCGATCGCCGCGCCGGGTCATTTTCTAACCGAATACGGTATTCCCGTCGCGTCGACTAATAATAACTCGAGGGAGAAGCTCATCGGAGTATTTACCCTCGATTAAACTTCCGATGACGAGAACGCGAGCCGGATTTCTCGGAATTCATTTGCTCGAATACTTTGCCGACGCTGCTTTTCGCGGCCGTTCCCGTCGCTCGAAACCCCTGTTGCATCTCCCTGCCGCTCCACGAAGATCGAGGAGTCTCCGAGGGATTCTTAAGAGCAGCTCCGGTAATCGCAGTTGAAATTTTTCCTCTTAACGTTGCTGTTCACCTGAAACCTCCACTCTCTTTCTCTCGACGCATCGTCAAACAACTTTAACCCCCTTTGGATCGTTCCTCGCATTAGCCACCCTGTCCGATCGACAAACAAACGTTTGCCGATTTCCTAATTGGTTACATATTTATTATTATTATTTATTATAGACGGACTGAAACCCTTTTACATAAGTGTTTACAATATCAAAGAAACGAAAAAAGAAAAAGAAAGATACAATACTGCTCGTGTAATAACAAAGAAGGGACATGAACAAAAGAAAAATTTAATAATGGTACAATCGATATGGTATTATCATATAATCATATAATATAATTGTACCTGTTGTAATTTCAGTCTGCTTATGGGTACGACCGTTAAAGAGTGAACACTGTTTTAACTACATGATTTATTGTAACACGCGAAAAATATAAACGTTCTAGTTGGTCTGGTCGTACATACACAACACTAAAATCAAGACGGTCTGAAGGGGTCAGCATATACGCTAATTATTCACAAGTACACGGCAGGTGTCATCATAGACAACTTGTACATACGGTATTAGTTTGATCCTTCATTATCTACAGACTTGTCGTTTTTACATTCAACAGTACCAACTATTTTTGCGAATTCTTTCATTTATCGGCAGGAAATCAGTTCTACTGGCACCCGGCAGCCATTGACGTACCGCGAACACACGCGCATGCTAAAATCCGAGTAGGACAGTTCTTGGAAATCGAAGGTAAGGGACTTAGCACCCTTACCCGATCGCCACACGCACACCAGGTTCGCGTGGAGTGCTTTGGTCACTACCAAGAACCGCCCCAAACCACCACCACCACCACCATTCGGCTTCTAGCGAGCTTGCACGGTTCGAGAGCAGGCGTCACGTCGATCAGGACATTATGGTCGCACAGTTTAGTACACACTCGTTTAGCATCCTTTCGATAGGCGATGCTCAATGTCCATCGAGACACGATGACGACAGAAATGTTCTACGAATCGCATAGTTCTATTATTTCTCCAATTCCTACCACGAAATACCGGCGAAAATCGAAGCGCATCGGTCTGAGAGGATCGACGATATCCGGGCACGGAAATTCTGGTCGCAGATGAACAGCGTAAGGCTCGATTCATACATGTCCGGCCAGCACCGGCCGATTTTTTAGGCAACTTGAGTAGGAACGTTTCTCATTACCATGATGTTGCAAAGGAGAGCTACCGATAGTTCACCCGAGGATTCGTAGAGCCCACAGAAACCTTTTTTTGTGAGTTATGGCCTGTCCGACTCGGAGGGAAAGTATCGGAAGACAATCGGACAGACATTGCCGGTTGTGGAGGGTCTCACTTAAACCTGGGTAACAATATTTTGTCGGACGCCGGAATCGGAGATGTATGAATCGACCCTAAAGCGTCGCAGCTCCGGAGAGATCTTTGGACGACTCTCTGTGAGACTCAATGCCAAGGAGGAGAGACTTTATTCTCGCTGGCGATGGGATTTGGAGTCGAAACAAAAAGAATACGACGGATTTTATTTTGCGGTAGGACGCGAACGGCCGTTCGCAAAGCGATGCTCGGACGCGAGGCTCGGAGAAGAGAAGGGTCTCTGTAGGAGTGGAGAGAAGAGAGGTGAAACCGGGGCGAGGGGGTAGAGAAGCGGAACACGTCGCGCAGAGACGTACGAGGAGCATAACGCACACGAGTACCGACCCTCTACACGCCGGAAAGAATCCGTAGTGTAAATAAAGAGCCGTTCGCAACGCTGGCGAATGTTTGCCGAATGCATTAAGGCGGTAAGAGCAGTGCCCGGCGGATAGCTCGTGTCGCGATGTATCGCGCACCACGACGACGACTACGACGACGTCGACGATGTACGGAGTAGGAAAGGATAGGGGTTGCGCGGGGGGTGGGGGACAGAACGAAAAAGAGAGAGACAGGAATGTTTGATACGTGGAGAAGAGAGAAGGAGAGGAGGTGGATCCGTGCTAAGGGACGGCTGGTTAAAAGGGGCCAGGGGATCGGCGACGATGCGGCTTAAGGCCTATGTACCGCTCCGAAGCTTAACGTTTCGAGGGGCAAAGGGGCTCAGGACATACGGTTGACACGGTGTCGCGCGCGAGAGCGAGCTGAACCAGCGACCGTCTACCGTCGTCGTCGTCGTATACCGTCTCCGTCTACCAGGTTCCGCGCACAGTCGTGTATCGAACGCAGTCGTACATTCGCGAGGAGAAGACAGAGTTACCACGAGAGAGAACGAGAGAAACAGAGAGAGAGAGAGAGAGAAAGGGTTGCACCGCGACTATGTTCGGCTCGCGTAGCTCTGTTCGCATCTGGCAGCCAGCACACAGTCGCGCGCTCCCTTTGTCTATGTCTTAGGGCTTACATATAATTCCATGTTTGCGAAAAAGATCGGGAACCCGTATCCGGCAGAGTACGCGCGCCGCCCCTGCCCCCCTCGGCGCGTCCGCGCGCGCGGATTTTTAATATGTCGTGCCGTAGGTGGATAAACGCGGGAATACGAGGATGCGACCGCGACCCGCTCCGCGCGCTAGAGACGCTCCAGCCTTCTGCTCCATCATCCTACTCTCTTTTTTCCGGCCTCTCTTCCGACTCTTTCTCTCTCGCTTTTCCCAGCCAGCCTCTCTCTCTCTCCCCCTGCACGCCTCTTTACCCCCCTTCGCTCGCCGCGCTCTTCTCTATCGCGGATCACCGGCGGAGCCGGCATAATTAAAAATAGCTCTATTTTAAAATGCTGATCGCCCGGCCGCTCTTCCACCCCCCGCCCTCGCTCTTCGCCTGCTCCTTTACCTCGTTCTCTCCCTGTTCGCGTTCGCGTATCCGCGTCGACGAAATGCCGGCGTAATATACCGTCGAGCCGAGGAGACCAGACGAGAGAGAGGAGAGAGGAGCGGACAGGAAGGCTCTCGCGAGCACCGTGTGTACCCTGACGAATAATTGCGGGACCAAGACTGGTCTTGATTTCACCTGCTCGATCCTCGCTTTTGCAAGACGATCTCCCCGCGAAATGAAGCCACGAGAGAAAGAGAGAGAGAGCGAGAGAGACTGTTGTCCCTTCGCTGTGTATATAGTATATAGGTATATGGATATAAGCACGTATATACCATTTCGAGAGACCTTTCGGGAACCCGCCACCGATGATAAAGACGCGATATTAGTCGACGTATTTATAAATTCCGGGCAATTTCGGAGCTTATTTTCCTGGTCGGGGGCGGCGGTCTCTAACTCTAACGCTGATATATTTTCCAGGAGCGCGAGACTGCCGCGGACCATGATAGAGCAAAGGAGAGCGCGAAGGAGAGACAAGGAGCAAAAAGGGGGATGGGGGTGAGAGAGAGAGTGAGTGAGAGAGAGAGAGAGAGAGAGAGAGAGCGAAGGGGGAAGGAGGAGACCAAGCTTTGGATGTGGTAGGATGGGCGTAGACGAGGCGACGGAGATAGGGGGTGAGTTATAAATTATAAGGCATTAGGGGGTCGGGCTGACTCCGGTGGATGTGCTCGTCGGATGTGTAAGGGGATGATTATGCCTAATGGTGAGATATTACCCGACTGGTATTACTTGGACACGGGCGCGGCCGTGTTCTAATCTTTTCGACAGGATTTCCTACTTTTCCGCCGTCGCGTTACCTAGCCGCTGCCCCGTAGACGAACCAACGGAAAAAATAATTCATCTGCTGCTCGGACGCGCGCAGGTGACATCGTCGAGGGCTACGCGTGCGACAAGGCCGAATGCTTACTTACGACACCATTCCCCAACGGGGAACGAGCGTGCCCCGCGCGCAACCTCCAACCTCTGGGAAACATGCCACCCCCTTCTCCTCCTGTTCCGCGCTTCCTGATGACCACCGGGTTTATTTCCGCGACTACAAGCTCCTCCGCGGTCTGTATCCCCGCGACCGTTCGCTTCCATTTGTTCATCCGGATCGCGTGTCGCCGGCATCGAAAGCCACGCACCGCGCCGCGGCGACATTTCTTTATTCGATTTTTCAACCCCTGGAATTGTTGTGACTCCGCTCCTCGCGCACGCCCCTGCGCGCCAGCAAAGTTTAAAGGTGTCTGGAGGGGACTAGATCCTGGTTTCGCGGTTCCGCGTCGCGTCCGGTCGTTAAACGTGACGCACGACTCCCTTGTTTCGGCGAAAAAATTTTCGACGTCGTCGTCCGCAACGCGATACCATAACGCGGCTATAAACGCGCCCCCGCCGGCAAAGAGCATCGTTCTCGCACCCATTCCGTAGGTAACGCAGCCAGACGGTGACAGAGCTTCTCGCAAACTCGAAACCTCGAACGGCCCTTTTACGCGAGGAAACGAATCTTCGTCAAATTACTTAACTTAACGTGTGCGCGAACCAACATCCAGCAACTTTCTGTTGCCCTCCTCTACGTATTCTTTCATGAATGTTGATGGATATAGGTTTCTTTGCAGCACAGATTTTTAAAGAATGTGTGGTGGTGAGATAAAAAAAAACAGTCTCCAGTGGGATTTCAAATTTATATTCTGATTGGCTCAGTATGAAATATGTCGGTCCTCTGTATGTACTGTAACCTATTGTTAAAGCAAGTAAGGCAAAGTGTTTCTTTTGTTATTTTTCATATTGTTTGATCTGTGTTAACACATATTACAGTGATATTAATGTTTTAGACGCATAACAAAAATTCTTCTCTTGAATATGATCCATATCAGGATCGAAACGTTGGGATTTTGTTAATTGCAAGATTGCTTGTTCTTTATTCTCATCGAACCTGTGCGCTGATACCACCACACATTGTTTGTTTAACATTTACGATCGATACAACATAATTTATATCACAGATTTTGCTCGGATCGTGTAGAAAGAGCGAGGAACAGTAGAATCGTCGATACCGCGAGGGTAGAAGAACTCGTTGATATGAAACTGGGTAAGCGCAGACTGGTTTTTGTAAAGTTGAATTTTCAACTTATCCCATATATGTGGTTATTTAAAGGACATAATATGAAGAAGATCATAAAGAATAGAAATTTTTCTGGGTCGAAAGAAACATTTAATTTTCAAGTTAAAATATCTCCGTGTGCAAAGGGTTGATTTCGTTAAATTTTCTTGTCTAAAACTAAAATCTCTATCGGAGACCAGCTTGACGATTTTAATTACGTTAATGATCAACCAGGATTTGTTATTGCACGTGGACAAAGTCTCGGGTACAGCAGGTATTAAACGAAAAATAATTATCCCACTCCACCCTAATAGTTATCAACGCGCAGGATGATTAGTTCCAGAGGCCGAGGTGCGGCCGTAGCATTTAATTGACGAGCGTCTTTACTCGGTGTCCTGTCGAACGCGTTGCCCGAGGATCACGCGAGGGGTTCGTTTGGTTTCGGCTGGCCAGAAGTCGAATCGAGAGTGTGCTAGGATCCTGTTTGGCTAGACGGAGAATGGCGCGAAGAAGCGAAAGAGCTCGAGGAGGGGATAGGGGTCAAACACGGGTTAAAACGGAGGGTGAGGCGCCGACGTCGGTGGCGATATAAGGTATAAAGAAAAAGCTCGGTCGGAATCGCCGCACCCTAAAGGGGGTGGAGGCTCTCGAGAATCGTTTTACAGGTATATATCCATAACGGCGGAGCGAGGGGGAGAAGGCTAGACCCGTTAGCTAATATCTATTTCCTCCGACGCCATTTTTCTTTGGTTCGTAAAACGCGAGCTCGCCGCGGCGATATGGGCGCGGCCGACACGCGCCTAACACACGTAACACGTATATCTGCTTATTGCGGCCGCTAGGCCGCGTCGGAGCGCAGTTTCGCGCGTTTCGTTCCCCGAGTAGAACGACAACGAGGAGGCCGTAACGGGATATCGGGACGATGACCGAGCAGCGCGCAGCTTTGCTATTCTTAACCGTGCACGCGCTAGCGAAAATCGTATAAACACCCATCAAAAATCGTTGTCTGTTTCGTTTCGTCTCCTTTCTCTCTCTCTCTCTCTCTCTAGAAAAAAAAAAGATATCCTTCGACACGCCGCCGTTCGTTTCCTCCGGTTATCGAGCGGTTTAATTTTTCAACCGCGTTATTAAAACCGCCAGCAGCGTCGTCGCCGACCTCAAAATAGCGAGCCCTAGCATATTTCTTTTTTCGACCACGATTCTCGCCGATCGATCGATCGGCCGCGTCGCTGATGCGGATCCCCCGGAATGCATTCTGATGCTAACTCGATTACCGAGTAAATGGCGTCTCGTAAGGTTCTCCGGCGCGGTGAAGCTTTTCCCCGACGATGGAGAATCCTCTAATTGGGATTTAATAAAGAAAATTTTAGATATTCTTTTGGACGACGCCTGTCGTCCGAGTGTCGGGAACGGTTCGTTGGTTCGTCGCGGCGGGCAACGGTGGATCGGCGAAACCGCGAGAAACCGCGAGGAAACCTCGCAGAGGAATGGCGTCGCAGAAGTGTCACGTGATTATCAACTCGAGGTCTCGCGCCTCCGCGAGAATCACTTGGACACACAAGCTCGAGGTTACCGGCGGAAAAGAGCGGCGTTATTTATAGGCGAGGCAACGACCACCGCCCGGACTCCGAGATACCCATCGACCATTTTCTAAATCAGTTCCGTCGTTTTGTCCTCGTAAATCAAGAAAGCCGCCCCCTCCGGCATCGTTAGAGGGAGGGGGTGGTCGGGGACGGGGGTGGCTCTTCCGCGGAGGATCTCCGATTATAATTAACGGTGCTCGAATTAATAGAGACCGCGTCACGCGAATCCTCGCGAGCTCGAGCCTCGAAAGCGGACCCTCGCGATTCCCCGATAGCCTGTCGGAAGCCGTCTCGCCACCGAAAATTGATCGGCCTGTTCGATTCGAGTTTTCCTCCTTCGGGGAATTCGGTTACGCGTCGAGAAACCCATCGCGATGGTCTCGAATCGATCGATACAACTCGCCGAAGAAAAATGGAGCGCGCGTTGCTCCGTGGTTTCCCTTTTCCTTTCTCGGTGTCCACCGACTCGAGAGGAACACGGTTGAAAAGGTCGTCGATAAAGTGCCAAGTTCCCGGATAGCCCGGCATTCCGAAAGCGAGCAACGCATCAAGATGTTCAAGGTCGGGTTCCTGTGGAACTTCGCGGCCGATGTTTGCCTTTGCGGAGGATTCACCGAGAGCTTCCGGCCGCCAGGATTCTCCTAATCCTCGGGGAAGTCTCGCCACCCGCCGAAATCAACCAACTGTTTCGAACTGCAGACGACGCACGACCACCTCCCACGGACAAAAATCGTGAAAGTCTAAACCTGGGGTCTATCCGCGAGGTTAATATTGTTCTTTAAATAAAAACCTTAAATAAAAACCTTATGTAAAAATATCACTTTCTATTAAACAATATTTGAAACCCCTGGTTTTTTTCTTGCTCTATGCTCCACCAGACCTAAAAATTTTACGATCAGGCCCTTTCCAAATAAAAATTTGCCGACCCCTTGTCTAAACGATCGTGTTCGTCGATATAGAATTAAATAAGTTTTCTGTAACGATAAAGAAGAGATCAATTTAAAAGGTTTAAACTATAAACCTAATTTATTATTTTAGGTCTTCGATCAACCCCGAGTCCGGTTGGTTCTCGCGCGAAACCGTACACCGTTCTACACAGAATTTATGAGGTTTACTGTCAATATTCGCGGAACCGTCGGTCGTTCGCTTGTTCTTTTCGAAACATCGTTTGCCGTACGAACTTGTACTCGAGAATATTCGATGGTAAGCGTGCGAACCTAATTAGTAGTCAGCGGATTTTATGCATTTACGAATAGCGTTCTATTCTCTTTATGTAAATCGTTGACGTACCGCGGGTTAATTATTTCGACAAGGCTAGATGCGATTAATTTCACAATAGCAGGCGTCCTTTGCGTATCACCGTGAACGAGCGAACTGGAATTTACGAGCGAGCACAATTCGGGAAACGAATTGCGGTGTCCGAGGACGCGACGCTTCTTAAATTCCTCGAATTAATGGAAGGACCAAGAAACATTCGACTCCTGTTTCTTGCGAGATCGCGTATACAGTAATACGGAAAGCAATCGAAATAAATTGCGTTAATTGATTGTCTGGCAAAGGGCGAGGTGAAACGGCCGGTCGAAGATTTTCGAAAGAGGGAGGAGAAGGGAGGAATGATCGGTGTGGAACCGGTTCGAAGGGTCGCAGGGCGAATGGTTGCGAAAACGCGAGAAGGAATCGCGAAACGCAGGCACATATGTAGGTAGTGGCGCGCGCGTGTGCACGAGTATAGTCGCGACAGGTGCGAGTGTGCCGGTGACAGGCACGCACACAATCGAGCCTCGAGGAACATGGAAACGCGTGTGCACACAAGTAGTCGGGCACGCATACGAGCGCACACCAGCTGGCGGAACAAACTTCGACATGAATTACTTAGATTAATTTAGTTGGGCGGCAGGGTGGTCGGCTGCCGTTGTTGCTTACTCTCCGACCTTCTCTATATCGCGCCACGATACACCCCCACGACCACCATCACCGGCAACAACACCACCACCACTACCGGCAACCACCACCGCCACCACCTCCGCCACCACCCTGGCCACCGCTAGGTGCTGCTATCGATTCTAGCTCCTGCTTTCGCCTAATTTTAGAAGCCTCGCTCGAAGAATAAATAGAGCTTCCAGCCGTCCCGAAGGATTTAAGAGTCCTCGTCGAGCCTCGAACGGCGGAACTCGAAATATCGAACAGCTCGAGGAGCAGCTCGGACCTCGCGGCTCGGCGTCGAAGGCTCGACGATGCCCGCGATATCTCGATAAACGCGAGCAACGTGTTGGCAGAAGGCGTCTCGAAGGTCCTTCCCACGTAGAAAGCACGAAAGTTTTCGCGTTTAGCTCTATCCGCGAATAAATCAACCGATACATCGGCCCCGCGAATTTCGGTCGGCGATAAATTTCGCGCGGCGTATTTACCCGCGCGCACGCTACAAACTTTCGAGCGTAGCGGCGCGCGAGAACGAGGGGCGAGAGAGCACCGAGCCTTTTCCACCGTTAGGGCTTAATCCCTACCCCGGAACAACGGCCTGACACCGTTTGTCCTAATTCCGGCTTCTTTCGTTTCCCTGCTTTCGAATCGCATCGCAACGTATCGCGCGCCGGCCAATTCGCGAGGAGCACAAATACTTTGGAAAGTCTGAGTATCCGGTGCGAGTGGTAGCGAGTGTGTAGCGAGAGACGAAGACTATCCACGGGGCTGAAGCGCGATCAAAGTTGCAAGGAGGAACGGGCCAGGGGAAAAAACACACACAGAGAGTGAGAGAGAGAGAGGAGAAAGCCGGACGCGGGCTCGAGCGGCTCGCGTTCCGCGTGGCGCGTCTACTCGGTGTCGCGGAAATAATAGATGAACCGGTTACTCGGACCATGGTACCAGGGGGCTAAACAATGTTTTTCAGCCACTGAAATCCCCTTGAATTTTTCATCGGCCCCTATGTTTTAACCCTTTCGCCAGGTCGTGGGAGGAAGGGTTTTGCCTCCCCCGTGCTCGCATCCTCCGCTGTCTTTCTCTCCCTCTCTCTCTCTGTCTTCTTCCCCCGCGCGCGCGCGCTCCCTCTCACCGGCGCGTCTCGCTTCTTGAATTATGTACCCACGGCCGCGACGATCTCCGCCGACGTTTCACAGAGAAACAGAGACATAAAAGGACAGAGGAAGAGAGACGCGCAGTGGTGGGGGGGGGGGGATGAAGAGCGTAGAAAAATCGTCGCCGAATCGCGGTGCGAAATAGGCCCCGACGTCCTACGTACGAGAGCCAGCCATCGAGAAAACAGCGAATTCCAGGCTCGAACAGCGGAAAAAACGGAGCGTGAATTTTTCAACTCGGTCGATAAGAGAGAAAGAAATACTGCTCGTCGTGCAGGCGTTCCACCGATTTCTCCTTCATCCCGCATTAACCGCGCACCAAGGGGATGAACGACTTTTCCGATCAACGAGCACCATCGCCAAGAGGCTACGAGAATAATGACAGGTTTTTTAACGAGAACGCTCTTTTTTTTCTCTCTCTCTCTCTCTCCTTTTTTTCTCTGTTGTTTCCTCCCTCGTGTAAGCAACCGTGCAATATTGATAAACCGCGAGCCACGTATTTCTGCCGTTGCATCGAAAAGGGGGAGACGGAGGGTCGGTGCGTGCTGCCTAAGTGAGTGAGTACGTGCGTGCCCACCCGCCCCCGAGCCCACCACCCGCCTTTCTGCTCTGCCCTGCCTGCCCTGCCTGCCTTGCCCTGCCTTGCTTGCCTACCCTGCCCTGCCTTGCTTGCTTGCTTGCATACCCTGCCTGCCTAGCACTGCCTATGCCTGTGCCTGCTTGGTTGCTTACTTGCCTGCGTATATGCATGCGTGCAACCTTTCCAGTTGCCTGTCTGCCTGCTTGCCTGCCTGCCTGCCTGCCTGCCTGCCTCCTGCCTGTCTGTCCGTTTAGCCGGCTGTTTGCCCGGTTATCCATGTGTCGGCTGCGTGTGTGTGTGTGTTGTGTGTGTACGCAGGCGCGCGAGCGCGAACGCGCGGACACGCGTACGCGAGGGTGGAGAAGGCTACGGATATATAAGAGGGAGGACGAAGCAACAGAGAGAAAGGCAAATTCTCGGGGTGGGGAAGGACTCGGGAGTAGTAGAGAGAAGGGTGCACGTAAAACCATTATGTAATTACATCTAGACCGGTCGGTCGAATGGACGAGCTGACGAACGAACCAACGAACGAACGAACGAACGAAGAAACGACGAACCAACAGGGACGGGTTGATTCGCAGAAGCCGAGAAACGGAGAGAGGAAGAACGCGAGAGAGCACCGAGAGAGAAAGAGAGAGAAAGAGAGAGGGAGAGAGAGGGAGGGAACACCTCGTGCTCGGCGAGAGGGCGGAAGAGGGTCGAGTTGAATTTGATTTCAGAGAAAAGGGTTGATACCGCTACCGGGCGTTCCGATCGCGTGATCCCAACCTGCCTCCGCTCGGATACGCGTTACGTGGTGCGAGAGGGGTGGGGGGAAAGGAGTAAGACACGCGGCTACGACTACGGCCGACTAGCGGGCACCGCGCGTCACCCTTCGAGCCACCCTCGAGCCACCCCTCGTGCCATCCTCGACCTAAGGCCACTAAATACCCTTTCACCGTTTTTCCTCGTATCCCTCGGCACTCGTATAGACGAGGTTCGACGCGTTGTCGCGTAACCGATTGCCCCACCGGCCTACCGACCTACACACGAGATCCGTGCCGCGGCAAAGCAACTCGCTAAACGCGCTCTCGCGCACTCCTCTCCTTTTCTTATCCTCTTCACGGCTACTCCGAAGAGCGCGAGACCGTCCACGTTCTATGGAAATCTCGTCGCCACGATGAAACGGCAGACGCGACGTCGCGCTCCGCCATCGACGGCATGGATTTATTCGTTTATCCTCGCTCGGTTTCCGAACCGTGTCAAAAGCGACCGATCTTTCCGCGCGATCGAGCTTAACTAGAGGAGAAACGAAGGGTGAAGCGACAGGGGTCGCGGAATAGAGGAAGACGGAGAGAGAACGGGACAGAGAGAACGGACTCGCGCGTACGAATCGTGGCGGTCGACTCGATGCGTTGGATCCTGGTCTTTGATTTCGTCCTGACGTGTAGGCATTACGGGATACGCTTTGGTCAACCTCCCGTGGAAAAGGCACCCTCCTGGTCCTGGATCTCCATTACGGTAGTCATGGCGACCGCAATTGATTCCACGGGGGTGAGGGCGGACGAAGAGAACCGGAGTGAACGGAGAGAACGACCGAGAGAGCGACGCGCGGCCCGACGCGACGGCACAAGGGTTATTCGAGACGGCGGGAGGAAGCGAGAGAATCCGGGGAACGAAGCGAGACATCGACGCCGGTCACCGAACGGGGGCTGGGACATCAGGGGGGGGACACATAGGGGAAGGACGAAGGGGGTGTCCGACGGTCGAGAGAAGGACCGAACCGGGTTAGAGCGAGGTCCAGCGGAGAGATCGACAGAGGGCACGATGTTACTATGCTGGTGCTACACGGTACTCGCTTTATCCGATACAATGCAGGCTAAATAGCGCCGGTCAGTTCTATGGCGTTGGATTAGAGATACGTCGCTCGTTTGAGGCGAGGCTCGGCCGCCACCCGCCCCCCATCGTCCCCCGTGCTGCTCCATGCCGGTTCATGCCGCACCGTGCAACGCCGAACCATGCCGTGTGCTCCTGACGCCGCTGCCAACTCTCACCACCACCGCGATTCACGACTAACCTCTGACCACCGTCACCGCTGCCGCCGGGTCGCGTCGTCACGTTCGAATTACCCGCGTGCCACTCGACACTCGCCATTCGCCCCCAGCCGATCCGAGAACTCAGCCACGCCGCAACGTTCGAACGATCCTCTCCGACCGCCGCTCTCGCGGCTTTTACGGAACGAGACAGGAAACGAAGACGCCAGATGAGAACACCGTTCGGACGGCTACTACTCCACCCGAGCGCCAACCCCTTTGTTAAATTGTATTTGGGAGTGCCGGCCGGTTCTACGAGTCGAAGCAAACCAAATGTTTGTTGCATAGTATAGCCGGTTCGAGGAATCGGTGGCGGGCTTATGTTTATGTTTTGGGTACGAGTGAGTGCGTAACGTTCGAGGCGTCCGTGACGAGTTCAGTTGGTTGTTTGTCCACGAGGCGACTACTACGAAAAATAAAGTGAGTTTATTTGTGGTTCTATCTGAACACCCTTCGACGTCGAGTCTCCTTGAAATCTCTCTTCCACAACCGGAAATCTCGAAACAATTAGCGGCGCCGCGGAGAACGTGCCGATATGGAAATATCGCGAGCACCGTACCGGCGAAGGTTCTATGCTAATCGAAAAGATTTCAGCCCCCGGGGCACACCGAACGATTTTCAGTTTTCAACGGTACGTGTGCGAGCCGCGTGTTTAGCCACCGTCGATGCGGCGCAACCTGTTATGTAAATTGTTGCCGAGCGACTACCGAGCGAATCATAATTTCGAGACGAGATTTTCATTCGTGCGCTTATCGCGGCTATAGAACAAGAAGAAGAGGAGAAAGAAAAAACGAAACTTTGTTCGTACGTTGCACGGTCGTCCTTTCCTCCGGACGATCGCAAATGTATTCCGTTTCGAGATAGACCAGACTATCCTCGGAACTTGGTCATCGAGCGATAACGCGAACCCTCGGTATCGACCGCGTCGCCTTCGCGCGATAACGTTCCTGTTTAACGCCCGTGGAACAAATAGGCTCGCGGCAATAGGGCACACGCAGGAAGAATCCGTACGGTGCGGCCGCGCGGTGGTTGCAGGAAGCGCGGCTTCGAGCCTTTATCGGTTAACGCGACGATGGCGATACCCATTACAGTTTATGCCGACACGCGGTTGTCGGCGAGCGAGGCCTACCGTTGGGCTAGGTCGGGTCTTCCGCGCCGCCGCGTCGAGTATTTAGTAGTCGTTTGTGTCGTTCTCGGGAAGCAGAGAGTGTACACTGTACACGGCGAACGAGAGCGAAATGGAATAAGAGAGAAAAGGAGGGAGAGAAGTGAAGTGTCGCGGAAGGGAGAGAGAGAGAGAGGGTTGTCGAGAGAACTCCGTCGGAGAACGAGTCGAAGACGGAGGCTGAGGCCGAAGCAGTGGAAGAGAGACGCGGTAGAACGCGCGAAAGAGAGAGAGAGAGAGAGAGAGAGAGAGAGAGAGAGAGAGAGACGAAGCTATTGTCCAAAGTGCCAAAGTTACATGGCGCGTCGTAACTTACATCGTATTATGTAGGTACACGCGAAGCCGCCGCCGCCGCCGCCGCCGCTGCCGCCGTCGACGACGACTACGACGACGCCACCGTCACCATCGCCGCCGCGTATACCTAAGGTACACGACCGCTTAAGTTTCGTCGAGGCGCCTGCTATCTCCCTCGCGACGAGCACCGTAAACAGAACGACGGAGGGTGGGCGAGCAAAAAGGATGAGAGCCGAGCGAAGAAGATAGAGACGCGCGCGGTGCGGTGCGGCGCGGCGGCTACGTCGTCCGGCCGGAACGATCGATAAAAGTGGAATTGTCATAGCGCGAGATGGCAATAACGACCGGGACAACGGCGACGACGAGGATAACAATGACACCGGGCGTTCCGCGCGCAAATAATCGCCCTCCGGACCTTCCTCGAGGCTCGGCTGCCTCGGGCTGCCAAGCCTCCAAGACTGCCGAGCACCGAGGGGAAGTCCGACCGACGACACCGTCTACACGCCTCGTTCCTCGTCAACTGACACTCTCGACCCCTCGCCTCGACATCCTTGCTCCAGTAATTAGCGTGACCGGCGAATCTGTTCCTCCTGCGAGCAGCGGCCCACCCAGAAATCCCGCCGAACGCGAGCCACCGGATGTTGCTTTTGGGAAGCAGGGTATATTTTCATTAGATAAAGAAAACCGATATTGGTTTAACGATATTTAATAGGTGTTCTCGCTACCAAAGCTAACCTTAGACTAACTGCGTTCGGCAGCTCGTCTATACGTTTGAAAACGAACGCATTTGAATGGGATCATGTCGGCGGACTAAAAGAAGCGCGGCTCTGTCTTTGATTCGATACCTAAAGGTACCGCGAGATACAATGTTACAGACTCGCAGATGTGGGATCCGAAACGTTATATAGATATATATACAGCAGTCCCTGAAAGCTTGTTAATTTCTGTACTTATATCTATACCGGAACCCCCAAACTTTTCGAGAGCGTTACAACCAATGCTGTCAGATGGGCACCAAACGGTGCCCAAATTCTAGGAAATACTCTCTTCCTTTTCTTCTTCCACTATCCTATTTCATCACCATCTAACGTCCCCCACACTATGCCGTAGACACGCTGCGCGTATACATATTAGGGTACGCGCACAGTGGATCCGTTTTCGTCCAATTCGGCCGACGTCCGACGCATCTGTCTCTTTTTTCAAGCGTGCGGAAAAGTGACACAACGTCGGACGTCGGCCAAATCGGACGAAAACGGATCCACTGTACGCGTACCCTTACTCTGGTCATCAGAAAGAGGGAGTACATCGTATCACCGTGACTCCCCTCATCTGGCAGCATTGGTTGCAACCCTCGAACGAACAATCTTAAGCCAAGTCTTTATCAAAGGTGACTCCGCAGGCTGTCGAGAGGCAGATTCGAATAGTATGATTGTCTCTCGATAATCGGTAGCTCGTGGTACGATCGAAACAATTGTCGGTCGACACTGCGCTTAAACGTAGCTATACAATTTGGATACTCTCGTCTCTGACAGCGAAAAGAACGGTTCCAAACGAACCAAGAGGTCTGGAGAAACTGCGAAAGGGAAACGGAGAGAAGACGCTAGACCGTTCTCGCTATCGCTGGGTTTCTCTCGAAAATCCTAGAAGAGATGAGCGCAAAAGCGTGTCGACTGATCGAAAACAAAAAAAAAAAAAAAGAGGTTACAACAGGAATGTGGGAGGCGAAACGGAGCGGAGCAGGGCAGCGCGAAACGCCGCGCCGGACCATACCGGCGAGTAAGCGAAACTGTAACGATTGCGTTCGGGTACACGCGGCTCGCGAGAGTGCCTCGGACGCGGAAGAGGGCAGCCGGTGGCATTTTGTAAATTAAATTTTAAATATTAAAAATGAGCCGACCGCGCTCTTTCTCCCTCCGCGCGGCTCGTTGGTCCCCCCCTCTTTCTTTCTCCTTCGGTGCCGCGAGCTTTTCCAAACGCCATCCATCGCGGGTCACCCCCCTCGTGCTGCAACCGCGCCGACCCTCGACGCGGCCAACCCGCCTCCTACCCGATAACCTGCAACCCACTTACTCATTCGTCGATAATAATTTTATTCGAGGGTGAAAAATTGGTGTTTCCTCTCGTGCTCTCTTTCTCTCACCCTCCACCCCCCTCTCTCTCTCTCTTTCTCTCTTTCTCTCTCTCTGTCCAGCAACCGAACGCGGCTCGCTCTCTCCGGCTCTGTCTCCGTCGAACCCTGCGTCGGCCTCGCCTTGTTTCTCTCTCGCCGGCGAATATCCTCTTGTTCGCTTTTTCCTCTGGTCTCTCGCGGCGCAACCGAGCCCGACCAGCACACGACCAGGTACCAAAGGTAGATCGGAGTCCCCATGCATACTGCAGAGTGCTTTTGATCGGGCCGGACCCCAACGGAATGAAATATAAAAATCGCAATAAAGCGTCGCTACCGGTGCCGGGATGTTTCTGTTCCGTATCCGGGATTCGACGACGCGCTCTCCTTCCGACACGCGAGCAAATACACCGAGAGAATATTATTCCCGAGCAGCGAGAGCCCCGTTCGAGCCTTCGCCTCGTCGCGATCGCTTTTTTCGAATCGGCCAGCAAAAGCGAGAATCGCGTTCTCCGCGCGTCGCGACCGATATCGAGCACGTATAATATACGCCGCGATCCAATAGGAAACGCCGTCCCCCGATCGCTCTTCTCGACTCTGCTTAGCTCTCGGCCACTGTCCGGTTCTCTAGTCCTGTCCGATTCCTTTTTTCTTTGCTCTTTTTTTCTCCAGTTCGTTCGAAATATTGCCCGAATGAGGGCAAAGATCGCGCGAACGAGAATAAAGGTATTTCGCTAGCCCAAGGCGAGAAAACGAAGAGAACACCGCACGGTGGGATAAAGTCGGCGTAAGGGAAACGAGAGAACGAGCGCGCGGCCGCGCGGAATAGAAGCATTGAAAAAGAGGTGCGAGGGAACATTAAACGGATATCGACGAAACCTCGTCTGCCGTAATGGAAAGTGAAAACAAATGAAAAAATAGCATTTACCGGTCGGCAGAGGCGGGAGCGACTCGGGGAATCTTTTTAAACGCGTACACACCGAATCGATGCTCGAGCACGCGGCACCGTGGCCGGACGATACAGGAAATCGAGGGAGCAGCGCGGAATTCGATAAATTTCGAAAGCAAGATTCGCGATAACGACCGCGTTTCGTTCGGTGCTCGCGCGTAACCGTTTTCTCCCTCCGGCTGGTATCGCGTCTTATGCTCGCAGCTTTATTTTTTTTCGAGAACGTAAAAAACTCGAAAGGACGAGCCGATTCCGTTGGGAACGGGACGAGAACGGGATGCGGAGGTCGAGGAGGTGGAGGAGAGAAGACGGTGGAGGCGGAGAGGCAGAAAACGGTAGAAGGCGAAGGAGGAGGAGGAGGAGGAGGGTGGGCCGCTTTACTACCCGAGAGCCGTCGTAAAAGTATGAAAGGCGAAACGCGAGGAAAGAAACAATGAAAAGGGGAACCGAATTGTTACGCGCCGGAATAATTTCTCTAAAGTCGCAATTATAATAAGCGACACTTAATTTAACGGCTGCCTTACTTTTCCTCGCCCTCTCCCGTTTAATGTCTTGCGAGCAAGGCGTTACCGGGAGGGGGATGCAATTTCGAATTTCGCCAACTCGCTCGATCGATACGCGCGCACGCCGCTCCATAAATTTCCCACGGAACTTCGGCTCGCGATATCCCGAGCCCGAAGGTCTCGCGTTTCGAGCGCGAGAACGGAGGGCTCCGCTCGTAAAAAATGCACCGTCAAAATCTCCATCGATCTTCGCCGTCCCTTCTCGACCCGAAACTTTCCACGGAGCGTCGCGACGCTCGGATTCGAAACCGAACTTCACGGGGAATCTCGTGTGCGCGACGCTCAAACGTCTACCGATATCGATCGATCGATCCACGCACGCGATTCTTATTCGCGAGGACAATTCGGACGCGTGAAAAGCCCATTCGAGCAAACGCGACACAACTGCAACCGCACCCCAATTCGTGCCTTGGAGAAAATTTAAGACGAGGAAAAGTTTCAACCTCCGAATCGCGAGCAAACAGAGGTGGGGGGGAGGGGCGGGCGAGTTTTCCGACTGGCAAAGCGACGCGACGGTTTTAACGGTCGTTTTCTCCGTGAACGGGGCGTTTTTAATCGCGGCGCGTGCGGAGCGATCTCTGAATTATATTTTATTAAATCGTTGAACGGCTCGGTGGCGCAATTTAAACCAAAATTTATACCCGGGACTTCAGGAGTGCTGCTCGAAATTAAAACTCCGCGGCCAGACAAAAACTGTTACGATAAACAGTTACCGAAGACAAAAAAATCAATCCTGCTGTTTCCAGAGAGGGTGTGCCGTGCGTGTGTGCGAGAAGCGTAACTCGACAGACACCGACGGCGAGGCCACCACGTTCGCACACCCACAAATTCTCACATCCGAGGGATCTACGTATGTACGTAGGTTCAGACGCAGCCAGACTGATAAATGATTCATACGATATTTTTCTCTCCCGGACTCTGGCTCGGGCTCTCGGGCTCGCTATCTCGGCGGGCACGCCATTCGCGAAGAAACTGCCGAGCATTAATATATATACTATATGTATACACGCATCTGTGTATATATAGATACACGTGTATATATTTTATGTTTGATATTTGTTTCGCCGGATACTCGTCCGACTCCCTTGCACACATCTTCCAGGAGCGAGCACACGCGTGTCTTCTCTCGTCGGTGATCGTTTCTGTGTAAGAGACAGAGAGAGAGAGAGAAAGAGACAGGGTTCGTTGCGACAGAGTCCGTTCAACGACGCCGCGTCTCCTGGGAGATGAATGGCGCGAATAGTACCGCCGCTTCCTTCCACTATCCGGTGTGGTACTCGTGTATACCGGCCGACCGTCGCCAAGAATCGCGTTTACGCTCGAGCCGCAACCTCCGGAACGGAAGAAAAATTACGCGATACCGAGCGCGACGTGCGGGACAAGCCGGGAGGAACACGGTAACGTCGGCTCGTTTCGCGAATAAAGTACTTTCTTATCTGCTCCGCCTGGACGAACGTATCGTCGCTGCACAGAAGCCAGCATGCGACATCTACCGACCGATCTGCACCCTCTACAGCCCTGACAATAACACCGTCGAGACCAGAACAGAGCTTCGACGGTCGTTGGAACGACCTAACAGCGTTCCGCCAACCAACTGATCGATTCAAACGTCCACCAACATACTCGTCGGTCTTTCACGGACGATACCGGTGATTTACGACGGAAAACGAAAGGACCCTAACAAACCCGATCACTGCTCAGCATACTTGCTAAACACACCCTTCGGCGACTGGTCCCCGTCTTCTACCGCAACAAACAGATTTTGTGAAACGAAAAATTCCCTTGTTCTCTTAACGCTTCGAGTGCTACGGATATATTTGTCTCGATATTAATCTGGCTTTGATTTTGAATAAAGGAAGAGCAACACCGAGCAGCACGTTTCTTTAGCATGTTCTCGAATGTGTCTCGAATTCTTCTAACGTCACCGTTGTTTAGCATTTCGTATGGCTGTTCTTCTCGCGACAGCGTACCTAGAACCCGCGGGCTAATAATTACCTGAACGCGTCGTCTTTATTACGCTCGGTAGAATCGCGCAACTAATATAATGTACGCAGAGTTTTCCGAAGGGGCGAGAGACTAGGGGTTGGCCTGAACGGCCGACCGCGATAACGTACAACTACGCAAAAGCAATTACAAAAGTAAGAGGAAAGAGCGCGCACGTGCAAAAGTAACGTTCCTCGGGAACGGCTAGGAAATAATATGTTAGCATCCGCCGATAGAATGTACGGCTCACGCTATAATATACGCGGCGTCTTAAAATGTTTCGTACGAACAAATGCATAAGCCGGCGGAGTGAATTATACTCGACGCGGACGGCACGGGTTCGTAAAATATCTGCATCCGCGGTGGGAAAGCTCGACGTCGGTATTCCTTGAAGCTGACGCCGCGACCTTTGACCGATGTCGCGGCAAATATATTATATTCTAGGATTATCCGTCGCAAGCGTGCATCGTGAATACTTGAAGAGCGCGGATGTAGAAACGAGCGTCGTTTAATAATGGTACCAAGCAAAAGTTCCCAGCGGCTGTGTTCCGCGGATATGTTTGCGTGTGTGTTATCGAGTGGCCGAGAAATCTCTGCCGCCGGTCGTCCCGTTATTAATCGTTCGACTGGTTCGGCGGTGATCGCGACACGCGGAAATATTACGTACCTAATCCCTCGATCTCTAGAGACGGCTACCTTCGAGCCTGCTACTGGATGGACAAGCGCTACTCACCTGGAACCAAAAGAAAAAATAGGTTAGTGTCGGAAGAATGTGAGCAAAGTGCGATAAGTGTAACATGCTCGTATAAGGAGAAACAATTGTTTCCCGCAAACACTGTTTTTACCCTTAAATCTAGTAATGTTCAGGGGTTACGTTACCCCCGTAAGCGACGATGGATTGTCAGTTCGCTTGTTGGGAATTGCGCAGCCGTGGAGATACAACTGCACCGACTGTATCGTACAGCCGACAGAAATTCTCGGACTGTTTTAAAAGAACTGCGTAAGGAATAAAAAGACTTTCGGGTCTCGCGACAGAGCGGACAGCGCCGCGCGGAAAGTTGTCGCGCACCGCGCGTGCCACCTTCGATATCGTCACCGCCAGGAAATATAGACCTGGAAGGGGGACATCGCTTTATAACGCTCGCCGAAAGAGATTTAGTAGTTTTAATTTCGCACCGGTGCGACCCGACGGCTACCACCCCCGCCCCCGTGCCCCTCCGCGCGGCCCCGCGGGGGTAAAAAAACAACCTGCCGAACAAAGACGCCTTCTCGTTATTCAGCATTATTATTATGTAAGCGTAAGTGGCGGCTCGTTTAATGGGGTTCGCGCAGAACGCGCGAGGAATCGGGCTCGGTCGCGGTTTTGTTTTCAGCCCGCGCCGCGTTTAGATTAAACCGCCACGCTCCGTTCGTTCCCCGGCGTTTTTTTCTTTTTTTTTGCCCCAGCAACGAGCAATCCTCGATGTAATCGCCCATGAATTTCGCTCGCCGGCGATATCGAGCAGCGACGTTTCTTCGGCCCCCTTTCCGGTGAGCTTTCCCTGTTCTGTTATCTGCTCGCCACTTTGCCGGTATCCCCTCGCCAATTTCCATCGCCTCGTTGATCCACAAACTCGCGGAAAAGATCGCGGCGTATCGGCTTCCAGCGGTGCCTAATTTGTTGGCGTTTCATTTTGTTGCTCGCACTTTGATCTTGCAATTCGCTGATATGCTCATTACGTTCTCGACACGCTTTTCGATGTATCGTTAGGACTTGTCTAGATCTTTCTGAAAACACGAGGAAAATTCCCCTTCGCTTGTTTCGTCGTACTACGATATGATCACCGCGCGTGATCGTGTGGAAAATAACGGAGACCGGAGTGGTCTCTACGTACGAGTATATGTGCAACGCGTGGGCGTAGACAGTGACTCGGTTAACCTTCTCTCTGTGTGTGGGGTGCGAATGCACCCCAGGCCGATATAAACGGAAAGAACAAGTTAACGAATGGAAAATTTTATAAAATTTTCAAGCAATGCTAATGTGTGATACTTATTTGTTTTTAAATCAATGACACCGTACAAACAGTTACGCAGACAATTTCTTTCATTCGCTTCACTCAAAAAATGTACGAAGTCCAATCACCCCCTGTAACAAGGTTAATACCGAGAAATTTCATTGTGCAACTTGGGAATTGAAAATTTTGTACGCGACGTCATTGGTTTCCGCGAGACAACGGCGAAGAATCGACTGTTTTAAGCCGGTTGCAGGAGTTGTCCCCTTAAGGACGCAAGATGAATGTGGCAATCACGAATCCGGAGCGGACGGGAGCGGGGCTAGGGGGTGCGAGGGGTGGTTCGAGAGGTGAAGGAGAATCGGCGGGCACAAACATACGGGTAGGCGCGCGCGAAGGGTGCAGTCGCATACTAGAAGGGAGGCCCGTCATAGGGCATGGCGTTCTGGCATAACTCAGAATTGCCTCGCAGCAAGGGTAGAATTGACAGCATAGCACTAACATTGTATGCACCCGCGTTATGTATTTATGTAAATGCATACTCCCTCATCCCACGCAGGCACGCGAGTCGAGCACTCGCGCGCACCGTTTCCCTTACCGCCCTCCTTCGCCCCTCCCGGTCCAACCCCTCAGGTTCTCTCTCGTTTGCAACCGACCGCTGCCGATGGCAAGCTCTTGCACAAACTGTAGCGCCGGTGGACGGAGATATATTATACGCGAACATACATAGCAATACGTAGGATTGCGCGACGCAACGTAACGCAACGGATCGTAACGTAACGTAACGCAACGTAACGCGCCGGCAGGATCTACGTGAACGTAGGCACACGTAGGCGCGCGTAAGGCGCGTGTAATTGTACGCTCGCGTTCGACGAGGATGGACGCAGGTTTCGCCGAGGCGAGTGGTATCGCCGCGAGAGAAAGACGAGAACAGACGCACGGCCCGATCGAAATAGGGAGGGAACGATCCGAACTCGAACTCAGAGAGAGAGAGAGAGAGGGAGAGAGCGAGAGAGAGAGGAAGGATGCATTCGCATAAGCGGCAGCCAAGCCAAAGGATGGAGCAACGAACCACCGACGCCACCGACGCCGTCGTGCCACGCTACACGGCATATACCATACACCGATCACATTAATCAGAGGTTATTGCGCGCATTCCTAATCATCCGGGCCTCTAACTATTCCCAGACTCTGATTGGCGCATTACTCGGCATTTCCGGTATGATTCTGCATTCCAATTGGCCGAGCGAGCTGCACCGCATCTACGAATTTCAATTTGCCCGCTGCCGTTGACCGAGAGAACCACTCCTCTTCCTTCTCTGCGGCGTCTCGCCCTTCCCCTGTGTCCCTTTCGACGCGTCGCCCTTCGCGTCTAGCTACGTGCTGTCGCCAGAGTGTCGGTCCTTTCTCGAGAGACCATCCCTGGCAAGTTCCGAGGTCGGCACCGGCCATGGAAAACGCTCCTCAGGATCCGGCGGATCCGCTACTCCTCCAACAAACGATAAACTCGAGCTCGCGTTTCGCTGATCCGAGGTGGCCGGGCGAGGTGAAGACGACCCTCGAAAAACTCCTGCCTCTGGTCTCGTGGCTGCCGCGGCGAGGGGTGGGGCCCGGGAAGGAGGATCGTAAAAGTAATTTCGATTTCTGCAATTTCGGCGCGACTTCGATTCTGCCTGCGATAATCACCGAGTAATTAACAATCCCAGTTTCAATTCGGCCGCCGCGGAAAATAGCAAATTCGTAATATCCTACGATATTGCGGCCCTCGTATGGCCTCCACCTCGTGGCCCCTGCCACCCCTTCTCCGCCGATGGAAACTCGGGGAGCGAGTATCCGAGTTACCACCACCAACACCGATACCACCACCGAAGCACCATCGCCATCGCCATCGCCATCGCCGGCCTCCTCTCTCTCTCTCTCTCTCTCTCTCTCCACCCCTTTTCCCCACAGATATACACCTGGCCGTCGTCGTGTGTACAGTGAACGGTTTATTCTATCTCGCTCGCGTTCGCGTATTCGCGCGCTCGCATCAACCCGTCCCTGTCGGTTGCATCGCAGGGACAGAGGCGCAGCTTCCTCTTCGCCTTGTTCCGCTCTGCCGCCCCATGGCAGTGGCCAGCGACAGCGGCAACGGGAACGGCCACCCGTCGCGCGCGCGATTCTGCACATTTTCGAATTTCCTATTTGTAAATAAGCAATCAGGGGACGCGAACCGTTCGACCGAGGGCCACCAGAGGTGAGACAATTAATCATTTCAATTAACGGACAATTCGATCTCCAATCGTCGACCGAGAAGAATATTGGAAAGCCGGGGACAAACCGGAAGCTCGTGTACTCCCTATCTCGCGCGCTTCTTCCTCCCAGTCCACTCCGCTTCCCAATTTTCCTCTTTTCCCCTTTTCGACCAACCCTTCTCTCTGCCAGCCTTCGCGGCTCCTCCAACCCTCTCTCCCTTGTTGTTGGCCCGATCGCTGTTTCGCTCTTTCTCTCTATCTCTTTCTCTCTATCTCTTTCTCTTTCGTTCGTCGTCGTTTAAAGCGTAATTTCGTAATGCGTCGCCAGTACGCAGCGTTCGTTGGATTCCATTATCTCCTCCGGGCCCCGCGAAGAAGTCGCAACGCGCCACAACGCGCTGTTAAAATGATTCCTCGCGCATCCCCCGGCCTCCGGAGGTCCTCGAGATACGGCCGCAATTATTCGGTTTCATAGGCCGCTCCGGCTAATACGTAACATTAACTGAAAACGCTATGCAATTCCTGGAAAGCGAGCCAACGACAACCGAAGAGAGACTTTGTTGTAACCGGGGCCGTCTCCACCGTCTACATTGTATCCACGTCGCGGACGCGCTGCTACCGCGTACGCCGCTAATCACTGTTATCATGTCGAAATTATTGACCTCGACGAATCACGATAATCTCGCGACAACACTGTCTTCGCGTTTCCGGCCGCTTTGTAGTCTTGTGGAACACCCGGTAATATTTGCTGTCGGATGTGTTCATTTTCCATGGCCCAGTAGCGTCGCGTTTCCGGCACATAGTTGCTACTTAGCCGAGGATGGAAGCAGTTGCTTCCGAAGTCTGTCTGTCGGAGTGCTCCTATACTATTGTACTTATTCCCCGTTCGAAGACGCGTTATTCTCTCAGGACGCCGAACTTTGAACGAACCTGTAACACTATTGCCACATCGCTGTAAACGCATCCGGTGAAAAATAATTTCCGAGCACCCTCGATCCGAAGTATCTCAGCATTCCGAAACTGAAGAGCCGGTGAAAGCTGATCGCGGAGCGTGGAGATCGAAGATCCACGGAGAAACGAGGAGAAAGTAGGGGGATGGGGGATGGTGGGCGGGGATCGAGCTAGTCGAACGGATGAAAAATTATAAAAGCCGACGAAGAAACGAGATAATATAATATTGACGGGAGGTGGGGGAGGGATCGGGATCGGGGAATGGAAGAAAAGTAAAAAGAAGGTGAAACGGGGGTGGAGGGGCAGGGTGAGGATGGACGGCGACCGGTTAAACGATAAAAAGGTTAGCACCCACAATGAGCGCCGCCGCGAAGAAGCGGATACGGGGGAAAAAATCAACGACGGGAAAGAAAACAGAAACTGCGGGTAATTCCACTAGAATTCGCCGAGACAAGATCGAAATGTCAGCGCGCGGCCGTTCCCGGGATTAACAGTAATTTTCTCCTTTTCAATTCCGCGAATTGTTATTCGTCGTCCCGCCGACGTCGTTCCCGATCGATACCGACGGATCTCTGAAAAATAATAAGCGAGTCCTGCTCGATTCTTAGCTCGGAGGTAAATATTACTCATCTTAGCGTTTGGACGAAAGCGTTCGAGGCACGGTCGAAGGGAAGAACGCGCGGGAGGAGTCGAAGCGGGTTCGCCGATAAATGATTCACG
Organism: Lasioglossum morio; assembly: GCA_916610235.2. Lineage (NCBI taxonomy): Eukaryota > Metazoa > Arthropoda > Insecta > Hymenoptera > Halictidae > Lasioglossum > Lasioglossum morio. The sequence continues at coordinate 1,848,398 of OU744331.1, forward strand.
AGCCAGGAGAACGGGTCCCGCGCCTCGCCGTACACGCTCGGAACGATCAGCGGGTTTCGCGTGGACAGAAACATTTTCGTTTAAACGATTGCCCTCGAACCACCTGTAATTGCTGTTTAACACCGCTTCCTCAGCGAATCGCGTTAGCGCGCGTGACCAAACTTTTATTTTATACGCCGACTGTTTAGGCAACGCTCAGGTTCCGAGAAGCTTTTTTAATAGCTCCGCTCGCACACCGTTTGACCTTTCACGCTCTTCCTTGTAAACTCGTTCGAAAGAAATGTGGGTCGGGGTATTTGGTTTCGAAGTTCCAACCGCTCCACCGGGGGCTGACTATTTACTCTCTCTCTCTTGCAGGCGAGGAACACCCTTTGTGCTCGACTGTCCCCTCCGAGGCACCTCTAAAAATTACTCTGCTATAATGCAAAACACTTTCCACATTGCCAAATGTCTTTGTGTCCAATACAGTGCAAAATGATTATTTTTCTTGCATCAATTCGAAATTAGATCAAACCTGGATTTTCTTTCTTTCTCGAATGCGATCCATAAAACTAGTCCCAACATGATATATTATTGCACACGATTCGTGACGGTACTATTTAATTTACTGTTTTAATTACTCGATAAGATTTAATTATTCGAAGTAACGCTATACTATATAAATATTTAGAGTACAGTAGACGGCCATGTGAATATTGAGATCATGATTGCGACTGTATCAGACGCAAGTAACACTGGTCCCAAGGCTGGAGGGTAGAGCGGACGATATGTAGTTGGTCGCGAACGAACGGATGTCCAACGCGTGAGATCGCGGTAAGCGTCGCGCGGCTGAAGAAAATACGGTAGCCATCTTACCAGCGCCATTTTGGGTGCACCACGACAAAGGTTAAGGTATCGAGGGGTAAACCACGCGTAAGAAGGGGTCGTTCGGCGTCGCAGGGCTAACGGAGCAGAGACGGAAGGGTGGTAAATAGGAAATAAGTGACTGCCGGAGGGAGCGAGAACGGATTCCGCGGCAATTTCTCGTCTCCGCTCGTCATTGGCGAGAAATTGTCGAATCCCTGCCGCTTCGTCCCGACACGTTCGTTTCCCTCTGCCCGCCTAATCGGTCCCCCGCCCCCGCCCCCCGTTCCGAGCACACCGTGCTTATCCAGAACAGCACGGTTCATCCGGCCGACGGTCATGATTGTCATGAACGATCGCGGTTCCCGAGGTTAACGAGATTTCTTTATTACGGCTACAAATAAAACTGCAGACTTGCGCGGGGAACTCGATTCGCGTTACTCTTTATCCTCGGCTTTTGGTCCCGCGCGGTTCTCCGGCTCTCCTCCGTGGAAAAAAAAAAGGAGATCGAGCGACAGCGGAACAATGACGGGGAGAGGGGCAGGGAACGCGAAAAAAACCGAGGTCTCTCTTTTAGCTCCGCGGACGCGCGCGTCGGCTGTCTATTTTTTGTTGCGCGCGAGACCCCTAACAAATTTTGTAAAAATGGAATTTTCAATGGGGCGCCATGACTTTGTAATGCTCGCCGACCACGAGACGCTCTCGAGCGTTTGGTCGATTGGTTCGCCCGCGGAATTACGAGCCCATGTTTTTCCACTTTGCTCGGAGCGCGCAGCCCCGGCCCTCTCGAGGTTTTTCTCGCAGGAAAGGAACCAGACAGCCGTCGCTCGGGCGAGAAACGACGCGACGGAAGGATCGGGACGAGGCGTTCGAGCGCGCGAAATATATTTATTTCGGGGGAGGATGTTGCCTCCCGGGTACGGGGGGGACGCGAGATTGAAAGCGTAATAGGTCGGCCATCTTGATTTTCCAACCCCGCGTCAATTAGTCGCGGCAGAAGGGTGCGAAGAAGAGCGATGGCGTCGTCGTGGATCGGCCGGGCTCTCCCGATTCACCGGGTGGGAGGGTCGGAGGAATCGCGCGGAATCGCCGCACCCGCTCCGCTCCGCTCCGCAAAACCGTGAACCGAACGCGTTGTCGCCTCGCCGTTTCCTCGGCTACGTCGAGAAGCCGGGAATTAAGGTTCGGTTTCCGCGTCGCCCGGAAATAACGCGATCTTTCGTCGAGCAATCGGGAAATGAAACTCGTATCCTTTCAGGATTCATATTCGACGCGAAGCTCTGCCCTCGAAACAGTTCGAGGCCCGCCTCTATCGTTTCCTCCGAACCAGAGAACGCCTAACCGAGTTTCGACGCCATCGCGCAGAGAGAACGAGCTGGGCCGATGTCCGCCGATAATTATTAGCCGCTCATGGTAATTATTCGTGAAAGTAGAGAGACTCGGGACCTTGAGCGAGATACTCGTTGCAAATTCACCGGCGCGTGGACGAACATGCGAAGCTGTTGCTAAGCTGGCGGGAACATCGACGCGCGCGGAACACGCGCAGAAAATTCTTCAGATTCTTCTCTCGGATCCTTCTGCTTGAGCGTACACCGAAATACGCGGAATATGCGGAGAAGGAAAGGTCCTTTTTTCACCTGCCATTTATTGCACCTCAAGCGTCGCCATTTTTTTTCCGCACTAAAGGGCCTAACGGAGGAATGGGTCAGTTGGTCCAAGCCAGCCTACCGAACTAGTTGCAGCTCCCACAGTCTATTTTAACCCTTTGCACTCGGAGCTATTTTAACAGGAAAATTAAACATTTCTTCCGATCTAGAATATTTCCATACCTTATGATATTTGCAATTTTACGGATATGAAATTGGTACATTACCTTATGCAGTACCTAAATGTTTAGTAATTGATTAAATACCGATATATTTAATAATTGAAACAATATATTGAAGAATGGTACAGCAATTTTTAGTGGTGCCTCAGAGGGGACACAGGAGTACAAAGGGTTAATATATAAAGTAGCACTTGATCTCCCAACCTCGTCATCCCAACACCTTCTGAGAATCTCCTCCTTTCGAAATATTGAAAATTGATTCGATTAAACGAGGTTCCAATTCGATTCGTCGGATCCACAATTTCTATCGCAGAAGTTTAAGCGGATCCACGGTTGCCAATCACCGGACGGTCTTCGAGCACCGTGGGCGTCGGAGGTCGAAGTGTCGGGGAAAAAATGGAACGTTTAGGGAAAAGAGTTGGACAGGGGATTCCGAGACTCGTCGGATCCAGTGAGGTTAACTTCGGCCGTTAACGAGGGCCGCGGAATTTGCGAGTCGGCTAGGCAGGCAAACGAGAGAGACTCGCGAGGAGAAAATGAAAGGCGTCCCTGGTGTCGTTAGGGTTGCCGGGACGCGACGGGACGCGACGGGACGCGAGTCGTCTCGCCGCGAGGCGAGGCGAGGCGAGGCGCCGCAACGGGTCGCGGTGGCTTTGAATTTCCGATTCCGTGGTTGCGGTGCGAGGTTTCGCCGCGGCGTCGCGAATAAATAAGGCGCGTAGGTGTCCGTGCGCGAATCCGTCAGGAGACTTTTGCATACGGCTAGGCCGCGATAACAGGCTCGTCGCGGACGAATCCGCGGCGAAGCAGGGAGGAGACCGGGAATCGGCGTGCGGTGTGCGCTGAGCCCGTAGGCCGCTCCATGTCGCATCGTCGAATACGAAAATGCAATTAAGTAGAAAATATGCGAGGTCATTGCATATTTGCGGGTAACGCTACTCGTTAGCATCACAAAGAAGAGCGGGCCGGATCGTCGCATTGAAATGGATGAGAAGTCTTTGGAAAATTTATCTCTTCCGCGACCTACCCCATAGACGGCCCTGCACGCGGGCTCTGGTAGGCGCGCCGCGACGCATTAATGCGACCCGCCGCCACACGTTTTCGTTACGATTCCCAACTTCCTGCTGGCACGCTCCGCGCGGCACACCAACTTTCTCGACCCTCGAGATCGTTCGCCCTTCCCCGTCCACCCCCGCACACCACCCTCTAACGAGAACCGAGCTCCCGCTACGCGACAATTATGCCAATTACCGCGAGATATATTTAGAAACCGAAGTCGACGCCGGGAATCGACAAAGAAATTTCAAACTCCGAGGGAAGCGAGAATCGCCAGTCATCCTGATTACATGCGGGAACCAGCGAAGGAAGACGCGCTACGGAGATTGAAAAAAACAGGAAGCATCCGCAAGTGTTGCCCGGTACTCACGGTTTTATCGTTCGATTCATACAGAAATTCGAGATAAGAGGCGGCCGCGTGTTTCTTCGTCTCGTTAGGCCACTGCTCCCGGCGGCGATCGCGTCGATAAACACGCTCGAAACGCGTTGCTGAAAACGTCGTCGCGGGAACGGGGTAGGCGGAACGACCAGCCGGAAAATCTCGCGCGGTTTCGAAACGCGTTGACGCGATTAGGCGAGCGTCAGGCCAGCGGGAAACGGGGTTTCACAATTTCGCGGCAAGCTGGCCCGGCGACCGCGCTTTCGCGATCTCGTCGATCAAATTTCCGATCCCGTTCACCGCGACGTTCGTGCTCCGTTAGGGGTGAGGATCGATCGAACCGGAAGCTGCAGCCGAAACCCGTCCGCGCGGACCGCTAGGGGATCGGAAGCGAAAGGAAGCAAAGTAGCGAGGACTTTTGTATCTTGCCGTACTAGCCCAGCCGCGCCGTGGCGTAATAATTTTTCAATTGGCGCGGCGCGAATCACGGTGTTCGCTTAATAAGTAAAACGAGCGATAATAACCGTTGCCGTTTCACGTTCCGGGGCAGTGGTAAAAAAGCGAGACGGCCCGATAATTATTATTGCTCCGTCTGTCCGAACGGACTAACGAGGCTGCAACGACCGCGGGCAATAAACGTTGAGAGAGCACGGGAGCGAATGGAAGCGAGAACGATAATTAGGAATGTTAATTTGTCTAATAATTAACGAGATTAATAAGATGCTCTTATCTGATCCGAGGGAACACGTACGAGGATCCGCGAAGGTCGGCTCCGTGGGAAATAGAGAACGGTTTCCAGGTAGAGATCGTCCTCCTCTCCTTCCGGCCGAGCAAATTCTCGATCGGGACCGGCCTGGACCAGACACCGGCCCGATCCGATCCAGATCCCGTTCCGCGAGCCACTAAATTATCGATGCATCGCGACCACCCAATGCCTCCAACTCCCCTCCTCGCAGTGCAAACGCGACGAACGGAACGAGAAGCCTCTCCTCGATCGTCGTTTTTGCGAGAGAACGACTATGGAAGTCGTCGGTTATCGAGATCGAAAACGATCCAAAGGATGCCGCGTGCTTTTATCCTCTTCGCTCTTGCCTTCTCTCCGTTTTTCTAGTCTGCACGAGTCGTTGCTCGCAAAGGGGACGCGGGTTTTCTTGCTCGCGGTTCGAGAACGCCGACCCGGGAAAAGAAAGAACCGCTTGTAACAGTGAAAAACCGATTCTCGCGGCTTATCGGTTCCCGAAGTATTCCGCTTCGAGTGGGTGTGAGAGAGAGAGAGAGAGCGAGAGAGAGCGAGAGACTAGAGCTCGCCGTCGGTGTCTTAATTCCGCGGGCCGACGGCACGCGGCAAAAGGAACGAGAACAGAGATTCCATGCAAATACGATTCCGTTCGCCGGCTCGGTCCGCGCCGCGACGAGGGGAGAGTTGCTCTTTTTGTCGTGTTCGTGCCCAAACGATCGTTCCGGTGGAAGAAAGAAAGGAAGAAGGAGAAGGAGGCAGGCAGTCGGGCAGAGAGGAACGAGCTGAAGCGGGTTGAAGCGGGTCGCGCCGAGTCACCTCGGCCCGCGGCGAGCAGAAAAGAGAGGCGCGGGTGGAAAATGGTGGCGCGCGGACGGCCGTCGAGCGAGGGAGAGAGGGCAAAAACCGAGTATCTTATTTATGAATATGTATGGCAGGAGGCTCGGGCTCGCTCGAGCCCGCTCGAGGAGCTGACTATGGGCTGCAACAACGTCGAGCCTCGGCCCCGTGCCTCGGCCCGAGCCTCGGCCTGTGCGTCGCGCTCTCTCTCCGTGGCCCAACCTAGAATCAAAGTGACATTAGCTGGATGTACTTGCGCCCGCTACGTACGTACTGCCGCGGCTTGCCTACCTTTCGGAATTAATGTCCGCGCGGCACGATATACGACCGCGTGTACGCTCTTTTTCACGCGGCTTCCGTCCCACGTCGAAACACTCGCAACACTCGTAACACTCGTAACGCTCATAACGTCGCCCCGCAACCGTTCGAGTCCTTGCGCGGCTTGTCACGCCTCTACACTCCCTTTCCCTTCGCGTCCCTTCACCATCGTTCCTTCAACCGTCCAACTTCCTCGCACGGAATGCTCCGAGGAAACGTCCCGCTCGATCGTTGGGGGACACGTTCGACGATACACCGCGCGCGAGCTCGTTTCCCATTTAAAAGCGATCTTTCCACGGAGCATTCTTTAGCCCCGCCGCGCACCGCCTCCGCCAACCGCCTCCTCCGTCGCGCGTACCGTTATATTAATATTTTAATATAAATGCAAATCGCATTAGATCGCGCTTACCGATAGGGAGAGTTAAGCTCGTGGAGGAGTTCGCGGATACGGTTCCTGGGGCGCGGCGTCGGGGAACAGGGTGGAAACCGGTGGAACAGGGGGTGAACAGAGGGGTGGGTACGTTTAAGAGCGGCGAGAGAGGGTTACGCGGTGCCGAGGAGCGACGAAGACGAACCGAGGCCTCTTTCGCCGAAGTGAGAGAGAGAGAGACGAACGAAGATCGAGTGAACGGGAGAGAGAGAGAGAGAAGGAGAGAGATCCTTTCTCGCGTAAGTAGCCTCGTACGACGCGCGATTTACCGCTTGCACTCGCTACCACCGCCACCGCCTCTCACTCCTTCCACCGATATTAAGGAAAGGCCATAAGGTACGTAGCTTACGAACACGCCTTATCAACTTTCCGGCGCAGCCCTCCTTCTACTGTTTCGCCGACAGTTGCACCACGACCCGAAAACTTGCGCGCAAACCGGATTAAGGGAACCCAGGGCTCACCGGCGCGCCGGCCGCGACTCGCCTCGACAAAGCGACACGGACACCTCCGATTGCGGCGAGAAACTCCTAAATTCTCGAACAGCCGAGGGAAATTCTTAAACCGATCGGTCACACGCCTCCGTCGAGGCGGAACGAACTGTGAAGGGATTTTGAACTCTCGCAAGCACATCCGAGCTGATATAATCGTACACGCTGTCACGGTACGTATCTTGAACTTTTGTTGAAGAGCTCCAACAAAAATAATGTACGCTCACAGTACACCACGACTACCAAAAATTCTTCACCCAGCGACTCAAATTTGGAATCAATCGAAACACAGCCCTCACATCCGAAAAGCATGTAACAAACACCATTGAATTCCTTAAAGACATTAACCACCTCAACAAATTCTAAATAAACACAATAGAAGATCGTCGCTAATGACCTAGAAGTTGATGCGATGTTAAACCTTAATATAAAAAAAAAAAATAATCTTTTTATACGTTATTAACCCTCGTATACTCCTCAGATATAGTGGCATAAAAGATCCTGCAATAATATCTCATCCCTTCTTATTTAGCATCTCAAATCTACGAATTATAAACAATGTGTGGTGGTATCAACGCACAGTTTCGATCAAAATCAAAAGAACAAACAATCTTGCAATTAACAAAATCCCAACGTTTCGATCCTGATATAGATTATAGTGTGACATATCCAAGAAATCCTTTCTGCAACACAGACAGAAAGAAATCAATCGAATTACAATAAGTGAAAAAGGTAAACGGGTGAATTTTTTGCACCCTGAGTGCAGGTGTTTAAAAGGGGGTGGTTCGATGTAGTTCGTACAATAACGAAGAGTTCGCGTACACGAGGTTTAGCATGAATTGGTTCGGATAAAGGAGGCTCCGGCGGTAGTCGTTGCCGCGGCCGACTCGGCCGGATCGTCGAGACGGTATAATTACAGGCGATAATATAAAACGGGCGTGAAAAGCGGGTGAACTCGAGCGGCGCGATTAAAAAAAAAAAAAGAAAAAGAACCGCGGCGAATCTTGCGGAAACGCGGCCGATTAAAATACAAAAAACGGTGGAAGCTCGGTGAAGAGGATCCGCGGTGGGGTAGCGCAGCCGGATTACCCGTCGCGGGTTACTCGTGCGAGTTATTAATTCGAAGTTGCGTGGTCGATTCGACGGGTTGCACGGTCGTGGTCTCGTGCTCTCCCGCTCGTCTACTTTTGCAAAGTAAACGCCGTCATCCTTCACCATCCGTCGTCGTCGTCGGCGTCGTCGTCGTCGTCGCCGTCGTCGCCGCCGCCGCCGTCGCCCCGTTGTCGATTCCGGCGTTGTATCCGCGGTTGCAGCTGCGACTGTATTCCAGCGCGAAACCTACCAGCGCGCCTTCCCATTTACACGACTCAGCGATGCGCGATGCCATTCACGGGTGAAAATATGAAAACCCCATTATGCGGCAACCCGAGCTGTTGCTTTTTGTAGTCCCAACCCCTAGACCGCTCGTCTCTTTCGACTGTCTCCTTCGTACACCCTCCCCCGATCCGCTTCCCCCGCCGCGCGCTCGCTCGTTCTTCTCTGACGCGAGCACGCGACAGTCGCGGATACTCCTATGGATTTATCGTATATTTTCGCGTTACGCTTAAGTCGTCGCCCTCCACCCCTCGCCTCCTACCGCAACTCGCTTCCCGAGCAACGCGTGCTCGACTCGCAACAATCTCGCAACACCACCTATCCACGCTCAACTTTGTCGCGTTCGGTCTCGAAACCGAAATAAATTATGCGGATATACACTTGAACGAAAGTAGCGTTTCGACCTTTGGACCTTCCACCCCCAGGATCACGGGGACCTGGTCCATTTCGCTCGAGCCAATCAGTTATTTCTCAAGTACGCTCAAGTATACTCCGTACACGAGAGAACAAAATTATTCCTCGTTTCCGATTTTGACAAGTTGCATCGTAAACGTCTCGCGTTGCTTAGGTTTCGGTTTGGTGTAAAGTTTCCCGATTTATAGACAACGGTGTTAAACGGACCTAAGCATCCACGGAGAAAAGCTGATGTCGATTAGGGAATATTTAAAACGGTGAAGTAGGAGGGCGGATAAGCGGAGGAGAAAATGAGAGATCGTACGAGCGACGAATGGGGTAGTATGTTTCGAAATAATTTCCGGTGGAGGATCGCTTCGTCAGGAAGACTGGTCGTTCCACGTTAAACTGCCGATCGTCGTTCACGACGGTGCTTTATCATAAATTATAATTAACCGCATAAATATGCATTCGACCGTGGCATAATTCGACCAATAACAGTAAATTACTCACGAGGCGGAGCGACTCGTCGCTGGTGCCGTGGTAGCGCGATCCCACCCCCGGCGTAGAGGGTTGCCCTCCGAGCTGCCACCCTCTTTCCAGCAACGGCAACGGCAACGCGGGGAATGCCGACAACGAGGCAATAGACAGCAACGACTACATCGGCCAGCAACTACGCCGCTCCTCTCTATTCGATGATGCGGCTCGGTTCACCGTTTTCGGTGGAAAGCGTACTCGTTCGCTGGCTCTCGTGCGCCCGCGCGATCATGCTCGCCCACGCAACCGGGATTCGACGATAATGCGATTAATTGGTATTGCTAATCGCCGATAATTAATATAAATAGATGAGTACAATTATTAGTAGAGCGCGCCCCCGATTCACTCGTACACAGGTGCAATTTGTTCTGCGCACCCAGACCCCGACGATCTCGCAACCCGCCAACCCCCTTCGTTCCCCCCCCATCCCTCTCTTCGGACCTATCCCACTCTACCCATTTGCTCTCACTCACTCTCTCTCTCTCTCCCTTCGTCTCATTGTTCCTCGTTCTCTCCGACCGACAATGCAATCTCAACCGCTGCCAACGAAATACAGTGGTCTTGATTATTCGACACTAATTTATCCAACATCCTCTCCGGCGGAACGGGGGAACAAGAACGGAAACGACGCGTCATAGCCCGGCCGCGTTTTTAAAACGGCGCCCGAGTAATTTCTCGGTTTTCGCCGACTCGTGGAATATCCGCGCGAGAGGACGAGGCGGTGCTACTTTCGCGGAGAAAAGGCGGACAAGCGTGGGCGTCGGATCGAACGCATCCGCGGGGCTCTCGAAGCCGCGGCGGTACGCAGCGTCGCGTTCTCCCCGCGCAAAAATTATAGGAGAAAAGAAAAAGAGCGCGGTTGCGTGGGTGGGGAACGGGAGAAGCGAGCGCCGGGGAGAGGAGCAGAAACAGCAAGAGGAGGCGGAGGAGAAGGGGAATCGGAAGAAGAAAGAATTAGGTAAACCGCAGGGAGGCTGCTTCAGGGGAATAATAATGGAGCGAGCGTTGTATATTTTTTTATATTCGATGCGTCATATTTTCCGAGCCTCGAGACGCACGGGGCTCGAGGAGCACGATATTGAAAAAAAGAGTGCCACTTCTGACGGGTGCGCTCTCCGACCCCGGCCTCCTCCACCGCCTCCACCACCGTCGGAGCAGGGGGGATTCAGGGGGAGAGAACGTGGTGACGCGTGTGGGTGGTTGCGGAGAATGGGAGACCGCGGAAGTGGTACGCGCTAGGGTGACTCGACTCGACTCGACTCAACTGAACTCGTCGACTCGACTCGCCTTGACTCGACCCGACTCAACTCGGATCGAGAGACCCGCCGAGAGGGAGGGAGAAAGAGAGAGAGAGAGAGAGCGAACGAGCGAGCCTGTTTGGTATCGAGGGACAGAGAATCGAGAAAAGAGTGGAACGGACTGAGAAATTGAGCAAAGCGCCGTGGAGTGAGAAACGGGGGTGGAAGGGATCCCGTGCGAGGAAACAGATGGAGAGAGAGAGAGAGAGAGAATCACAGAAACAGAACGAGAGAGAGAGAGAGAGGGAGAGAGACAGACGCGTACACACACACACACACACACACACACACATATAGACCGAAAAGGGAGAGAAAGACAGGAGAGGTTCGCGTTGGCAGACTTCACGCACAATTAATTTCCTGAATAATTCCTAATCGAAGGCGAAACCGAACGAGGCGTGGATGGTGGTTATGCTACCGATGAAGCGACAGCTGGCACTTCCAACCACGCTCTCCACCCACGGTTTCCACGTCTTCCTTGATAATTATGTGTACGTTAATTAATTGACTAATTATTATTCCAACTACGACAACCGGGAATTTCAAGACGAGAGATCTCACCGTATCTACCCGCTTGCCTCTCGCTCGCTCGCTCGCCCGCTTCGTTCTCGAGGCCGATCGGAGCCCCGGCGTTTTTCGCAGTCGCCCCTCGTATCGGACGTCGACTTTCAAAGAACCTCGCAAGAATAATTAGACTCGAGTGTCCGGTATTCAAATTCTGGTTCCGTTTCGACGGCGGGTTCAACGCGCGCGCGAGAATCACGAACGAGCACAATATGAAACGCGACGAATCGCGATACTCGCTCTGCCACCGAGCGGTTACGATATTTTTCCTTTTTTTCCTTTTCGCTTTTTCATGTTTTCCATTTTGCTCGTCGACGAGCAATTCTTCGACGACACCGCCGCGCCGCGCGAACCCGCTCGACCATCTCGCCACACCGTCGCTCTTTTCTTCCCTCTATTTCCCTACTGATACCCGCGGCCATCCACCTATCCCGGCTATTCGCCGATCTATCCATCTCCTTTCTCTCTTCGGCCTATCGACAGCTCGGCGCATCGACGACAACCGCATACAGCGTCCCTTCCCTCGGCCGTTCTGTCCCCATTGTCATAAACCATGGATGCGACCGTAAATCGACGGGAAAGCTGCAAGAACGTTCGATATATCAATCTACGTCGGCTCCTATTTGGTGGTAATTAATCACGTTCATATCCGAGGGCGTACTTAGCATCCCGAGAGGAGGAAGCGTCGGCTCGATGGCGAACGCTCTCGGGCCAACGCTTCGAAAGATTCTTCGGATAGCCTACGCTACAAACTAACCTGTCCAGATTTCTTTACAGAGATTTCAAGCTTTCACGCGTTACGCAGTTCTCGCTCTCAAGGGTGTAGGCTGTGTCCTTTAGACATTTCCAACAAGCGTTGTAGTAATGTTTCAGTAATCGGTAGAAAAGACAATTAACCCTTTGCACTCGGAGCTATTTTAACTGGAAAATTAAACATTTCTTCCGATCTAGAATATTTCCATACCTTATGATTTTTACAATTTTATGAATATGAAATTGGTACATTACCTTATACCGTACCTAAATGTTCAATAATTGATTAGGTACCGACATATTTAATAATGTAAAGAATATTTTGAAGAATGGTACAGCAAGTTTTAGTGGTGCCTTAGAGGGAACAACCGAGTGCAAAGGATTAAGAAGACACGCGGTCTCGATATCTCCCGACCCTTTACGAAAATAAACTGTGCAACGGTTCCAGAAAGTTGGGCAAACAATTCCAGAAGGACACGGTTACATCCAGGAATCCGCGTTTCTTTTCAGTATCGAGATTTTCTGCAGATATCGAGATTTTCTCCGGATCGTCTCTGACGAACGAGGGAAAAGAGAGAGAGAGAGAGACATCGGACCTTGGGAACCTTTTAATCGGCGCTCGTCGATTTGATCGCCGAGGGAAGCACGGCTCGTCGGTGCAAGTTTATCGACGAGAAATCCGCGCCGTTCGAATCTGCGTATCGTCGGAAACGAGAAACACCGGGAATCGTTTCCATCGATTCTCCACGGCTTCGCGATTCCTTTTATTCCTCTCCGAGGTATTCTAGCCATTCGATATCAATTGCGCGTTCACGCTCCTCCACGAGCACAGCTGTTATACTTGCTCGCCACTTTATATCAATTTTACACCGAGTGGTCCTTTGTTCCCTCGCGCGATCAACCGCGGGCCACTGCCTCCGGCGGCCCCGCTAATTTTAGGCTCGTTCGACACTTTATCCGGTGAACCGACGTCCAAATCATTTTCATCGATACGAATTACGCTTAACCGTTCTCCAACACGCGTCTCGTTCTCTGTCGTAACGCTCAGAGGCATCCTCCTCAAAATTCGACTAGTTCGAACGAAATCAACTCTTTCTCGTGCATCATTGATTACTTCATTGACAAAGTGTTGGATTATCGATAAGTTATCAGCACGATGAACTGATTGTTCCTTGTCAAAAATAAATCAACGGAGATTCAGAGGTATCCCAACGATAATATTGTATAGAAACAGGCAGTGGTGCGACTCCGGTCCAAGTGGTTTATGGCACCCCCACTTAACACTTTACCGACCGGAAGCCTATTAATAGGATTTTCAATAATTCTGCTGTACCAAAAAAAAGCATAGAAATATTCATTGACATTGCAATTTTAAATGAAACTATTAGACGACGTTATTGAGGGTGACTTAGTTAGTTCGTACTAAATGCTAAATGAAAATTTACCCATGTACCATACATTATACTAGAAAAAATCTAGATTAGACGTGCGGACGGCATAGTGGTTAATTACGCGTAACCTCTCAACAAAACTGACCGGGTTCGCTCGACTCGAAACGGCAAGGGTTTCGAGGTGAATATTTTCGCGGTAGGAGGGTGGAAGGCAGAAGGGAGAAGAGGAGAGAAAAGGCAAACGGTCAATCGGTGTTCGAGCGATCGTCGTTGCGCCTCGGGGACAACGGCGGTGTCGTTGAAAAGCGTCTCGAAAAGCGGGAAACGTTTTTCCCCGTCCCACGGCCTATCTATCTCGGCGCTGCCACGAATTTTCTCCGGCTCTTTTCGCGCTGCATTCTCAACGATTTGTTCTGGTGCGCCTATCCGGGCTGGCGGCCTCCTGTCTCTGTCTCGCGCGGCCGAAAAACCGTCGCGCCGGTAGACCGACGGTGGCACCGCACCACGCCGGAACGGGAAGAGAAAAGAGAGACGGACAGAGAAAGGGACGAAGAAAAGAAGGGAGCCAGAGGGAGAGTCGGAGGTCCGCGTTTAAAATAATGCGAAGCCTCCTTTATTCCTATCTCCCTCCACCGCGAACGTTTCCGCGCGCCCTCCCCGATCCAGCCACTTCGTTCTCGACGCTTTTTATTTTTTTTTATTTCGCGCTTTCTACCACGGCCAATGAAAGAGCCACTTCGCCTTTTGTCGCGCTTCGACCGTACCCCGAGACTCGTTACGCTCGCTTCGAACGACGCGACGCGGGGGCGAGCGGCGGCGCGGATCCGCGCGATCGTGCCAGCCGCGTTTCGCCTGGCGAACTGTACCTACAGTTCATAGTACCTACATCTACTGTACACCGTTCCATCGAGAACCCTAAAGCGAGAACCACGGATATCCCTTCTCTGCTCCTGTCGCGATCCAGAGAAACGAACAGCAAGGATAGAGACGAGGACGGGGTCCGATCGCGAACTCCGACGCCGTGCCGTTTGTTCCTAAGCTTTTGCCAAAGCCATTCGCGGAAGACATGCATACCCTAAACCCTTGTACACGGCGACGAACAAGAACACAGGATATCCCTCTGGTTCTATCGAGATCCTGAGGGACGAGGAGCTCTCGGACAAAGTGTTCCGAGAGGGCAAGGATCCCGAAGAGAGAGCGACGAAAGCCAGCGGAACTGCCGAGGCATCTCGAATCGGCGAATCCAATAACGAACGCGGAGCCCGCGTCCGCTATATTTCGACGGTCTACGTCGACGATCCGTCTCGAATGGCCAGTCGATCGAACAATCGAGACGGAAACTAATCGCGGCAATTCGAGGAATTCGAAACATTTTTTCCAGCGTAACCGCGGTGGGCAGGATGGTATGCGAGATGAAGCGAGGCGAGGGGGCCGGGGAAGGGGGCGACGAGAGGTCAGAGCGCCGAGATAGAGGTGGACGCGGAGGTGGCGGTGGTGGTGGTGGTGGCAACGAAGGGGTAGGGCGGAGCGCTTGGACGATTTTGAAAAAAAATCCATTTCGCGATAGAGCCGTCGCGGAATAGATACGGGACGCGCGCGGCACCAGCGTAGGCCCTATACCGACGAGGGTGTAGGGTGTAGGGTGTAGGGTGTAGGGTATAGGGTAGCCAGGATTGACGATACGAATCGGCTATCTGCAGGTACGCGGTGGGTAGGCCGTCGGAGGGGGGTAGCAGGCTGGAAGGGCGGAAGGGTGGAAAAGGGTGGAGGATGTGGGGTAGCAGCAGGAGCAGGAGGAGGAGGAGGTGGTGGAGGAGGATGAAGAGGAGGAGGAGGAGGAGGAGGAGGAGTAGAGGCAGCTAGCGTGTGGAGCCGTGGTGTGTGCGCGTACGCGTATACGAATCCGCGAAAGGCACACACTCGGAGAATAACGCGTACCTACGCGCGAGGCTGCACGTGCGTGAAGTTACACGTGGCTGGGTGGGTATCTCCGATATTTATGGGCAATATTTCCGATTCAGCTGCCGCTATCGAAGCCCTTACCAGTTCAACATGTCCGCAATAAAAAACTGGATAAAATTATATCCGCATCTCGCCACGGTTTCGACTCGCTGAAACTCGTCAAAAGTTATGGAGCGGCGGGGATACGAGGAATTCTATTCTACTGCCTCTCTCTCCCCATTTTTTTCCCTCCCTTTTTTTTTTATATTTTGCACGAGACTCCGTTGCGCGCGAATCGATCGATTTCGTCCCGATAAAGCGGCCGTTTCTGCTCGCCGCGAGGCCACCTCTTTCTCTCTCTCTCTCTCTTTCTCTATCTCTTCTTCTCTCTATCCCTTCGTGTTCCGCTCCAAGGGAAAATCTCGCGTCGCCGAGATAATTCCGACAGCGAGAGAAAGTTTCGCCTTTCCGGCGGTTCGCGATTCGGAACCGCTTTTTCGGCGGCGGTGAGTCCGCTTCGCGCGGGTACACCGTCGTTAACACCTCGGGGATGCCGGTGACAGCTCGGAACGAACCACGGAGTAAGCAAAGTCGGAAATTAAACTCGAAGAATCCGCATCGATCGAGCCCGCCGACGCTTGTTTCGATGTCTTCCGCACCCGAGTTCGGATTTCTCGGCCGGCAACTTTGATGCCGTCTCTGCTCGACTGTGTAAACTGCTAGACGTTAAAGGGTACATTTCGAACAGCGGAAAGATCGACAGCGTGTAATAATAATAATTCAATCTATATTCTCGAAGCGTTGCGACGAGTACGATCGATCGAGTCATCTCGACTTGCGGCCGACAGACAAGGTAAAACGATAAAACGAGATCGAAAGAAACGCGCATCTTCGAACCGATTCCGAGAGTTGAAACGCATCGGCCAGGATCTCGACGAAGAACGCGCGCGCCGGCCGACTCTCGGACGTACAAATTCCAATTTGTTCGAGGGTTGGGTGCGCCGTTAAGCCCGCGACCAGCCAGAGAAACACGCGTAATATATTACGAAAGTTCGCGGCGATGCTCGGATCCGGGGACCGAACGCTATATTATTCGAAAGTTTTCCACTCCGCGAAAAATTCTTAACTTATGGATTTCGAGCTCGAGAAACTACGCTGTTGTGCCTCTCTCTCTCTCTCTCTCTCTCTCCGTCGCCCGTTCGGCCTCGGCCTCGCGATACATGGGCGCGGGAGAAAACACACGCTCGGTCGTGCACACGAACGCACACCACCCCCTCGCCCCGTTTTCTTCATCCGTCGTTTCGCGAATCGCGGGAGCGCCGCGGAAAAGATCGATTCGACGTCGAGACGGTTTCGCGGAAGTTTGTCGCGTTTGTTCCTCTGCCAGTTTCCCGACTGCCGCGCCGCGACGCCCTCCTCCCAGAGTCTACGAGTCGAATTCCGTTTTGTTTCCGCGTCGGGACGCGCGTATTCCGTCGCGATCGAGAGTAAACGCAATAAATAAGTGCCGCGGAGCAAAGGGTTCCGACGATTTCCTCGCGGTCGCGAACGAAAAGGAGAAGAGGAACGAGAACGCGACCGCGACCGGTTTGGAAGACGCGCGGCCGTGGAATCAATGGCGAAGAAAGGGGAGAAGAAGAAGGAAGGTGAATCGCGCGGAGCGGCAGAGATGGATAGAGAACCGGGGACCAAGAAGCGAAACGGGGACGTAGGGACGAGGGAGGCGCGAGGGTGGAGAGGCGGAGACCGAGGAGGAGCAGCGAGGGAGAAATCGCGGGGACGGGAGAGGCGGAAAAACTTTTTAAATTCGAGACAAAATGCTAAAAGTTCCCCGAGGCCATGCATACGAAGCGGGAACCAGCGAGAAAAAGAACCGAGGACGGGGCGAGAGAGTGGAGGCCGGGGGGAGGCGGCGACCATTAACATAAAACAGAATGTGGGAAAAGCAAATATTGTGATAAAAAATAATAATAATAGGAGGCCGAGCGGAGAGTACGGAAAAGGAACGAGGGTACAGAGGGGTAGGAGGGTGCGCCCAACCCCTGGGGACGAAGCGGAACGAAGGATACTTCGGCTCCGCGAATACCGTCGTTCTCTCTTTCTCTCCTTTCCTCTTTTGACCCCTGCCCCACCCTCGCCGCCGCCGCCCCTCGCCCTCCCCCCTCGCACTCCCGTCACCGTCTGGCTGCTCGTATAAATACAAGTATACGCTCGGAGTTTTCCTCGGGCATTTATGAAACTCGTTCGGCTAGAACTAACTCTAATAATCGTTGAAACTAATGCTCTCTTTCGAGTACGTGTGCCACCAATACCAGCCCCAACCCCGTACCCTGTACCCGTACCCAGTATCCGCGTCTCTCCCTCCCCCCACGAGTCCGGTCCGAGCGTCTTGCTTCCTCGAGCGTCGAGTTCCACGGCCTCCTTCGCCGGCAACCTTCGACCTTTCGAGTCCTCGACGCCTTCCGAACCCGAAACGTTTCTCGCGAGCACACCGTTGCGGTTCATCGAAATATTTCCCGTGGTCCCAGCGAATTTCAAGATCCGCGGACGTCGAACGCTCGGAGGAAACTCGCGGCTGGAAAAACGTGGCTGGACGGTGAAGATCAAAGGGTAGGGAGGAGGGTCGAGGACCCGAGGACCGGGGAAGAAAGAACGAAACGAGGAAGGGAACCGAGCGGCGTAAACCGTAACGATAACGATTATAGGCGCAGTTACCCTGGGACGTCCTTTCTTAACGATTACGCCGTTGAAAATTATTACGCGCAATAACGCTCTGTCGTTATTACTGTTATTGTTATTATTATTGCTATTATTACGAACGTTATTATTACCGTTATTATTGCCCGCGCTATTACTATTATTTATATTATTATTATTTTTATCATTATTGCTATTGTTATTATTATCATTCCGCGTGCATGGCGAAACGTACGATCCGGAGAGCGTGCTTTCAGAAATTCAAGCAATAGAGTCGCAACGACTCCTTTCGCCTTCCCTCCTCCTCCTTTGTCTCTCTCTCTCTCTCTCCCTTCGTTCAGTCCTCACTCTTTCTCTCCATCTCTCTCTCTCTCTCTCTGTCCCGCGGCTCGAAATTACTTTCGCCGGTTGCGGGAGAGCTCGAGATCCGAGAGATTTCCTCGTCGCCGTCGACAGCCGAGACAAGCGCGGTGAAGACGAATCGTTTTCAACGAATTCGCGATTAAATCCGCGGCAATCGACAGGCGTACGCGCGGCGAGTCTTCCGGAAGGATCTGTCAGCTCGGAAGACCCGTCCGCCCCGGTTGGAAACCCTTTTTTTTTTTCGCTCGCGCGGATAGTCCGACGGAATTTTAGCCGTCGATCTTGTTCGCGAGCCTCGTTAGCCGACGGCTAAACGCGTTCCCGACGTTTCGCGGTCGACCATCGACGGAAAATATCGTTCCTTCGGGCTGCAGGGGAGCAACGACGGGATCAAGGGTGGACGCGGCCGTCGATTTGCGCGAGGTCCCTATCGGCTACCCTATCACCCTTTCTAGCCGTCTGCCGAGAATCGAAAACACGCGCCGAAATATGTTCGCGTGTACCGCGAGGAAACACCGGAAACCGAAGGTCGGAATAATCGGCTGTGGAATCGAGAGGATTCGACGCGGACGTGCAACGTTTCTATCGTCTTAGTCGTCGCGGCGCGGCGCGGCGCGGCGTGTTTACGTCAACGGGCGACGTTTGTCTCGTAACAAGCTGCTCATCGATTATTCGCAAGGCAAACAACCGCTCGCGGATACGTCGACTCGACCGTTTCGAAAAGAACACGGCCGCTGGAAAAACGTATGCCGCAATCGTACTGCGTCCCAATCGTGCCGCGTCTCGATCATGCTTTCTCTCTTATCATCATATATCCACTCTATCTCTCTCTCTCTCTGTGTCTCACGCACATACGCTATTCGCATCCTACAGTATCTTATCGGACTCTACATCATTTTTCCAACTGTTTCACTCGACGTAATCGACGTAGACTTTATTCCGCAATTACTTCGAGTTTCCGTAGGGCTTTTATAAAACTAATTTATTACACGCATGTGCGCGTCGCTCAACCTAACTTTAACGAATGTTTTCTTTTATCTCGATCGCCAGTTTTAAATAGAAATTGTCATTTCGGCGCACAGGTTCGATCCTCTGTTACTATTCTCCTAATTTTCCGTTTGTAATTCACCTTACCATGTATCATGCCGGCACATAGTCAACAAGTGTTTGAAATATTAAATGTAAATTAAATTTGTTACTAAGCAAGTAAGTTTGTACCAGCAAACCATTTGTTTCGGTTTCTGTATTTTTCTCGATTGTTTCTCTTTTTGCTTTTTAACACGGAAATATATATTCTCATATTAATTTTTACAGACGGAATTATATTCTTGAAGATGGTCTTAACCTAGACCGAAACGTCGAATTATTAATTTGTAAAACTGCTTAGGAAAATAGTAATCTAACTTTAACGTCTCGGCAACAGCCACGTATTATAAACAATTACAGTTCGTCCAGTCTGACAATAGATCGTCCTCGATCTTCCGTTACAACAATCGCTCGTAACCAGCGGCAAACACTTACAACCAACGACAGTTGTTATTTCGTTAGGAGTAATAAACCGAGTCTAGCTAGATCATTTTTAAAAATGTTGATGTGACAAATTAAGCTGCGAATTGTACCGAGCGTCGAGGACCGTGGAATTGTCGCAACGGTCTGGTACTCGTGGGTTAAACAGAATAACGAGAGGTCTACGTAGTCATCTAGTCGGCAGCCAATGGGAAATACCGTCCGCCACTCGATGGTGTACTGTTTTTCGTTTACAGCCGGGCGCGATGTCATCTGGTACGCCGGCCAATAGGAAATACACATAGATTCGGAGTGTAGCAACGGGGACGACGATGTAACGGTTAACACGAGCGACCATCTACTTTGCAGGATTCTCGGCGAGCACCGTAACCGTTTAGGACGAGGCGGATAGACGAATTCCGAGGCTGATTCGAGGGTAATAGTTTTTGGGGAATTTACGGCGCCGGGCCGATGCTTCTAAGCGGGGAATATCGAAGCTTTCCAAGTCCGCGGGACCCGAGAACGGAAAACATCGACGATCGCAAACGGTTTGCCCATTTTCAGCAATTTCCGATTCGTAAATTGCTCGGCCAGGGCGGCGCTCGCGTTCCAGGAGACAAACTAGTTTTGTCCCCGCAATTCGCGCACGGTCACACAAACGCGCGCGCGAACACAGACGAACGTAGCAAACACGGAGAGAGTTTCCGTGTGAGAGGGAGAAAGAGAGAGAGAGAGAGAGAGAGAGAGAGTGGGGGAGACAGGTCGACCGACAGACCATATTTCATCGAATATGATAATTACAGCTGTTACCGCTAGGAACGAGCGATTTCTTTGTCGTCGGCGTGTAACCGCTTCGGCGAAAGCGTTTCGGTCAATCTAAATCCCCATCTAATCGATATAGGGTACCGGTGCCGGGCGGTTTACGGCGCGGCGTACAGCCGTGCCTCGTGGGCTCTTGCTCGAAGTCGTACCTGTTCGCGTTCACGGATTTCTTTATTCTCCGGGTCTCGTTATCGCAGCATTTTTATCGGAACAACCACGGCCAACTACACGGAATCGCGTTGTTGGCAAGTACTCCGAGATGTATCTTGCATCGGGGGAGAGAACCTGCGCCGGCGAAAAGATCTCGAAGAAACGATAGTTCTACCAACACCGTTGTCGTTGCATGCAACGTTGCGTCGTGTCTGGTTACGCACACGTTACATTACTACGCACGAGCATCGACTAACTTAATTACACGTAAGTCGCTCCGGACGATAATACCTTGCACCCGTTCTCTCGCGCGTCTAATTACGTGCAGCGAGCATCGCGTCGGATCGCATCGTATCGCAACGTTAACGCGATAATCGGCCCGGCGAATATTTGAACACGGTTTTAATCGTCGTTGTTTATCGAGCCGCGGTCCCCGACGTTTTACAGTCGGCACGATTAGAAGAAACGCACGAACGAACCCCGTACGAATCGCGAGAGCGCAAACCCTCGTTTCGAGATGCGTCGTCTGGTATCTCGATGGGTGTTCCTGGTGTGCGTACACGCGAACCGACCGCCACACCGCGCGCACTCTATGAATATTTATATATTTCGTACAATGTAGTAATTTAATGAATCGTAAACGCAACTATACGAAACGGTTGCCGCGGCGATGAGCCATCGCCGCCTTTATGGTCGCGTCATTCGACTCTGCCGAGCCCAGCCGAGCCGCGCGCCGTAAAAATACGAATCGGTGCGCGAATCGATCGCGATGTTAAATAGAATAATTATTATACGAATGTTTATGCACGTGCGCCGATATTATTGTTGCTCACCGCTTTAATGACACGTAAATGGAACCATCCGAGCAATTTCAACGGATCGTCGACGCGTCAAACGCAATCAACCATTACAGAAATATTTATCTTCTCCTTGCCGCGCCCGGCTCGGCCCCTTGCCTACCGGGATTCTCTTCGCTCCGGTTTCGCGAAAAACCGCCGCGGCTCATTTTTCTCTCGGATCGAAACGAATGAATTCTTCCGGGTACGTAGCCGCTCCGAAAATATGCGGGCCGATTCTCTCGTTAGAAACCAGGGGACACCGATTCGCATTGTTGCCAAACCAATCGACCGATCTCGTTTCCATGCATAAGGGTTTTTCTTCACTCCTTGCCCAATTTCTTAGTTTATTGGGCACATTTAATCGTGCGTTTAACCGTGCAAGTATTAATAGTGTTTTCAATTGAAAGGATCTCCCAATTGACGAAAGAAAATGATCTGTCGCGTACCGTACTTTCGTATGAAATAAATAATGGAGAGAAAGAGTAGTGGAGAAAATAATTATGTTTATAATTGCATCTTTTATCGACAGGAATTAGAACGGTGCAAATATATTTTGGATCCACTCTCTATTAGATTGTTTTTGTCGCGTAGCATACCCTCTGTTCGCTATGCGAACAGAGCCTTCTTTTTTATAGCATTTTATAGCATCCTTTCATCAATCGAAAGGTTTTACCGTAAGTTATTTCAGAGTCGGGACCATTATTAGAGCCCGCAATTCGACAAGTACCCATTAATTTTACAGCGCCCTTTTTTTGTTATTGCGCGCTGTAGTCAATAGTAACGCTACCTGCGTGGATCACTGCAGGACCATTTAGAAATTTCGACTTTCCACTTGTAAAAACAATCCCAACCCACCTTTTTCGAACAACAAATCAGCGACCAGGACCCTTGTAACGCCTCAGCGTAACGCATAAATAGCAGCAGCGAACTGCGACGCACGACTATCACCATTAGCACATGTCTTAGATCGGAACGTTCACCTCGAGCAAGTTTTCAAATGAAACCAGTAAAATTTCCGAGTATCGATTCACTCCAACCAACACAGTCCACTAACAATTATTTCGCACAAACAATTTAATCAAGGTGCGAGTTTAGCTATCTCCCGAGATAGAAAAAGCGCACATAACATGATCTATCAAAGAGTTCGCCTCTCTTCCTCCTCCTAAAGGTACGTATCCATCCGAGAGTTTCTGTCGATAGTTGCTCTCGAGAGTACTCCCAATTTGCGTGTCCACTCGAGAGCACTTCAGAAATGTTTTGCTCTCTGAGATAGTGATAGTCAACTCTCGAAAGGTCTTCCCAGGTAGATGGCCATTGTGAATTTCACGTGTGTAGCTCCAAGACACGTATATTAACACCTTACCGACCGGAAGCCTATTAATAGGATTTTCAATAATTCTGCTATACCAAAAAAAAGCATAGAAATATTCATTGACATTGCAATCTTAAATGAAACTATTAGACGACGTTATTAAGGGTGACTTAGTTAGTTCATACTAAATGCTAAATGAAAATTTACCCATGTACCATACATTTTTCAAAAATATGCAATAATCACCGGTCGGTGATGTGTTCAAGATTATTAGCCAAGAACAGGAGTGGATTTGAATGAATCTCAGTCCCTGCTGAATGTGGAAAGCGGGTCGCGGGAAGGAGATCATCTAGATAGATGAGGAAGAAAGGGGCGCAAAGTCATCTGCGACCCCTGGACCTGGGAGTATACGACACCTCCAGTACATTTTCGATGATGTATATGGGTTCTACTGGTTCTCCCAGGTCTTAAAACAAAAATAAAAAAGAAAGGTAATGTGTTAACGATTCGAATCGAGCGGCACAACGTGTTCGGTATCGTCTCGCCGGTGAATTTCTTTGTAGAGCAGCTGGAGACTCCTGGGCTTGAAGCGTTGGACGGATTGCGAGCCAATTAGCATAGCGTTTTGGGGCCGGTAAAAGGCAGTAATTGTTCGGATGTAAACCGATATCTGGTTCTCGCAGCGCTACGAACGAAACGCGTGTGTTCCCATTCCCGTTCTCGCTTTTCGCACCCCGTGTCTTCTCTCTCGTTTCCGTAGGTATGCGTTGGTCCGCGCGACACAAGGGCCGAGAGAGAAAGGGCGAGAGCGGCAACGTATCCAGTTCAGAATGTTCCCTACCGAAGGGGATTTCGCTGCCGGAAAACACAACGATCGTTCTCTCTCTCTCTCTCTTTCTGTTTCGCCTATCCTTGTCGCGCCGTGTCGCATCGCATCGCGCGTCGCGTTTCCAGTTAAAACGGCCGAGTACTCGTGTTTAGATATCGTTAAACCGCATTTTCGACACTGCCATTATGTAAAGCACGTGGTGGAGGCCGATAAGTCGAACAATGGCGCGAGTTCGCGCCGAACGGGACAGGTTAGGGACTTTTCGACCGTCATTCCGTCCGCTCTTTCGAGCAATTTCCGATCGCATTCTCTATTCTTCGCCCTCTGCTCTCTCTCTCTCCCTCTCTCTCTCATATCGTTGCTCTCTTTGTCTTGCGTTCTATCTGTCAGCACGCGCTCGCTCCAATTTTTCTCTTTCCCTGTTAGCGTCGCTCGGGCATCTTTCTCGAACGAAAGGGAAACTTTATCGTTGACAAACTAAAAGAAGTTGGCAGCCGCACTCGTCGTCCCGTTGCTTAATTATCCCACCCCTGTACGAGACGGAAGGAGAAAGATAGAGGAAAAGGAGTAAAGAGAGCGAGAGATAGAGTGAGAGGGACTCGACCGACCACTACGCCACGAAACGTAATTAGTTCCTCATTGAAAAAGAGAACTTTTTATCCGTCCGTGATACCGCGCGATTAAAACGGGTTCGTTAAGCTCCGTCTCTGTCGGACAGTCGGGCCACCACCACCGCAGACTAGTATCCATCGGTCTGCGCGCGGCACAAAATAATACTTTTTATTACCGCGATCTTTACGATCCGTACTGTATCGAGTATAAAAAAGATAATAAAGGAAGACGCGCGTGGATAATGGCTGGTATTATGCGCGTATTACTCGGCGCATTACCATTTTTATTGCCGACTTTTTTTACGATCTACTTCTCTTACGAGTTAGCGTACGCTCGATCAGTGGACACGTCGATCAAGGTCGCTCCTCTGGCCCCTCTCTCTAAACGCCCTCTCTCTCTCTCTCTTTCTCTCTCTCGTTGCCTTTCCGAAATATTACCAGAGCTCTGGCCTCTCTCCTCCCCTCTCTTTCGCGACCTTCTCTCGACGGCAGCGGAACAAGAACTCGAGCAAAGCCAAACTCCTTTCGGTCCGGAATCGTCGAAGCAACAGACTCGGTTTCGTCCATTTCGTCAACCCTTTAACGACAACTTGCCAGCTTCTTTCCAACCGGGTTGAAAGCGTTCGACGATTCCACGAACAGTAACTACATCCAATGACGAGGTCGTGCAACAATCTTCTGGTCTGTTGGAAGGGCTAATTCATGGCAACCTCGAATGCCTATGTCGCTTTCTCTTTCCTTCGTTCGACCGTGCAAACTGCTCAGAGGTTCAAGCTCTCGTTTAATCAACGCTAAAATGATGTATTTATACGCAAACGCGGAATACATCCGTTACACGGCTCGTCAACAAGATTCATAAAATCGAAACAAGTTGCAGGACTGCATCGATAGCCGGCGCTGTTCGAAGAATTCTTTCGATCCGGTCGTCGTCGCTTTTTCCGCGTTCACAATCTTATCTGTGTGCCGGCGTGTTTGCGGGTCGAATTCCGCGCGGCTCCTCACTCGCGGAATTCTTGTCGACGGTTTCCGGCATTGGTCGACGACCGGTGCCGCATAGAGGTGTATCCTCGCAGAAGCGCGCGTCGTGGATAAGCGCGGATCGCGGTTCCGGGGCACAGACGCACCGACGGCCGTCCCGTATTCTCGATATAAATTGTGGCAGAAGCGCGCAGACCCGGGTATAAGTATAGTAACGATAAATCAGGCGTATCGACGTCCTGCATAGAATTGCAAATGAGACGCTGCCATCTTTAAAATAAAAAGTTATAACTGTGCCCTCTCTCTCTCTCTCTCCCTCTCTCCCTCTGTACCGCTCGCGTGCGCCCGTAAGTTTCGACGGAGCGCGCGGTTTTAAACGCGTGTACGTGAAAGAGTCGACTGGTAGGCGTGCGAGGCACGTCCGTGAATGCGTTCTGCTGAGACGAGGGAGAGGAGCAAAGGCAGATCGAGAGAGTGAGAGCGGGACGGGCAGAGAAACGCGGTTCTCCGTGTACGTGTGTGCGAGCGCGCGTGTACCAGTGTATGCGGGAGAACGGCTAGTGTGCGCGCGTAATACATACGATCTCCGGACAAGCAAGGAGAAAGAACTTAAAATGAATAATGTATCGTATATTTAATTCTATATATAAGTACCCTCGCGCGTACCAACACAGCGGAACCGCGAGCGGCGCGCGCGTACGTACGAGCGTACAAGCGTACGAGCGTTACCGAAGACGTAGGTGTCCCGAGCTGCCTCTCTCTCCTGCTCTCCTCGCGGAGAGCCGTGTTCTCTCTTTCCTCGTCGGTTCGAGTATTTGTCTCTGTTCCGCGGTCGCTGTACAGCTCTCTCTCTCTTCTGTATACTCGAAACCGTGTGCGTGTGTGCAACCTCTCTCTCTCTCTCTATCTATCTCTCTCTCGGCCCTGTGCTTCTCTCCGACGAGAATGAAGTAGCGTATTTTCTACGCGGAGGTCGTGACGAATCGACTTTCCAGCCGACGACCAGAACGAAACAAAAATATTTTACCCGGGGCGCGCCTCGAGAGGAATAACAGCCCGCTCGAGAATAACTATCATTAAATTATTATCGATCGATAAGCGCCTCGTTATTGCCGGCCCGAGATTCCTTTTAATCCGCCGGATGAAGTTCCTCGCCGGTGAAAAAGCGTCGGGAGTAGGTACGGGGGCCGATCTTTACCCTTCTTCCCTTCTCTCTCTCTTTTTTTTTCAACTTACTCGCCGGAAAATTACCCTCGTTAAGACGCTGCCCGATCGCGTTGACAGGCAATCTTTAATTAGAGCCTCGGTCGATCGACCGGCCGACAACCGACAAAGCGTCCTCCTAACACCCGTCAACGCGCGACAAAACGTTACACTGCCTTCGCTTTGTCCGATTAACCAACAATACGTTCGCCGATTACCGTCCGGTGGAATTCTCGCGTTCGACTTCGGCTGCTAGTCGAGGTTGTCCGAAGCTGAAATTTCTATCGTGTTCGTTAATCAATCCGTGCTGCTTGAGAAAGACCCTTACGTGTCCGACGAGTCTCTCGACATCCCTCGGATCGTAGCCGGAAGGGCGATCACGCCCTTCGTTCCTCCTTCGTTTCCACGTCGTACTTCCCTTTCGACCGTGCGACGCGTCTTTGCCTCGGCCACCGTCCCACCTCCGCAACGTTTTCTCTTTTTTCTCGCGTCGTTCCTCGCAGCCCGCCTATGCGCGCGCGTCATCGCGAGGCGACCATGATTACCGCAATGAATCGCCGCGCGTTTATTAATAATGTCGTATGGTTCGACGTTTTGCATTCGCTTCCAAGGATACAGCGGTCTCTCGCGCGCAATATTTCTATTCTCTCCTCGCGGCGCCGATATTCTCTGTAATTTGCCCACGCAGACCTTTGGCAAATCGTTCTACCCAGGGCGTGGACGATTCGTCGAGTTATTCGCACCCACGTGACCACTGATTGTTTCTTTCGGATTGGTTTCCCGAATTTTCATCGTACCGTGATGTCCGCGCAGGGTAAACGGACGCGAAATTTAAGAGAGATCTTAACGGACGAACCTCGAGCCTCGATTCTCGAAGCGATCCCTTGGAGGTCGCGACTGGATCGCGGAATGAGAACCGCTTTGTTTCATTCGATACAGAGAAGCTTGTCTCGCCGTACGGTCGGCTCGAGTTGGCGCGTGACGTAACAATATAAACACGAGCCGCGCATTAACAAATTCCTTTTAATCTTATCGTTATACAATAAATATTGATACGAAACTTTGACTGCGCTATCGTCTCCCCAGGCCGCGCCGATGCTACACGTAAAATAATGTAATTCGCCTAATCTCCATCTAGCGGAGAGCGACCGTGAAGCCGGAGCGTGAGCCTTATCTTAACGAAATAACTGCGCAATTAGTTCGCCTCGGCTCTACCGAAACTTATTGTTCGCGTAACGAGCTTGTTCCGCGGCGTCCCGCGTCTCGCTCCGTATCTTGCCGCCTCGGCTCCTCTGCCAGAAGAGATCCCGTGCTCTGTTTCTTCGCGATCAAACACGGAGGGACCACGAACAACCGCGAAACACTCCGTCGAAAACCGCGACGCGTACACCCGTTCGATGATTCTTTCGGAGGCGAGGGGAACGTATTCGCCAGCCGGCCATTATATTCAAACGTTTCATTATCCGTCGGTAATATTATGCCACCGCACGATATAATTACATCGGAAGCGTGTGTCGTTTCACGCCCGAGTCACCTTGACGTATATTTTCCGCTGCCAGTCGGCCGATCGCGGTACGAATTCCGCTATCCGAACGAGTGGAACGATTCAGTCGCGGGACACCCGATGACAGAGTCTGCCGGCCGTTTTTCTTTGTTTAAGGACCTGGGAGAACCGATAGAACCCATGTACATACATCCTTGAAAAGGTACTGGGGGTGCCGTAAACTCCCAGGTCCAGGGGCACCAGATGACGATGATGACTCTTCCTCTCGCCTCATTTTGTCGAAGATATATCTCAATGAACGAAACGCTATTCGCATTACTTATTCATTGCGATCAGTTCTTCGACCCATTCCTTAAAATTGATTAACTTAAATGTATTTACGATATATACAATAATTATGTTGATTACATATACTTATGTTATATGTATTGTCTATAAAGAGTCTGCCGACCTGACACAGGTATCACTCCGATGCTTCGAACCGCTTCAATCGCAGCCAAACAGCCTGGACAGCTGCGGATCACGCGCCCGTCGCGTGTCACAGACAAAGATACCTTCTCGAGAAAGTCCTCTCTTTCTACCGCCACTCCTACACGCATTCTTTACATTCGTTATTATTCTTTTCTGTATCCGCCAGCTTCGAAGAACTTTATCCCCCAAATCTGGATGGTTTAGAATGAACTGTGCAACACGTTCCTGGAATGTTCCACGAGATTTCTTCCATTCTAGGCATACGACGTTTATTCCTCGCGATTGCAACAATTAACCGTTTGCAGTCGAAACTATTTTCTTAATTTCAATTTGATCTGAGAATTCGTTTTTGTTTCTCCGCGTTTACAAAGTGAAACGTTAGACATCTAAAGGCATTGTACCATGGTGCGACGAGTTTAAACACGAAGCTATCCTAGACGTAACTCGAACCAAACGAAAAAGCACGAAAATCATTTTTATAAATGTCTCGAATACAAACGCTGAGCGGCGGTAACAGAAAACAGTTGCTTAGAGTTAATAATTGTGCAACATGCTTGAGTTGCGTGAAAATTGGTAAGGTGTACCCTTATTCTATATAATGAACAATTTCTATAAGTCCCTTAGACGCACACACGACGATCTAGAAATCGTGAATAACAGTGTGACAGTTTTTAGTGGAGCTTTCGAATCGCCATTCGAGTGTCAAGGGTTAAGGACTTTGTCCAACTGAATCGAACTAGCGCCACGGTACGAGGTTATCGACGAGCATTTAGCTGTCGCGAATAAGGGAGAAAGTACCTCTAACATCCCGATCGTGAGCTATAACATATCGGAAAGAGTGAGAAAGATAGAGGGAGTGTCTACCCAGCAGCGGACGAAGAATCGAGCGGAACGACTCGAGGCTCGGGATAGTAATGCGCGCGACGCGCCTCTAGGTCGGTTGAGAGCCGCTGCATTAATAATATACGATAGCCGTAATGGCATCGGGCGTATACGAACGTATATATTGTATAATAACTTCCAAGGCCATATAAACGTTTATTATTTACCGCGTAACGTAATGGCGAACGGGTCCCCGCTTCTCAGTGACCGTTATTAAAAATAATACTGTAACGTTCCCGACGCGAGCTTCTCCTTATCCGCCCACGCCGTCCTCGCACGAAATTATTGCCTCGTGGATTTTCAACGCGAGAGAGAAAGAGTAATTGTCCGAGCTGCGTCGGGCTGGCGAAAACTATCCGGTCGTATCCGAAGTTGCTTCAGTTTGCCTCGGTTTGCCTCGGTTTGCCTCGCAGCGAACGAGGACGCGGCTCCCCTTCAGCGAATCGACCCAACCCGCTTCTGTAAAATGTTTTTTACGTCGCACGGCCGAAATAGCCAGCTAATCGAACAAATGCAGCGACATCGAAGACGTTCCGCAAAGTTAAATTATTGAGGCGCTGGTTAATTCCGTACTAGCGTTAGCGCATTAACGAGGTGGGTAAACGTTTCGACATTCCCGATGCATTAAAGATCGTCGGCCAAAAATATCGCCCGAAGAATTGTACCCGTTTTGGTCGGGCCAGGAAAAACAGGACGAGGAACACTGGTTCAACGACTCCTCGCGCTGGCACGCGACACACCACGTCGAAATCTTTCCGCGGTCACGGTGTCGAGCGGATCGAATCGTCGCAGTAAAGACGTCGCGGCGAAGGTCGCACAGACGTTCCATTAGCCGTTCGAGCGGAGGAACGCCTCGGGAAATTTGCGAGTCGCGACGCCGCGCTATCATCCGATAGGAATGCTCGAACCGAACCGCATCGTCGCGTTACATCCTCGGAGGGAGTTGCTCTCGATTTCGATGGTGTCGGGACAGTGCCCCGCACCGGAATCTACACCCCTGCTGAATCTACAGTAGTCTAGAAGAACCTGAACCTCTCGAAGTCGTACAGATTGCTCTTTTTGTGCTCGCCGTGGCCCGCAAGTAGTCTTCTGGCAGGAATTCGAAAGGAATGCGGCTGCGAGCCGTCCGATTGGGTCATTCCACTCGCACTTTCGGTTCTAGCCGAATTATTGGCTAAAGCGTGGTCCGTGTGCCGTCTCGAGGGACAACTTGCAAGGCACGCAGAGTACATAGTTCTCCTAATGGACGTGGCTTTGTTGCTCTCGACTTCAACGGAGCCAAAGCTCTGCTCCACGGAGCAGCTCAGCTTTTCTCTGTCTAATCTGTGCTTGTACTTGTTCCAGACCGATGTAGAGGAAACAGGATGTCTAGCAATTCCATCGGAGGCTCGATGGAACGTTTCTAAATGGGCGTGGCCAAGTTGCCCCCGGCATCCGCGGAGCCAGGCACCAGTGCTCCGGAGGGCAATTTGTAGAACGATTCATACTTCAAGGATTAATGCCACCACGGTAAGTGTGGGAGGCCCGAACATGTCCGATCTGCTCCGACCACCGAGGAACGAGCTTTCCCTTCTGGCTTCAAGGTCACAGGGTTCTCTCTCGGTTAGCTGCGTGGCCGAGCGTTCCGAGCAATCCCTCGTCGGTCCGAGTCAGCTCACCCATAGTCGAATCGTTTCATTTGCCCGAATCAATAAAAATCTACGGGATAAAAGCTGGGAGATAAAAAATGGTTCGCAGTCGTGACCAACCGGAAAGCAGGGATCGCGGAGGGGCAGAGAGAACGATACCGAACCAGAGGAGGAGGAGGAGTAGGAGGAGGAGGAGGTGGAGGAGGACGAGGAACAGGGCGAGCAGGGATAATCTGATTTTCAGCAACTTTATACGTTGCGCTTCGATTAAAATCCAGCCACCGTACAGGGCCAATACAGTTACGCCGCTTCTACCCCCTTTCCGCGTGATAGCCGGGGCACTGTGGCTCCGCTTTCGAATTCTCCTTCGGAGCCAGACACGAGCCTCGGCTCCCAGCGCTCTCGCACGCGCCCGATTTGGAAACCGAGCTTGCACCGACGGCTTCGCCGCGGCGCGTTTCGCTTCCGTTCCGTTGCGGAAAATCTCGTTTGTCGCTCTCGCCGCGATTGTGTTCCGATCGAAAGGAACAAAAAAAAAACACACAACAAAAAAACAATTAGAGTACGCGAAAAACGGTGAAACCGCGATGCTGTAGTTGCGTCGTTCCTCGAGCGTGTAAACCGAGGTTTCGAGTTTCCGAAAACTTTCGGGTCGGCCGTCCGTAACGCGAGCCCGATCGAATTCTGGCCGAAACACAACATTTCCGTCGTGATATTGCGACCGATCTCTCCAACATCCGTGAAACCTTTCTCTCGTTCGCGGTCGCGTCGCGGTCTCGCCGCTGTCCACGGGACATAACTTTGCGCGCGCGTCATCCCTTCGTCATCGTTCGCTGGCTAAAAGAGTCTCGGCGCTGCTTTAGAACCGTTTCTTCTTTAAAATCGTAGCAGCACCGATGGCGGACGTACCGACGAAGAAACCAGAGAGAATCGAGGGGAGCGAGAGGAAGAGAGAGAGAGAAAGAGAGAGAAAAAGAGAGAGAGAGAGTATGTGTGTGTGTGTGTGTGTGTGTAACGAAGAGAGAAAGAGAGAAAAAAGAGGTAAGGGAGAAGCGGAGAAGGAGGAAGAAAAGGCTGGAGCCGCGAGTACGTACGCGTTATTGAAACGCAAATCACGTTGCGCAACTCGCCGCCGCAGCGGGCCCGATTGGAATGTCTCGCATTAATAAAATATGAAGTATAAAAAGTTATTAAAAGGAGTAAAGAGGAATTTAATGTTTATTCATATCCGAGCGAAGCGGATGGACGAGCGGATAGACGACGGGCGGCCGGGTTGCGATTCTCGGCATATTAAAAATCGTAAATAACGAGGCTCGCGGCGGCCGTTTCTCCGGCCGCCTTTTCTCGTGCTAAAATCTTTACGATTACGGCCGATTCTAATCCGGGAGCAGCAAACTCCGGGGCTCGCGGTTATGGCATTCCGCGAGGACTTTGTCGCAACGCGCGAGATAAACTGTGTCGACGCCTCCGAGATTTCGCTAGTACGAACGGAGCAGGAGATTTCGAGATCGTCTCTCTGTGTTTCGCGGAGAGGCAGAGAGCGGCCCTCGATTTCGCGGCCGCGAGACAAGAATGGTGGGAATGATTTACTCGCGTGCAAACAGCCTGACAGCTGGCTCCGCCGCTCGCCTGTGTGCCATTGTCGCGTACTCACCTGTAACAGAAAGCAGAAAAGATCGATTAAGCGACGATTATCGATGCGCGCTAACGAGCGGCAACCGCGTCCTCGTCATCGCCGTCGCCAACGACACAGCCTAGGATGGTCTCGCCTACGCGGTTGCGAGCGAGCCACGACCTCGAGGCATATTATATGTGTATAACATTGCGCAGAAATAATAAATTACTATGAAACGCGGACGGACGTAAATACGTATTCACGCAATTAGGTGTTACGCGTAGAAATCGATTTCTCAACGTGCCGGCCATCGCGCAACGGAATCGTTTTCAGCGGCCTCCGTAGCGACGTATTCCGTAACACCGGTGTAACTTTTTCCTTGCCGGTCTTTTTTCTTTTTTCTCTCGGCCGATCGAGCTTCGTAATTATTTTCCATGATCTCGAAACGCGACGATTAGGAAATCGATGAATAACGCTCCGCGCGAGTATATTATCATCGATCGGCTCGACGACACGCAGGAATTCGCGTTCTCCCGCGAAACCTTCGGCTCTCAAGCGCCGCCGCGTCCAACGAAATCGCCGATGGAAACACGTACGTGTACGGGCACACCGTGTGTGTCACCGACCGATGTTGCTCCGACGAATGATTGACATCTCGCGAACCACGAATTGCCAATCGTTTATCTCGACGGCAACGATCGTAGCCGATCGTTGCGTGTCGTTTTATTAAAATAAGAGAAAGCTATTTTCGTTCGCCGGTATACATATTCTTTGCGGTCGGGATAAAACGAAGATATTATTATACTTGGTAGCGGCACTGTTCTCCCCTATTTTACAAGCGGCGCGGTATGGAAATCGTGCTCGAAGCGAATTCCACGATTCGCGCAAGTATAAGTACGAATCCGGCGAGGAGAGGGCTGCATTAATGCGAGTGCAGAGTTTCGAGCGTTCCGTGCGAGCATTGTACTTGCGACACAGCGTCTTATGTAACTGTCGCCTCCACAGCTGAGCCGAGACACGACACCACCGTTCGTCGATGCAGCAGACGGCGGGATAGGCCGTTCGATAATCGACGTTGAATCGTGTGTGCGAGGCATCGAGAGTGCAACGACGAGACGTCCGGAGATCGCGCGGAACCGCGTAGTCGAGGAACCCGCGAAGAGAACAACCGGTTGCGACCGAAACGATATCGAGACGAGACCACGGGGTCGCGACGAGCCTATCGAAGTACGATTAAAATATAAAATGGGTTCGGAGGATTCGGACGGTGTTACGCGCCGTTTCAATTATTGTCGCTCGGAAGCTACACGCAATTTTTGTTTCCGCGTCCGATCGCGGCTTTTCGTTCATCCGCAACCAACCACCCGCCCTGCAACGCCGCGCGTCACCAACCCCCTTCGGTCCCCCTCTCGCAATCCCTCGCAACCCCTCGCGGCACCCTATATCCCGGCCGCGCCGCGCCGTATCGCGGCCGTCTCTTCGCGTATCTCTGGATTTTTGTTGGGAGCGCCGATTTTTCCGCCTTTTTTGCCAGAGCCGCAAACGGCGCAAAAATCCGATACCGTTTTGCGGAGGCCGGATTAGCGGTAGATCGGGCTACCGAACGGCCGCGAGCGCAACCTCCCGTCCGTCTAGATGAAAAAATATTTGCTTTTCGTTCGCCATTTCCACTTTGTATCGGCGGCCTTTCCCGCGATAGCCTAGATATCCTAGAAACCGATCGAACGAGATCCTGGATCCTTGAGCCGCGCGGGTACGCGCGCCCGCGAGAACCGTCAATGAAGAGGCCAGGAAGAAAAGAAGAGACGGGGGGGATGAGGTGGTGGTGGATGCGAGCGCAACGCCTCGCCGCACCGCGCCGCGTGGAAAGAATCTCGAGCGAAAAGCTCACTCGAGATGCCGCGAAAACAATGTCGAGGGCGGCCCGAGATATACCTAATTGTTGAGAGTACAGCCGGCGTAGAAGGAAAAAAAGGTGCCGGAGAAGAGGAAGAGAAAGGCGGAAGAATGAAAATGACACCGACTTCCCTCAAGCCCTTCCTCTTCCCTCCGCCGCGCGCGACTGCCTCTCGACTCTTCTCGTTCTCTTACCCCTTTCCGTTTCGACCGTCTCTTTTCGACGCGGTCGCGTTCCGGCTTCTGTCTCCGCGTGCCTGTCGCTCCGTCTTTGCCCTCGCGCGCTCTCGTGCCCCTCCGTACCCTCTTCGTCCTCTCTCTCTCTCCTTTACCGCGTCGGCACACTTGCTTTTTATCGACGGCGTACTTTTACCCTCGAGCCGCGGTATGGCTGGGGTGTGGGGCTCTGCGGACGGAGACCGAGAGGTAGGAGGAGGGGACAGAACAGGGTGAAGGGGGACACAGGGAGAAGGAGAGGGTGCGGAGAAAGGGTGCAAGAGGTGGAACGTAGGTGGCGACGGAGGATGAGAATGGATCGCGCGCGGCCGAGGGAGAGCAGAGGATAGACGCAGGACGGTTGCCGGCTGGTCGAGGGTACGGCCGGGGCATTAAACCCATTTAAATATAACCAATACCAGGGTGCCTTCTACCCTCGGTTATGGATGATTTTTACCGTTCATTTGAATAACCCGTAAGCTGCTGCACCGGCCCCGCGCGCAGACGAGCACCCATCCGACCAACACGGACGCGAGAGCCTCGCGAGTACCCTTCTCTCGGCTCTCTGCAGTCTCTGCTCTCTTCTCTACTCCTCTCCTCTCCTCTCCTCTCCTCTCCTCCTCGAGCTTTTTATCTTTTTCCTTTCCCGATCCACCGAGCCCTCCAACCCCGCGCGGCGTCACCTTCGCCAATCCGATCCGCTCCGCGGGCATTTCTGTTACCGCCACCTTTGCGTTCGTGCGGGATTTTACGAAAAACAGCTTCTTAACGGCTGTTTCACTCGAACCGGAAGTATCGATCGTGCTAGTGAACAATGAGGCTCGGCTCCCCATTTCCAGACCCGTCTAGAAGATGCGGAAAGATTTCTAATCAGTTGTACGCACGGGTCTTTGCGTCATTGTATCGAGTGTAGCGAATTCCTTTAGAATCTGTGACATGTATGTCAATTTTACTAATCGGGAATTTTCTCTAAAACTGTTCTGGGGTGAGAGGTACCCCGGCATTTTCCACATTCCGTGGCCAAGTCCTCGCGGAACAAGGTCCTAATTCTTGGAGGCCCAAAGTGTCCATTCGCCGTAACCCGACTCTATTTAGTCTCACGCATCCCAATCTCGGAGAAATGGAAAATTCAGTAGAAACTAAAAGTGCCTTTTGAATCATATTTCAATACAACAAAAGACGAACGTCGCAGCTTTTAATCAATACTTCAATAGGAATTTACACATTTCAATAGGAATTTATATTATCGAGAAACAAATTTATAGAAATTTGGACAGGACAACGTCTGTCGGGTCAGCTAGTATTTAATAAAGTCCATCGGTGAAGCATGACAATTGTTTCCTCGCGGTCTGCTTAAAGGGTCCGGAAGACCTTACTCGCGCATTAGGGACTGCTTCGAACGGACAGCGAGAAAGCAATCGGTGTTGGCAGGAGAGCGGAGAATCGCGGTGTCTTCGCGTGGATCGCTGCCAATTAGCGGAGGAAGGGACGTTTCTTGTCCGCGACAGAGTTGCGGACGTAGAGACGCTTGTAAAAGCCGAAGAGGTTTGCGAGGAAGAGCGCGCGCGGCTGGCTCTGCTGCCAGCTGGGGAAAAAACCCCTGGATGGAAGGAGTAGAAGCTCGGGCCGATGCCGGGGTACGTACGGCGATGCGTTGCCGCGCGCGCAAATACGAGTGGAGTGCAAATATCGGCCGGCCGATAATGCGAGGTCAATTCTCTCTCCCTCGTTCTTTCTCTCCCTCCGCCTTGGCTGTTCAAACCTCTCGACGCACCCTACGGCGTTACTTCCAATCGAGGAATCATAGAGGAACGACTCGAAATTGGAGCGAAAACCGCGTTGTTGGCTCGCGCACTGCCATCCGGAAGGAAGTAAAAGCTGGTTAACGGGATTCCATACTGACGGTCGGCTCGTGCACGCGACCGATCCACAACTGCAGTGGCCTGTGCACCGGTTGCACCGCCAAGGGGAAGGCCGCCGCCACCGCTGCCGCCGCCGCCGCCGCCGATGCTCGGTTCCTCTCTCGCCGAGGCCGTTTTATCGGGGATTCGATCGGGTCGAGCCGATCCGGCCGATTATCCGCTCTCTCCGACCTCCTCTGCAAAGAGAGGAGAAGCGACCGACCGCCGGCTCTTCGCAGACCGCATTTCCCATTGCGGTCGGAACAAAATTATGGAATCGAACCGATCGGAAAGAAAACAAAAGCGCGGCCGCATGCAACGTAGAAATGGGAGCTAACTGTCCTTCTCTTTCTCTCCTTCTCTCTCTCTCTCAAATAGAAAAAAAACGAGGTCCATGGATCGAGCGAACCACGCATCCGACAGTCTGAACGACACGGAACGGCCACGCGAGTAAATTAGCTTTTTTCGATCCGGAATTAACTCGCCGCCGAAGGAAAACAAAGTAGACACACGGTTCAAAGTGTACGACTGCGAATAAACGTTCGGAAGCGCTCTCGGCAGACTGTTCTCGGCTCTCGAAAGCTCTACTTGAAACGTCCTTACCCCGTCGGACGCATCGTTTCGCGCGAGCAACGATCGAAGGGGAATTGTTCGGTCGGAGCGCGGCCGATCGTGACAAAAAGCATCGCCGTCACGGCTATTCGAATTCCACGGGATCGGTCGACGATTCGTCCATCGACTAACGATAATTTTCGCTGGATCGGATAGCGCGGGCTTTTAAAAGCGGCAAGGGAAACGGGGCGGCCAGGGAAAAACAGGGCACGCGCGCACGAGTCACCGGCCGGCCGGATCGGAATCGAAATCGGAATCGGAATCGTAACCGTAACCGTAAACGTAAACGTAAAGCCGAAATGATAAACGCAGCGGGTATACTTAATGGCGCGAGGCGCAACGAGGACAAGCCGAATCGGAGAGCGGCGAGAGGAGAGAGGACGCGAACGCGAGCGCGTTTATCGCAGCCCGCGCGCGTATTTTGTGCGACGATTTGGGGTGAGAGGCGAGGCCGGCTCTCCCGCTATCGTTTCAGCCCTCTACAATCGCGTCGATGCTCGGATCGTATTTATCATACGCGACCGATCGTAGCGGATTCACGATCGGATCCGACATCGTCCGGAGATACCGCCGCCCCCGATCCCCATCTCTCTCTCTCTCCCTCTCTCTGTTAGCTGTGCACAAGCGGTCCACGGAATCGTCACTTTAATTGGTCGTTCCTCACCGAACGATTTTAACGGCCGATCTCGCCGACGTACCGCGAGCATTTATTTTCGATTTCGTTCTCGTTTCTCGGATTATCGACGACACACGATTCCCGGCATCCGCGCGAGCCTTCGGCCTGGCCGTTTTCGATCAAACTGCGAACGAACGCTCTCGCGAATCCCGCGTTGCGAAAATCTCTGTTTCCGTGATACCTATCGGAGAGGCCGGGACGAGCAGATCGGTTTCTCGACAGTCTCGGAGGGGGAACGACAAAAGAGGAAACCGGCGAACGATCGACGAGCCCTCGCACAAAAGGAAACCGTCCATGGACGCGCAGACGAGACGAAGGATCGGGGGGGGGGGGGCGTGGGAGGCGGTCGGACGGTTCGCAGAGGGACCGGCAACTGGCGCAGGAAAGATCGTTTTCCGCGGAACGATGCCGGAATCAATAGCGCCCGAAGTCATTCGACAGTCATCAGAGGCCCCCGTTAGCTGGCAGCCGCTCTCTCTGGCACCCCTCGGTTCCCAGTCAGTTCCCCGCGAACGAGACGCACGCGACGGGCGAGGGACGGGAGGGCGTAGCAGGGTAGCCGTCATCGTCATCCATTTCCTCATCTGCAACAACCGTGTACCCGCCGCGGCGCGGCGCGGCGCGGCGCGGCGTCGTCATCGGGATGTGTGGTAGTCGTTGGCTGTTGCGACGCGCACGGCCGTCATCATCATCGTGATCGCGACCGCGATCCGCGAGAGCAGAAGAAACGCGACACAGAGGATCGCGTTGTCGGGACACGGGGTTGGTCGGTTCGGGGAACGGTGGCGGAGGAATCGTCGGGGGCGGAAGGGACCACAGAGGGAGAGGGAGCCAGAGGGAGTTAGAGGGAACCAGAGGGAGAGGTGTGCCGTATGGGTTAGCTCCGGGATAGAATCGTCGGGGGAAGAAACAGGAGGTGGGAGGAGTAGGAGGGGGAGGTAGGAGGGAGAGGGTCGGGGGAATGGGTACAGGGGCGAGAGATAGGCGGAGGGAGGTGGCGTTGTAGGGCTCGGTGGATCCCGGTTCTAGAGCCCTCGCCTCTTTCTCGCTTGGCAGGATGTAGGCGTATAACAATGACAAACCGTGAAACAATGCTGGGCGCCACTGGAAAAATTCCAAAAAACGCGAATAATAAAAATGAGAGCTCGCGTGCACCGCGTGTGTGGGTCTCTCGGCAATGGTGGTGGCGATGGTGATGGCGATGGCGATGGCGATGCCAGTGCCGGCATACGATAGGGTACGGCACCGCTCGGCTCGGCTCCGCTCGGCTCTGCTCTGCTCAGCGCGATGCCGGTGCGACGCTGACGCGACGCTGCCAGACCACCACTGTGCGGATACGTGTGCGTGCCTGTGGATCTGTGTCCGTCGTGCGGGTAGTGGTGACTCTGCGAGGGTGGTGGTGCCGGTGTTGGTGGCGGCGGTGAGACAAAAAAAATGGGTAGGAAGGGGGGTGGAAAAAATGTAAAAGCCCCGGCGCGCACGGCGCTTCGTCGGGGACAATACGCGGCGATGAATGCCTATTATATTTATCTGTAACAGGCGTTCCATAAAGCAAATAACACAGAAGTGTAGCGAGGAAAAAATCGGGCTTTTTTTCGACGCGGCGCAGTGCCGCGAGGGCTCGCTTGACAAAAAAAAAAAAAAAGAAACGAAAGCAAGGGCGGAAAAGGGGACAAACGAAAATTCCAGTTCCATCCGAGGTTCGTCGATTCTCTCGGCCGCTCCTCCCGCGCGGCCCCCCGTTTTCATCGTTCTCGCCCAGACACGGTGCCAAGGCCCCCGCGAAAATCGCCGTTTTCAGACCTCGTCCCAGACTCTTTCGCGTCCAGCCAGCCTCGCGATCTCGATTCAACCGCGACCAAGAAGATCCGAACCGACGGGGCCCGACGGGAATACCGGGGTCCGTTTCCGCATCCATCAAATTTCCACCGCGATCACTCGTCAGTCAACGAGACGAGAAAGAATGAAATTCGTTGGTCGACGCAACGGCCACGGTGTGACGCGTAAAAGCTAGACGCGTCGTTCGGAGATTCCGAGAGACGCAGCCGAAACACACACGCTCGGCAAAGACCGAATCAGTTGCGGCGGAATCAGAAAGCTACTGTATTTGGGGGACGACAAAAGGCTGGTTTTTTTCGCACGATCTCCCGCGAGAGACGAGCTGCGACCCGACGGGGCGAATCCGCCGGTAAACGCGAGTCGAATAAGGGAAATTCCGTGAACGGAATAGCGTACGGAAAAAGAGCGCGAGCGAAAGGACGAGAACGCGAGAGACCGCGATGGGAGGAGAGAGGGCGAGAGAGCGAGACCGTTGAGAAGGGCGAGAAAGAGAGGGAACGGGAAAGGGCGAAGCGGCGGTGTGTGCCAAAAACTATAACCTGTTGCATACGGCGTCACGAAGCCCGAAAAACGCCCCTAGCCTCGTCCCTTTTACTCACCCCCTTAACCTTCCGCCCCTATGTCAAGCCGAACTTTTCGCGGCACCGCGTTAAACCGAAGAATTTCTCGATGTCGGATACTCGATATCCCGATATTCCGCGATATCGAGCCACCGGCACACCGGTCAACCCATCGCACCGCGTTTTCTACTTTTTCGCGGCCGATGCGTTTCCCGAGCAAAAAGAATCGAACCGGGAGAGAGGGAACGAGAGAAACGGGCAGAGTGGGCGACCGATATAGAGAGGGAGAGAGATAGAGAGAAAGAGATAGAGACCATGGGAACGAGGAACGGGAAAAGGCAAAAAAAGAGGAAACGCGTGTACCGTTAAAAACGACGTCGCTGATTCCGAGGGAACGATCGTTATCCGGCAAATTCGTTTCGCATCGATTTCGCAGGAATTGCCGATGCTTTCCGCGAGACCGAAAAATCGTCGGTCGTCGATTATGAAAAATTCGATTGCCATGCGGGTACGCGAGCCAGTCCGCGGCCGCCCGCTTCTTCTCGAGACCGCGACAGCTGGTTCGCGAACTTCTCTCCCTTCGGTTTCTTTCGTTTTTGTTCTTTTTCCTGCGTTGCCCCTTTATGTTTTCTCTGTTCCCCCCCTCGTACCAGCGTTCGTCTCCAGAGTCGAACGAGTATTTTTCTCGTAAATCGAGCGCTCCTCGATCGGTATTCTTGGACTCCCCTTCTCCCGTGGTTCTCGCATCCCGTGGGTTACATCTCTGTCGGCGGTATGTATAGCTGAGCGGTCGTGCACGCACGCAGGCTCTCACGCACGCACGTATGCACGAAGCCAGGCAAGCAGGCAGGCAGGCAGGCAGGCAGGCAGGCAGAGGCAGGCAGGCACGCAGCCAGGCATGCTTGCGTGTATTTTTATGAAATCATTGTTTCGAATGACAATACACCGGGATGAGCAGCGCACAATGACTGCATCGACGGAGATGCGGAGGTGGAGTGTGGCGCAGACCGGAGACGGAGGTGGAGAACCAGGCGAAGGGAAAAAAGAGGGTAGGAGAGGGTGGTGCGCGATGAAAGAAATCGAAGGAAGGGGAGACGACGTACACGAGCGGTGTACGCACACGATACGCGGTTCGACGCCACGAATCGTTCCTATACCGGCTCGACTCGCTCGTTGGTTCGCTCGTTCGATTCGTTCGTCGATCCGTCCGTTCGTCCGTTCGTTCGTTCGTTCGTTCGTTCGTTCGTTCGTTCGTTCGTTCGTTCGTTCGTTCGTTCAGTTCTTTGTGATGACTGTCGATGAAACGATGACATATTTTTCCGGCTCTCACTCCCGGCGTGCCCCGCGGCTCTTCCATTCACGCTTCCTCGCTTCGTCCCTCTATTCCTCGGCCGTGTTGGCCGCTACTATCGTCGCACTGCCACTGCCGTTTTCCTGAAGCTGCTGCCGCACGCACGGACGCACGCGTATTCGCGTATTCGCGTTGCCTCGGGTGGAATGTATCTCCGCTTCCACTCGCTCGTCTGTCCGCTGCCCTTTCCCCACCCCGTCTTTCTCCCCACTGCCTCGTTAAACCGTTTCGACGGGATCCTTTTTCCTTTTCCCGGGATCTCTCGCGGACTTTCCTTTTTCCGCCGCGGCGATACAGACCTTTCGATCGACGGACCGATCGGACAAATAAAACGGTAAAAGAATACCGACGTGTGGGCCAAGCGACGTCTCGATCCAACAACGGGTTCGACACGCGATTTTTCGTCGGTTCGCGGCGACGAGGTACCAGAACTCGAGGATTCCACGGCTCGGCGTGGCGGAAGAGATGCGGATCCATCGATGCATCGCAGGAAACGAGCGCCATAGTCCCGGGATATATATTTTTTTATATACGATAAACGAAATAAAACGACGATCTCGTAAAGCCGGGCCCGGTACAATAAAACGGACACGGGAAATCTGGCGGTACGGTCGCGCGCATTCATCGGGATACAGTCTCTGCACGTACATCCGAGAATTATATGATTGTCGCACTCTTCGGCAGGGACAGGGCAGCGTGCGCGTTCGCGCTCGCGCTCGGGCGCGATCTACCAGCCGAGCGCGCGACCGTATTGTACGCCGATTTTTTATCGTCCCATTTATTTGTACCGACCTTTATTAAACGATGAAAACTTTATTGCTAATTGCTGGGGGCGAAAGGGTTTTTATGGATGCTTGCTCGACCGCGTTTTCATTTCGATTCCTGAAACGTTCCGTGCGGCGTAGGCTTCCGACAGCACTCCGCGAGAGAGAGAGAGAGAGAGAGAGAGAGAGAGACACGGGGAGAGAAAGAATGTTGCGATCCGTATTTCACGCGTTCCGGTTCCGTATCACCTCGAGCAGTTCTGCCACCTGCTCGATCCAACAGGCACCGAAGCAATTCGAACATGAAAAACCTCAGGCGAACACAACGATCGCCGATTGGCCACCTTCCGTGCAACCACGAGTCCGACAATTTTTATAAAAACACCAAGGATATTTGCACTGTTCAGATTTGAATTTCGCGGCAAATTATTTCGTTTTCATTATGCATTTAACATGCACGAATCGTCAGAACAAAATTTCGG
Organism: Lasioglossum morio; assembly: GCA_916610235.2. Classification (NCBI taxonomy): domain Eukaryota; kingdom Metazoa; phylum Arthropoda; class Insecta; order Hymenoptera; family Halictidae; genus Lasioglossum; species Lasioglossum morio. The sequence goes on from OU744331.1 coordinate 1,891,274, forward strand.
TCTTCCTAGTTTCCTAAAGTAGCAATTGACACATAGTCTTGCAACTTTATCCTTCGTTAAATTGTTCGTCGTTAAACGGTTCGTTGCTGGATCATCGGTAACGACTGCGGCTGGTGCTCGCCTACTCAACACGAAAAGTTCACGTGAAGCTCGTCGGTTGGGTAGGGGGTTAAAGTCGAGTCGGAGCGAGCACAGTTGCCAGGAGCGTGTTCGCAAAAAGCTGCGAAACGAAATTCGGAGGTGAACAAAGAGAAAGAGTCATCCATCTCCTGGCTCGGCTGTCCTCCCGCGGTATCGACCCTGCGGAAGAGCGGACGTCGATCGACGAGCCGTCGACTTCGACCGCGGCGAAAATATCGACGGGAGCTCTCTCTCTCTCTCTCCCTTTCCCTCTCTTTCCGTCGAATGCACCGTGGAACATCCCTGTCTCCCGAAGCTTTTCCTGGCCAGCGAAGAAGCCGGTCGCTCCTCCGGGACCGATCCTTTATTTTTTCCAGCGGCCGCGCCACCTCGAAGCAACGTCGTTAATCCGCGAGACGATTCCAAGGACGCGTCTGGCGATAATTTAACGTCGTTTAATTCCGACGCCCGCGCCCGGCAAAGAGAGTTTAATTAAATGAAATCGTCGGGGAATTAATCAGTTCGATCGGCTAATCCGACCCAATACCATAACGACGTTTCCATTAGCCCGACGGGGGGAGAGCAGGAGAGAAGACGAAGCGAAGCGAGGCGAGGAGGAGAGCGTTGCGAAAGCTCGTCGTCGACGCGATCGCGATTCTCCGAGAGGGGAACGCGAGTGCGCGCGGCCGGGTTCTGGAAACGCGGCCAATTTCCAACCGGTGCCTCGGAGAGCTCCGGAGAAAATTTACGACCGGTAATACGCGGGCCTGGAATAAACGCGGAAAAATAATAATTGTAAAAAAAGTTCGGTGATGCGTGCACGCTCTCTCTGGTCTCAGCAGCTCGCTCGCTCGCTCGCTCGCTCGCGAGTTGAACCAGCTTGCTGCAGCGCGCCCTCTCGTCGCCGCACTTCGAGACCGTGTAAATCAGCACGCGCGCGACCGCGTACGAATACGAACGCGAAACGCGAAACGCGATACGCGATACGCCGAGTCTTCGAGGGCAATTTCGACGCTTCTATTATTCCTTTCCCGCGTTCCTGCACGCTCTCGCCCCCTCTTCCCCGGCTATTGTTCTCGTTATACCATTATTTCTATGTTTTACACCCCGCTACGAGCCTCGAGTGGTCGCCGTCTAGCCTTCTCCCCGTTCGAATTACACTAGCACAATATTTTCCGAATAATCGCGACAAAAGTGTTCTCACAGCGCCGCGCACAAACGCGGATCCCTGTCTGCTTCGAAAACACCGAATGTTGCGCCTGTCACGCGGCCTTCGACGTCGAGAAACGAAAAATTGTCTTCTGAATTAACCCTTAAATGCACGATATTTTGTTTGCAGTTTCTATTTATGCCTATGTATTCTATTAAGCAGTGTCTATGTGCCCTACATCCCTTCTCTAATGTATGTCACAGTGTCGCGTGACTAATCCGGTAGAGAGAGGGTAAGTTACCCTTACTTGGAGTGAATTCCCGTGATCTAGTGACTCCGCGCTCGACATCTTCAAGTCGGCCCGTCGATTCACTTGTTCGCGACGCTTCAACCAAACAGATTCCCGACCGACTACCCTCTCGTTAGCTGCGGCACGAGCGTGAAAATCCGTCGGTCGTTTTCTTCGAATCGTCGAATCGTTCGATCGAGGTCGCGGGGATCGTCGGGGGTGAGCTGCGAACCGGCTAAAAACTAGTGGTATCCGGCGCGCGTTTTAATCGTCCGGCAGATCGTTAAGACCTCAAAGCCTCGAACTGCCGGGCAAAACAAGTAGAGAGGCAACCGCCGCATGGCACGGATGAAATACGGGGAACGTTGAACCCAATCAAGTGGCTGTCATAAATTTCCATCAAGCCGTGCACCGACCACGGCGCTAATGGTCGATACAAAATTGCAACTACCAGTCGCGAAGAAGAAGACCGGCCGGCGAAGGTCAGCGCAGCCCTCTTCGCCAAGTGCTCGCGGAAAGGTGCGCCTGTGGCGACTGCCATCTCAAAAGCTTCATTGCGATCTTTGTTGCGGGAACGATCCACTTTGATATCGTCTTCAAATTCTGAACCTGTCCACTAGGGTGCCTCTTACTTTCTTACGACACCCCCGAGGATTGTTTCAATAAATAAAAAAATCACCACGTAGAGAAGCACGCACGGCAAAAGTGAAACTTCTTGCAGATTAGTAATGAACGTTCAAAATTTGCAAAGCAAAGAAGGAGAGCGTATGGGAAATGCTATGCACTATGTCTCTTACTTTACAATTTCATCGTTTCACAATTTTCTACTTTGCAACTTTAAAATTCTACAATTTTAGCATTTCCCACATTCCTCGCAATTCAAAGCTTGAATTCCTCTAAATTTAAACTTTACATTTCCCTCGATTTAAACTTGAAAATTCCTTCAATTTAAACTCGAAATTTCCCTTAATTACAACTTGACATTGTTCTCAATTAAAACTTGAAATTTTCCTAAATATCACAGTATCACAATTTTCTACTCTTCAACTTTAAAATCTGGCAATTTTTCAATTTCAGCATTTCCCAGTTTTGCATCTTTCCGAATTCACAATTTTACCATTTTCAACTGTAGAACTTTAGCATATTAAAAATGGCCTTACTCGCCGCTCTGAACGGAGAGAACAGGGGGTATAGTGCGCAACCCTCACTTTTCACCGTTACGCTTTTTCAAGTCGCGAATTCCGTGACGCGAATTAGGCTTACACCCTGCCAAAAGAAGTGTCACATCAAAAATTGGGGTCCTTGTCCCGTGGCTCCTACGGTTCAAAAATCAATTTTCTCTCAATCCCTTCAAAATTATACGACCGTAAAAACTTCGAGAAGAATTTCCCGAAGGTAGATGCAACTACTGTTGCCGCATTGGCGAAGCGACGCGTTTATAGTGCTCTTTCGAAACTGGTCATTTAAGAAAATCAAGAGAACGAGTAGCTGGGCAACGTCTTCTGGTAAGAGAGGCGCGCGGTAACAAATGTAGACATAGCTTAACGTAACGCGTTCTTACGCAGTTTTCCTCGTTAGCGGGATGGCTCCGCAACTGCAATCAGCTCGGAGACGTGAAATTTTTTCCTTTCCTCGCTCTCACTGATTGGTAAACTCGCTTGTGGAAGGTTGACCAAAGTTACGGAGTCGTAAAAATCTCGTAGACGTACGGTGCTCGATAGCGTCGCGGCGTGTCGACGAACCGCGCGACGCTGCAGCGGAAAATTGTGTGGATCGACACCGTGCGGAAGAGGAATCCGAAGAAGTTGGATTCGAGGGATCGCGGGACGAGAGTACGAGCGACACACGGTGAACATATTTCGATGGAGATACGCGGTAGCGGGTTGCGCGTGAATATTTCTATAGAAACGGTTATACACTCGTAGAACATATTGAAACGCGTCGTTGGGGGCAGATGCGTCCGATGATATATTAACGCCAACTGTGCGGCCCATATAGGCACGTGTACACGTAACACGCGCGATCGGTGGCCGGCCTCGTTCGCACGTACACGCATACTACGGGAATAAATTATAGAATTATCGTTTTATCGCCGCCCTCGCATATAGACGTACACCGCGGGTGTACATTTTTCGGCGATCGCTTGCACGCAGCGCTCTCGCGATTCGCGCGCGCACATCCTCGCGAATTTGTCGCGAATCCCTCGAGGGCTAACCCTCTTCGCGTTCGCTCTCCTCCTCCTCTTGTCGCTTCTCCTCTCATCCTCCACCTCACCCCCTTTTTCCAGCGCAATCGCCGCATGCTTTTCTCTCTCTCTCTCTCTCTCTCTCTCTCTCTCTCTCTCTCTCTCTCTCTCTCTCCCTGTCTCTCCCGGCGGTGTACTGTATTTTTCGGGCTTTTTTTTTTGTTGTTCATTCTCTCCGACGGCCGCGTAGATAATAAATCGCCAAGGCGGTACGCCAAATTAATATCGTAAATTCGTTACGGACGCGATACCGCTTCCCGAAAGGGCGGGTTGGGAGGGCTAAAACATTCGCGACCGCGGTGTAATATTAAAAACAGGCGCGAAATGCGCGCCCGGAGAGGCCGGATGAAAAATAAGCGCGGTAATATTCCGCGGGGCCGAGCCCCTTCCTATTCGTTCGCAATTAATTGTTTGCCGCGCGAGCAATCCCACTTCGCGGTACCGAATATAATTACCTACCTAAATCATCGCTCGATCGTGGAATATCTGCAGCGGCAGAGGAGAAGCGCTGGAAGCGATTATCGTCCGGCCGGAGAATTCCGATTCGCTTCGACGCTCGGCCGAGAGAGACGACTTTATCGGAAATCTTTCCCTTGGCTTGCTTTGACTCACCTCCCCTCGCCGCCGGCCCCCGCTCTCGTCTTTCGCGAAGACAACGCGCGAAACACCGGCACCGCGCGCAGAACAGACCGGAGCCGCGCCGGAAGTCCCGATAATAAATAGGTTTCGCGTCGGCCCGCGGCCGGCGGAAAAAGAAAACAATGGCATTCCGATAACGACCGGCGAGGGATTCTCTCGGCCGCTAAAACTCCGACTCGCGGAAATCGTAACGCGTAGCGAGCGGCGTGGCGCGGCGCGGCGTGGCGCCGCGCGATCGTGTTCGCGAACGAGTTCGGGCATCGCGAGAGCCACGATGTATTTAGGCGAGATATAAATTTAAATAAGACGTTATAAGAGTATAATTTGTTCGGTTAGTGGCGCAACGGGAGACGCGGTAGAGACGCCACAGCGCGGCCAGGCTCGTTAAAATATCTACGCCACGCAGCCGGGAATATATTTTAATAATTCCGAATACATTAAAGTTTATCGTGGCTCGGCGACCACCGCGTCGAGCCGAGCCGAGCCGAGCCATGCCGTTCCGCTCCTCGAGCGCAAAGTGCCCCGAAACGACCTGAATTCGAGCCGGTGGAGATCGCTCGGGTGGTTCCGCCTCGCTGGAATAATTACGAGGGCGTCTTTCTCTTCGAAAATTCGGACAAAACGAACTCTTCCTTCCGGGGACGTCGTACCAGCGCTGCCGGATCGACCGTTCGGACCCGTTGCTCTTTTCGAATTGCTTCGATAATCGAACGGTCTCGATATTCGTTTATCGCTTTCAGTGCTATGGGTACGGATAGAGTGAAGGGCGAAGATCGAGAATAGCAGCGAGGCGAACGTCGCGACAGAGTCGAAGCAATGTGGAACAGTAACGAATAACTCCACTATAATCTGGATTTCAACATTCACGCAAAATTAAAATGGAGAAACTGTTCGAATGCCACGGAGTAAGCGTTGACAACGTACGAACATTGTAATCTGCAATCTACCCAGCAGAAATACATAGTTATAAAGCGATGAACCAAAGAAGTCCCCGCTTTATAATATATTATTTTCTATAATTCATAGCAAATAAAAATTTAAAAAAAAAAACAACATACGAACACGAAGTCGGTTCGACTCGAAGGATGGCCTGGTATTGAACTGGAGTAATCCGCGAGCTTCTTGTATTTTGCACAGCCTAATCAAGCCTACGACACCGAATACATTAGGGTGCAAATGAATTTTTAAATCTCGGTGAATAATTTGGTGGTTCGGGCACGGGTGTCACGACAGCCGGGGGCGCGTTAATCGACGAGTTACACGCGATAGGATCGCGTTGAGAACGGTATCGAAGGCAAGTTAGCTTCTGGCCGTGGTCTCGACCGCCCTTTCCAGTGCAATCTTCGCTCGCGGCAAGTTTCGCGCGGCAACCTAGGAAATCTATTCTTCGGCCGGTGAATCGTATCGCGATCGACGGGTGCGCGTCGCGGGAATCGCGCTCGGTATCACGGTGATTTAAAGTCGCGAAATGGAACGAGTACGGAGCCACGGAGCCGTGGAGGCGAGGGAGACAAGGACGAGCACGAGCTCGGAGTACGCGGAGTACGGAATACGGAATACGGAATACGGAGGACGGAGGACGGGAAAGAACCGAGAGAGGGAGGAGGAAGCAGCGGGGGGACTGGGAGAGAGGAACGGAGACACGCACAAAGACGCCAGAAGCTTGCTCGACCGAAAAGTTTGCCTAACGGTAAAGCGATGAGTTAACATTAATATATTCCGTCGGAAAGTTTTTATAATATTCCCGGGCATTGTCTGCCGTGGAACAATAAAACCGCTGTTCCCGTTTACGACGGACGATTTTTCAACGAGTCGGAGAAACGAAGCGAGGCGAGACGAGGAGAGGCGACGCGAGACGAGACGAGGAGAGACGAGGAGAGACGAGGAGAGACGAGGGGAGACCGAGAGAAAGACCAGAGAAAAGAAGACGCGCGAGAGAAGGGGAGGAAAAAGTCGAGATACTCTGTCAGTGGGGGCGGGAGACGAAGAAGGTCGGGTTGAAGGAAGCGAGAAGAGGAAGCTACTCTCTGCTGCCAGTCTGTGTACAGTATGCGTCATTTACGACGAGCGACGAGGGACGAGACGACGACTACGCAACGACTCCAACGACGACGACAACGATGGGCCGCGAGCTATCCGTCGCGGCCACCGACCAACGATCCGATTTCGCGAGAACCGGCATCGATGTGTTCCGCGTTCCGACATTTTCTCGTGTCTTTTTCCGGACTCGCACTCGCTCGGAACAGCGAACGCGAGCGTATCGCGAACGAAGAAGGATTCTTCCGGGGCGAGGGGAAACGCACGAGGCTGCGCGAATTCGTTGAAAAACGAGGTCAAAGAGAGAAACGCGAGGCGCGGTTCGCCTCGCCGCGGCCCGAACACCGGCCGCCGACGACGGAGCAGATTCGAAAAGTTTCCGGACTTGTATTTTTCTTGGACGTGTCCGGCCGTTGTTAACCGTCCGCGCTCGTCTAGTCGAGCGAAGTTTCGTTTGATATTGCGTCGAATCGAGAAACGGCTGGAGTAACAACGGCACCGACTGCGGCTGCGGCACTAGCAGAAGGAATTAAAAGTAAACACGCAGGCTCACGCGTTCCTCCGGGTTAGAGTAATTACGAGCCACGCCAGCTGCCGCGGAGTTTAAATTATAGAAATTACAAAACGCCCTCGTCCCTCCCGCTCCTCCGTGCCCCCCTCGTCACCGTCTCCGCCGTGCCTCTCCACCACCCCCGCTTCCAACACCGGCCCCCACCCGCTGTCCTCGGAGCTCCCTCCTCTCGTTCCTCGTTTCTCGCGCCTCTTTCGGAGCCAAAGGCTCCGGCTCTCGCTCTCTCTCTCTCTCTCTCTCTCTCTTTCCTTCCCCTGGCCGACGAGAACTGTGCCTCTTCCTTCTTCCTTCTCCCGTCTATACCCCGCCACCAACGTCGTTTCGTTGCCGTGTTTCTTTTTCCAGGAAACGATGTTTCTTTTCACGCCGATACGCGCTCGCACCCGACCGGCCCGAGTTCACCGGCCAGGCCTGAACGCGCACAGATTCGGTCGGAGGGCACGAAGCCTCTCTCTCTCTCTCTCTCCGCACACTCCACCAGGAATGTTTAAAACGCGTCCTCCCTCCACCCCATGTTTTCCAGGCTTTTCCGCGAAACCACGATTCTCGCCACGCTCGGAGCGAAACGCGAGCGTAGGAGGGTCGTGCCGAAAAAGAGCGGAAACGAGCCGAAGGGTCTCGGTCCCGGAGGTCTTGTCCGGCTCCCGAAGGTGTATTTCCAGCTTGGCGCAGGTAGATAACTCGGGTTGCAGGTAACGCAACGAAATAACGCCGGTGGAATTCCTCTCGGCTGCAGCACCGCGCGGCTAATGCCATAGGCCCTCTTTGTCTCGCAGTGCCATCATTTTTCTCCGGTAATATATTTTATTGCCGTCTCTGCGAGGCTGCTCTCCCGTGCCTCCACGGTTCCTCCTCCACCCTCACCTGCTCCACCACCTCACCACCTCCGCCTTCGTCGGCGAGCACCGCGACCACCGGCTTCTTCTCCTCCTTCACCTGTCTCTCCCTGCTCCTCACCCGCACACCCCCGTCGCTTCACCCCGGCCGGGCCGCTTAGTCCGTGTTCCCTTCCTTTGCTCGCACGGCATCTACGAACACCTTCGCTCGAGACTCCTCCACCACTACGCAACGCAATTCCACTCCCCTCGCTCTCCACCGAGACTTTATTATACCTTTCTGTCCCTTTTCTTTTCTCTCCCTCCCTCCGCCCGCAGCCACGGCGTCCCCTTCTCATCCTCTCACTCTCTCTCCCTCCCTCGCCGGACGCTGGCCAATGTACAATTTCTCGATGTAAAGAATTTCGTTCATCTAAACGACGATGTCGTCAAGTAACACCTTCAATCATTCATTTCTACATCCATATTCTAACCGAAAATCTTGCCCGTGTTTGCCCCAAAAAGAGGAATTAATGGTTGAAATTTTAAACAACGTTCGTTTCAAACATTCACGTTTCAATTCGATGTTCAAACAAATGCTCGTAGATAGAACAACGTATACATTAACATATGTGATCGGCGACCTGAAAAGCCTTGCTACACGGTATTTTCAGAAAGGTTTTTAATATTCTTCCAGTGTATCTAACGCTTGGCTAGGTTTCGGGCGTTCGCTCGCACTGTGGCGGCGGTCCCACGGAGAGAGCAACGAGGAGGCAGATATAATTGTATCTAAATTATAATATACTAAATAATGACAGCCACAGCGTCCGCCCGACGCCAGTGTACAGTCCACCGAGAAAGTTTCCTGGCAGCGAGCCGACCCGCGATGCCGGTAATCCTCTCGCGGTAGAGTATTCCGCTCGCGAGAAAAGGTTCAAAGTTTGCAGAAGAAAACGAGAGCGCGTTCACCGGCGCAGCGTTCCATTTAATTTTCGTCGATTGTGTCACACGCGAGTGTTTCTTGCTGTCGCAGAAATCGTCGACGGGAGTCGCTGGCGAAGTCGAGACTCGCGTGTCGCGATTCAGAGGGACGCGACGGTGGACTGCGATCGTCGGGATCGTCGGTCACCGGGTTTCCTCTCGCGGCGGCGTGCCTCTTTTTCTCGCGGTGTATTATTTGCCGTGTATCGCCTGCAGGAGAGTAGCACCGACGCGCCGTCCGTCCGTTTCTCCTTCTTTCTCCTTTTCTGTTCCGCTTCGCGCTGCTTTCTCGCCGCGTGTCTCTCTCTCTCTCGCTCGGCGATCTTCTCTCCTGCTCTCGCCGATGGGGTCTCTCCCTTGGCCAACACCGGAGGGATCCCTCCCGGCAATGCGCGTACAAAAAGGGAACGACGAGTTCGGGGTTAAGTTTTTCTTGTCTAAGAAGACAAGGAGATTAAGAGGGAGAGGAAAAGGGAAGAGAGAGAGAGAGAGAGAAAGAGAGAGCGAGGATCCGGAGAGGAAAGGATGAGAGAACGAGAGAAGAGGAGACGGGTGTCGGGAGGGGACGAGAAGGAAAGGAGAAGAACCGAGCCAACCATCTGGAATCCAACTCGGTGGGTAAGAAAAATAAGCTTGGTGGGAGTAATAATAAAGAAATATGTTTCTCTTCGGTCAGAGCCCCGCTGCTGCCTGGTTTCGTCTTTCCCTTTCCGTTTACGTCGCGACCACAGCGCCGGTTCTCGTTCTCTCCTTTTCGCGAAACGGTCGGTCGTGCACGAGCTCCCCGGGTGGCTCGGCGATTCGACCGAACAAGTAAATTCTACCACGATACCCTTCGAATCGACCCGCGAATTTCGTCTTTTCTCTCGTGTTCCTACGGAAGACGGCAATCGCGAGAAAACCCCGTCCCGCTGGGAACGAAACACGTTGAAAATTTCAGCCGGCCGAAACTCGGAACGACGCGGCGAGGCACGTGGAAAAATCAACTGGCCGTTCTCGCGTGAGCAACGATTTTTATCGCATGCCGGCGCGACGAAGCTGCGGACGTACTCGCCGGTTTTCCGCGTGTCAATTTCGCGAGATTATCGCGCCAGCCAAATTTCACGGCAGCCGTTGTCTCGCAGCGACCCTCGTTTCCACCGACGCGACGCGACGCCACGTCACGCGACACCGCGAACCACGATTTCCTTTTTGCCCGAACACATTCCCGCCTCGCGATCTCTAAGACAACCTCTCTCTCTGATGGCTTCGGGGTTTGCCGGACGAGAGACAAACGCGTGACTGCTTCTTCCACCGATTCATTGCCGGAAAGAAAGACAGTTTGTCGCTTGCGAGGACTGCTAACAAGCGATCGCTTGCCCGTTTGTCGTCGAGCAAATGGGTCAAGGAAATTCTGTGGCCCGAAATCACACAAAAATCGGAAATAACGAACTCGCAGTTTCAACTTCGTATATCCATCGGATGACCAACCATCGAGGGTTGCCAGACATATAAATATCTATATCTAGTAGCTTTTGTTCGATCGTTTCACCCCAAAATTCCAATCCATCGAAGATAAAAGGGAGCAGCCTAATTCGAGCCCGTACGCGCGTCGTCGCATTATGCATCTTGAGGAAGAAAATGCTTGTTGTATCAGCAATGATATTACATGTCGAGAATGATTTGTCCACGCATCTTGTAGAAGAAAATTATGTACAGCGTTATTAGCGGTGCTAATTGACTATGAATAGTATAATAGATTGTGTCCAAGCTAGGCGCAGGTTCAAATTCGGCTACACTCCCCTAGATCATGTATAAGCGGGAGATTGAGCTTCGCTGCGCGTTTTACCACGTCCCGTCCCCTGCTCGGAGAAACGTTGCAGCGGCCGTTTACCGTGAACCTCGTCGACGACGCGACGAAACGTCGTCGCTCGTCGAGGAGTGGCTCGTTAGGGTGAATAGGGCCGGATGTGCGAGAGGCGATCGAGGGTAAGGTCGCAGCAGGTGTAAGCCACTGCTGTGTTTTCCGGTCCGCTCGAAAAAAAAGGGGGCAGCAGTGTGGAGAGGCCAGCGCTGGACGAAAGTTGGGAGAGCGAAAAAACTGGAGAACCGCGGCGACCGGTAAGAGAAACACACAGAGAGAGAGAGAGAAAGGAGCGGTGGAAGAAGGACGGCTAGCGGACTTCTCGGAAGGAAGGGCAATCGGGGAAAAAACAGCACGGCCGGTAGTTTTCGCATAATCTGCGGAGCACGGCGAGGCCTAATGTCAGTGTTCTCCGGTTAACGTGGAAATCGAGAGGAGGCGCGCCGACGGAGCCGCGTAAGAAGCCACGGCGTATCCTGGGGAACAAGAACGAGGGGCAGAGAGAGGTAGAGAGAACGGTGGGGATGGAGGGGGCCGAGGGACGAGACGGGCGGAATAGGCGGAGGAAAAGGAAGCACGTTATATTTTATATGACAGCGTGATTGCATTTCCCAGAACAAACATCGCTCCGGCCGAGCGAGCGCAAGAAAACGTCGGCGTTAATCGCAGCTCTACGTTCTACTCTTGTCCATCCTTCCTCTCTCCCTCCAGCTGGTTCTCGCTCGCTTTCTCCCTATTTCTCTCTTTCTCTCTCTCTCCCTCTCTCTCTCTCTCTCTCTCTCGCTTTCTCGATTGTCTACCCCGCGAAACCGTCCCGGCATTTCTTTCGCGGAACCGAGCGGGAAGAATCGCTTGGTTCTTCCAGCGGATCGTCGTTTTCGCGTTCGATTCTTCTCCTCCCTCTCTAAGGAGCGTTTCTTCGCTGTTATTCACGCAGCATGCCCCGACACCTCCGTCGAATTTCATCATCGTTGCCAGTTGCGTCGAGCTTGTATCTCCTCCCGCCGGAAAAAGAAAGATAATTAAAGACCGTGGAAGAAAGATTCGCGCGCAATCTCTACCGCAAAGTTTTCTTTTCCGCGCTCGCAGCCAGAAGTTGGCCCGCGAGTAATTTTCACGACTATTCTCCTCGGCGCGGCGCGGCGCGCAGCGTCCGTCGGTGTGTTCTCGTTCCGGCCGCTATCCGCCGCCACTCAAACTCCTCTTTTCTCGCAGCATTCCTCTCTCTTTTCTCTCTCCTCGTTGCTTTCTCTTTTCAACACTCCCCATCCTTCTCCCGCTCTTGCCTTTTCTCCGTAAAATTCTACGGTCAGAACTATTTGTTCACGGACTTATCTGTATTTTATTATACCCGAAGTTTTCACGCTCTCCCTTATCTGCTCTCGTGTTTACTATACGATATTTATAGCTGTGCTCGTCTGTGCTCGGCGCCGGTTATTACCGAGCTCGCTGGAAGAAGAGAGGGCCGCCGTTGTACCAAATACCGCGGGAACGAGCCGGCCGCTCGCCTCCAACCACCGCGAGGAACAAGGAAACCCCTCCAGGAAAGGGGGAGAAAAGCCAGCCAAGATAGATAAATCATTTACTTTCTTGTTCGTGGAACGAGTTCTCTCGCGAGGACCACTACCAAGAAAACCGTGGATACCGAGAGATGCACCGACCAAACGCGAATACAGACCGAGTACCCTTTTGCGAGCGCGCGCGCGCGCGCGCGCAGTCTCAATCTTTCGTCGATCCCTCGAATCGACGCTCGGACGCTTCGATCGACCGTTCAGCTTCTACCGCAAATTTTTCGATGCACCTAAACCAACGATCATCCGATAAGCTTTCATCGTGGTTTTTACGTTCACGCTCGTAGCAGTTCGAGTCGATCGTCGAAGAAACTGGACACGCTGCTCCGTAGACGAAAGAAAGACGACTCCGCCAGAAACATGATCCGTGACCAAAATTTCTGACAGCTCCAACAGGGTAACGCTAGCCATACCGTGTTATTCTTCGTTCAGTCGTACGGATCGAATACTTTGAGAAGAAGCGAAGACTATCTTTAACCGGTTGGTCTACAATTTTCTTCGCAAGGGTGAAAACTTATTTGGAGATTCGCAACGAAGGACAGACGGAACGAGTAACAAAACGAGAGTTAAAACGAGCTTACACGTGAATCGATTCGATGGATTTTATTAAATATAGCTAGTGGAATTCTACGATACCGCGTGTACAATGTAACAGTTCAATGTATGTACTTTATTACTAAACTATATTCAGAATGGTTTCTCTGCAACAATGTGACGACACGACGTGCTACGCTTGATGGTTCCCTTGCGACTGACTTTGGTTCTCGCTATTTTCTTACACCGAGGGTCGCTTATACCTGAGGACTGTAAACCGCTCCTTAAACCTACAGTTTTCAGGAAGTTTTAATCGTTGCACACCAACACGATTTGCTGCCTATTCTATTATAAAAATATGTATGCAAGATATCATCCCAGCCTCTTCTGCGAAACTATATCTGAGGAGCGTACGAGGGTTAACGATCCTATTCAAATATTCTTCGTGGTTAGTAAGTTGCGAGAAGAAGACGAAGAAAGTTGACGCAACAAAGAAATATAGATGCGAGACGCGCAGGTGACGGGCAACTACCTGAGCATCCCCACTCTGCAACCCCTGGGCTCGACGCGATTCGACTGGTGCGTTTCGAAGGGATGACGAGTGGACATTCTGGCGGAAACCACCTGACTCATCGTGTCGAAACGACTACAACGATCGTTACACTCGAAACGGCGAGTTTCGTTCGCGCCCCTTTCGCGTCTTGCACGAGAAATCGATTAGCGTGCGTATGTCGTGCATTTACTTTGAAGGAGTTAATGGAACGAGGACTCGGGCCGGGTCGAAAGAACTTGGCGGCACCGCTGATGGAAGTATGAAAAATACGAGAGGGTCAAACGGCTGTATTATTATTCGCCGAGACGGATTTTCTTTTGCGAAGCGGCGTGATTGGCGAGTGCATCGAGAATGCATATCGAGGTTGCATCGAATCGTCGGGCGGTGCGTCGCTGCCTGTGATCGTCGTCCCTTTTCCTCCCCGTATCGGCGCGGAGCCACTTGGTTCTTGCGCGGCTCGCCAAAGTAGACGATCACAAGAGATTCGAAAGCACCGAGTCGCGCTAATTAAGATTCCTGCAAGCTTTTTTCACCGCCTATCTTCGGGCTGCGCGTGGAGAGTCACCCGTTATTTCCGCGCGGTGCACGATCAACATCGTTCCCTCCCTCTGACGCTAGACATTCGACGATCAAATTCGATCACAGCCCCCTCGGCGGAGCACTAAACTCGGAGAAGCGAGTGGCTCGGCGGTGCGCGGCCGATAGTCAACCTCTTCTCTATACCTTTGTCGTGTCGTGTCGCAAAAGCACGCACGCATACGTGCAACACCTGACCCCTCGTCCTCGCTAGGATACACAATGGTTAGCACCGTCGAGACGGCGAGGCGATCGATTTTTCGGTGGATTCCGACGGATAGCACCGGAAACTTGGACAACTTCCGTACGCGATCCGAGTTCCTCTCGCGCTCGATATTCCAGAGGAGATCGATCACACGGCAAGGGAGCCGTGAAACTAGAACAAGTGACGTTTAACTCAAGAATTTCTTAAACTGACCGCCAACGGTGACGCAACTCGTTTGTTCGTCTTCAATTTAGTTATGATTTTGCAAGGGAGAGAGAGGGAAAGTTAATCGCCTAAATTACATTGACTTCGTGGGATTTCTCAAGCCGGTGGTTCGGCGGTCATCGCGTGACCGATGTACTCCAGGTATATTTCTCGAACTGTTTCGACCGGACTGCGGATTTTCATGCAAATCCGCAGAAAGAAAAAAAAAGAACATAGGAAACGTTTATTTAATTTCCTTCTTCGTTCTTCGCTTAACGAATTCATAGGATCGTACGGATGTATGAAAAGACTTTCCTGCCTGTTTCCTCGCGCGTTAGCAATTTAAAAGACACAGCCGAGTAAGATACTCCGAGGCTGCGTTTAACTATGAATGATCGGAAAATTAGACGTGCAGGGTTGTCGGATAATTAGCGGAGAGGGGGCTCGCGATCGAGGTCTCTCCTCGACGGCTTGGAAAAGGGTGAACGGACGTCGGGGGGGCCGAGTCGCATCGAGGACGTAACACGCGGATACGTTGCTACGGCAAGCCAATAATTATTGTTTTTATCCAGCAGCAGCGGGCTGCAATTAAAAACTGTTTATTTATTCAGCTCCGGCTTTTTAGCATTCTCCCTCACCCCAGCAAGGATGGAGGTACGCGGCCGTGTGTGCGGCCACGTGCGTGCCTCTACCGTTCGCCACGATTTTTCGGCTTACCAAACCGTTGTTTCCAATTTTCCCCTGGCCACACCCAGCCCGTGTCGTTTCCCAGGCGGTGCGACGACCATTCGCCAAAAAATTGCCTGACCGTCCGGTTCGATCGTTCGCCCGACAGACCTTAAAAACAGTAATCGTCCGGTCGTTTGCTCGCGAGCAAAGATCCACGAAGATCTACGAATCATCCGGTGGAGTTCTGTGTCCGGAGAACATGGAAACTGCGAGGCGAAAGAAGGCGAAGTGCTCGAGAGGGTGTCACAAACTAGGCCGTTTCCAGTACCGTGTCGTAAACCAAGAAGAACAGTTTGTTAGAAACAGGATCCTTCCTGTCCATAGGTTCTGGGGTAAGTGCCGCGCGGTTCCTCACAGTCCTCTTACCAAAGGCGTAGCCTTCCCCAATTCGTGGCCGGATCCATCGGAACCATGTGTTCTTGTTATTATTTAGCAATACGACGTCGGGTCGATTGCCAAAGGTCTCGCTTTGAATAGACAGTCATTAGTTCGGCACCGATACATGAGGCACCCCACGCGGTCCTCAGTTTATTGTGTCGTATGGCACATTGGGGTTGTTTAATATAAATCCCTGCCATAAATATGTCAAGGAACCAAACATTTCTTCGGTCGATCCTCCCGAAACTCATCTCCGACTGCGCTACCGCTAACA
Organism: Lasioglossum morio; assembly: GCA_916610235.2. NCBI lineage: Eukaryota > Metazoa > Arthropoda > Insecta > Hymenoptera > Halictidae > Lasioglossum > Lasioglossum morio. Next base: position 1,906,988 of record OU744331.1, read on the forward strand.
AGTTATTTATTCATTGTTCACGTCAATGCGGTCGCATTAACAGCTAGCTCATTAGCGACCACATGCTTTACAATGAAAAGTGTTTTACATGTTACTTGTGGTGGGGGTTACAGTTAATGGTAAACCAAAAAGAGTTCGACTGTTTCGCAGATTATTCTTCTCGTTTCCCCTAAAGTTTATTAAACTCTCTGGCCGTGACTATCTTCCCGTCGATTTCTGTATAATTGGCGATTCCCACGGATTCGGAGTGCGGCGAAGGTGTTCGCGGACGCGAAGGGTGAACGGAGGACCTCGGCGATCGCGCGAGATTCGCAGTCGGCGCGTTCGCGGGCGACGCGGCGGGACGCGACGAGCGCGGTGCGTATCTCTCGCGGAGATTTATTATTTAATCTCGCGTCACGATATTTATTATTGTACGTAACCCCGTGGGTCTATAAAAATATCACGCGTTATCGCGTACCGTCCGGTCAATAACAAGCTGACGATACCTTGGCTGGTTTCGAAATCGCGAACGACCGCGCAACTTTTTGACGGACTAAGGAAAAAACAGATTCCCGCCGCGACGGAGTCGAGTCGAGCGAGTCGGAAACGCGCGCGCTGGAGCGGTGTCGACTCCGGGCTGGACGAGGAGAGCGGAGGAGAGGAGGAGAGTAAGAGAGCGGAGCTGCGAGACGGAGAGCAAGAGAGAGAGAGAGAGAGAGAAGTGAGCTGGGGAGAGACTAGTCGGCCGAGAACATCGAAAAGAGAAGAGAAGAGTAGCGAAGAGAAGCGAGAAGAGGAACGAAGGCGGTGGAGGAGCGGGGGCAGATGAAAGAAACGTGGTACGATCGAAGCGGCTCGTCGCAACGCGAGAAGGACACGGTGCGAGAGGTCGAGGCGGGGCCGGAGGGGAACTTAGAACAAATAAAGCGATAAAATATATAATATTACGTCGTACCGCCGGCTGGCCGACTCGTGCATTCCAGAGTGCATTGCCCTCGCAAATACTCCCTCGGCCTTTCCGACGAGGCACACGTCACGCCGGCCTTAATACGAAATTACTGCTAAAGCGTGCCAACGCGTACGCTTTTCGCCGCGAATTTCTTTCACGATGTTTCGCGGCTCGCTTTCCTTCCTTCCTGCCCTGTTTGTTCGCCCGTGTCTCTCTCTCTCCCTCTCTCTTTATTTTCTCTCTTTCTCTGATACTCCGTGTGTCTCTGTCCTTCCTTTCCGCGAGCCGCCTGCCAGTCTGCCGTTTCGTCTACCTGCCGATTTTCTCCCTTTCCATCTATCCGTGTCTTCTTCTCTTTCGGATCTTGGCCACCTTTCGCTCCCTCGCGTCTACTCTCGCTCTCCCCTCGCCACCCTTCGCTACCCTCTGCCACCCCCGACGCTACCTCGCTCCAAATGACATCGCACCCTTCCACCAGCTCGCTCGAGACCTTCGACCCTGTCTGCACGAAACTTTCTCAAAGTTTTTCGTCGCGACCAGGTACGCGACAAATTCCCATTGCTCGGAGAACCCGAGCATCGCCTCGATCCACCACCCGAGAGGACCCGCGATCAATTCCATTCGAAACCACCGGTCGAAACTGTCTCCTATTCTTCTGTTTCCACTCCATTCTCACGCGAGAACATTTTCTAATTCGTATCACGTTCCTGACGCATACGAATATCTTCCAGTACGATAAACCGATCCAAGAATCGATGCGTTCTCGTGTACTAGTACAGTTTTTCTTTTCCGTTTTCATTTGAAACGTTAAAGTTTCTTAGTACGCTAGGCTGTATCTTTTGATTTAATAGAATTCCAATCATATTCTTGGTTAATAAGAAAATTGGCTGTTGGGAGACTCGAATTTAATTGTGTAGTGAATAATTTTGCAGTGTGTGAATCGTCATGTTTTGCCGCGTACGCACAACGGCTGAAACATTGATAAAATCGTGCGTAAGCTTGCAGCTGGCACGCGGTTTGACCGAGCGGCAAAAAGATCCGAGAGCGGATTTCGATCGGAGATCCCTCGCAATCTACGGCGAGCTGTAAGCGGTAACGCGCGGGGCTTATATAGCGGACGGATGAGTTACGATCGATGGGGCCCCTGGTCTGCCCGTACGGAAGAAGCCAGCTACCGAAGGACATTGATTTTAGGACCAATTATCGGCGTCCGTTCAGAGACGAGGATCGTAAATAATTTGAGCAGAGAAAGCAGCCCGTCGTAAATACGTAAAGTCGAAAAACCGTCGGCTCGGAACGCGTTTGAATCGTTCGCGGAAACTGGCGTACGAGAGGCGCGCGCGGACACCAGCAACGCGACCGGAAACGAAAATCGTCGCGTTCCCCTCGTTTTACATATCGAAGTAAAATAAATTTCGTCCCAGTGGATTAAGCCAGGCTTCATCGTCCGTTAACGCATTACGCGAGGATCGCGTGTTTTTATGCGCTCCTGGCCAGTCCTGCCGCGTTGAAAGCGATATTGATTTTCATTAAAATTTTTATACATTTCATAACGGCTCTTTTATTTTATGAAAGTGCCCGATGACGGTCGGCTCTCGCGCGCGGTCCCGCTCGCTCGCCGACCGGCCGCGAACGCGTTCTTTTTCGGGTTCCATAATTGATCGAGTAATTCCCCGGGAAATCTGCATTTTAATGCCGCCGCGAATTTCTATTTACACGGGATTTGAAAATGGCCCGTACACAACGCGTTAATAAAAGTCGGCAAACACGGACGGGCACGCGCGCCGCTTTCCAACGCCTCGTGCGCGACAACGACGCGTCGTCGTTCTCCCCGCTTCGTGTTTCCGCGCCGCTCACTCCGCTCAAATAATCTCGAGCGCGCCGAGAAAGGTGCGAAACCCGTCGAACCGTCGTCGTCGGCGATCGAGTAAATCTCGGGGTAAACGTTTCCGATCGAAGAGGACCCGTGTTACTCGGGACGAATCTCCCGTGTTCAGATAATGGAGCTGTCGGAGGGGCCCCGGCAGCTACCTCTCCAACGGAAACACCGAGTAAGGGGAAAGGAATTCCTGCTGCCGGAGTCCTCCCTGTATCCCGTTCCCAATCGCGTCGTCCTCGGCTAAAGCTACGGCTAAGGCACGCCGCGCCACGCCGCGCCGTTCTCATCCGATTGAGAAACTTTTTACGTTTCTCCCGCGGTAAATCACTGTTTTCGTAACACCGCGCGTTCCGTCGAGTATAGCGGACCTTCGCGTCTCGAGCAAAATATTTTTATAGATATTATTGCGTAACACGCGATACCTTGGGCCGCGTGTGCTCGAACGCACGCCGCACAACGCGGACCGCGGAAAACGAGCTGCGTGCGCCGCACCAGTTCTCCAACTGATTAAACTCTCCGCTTCGGAATTAACCCCCTGCGCTCCATTGCACTGCCACGGCTAACGCAAGGACGCGATTTCACCGCCGAGAGTTCCGCTCCAGAAACTTCGACCGCTCGGAATCACCGTGTCCGATTCGTATTTTGATTCCGCGCGCGCGAAACGGCTCCGTCGAGAAGCGCGCGCGTTAAACGACCGATCCAATATCTGCCCCACGCCGATTTATATGCAATCCTCAATCTAGTCAAATATTTTTTGTTTGTTTGTTCTCTTAGTTGTCTAATGGCTTTACAATACCCCCACTTTAAGCGGAAAGACCAATCCACATATTTTTGAGATTAAAAGGAAATATAACCTTTTTATTGGTAATAAACAAAACAGTTACGTGAAATTATTCTGGGTCCCATCACACTAAGGTATTCAGGGTAACAACGACGCGGATAAGGTAGCCACAGAAGAGCTGTTTTCTCACAATTAGCAAGTATGTATTACTACCTACTTGTCATAACTATTAAATAGTCAGTTCAATGAATAACAAATTCTATTACATTAATTGTTCACAGACGCGGAATTTTCTTGATGATGGTTCAAAACCGAAGCGACACGTTGAAATTATAATACTGCAAAATTGCTAATTTCTCTATCTTTGATCGAACCTGTAGCGCCGATATCATACAGTGCATATACAAAATTTACGATCGTTAAAACTAGACATTATTATTAGCCAAAGAAGGATCTATTTAAAACCTCGTTATTCATAGACCATACGGAATATAGAAAATACAAACTTGTGTAAAACTCGATTGAAGCTCGGATTTCGAATGTGTTTAAAAATGTTTCTCCGACACATTGTCACGCGTTGGTGCACTCGAGAGGAACTGGCCGTGCAGTAACATCGTAAAAGCCTCAATAAAAACGACGTTGTTGCAACTTTACATTAACATCGCGGCCGATTGCTGAATCGCAGAGGAACGCTATCGAGGAGGGCGAGATTAATCTGGATCGGCGGGAAAAGTACGAGGGGAAGGGGATCGTGCGAATCGAAATAAAATAAGCGTGGACGCGGAAGCCACGCAGTGCGGCGCGGAGAAAAGAAACCGCGGTGGGGGACTGGGAACGCGCGCGCGAGCTACGAAACTGGGGGAAACGCAACGGCACGAGGCCGATGTATAATGTTGTACAAATAAAATATCAGCCATGCTGCGCGCGCGGTACACCTACTCCGATCTTCTACGCAGTGTTCCGAAAGTGTGCGTGCGCTCGCGAGGCGATATCCTTGACTCGGAGAGGCTATGGCAGGCGATCGGTCTATCCGCGTCGAGGCGTCCTTTGGTTTTTACGCGATCCACACCGACGCGACGCGACGCGGCGCGGCTCGTCGGACTCGCACCGCGACTCCGAGAGCAGTAGGTCGCTCGAAATCGTAGAACTTTGTCGAGTTTCGCAAAGTTTCGTGCCGGTGATTGCGGGGGTGCTCGTTTGCGCACATTCTCAGAAAATGTAGATTTCTCTACGCGGTGGAATAGCGATTCCTCAATTTCGCGAGTTTGACCGCGTTTCGGTTGACGAGCGTTCTATGTTCTACAGCTCGAGTATAACCGTTTGTGGCTCGATTTCGGCGAAAAGCGATACGCGAACGACTGCAGCCCGCGCCGGACTTTATCGCTTCTGAATTTTGATTTGTGGCAGCGGGATAAAACAATTGTCCCAGTTTTTCGACGCGGGAGGCCAGCCAGAGACGATAGAGCGAGAGAGAGAGAGAGAGAGAACGAGAGCTGGCGTTTCGATAGAAAATATACGCTCGTCGGAATTCTCAGGTGGCTGTCGGCTGTTGGCAACCGGCAAACCGGCAAACCGGCGAGCGGTCTCTCTCGCGGCTTGCCGTTTTTAAACGTGGCCGCAACCGTCGCGGCGCGGGCTGCGTTCAACGACTCCGGTAAATTGCGGTTCGTTGGAAAATTGCGAGTGGCTCGGTTCGGTTGAGAAAGAGGGAGCGCGGCGCTCGCTCGGGACAGCGAAACCGAAAGGAAGCCAACGAGAGAGCGTCGCGGCGGACGAAGATCGAGCCCCGCGTTTTCCGCTGCTCCTTTTTCGAGAGAGAGCCCGAGTGTCTCCTTTCGACGGGACGCGACGCCGCGCGTATCTTTTTTTCCTCTCTGTTTTTTTTCCGACGGCGGGGCGCGCGATCAATTTTTAATCCACGGGTTCAACGGAAATAGAGGGGGGGGGCGAGGAGGAGGGACGCGCGTCGAGCCGGTTATCGCTCGTGAAAAATCGGTCGGCCCTCGGACCTCGAGCTATCGCGAAAACCAACTATAAATCTCGACCATCCGGTTCGTTATCTAGCGCGGCTGCCGGTCGCGTTTGTCTCCCTCGATGTCTTTGCTTAATCGCGGAGGCGAGACCGTTTTATTTTTTCCGATGCGAGGCCGCGATAGCCTAGGGCGATCCTTCGAAGCGGATCGACGACGGATCGAAACGCGATCGTCGTCGATCGAGATAGGGAAAATTCGATAAGAAACGAGACATGTAGACCGTTTTCCGCGGGCACACCCCGTAGATGGGAACGGAGGCCGACGCCACCACCGGCACACCACCGGCGCTGCCGCCATTGTGCACGGCGCAGAATAAATAACGCCGTGGTAAGAATGCCGCGGGAGATATTATACGGCGACTACAGTGTGGTGCAGAAGTAGGCCACCATTACAATATTTTATTACAAGGCACTAACGTACAATCTAACGTGCTCGTATGCATTCGTAATGAACGTATATGAGTCGTGTCGAACCCGCTCTCTCTCTCTCTCTCTCTCTCTCCTTCCCTCTCGTTCTCTCTTCGTGCTCTCTCTCTCTCTCTCGTTCCCTCTCCTTCTCGTACTCGCACCGCCTCGTCGTCGACCCCTCTCTCGCCCTCCCTCGGTCCCTCGACGTCTCTCTCCTCCACCGCGGTCTCTACGCACACCGAGTGTTTTATTGAAATTTATGACTACTCGCCTTTGTGTGGCTGGGTTGTGTGCGTGGATGCGTGAGTGCCGCGCTTGTACCCAGACACACAGCAACCGAGCGAGCTGCACGGAGCCGCGAGACCGCGCGACCGCTGCGTGCGAGCACATACGCGCGCCGCGCTTCTCCGCTTCTACGTTTCTGCGTATTATATGCGCGAATAGCATATTATGTACAATCTGCATGCCGTATGCGGCTATGCTAAGTCCGAAAGCGAGCGGATCCGAGAGACCGAGTTCTCGTACGACGACTGCTCTCTCTCCGCCTTCCATCGTCTTTTTTCCCTTCTTAATTGCACACGCTCGCCACGCTTCCGGTTTTGACCGACCAACGCCTGCCCCTCCCCTCCCGTTCCCCTCTTCTGTGCCCCCCTAGACCAGAGAACTCCTAGCCTCTTCGGCTGGCAACGCTAGCGCGACTAGCGGTACTCCAAATTAGAAGAATAGTTTATGTAAACTCTAGAGTCCGGGATACCGGCAGCGGTTTCCAAGATACAACGACGGTATTGTTGTGGGTCAATGGGTCCGTTATCTCGACTCGAACGCGCAACGCTCTCTGCCCCGCTGAAAACAACCGGGGGATCGCTCGGTCGCGCGTTCCCGAACAATTGCTCGGAAGAAAAGAATCCGCCGCGGATCAGCGAGCGGATTTTATCGGAACGCCTCGCGACACGCACCACGCGACTTACTATCTTCCCCTTGCGATACCATTTCCTCCACTTTTCTCCGTACTTTAACCCCTTCTTGTCCGCCGTCGATTCACGTTTCCCACCAATAGTTGTTTCTTTTTTTTTTTCACCGACAATGTTAAAGAATCGAGGTGTAGAAGGTTAAACCGGAGAATAATTGAGAATGTTTGGTGGCACGTTCTGAAATAGAGGAGAGAGGTCCGTTCTCAGAGCCATTCATTAAGAATGTTCGGTGGTTTGCTAAGTTAGTATAGACAACGTTCTTTCAGTAATTGTTGCTCTATCAATATACAATGTAGGGGAGAGTGGTCGTATTTGGAGCAGCGGCTTGATGGAACCGGCATGCGTGTTGGGAAAGGAAAATAATTGCAGGATTATTAATGGTATTAATTGGCTATGAATAATGCCGTGGGTGTGGTTTAGCTTTCTACCTTGGAGAAGAAAAATATTTGCAGTGGAATTAATTGACCGTACGTTGCAAGATAGACTCGGCACAGGCTCTAATTTCGATTCGCCTAGTTCTCCCCATTGAAGGAGGGTCCGGATAGATCCTCGAGTCGCGAGGGTGAGAACGAAACGAAGACGACGCGGCTGGTTTTCGTTCCCGCGTTTCGTCGATTCAGAACGCCGCGAGAGAGCTTCTTTTCCGTCTGTCGCGGCCGGGGATATTTGTTTTTTCCGAAATTCCGGAAAGCCACGGTGGTATTGCGCGAGGCAGCGGTGCCGTGTATTCCGAGGAACGGTCTCGTCCAACGGTCAATGACTTCGGAGAATACATTTGGTGGGAACGAAAGCGACTCGAATCCATCGTGCATATCCGGCCGTGTACGATAGGAATCGCGCAAATTCATCTCGGCGACTGGTCGTATAAATAAAAGTTTATTTAAAGACGTACGCTCGTATACACGGTGTAGCGTACGAGACCGAGAGAACGGCCGGGAGAAACGAGAAGGGGGTGGGGCGGGGAGGGGCAGAGAGGAAGAGAGAGAGATAGAGAGAGAGAGAGAGAAAGAAAGAGCGGTAAGAAGGGGGCTGTGGGGGGTGGCTGGGAAACCAAGACGAAGCGAAGGCAGGAGAGCCGAACAGCCAGAGAACACGAGCGTCCGCGTAGGTAGTTAGTTGGAGCGAAGAGGTTGATCCGCGTAGCCGACCAACGACTAACGACCAACGAGAAACGAAAGAAAGAGATCGAGATCGTAGGGGCTGACGGAGGCCGAGGGGCCAGGGGGGTGGGCACCGGCAAGAAGGGGGCCGAAGGGGGCAAGGTAGAGAGCCGAGCAATGCGGTTTACAGTGGGCTTATAGTTTACGTTATAAATTATTATTATCGTATTTCATATGCGAAGAATAAGATTTATTAAAACCCTATAGATTACCGCTCGTACCAGGCAATATATTATGCGCCGGGTACCGACACCGTGCACCGTGCACCGTGCACCGTGCACCGGTATATTCGTAACCCAAGCTTGGACGCACACGCGTGCACCCACGTACCGCTTGGGACAAGAGTGAACGCTTGCTTACTCTTTGCCGCAGCCAATCGGGCCTGGCAGTGGTCGGTGGTGCTGCCGTTGCTCTTGCTGTTGCCATTGCTTGCAGTTGCCTCGTATCGCTCGGCCGTATCGAGTATTTATTAATTCCCGATCGCCGCTTGCGAATTATAAGCGGTCACGGTGAGACCAGCCGCGCCGTAGATCGAGATCGATAACTCGCCACGATTCGCCGTATCCGCGAACATACGCTGCTACTAACCCTTCGAGCTCTCCGCCGCCGTCTCTAGCCGTTCCTTTTTCGCATTGCAGCTTTACCTCGTTAGCGACCCGCGAGTCGCGACGCTATCTTCTATTCGCTAGGAGAGACCATTTTTTTAAAAGTGAAACTTCTTTGCTGAGGGCAACAATTTTCTGACGGGCAGTGGAAAGTCGGGCGCGAAAATTTCAACTGAGAATGAACGGAGAAAAATCATTTCTTACCCCGACGGGATTCGAACCCCGGTCCACCGATTGGGGACAACCAATGATCTTTAGAACAAAATATATTATCGGGTTATTCAATTATCGTAATCGTAAAATGTATTTTTGATAACTCATGTTGTAATTTCTTATCGGCGCACAGGTTCGATCATTATGTTACATACTTTTAATTTTTAATAAATGCTTATTCCTCAGTGATGAAATATATTATCACCAATAGTATCCACCAAACAATACTCGAACAAAGCAGATCAGCAGTCAATTATGTTTCTGCTTTGATAACAGTTCCTGATTCAGCTTGGTGTGGTACAGTTCTACGTCGAGAGCACAAGGGATGATGGCTCCGCAACAAATCAATTCTATGGACCACCGGGTCGGTATTATTGCGCGGGTACAAGAGTGCGACGATACAAGAGAAAACTGTGGTTTCTTGGATCCCGTTGAGCAACTTTGCGGAGATCTCGCTGCTTTATTGCTGCAATTTGGCACGGGAAAGCCTGCACGGGGAACGCGCGGATCACGAGAGCTAGAACGCTCGCCGTTATCTTCGAAATCGGCCGCTCGTCTTGCTTCCATCTCTGTCTCTCTCTCTTTGTCCACGTGTTCGTGATTCGGGAGGAATGTAAATTCGCGCGATCTCGATGCGAGATAAATACGCGTTGCCGCGAGATCGTGGCAGGAGAGACGGAAGCGAATAAATTTGGTCTCGATAGCGGAGCGAGCGTTATTCGTTCGGGAGAATTTTCCGCGGCGGACTTTTGGGCTCGCAGAGTTTTTCGGGAGACTGTCGCGCGCGCGCGCGTCGAACGTCTCCTTTCGAAACGAAGGAATAACTTATCCGTTTCGTGTAAACGGACCGCGCATACCTTTCCGATTTTATTGCGGCGACTTTGAATAATTTCGATCGGGGAATTTACTTGGTACGTGGGATCGTTGTAACGGCACACGGTGTGCGTGTGTGTGTGTGTGTATGTCCTGGGTGGGCAAACGCACACGTATCAACGGAAACGTAGAGACGAGTGGACGCACGTAAGGTATAGAGACGTAGACGCATGCGTCTGTGGCGGCCGGTAATGTAGGTGCCAGAACCCGATGCTTTCCCGGATATTGGCCGGAGAAAAACTTACGGGGAACTGGTCGGATCTTTACAATTGAAATACGATGGATCTTGTTTCGACGAGTTTCTCCTCTCGGCTTATTCGCTCGCTTGCTCGCGCACGCGGTAGCAGCCGTTCGCCGCCGCGGAGCAGCTCCGTTACTGGGTCGCGTATACGTTTGTATCTTATTATCTCGGCGTTTTGCGATTACATCGAAATTTATCGCGGCAATCTCGTCGTTTCCCGCGGTGCTGCCTCGGCCGCGTTCGATTCCATTCGACTCGATTATCCAGCCGCTCGGGGACGATCATCGATCTCGATCCCGAGGTGTGCTCCTGGCTACGGGATTCCGCGAATCGCCTCGCGGACTCCTCGATAGAAAAAAAAGGAGGAATCTCCGTATCATAGAGTGCAACGACAACGGATGAATAGATCGGTGGGCAGAGAAGTAATAGCCACCGATTCGATTCGATTGGATGGTTTGTCGGGCCGCGAGTTTACATTTTCGGTCCCCGGGGAACGACGGTCCGATAAACGCGCGCGCGCGCGCGTGCGGCGCCGTGCTTCCAGCCCGGCTACGCATCCGATGATTTTTCTTTTATAGAATATCATTTATTTATCGAGTGGAGCGCGAACAAATGGACGATTCCGGATCCATCGACGGAAAAAGCTCGGCCGGAACTCGTATATTGTTATCGAAATTATCTGCTGCCGGTCTCTATGGTAACGGTTCGTTCGCCGTTTCCAGGATGATCGGCTATCACCGTCGTCGCCCGTCTTCGAATCAATCGGCGGATCGTGCCTCGGTTGCGAACGGGGCAAGGCGAGGGAGAAACGCGAGAGTTCGCGCGATCGTCCGGAAACGCGTAGGTGCGCACGATTCCGACGACAAATGCGGCCTCGCTCGCTCGCTCGTGGAGAAACATCAAAAAACGGGCCGAGAGTACAAAGCTGCTCTCGGCAGCGTGCGGGGACGAGGACCGCTGCTGCGTGCCCGAGAAACAAGAAACGAAGACGGAAACCGAGGGACTTCGGAGATAAAACGTTAGGAAAAAGAATGAGGCGGAGAGAGAGAGAGAGAGAGAGAGAGAGAGAGAGAAAGTGAGTGAGCGACGACGACGACGGTGGAGGAGAAGAGACGGATAGGGAGGCGGTAAGGGCAACGGGATTGTCACGGGACAGAGACAGCTGTATAAAGAGGAGGCGGGAGGAGAAGGAGAAGAAACGGAAAGCGGGAGTCGCGCGGCGAGAGCGAGAAAAAGAGAGAAAGAGGGAAAGAGAGGAACCGCGGCGGTGTCGACTGATGTGTAAGCTCGGGGCGAAGGGGGCTGAAAGAGAACGAGAGAGAGAGAGAGAGAGAGAGAGAGAGAGAGAGAGAGAGAGAGAGAAGGCTGGGGAGAGTGCCGGAGACCGAGACGGAGAGTAAAGGAAGGGGCAAGGGACGGAGAAAGAGGGGACACGTATGTACATTAAAATATTATTCTCAGATGAAATACCGGGTGGGGCCCGGCGGCACAGCGCGCGTATATTTTTAGACCTTATATAAATACACGAATCATAATGAACGCGCCTCGTTCTCCCTGTGTGTGCTCGTCGCTCTCCCGCTCCCCCGCCGTGCTCGTCACGGCCGCGCCTCTCCTCTCGCCTCTCCTCTCCTCTCTTCACCGAGCTGCGCCAAGCCGCACCAACCTTCCCCTGATCTCCCCTCGAACCCCGAATCCCGAACCACGAACCCCGACCCCCGCTATCGCGCCGCGTCTTCTTTGTAGAAGCCTTCTTTCCCTTTCTATGGCACCGGCTTCTCCTCTCTGCTCTCTCTCTCTCTCTCTCTCTCTCTCTGCTCTCTGTGCTCTCTGCTCTGTGTCGCGCGAGTTTTCTAGCGTCGAAGCCGCGATCTTCGCTCCACGCGTTCCCAAACTGCGAGATCGACTCCTCTCGATCGGTCGTCGATATTATGGATCGTCGCGAGCGATAACGCTCCTCCGAGCTGCTCAAATTTTCACGAACCACCGAGGTTCTCCGACGCAACGTTCGTAGAACTGTCTCTTTTCCTCGATCTCTATTCTTTTTTATTTATTGTTTATTTTAATGTGCTCGCATTAACAGCTAGGTCATTGGCGACCACATGATTTACGATCAAAAGTGTTTTACGTGTTACTTGTGGTGAGGGTTACAGTTAATGATTATATTGTGATAGGGAGTAAGAAATTATTTAAAATAGAGGAGGACGTTTCTAATGTTGTCTTCGCCTAGATTTGTCTTGAGGTAATTTTTGATGGCACAACTGGTTCGTTGTGAAGAGAATCTAGGACATTCGAGTAAGATATGTTGGATGCTGTTGGTCACGGCGCACATTGTACAATCCGGTGGATTTTGTTTGGTTATCAGGAATCCGTGGGTATATCTAGTATGTCCTGCGACCTGTTCTTTCCTAGAGAGTTGAGGATCCTTTAGGGTTTCGTAAACATTGGTTTTTATTTTATGCAGTTTGGTTCGAGTGTCTCCATTCTTGTCCACGGTCTCAAAGAATTCCTTTCAACACCGTGCCACATCTGCTCCCAGCAAAATAAAAAAAGGTCGACAGAATACTTTCGGTGTTACAATGTTCATTTCGTGAGATCAGTCACTTTGATCTCGTGGAATCTTTAAGGCTGTGTTCATTGCCGAAGAGGACGTTCGATCTTCAATTACGAAACAGACCCACCCTTATTTTGGGGATACATCTTTCCGAGGTTACCCAGCTTCGCTCAATGTTGGCCAATAGAGCTCGACGAATAAATTCGTTTCGATTTCATCTGAACTGTAATGCGAATTCGGCGAAATTGCATCGAGACAAATGATTGGGAGGACGGAACGCGTTAAAAACGTATTGAAATAAGCGATAGCAGCATACGCGATCGGAAATCGTAGCCTAATCGAGGTTCGTGCGAGTTCTTGCTCGCAGGTAAATAATGTCCCGGAGCTTCTGGAACGAACGGGCAAGCAGACTTCCCAAATAACGCCGTTTATGGAATGCTTGCGACTCGCTCGAACGAATCGATGAAATATATTTCTGATTTTATCCGGCTGGTTTTTGTTCGTCCCGCCGTTGAATCGTCGCGAGCAAACACACACACACACACACCACCCGCTCCTCCGAGCCACGATTTCTCGTTGCGGCCGAAGTACCTTTGCCAAGGACGACGGCTATACAGGAGATTCGAGGCGTTGGTCGAGAGAGTATAATCCTCCTAAGCATTGTTCGGCGGCCGAAGCACTCGAAAGAATGCGCCCCGATCGAGAGCCCCTGCTACGAGCCTCGACCGTTAACTTTTCGAACAACCAGACTCGGTTCGGATCGACCTGTCACGAATACATACCGACGCGCAAACGATTCTATGTTTCACCGAAAACACAAAAAAAAAGAAGGAATTCCTGTGGGACGAGCCGATCGGTGTTTTACAATGGTACGACAACAGCTCCGAGTATTTCGATGTAAACACACTTGTGTTTAACAACGCGTGCATACTATTAGCTGCGACGATCTACGAGAGAAAGAGTCCCCGTCGAACACGAAGAGGTTCTTTATCGCGACATGGTTCGCGGTGAAACGACGGCCACCCATGTCGATACACGCGGCTCCTTGTGCTATTTGACACGGAAACTGAATCTGGACGAGCGCGCGTATCGAGAGATGAGAGGCTAATCCCTCGGAAGACGAAAATCATTGCAGCCTCGATCGTCGTACGCGATCGCGTGGCGAGAAGAGGCGAGGTTATGCGGTCACGCTCGCCTCGGCTTGATACGAGCGGTTATCGGGCTTGCAACGAGAAAGCGGAGGCCGGTCGGGGCATCGTTTTACAACTCGTTACAAAGCGACAAAGGACCCTGCCCGCTTCCGCTCGCGGGGACAGAGAACACGAAGAGGTCTGGTCGGACCCGGTCGGATCGGCCGCTTACCTGAATGGGGAAGAGGAGCGGAAGAAACCGAGATGGTAGCCCGATCGGCGACCAGATACAACGGGTTTCGCCGTTCGCGTGCCACGCGAGCGTGTCGCTCGTGTAAACATCTATTTGTCAACGAGCTGCGCGCGTTCTCGCTCGCTCGGAAAGATTCGAGGGATAGGTCCGGGGAATCTCCGTTGAGCGCTTTGACGCCGGGCTTCTACGCGAACAGCCGAAAAAACACCCTCCCGGGGAGTCCTTAAGAAATGCCTCGCTTTGATCTCGTATGCTGCACGAAGCTCGTCGCGTAATGAGCGAGTGCGTACCGCGCGAGATGACGTTCTGCGCGCACCGTATACCGATGACGCGCGTTCTCTCTTCTGTTCTGTTCGTCCTGTCCCGTTTCCGTTGCATCTCATTCACGCGCGCGCGCGCTCGCGCGCTTTATCAAAAAATCGCGGTACAATGACCCTATTGTCCGCGTGGAAAGGGCTAATTATACCGGTAAACCGCGGCCAGGCCAAAGAGACAGCGCCGAGAACGGCCGCGGCTTAGAACGGCGAAAAACCGCCGCTTAAAAACGCTCCATCGAGCAAACTACAATTTTATTCCTCCACGTTGAACGACCGATAAGCATGCAACGTTTTCCCACCTGGACCTCTCTTCCGCGGAAAGCGATACGATATATATATATTCCGCGCGGTGTTGAAATCGAGGCTAGAAACGGCCCCGAAAATAACTGTTTAAAACTATTAAAAATAAAAAGGCGAAGTTTCAAGCCAGCATCCGTTTCGGCGACGGTTTCCGTTTTCGTTTCGAAACCGTTTCAGAAATCAATTCTTGTTTATTCGCCGCATTGAAATTGACTTTAATCCGGTGTCGCTTGTTCGCGAAGTCAGACATTATAAACGATACCGTTTCGTCTCGAGCGTAGAAAAAAAAGAAGCGCAGGGAATAATGTATGTCGCATGCGACTAGATGCATCGCTGTACGCGGATAATAGTTTAATTAAGCGTGAATTCATCGGTCGAGAAGGTCGGAACGAATTAGAACTTATTACCGTTGCTATTATTAGAAGATGAAAAAGAGGAGACGACGAGAGTCTGCGAATAGTTTTTCGCAGAAACGTCGAAGAAAGGCGAGACTTCGTGTTATCGTCGGGGCTGGTGATAGAAAAAAATTGAGAAAATTGAGAAAATTGAGAAGAAGGGAAAGAAACCTACCGCGTCACGAGCCGTTTGGCAGCGGTGCTGTTATTTTCGTCGGGAGCGTGGTGTATCTTGCTCGAAATGACCGCTCGTTAATTTATTCCGCGTACGTATCGGGAACGGTTCGCTGGACGATTTAATAATTACCAAACGACCTGGTGGACGGTGCGCGTCGTTCGGCCGCAACGATCCTCCGCCGTCGATCATTCGGCACTCGAGTAATTTTCATTCGGGAAAAAGCTGGCTAACCGAGCAGCGTCGGTATACACCGTCGTGGCACAAGGAGGTGGAGAGACGAGAGGCGAGGAGAGAGAGAGAGAGAGAGAGAGAGGGGGGGGAGAGGGAGAAACGCGCGGCGCAGAGTGGCAGCGGGGGTGCGCGTTTTCACGCGCGGAACAATATTTACAAAATGATGCGACCGCAGTCATCGCGGCGCTCGCATCGCGGGTAAATACACGAGGGGGAAACGGTAAACATAACGAAAATTAAAACAACAAAGTCGCGCGGTGAAATCGCGTGACGCGCGAGTCCGCGCGCGCTCCGGCTCGTAAGTGACGGCTAAACGCGCGACCATAGGCCTCCCGCGGTGCCCCGCGATGCCCCACGGTGCTGCACACGTTCCCTCTGCACACGTTCCCTCAGCGTTGTCCCCACGGTCCTCGAGAACGGCACACGACCGACGACCGTCGATCGTCGCCGATCGAGCCCCGCCGATTTCCTCTTTTCGATCGCGGAATCAACGAGAGAGCCGCGAGACCGTTTATCTCTCCTCTCCTGCGAGATAAACCGCGTCGGTTATCAAGCGGACTCGCGCCAATTGCGCAACCATTATGATTATTCAAACAACAAGAGTGATCGTTCGCCGCGCGAACACGCTGCGGAATGATTCACAGAGAGGGAGAGAGAGAGAGAACGGTCATCGAGATTCCTTTCCAAGGAAAACCGAGACGCTAGGAATTGGCTCTCGCCGCGTCGATCGCGCTGCCAAACGATGCAATTCCATCGTCGCGCGCTGCCAACTGAAAACTAGACGAACGAGCATCATTCGACATTTGATTCTTCCTTGAAAGGTAAATGGACTTGACGATATCAACCCCGTTGCCCTATAATCTCGCGACGAACTAATTCTTCTTGGTACGACCCGCTCGGGGTCAGTCTTTAATAAACGCAAAACGAGTGAAACAGTTTTAATGCTTCTTATTATCGAGAGATTGTTATCGATGGCCGGCTTATACACGCGCGCTACACACACACTTCGTGTACTCCCACTCTGCGTGTACCACAGTTCTGTTTCTTCTAGGAAGCAATTGACATTCAAGAACTCGGGTACGTCCGTGGAAGAAGTCGTAGGGCAAGGGATTAACATTTCAGATGGTGAACGCGCGATACGATCTCGGTTCGAGCAGGAGATTTCGGCGTGCGTGGTGGGGAGACCGTGATCGCGCAACCGGAGAAAAATTGTATGAGAACGGTTCACGAGCGAGTCCGGCGTTAAATTAGGTGAATCATCCTGTACGGAGTTACTCGTACTTGGTCGCGGGCGGCTGCGCGCGTTCGCCGCGCAGTATCGTCGCTCAAAGTATGTCATTGTGTAAACATATTTCCATCGTTATCGCGGCACCGACCGCGCGCGCTCGCTCGCGTACCACGTTATCGTCGTTTGCTTTTCCTTTAATCGTCTATCGCGACCGGTTTCAGCTATTGTTATTAGGCGCGGATGCACAGGCGAGCCTCGCGACCGGAGAGAAGAAATCGCCGGATAAAGGAGGGTACCAAAAGGAGAGAGGGAGAGTGAGAGAGGAAAAGGGAGGAAACGTATTCGCGATCGTATCGAGAGGGACGAAGAGGAAAGCAGAGGGACGCGGCGCGCTGTCTAGAAAATATCGTTCCGCTGGTTCCGCGATAAAGCCGAATTTATCTGTTCAGGATGGAATAACGTTGACGGATGTTCCGCGGGGGTTGCCGGGACTCGCGCGCACCCCTAAGTGACCGCACCGCCGGCATATTATTCATTTCACCGTGGCGCGAGCATAGTCCGCGTAACGCGGTCTATAACCGCAGTCATGGAAAAACACGCACACGCGAAGGATAATTACGCGTTAATAGCTCTTAATTTATGAAATAATTTATTATATAACGCGGGACGCGGCCGGGCGGCGTCGGCGGTGGCACACAGCGGTGGCGACGATAGGAGAGTGGAATGCGAGAAGCAAAGAGAGACAGAGAGAGAGAGAGAGAGAATCAGAGAGAACGGGGTTCGGGGACGGGGGACAGAAACGACAAGAGGAAGAGGGAGGCGGCGAGTGCATCGGTGAGAACGCAACTACGAGCAGCCGCGTGGAAGAAACCTATCGTCGGGAGCTCGTAAGACGCCGTAGTTCCTCGAGAATCGAAAATATTAGCTATTGAATATTCTGATGGGTTAAATACGTTAATTGGGGTCTATAAATCAAGATTATCTACTGATTAATGTAAGAGTTCGAGTAAGGCACAGATGAAGAAAAATTTCTTGGATATTCGTTTGGGTACGATCATTTTACATTACTGGCGCAGCGAACGATAGAGACCCCGAGGAATGCACTCGAGATCGACTTCTGCGGACGTGGCACGAGTAGGCGTGGTTTAATGGCCCCGCGATGCAATCGTTGCTCGCGTTGCAGTAAAACCTCGCACCGAGCATCGTCGAAGAATAACGTGCTGCCTCCGAGTCGGAAGTCGGCGCTAAACGTCTGCCACCGCGAAGAGATCGAGGCTCGATCGTTTGTCAAAAGTTTCCGATCGACGAGCACCGCCGTCGAGAGAGCAAGCGTTTCGCGAGGATTTTGCTCTTGTTCGTTCCTCCGTTGCGTTGCGACAACGGAGAGACAATATCCGCTTCCCGCGGCTCTCTCGCCGTCCCTCTCGGTTGTCGCGCGCACTCCGAGCCGACCCGACAGAAACAAATCGTGCAGGTCGCGTAATAAAATTGGTACTGTTACGAATAACATGTGCATTATACTTGGAGTTTTACGGACGCGTATCGAGCCCGCTCTCTCTCTCCCTCTCTCTTTCGAGTCGGTCTCTCGCGCGCGCACACCACGGTTACGAAGGTTACCGTATTATTGCAGCCTTCGCAATCTGCATTGTTGGCTCTCCGCTTTTAATACTCTTTATTGTCTCTTTTATAACCAGAATGACGCGCTTCTTTCAGCGTCGGATAAATTACACGCGGTATTGTACCTCTAATTTTAGAGGGAACGGGAAAGGATACACCTCTCGGACGCGCTCGTGTCGTTCCACCGGTCCTGTCCTCTCTCGCTTCTCGTCCCACCTACTCTCGTCCCCCTCGCTCGTTCGATCGCGGCTCGATGCAACGGCTATAGCCACCGTGCGCGCTTGTTAAATAAATAAACATCGAAGGTCGATATCATTTTTCTTATATCGCGTCGCCGCGCCGGGCTCGGCCAATCGCGTCCCACCTTTTCCGCGAACACCGATTCGTCTCGTCTTCTTTCGGTGCTCGCTCGTACACGATCCGTTTCGCGAACAGCGATAACGCGAGAGGATCGGACACGAATCTGTAACACGAAGCGTGCCAACGATGCACGGCATACAGATAATACCATAGAAACTACGAGCAAGATGCGTAGGAGGATGATGGACTTTGTTAAATATATATTGGAATCCTACGATACCGCGTGTACAATGTTAAAGGTGTAAACTGTTGAATGCGTATAACGCAAGGGTCGCTTATACCTTTTTTCTTTTTTTGTTTAAGGACCTGGGAGAACCGGTAGAACCCATTGATTAACTTAAATGTATTTACAATATATACAATAATTATGTTCATTACATATACTTATGTTATATGTATTGCCTATAAGGGTCGCTTATACCTGAAGACTGTAAACCGCCCCTTAAACCTACAGTTTCAGGTAGTGGCAATCGTTGCACACGAACAGAGGATTACAGATCAAAGTAAACGTCTCGAAAGCATCGCTCATTTTCAGGAAAGTATTGGACACTCTTTACAGAAAGCAAGATCGGGAGCTGCGCGATCTAAGAAAAACGAATATCCCTTCCACCAAATCAATTTCATTCGATTCCTCAACGTTCTCCAGATCGCGAGCATGTCGCACGACCATGCAGAACGAGCAGAGGTTCATCGTCGTCTCGTTTTTCCCAGGAGCGAGACTCCATTTTCCAGCTGTCGTTCGCGAGAAGAAGCAAAACCGTCGAATTACGCAACGACTCCAAAGACGAGCGCGACGGTCACTCGTCGACGAGACAATATTGTGCAAAACATAACGTATTCGGTGTAAGCGCTAAGTAGCGTTAAGTGGGTCGAATTTACTCTGCGTCTTATTATTTCTACTTTGTATGCCAGCAAGCGTCGAGACCGGTGTGTGAGTGGCTCGCGAGAGTCGGCTGCAAGCGTGTAAGAGCCGTGCGTGCGCGGTAGGATGTGGCTTATTGCCGCGAATCTAGGTTATGTTATTCGCGACGGTAGGAAGTACCTCGAGCAACCGTTTCTGCGGCCCGAATCCTCGTCCGTCGGACCTGCCGGCTAAAGGTCCAGTTATACTACACGGACAGACAGACAGACAATGCTTAAGGGATAGGAACAGATTCCGTCAGATTCCGTCAGATATTTCATTTAAGGTCCAGTTATACTACACGGACAGACAGGACAGACAATGCTTAACTACTCGTTCTGTCCGGCACCTCCTGGGGTTTTGGGTCTAGGCCTTTGTGCGAGCCTCTCGAAATTTCTGCCTGTCCCGTCTGTCCGTGTAGTATAACTGGACCCTAAAAGTCCCTAAAGGACAGGCAGAAATTTCGAGAGGCTCGCACAAAGCAGCACAAAGGCCTAGACCCAAAAAACCTTAGGAGGGGTGCCGGGCTGACCCCAAGAATCCGACGGAATCTGTTCCTATCCCTTAAGCATTGTCTGTCTGTCTGTCCGTGTAGTATAACTGGACCTGTAGGGAACCCTAAATTTGTAGTATAACTGGACCCTAAGAGAGCTCGCCCTGCGGAGTCCGCGGTTGCTCCGAAGAGCGTCTGTCCCTTTACGATTGCAAGAGCCGAATAAAAAGTAAAATCGGAAAAGAAATGACTTTATAGATTTAGACGGTCCAGAAGATCAGCGATTTTTGCCGTTTCCGAGTAGATCGCATTCGTTGGAGAATACTCGGCATCGCTGATACGTGGATAAATAAGGAAAAGCTCGATCTAGACGAGGAACTGGATGAACCGTCGAGCTGGAATCGATACAGGAGAGGACAGGGTTAATCCTCGGAGCAACCGGACGGAAAACGAGCGGCGATCAGCGCCGGTGGTCGCGAAAGATCGGTAGAGCGCGGGGGTTGGCGGACTCGTTCGGTTGGCCGGCCGCAGCCAGCCTAGCTGTAGGTACTTATCTGCGTATAAAGCGGCACGGTGAAATCTGCATATAATATTGATGCAATTTGCCATTAGAATGGCGACGGCACGGTCTAGGATGTGGGCTCTATTCTGTATGCGGCGGCTGAATGGACCGGTTCAATTAGAGAATCATAAGTTGCCGTGATGGGGCCATCCTGCAGATATTACCTTCGTACGGCCCTGGACCGATGCGCGTCGTTTTTATTATCGGCGTGTGGCATCGGTCTCGGCGAGAACACAATCGCCGATTATATAAACCGGAATAATCGATAGGTGTGCTCGCTCGCGTAAAACTCAATTTTTATTAATTACGCCAAATTGAACGCATTCGAATTACATAATGCGAGCTTATCGTTGTCACGGACCTTAATCGTCGCTTTACCACTCTCTCTCTCTTTCTCTTTCTCTCTCTCTCTCTCGCTCTGTTTCTGTCCCCGACTTGTCTCACCGCCTCGCTTCAGCCCGCTCGAATCGTGCAGACCGGACAATGCAGGTGTACACGCGCGGACGTGTAACAGAGATTGTTCTCCGAGGGCGGTGCGTGTAATGACAGAGAACGAGGGACCCTTTTCCCTTTTCCTCTCTCCAACCCCTACACGGTGCTCGCTGCTGCTCGTCTCTTTCCGTATTCCCTCCTTTTCGTCTTCGCTCTCGTCGTCGCACAGCGGGCAGATTTTTTATTTCTTTGATGTTTTATCAACGCGATGAAACTTATATGCTTCACGAACGTTCCAGTGGGATCAAATCCGAAAAACAATTTTTATCCACTTCCACGACCCACAGGAGGCTGACAAAGTTCCCGGAAAAAAACATTCAGACCTCTCGCTCCCCCCCCCCCCCCCCCGATAGCGACAGAAATCGGGTCGCCAACTTTTCTTCCGCAAGCGGAACCTACGAAGTATTAGTGCAAAACTTCTTGACCGATTTCCTATTAAAGTACAACAAGAAATCGGGCACGTGCCTTTGCGCTGACCTAATAATACACGGGTCACCACCCGGTAATAGTTCACTGAATGTTTCCAACGGAATCTGCTGCATAATGCTGTAGATTAAATAAATATAGATCCGTAAGATGTATACATAGATAACCTATTAATATAGATTAAATCAAATATAGCTTTATAGGTTGTGCTAAATATTCGTCGGGAGTCGGTATGGAGTACCAACGTGGTTTCCAAAGGGTTTCCAAGTCAATTTCTCGAGAGAAGATCGACAGACCCAGAGGGTTTCCTTGCGAAGCGAAATGGATTTCAGGTGCAAACGCGGGAAAGAATTGGTGGACGTAAAGTCCGGGAGCTGGTCTCGAGCGGAGAACACGAAACGGCCGCGACACGTGTCTCGCGTGCGTGTGCGTCCGTGTACGTTCTTAGTTTTCCGGTGGTGTGCGCGACGGGCCTTTGTCCATGTAGGCTACGATCGTACGATCGTAATAGGATTTATAATCGTGCACGGAGACGCGAGTTTGTGCAATGGCCGCGACAACGGGAGAACGGCAACGACAACGTCAGACGACCCACGTCGTGTCACGACGACTTGTATTATGCGGTATTATATGCGTATTACGGTAATAATAACGACAGCGACGACGACTGAGTCGACGACGGCGTCGATGCAGCGTGCGACGCCGTATACAACGGCGACTCTTACCACCGCATCGTAATGAATTTCATTACGATGTCCATCTCTTATTCCTTCTCTCTCTTTCTCTCTCTCTCTCTCTCTCTCTCTCTGTCTCGCGGGGTCATACGCGCGCGAGCACGCTCTCAGCTATCCAGCGAAGCTGGGTTTCACCTTTGTTCGTTAGCGGGATACATAAATCGAACGAGACTCGCGAGGAATCGACTATTTTCTCCGGTATCGTTATCGCGTTGGCGACTTTAACCTATCTAATTACTGCCAATCCCGTTGTCGTCGGAGCGACGGCAGCTGCGCGCAAATTGCGAGTCGTCCGTGGCTGCGATCGCAGACCTTGCGAGCCAGTCCCAGAAAAACAATTTCCCGCGTGGAAACGCAGCCTCCGTCTTGTAATTTCAGCGCGAAGTCAGTAGAGGTGATCCTATCTCTCCTTCTCTCTCTCTCTCTCTCTCTCGAGGATAGACGAGGGGAATATTGCACGCGCCGAGCGTCGCGTTTTTATCGGCAACGAGATAAAAATAGCGATCGTTATCGCGTCGTCATCGCACGGCAATTAAACCCAGCCGCGCGTTCCTCCATCGCCGAATTTCGATCGTCGCCGATCCGACGGGATGTTTGACTCCGAGGTGAAAATGGAGTCCGAGGAACGAGTACGGATCATGTTGAGTCGACGTCGCGCGAAAAGGCGAGGGTTAGAGGGAAATGGAATATTTAAAAGCTGCGTGGAATCGATGGCGGCGCGAAACAAACGACCAAACCAACGCTTCGATCCGATCCCGTTGTCCGTCACAAGCTTTTCAACGTCGTTAGAACGCTGATAATTTATGTGACAACCGTATAAGAGAACGTGTCCGACTGGTGGGCACCCGCGGTGGAAAAAATAGGGAAAGATATACGCGCAGTGATCGAAGGGTTGACCGACGTATCGCCGGCTTTCGTGCAATATTCCATTATAGTTAACGAATGCACTTTCCCGGCGAACAGCGTCGACAATTGATATTTTGATGCGGCAGATTTCATGAAATTTCCGCGTCCCCGGGACCCCCGACGGTCAAACTCAATTTCTTCTAATCAGACGTATTTTTGAGTAGCAAATAAATGTCTGGACGCTCGATCAAAAGTTCATCAGCCTTCGACAATCTTGTTGTTTCGACAGTTTTTGTTGGTACACCAGTGGAAATATATATATCCTATATATTAGCGTAATAAACACTGGATTGTACACTGTAGTTTATACTAGCTGAACGTACACGTCCGTTCTACTTGACGGTCTAACAGAGAAGAAGGAACGCTGCGTTACAATACAAACACGCAATAGCATACACACAAGAGTGGCATTGCTCATTACAATATAGTAAATAACAACAGATGTCGCGATTACATATTCTTATAGGAGGATTCCTATATTTCCTACAGTTTTGAATAAATTCAGAGTTTATTTTTGTTTGAAAAAAGTGCAAGTCCCATTAAATAACATCCTGTCCATCCAATAGGTGGTAAGGAATCGGTTAAGTCGCGTTCTCCTATAATTAAGTTGAAGATTTACGAGCTTGCAGCGACGTTCTTCGAGCCGGATTCCAGAATTAGTGAACTCTACTAAACTCGGTGATACAACACTTCAGTAATTTCTAATAAACTCAGTGACTCCAAAATATTAGTGCATCGATAAGGATTCCGCGGAAATTGCACTACTTCACGATTTACACAACGACAGAGCTGGTCGTCAGCACAAAGCAACAACACAGAAAATGAAGTTAACGAACAATGAAAAGCGATCGTTGATTTTTCGCTGACGCTCGTACTGTTCGTAAACGAAACGTCGTTCGTCCGATTCGAAACTCGACGACAGCGATATTCCATCGACGATCGGCGCGCGACGATGCGTCTACACCTTTCGTACCACTTTTTCGAAGACTCTCGTTACAATTAATTCTGTTCGAGAGGGGCGTGAGGCTTCATCGAAAAACATCGAAGCCGGACGCCTTCGAGGTCGGCACTTTTGAACCTTGAATTAAAGAGTCGACAAACACGAAGACAGTGGGATCACCGAGAATCCTCGAGAACGGGAAAACTGGACGATGAGAAAGCGCTCTAACAGGTG
Source organism: Lasioglossum morio (assembly GCA_916610235.2). Taxonomy (NCBI): domain Eukaryota; kingdom Metazoa; phylum Arthropoda; class Insecta; order Hymenoptera; family Halictidae; genus Lasioglossum; species Lasioglossum morio. The sequence continues at coordinate 1,931,330 of OU744331.1, forward strand.
GCGGAAGGGGGATGAAACGAGAATCGGTATTCCAAGGACGCTAACGAACGATTCGAATAATCGATGAGATGCGGCCGACGAGAGCGTCTTGTCGATTCCGGTGTACGGCGCCAGGAGGGCCTATCTCGCATCTCGAACTTCCGTTCGAGAAGCACGCCTCGGCGTCCGATGAAATCGAGGCTCTCTACGGCGTTGATTTCCTCGTAGCCAGCTGCGTGTTCGGCGCACGCGACGGGCCACGGGGCCGACGACTCTGCCGGAAATTGTTTCGGACCGTCGCGCGTCCAAGCTGAAGGTCGTGGCAAGATCCATGCGTTTCAACTGTGCGTGGCCGCGTTTCTCTTCGCAGATTGTACGCGGCACACGTCGCGTTCCGAGTACCGGTGGCCTGCCTGGTGCTCGGTGTTCTTCCTGAAAGTGCAGCACCGACCGTTTGTAGCGAGCTAAGCAAACGAGGCGGTCCCCCTGCATTCTTTACGGCAGACAGGCGCTTCTCGAGAGCGCCACTTTGCCCTCTCTCGCTCCCTCTTTGTCTCCTTCTTGTCGCCGTGTTTCCCCCTTCTCGCCTCTCCGCCCCTTTCTCGGGATGACACGTCGTTACGTTTGTATAAGCGAGTCGCTGTGCGTGTGCGCGAAGAACGATCGTGCTCGCGTTCGCGCGACGACGATAACACCTGCATCTCGTCGACGCGCACTCCTTTCTGCAGTCTTATTTCGACGGCTGCAAACGCGTCTATGTTCAGTCACTTGAATCATCTAGGGATCTTGCCAAGTCGCGGGTTTACATTGACAAGTACCAAACAAAAGTTGCGTTTAGATCAAACTGTTGGAATCCAACGATAACATTATGCAGAAACAGACAGAGATTTCATTGGCTGGCCCAAGTGGTTCGTGGCACCCCCACTTAAGAAAAGGGACCGGAGGTTTTACCAGGGCGAAACAGCTCAGTCGACGTCCCATTACAGAACAGATCACATCGCAGCATCACTTACGCTACAGCAATAGCTTTATCTTATTTCAATACAATTTCTCTCTTCTTTTTTTCATTCACATTGTGATCACTGTTTAAACTTTGTTTGCATCAGATAAATCAAGTCATCTTATTGAACACTAGAACTACCGAGCACTAAACGCAGTTGGCATACATTGCCCTTTAATAATGACAATACGGCATTTATTTAGATTTCGTACACGGGATATTTAAATATCTACTTCAATAGAGAAATTTATTAAAAAACTGTCTCAAAAAAACATATTTATACTTTTAATATTTCTAATCGAAAAAAATTCGCATTAGTCATTTCGACTTGTCTGGTAGTTGTAGTGTTGAGCAAATAAAGTTTTCCAACACAAACCGGAAATATTGAGATTCGGACAGGTGTTCTTCTACCCTCGTTTAATTGTTCGCTAAATATTCCGAATGCTTATTTACTTATAAAGCTGTGTTAACGCGAGCGCGTATTCTCTATGTAAATTGTAAATCGCGCTATACTTGTTTTGTTTTCTCGTCACCTGTGCTCGCTCTATTTAAATGTATATGTCGATCTATATCTTGTATGTTCTCTCTATGTATTGTCCTCTGTCGAATCAGTAAAGTTCGCACCGCCATAATAAAAGCATCTGTTCGCCTAACACACGAGTCAAACGGTTACTTCAAAGTTCCTTTTTCTCTAGCAGGCTTGTGAGATTAAAAATTAACGCGAAACGCTCTCGATAAGCTGTGATTTAAAGGAAGAGGTTCACAGGGCTCAGTATCGTTATCTTTTCTCAAGATTTTGTTCTTAAGAGACCACGAAAGTGTTGGAATATCGTTTGTGTCAGTGGCTCGATGCAACCGAAAGTTCGAAGACACACGCGGCCACCTGTTTCGCGGTCAGGGTCGTCGTCTCGGGACGTCGCATCGGATTCGAGCACGGGATGTCTGGTGGAGCGTGTGCGGTTCCTAACAACGTTCACGGGAGCTGCTTACGGGTGCAGCGGCCGGGCTTCACGCAACAAGTGCGATCGCGAAACGGAAAGTCGATCGGGGGAGGGGGGGAGCTCGGGTCGCGGCGTCAAAGCACCGTCCCCGCGGAAAGGAACGGACGCGAAGAATGCCGGGTCGATTGGAGTTTGACCCGACCGTTGAATCGGTCCTGGACATTCCGTTCGCGGTGCAGCGACTGCGATTCGAGTGGGCAGAGCAGCCGCTGTAGAACGAGCCACCGTTGAAAGCGGCAGCCGGCCAAGAATAGTTTAAAAGCCGAGCCGAGGTGGCGAGCGGAAAAGGAAAGACGGTAATCGCGGCTCTCGGACAAGAGTTACTCGCACTCCTCCGATTTAAACGGTTCGCCGGACGCCGAGCGATCCGGGGAAAAAGACGGTGAGGTGAGGTGAGAGAGAGAGAGAGAGAGAGAAAGAGAGAGAGCCTCTCGTCGGCGGGTTCTGCTCGTGCGAACAATTTCCGGCATTGTCGCGAACGAAACAAAGTTTCAATTACGCTTTAGCATCGCCCAGTTGCCTCTTTTTAGTTCGACTCTCTCGACTTCTTGACGAGTTCTCGGCATTCGTGGTTGGGAGCTACCCGCCTCCGCAGCCGCCGCCGCCGCCGTTGCCGCGGTCGTAACCGCGCCCGGAGCCGCGCGGGACTGCTTTGCTTTACCTTCTCCTTCCTTTTCTTCCCTGTTCCTGTGCAGCCCCCTGCCCCTGCGCCGAACCCCTTTCTCCCGTTTCTCGACGACTTCTGGTTCGCTGCTGAGGCAGAATGAAAGAAAGGAGCGAAAGGAACCCGGCGCGAGAGCAACCAACTAAAAGAGCGAGCAAGAGAGCGGAGGACCGACCAGCAGCCAGCTGGAGCAGAGAAAAGGTAAGGAGAACACGGCAAAACCACGAGGACAGCGGTAGCGCGAAATAAACACGGAACCCCGACGTTTTTCAAGCAGTTTATTGCGGGAACGCGCGCGGCAAAAGTCCCACGCGGACTTCGGCGTCAATTATATCCGCGGAATAACTTAACGGTCCCTTAGAAACAGGCTGAATGGCCTATTCAGTCGTTCGTTGAAGGTTCTCGAGTGTTATATAATAAAGAACGTGTTTCGTGCGGGCATGACGTAAGTTCGTTGCCAGTCGGTTCGAGGGTGCGGACGAGCCGGCCTGCTACTACGACTTCGCTTTCTTACACCGCGATGTCCAACCGTAACGGAATCACCGAAAAACACCAGCGACGTTTCGTCACTCGCAAAAGCTTCTTAGAAAAGCGTCGCGTTCGGATATGAACGACGAGAAGGTAAACTCGTTAACGGAGCGCGACAACGTTCCGTCAGACGACTCGTGGCTTCGGAAAATAGAGAAAACAGGTTGGATTGCGGGAATCCCAGTCGATAAATCGTTAGGATTTCGGGGGACGCGAGATTCCATCGAGTCGCGTGCACACCGTTTCATTCGATCCGGCCGTTCCGAAGACTCTACTAAACCCAGCGTCCCCCCCGTTCGGAACGTCTCCGTAAATATTAGTCTTTGAAATTAGAATCTGGGAACTCGTTCGACGCGAGGAGGACTCCGCTAAAGAATTTCTTTTCAGCGGGCCGGGTGTTGCGTTACGCGGACGTAGGTTTGCCGACGTAAGAATTTCGCGGACGAGCCAGCAACGTTTCGAGGAGAGCCCGGGAGGCGCCGCAAGCCAAACAGTGGTTGCACGGCGCGGCGCGGCGCGGCGAGGCATACGATTCCTCGAGCCGCGGCACGAACGAAAGCCACGCCGCCGCGAGTCGGACGGATTCCGGGAACGGTCGTTTGGGCCCGGAGGGAAAAATAAAATAACGGAGCATAAAGCCGCGCGTAAAACGCTTTCGCCGGCTCGCGATAATCCGGCCCGGCGAAACAATATCGTTTTTATTGTCGGTGCCTGGCTGCGATAATAATATTTATTTCCACGGCGCATTAATTTTTTTCCGGAACGCGCCGATGCCTCCGAGAAACGCCAAAGCCGCGAGCCGGCGTGTCGTTAATAAGCGAACAATGCCGGGATCTTCCGAGAACGTGGGTTCCACCTGCGCGCGTTTCTCGCTGGATCGTTAGATCGAGATCGTCGCGCGCGCCGATCGACCGTTCACTTCGTCGAGAAAGTTTCCACGCTTTTACTCCTACCCTTACGAAGTGTGTTTGAGATTCGAAAGATTCGTCGCGGGAGCGCTACACGAGACAGCGACCAAAATTGCCTGACGACCGCTCATCTGACTAATATTATTATTGTCTTAGCCAATATTATAATTAGAGGATCACCATTCTCTTGATCGAAACATGGAACGACACACACGTAACTTTTGTCACGCAACTACATCCTTTTGTTCAAGATTTCGAACGTACGACAGTGTAATAGGAAACAAGTTGATGTGGAGACCGGTTGGATAGTGCTTTCGAAGAAGGCAATAATGTCCGGGGGTGGGAATCTGCGCTGATCGTTGGACGATCGGTAAGCCGACAGAGAAAGAGGAAGAGAGAGAGAGAGAAAGTCACGATAAACGGATAAGATGGACAAAGGGGAGCCAGTGAGGAGGGAGAGACACGCCGAGCGAGAAAGACCGAAGAAAAGAAGGAGAGAAAGAAATAGCGCGTGTATTCCGGGCGTATATGCTTTTCTGGGTTTCCACGGGCGAAGAATATGACGGGCGGTGACGTCAGCCTGAATATTTGAAGGGGGCGAGACTTCAAAAGAACACGTGTTACGGTGCTAGGACGCCGTTTAAATAATGCAAAGTCAACTTACTCTCCTCTCGTCCCGGTACGCGCGCGTCTTTCTTTCTCCCGGTGTCTTTCATTGCCTTCTCGTTTCGGTCGGTGCGTCTCTCGCTCTTTTCGTCTCGGTCGTCGTCGGCTCACCCTAGTTCTGTCCCGTTCGCCGGTGTGGCCCGCGAGGAGAGAGAGAGAGAGAGAGAGAGAGCAAGAGGAGAGGAGAGAGAGAGAGAGGATCGGTGAGAAGGGAGCGCGACAAGGAGAGAAGAGGCGCGGCGTGGCGACGGTTCGCGTCTTCTCTCGCGTTCGTTCTCGGTAGGTCGGTCGGGGTCTATCTTTCCGTCTCTGTCTCGTCCAAGTACCGGTGTCCCTCTGGCACGGCCGCGCGTCGCGACGAGGAGAGAAACGCGCCGCGGAGAGCGTCGCACCCGCTCTCTTTCCCTTTCCCTGTCCTTTCCCTTGCTCTTCCCAACGCTCTCCGACGCTCGACTCGAGTCCGAACTTTGTAACGATCGATGTGCCACCCTACCGTATGTACCGAGCACGATGAAACGTTAATGCAGCGAGGATCGGCCGTTCGTGCCAGGAATTTCGGATTTCCCTCGAACTCGAGCGGCCGCCGTCGATTGCTCGACTATCCGTGGCCACTGCCGTTACAAATTAACGGAATCGAACTTTCCTCGAGCTGTTCCCGCCCCCTCGCACCCCTATCCGTCTCCTCGCCTCTTTATTTCGTCGGACGGGAAAGATTTGGAATCAGTTGAACCGGTGTTTCCGCGAGAGGATCCTGGAGCGACGAGACGCGGCTCGAGATTCGGGCCGGGTTTCCGAGTCGGTGTTTCTCGGCACTCGGATCAAGTGCCGACGGGGGATCACCTCCGACGCGTTTCGCGCGCCCGCGGCCTTTCAACTGCACCGCCGCCGCTCTCTCGAAGGGACGACGAAGGACGAGGTACAAATGCGAGGCAAGGAAACCGGGAGATCCCGAGGAAAACCGTTTAAAAGACGTTGAAGGTACTAGTACGAGGTTCGAAATTCATGGTTCGAGAGAGGCGAAGGTGTCGTAAAGAGGGAACACGGCAGACTGTACAATTTAAATAATTGAACATCCGATGGTTCCCCGCGTTCTTGATTGGACGAGAATTTTTCGTTGCTTCGTCGTTTGCGGGTAAATTACGAATTAACGAGCTCGTGAAACGCGTACGCGGTCCCTGCACGGTGCGATCCGGAACCCGGGGACTAATTTTTCGTAAATCCGGCCAGGCGAGAACGCGAAGAGGCGTTTTCCGTTCGGTTCGTTCCATCGACGAGCGATCGTTCGTTCCGGTTGTCGATGCGGAGGCTCCGAGCGAGAAGGGATAGCCGCGGAACACGAAGAATGGGAAGAAGAAGGATTAGGAGGCGAAGCGGCCCGGGAGGTGCTCGGCCAACGAAAGGGACGAGAGGGGAGGGAGGGAAGGGGTGTTCGAGTGGGGTGGGTAAGGTGGTGGAGAAGTAGGAGAAGCAAGCAGGAGGAGAAGCCGGAGGAGGCGGAGGAGGAGGAGACGGTGAATGAGTCGTGTGTGCAGTCGATGCGATGCACGTGCAGGTGCATCGAGAGTGGGGGGGCAGGAATTCGCGCTGTCGCACCCGCGCATTTACCCCACCCTCGCGTCGCAGGGCGCAGGATTATGGAACCACCCCTGTGTACGAGGCCCTCTGTTTTTAGTCCCGGTTTTTTTCACCGATTGGCCACCCGTCGTGCAGCCGGTGGTGCGCCGTTCGTGGACCGAATTCGCGGGGGCGTTCGTTCACCGCCGCGCCGCTCGAAACCATTCCGTTCGGTTCCCACGAGCGGACGATTTGCCAGCCAACGAGGAACTGCTAGCGCGCCGCGTGTTCCTCGAGAGCTGCCTCCAACTGCCTCCAACTGCCTCCACCGGCTCTCGCGACCGCGTCGCCCCGCGGAGACAAAGGATGTGCGCGATTATCGATCACCGGTGCACCGAAATCATGCCAGGCGATATTAAACTTCTAAATTACACCCTTTTTCCCGTACCCCCGCGTTCGCAACCGACAACCGCGACACGCGCGACGCGTATTTCGCGATCGCGAAATCTCGTTAATTTTCCCGCCAGCGCGGAACGGTGCGGTGCGGCGTGGCGCGCGCCGCGATATTAAAATTTTACGTTTGCCCGTTCGTCATTGCATCGGGTAACGTATGCGCTTCGTTACGTATCCAGCCGTGAACGAGAAAAAAAAAATAATGTTCGCCCGGCGCCACACCTTCCTTCCGCACCCCCGCCCCGCGCAATCCCTTGGAAAAAAGCGCCGAAAAAGCTGACCGGGAAGTTGGTCGGTTCCGTCGGTGTGCTCGAAGGCGGCACGAACCGGTGGCAGAACGGTAACGTTGTGAGAAAATCGCGAACGCTGTTCTTCTCCCGTGTCTCGAGCTCTCGCAGCCGCAGCTCGCGTGGCACGCGACCGTGTCGACCGTGTAAGTTCGCGTACGTGGGCTTTACACGTGTACTTGCACGTTTTACGCGGTACGTGGTAAACGCGCGTCAACGCCGCCACCGAATACATTAACCCTCCTCTTCCTTCTCGTCTTTTTTCCTCCCTTTTTTTTTACCCTTCTTCGTCCCAGCCGTCGCTGTCCCGTAAAAAAAAAGAAACTGCGAGCGATCTCGCTAACTTTCCGCTTCGAGCAGAAAACTTCCACGCTACGCGATCGTGGCTTGACGACGAGATTGCGCTCTCCGTCGATCGTTTTATCCGCGAGAACGGTTATCGTTTTGTCTCGCGGCAGAGAATTCGGAAACGATTCGCCGGCAGAACTGTATCGAGAAAGCAGCGTTTGCCGCCGATGACACGGAGAACGCTCGCTCGGAGAGCGAGACGAATCCCACGGGGTCGCGCCTGGCGAAAACGCGTTTCGAGGAATGTTTTTGCACGGAACAAGTTTTAACGCAATTACCAGCGACTCCTGGCGCCTCCCCGTGCCACCCTCGCTCCGCTTTCGCACCCACAGCCTCCGCTGGCTGCCTCCCCCGACGTCTCAGCCCCTTCTCGCCCATCGGCCGATGTCTCATCCTTCACCGCTGCCGCTAGCTACTACACTACCGTAACACCGTGCCAGTCGGTTCCTCCACCTCCTTCTCTCCTCGCTTCTTCCGACTCCTCTTTACCTTGTTCCTTCCTCCTCCGTTTCCTTCTTTCTTCCTCCTTGCTCCGTTTCTCCCGTCCTCTTTAGTTCCCAGCAGTCCTGCTCCCCCACCCGGCAAACTCGCCCACGAACCTACTTTGCCCCGTACTTTATCTTTATCCGTTTTTCACCCCCTCGCACCCTCGACTCGTCTCGTCGCGTCTCGAGTCTACTGTACTCGCTCTCTCTCTCTCTCTTTAGCTCTCGTCCTCTGCCGTCCTCTCGCCCACACCCGCCGCGCCGTCGCTCCTACCTTTGCTTACCCTATATACCCGTCCCACTCGGCCGACGCGCACGTCATTCCGCATTATTTTCATTTTATCGTCGGCAATCTTGGTTAATGCAATACCCCCCGCCGTCCAGAAACCCTTTTTTATTTTCTAGTTGAATATTCTATCGCGTTACCGCTCCGCGGGAATAATCCCGTCCGGGAGAACGGAAACGAGCACACGGAGAGAGCTGCTACGTGTATCTGTAACGTCGCGTCGCCGGGAGGTTGCTTCTTCACGGTGAACAAAAAATACGTTGTCCTCTCGAACGGAGTTCCCCCCGAAACGAATTCGGTAGTCGGTGAGATTTATTATCTAGCAGCGATACGGTCGGAGAACCGTGTAAGAATCGTGAAAGACGGCTGGCGGCGCGCGACACAGTTTCGTAGGAGCGTCCAGAGAGTGCGGGCGAAGGCGGTAGCCGCCTTAATCGCGCATCGATCGAACGAGCACGACTTTGAAGGCACCTCGCGGCGAAACGAGTGCCGTGCTACAACGGCTACACTCGAAGCTATCGCCGCCGCGCCGCGCCGCGCCGCTCGCAGCTCGACCATTCCATCGACTTTGTTTCCGCGAGTCACCGCACCGTGTATAGCCCGGCAAGACATCGTTCGTATCGATCGCCGGATTAATTTGTAGTCCAGACAATGGGCCGCCATCTCTCCCGTTCTAGCCGATGCGACGGACGTTACGTTACGTTGTATCGCCCCGCAGCCTCGTCCGCCAGAGTATACTTTTTCTCATCCGTGTCTCGTCTCGCGTCCCCGTTCCCCGCTACGATTCTCGACCAGTCGAACCGTGTTGCGTCGCTTCGACGACGATCATCCTTCGAGGCAACAACGCGAGGAGAACGGTCGCTCGTCGTGCCGGCACAAAGCAAAAACCGACACGTGAAATGGCACACGGGGCGGCAGGTGCATCGGGACCCGAAGCGATGCCGCCGGCGGGCGGCACGCGGAATCGCCGGCGTCCTTCTTTACCCGACCGTTCCTTCTTCGCCCGTCGTCGTCGTGGCGTCCGATCGACGCACGCGTTTTCTCCTTCGAGACGCAATCTCGCCGGTACAATAGAACATAGAGTTTTTAACGGGTGGATAAGAATACGAAACGAGGCGCGAGACAATGGCTTCCTCGAGACCGATTCGCCTTAATCTCGTCCCGGTATTTCGTAACGGCAAAACTAATCTCGCTTCCGCGAACCACGTTCGCGAACCGCGTCATCCTCTCTGGATGTTTCCTTTTAATATCCCCGTGCTATTGTTGGCAACCGCTTTCCCAAAATTGACTCTTTTCGCCCGATAATCTCCTTAGCCGCCGCTCTAAATTCGTCCCCTTTTTCTTTCCCCTTTTCACGAGGGAAATAAATCGTTATCGCCGCGGGGAACCGATCAACCACCGCTGACAGCCATTTAAAACAGAAAGACCGTAGTACATACATACAGACCGAACGGTCTCTATCGATTCTCGTTGCGGATCGATCGTCCCGTGCCGATCGTTGAAATCGTTCGGAAACCGAGTATCGTTTAAATCGGATCGAATGAATCATATTTCGCTAGAAGTATCGCGCGACCGTGAGTCATCGACGCGAATGAAATTATATTCCGCCTCCTAATAGTAACGCTCGGCATTAACCGGCGCGCCGTTCCGACAAACAAATTTGAGCGCGTGACTCAGCCAGCTCGTACCGTATGTAATATGTACAAATATACGCTCGCACGAAGAGAGCGGGTGCGAGCGAGTGCGAGACCGAGCTAAACGCGCGACCGTTGCCGTTCCCCGAAGTCGAAGCGATTCGATCGGCTCTCGATTCGTAGAGCGAGAAAACTTTTCGGGAGAGTGGCACGAACCGCAACCGTGTGCTCGTCGCACCTTCCGGGGGCGAAATGGAATTTCGAGCGGCCTCGAAACAACCAGCGGTGACACGACGTCGTTCACGCGAAAATTATAGGCAAGCGAGAGAGCATTCGAAAGTATTACGCGGGTTGTGCACGGCGTGGAGCGGCGCGCGAGAAACGCCGACACTGAAAGTACAGGCGACGCGGCCGGCTTTTCAAAATGTTCACCGGCAGAGAGCACGACGAAGTCGACGGTGTGTGCAACGGGGTAAACCGTCGGCGACGCACCAAATTCGAGCAAGCGGATTTGAACGCCGCAGACGCCCCGACGATTCAACGTTCGAGGCATTGAAACGTAAAACAAGCGCGGCGCGGTGCGGTGCGGTGCGGCGCGGCGACGCGCGACGCGCGACGCGGGGGAAAACTCGACGAGAAACGTCCTTCGCCTTTCGCGTCGGAATTAAACGGGCCGCGATCGTCGTCGCGTGTCTTGTTTGAAATGGCTCGCGGAACGCGTGCCTATTCTATATCGCGCGCGGTCGACGGATTTTTTGGATTCGACGTAGACGTCGAGGCCGATGAAAACTCGAATACCGTGGTGCACACGACGCGCGAGCACCAGCCGACGGTTTTATTGGCTGGCGAGGAGAGGAAGGGCCGCCACCGCGCCGAACGAACGAACTGAACGCGAGGAACGGTGACTAGGTGAAAAGGGGGAAGAAGGGAGAATGTAATCGAATATCCTAGAATTTAATTCTATCGGTTCGTCCCGCGCGTTCGACTTTCATATCGCGCTTTTTTGCGACAGTCATTAAATCTAATTTATCGCGACGCTCGTGTCGCGTTTCAGGGACCCGTCCCTGGGCCAAGCCGAGGGGGAAAGAGAACGAGAGAGAGAGAGACAGAGAGAGAAAAAGAGAGAGAGAGAGAGAACCGGCCGGCTCGGCATGGCGCGTCGCGCGGACTGGAGCGGAGCGTTCGCGCTTCCAAATCGAAAGACCCGTCCACCCGCCAAACCGTCCTTTTGCCGAACTGGTGGCAACGAACTCTTTTCCCTGGACAGCGGAACGGCCGCGCGCGAGCGATCTCTCCCGCATCGTTTGTCTCGATCGACGCGCAATTTCAATCGGCGTCGACTCGCTTAAAAGCATGAAACAGCCCCGAAAAAAAAAGGGAAAAAGAACGAGCGAGGGTTAAAAACGGGGTTTCGACGGGTGAGGGCAAGAGTGAGAGAGAGAGAGAGAGAGAGTGAGAGAGAACGAGGCTGCCAGTTGATCGCGCGAGTGGCGACTGGCGTGAAAAAAAGCATCGGAAAGACGTCGATCGATCGATGATCGAGCGAAACGAGAAGCGACGGGAGAGTGTCGCCGGTGTGGTGTACGCGCGCCGGTAGAGATAACGACGAGAGGTTATAAATCTCCTTCCGGTCGGAATCGGGAGCGAAGCAATCTGCGGAATGGTCCGGTCATCCGTCCATCAAGTCACGCGTACCGCGACGTACAGTCTACGTATTAATATATCTGCGGGCCGCAGCTACGCGGAGAGAGCACTGCCGTGTGCCGTCCACGGACCCTGGCCCTCTCCGTTCGCAGCGTGCTGCGGGTGCGTCGTGTATCGTGTATCGCGTATACACCGTAGAATCTATGGTGGGAGCGGCGTACGCGGTGTACGCGGTGTGTGCAAGCCACCGTACGATGTCACCGTCTATGTATGGTGTTTCGCGTGCTGTACGGTTGTGCACGGTGTATGGTATACGGCTGCAGCACGCGGTCTGCTGTGTGCTACGCGCCTCGTTCTACACGATGCGCGCGATTCACGATGCACGATGCACGATACACGACGATGGACGATGGACGAGCGCGCGGGACGCGGCGCTCCCTCTTGCACACCGCGCGCTCGCTCCCGTGCTCTCGGTATTTATGCGCGTTTCGATGGGAAAAGGCAGCGCGCAACTCGGACGCGACGCAAGATAATTTCTGATTTACCGCGGACCTCGCCGCTGCTGCCGGCGACCCATCGCCGTACATCGCGGCCCGAGATCCGAGCCCCTCCGTTTCGTTTCCAAAATGGAAAACCTCCTATCCTTCGTACACCAAACTCTGAATTTGATTCCGTAGCGACGGTGAAAAATTGACGAGGACGCGGCCACCGCGAAATCGCGAGCGATAAGCGGTGGCTCGTTCGGTCGTCAACTCGCCGCGGCGACGCTTCGGCTGGTTACATTATTGCGAGAAACCCCTTACGGGAATTTCTTGGCCGGGAATCGCGAAGAAGTGTCTATCCAGCGTCGTTCGGTTGAATATTTCAAGACGGTATCGCGGACGTTGCCACTGGACGAGCTTACATCTTTTAAGAACAAGCAGCTTTCTTTCGAACCCGGTTCTCTCCCAGCCAGACTGGACTAGCTTATGGTCTCCTGCGGGTCGCTTCGAGGCCGAAATATCGTGCCTCGGATATGACTCGGGCTTTCGTAAATCGGTCTCCTAAACCGTGGCGGATCGTTTCATAAATACGTCCCCGTGCAAATTGACGCGTTTCGCGCGAGATTCGATCGCGAATTCATCGGCTTTATGATCCAGAGGACAGCACGAGTTTCGCTCGATCGAAGGATTGCAAGTGTCTGGATCCTCGGAAGATATGTGATGATAATAATTCTATCGTAGGGATTGACACGGTCAACAATAAACGATACTGAGTTTCTGTAATATAAAGAGGTTAATTTATTCGTAACTTATATCTCTGAACTATGTACCTTACTTATCCTACCTGTAATAAAGAGGAAACGACATTAAAGTCTATTCTACCCTTTTATGTCAATTCCCTTGACAAATTACTCTATCCAGATTCACTTCAACGATATTATCTGTCTTGTTCATTCCTTCGTCTCATTATCATTGGCCGCGTTCGTAAGCGAGCGGCAAAATTCAAATTAAAGAAATGCTTTCTTTACAGGCATATCTGCGAATCGATCGGCTTTCGGCCCAAGTTTCGAGCGACGGATAAATGCAGAGCGTTCCGCGCAACCGTTCGGGTCTCTCGAAACGACGACCGCGAACGAGCCGCGAGGGAGAACTCGGTTGGTCGCGACCGCATCGAATGCGACTGTTCGAGCGAAACGTCGGGAAGATCGACGTCGAGAGACGTTTCCAAAGAGTCACGCGTGTCGCGAAACAAAACCGAGAGAGACCGTGGAATCTCGACGGGGCGCGCGAAGCGAGCGAGAGAACCGCCGGAAAAAAAGAAAGGAAGAGGACCGCGGTTAACCGTTCGAGCGTCCATGTGGTCCGGTTACCCCGAGATTATATTCCAAGTATTGCCATTATAAGGAGAAGTTTCCTAGGAAGGCAATTTTCGAAATATTTAAAATACATACAATTACCGCCGCTAAACCGTCCCTTATTATAAAATAGTGTTCGCGAGGGATAGCTACGTAACGCGAAGAACAGAGCAGAGTCGAAGGACTCTCTCTCATTTTCTCTCTCTCTCTCTTCGACATCCCTGCGTTTCTCAACGTTTCTCGTTCGCCCCGGTCCTTCCAGTGTTCCGCTCTCTCTCACCGGTTCGTCTCGACGCGATCGCACGACGAAATTACAACCGTTGGACGCGCGCAGCTACCCACCAATTTCTTCCGGCTCCGTCCTTGCAGGCTCTGAGCCGCGAAGACGCGAGGGCAAGACGAGGTCCGCCACGAATCCCACAAAAACTAACTCTACCTGCCATTCGCCGGAAGCTATACACCTATACAACGTACCTGCGGCGCTCACGGGCGTGGACACGGTGCGGTCGGAGCGCCGCTGGATCGCGTGCGTGCGGCTACGTTGCGTGTACATCGCACCCGCGCGAAAACGCTCGAAAAAAGAGACTCGCCGCAGCAACTGGACCGTGCAAGAACGTTTCTACATTGTAAGATCCGCACGGCCTGCCGGCCTGCTCCCTGCCAGTGACCGCGGACCAGTCCCATTCCCATTTTCTTGCTCTTCCCCTCGTAAACGCTTCTGCTTCGCCATGCCGGATACGCTCGCTCTAACGAGACACCGGTGATGCCACGAATATTACTTTTCTGCATCCTCCGTCGAGCAAGTTCGCGGATCATCGATAAACTCCTTAGCGGATCGAGCATTCCACCCCCGCCGATGGCGATCGACGCGCGCGAACGATCGGTCGAAAATGGGAGACAGCATGATTTGTTCGGTGCACATTTTCTTAGGATTGAAAAAAAAAGTAGTTCGGTGTAACGCGCACTCTTATCTTTCCAATCATTATCTCATTAGATAAATTACTTTGATTTGATGGAATTTTTTAGGTTGATGGATTGCCGAGTGTTAATAATATGTATATCGAAACGAATTCCAACGATTAAGCAACTCGTTCGCGAACGATTGATACAGCCGCTATGCGGACTGATAGATTGGAGAGTTGAATTGGATCACGATTGACGTTCGATTCGGGAAAAAGACTAGTTCCTAACTTGCGTGCAGGATACACGAACTGTTGATGTGAAATCAATTTATATGTTTCAGCAAGGTGGTCTGCGGTAGGTGGCAGAGTTAAGCGACTCGCCAGAGCGTAACCAGCGCGATGTTGTTCGAACAACGATTTCCTCTAGTCTCAGAATTCTTGAGAAAATAAAAAAAAAAGAAAAATAGAGAAAAAGCTTGTTTGATTTATTCGAACGATAATGATTATATTCCCTCTCTACGAACGAGCAGCCACGCAAGGACGGTTACAAACAACCGGTAGATAAAAGTGTCGATCCGTCAACGATTACTGTACGCAACAAGAACGCGGCGAGTCCGAACGGCCTAGACTCTTCGACGCGGATAAATCCGAGAGTAGCTCGCCGGACGAGCCGCTTCCTTCTCCGGCAGTTTACGCAATTCAAATCAACCACCGTGCTTCGAACTTTCCTCGCGAAATTATGCATCGCGGTTTCCACGGTTAGTCATTCTCCGAGGTATATTCATTCTGCGATGCGACTCGGCCAGCCGAAAAACTTCGGGGACACCTGTAATGCGGCGTGCTTCTCGCGAGATATCGTGTGGGTGGGGGGGATGTGGTATCGAATAAAAGAGAAATGCAAGTTTTACAAAACCTTTCGTCACCTTTTTCGACAGGGCCCGAAGAGCAGACGTTTCGCGATCGTTATCGTGGCCACAGACTACGCGCAAATAAAACGTTGTTCGACGCGAGTTGACACTGTTGCTGGCTACAACGCGCGAGCGATATCGTACAGCTTCGGGGAAGGGGTCCTCTCTCTCTCTCTCTCTCTCTCTCTCTCTCTCGCATATATCAGCAGCCGAATTGCGCGCGGAAAAATCGGTGGAACGTGGGAGGAGCGGACGAGACTTAAGATCGTTGCGGCGATAGACGAAAACTCTCGATCACCGTTTGACGGGCGGCGTAATCGACTCGCGCATAGACGGCGCGGGGCGTCGCGGTGGCTTTTTTACTCCGACGCTCCGAAGGAGGGTTCGCCGTCACGCATTTTAATACATCAAGCTTTTCAATTTTGCCGCGGCTGGTATCGCGACGAGCCCTGCCCGTCGAAACGACGCTCCTGATATATCGCTTAGGTGGTCCGTTACGCGTTCATCAACGCGGAATCGATACGCGTGCGTACGGGCGAGCGAGCTAGCGAGCGAGCGAGCGAGCAGAGAACCAGCTCGCCGTATGCAGGTTGCGCGGCCGCGAACGGAGCCGGGACGCGCGAAAACACAATCAAGACCCGTACGGCAAAAACACTAATTTAAACGGAACGAAGGAAATACGTAGTCGCATCCGCTGTGTATCAGGATGAATGGCGCTCGCTCGGTTACTACGAATCACGATTTACCGTTTTGCGACTTTTTTCTCCGATCTCTCCTCCTCGTCCTCCTCACCCTCTCTCGCTGGTTGCTGCTGTTTCTCTGCTCTTTCCCCTCGCCGGTGTCCGTCCCGTGCGTCTCTCGACACGACAGGGGACACACGCTCGACTCTCTCGAACCACCGGCCTCGAGAGCAGCGCGAACGCAGAGGAACGGATAGAGAGATCCCCCGAAACGCCGACAGACCGAGAGAGAAAGAGAGCAACGGTTGTGCATAGAGTAGGAGGATCCGGTAGGTAAAGCCGTTATTGCCAAAAAGGATAATGCGAGGGAAGATTAAATTTTTTTTCGACCCGTCCTTTCGGGCTCAACCGACCGCGTGATCGCGCTTTGCTGGTTCTCGCGTTCTACATTGTATACATTTTTGCGAAACGCGTCGCTCGTACGTGCCGGCCACCCCTATCGCTCGTCGCTCGTTCGTCGCGTCTACATCCCTCCTCTTTCGAAAAGTCTTCGGATTGGGCGACGAGGCGCGATCGGTGAAAAACAAAAGGTTTCCTAGCAATTTGCTGGACCGTTCGCACGCGCTTCTACGATCCGGACGCGATCGTCCGTCGTTGACGGTGTATCGGCCGGTATCGGCGAACGATCGAAGAGTTAAAAGACAATTTATATTTAAATCCCGTTTCATTAAAGCTCTTAATCCGAAGGAAAATCCGGCTGCCGCGGTAGAAGCGATCCTTTGCGGCGGTTAAATCTTTAATAATCCATGCTCGAGTGGCGCGCGCGTCTCGCCGACAAGCATTTTTCGCGACGCTGTTCGCCGGTCTCGTTCTCGGCGAGTTTGCTGGCCGCAACGAGCGCGCCCCCGCACACACCTAGACGTTAGGTGTAGCTGCGACGGATAGCTAGGTTACAGGTTACAGCGCAGGGAAGCCCCTTCTCCCCGATGTTGGTTTTACACCAATTTATCACCGGCGAACCTGGGACACAAACTTTCGACGAGTTTCCGCGGTACCATCGCGCCGTGTTCCCACTAGCCGCCCCAAAATATCAGACTGTGCGCCGCGTATACCTCGTATTACGTTCGCCCGCATCAATTAGGCATTTTAATCGGAAAGGCTTCGCGCGCCACTACCGCGGAATAGTTGCGATATACTAGCGTATTACGATACACGAACAGGCATGCCCGGAGAATTGGAACGTGGTTGCGTTAACATAATGGAATTCCGCGGAATGTTATACCCATTATACATAGCCGATTGCGTCATCGGTCCGATATATAGCCGCGATAGAAAAATAATGCTCGGCCTCCGACGACCGGCTCGCTTCAATTTTCTAGATTGCTCGAGAAACAAAGATACCTCCGGAGCGTATTATGCCGATCTACGATCGATCTCGGCCGTTTCGCCGCGGACAAATTAGATTACGCGACGCGTACAGATTTCTATTCTCTCGAACGGTGAATTTCCGTTCTTCCTTGTTCCCCACCGGTTTCGAGGAACGAGCCGCGAAGAAACATTGTTCGAAAGGGACAAACCGAAGAATCCGTACGGAGCCGGTTTCAACGACGGAGTCTCGCGGTTCGCGAGGGATGGCTGCGTCGCGGATTCTCGATCCAGAATCGAACCGGAGGAATTCAGCGTGCCTGTCGAAGGGCAGACACGAGCGGATTGCGAAACGAAACGAAGCGAGGCGAGGCGAGGCGAGGCGAGGCGCGCACACGGTAGCTGTTCGTTTAATAACTTGCGCCGGTGGCGGACGATAAATAATGCAGGAGACACCGTCGTCCCGATGTAATTAACGAGAACAGCCGATACCCGGTGTGTGTCACGTATGCGCGAACGAGCGCGTAGTCAATATTTGTCATTCGTTTTAACAAAAAGAACGTTACAAAACGGTCGGATGCTCCGCGTCCAAATATTGACTATGCTCATTGACGTTCATTGATACTCTCAATTAGTGCACACCGTCGAAGCCGATCGCCGGGTAATTGGACCTCTCCGGCAAAGGCGGGACACGGCCTCTCGTTCGTACGGTCTTTCCGTTGGACGTCGTTTCGGTTAAAAACATTTCGTTTCTCGCGGTAATTGGGAACCGCGACACGGCCTCCCTACGATTTCTCGCGTACACTTGCGAGTCACAGCCGAGTTTACCTCGAAAACCGAGCCTCCAATTATGAGCCGCGTCGCCTTCACCTCTCCCGCCTTTGCGGCCGACCGTCAGCCGCGCGTCGCCTCTTTCCGCGCCAACCGTCTCGCTTCTTTGCTAGTTTTCCGTGTGTTTCCTGCGTCGCGCGTCGACGTTTCCCGTGTCGTGACCGGAAAAACTTTGACGTCTCTATCGAACGTTCGATCGAGTCGCGCCGCGCCACGCCGCGCGGCGACCCCTTTGATCGAGAAAACGGCGACGTTCACCGTTCGATGGGTTCCGGTCGACTCACTCGACCATCTTTTCCCCAGGGGAAGCAACCGGCGAATTGGGGGAAAAAGAAAAAGTCCGATATAAAGGAGAGAGAAAGGAAAAATTGTGAGATCGGTACTCACCCTTTCCTCCTCGCGAATCATCTCGGCGATGCCGGGCTTGATCTCCAGATCGTCTCCGGGGTTCGGCTGTCCGGGGACACCCTGCTGGTGATGCTGTTGCTGTTGTTGTTGCTGTTGTTGTTGTTGTTGCTGTTGTTGCTGGACGGTGAGCTGTTGGCCGTGAGTGGTCAGGTGGTTGACGGAGGCGTGGGTGCCGGAACTCACGTGGCCGGGCACATGGTGAGCGGACACGGAGTGCGATCCCTGCTGGCCCTGAGGGGGCGGTGGCGGGGGTGGCGGTAACGGTAGCGATACCGGAAGTTCCTGGAGGTTGATCTGCGGGGTGACGGAGATGTTCGGAGTGCCGGGGGATCCGAGAGATCTCGGAGTCGAGCTGCTGGTCAGCATGCCGTGAATGTCGGGCACGATCACGCCTCCGGCCGAGTTCGGGTCGTGATCGTCGGGCAGGCTTCCGGATGCGACCCGATCGGGGCTGCTACCCGGTGGCGATCTTTCTCCCGATATTCGGCGCCGCTTCCTCCTGTGCATCGCGGCGGCGGCCGCGTTCGCCGCCTCCTCCATGCTGGGCCGAGACGTCAGCTCCTGCTCGCTGTTCACGTCCGCCAGGCCCCGGATCTTCAGGCTTTCCGCGACCCTCAGCAAAGGGCCGATCTGCTCCTGCGACACGTTGATCTCGCCCTTGTACATAAACTCGACGGCCGCCTTCAGCTCCGGCCACTTGATGTCCTTCATGATTACGATCGGGTGCTGGCACGGATTGTCGAAGAACAACGCCTGGAAGTACGGGCTGCACGCGGACAGTACCATCTTGTGCGCCTTGACGCTGTGCCCGTCGCAGGCCAGGGTCACGTCCACGAAGCTCTCGCTCTGCAGAAGCTGATCGAACACGTTCGTCAGGTTCGTCTGATAGTTGTTCCACCTCAGGCAAAATTGCTGAGGCGACCCAGCTCCGCTCTGTTGCGTCATGTTTTCGATTTCGTGAGATTTCGCGTCTCTCTCGGCTTCCTGTCCGCTCGAGCTTCCTCTTCCGCTCTCGTTCCCGTTCTCCTTGTCCTTTTCCTTCTCGTTCCCGTTTCCACTTCCGGATCCGTTCCTCTCCGCCTCCAGTTCGTCCAGCTCCAGCTCCAGCTCCTCCTCCTCCTCCTCCTCCTCCTCTTCCTCTTCGTCCTCTTCTGGTTCCTCGTTCTCCACCGCCTCCACCACCTCCTCCTCCACCTCCTCGCGGTCCCGCTCCTCTTCTCGCTCCGCCAGCACCGCCTGCACCGCCTGCACCAGCTGCTCCACCTCCACCTCCTCCAGCTCCTCCGTAACGGCTCGCTTCTCGTTCACAGGTTCTGGCTCCGTCTCGACCGTACCTCTCTCGAACGGAGTACGTCGGCCCGTCGACGTCTCGAGGTTTTAGCGACCGATCGCGAACGTATCAACAGCCAGGCCGCATCTGGAACACATACGTACACAGCCACGCGCGAACTTCGAAATACGCGCGAACCACGCGTTCCTCCACGCGTTCCTCCACGCACCTCCTCGTGGCAACGCGCGACGATCCGTCAGACGTGCGCGACCTCGGGGATACTTCTCCCGAGGATGTCGCGGTCGAACATCCTTTGATACTTTCGGCCAGCCTCCCGATAACCTCTCTGTCTCTGTCGTTTCCCGTTTCCTCGTTCACCCCCTAACCGGAAAACAGTCCTGTTCGCGTCGCTTCCAACACGGATAACTACCCGGATACCGTTTCAAAAACGGTCAGTGTCCTCGCGGAAGAACGCAGCTCACCGAACGCATCGTCTTCTCGACGACAGTGTTCACGAACCGTGGATAAACCGTGGTCGCAGCGTGCGGTCGCGGTCGCGCGCGCGCGCGACTTTTGAAAAAGGACGGGGGCGGCGGGTGTTCCCGCGCGCGCCACCAAACGCCGAATCGAACCGATATCTTTCCTCTGTCACTATTTCTTGTTCTCGGTTCTCACAGAAGCCCGAAAACCACGTTTCCCGGTGCCTGATCCAGCTGACGGACAGGTGTCACGCGTTTCTCGTAAGGTCGCGGCGGCGCGAGTCGGCCGTCGAAAGGAGGTTTTTGTTGCGGGTTGCGGCGATGGCCGTTCGGGATAGACCGAGAAGTAGGCTACGACGGCACAGCTTCGAAAATCACCATCGACGCGTAACACTGAATAGCACCAGGGCACCGGAGCTCGCGTGCCAGCTCTCGATACATTCGCGGTGGTCGGTTGTCAGGGGGTGTGTAGCAGGTTCGAAAGAGCGCGTGCGGGCGCGTGCGGACGCGCGCGTTCGACAGACCGATGGGGCGAGCAACAACG
Organism: Lasioglossum morio; assembly: GCA_916610235.2. Taxonomy (NCBI): domain Eukaryota; kingdom Metazoa; phylum Arthropoda; class Insecta; order Hymenoptera; family Halictidae; genus Lasioglossum; species Lasioglossum morio. The sequence continues at coordinate 1,951,991 of OU744331.1, forward strand.
CACGATCTGCACCCCGTGACGAGCGCGTCGCAACTGAGAGGCTCGTCGCGGCGCGGCGACGGTTCGCTCGAGCGGCAGCAGTAGAGAGGCCGTGAGGCGGTCGAGCGCCGATATACCGTGTGTTTGCAGCAGCGGTGGTAGAGAGCGTCGGGCTCCGAGCGGAGCGGCGGCGCAACGGGAGCGGGCGGGGGTGGGTGTTCGACAGGGTGAGCGAGAGCGAGAGCGAAAGAGAGAGGGAGACAGACAGAGAGAGAGAGAGAGAGAGAGAGAGAGAGAGAGAGTGACGAGCTTGCCATCGGGAGAAAGAGATCGGCCAAGGCGGGCCGCGAGCGTGAACGAGAGGGAGGGCAGCGGGCCGGCGCCGGTGGGAAAGAGACGCGCACCGTGTTGTGGCGAGAGGAGCTGAGGGACGAAGTGGCCCCTGGTTAGAGGGAGCGCGAGACCGGGAGCGGGAGCGAGAGAAGGGATCGCAAAGAGAACGAACGGCCGCGGGTGGAGGAAGCGTACGTAGCTCGCGCGTCCTCGCGTTCCCCTCGCTCCACCGTCGCATCGGCCAATCGGGAGGCTCACCTTCCGATCGGACGCGCCGACAGGCGCCGCCCCCCGAGACCGCCTCTCCTTCTTTCTCCCTCTCGCGATCGGCCTCTCGCTTCCTTCACCGCGAAGAAGAGAATTCTCCCGCGGCAGATCGGAGAGGAGGCCCACCGATCGGCCTCCCAAAACTCCGATCCACCGATGACGACGACGAGAGGAGGTCACGCCGCGTCGAGCCGCGTCGAGCCGCGTCGATTCCGGTGGTGGTGGCCGCCGTTGTTCGCGCCCGCTCTCCTTCTCGTTCTCGCTCGCGCCCTCGCACTCCTACTCGTACTCGTACTCGTACTCGTACTCGTACTCGCCCTCGCTCTCCCGTCCTGCCCGTCTTCTTCTCTCCTCTGCCCCTTCGCTTTGCTTCCAGTCCTCCGCGTGCGTTCCTCTTTCGAACGCCGCGGATGGTTCGCGCGCGCGTTGCGTTGCCTCGCGTTTCCGCTCCCTTCGCGATCGCGGTCGACGCGTCGCGTTCACGTTCCAAGTCGACTACCAGATCCCGATCCCCGTTCCGATTTCACTGCCCCCTCAACCCCGCCATCACCCTGCTGCTACTGCTGCTGCTGCTGCTGCTGTCCGATCAATCTTGGACGAACGTCGATGCCGATCGACGTTTCCTCGACTCGGCGAACGGACATTGTCCAGAACTCGTTTCAACCGTTCTTCGGACATCTCCTGTTCGACGGCCAACGTCCGAATCCCCTCGGACCGAACGTTCGAAAATTCTATTCGCATAACAGGCCGCATCGGGTATTTACGGACGGATTCGAACGCAAAGCGAGTGATCAAAGTATGCTCGAGATTCGACGAGTCGCGCGCGACGCGTTTGATGTCCATCCGCAAACGCGGGAACGATCTGTTCGCGTAAACACACGTCCGGACTACGGAGGAAGATGTTCCGCGGGCATTTGCCCGCGCGATGCTCGTCGTCTGCCCCCGAAAGAAATCTGATAATTGATTCGTCGATCGTTTTGTTGGGCGCAGCGGGGAACGGGTCGTTTCGAGTAACGTACGGTGACTGTCAGCCGCTGAACCCCCGTAAAGTGTTCTTAAGCCTGACTCTCATTCGAAGGGGATCCCCTTCGCCGCGTTTCGGCAACGAAGAAAATAATTCATTTTAAGCCTGGAGGTTGAACGATCGCGGCGGAGATTTATGCGTCGCGTAACGAGCAACTCCCAGCTATTCTCGTCGATCGTATAGGGAAACCATCCCTCGGCGACGGATTCGGATTCCTCAGATTTCGTTCGTTGTCCGAATAGTGTCGAGTCCACCGAATCATTCGTCGATCGACGAAGGAACTTCATCCCCGTTGGTTTCTCGATCGTTTTCTTCCTACCGGAACGTGTTGGCATAACGAAACTCAGCTTTAGTCGCCGTTCTCGTAGTTTGTATCGCAGCATCGAGCGTAAACGCGGCCTGTGCCGAATCGGAATCACTGCGACGCGACCATTCGCGTCGACCGGCTTTGTTCCGGCTCGAAGTCCTCGAGATCTCCGCGTCGCGAACGATCTCGTTCTCGGGTCGGAGTCCTCCGAACAAGTGAGTTCAACGAGGTGATAGCGGTGCTGGGCTGGTTCGGTCGGGTGTCGGGGGGAGGGAGGTTTCTTCTCGACGACGTGCATAGCGACGCAGAGATCGAGCCGAAATTTTCGGGCTCTCGGCGGCTTGTTCGCGGCGAATTAAAGAATAGGCACACCGACGACGCGCGACGACCGACTCCGACGTTTCCCCGCGCGCTTAACGGCGCGCACCGACTAATTGGATTGCGAACAGAGGGGAAACGATTATTTAACGACAACGACGCTTCGCAGGCTGCCGTTTCCTCGAGACAAGCAAGAATATTAACGATCGTATTTAGGGAGCCGTGCTTCCCGATAACGGAGTTACGGCTCGCCGGTAGAAAGGAGAGATGGCCGTCCTAATCGAATTAAGGGTACAAAGAGACGGTTCGCGTCTGTCCCTCCGACTCCGGCAGACACTCCTAAATGGCTATTAACGCGAATTTTGGGACTAGCTCGCCTAGCCTGCCCTCGCTTCCTCTAACCGTAGTTTCCCGATCGCCTACGCGCGACCGCTCGACGTCTTCTTCGCGGTCGACTCGTTCTCCTTGCCGATCGGCCGCTTCTCGACCGATCTTCTCCACGACGACGCGCGACGCAACGTCCGCGATATTCCAGCTGGTTCGAAGGGGCCGAGGTATCAGGCCGGCGAACGCGCGCGAGGACAGACGCGATATTAGAACCGTAAAAGCGCGAATCAAGCGCGGCAATGGCAAACGACGAACGAGTCGTTGAACTTGCATTCGAATAACGACGCTCGCGGGATTTCCGACGGAGGAATATTGCTCGGTTTTTACGGGGCACGCCGCGTAAACGCGACGCGAGATTGCGTCGCGATAAAAGCGCGAATTCCACGCGTTATTCCGCGTGGCATCGGGGCATCGTTCGCGGTATCCCGAAAACGTTCCCGCGACGACTACGTTCGAGCCTCCCATCCCTTCTTCGAGGAACAGCACGAGAAAGATTCTCTGACCGTTGTCGCGTCGAAACAGAAGGCTGGGGAAACGATTAGCCTCGACAATTGCCGATCGGTTCCGTGAATCCAAAAGTCGTTTAATTCTTCGGAAATTGGAACTCGTTCCAGAGAAGTTCGTTTCCTAACTGATCACGTGTTAACATATCTTTGTAGAAAGTTCTGGAAGTATTCTCGCGTAAATTTCGCTTTGACTTCCGGTAGGTCGCGAGAGAACGCGCACGGGAACACAAAGGAAGCGTTGATTGTTGAGAATTATGATTTTTCGAAAGCAACGAGTCTCGGTGCGAGGCAATTTCAGCGGCGGAGCTCGTAGAAGGAAACGATTACAGTGTTTTCGGGAGGGAAAGAACGCGATTCGGATTCGCGGCAGTATCCGTTAAGCCGTGGATCATCGCCGCCCGGTTACGCAGGGGTGGCACCGGCCATAACGCTCGTATTTCTCATATCGCTGAAAGTTTCAGCGGCGCGCGGGAGCGGACGCATTGTAAGGGTGCACGGCGCGAGGCCGGCTTCGCTGGAAGGGGCCATGGCCATAAATTTTACTACGTAATATTGTTTAACTGCAAACAGTATACTAACGCCGAGCGTCCCGGCGAAATGGAAAAATTTCGACTCAACAGTGGAGGCAGCATCGCGCGGACCGAGGAAACTGGTCAGCGGTGCGGCGCGGTTTCCGCGCGACGGTCTAGCGTCCAGCGGAATCGGTCAGCGGAGGATGTTCGCAAATTCGATAATATCGACGAAACTCGTCGCGATTCGACAAACGCGACGTGAGTGAGCATCAAGCGAACGGCTTCTGGTCGGCGTCAGTACTTTCGCGACGTCGACACGGCCGTGCTCCGGGGCCAGTTATGAAAAAATACGAGAGACGAGAGGAACGGACGGAAATGGGCTGCCCAGGCCGCAACCCTGCCACCAAATAAAATCGCAAAGCATCGGTGCGGTTGGGATTTCCGAGCTTTCGCGATTCCTTCCGCCGGCGTGTACGCAAATCCTTCCGCGGCGTCCTTGGAAAAGTCAAAAGGCATCGACGAAGGGTAATTTTAACGCGGGGTAATTCAATTATCGATCGTAAATGTAATATATGTTTGATTACTCGTGTTGTAATTTCTTATCGGCGCACGGGTTCGATCATTATGTTACAATCTTTTTAATTTTTAATAAATGCTTATTCCTCAGTGGTAATTTTAACATAGGCTTGGTAATTTTCCAAAATATATGGAACGAAAGTACACTTTCGTTGAAGTTTTCCGTGCCTCTCATGCTCCGCGCACGTTTTAATCAACTACCGCTTGATGGAACGAGATACGATGAGTGAAAGAATTGAGATAAGACGGATAGTGAGTCATGACGCGATGGGGCACATGTGCAACAATATAGAGAAGAGAAATTTTAGAACAATAAAGATATGATAAACGGCGTAGTCAGGATAAATAGACAAGTGATAATTCTAAACTGTAATTATCGTTTCTTTGTTCACCCATCTAGCCATAATAATAATAAAAAAAGACTTATATATATCTGAATCCAGCCCTTTCGTTGCTCCATCCGGCAGCAGCGTGGCCAAATTTGGTTCGTTTCGGGTCGGTGGGCGGGCGCGATCAAGGATCGAAGAACGGACGGGAGGATCGCGAGCATCTTGAAGGGAATGGGGTACACGGTGTGTGTCGCGCTCGCGGAATAGCACGAAATTAGCCATTTCCACGGTAATCGTTACCCGGTCTGGCTCTGCCTACCGTTGCTACCACCGCCCCCACCTGTACCCGGCCCTCCCCCCTGGAATTACAGAGACGGCAGCAGCCTTGTACGTATTGTACAAGAACAATGAGCAAAGGGAAATATTGATGATGCTGCTGCCGTGTGGCTAAGCGCGCGAGCCTGAGCGTGAGCAAGCGAGCGAGCAAGCATTCGCGCGCGCTACGTACGCGCGTATGGCGCATACGTGTGTACAAGCGTGCAGCGTGAAAGGACCGTGCGTATACATCGAGCGGTAGACGAGGAGAGGAAGAAAGAGAAGCGGAACGCTGCGAGAGGATACGCAGCGGCTGCGGGGAGGAACCGAGCGAGAAGGATAGAGAACGCGGAATAGGGGACACCAGGAGCTGACGAAGAGAAAGATAAGAGGAGCCACGAGTAGGTGAGGAGAGGAACGGGGGAGGCCGTGTACGAAGAACGGCGAGGGGAAAGGAATAGAACGAGAAGAAAAGCAGGTAAGAGGAAGAGAGTTATATGCTTAATATTTCAGCATCGCGAAATTCTGCCCCTGAATCATTAATCGCCTACCCCTGCGGTGCCTAGCCTCGGCTCTCGTCCCCTTCTCCTCCTCTCTCTCCTTCTCTCCTTCTCTCCTTCTCTCCTCGTCCACCTACCCTTTCGCTCCTGCCGTCGTTCGTTCTCGCTTTCTCACCCTCACCCTCGGCCTGCACCGCCCCTTCCTCGCTCGTACCCCTTACGCTCTCTGCCTCTCCGACTCGCTCTCTCTCTCTCTCTCTCTTTCTCTCTCCTCTCCTCTACTCGCCGAGCCTCTTTCCTATGGCTCTTGCTTTCGCTCCACGGCTAGGAATGCTCTACCCCCGCGCGCACCAGAATATTTCGAGTCTTCTCCCGACGTAGGAATAGACTCGTCGACTAAGCTGTAATTAACCCCCTGATTAATTACCCCGGCTCGATTCTATGATTAAAGGTATGAGCGATCGCGACGTCGCTAATCCTTTCCCGGCCAACCATTGAACCGTCGCGCGCGCGCGCGCGCTCTTGTTCCCTCGCCAATTCGACGACCTCGATTTATACAACCGAGATACGTACGTACCGTCGGGCCCCCGCGAAATTTTCTTTAAGGAATTTCTTCGAGCTGGCCGACCCATGTGAACGTCACTGCGAGGGCTCGCCGCGCGCTGCGCCAGACTTGTTGTAGCCCAGCGGTTTTTGAACTTGCGAGTTCGAGAACCCCGTTCATGCATATGGTGTCCCTTACGCCGGACAATCGTTAACCCCTTGCATTGTTATATCGAGTCGGACACGTGATGAAGATTTCGAACGGTATCCATGAAACATTGATGTCGCTCGTTCCTTTCGAGCCGGAATAAAACTTGGCAGTTTTTTTTCAACCTTAACAGTTGTTTGCTAGGAATATTTAGCCCTTGGAATACACGGAGGTGTGTAACGAATATATATATATAGAGACAGAGAGACTGTGGTGCTTAAGCATGTATGGGGCGAACGAGTAGCTGCAATTTAAAACAATTCAAGCAGGTAGATACGTTGCTTGCAGCTATAGAAAACTTTTTCAGAAAAGCAAACATTCGTATTCGCCTTCTGTGAATTCGGATAGACGTTTCACAAGCATTTGTTTGCAATGCAAGCAACAAACTGTGATTTCCCTAAACGATGTTGAGAATTTCTTAGGCGATAACAGATTGCGAGGAAAAACCTGTCCGCATCCGTGCAGGGATTCCGTCTAGAGCCGAATTAGTTGAGAATATTAACGGGCTTAAGGCGAACGGTGTGGAGGACGGAGTGCGAAGGGAGCCGAAATACTTGGGCCTACTCGTAGCGAGCGTTCCGACGGCGGTTATTAGTCGTGGTCGTGGCAGGGAGTGCAGGGTGTGCAGGGTGTGCAGGTTGCGCGCGAGGTTAACGTTGCAGAAAGGGGTGGCATAAAAGGGGAGTGAGTGGGTGGGTAGCCGTGTGCCTGGCTTGTACCAAACAATGATATCGGGTATTTGATTTGTAACCGACGACAATACCGACTTGCGACCCCGCATTTCATCCCCCGTCTCTCCCCCCGCCTTCGCATCTCGTTCCCTTCAGTGGCGTTCTCTATATAGGTATATACCTGCGCCGACACTATACCTACGCGTCTACGTTTGTTACGTACGCGAATATACCGAGAGGGGTGCACCACGGCAAGGCTATCGACGCGAGCGTAGTTTCGCGCGATCCCTTTTTCTCCCGAGCGCGTTCCTTCGCCCGCACAAAAGCCATCGAAACCGCGTCGCTGCTGTGCTGCCGTGTTCTGCTCCGAAGAATTCTTTTCTCGAAACGCGTCTCCGCTATCTCCGCACTCGCCTTTCTCTCTCTCTCTCTCTCTCTCTCTCTCTCTCTCTCTCTCTCTCTCTCTCGCTCTGCCTACTCTGGAGTTCTAGTCGGTTCGTTTTATTAACCCCTTTGCGAGGGATCTTGAGAATCCGCCCCTCTGTCCTTGAACGAGCGAGAGGCCGCGATTCAATCGGCTAAACGCCGTGTACACCCCGGCAATCTGTTCCCGATCGGAGAACGAGCACTTCGTCGACTTTCCTCGAGGAGAAGAGAGATTTCGGATATGGAAACTGCTCGGGCAACGCGACAGACCCTATCTCAGACGCGTCGCTATTAATATTTTCCATTCTTCGGCGTTAATCGAATCAGAAATACGTCAGCTCAAGGTTCAATCTTGTGTTCGTAACCTTAGACGCTCTGCTATTAATATTTTCAATTATTTTAAACATCTTGCACATAGATCTTGCACAACTTTGAACGTACTTCTGAATTACATTAAACGTGTCGCGAAAAGAAACCCACAATCAGGACGATCTTCCGTCAGAACGATTGATTCGTCGAGTCCTTGAAGTCTTTCACCCGTTTTTAACACCCTGGGTAGTTATCGCGTTGGCAGATCAAGCTGTTATCCTATTAATAGGATTTTCAATAATTCTGCTGTACCAAAAAAAGCATAGAAATTTTTATTGACATTGCAATCTTAAATGAAACTATCAGACGACATTATTGAGGGTGACTTAGTTAGTTCATACTACATGCTAAATGAAAATTTACCCATGTACCATAGATTTTTCAAAAATATACAATAATCACAGATCGGTAATGTGTTAAGGATAGGGAGTCCGGCATCGGCAGTTGATCGGACATCTCGGTTGCCGGAATTCTGCTGTGCGTGGCACAAGAAAAAGGTTTTTATGGGCTCCACAACTTCGAGCCTCAGTCACAGGCATTCGCTATGCTGAACTGTGACGGTCTGTCTAAACTAAATAGAGATTTAAACGTCGACCGATGGCTGGAGGAAGCGCGTCGCCGTGGAAGGGTCAGCCCGCGACTGTGCGTCCACGGGAAAAGGTTTGCAGCTCGGCTCGAAAAGCCGGAGGGACGAGGGGAAGAGGAAGAAGAAGAAGAAGAAGGGAAGGAGAAACGAGAAGAAAAAGAGGGGCCGACCGAGGGGATGGAGCGAGATAAGAGAAAAGAACAGAAGTCGGTTGCCGGTGCCATTTCACGAACGTACGTACATATTTGGCGGAAGACGGCCCAGCCCTGGCAGCCAGGTGCAACGGACCTATTGACGTGTTAATTGCGCCTGAATAATTGAAGGGGGCCCCCGCTCCGCAGCGGTGCTCTGTCCTTTTAAAATGTCTGCCGATCTCGTTAACCCGCTCGACCGACCGACAGAGAGCATAGGGAAAACGATTTTTCCGCGAACCGGAAGCGATCTAGCGCGGGTAGATCGAACGCGGCCCTGTATTCCCGTGAAAAGCAACCCGTCTGAATCGTTCGTGTTACTTTGAACGTTGAGTTTCACGCGCGGACATTATCGCACGTGATTAGATCGCGGTGCAAGGGGTTAATCGTGAGAGTGTACGGAGTAGGGTTGCGCGGAGCGGTGTTATGGATTCCGTTGACGGCAAGTATGTGAATAAATAAACGAAGCGCGCTAGGAGACCAATAGAAATTGGAAACGGTCGTTCGGAAATCACGGGGGAAAGGGGGCCGGGGTAGGCTGCGACGGGTTATAGACGACGTCTATGCCGAGGGCAAAAAACGGCAGCGCGAATTAAAAGTTTTTCCCTGAACGGAGAATACGACGTTCGGTCTTCTGGATGCACGTGGACACTTGGCCGACACGCGGGCAGCGCGGAGAGGGAGCGGAGCGGAGCGACGGGGTCTGATCGAAAACGCACAGTTTGGTATACGTATACATATAGTTGCATGCAATCGGAAACAGGGAAAATGTTCGAGGCGAACGTTGAATTATTGAGGATTTAGCTGCGTATCGGTGGAAGGGAAGGGTTCCCGGTGATCGTAAGAATATCTAACCTCGACGTGGCTTCTTTTATTATTCAGTGGCTGTCATCCCCGTGTCGGGGTGAAACGCGCGACTAGAAAGCTCGAAAGCCCGATCGTACCACTTATTTCCGATCGGTCGGCCGTCTATTCTATTCGCGCTTCTTCTTTTTCCCTTTCGCTCTGCCCGCGCCCCGCCCGCATCCCTTCTCTTGTTCGACGAGAGCGTTTCTTTCTCGATACACAAATTCGTACGCGCGGAATATGGATTCGCGTCGTCGAGGTGCGGGGCACAGCGGAGGCTCGATGCGAAACGCGAGAAGGATGCCGATCTCCTCGTCGCGACGGTCGAGAGGCGACCGCCTAAATAGGCCCTTTGTTTCCAGTCGGGGACCTTAAACAGCGGAGCCCTTCTCGAGCTCCGCGCGCCCTATTTGCTTTCCGTCCGACCACTGCCCCTCGCTTCTGGACAGAATCACCCGCCGATCGCTCTCGATCGATATTCACTGTCGCGTCGTGTCGACACTCGACGTCGTATCCTGCGCCGAAAACCTCGAGAAGAAGGAGACTCGATCGGCACTCGAGAGGATTAAGGTCCGGGGGATGTTTATGACCTCGGTGGAGCGTGATCATCGGAGCCAGCAGCGACTCGAGCTACCAGACGACGATTCGACGGACGCACGTGGACACGAAGACAGCCGGCTTCGACTTGGCTCGCCGAGACCCGTGTCGCGTTCCAGCCGAGTTTACTGCTTCGAAATCGTGTCACGATCAGGCCAACTACCGATTCCGATTTGTCCCTTCGAGGAGTTCCGAGGGACACGATATCTCTCGGCGGAGAAGCGATTCCGGGTTGGATTCGGAAGCGAGCATATTCCGGCGGTTACTGAAAAATGGAAGACGACGAGAGATCCGAGAGAAAGAGAAAGAGAGAGAGACGATCTGCTGGAACGTCGTCGTCGTCGTCGTCGCAGCGTGCTCTCGTGTTTCGCAGATGAGATTAAAATAGGGAGAATCGCGATTCGAACGGAGCGTTTATCTATTTCTGAAACCGCGCGGCTGTATTTCAGAACGGCCGTTTACATACTCGATTTGACTAGCGCGAAAATAGATCCGAGGGAAAGCGTTTCCGATATAGACGTAATCGCGCGGCGCATTGATAAATCTCCGGCCGTTGTGTCATTTAACGAGCTGCTCCGGGAAAGCCGGGAAGCGTTTTATTCGCGTTCGACGCCAACCCGAACAATCGTCATCTATTCTGGTGGGCAATGTTTGCGTACCGTGATGGAACAAGCCGGAGAGCAGCAGCGCCGGTGATGTGTCCAAGGAGAGTGAGAGGGGCGCCGGAAGGAGACGGGAATAAAGACGCGATCCGATCCGATCCGATTCGACCTGATTCGATTCGATTCGATTCGATTCGATCTGACCCGGGCCGAGGTGAGTCGAGCCGAAATCGAATTGGTTGGCGCAGCGACGCGCGATCTCCAACGTCGGCCGGTGGACATGGACGGATCTGGTTAACGGTATCCACCTGTGGGAAGGGGTGTTAAGGGTCGAGGCGAGGGTCCGCTGGCTTTCAACCCCCTTCCCCTCCCATCGATAATATACGATCCTGCATGATTCTGCTTCGCATATCACAATGGCCCTCTGGGCAACCTATTCTACGACCTAGCAACCTCTAGCTACGTATGTAGCACCGATCTACCGGTCCTCGGGCCTCCGCTAGATAATGAGTGATTAGGTAATTAGTTGTCCAATATTCCAGCCAGCTTGCTCGACCCTCTCCCCTGCACCCCGGCTCCTCTTCTCCCTACCAGACTCCAGGCTTCTCTCGTTTTCCTCTGTTCCGACGGGCCGCACCTTCGCGATCCACCTTTTACCAATCCGTTTCTCTATCTCACACAAAACTCGTTGTCTTCATTTTTACCTTCTCCTGGAGAGCTCTCGAAACGTTGACGAGGCTCAGTTGCAAACCGTTGTACAGACAATATTGGTTTCCTATCGTACACCGAACTTCTCTTAAATAAAACTGTGTCGAGGAATCTTAGACCTGATAGAACACGTCTTTCGTAAAATGAAAATACATGTAAAGAAAGTACGTGTACTCTCCCTTTTTGAATTATCCCGCGGACTCACGGCGCGTTGACAAACAAGCTAGGATAACGGTCACAACAGAGAGAGTGAGAGTGAAAGAAGGATAGAAAGACGGATGTGAGATGGTAAGAGTAAACACGTGAAAGAACAGACTTGATAAACCAAATACCTCCAGCAAAAGATTGTAATTAGAGAAAAGGCTAGCGAATAATTGACATTTAATGTCGTTTCTCTTTATTACAGATAGGAACAGAATAAGTAATGTGATTGTGGATTATAAGTTACCAATAAATTAACCTCTCTGTTAGAGAAACTCGGTACTGTTTATTTGACAGTGTCAATCCCAACGATAGAACAATCTCATTATATGTTTTTTTCTCAGCAAGACGCGAAAAGGGATCGGCAAAAATCTACTTGAAGACGGTTCCGTCAACGAGAACGTGGAATTGAGCCGAACGCGCTCGCCAGCGAATTTCGCCGATTGCCTTTGGGCAGCGCGTACAGCGCACCGCGCATTGCAAAATCGAGTAACGTTCGTTTCGAGTTGATATCGATTCGCAAAAGCGTCGAGGGGTCGTGTTCGTCTCTCGGCCAAAAAAAAGCGCGTCTCGTCGGTATCCCTTCGACGTATCACCGCATACACCGGTCCTCCCCTTTTATAAATATAACAATTAGACGCACGGGGGTCCGTGACACGAAAGCGACAAAGAGAGAGAGAGAAGAGGGAAAGAGAGAGAGAGAGAGAGAGAGAGAAAGGGGAGCGTGGAAGGGGTAGCAAGCCGAGAGAAAAGAGCGCGCGTACAGGTCTGTCGGAACGATCGGAACGAATATATCTTATACAACGCGAAACGAGGAAGGGGAGACGCGATTGTACAGGGCTTGGCTCGGTAAGCGTATTCGAAAGACCGCGACGCGTGTTTCGTAAAATTGCGTTATACTCGATGAACTTGCCGGAACCGCTCGCGCAAATTTCTATTACTATTACCTACCCGTAACGGTTGGAAAACCGGTTCTCGTAACCAATTCGTGCAAAAATTTAATTAACAGCCCTTATTACTGCAACGCGTCCCTCTTTTGCGGAGGAACAGAGACTTTTGTTTCGCCGGAGAAATTTAATTTTCGGCGTCGATGGATTTACAGAAGGCAGCAGCCGCCGTCGCCGACGTCGGTGTAACGTTTGTCCAACCCGCTCGGTGAAAATGTTCGAAAAAGTTTGGGGGGGCCCGGTGGTTCTCTCGTGGCCGCAATTTCGTCGTGCGTCGAGCGAATTTTTCTTCCCAAGACGACAAATATTGGCCGCGAATATTTCCCAGAGCCCCTCTCTCTCTCTCTCTCTCTCTCTCTCGCTCTCTCTCTCTCTCTCTTTGTGTTCTCCTAGCTGCGCCGCGCGGAGAAACGGAACGTCGAAAATTAGATTAAATTAGATCGGACGATGTTAAACTAGATTCAATTAGGCTGAACTGGGTCGAATCGAATTAAAAAGGAGCGAGCGCGTGCGAGACACGGAACGAGAGGCCGACAGCCGGCAAATATTATGGAGAAAGAAGACGGCGACGACGTCGATAATCGAAAGAGAGCTGCGAGCTTCGATGTGGGCGGCAGACGTTCGTTCTCGAAACTCGACGTGGCGAATTAAACGCGTGCGAATTAACAAGCGACAAAATCGCCGGGCAACCACCCGCCACGACGAACCGGGTCGTAACCGTTTAACGCTTTCGATACGGCTTGTCTTTCGCCAGAGTGTTTCACGGGAAGCTGTACTCGCTGTTTCAACCTAACCATTTATATTATAAAACGATGTATGGTGATAATTACCCAATGTATTTATAGACTGCATATCTGAAAGTTTAGTTTCGCGCTGTCCATAATTATGTGAATTTTAGGTTAAGATTTAAGATTAAGATTCGTTTCTGTCATACTATATAATACTGCATACGTTTGTATAAAATGACTTCGGTCCGTTTCAAATAAATAATAATAATTTGTTTCTTCGGCATGGGATTACCAATATTTTTCGATTTAATTTCTGCGATGCAATTTTCTAACAGTGTTATAACAGCTCTGTTTCTGTTCGCTTAAATAAATTCACTTCTTCCGAGGAATGTCGAAGAACGACGATGGAAATAGCATGGCGTTCGAGCAAAGCAGGGGTCGATGGAAAATTCGAACAAGTGGCTATAGTCGGTGTTGGCATTGAAAGGGTTAAACGGCCGCGGCCGAATAAACTGTCGTATTAGTCACGGCGAGTTTGGAAGCGACACGAACCGGCTTTGCTTCCGCGACGGGGGATCAGCCGTTATAATCCGCGACGGACGGTATCCTCGAGTTCTCCGACGACCCGGGAGTCCGATCGCCTCGAAGAAGCTTCGGGGAACGACGAGACGTGGAAGCGTGTCGGAGAAACGCTGGATCGCGGCGACGTTGTTGCGACAATACGGAATTGCGTCAGTGTGCGGAGCCGCCGCGATAATGCGCATAATGCGTGTGCGTGCGCACACGTTCGCGCGCCACAGCCGTTACAAGCCTCTGATGTAATAATTTTACGATCGCTCGCTGCAATTTATCGGTGACAACACTCGCTATTTCTGTCGTCGTGTTCGCGAATAATGACCACCGCCTCTACGGTCAATGGATATCGCGTGTGCGCCGCGGACGAGCGTCTTCGTAACGTTTTCGTTTCGGTCGGTTTTACAACGGCGCCCGATCGTTTTCACGTGCCGGCGAGAGCTTCGAACCCAAGTCCTACCGGAAACTGGCAGGATCTCCGGAGAACGAGGTCCCGTTGAAATTTTTGGAAATCGAAATTGCAGCGTACGAAAGACATCGTCGGCATGCTTACCTATACGTTACGCGTCCTCGAGCGTCGTCGATACCGTTGATACCGGAGCTTGCGTTTTCTCCATGCGAGGGACATTGCTCTCCTCCAAGCTCACGTGCCGCGCCACCTCGAGCCGGTCCCCTGAAAAACGAAACGTTCGTGATTAGTAATTTCAATAGTTTTCTTTCTTTTTTTAACTGAAGCTCTTCAGACCCTTAGATGGGTCCATTTCACTTTACAATTTTTTTTTTAGTTTTACAATGTTGTCATTGATGTTACAATGATACAAGATTTAAATAGATAGTTACGATCTGTGAAATACCGATGGATAGAAATATAAGCCTTACTATTAGGTTCCGTTGTAATCGTATCAATACCTAGAGGTAGTTGGTAACCCATTTTACACAGAGAATGCAAAAGTTTGTGCCTTTCAGATTTCTCAGAGTCGAGCCGCCCCGGTGAAATTAATAAAGACTCGCGCGAAATAAAAAGGAAAGGCTCGCTGCGAAGAAGAGCTGCATCGGATACGAATTCAATAAGGGCTTTTACGGCGGTCGTTCCTCGCGAACGAGCCAACTACGTAGAAGAAACACGGGCCCACATTCATGGCCGCGTTTTCATCCTTGAATTTCCTCCGACGTATCAACTTGGGAACGTGTCGCGAGCGAGGGAGCCTGTGGGGCGTCGAACAAAAACGCGATTTATCGGTGTCGGACAAGCGTTTCATTGCCGAGGATCTCGCGCGTCTATTTTGTTCGCGTGCTTCGTTCTTTGGAGGTCAGATAGAATCTGAAGAATTCGGTGAAATGTCGAATATTTGACAATCGTGAAAATTAGTACAGAGGTCAGAGGTTGAGGATGAAATGTTAGAAGAAAGTGTCAGGTATAACTAGAAACCAGAGTTTGAAAGTTCCGGGGATGTTTTCAGCGGGCACCGGTGAAGCAATGGTCTAGATTGTATAGATCTAGCATAGACGAAGATGGAGGGAGCAGAGAGGATGGCACGGGAAGGAAAGGGTTTCGGGTTCGAAAGACAAACCGAAAGAGGAGAAGGCAGAGGGGGAGTGGGAGGTAGGCGGAGGAAAGAAAGAAGGGAGGAAGAAGGGGTACGGGGAGCAATGGTTACAGCAGAATAAACCCCTCAATAATGAGTTCCGCGAGTGAATTCCCCCGGTGCGGAGAGGCTCGAGATAATAAAACAGAGCGACTGGGACGCAACCGCGCGACGGTGGTAGTAACGGTAGTTGCGGTAGTGTTGGTCGAGGAGGGTTGCTGCGGGAACCCGAGGGGTAAGGGGCTTGCACGCCGGCAAGAGTAATAGTAAGAGGCAATAAAATATAATGAAATAACATCCAATCCAGGAGAGATATTGTGAAAATATTATTACTAACTTATTACTCGCTGGGCACGGTGCGCCACGCTCTCCACGTTTTTCTCCTGTTTTCTTCGCCAGCTCTTCTCTCTTTCCCTCCTCCTCCTCCTCTTCTACTCTCTCTCTCACTCTCTCTCTCACTCTCTCTCTCTCTGTCCGCCTCGACAAACCCCCAACCACGCGTCCTCCCCCATTTTCTCATTCGCCGCGTTCCTTTCGCTTTTCACCTTCTCCGACGGTTTTTCCGGCGTTCGGCCGCTTTTCCGGTACGAGGGCCTCGATAAAAATTTCAATTTTGCGTCGCGAGCACGCGCGTACAAATACAGATTTCCCTATTCCCGCGAAATTTCCGCCTCCCTTTTTCCTCGATTTTCCTCCTCGGTGATTCCGGACCCGAGGTCTTCCGGAGGGCGCGCGCGTTCAATACGGAAAAAAGGAAGTACCGCGTTGCGCGCGGTGCCGAGCGGTGCAGAGCACGGAGGAGCGCAATCGGTCCGCGATCGGATCGGTGGCTCTCGGCTCGTCCAGCGGATTTGAAATGCAAATCATCCGGCAGGAAAGATCGTCCGAGCGGCGGGGAAAAAAAAAGTGATTACCGAGCGAGATATCCAGGTAGATCGCGCACACGGTGACGAAAGACAGTTACATAAAAGACAAAAGTGTACGGGAGTCGGGTAGGCAGTCGGAGTAGGTGTGCTGTGCGCGCGGACGACGAGACGCGACGATGGAGGAGAACGGAGAACGGCGCGCGGATACGAGAGGTGGGGAACGGGCCGACCCGAAGGAAGACAGTATTAGCGGCTAAGAAAACAGGCGGGGGAGATTGGGGGTGGAAGGGGATGCTAGCCTGGAACAATCCTATCTGGCCGTGTAAATCTCCGGGCGTCGTAACGAACCGGCAAATCGAAACTAAACGGTAGACCATGAATGGGAAATCAGAAAATAACGTTACGCCGCGCGAGGCCGCGCACTTCCGACAGGGACGACTCGACACAAACAAGCCTACACATCGAAACAATCTCCTGTACGTGTGCACGCACAAGCGGGGGGAATGCGCTCGCGAAACGCTCGACCGAGTATACCTCCCGGACGTGCGAGCCAGCGTCGTTGCTCGCGGACTTCCTTTCGAGCACTCCCCCAACCCTTTCTGTCCCTTTCTCTCACCCCCCCCCTCACTCTCTCTCTCTCTCTCTCTCTCTCTCCGATTCTCCTCCATTCCTACCGCCTTTCTTCTTTCGACTATCGAACCTCGAGAGCGTGGCTCCAATATTCAGCTTTCTATTTATACTTTGTCCGAATTCGGAGACGTCGTTGTTCCAAAGCAGGAGCGGATTGGACCGATAACGTTATTTTCGCGACTCACCAACGGCTATTCTTGGCCCCTTTACGTATTCACCAGCACGACAGAACTATTTCGTTAACCCCTACGTTAAGGAGCAAAATATTGACTATCGAATGGAAAATCCTCGATTTACGAAGACGGAATTATTTGGTCAGATTTGAAAATCAATTTCCACGCTGATACGTTCAGCCAAGGTTGAAACGGTACCCGTTGCATCTTCAATTTTTAATCATTGTTTCATCGAATCAACAATAGTTGCTAATATCCAGAACATTCTTACGGCGCCTCGTCTTCCAACATCCTACTCGCGATGAGAATTGTCGATTTTATGAAACGTCTTCATCGAGGTTTCAGCAAGTAGAAGTTGTAATCGCCGTAACCGTAAAGTAAATTGCAGTGCGAGAGGGTTGTACGATTTCAGCGAAAGAATTACGTCCGAGTCGACGCGTAATTCGATGATACTGGTTTAACAAGAAACAGAACTTCGACTGCATTTATATGCGAACAACTATGCGCACCGGTGGAACGAATTTGCGGAAATAAGAAAGACCGGAATTAGTTTGAATCACGTTAGAATCACTCTAAAATGTGGGACAATATGAAATTGCTGTAAACTTTGTCTTCTTATTCGCTAACGAGCATGTATTAACGGAAGGAGTCTAGTATCGTCTAGTTGTAAACAGTTGCAATCAAGTTTGCGTTATAATTGTTTCGACCTAGTATCGTAAAGCGTGCAGATGTTCTGAAATTCTACTCGAGCCTTTATACGAGATTGTTTCAGCTGCGTACGGTTGGCCTGTTTAAAGATCGTTCTCTAATCGGCGAAACCAACCGACCCTTTGGTACGATCGAAGCCTCGAATAAGATGGCCGTGTATCCGGTTCTCGATGGATGGTTTAAAGATGCGGAATCGAAGAACGAATCGAGAACGCGGCTTTTCGCAAATGTCAAGCCGAGTGGCTCTGGTCGGACGATCGCCATTATTCGCGTTAGCGGTCTATATTCGCGGTAATTTGCTAGACTAGGACGATTTGCTGGGACAGCTTCACTTATATAAATAATATATCGTTACGCGAAAGAGCGCATAAGCGGGTAACAACGAGAGGGTAGGCGGGGCAGGGGAGGGTACGAGAGGAGAGGAGACGAGTGCAGAGAAGAGAAGAGAAGAGAAGAGAGCCGTCCGTGTTCGATGCACGTGTCTTTGCAGCCGGTTACGTAAGCGTATCCCATGCAGGAGAGTGTATAGGTACGCGGCGAACACGTTCGCCTCGCACACAACCCGCACAAAACCCGCACACAAACGCTGCGCAGGAAATCGGTGTACGATACCGCTCTCGTGATGCAGTCTACACGAGTGGGAAATCTAATGTCTTTATCGTTATAACCAGTGTTCCATGCGACGCACGAATTAAATAAGATCTTTTCGTGACGCTGAGCTTCCGTCGCCGATGGAAAACGACGCGCCGCTACCGCCGAAGAATAATATCTTTATCGTCAGTGGATGATATTCCACGCGACGTTTAAATTAAATAAGATATCTTCCGGGACGTTGCGTTTCCGTTATTAAGGAAATCGGTGCACGACATTCTCACGATATACGAGTGCGTACACGAGCGAACGCGTACCGTACGCGTAGCTACACGCGAAGAATAATTTGTATCGACCTAGGTAACTGTTAGGCCGTCGAACGCATAAATTAAGATCTTTTTATGATGTTGCGTTTCCGTTGTTAGCTCGAGCCGCCTTCTTGGCTCGATCGCTCCGTTCGCGGAGAGAAAATTTGCATAAACGTCCGCCGCCCCACCACACCGGGCTACCGCCGACGCCGGATACGGTCGATTCTTCTCTTTTTTTTTCATAAGAGCCTCTCGAATTTCCAGCGTTCGAAAACCGTACGGAGAAAAATGGAACGCCGACCGTGAATCGCCAGGTTCCCCGAACATTTCAATTCGTATCCATCGCGACCTCGGCAATCATCGAAAACCGGTGCCCGGCCGATTAAAACCGATTACGAGAGACCGAGGTTGCTGACGAATCTTAGGACGCATAATGCCTTTTAATTCTCACGTGTCTGGTAACGTGGTAGCACGAGCTTTCCCTCTCTCCGTCACTCTACTTTTCCTCTCACCTTTGTCGTTCTCTCGCGTTCGCGTGCGTTCTCTCTCTCTCTTTCTCTCTCTTTCTTTATTCCTCGCGTTCGCGTGCGGATCTCTCTATCTCTGTCGCTTGTTTGGGGCGGTGTCTCTGTTCCTTGTACAGTGTTCCCTCGAGTTCGGCGTGATTCCGTTTCGAGTCGGTAGCGGAACGTTTAAATTGTAAATGTATCGTTACTCTGTTAAACGATAGCTTTCGGTTCGTGCGCGAAGGGACACGGGGCTGTACGTGTTCGCGTAGCGCGAATACGTGCATGTCTTTTCCGCAGGTGGACGACTGTATGAATAAAACACGGTTCTCCGGCCGAAGTTTTGCCGAGTCGCCTCGGTATAACTAAATGTCTGTCGCATTTGCATCTGCATTACGAGACCGCGTATATACCGTCGACTTGCGTAATATTGTAATCAGCCTCGGGAAAATAAATAACTATGGCGTCTACCTGCGTCGCCTCTCTCCGACCCTCTCACTCTTTTTACCTAGCCGCTAGATAACTATCTTTCCGTTTCCTGTTGACGGGCCGCGGTAACTACGCGTTCCTACCTACCTACCTGCATACGCTGGCAACGTGCGCCGCGTACGAGTACGAGAAACCAGCTACAACCGAGGAATCTCTTTGTACCGCTCCAACGAATCCCACCGCAACCCACCGCGTCCAATTTCGATTTCTCGATCGTTTCCTCGATCCATCCCCGAACCACTGTTCGACGGTATTCAAACCGTCTCGTTGCTACCGTCCCCTTACGATTAGAAATCACTCGAAACCTCTTTCCTTTATCCGTCAGATCTTCTCCGAGGCCTTCCATCAACCTTCGAAATCGTTCATATCGAAAAAAACAATTTGTTGTACAGACGATGGACGAACTTCCAATGACTACTGTGTCCTGCAATTGATGCAGATCATCTTTATTTTGCTACTTAGCAAGATTGATGCTCGAAGTCTCGCGAGTCTTATAGTTTCGACTTGGCAATTCGATGGTCTCAATTACTCGTCTAACAACCTCGACTACCTCGGCATAACACCGATTACGTGCTTTACACACCGACCTGGACATTTAATTTTTCCATCGAGCCGCACGATTCAATTACCTCGCGGTGCTTAGCCACGAAACATCAAGCGAATATTAAAATGCTATTACAACGTGTCAACTTCTGGAACTAACAAGGACCTTTAGCGGAAGATTTGTTTGGAACAAGTCAGACAATTTTTCTTCTCGACTACTTGTCGGCTCTTCAGGATCTACGCACCTTCTAAAAATCATAGTAAATAGCCGAAAGGATGTTGCGAGCATCATCTTTAAGAATCCAGTGTAAACGCAAAGACAATGTACAAAGTAGGGAGTGAAGCGCGTCGTAAACCTAAATGGAAATTAGCGAGAGAAGCTGTTGCGGTTTCGTCCTCGATTCCCGCGGATCGAGAAACGCGATCGGCGACGCGAAACGAGCGCGAACTGCGAACGGCCGCTGCGGATCGTCCGAGGAGCTGCTCGAGTACCACGGTGGCGGAGCGATTAAGACTGAACCTTTTGTACAAAATCGGTGGAGCTTCACGTGCTATTTCCCTGCGCAGCCAGTGAGACAAAGGTATATACCGCGGAAACGAAAGTGTCGAGGAACCGGCAGACGCGGTGCTACCGAGACCGTGTATCCGCCTTCGCCGCCTACTTCGGCCGGTGTGTGCCGGGGCTAAGCGTGAATTAAGGCAAATGATTTCTGCGCGGAAGAGCTCGGAGCTCGTAAAACCGTATGGGATGCGCCGCGTGTACCGCCGTCGGCGGTGTCCCTTGAAAAACGGAGCGCGGCTTGGTTCGCCGCGATAGAAAAATTCGCGGCCTCGCGATGCAACTTCCGTCCCTCGCACCGGATTCGAACCGGTATCCCGCGATTCCATTCGGTTCCCCCGTGGTCCCCCCGGAGCCCTCCATTCGCCGGTTTTCCCTTTCTCCGCGCGGGGATATCTGTTCCACGCACTTGCACGCACACTCTGCCGTACGTACAGAGAGAGGATCGGCAGGTACGTACAAACGCGTAAATGACAAAACACGTATTACGTGTAACTGGAGTCCGTGCTAGAGATCAATACACATAATAGAGGGTATCTATAGCGCGCGCAACCCGTGCTCATTTACTTAATTGTGTTCTATACGGTATAACCGAGGTATGGTGTGCGATTCGTGTAGGTACGCGGCTGCCTACACCCCTCTTACCGTTCCTCACCGCTTTGGCCGCCCTTCGGAGCACTGCTCGTCCCTCTCTCCCTCTCACTCTCTCTCTCTCTCTCTCTCTCTCTCTCTCTCTCTCTCTCTCTCTCTCTCTCCTCTCATCCTCTCCGCCTCACCTACTCTCGCTCTCCCCCTTCCATCGATCTTTCTCTCTCTCTATCTACCTCCGTGTCTCTGTCCCTCTCCCTCTCGGTCTCACCGACTTCTCTCTGTTCCCTGCCACCCATAGTCCCACCCCCTGCCACCTCTTGCCACCCCTGATGTCCATAGGGCCGAGTGTGCGTAATATTCAGACGTATAACGTGCCGGGGCCACGTAGGTACATTGGCATCAATTTATAGGGTGGGAGGGTGCACCAGATATATACGATCCGATAGGGTTGAATATCTCGTGCTTTTGTGCCCATCTACACCTCCTCGTTTCCATCTGTGCTCGTCTTTCTCTCGACGAGCCTCCGCCGCGTTCCTCCCGCCGCCGCAACCCGCCCCGTTTCGTTTCGTTCCGAGCCGTTCTCCGTTCCGTTCTCGACTCTGCGCCGTCCTTCTCTCCTCTCGTCCCTTTTTCTCATCAACGTATCGCGCGATGCCTTCTCCTCCGCGCTTCTCTTCTATTCCGGTATCGTTTCCGCTTCATTTTCCTCTCTCGTCCCCCGCTCCTTGCGCGCCGCGTGCGTCACACAGTTCTCCATCCTTTCTAAGCGTCTCGATCGGCGATCTCGTCGCGAGGATCTTGCGTTTCGGGATTTCGCGACAACAAGGAGACGTAGGGAGAGAGAGAGAGAAAGAGAGAGAGGGAAAAAGAGAGGGAAAAGATGAGAGAGGGTGGAGAAATTATCATCGTGCTTTCGATATCGATACATGCGGCAATATAGCGGCCGAGGGAAAGAACGTGGACGCGCGCGAGTTTCGAATGGCGCGAATAATTCGCGAACGAGCGTAATTCGGCGCAACGAGCCGAAATCCGAGCGAGCGCCACGACGAGCAATGCTAATAAGCGCGCGGGATATCGCAAGAATTTCACCAGCGAGAAAATCCGAAAGCGATCGGCCGTGGGTCAGCCGGCCGACAATTGCGACGAACGACGAACAACAAAATGTCGACCGCAATTATGCTGTAATTAACTGGGGGTACGCACACACCTACGTATCTACACGCAGAGCGGAGGCGCGTGCACGCACACATCGTTCCACGGGATCTCTCTCTCTCTCTCTCTCTCCCTCTCTATCTCTCTCTGTTGGCAGCACGCGTATCGCAATCGCGCCGCACGCGCTCACAGACACGCGCGACAAAAACACGGAAACGCGAGAGCTCGTCCACACAGGCGCACACGAACGCGAACACGCTTCTCTCCGCAGGCACACACCCGTTTCGCTCTGGCATCGGACGATGCGGCGTGCTTCACAGGTGGTTGGGGATTTTTGTATTTAGCGGTTGGCACCGCCCGGCGTTTACGCGTTTACACGCGCCGCCTGGCTGCATTATGCATGTTTGCGGTAGCAGAAGAGAATTTAAACCAACTACCTCCGATCTATCCTCCCGCCGTCCATCTTCCTCGGCGGTCCTCCGATCCCGATTACTTTCGTCTACCTCTCTCTCTCTCCCCACGAATCACGTTCCCGAACCCTTCGCTCTTCGTTTGAAAAACTATGCCGATACCATAGAAATGTACAAGGGAAAACCAATTCCGTCGTCGGCGCCCCCTTCCGCAGAGTTTACGATAACTTTCGCAAATTGCGGATTTGCCGAGCGAAAAATCATAATAATTGAAAGCGAATGAATATTCTACCCCGCGGCCACCAACACGTGGAGACGAGCACCGGTTTCGCAAGGGGACCCGAGCTGACGCTCGTAACGAAGCCACGCCGACGACGCGCACCGTAGAGAAAAAAAAAACGCAAATGACATGTAAACGGGGACGCCGCGTAATGTCATAGCGCAGGTTAGTGTAAATATATAAGTATTATATATGTCCATATATTTTCAACGGATCCGGATCGTAAGGATTCTCGTGAACACGGAACGGTCGAATCGGGAACGAGGGGTCGGGGCTACGGTATCGTTTCCACGGTAAATTACAGTTTAAATTAGTATTATTACGACTTGGACATCACCACGTAATTGCATTATTATTATACGTTTCGGTACTTTATCAAATATTTATTGGCTTGTTATTGCGCATCAAATACGGTATTAATGGTGCCCAAGGGATCCGCATTTTGCAGGATTTCATCGAACGATCGAGAAGGCAGAGCCAGTTGCCGAGTCGCTAGAAGGGGAACGTTAACGGCCGAGGAGGAGATTTCAATAACGGGACAAACGAATTTCGTGAAAAACGACGGGACGCGATCAACGGATGGATGGATGGTCTGCCGGTCGAATCTGTCGATTCGGGGATTCGGAGGATCCAGCGATCGGCATCCCGAGCGAAGCGAGCGAGCGAGCGCGATGGCGGGGCGCGAGACCTCTGTGTTACGCGGGTGTACGTCAAATCAAAATGCACAATCCCGGCAAATCATTTCGAATATTTCATAATGGGCGCGAAATATCATTACCTGCCGCCTGTGTGACACCCTCCGCCACTCTGGCACTCCGGCGCTCTCCGGCGCGCACCCCGCTCGTACCCGCTCGTACCCGCGTTCCTCCATCCCTCGTGAATTCGCTGCCGCTCCGCGCTGCTCCGCGCCGCTCCGCTTCCACGCCGCATCGCGAATATTACCGTCACACAGAGAGACTTGGGTGACGAAGAGAGGAGAGATCGAGAGGACGAACGGACGAGAGCGAGCCGGACACACGCGGCCGATAGAAAGGGATGGAGGGAACGACGACGAGGCGAGAGCGTGTGCGAGAGGATTCGTGTCGCGTCGAGTCACCTCGCGTCGCGCGCATATAGCGAAAAACACATTGCCGAGCTTGCACACGGACGAGGACGAACACGGTGCACGACGGGCTATGCAACCGGGACTAAATTACGTTCCCCGTAACGCGTTTAGCCGCGAATCGCATTGCGAGCGATCCGTATAACCCGAATATCGGCCGCACGCCAGAGATAGGACCGACCGACAGACCGACCAACCGACCGAGCGATTCGTCCGCGAACGATCGTTTCGCGGCTCGATTCTCGAGACTTTGCGCGCCGTTTCCTACGGCCGATCGATCCCTCGATCTTCCGTGAGAAAACGCGGGGAAACGAACGCGGTGCTCTCGTCGTTTCTCGTCTGTACGCGCCACGGCCGCTGCGTCCGCGGCGATATTCGAGTACCTATCCGGATAGAAAGTCGGTGGCTATCCGTTAACGACGATGCCAACGGATCCCCCCGGTAGTCAGGGGAGGCATCGCATCGGTACAACGATCCGCGGTTAAGGGATGGTTTAAATCAATGTACGCGCGCATCGTATCAACTACCTCTGCCTACATACCGCCGACAGAGTCGGCTCTCTAGAAACTGTCGGAGGTTCCCTCCGCGAAACATTGAGCAGCGAGTAGCTGGCCAACACCGGGTACGGCCTGGGGAAGCAACGGCGGAACAGCAACGTCGTCGTCGGGAAAGCACACCAGCAGCTAAACAACCGGCCGATAGCGGATAGGATAGGAGGTATAGGTGAGCAGAGTATCAGCAACGGCGCGGGGCTGTAGTTAGTAGCCAGCAGCAGCTAGACAGGCAGCTAGGCAGCTAGGCACCGGTAACAGCGATCGCCTCCTCCTCCTCCTCCTCCTCCTCCTCCTCCTCCTCCTCCACCGCCTCGTTCTCCGTTCGCCTTCCCCCTGTGCTCTCCACCATCTATCTAGCTTGGTCTGCGCGCTGTCTCTATCTTTCTCGCGTCCTCGTCTGACCCTCGGTTTCATCTGATCGTTCGGTCCCTCTTCATCGACCTTCTCCGCCATCGTCGTTGAAATCACCACCACCATCGTCGGTACCATCAGCGGCGGTGCTGGCAGAAGCAGCAGCATCACCACCAGCAGCATCAGTAGCTGCCAGCAGTGGCGGTAACGGCAGTAGAAGCAGCACCGTATACACGGTACACTCTGGTACTACTCTGGAATCGCATCGTGGCCACTCCAGTTGCATTGCGGCCAACACCGATCCACACACAACACACGGAGCATGGGGGGCTCGTCGACACATGTACCGGAGAAATACGTGCAACGCGCACGCACATCCATCCGGCGGTGGAGCAACGTCGGCGAACGATGCGTACATACACGTGCATACGCAAGAGCACAACGGCCTAGCGTTGCCCTCTGCCTCTGGCCAGAGATATCGTTAGCATGCCTTGCTAATCACGGACTCGATAATAATACCGTGATTGATAGGACGAACCTCGTCCCTTCTCTTCGTTCGCCTCCACCTCCATCTCCTACCTCCTCGTACAACCTCCTACAACCTCCTACCACCTCTATCTACCCCCCTGCTCTGCCCCCTACCCCGTGTCCCACTACTGCCTCTCTCTCTCTCTCTCTCTCTCTCTCTCTCTGCCTACACCTCTCTACCTCGACCTCTTCGAAACACCCGCGGAATGTTCCACCCCTCGAGAGAGCGGCCATTGCGCCCCCTTCTGACTTTCTCTTGTCCATTCTCTTTTCCCTCCCTTCCTGCCCGCTGTCCTCTCTCTCTCTCTCTCTCTCTCTCCCTCTCGCAGTTTCTCTCTCTCCCGTCCTCCATCTCCCCGCCAGCCACCACTTTCTTCTCTTTTAATCTCTCTCACCGTGCGTCCGTTCCGTCGCGAAACCCTCACGAAATTCGACGCGCCTTTACGGACAAAGCTCTCGGCTCGTTATCCCCCGAGACACGTTGACGTTGTTCGCCTCGTTCTCTCTCTCTCGAACACGGAACTTCATGGATCGCCGAATCATCTGCGAAACGACACGCGCGGAATGTCGCACTCGAGACTCTTCCGCGTAGCTTCGGATCAAAAGTTGAATCTTTCGCGGTTGGTGGCTCGTGTTTCCGTGTTCCAAATATTCTAGAACGATGAAAGGATGTCCGCAGCGTTAAGAATTGTAAATTGAGCGTAAAATCTCTTCAGAATTTTCTGTCCTCCCTTAGAATATGCTACCTGTTCAATCTTCCTGGCAATTTCCAAGGAGTACACGGTGCTCGGAAGCGAGTGTTTAGTCGACCGCGACTTGGGAGAGTAAAACGATTTAAATAAATTATCAAAGGTTAAGGGAGAGAGGTGGCCAACGCGAGAGAGAAAGTCCTCGCGCGAGAAAATAAGCCGCGAAGACGCGAGAGCATACGTTGCATCCCGGAACAGTTCGGACTCTCGGCGAGGCTTCGCTCGGAGGAAAGTTGCGCCGGGGAATCGAGATAGTAATCCAGGGCTGGGCGCATGTACGCGTTTTATATGGGTCGCCTTGTCTCTCTTTCTCTCGGCTCCTCTTCATTCCGTCGTGCGAGGGCTTGCGTGTGTCCGAGGGTGCGCGCGAATACGAAACAGCTATGCTAGCTATGATACCATTAGCATCAGTGATTAATGTATGCCGCAGCCTGTTTCACAGCAATGCGCGAGGTTCGTGTATACTCCGTGATTGACTCGTAGCAGTGCCGGCAGGGAGGTGAATCGAAAGAAACTAGGAGAGCGAGAACTGGCTACGAAATTCTTCCTACTTCCGCTCGCCGCGAAGATCGGCTAAATGGAAGAAATTCACTCAACAATCCTGAACCCGCTTTAATCCTTTTCGTTGTTGACCTAGCATCTCATTTTCTGCTGTGGAAAAAAGCGAGGACTGCGAAGCGTTAAATTTCTTTAATCGAGCACGTTTAAGAAGAATTCTTAGATCTGTTATCAGATAAGCGGGAGCGAAGCCTGTTGGTCAGGGAGCGCGATAATGCGAATAGATAAGGGTAGCAAGATCGGTAAGCAGCGGAACACCCGGTAGGTTTCGAATTCAGAGAGCGTGGATTACGTACCGTGTCCATCGAAGCGTACGCGCATTCTATATTTTAGGCTGTCAGAGACGGAACCTTCGAAGTTTCAGCAACGCGCGCGATCCTAGATCGATACCGCAGCTTCGATTCGCGATGGCCGGGAGAAGATCTTTGCGTATCGGGTTGCCCCGCGTTACGTGTCCTCGAATAGGTTTCAGCCGGCAAGCAGGAATTAATTATCGAGAAACATGCGTTTACATCGACGCGGCGCGTACACCCTATACCAAGAAATTAAAATCTCTCGTTGAAAACGTGCAGCATTAAAATAGCGCATCGCGATCGCGTTCGCGTCGTTAACGCTATTCAATAGTTTTTCTTTTTTTTTTTTTTTTTATTCACCATGTCCGCTCTCCGACCAGCGCCAGCATCGATCCGAATCGAAAACTCGTTTTGAAAGGCTCGCTGTCTCGATCGAAAATTTCTTTCCTGCTCTATCCTAAGAAAATTATCGACGGTCCGAGAACGTATTTCCTTGAATCCATATATTCCTCGATTACTATCGGAGAACAACATCGATTATTCATAAGCTGACGTTCGGTTTAACATATCGCGAGCAATTAATAATAATTTCCGCGTCGATTACGTTCCGCCGTAAAAAGAGAACAAACAAACAAGGTTGCGGTTAGCTTCCTCGGTGACGCTACAGTTTGTTTATTAGTAATTCAACGGATTGCCTACCGGCGATTATGTCAACTTTTGAGAGCCCAGACGCCAGTCGATCCTTCCGGAAGAATCGACAGTCTCGTTGGGTGCCCCTCGTTCCCCTCAGCTCGATTAATTTCCCGCAGGTTTTTGGGCAGAGGTGAATAATGAATAAAGACATTCGGCTAACGGAGGAAGCGGATCGAGAAGTTCGAAATCTCGAAGGATTTTGTCGTGCGGTCTCGGGTACGAATACACTGCGCGGGTCGGGGAGGGGAGGGGAATATGTAAACCGAGAGTCGCATTAATATTCAGGCTCGCGGAGGTCTTAAGGAAGGAGAAACTCGCGGTAGGCAGTCAGGCAGCTAGCGAGGCAGCTAGCGAGGCAGCTAGCGAGGCAGCTAGCTACAGCTACCGAGGCAGCGAGGCAGCGAGGCAGCGAGGCAGTCAGGCATTCAGGCGACCAGGTAAGGAAAGAAGAGGGAGAGCAAGCAAGCAGCAAGCAGCAAGCAGGCCAGGTAGGCGAGCGGGTGGCCACGGTGCTGCGATCCATAAAAATGTCGGGGCTTCCGAGTGACGGCCGGAAACCGGGAGATGGACAGGGCCAATTGTTTATATTACTCGGTGCAACAATGGAAGTCCAGCGACGTGTACCGTGTACCGTGCCGGAGTGTATCGTAATACATGCTACGGTGCTTGCATTCTTTTTCCAGGAATTCGACCGTGCCTCGGTTGATGCGATAATGCCAACTAATGTTTCTTTTCGCGTTCGCATTCGCGCTCGCCTGATTTTTATTGACCCTGTGTGTCGGCCGTTCCTCGGGTCGCCGGGACACACATACACGCGCCTCGCCTCGTTCGAAAACGGAAACCTTGGCGTGCCTCGCGTTTCTCGGTCGGGCTTTTTCAGCAAGGGGAACGCGAGCGGGACCGCGCGCGGAAGTACGACATCGTTCGCGGAGCTGTCGTTACAAATTTTTTCTGTGCGACCCTTGGCCGGAAATCGCGGCACGACTCGCAACCGAGCGACCCTGTCCCCGTCCAACCTGGGATTCTCCTACTCGAGACAAGAGACACGGTGAAACTGGTAAAACATTAATCTCGCTTACAGCAATGTTCAGTTGCACCTCGGAGTCGCCGCGCCGTTCGAGCGCAAAAGGTTTAAACTTTTCTCGTCTGACAACTCCCAATTAAATCCTGCCCTATAGTATTAAATAATAGATAGAGTTCGTTGCGCTACGAGCCTAGACGAGAGCGTACTCGGTCGTTGGTTGATGCTCGCGTTCGAGAAAGCTCGTCCCGAAGCTCGATATTTACGTGTCGCGAGGTGCTTTCGATATTTTCGGGTTCTCGCACGGAAGGCCTCCTCCACCGGTGGATGCCGAGAGAGGAGTCGAGAGGGGT
Organism: Lasioglossum morio; assembly: GCA_916610235.2. Classification (NCBI taxonomy): domain Eukaryota; kingdom Metazoa; phylum Arthropoda; class Insecta; order Hymenoptera; family Halictidae; genus Lasioglossum; species Lasioglossum morio. The sequence goes on from OU744331.1 coordinate 1,981,134, forward strand.
ACGAGAGGGGTACGAGAGAGCAGCTTTCTGCACGGAGCGGAAAGAGTAAGAGGATGCGAGGGGCGAGCCGTAGAAGTGGAAGAGTCCGCTACCTTTACAGTAAAGTTAAATCTACAGAGCGCTATGCTACAAAGCAGGTCTGGCCATTAGGTATTTATTAAGTTTAGAAATTTATAGATGCCTCCTGGGCGCGGGCCCCGTCAACCCCCTGCGAGTAGCTACGCTCCTGCGCCCCGGACCCCTTTCCTCCGCCGCGTCTGCCTCCCTCACCCCCGCCCCCGCCCGCGGGGGTTCGCCGTCTCTACGACGGCAGTCTCCACCCCCGGCCAGCCGCCAGCCAGTATTAAAATGAATTATTTAATTTTAAACTTGGTAATTTTTAACCGTATTATATCAGAAATTATTTACACGCCCGCTTCGGTGCAGCTACCCCTTCCTGCAAACCAGCTCCACTTCCTACCCCCGTCTCCTCCCAACCCCTCCGACCCGTTTTACCGTTAAACTCACTACCACTTACTTCCTCTACCTTCCGCGAACGTTTCTTCCGAACTTGTCCTCGCTACCATCACCCGAACCATCCCCTCCACGGATTTTATTGGCCACACCGGTGACCGAAACAACGCGTTCACTGCCGCGGGTCCGTTCTGACCCAGTGTTACGAACGTCACGACGAAATCCGTATTTTCTGCTTGACAGCTTGATCTAGACAACTGAGCTGTCGCGTATGGAAACGACGACGCCAATTACAAAGTATAATTACACGCTTTTTTCCTCAGAAAAGAAAAACGATTTTATCTTATAAGGAAACTTGGCACGAGTGTCACACAAGTTTCCAATTACACAGCTGCCTATAAATGCAAGATCAACCGATAACGCGTTAATTCGTTTAAACGTTCTAATTATTATTTCTACACGTGAATTTTGTCAATTAATCATTATTGTTCCAAACAGACAGTTGTCCGACATCGAATCAGCGCTTTGCGTGTCCAGCTAACAGCCTAAAAATCTTAAAGAATAAGCATGCAACGATTTAAACGCATTGCGTCGCGATCGTTGAAAGAATGCGTTTACCCGACACGAGGTTTGAACGTTGCCGAATCGAACAACGCTCAGCGAGAAGAAAAAAAAGAATGTAAAAATATCAGCCCCCGCCGCATCGGGCGCCACGCCCGATAAAGAGTACACTCGAAAAAGCTCGAACAGGATATTCCGGTTAATTTGCGCGTAGGTATTTACTTAACGAGTTGATCGCTGAAATTACAACGTATAATTTAATACCGACACCGGTCAAATTTACTCCGTAAATAACGGTAAATAAACGAGCCGTTTAGTACGCGCGCGCCTCTAAAATTCGGCTCTTCCAGACGACCGCGGTGAAATTTGTCAACGTAAATCGCCGGGCGCGTCGGCTACCTCCGCATCGTTCAAATCTAATTGAAATCCTAATTGCCGGGACGACTTTTTTCGAAGCGGGACGGCCGGCCGGAAATTTGTTACGATGCTCCGCCGATTTATGCTAATTACCGATGGCTCGGTAATATTAATTAATACTGTCGATAATATTGGAACTCCATCTAAACAAACGACCGGGCGCTCGTTGCAGATCCTGCGTCGGTTGATTAGCGTTCGATGGTGTTCGGTGCAGAACGCGACGGTGTATTCGTTCTCGCATACTCGCTCGAGTGCGTTCGTTCGCTCGCTCGCCCGCCCGCCCGCGCGCGCTTATTCGCTTAGGTTCGCGATGGTTCGTGCACGCGACCGGCGCTGGCCAAGGCGTTTTCTTGGTTCGGAGAACCTTTGAAATCGACGTGCGCACGGATACGCGTTCTTGCGTGTACGCGTTGCGAGATGCAGCCGCATCGTATCGGTAAAGAGAAACGCACGGAGGACGGAGGAGCACGATGGTGTGTGTGTGTGCGTGTGTGCGTGTGTGTGTGTGTGTGTGAGCTGGTGCAGGCACTATTCATAGGTAGAAAAGCGGGTGCGGGTGCGGGTGCGCGCGTGTGTCCTCATAGATAGGGGTTGTAAACGTAGGGAGCGCAATCTATAGTCGTATAATACGTCTATACCGTCTGGGCACAAACGCACGCGATATCGCGTCCAGTGCGCGCGGTATTAATTGTTACGACGAGAAAGGCAAATAATTATTATAATTGTCCGGTATAATAATAGGATTCAACGTTGGAATACCGCTTATACATCGTTCGTCGTAATAAAGCGGCCATCGATTTCGAGCCGGCGCGGCGTCCATCGATATCGATGTACGCGCGCGGCTAACAGGCATGATACGCGTTCGCGTACGAGAGTACGCGAGTACGAGTACACGAGCACATAGCTGGGCCACGGCCACGTATAGCGCACTTGTACGGGTATTTACGCAACGGACATTGTGTGCGTACGGAGCCCGGTGTGCGATGGGTGTGCGCGCGTATAACGCATATCGAATGTTTATATTATATGCACACACCTAACGAAAGCCTAAATATACTAGCCACCGCGTGGGATCACGCCTATAGGCGGCTATTTGAGCGATAAACAACCGGGGCCGATGTGTCGCGCGCGGCGAATGGTAAAATGTATGTATACCGGGTGTACCGCCTCCATTCTGCCACGTTGTTGGTGTATCAATTGTGATTAGGGACAAAGATCCGACGAATTATTCCCGCTCGGTCTCTAATCTGATAACCGAAGCCAGCGCGCGCTCGCGTCATTGCATCGATTGTTTCCGCATGTGGGAAATCATAAAGGGCAATGAGTTCCAAGCATCTTCATTGTCCTCGCGATAATCAAACGCTAATCACTCCTATCCCGCTCTGTTCCTATTCCTGTATCCGAACCCGGTCTATCCTGCATTCGACGGAGTCCACCTATGATGCGTTGTTCGCGTCATCTAATCCCGAATACATGTACCTATAGTAGTGACTGTCTGTAAAACAATACGAGGGAGACAGAGAGAGAGAGAGTGAACCACTCGAAACGCGGTTCTTGGACGCGGCAAACCCTTTCGCGACTGCATCGAACCGCTTCTCCGCTCGGTACCGCAATAATATTCGAGAGTTTGCACTCCCCTTTCGAAACGCCGCACCCCAAGGACCGAGGGATGAAAAACCGAGGGGTAGTCGGTCGAATCAATCGCGAACACGAGAGGGTTTCGGCGTTTCCAGCGGTGGGTCACGGGACTAGGTTACCGGGTGCGTGGCACACCCTCGAATTCGGTCCTTCTTTCAACCCCTCTCGACGCAAGCAACGCAAGCAACGCAAGCGACGCGACGCTTCTCTAGCTGCGAAATTGAACCCGCTACGCCTCCCGTTCCACCCCGCAGCGGAAAATCTCTCGCCGTCTCGTCAACCTTATCCGAATGCGGCCGCGATCGAATTGCAACCATGGGAAACTCGGTTTTGCAACGGTTCGCGAGATATCGGGCCGCGTCGGGCTTGACTGTCCATCTTCGAAATATCATTTCGGATGTAAATTTTCGGTTACGTCGGCCGCGCTTCCAATAGGAAAAGCAACTTTTGGGATTTCCATTTGCGGGACGCGGCCTGATTGGACGAATCGACGTCACCGGCGGCTCGGCACTCACCCCGCGGAACACGTCACGCACATTGGCACAGACTTATGGGTATAATTCATCGACATTACTCGCGACGGGGGTTCGGACCACCCCAGCGGAACCCAGCGGTACCCAGCACGCGTATTTTAATCCATCCCGCGGCTGTGTGTGCCCCTGCCCTGCCATACTTTTACAAGCTCCCGTATTTACGAGCTCGCGACCAGTTGTCCAGCCCCGTTTCTTCGACTCCCCCGAGATCCGATCGCGTCCCCAACACTGTCATCCACCGGCCAATCGATCTCTACAAGTCGCTAAACTCTCCGCGAACCCTTTCCCAAAGAAGCAACGCGATATTTTACTATTCGGTCGCATTGCCGCGAGTCGAAACTACTGTGATCACGTATTACTGTCCGTGTCTATTTCAAGAATTAAGAAACCAAATAGGAATAGCATTGAGAAATTCTTGTGATTACTTCACATTTCGATGTTCGAAGCCATTCATCCTCGTCACGAATGCGTGTAACCTACCAGTATGAGAAAAATTAAATCGTTCATTCGCGTCATTCGATGTGAACGAGTTAATTATTATCTTCATTAATATGCAACCACGGCGAACATGATGCTAATATTCATAGTGCTAGGAAAATTAGCGTAGGTAGCACGTTTATCGATGCGCCGACCGATCAGCGTTGAACGCGAACTTTTCCAAGTTTTCCCGCGACTTATAATCAGGAGGAACTTCGCTGCTTCTCGTAGCGCTTCCGAAACAAAACGATTTAGAAGTTGTCGTGGTTCTATAACGATTGACAATAAATTATCATCTTATTAAGGAAGCAACGCTCCGAATACTCCAGACCTACCCTTAAAAATTATAGCGTGGTGTGGTTACACTCTAGCTTTATATAATTCCCTTTTTGATCGTCTGTTAATTGGAAAATTAGAAGATGCTGTTTCGTAATCCTTGTTCTTTTCGAACGGCAGACGTCTTGTTCAACTCGCTGCGGTTATTCTGTTTGTCCAATGGGATTCAAGGGGCCGCACAGTGGGCCGGATTGGGGTTAAGTGTGACATTGCCTCGTAACTTTTAATTCGTAAAAGGTATGCACGCGAAACTTAAACTGGACAATGTAGTAATGTCAGATTAAGGATTAGTTAAGAAAATATACATCAATGTTTCAAAATTTTTCAAATTTTCTCCATTTAGTTCAGCATTGACTTTTAATATATTATGCAGAGTAATTACTAATGTAAGATTCGATTTCTTATCGCGAAAATCTGCTCTTCAATTTAAAAAATAACGAGAGAAATTATTAAATAGCAACGTCAGGGCATCAAAGAGAAGCAATTTTTCTCGTGAATAGTAATCCTCTTAAAACGTCCCACCTTCAATGTTTATTACAACTATAATATTTATTAAATTGTACTATTCCTTTTCATTTCAGAGATTTATGGACATTTGGGGAGCAATGTTCATATATTAGATATCGATACAAGAAAGTTCGTTTTAGGGATAAAAGTCACAGCTTGCCCGAATGCGGCCCACTGTGGGCGGTCTAGTATTTTTCTGGAGTTTTCGAGGGATCGGAAGAAGAATCATTGTTGTCGCGTGAAAGCGTACGCAGACGGGGATTCGGTGAAACCCGCGAATGGGTAATTCGCCTCCTGGCGACAAAACGGTGCGTCGAAGCTGGCCGATGTCGATGACCGACGACTAGATGTCACGGTGAAACTGAGCGTCGCGCGTCGAGTCCGCCGGAGCGGCGAAACAATGACGCGCGCGAAAATACCGGAGGGTCGCCAATCACGAGGTGTCAGTCGGGACGAACCGTCATTACGCGATTACATTTTTCGTACCGGTTCGATCTGTCTCCGATTCGCCGTCGTAAATCTCGATTAAGTTTCCATATTCGGAGTAGAGGGAACGCCGCGTCGCCTCCCCGGGGCTGCAAAGGGGGCGAAAAGCTCGCGCGTTGTTTATCGGGGGGTTTTGGCCCCGCGGAAAACAAAGGATACGAACGGGGCGGGGAGAAAAAAAAAAAGAGGAGAAGACCGTCGCGACGACGACGCTCCGCGAGCGACGCGCGCGTCGGTCATCGGTGCAGATGCTCTAGAAAAGCTGTCTGTCGAAATCACGCGTCCGCGTCACGAATCGCACGATTCGATTTAAATTATAATAAATGACCTCGACATCGAGTTGAGGCCGGATGTGGCTCAGCGATTTAAAGGTATTAGATGTTCATATAATCAATGTTTTCTTAAATATCCGGCCGAGCTTTCTCAGCGGGTCGTGATCCCTCTTGCGCATTTCATCATTTATATCGACGCAACGCGATCGAGCAATTTTTAGCGGAATATTACAGCATCGTCGATTTGCATTTGAATAGCAGGAAAATCAGCCTACTACCTACTCTAGCTATTCTTCTTTTTTTCCTGATACGCCTAACTCGTCGGAGGAATCTAACCGCGATCGAGGCCGAGTGGTAGACACCTCGATGCGGAAGAGGAGCTCCGATGGTTGTTCCCAGACGACGACGCGACAGTCTACCTACTCGTACCGTTCCCGTGCTCGTTGGACCGGCAATCGCAAATCGTCGAAAATTACGCAGTTTCCGATACGCGCATTGAAAACGACCAACAAAGCGTGATCGCGTTCGCGTGCTGCGCCGTGCTCGACTCGTATTCTATAATATTAAAGGTAAACATCCTTGAATGCCCGCGCTCGTTAGACCGATGCATCCTGACCGCTTTGCGATAATGCCACGATGCAACCGGCTCGCCTTACGTAAATTCCAAGGCACGCACGAACAAGAATAAAATTCATGCCTGTCGCGAGACCACTTCGCGGCTGCCTCTTTGCCCGGCGAACGGGAACACGGATTCGGTGTACAATTTCATGGAAACCGGGAACAAGTTCGCGGAACTCCGACTGGCTCTCCCAGCTTCTTAATACTTCAGCCTGGATCAAGAAGATTTCGTAGAAATCGTGGGATATCGCTCGACCCAAGCAGCGGGTACCATTTTCTACGATGTTCTTAATTTTTCGATATTCTTCGACGATTGTTATGGGTTTCGGAGGATCGTCTCGGTGTCCAAAGAGATCACCTGTTGTGAACGCTCTTCTCTCGCCGCTCCCGCACGTTGGGAGCAAAGTAGCAAGAGAAATTTGACCTGGATTACAATGGAGAACACTGGCATTTCTACCGTTTCTAATGACCAATACGGTGTGCGTACAGGCATAGACAGCGACTCTGTATCATCGCGAGGGATAGTATTCTTAGAGATAAAGAAAAAAAAGAAACGATATCACGGCAAATAAAGAGATCTGGAGGACTCGGGGAGCCGGATCGAACCGGAGAGAGATCGCAGAGAGAGGGCTAGAGGCTGCGATTTTCACCGCGCATCGTTTGAGACCGCTGCGCGAATTCTCCGGTCGTAAAATCTCGTACGGATAATGAGTTTCCGTCTTTTTGCGGTGGAGAGCGGGACCAACAGGGACGACTCCGCAGCAGGAGGAACGAAAGGGTGAGAAGGGAAAGAAGAGGATGAGGAAGAAGAAGAAGAAGAAGAAGAAGAAGATACAAGCACACGGAGCCAGGTTGGCAGAAGAGGAAACAGCTCGGCTGACGGCGCGGGTTGCGGAGCGGGGGCGGCCACGAGGTAAGACCACGGGCGGAAAAAAAGGTCGAAAGAAAGGACGGGACCGGAGGTGGACCACACACATACACACTCACATCGGGGGAACGTGACCGAGGCGATCCCGGGCTCATATTGTAATGCGAAGGTATCCATCCTGCGGCATTATCGTACAGTCCGCGACAGCAGCACGGTACATACTTCCGTGACCGTGGTTTCCAGCACGAAAGCGACTTACGTACGGAAGCCTTTTCGATCCGCGCGCGGTGACAGCGAACGATATACTACACGGGATCCGTGTTCCCCTTTCGACACCCCTCGCGACCACCGTTTTCGCTGACCTCCTCGATTCGCCTCGGGATCCTCTTCTCTAAGCTCCCGCGAGAGCCCTCTCTCTCTCTCTCTCTCCGCTCCTCCTCCTGCTCTTCATCTTTCTGCCCCCTTTGCTCGCAACAAAATCGAAACAATGCGACCGATCGTCCGGCGAAACCGAAACGAAACGGCTTCGAAAAATCGCGTCGTGTACGGAGGATCGCGAGCCAAAGACCTCCGAGGCGAACCCCGAGGGGGAGAAGAAGAGAGAGAGAGAGCCTCAGAGATTCTCGAGCTGGGTAGATCCGGGGGAATACTAATTCGACCGAGCACGACTGTACGAAGATGAGATAAACGAATCACGTATTATTATAATGGCCAGTTGCTAAATGGTTTTTTCAATCCGTCCAACTCCGTCCGCATCATCGGACGTTCCTCCTCTGTGTGTTCCACCACTTCCCGGGCTGAGGGAACCCCTCCAGTCGCCGCTGCCGCCGCCGCCGCTCGATGCTTCATTATGTAGCCGCGTAATGAAAATAATAAGAAGAATCATTTGTCCGAGTCCCCGCGAACAAATGACTTTCGTAATCCCCGGCGCTCGTTCCACGCGCGACTCTTCCAGATTATCGAAGACGCTTTGTTTCCCGCGGAGAATTAATTGAATAAAGATTTGCATAGGTAAGCGGGAGATTGAATAATGCGTGGCGCGCGGCACGGCCGGCAGACGAGCTGGAAAAAGAAACCGGCGATTCTTCGCGACTCGAAATAGTCTGGCGAGGATTCGCCGAATTTTACAGCTCGGTCGAATCGGCAAAACCGACAATTATTCTAGAGGACGACGCGCGGAACGCGATTCCCGAAGGTTGGCATTTCGCAGATCGTTCCGAAAAAGAATCGCGAAACGATCGGCCGCCGGGAATAGGACGCTAGGCATTTTCATTAGCATAAGATTCTTTTTAGTAATTTCGCGTAATGCCCTCTGCCTGCCTCTCTCCCGCCCGCGAGACCAGCCCCACCACGGCTCTGAAACCGGGAGCAGGCTTGCCAGAGCCTATCATTATAGAGAAGGAATCATTGGATGATCTTAATCATGCGAACCGCTCTCCGTGCCTTCGTGCCGGCCAATCGCGGCGGCCGATTTCGAATAATGGTTTCCACCGGCGCACCGCTAAACTCGGAAATCTGTGCACCGCGGAACGAACGAGAAACTGCAACCGTGTGCTCGCCGTGCCCGCGAAGATTGGGCTTATAGAGAGAGAGAGAGAGAGAGAAAAGAGACGCGAGCGAATTCTCGACGATCCTGGAAACGCTACCGGCCTTTCTCCGGAGAAATTGATGCGTTCGGTCCCCCGATTCGCGTCCCCGCGATTTTCGAATTGTACGGGTCCAGGCCGAGTTAATAAGCGGCCCGAAACGCCATACGGTCAGCATCGTATTCGATTTCTGGAAATGAGAAGCTGCAAGAAATACACCTGCCGAGCCATCTCGAACGATTCGCCGGCGTTCACCCTTCGCATTTTTCGGGCAGCATTAGCTAGGCCATCGTGGCTCGATGAAAAGAACCGACCCGCGAAGGCATCGCACTATAATTTGTCTTGTGTACACAATGATGAGAACTTCTTTGTCGTTCGTAGCGTCTCGAAAAGAAAAGAGAACGTGTACGAGGTACAGGTCTGGTGTCCGACTCGCTTTTACAAGGCAACGGATTAAATTTTATCCGTTGACGCGCAGCTCGCGGATTCTTCTGTTTGTATACACGCTATCGTTTGTATATTTTTCCAGTTTCTATTTACGTTGGCATCTGTGAACGGTCGACAGTATTTTATTGAAAATGTGCCACGTGCTCGAATCCTCCGGGGGATGGTCGACCATCAACCGGAAGCAGCGAACGCGGCTAGAGACAGCTGATTCGAGGTACGGTGAAAGTTGTTGTCATTTCAGGAGTCCGGTTTCTGTTTGACAGCAGCTTGTATTCGAGGCGGTCGGCCCGAAAGCAATTGCCGGGCTGTTTCCCTCGTTCCGGGGTTGGAGCGAGTCTTCTCCCTTTTTTTTTTTTTGGGTTGATGCCGACGCGATGGTCGGGCGATCCCCTAATCGCAAGGTCGAGAGGCTCAATCGTTGCTCGACCTATCTCAATTGGCGATGCTCGCTGAACGGGCAAAGGGACGAGGTGGCTGCAGTAAGGGCTGTTCCACCCTTAAATTCCAGACAGGAGCTTTGTGGCCGTTAAGGGGTGGCATGGGGGCACAGAGGGGGTGGCGGTGCGGCGTCGGCGGTTTTGCCGTGGAAGTAGCAGTGGAAGTGGAAGGTGGAAGTGGCGTGGGACTCCATCCACCGGCGGCCCGTTCCGTTTCATCCCCGGGAAAACCCGTGAAAACCGCCACTTGTTGCATTACCTACCCTCCGTGCCTCCGCCGAACGAATATATATTTATACCTATACATATTTACATATATACAGGCACGCGGTGCCGAGCGCACACCTCGGATCGGCCGCGTATTCGTTCCTATTTAACGGCAGAAGCGTCGCGTCGGGCCGAGGCCGTGTGCCACTCGCTCTCCGGATCGCGGCGCCTCCGCGTCACGGAATTTATTTATCCCGACCGCTTTCGCATTTATATTCGAATCTTTTCAAGGTCGCCACGAAACACGCCGAACGAACGTGAACACGACGCGTTGCGTCCCGCCGGATTCGGAGCCGAACTTTTGCGAGAGAGGGCAAAAAATTAATGACTGTGTTACATCCTCCTAGCGGGGATAGCTACCGAGATGATATACGAGCAGAGTGTTCCCGCAGCCCTGCCTCCCTCTGCATCTCCCGAGAGCCTGCCCGTTCACGTAGCGGACGACCACGGAGAGAAGACGACGTACAAAAGTCCGAGGCGCAGACACGGGTCGCAAGGACGCGCCGCGCCGCGCCGCGCCGGACGAGAGGGGTAAGATTTGCATCGGAAACGTGCAATTTCCAAAGTTTTCGCCCCTTTTTTTCAAAGTTCCGAATTTCTCGACTGGATAGGTAGCTCTCTCTCTCTCTCTCCCGGCCCTCTGTCTTCCTCACCCCTCCTCTTCTTTCCGCCACGCTCCCTCCGTAAGGGCACGCACCCTGCATTTACTACCGGCTAGACGCAAAAAATGTCGACGTCGACTCTCGGGAATAAAACGCGCTGTTTCTCTGTGGCGCGCAGCGATTTTCGATGTAGGCGCTGATCACGGGGGTAGGTAATATCAGTGCCCGGAGGCAACCACCATCCCAGACCTTGTGTATAAGCGTTATGCCGATCATGCTACCGGGTACCGAATCACCGAATATCAAAATTATCCCCCTGCTCCGACCTCTATCTCTCTCTTTCTGTTCCCTTTCTCTCTACCCCCTCCCCTACGTTCCTCTTGTCCCGGTTCCCTTTTCTTCCTCTTCTACTCTTTACCCCAAAGACCTAAGACTCGATCGATATAATCATCGGTCTCTCACCTGCGGCCACGAATCGATACGAACGGTGGACGATATATATGGGCGCGGAAAAGACGACAAGCGAGGGCTGCTTTCGAACCGAGAAAGAGAAACGAGCTTCTCGTTCCGGAGCTTACGAATTACCGCCACGGATCCCAGGCCTTTCGAGTGTCCCGCCAACTACACGCTGCTAATAGCCAACGATAAATAACAGTCTTCCCTAACGCTCGTTGGAAAATTCTCTGTTGGACCAATTACTTTTTGCCAGCTCCCGATGCTGCAGCCTTCATCGGTTTTTGAACTCGGGACGAGAGGAATCTTAGTTGGGGGAGTCGATAAGAATGCCGAGCGAAGAAAAAGCTGCGGGAGCATCGCACGAACGTCGATATCGATCGAAAATGGTTGCGCCAGAACGGGGGGACTCGCTGATTTTCTTAAACTGGATCGTTTACGCGGCTCGACAACGGTGGCCATCGCCGCGCGACTCGCCGTGGAATATCGTGGGCAGGCTTAATTGCGATCGCAGGAATTTCGCAACGGTCGCCGGTACGGAACATTTGCATGTTGCCGCTCGCGATTGCGGCTCGGATCGCGAATGCAGATTTCAATAGACACTGCTAGGAATTCTAATTCTAGGTCAGCCGAGGTGTATTGTTGGTTGTAACGAGACAATTGCGACAACGGTTGCGAGCACACCGTGCTGCTCTCGCAGACATCCGAACGTAGTCGAAATCTCGAGTCGAGTCGACCAGGAGGGTCCGTTCCGGGGCCCGTTTCTCCTCCGAGCGCAACAACACCGTTCCATTAAATCTCTCCGAGTGAAGCGAATTCCTCTCTCTCTCTCTCTCTCCCCCTCGCTGCGTTCGGTCGAAACAAAAAGTCGAACATTAAAATTGCAAATGAACTTTTCACCCTTTCCGAGCCGCGGTTACGCGCAATAAATCAACGATACAAGCAAGTGCGAGCGGACGCCGCGTTCCTCGCGAAACGTTCCCGTGAAAATTTCACGTCGATACCTTTAGAAATATCGCGGGAACTGTTAATTTTACACAGCTGTACGGAGCGTTTTTTTTTTTTTTGGCGAGAAAACGGCAGAAGCGATTCAACGTTGAAACGCCCGCGGAATTAATCGATCCGCCGGACGTTCTTTTCAACGGCGAATGGGTTCGAGTGGAAGGAAGGAACCCGCGCGGCGGCTCGCGCGAGAGAACAGGCTCTGCTCGTTCTCGAAAAAAAAAAGCCCGGAGTATTGTATTTTTACCGAAGGGGTGGCCGAGCGGTGTCTAACGACGAAGTAAAAACTATCGTCGGTCTGCGCGCGCGGACTTTCCTAACGTTAATCCGTCACGCTCGGCTCTCGATCCGTGGATCGTTTTTCCCCCAGCTGTAAATTCTCGGTGTACGCGCGAACGATGCGAGATGCACGATAATGATACGGTATTTCTAGCATTCGGATAATTTCTTACGATAAATCACGTCTAAACGGACCCGCGAGATCGCATAAACACACGTTTCGATCGAGCCTGGCTACGTTGCCGGTCCGAGCGATCCCGATGATTAATGATATTTTATAAATTCGAGTGCGGCGGCGTTGGTCGCGCCTCCCTTCTCCATCCAGCGCTCTCTCTCTCCCTCTCCCTCTCTCTCTCTATCTCTTTTGCTCTCTCTCACTCCTTCACCCTCCGTCCACTCCGCGATCCGTTTTCTCCAGGATAGATGAACGACTTACTTGTCCGGGACCTTGGAGCGATCCCTCGACTCTCGGAGAGCAGTCCCGGAGCGGCGCTCCCTCCTCGTCTTTTTGCTTCGGTTTCACTTGACGCAATTTCGATCGACGGCCAGCCAGAGACCCTTTGAGAAGAAGTCGTCGCGAAAGAACGGCGAACGGGACAGCGGCCAGGCTTGCGCGACGCCAAAGACATCGAGAGCACCGTCGTCGAAAGTCCCGCATTGAATTACACGGCATTTCCATGGCGAATGGACGGGGGACGCGCGGTGCATACACGTACGGTTCCTTTGTGCGAAAACCGCGTAACGGGTGTCCTCCAACGAACCCGCGCCGTCGCTCTATGCCCTGGAAACCCGCTTTTTGTGGCCAAAACTGTTCTAGCGTTATTTTAGAGTTTTTTTTTTTGTTTTTATTAAGCATTTCAGATCTCAACTGAGATCTATATCTGCTGTACAAATGTAAATTACAGTAAATACATATTCATACGTACATAGACACTATTAAATCAAATTAAATTTGTACTTTACAATTCTTTAGGAAATTAAATATAAGAAGACAAGCTTTAAAATTGGGTCGGGCATCTAACATTTTTAAGCATAAGGGTAGCTGCAATTTAATTTTACACAGTTGATGAGTTAACTTGGATCGCTGCAAATTAAAGAGGCTACATTGCCAGAATCTTACATTTACTATACGTGACGCTATATACACAGCTCACAATCTTTTAGGAAGGAACAAATGATCTTACATATTGAATTTGTTCTACTCGAGCAATAAGATCATAAAGTCCGAAATATATAGTAACATTAACAAAAATTGTCGTGGTTCCCATTTTTGTAAGGAGAAAAATATTTTAAAAATTTTTGTATTTGGGAATTTATAGATATGTAAATACTGATCGACTTTTGTTGGATCATTTCTTTGGCAGATCGTAGGACGTGTCTTAAAAATCGAGTTAACTGTACTACTCTGTAAAATCATTAATGTATATCATACATATATGCTTTATTTACAAATGCACATACCATTTAAACTTGTATTTTGCTAGTCTATGATGAGTATTTTAATCGTTTTATTTAATCTGAATTTTCCGAAGTTTGTCTTCATAACGTTATGTCTCAGCACTGAATAACCTGAAATGAATAATAATTTGGATTTGGAAGCTTTGAAGGGTTCCTACTCTGTTCCAAAAACAAATGATTGAAAATCTTATTCTTGAAAAAATTGACTTTTGGCCACGAAAAGCGGGTTTCCAGACCACAGTGCGTCGATTCATTAGAATATCGCGTCGCGTGATATATCACGATACATACGAAGGAATCAAAATGCACACACATCTTTCACACCGTAAGAATGTCACGCGAAATTACCTGTTCTCGTATATGTTTGTTAGAGAATCAAGGTAAGCAATTTATTATTGGCATATATAATAGATTATAAACGAACGACTTCGCTGGTCGAACGCCTTCAGCACTACTAACGAGAGGAATCATTTATGTGCTTTATGTAAAACGTAATGTTTATTTATAAACCACGCTTGTTTTTCCCGTTCTGTATAATAAAATCGTTATGCGGATAACTAATGTGCGTCCTAGGTATTGTGGATACAGCATACCGTACCAACTATAGAACAAGATACAAAGTTCCACGGTTGCCGCAAATGAAATTCATTGATACGCGAATAAGTGTTTCAGCTGTTGATTAAGATTTGACGTGGAAAAAATGGATTTGAAAAAAACTAGTTAATATTAATGGGTGGTGGTAACGTTGCTCCTGCGAGTTCATAGAAACGGCAACAAACCGGAGGCGATAGCAAGGGAAGCGATAATGTTAATTACGAATAAACGAGATAATGGTAACGATAGTGGACCCCGATAGGAAATAAAAATTTTGTACCATGATTTGCCTGACAGTACCTAACTGTTTATATTGCCAAATGGTGAATAGGCATCGAGGCCACGCTGTCTGGTCGTAGCTTTTCGTTCACAGTTAGATCGAAAGAATTCTCGTTCCGGGTCTTGTTCCTGTGGTTCCCTGCGCGATTAGGTTCTCGATCCGGGCGGGCTTTGTCGGTCCTCGAGTTTTTGTTTGCCACGAACCGCAATCGTCGCTGGAGGAATCGACCGAGAACAACAGAAAGGGAGAGAGAGAGAGAGAGAGAGAGAGCAAGAGCACGGCTGGTGGGAGGGAAAGTTTTCGAATTGCCGTGCACCCTGTAGAAGTGGAGCGCGTCGCGTCTCGACTGAGAATGGTCCCGCTGTGTGCTGACGCTGTTCACGCACACACGATCCACGTCTGGACGCGTGGTAGTTAAATCGAATTCTCTCGCTGTCCTGTCCGGCGGAGACACAAAGCAAAGGTTGCTCGAGTGGATGGCTCGCCCAGGGCGACCATCTAGCAAATTGTGGTATCTAAGTGCCCGCTGGAAACGGGCCGCTTTATCGCTCGGCTCTCGTCTGGAATTTCGAATTTTGGAAAGTCATTTTACGTTCGCTTCGGGCTCTCCCCCCGGTTCCCCCATAGCCCACCCCCTTCGTTGCCTCAACCTCCCTAAAAACGGCCCGGTCCGGACCGGCCCGTTCGCCTGCTTGCCCAAATGCCGCGTAGCACGGAACCCCCGACCGCGGTTTCGATCATTCCTACGTATCAATTTCAAACCATTCCGTGGGACTAGCCGCGTCTACGCAACGAAACACGGAGAAGGCCGACCGGAATCGAATCAGCGACCTTAACGAACCGAAGATAAACGAAAGAGAGAGAGAGAAAAGGATCGTTCCAGTCACGGATCAACCCTTAAGCGCACCTTGAAAATCGACTGAAAAAATGTAATGACTCAATCGGCGTATGCAACATTCCAAGATCATCCAGAAACCTACACTTTCCGTATCCGAGCATTCTTTTTGGTGGCAACAGCAACTTGAACTTGTCTCGCGAAAATCTCAAGAAGCAAAACTTTCAGATGATATGGAAAACGTTTCCTCAGTTTCATTATATCAATTTCCATGATTAATTCTTCGATAAACTTCTCGCCGTTCCGAGGAGACTGATCGAAACGGTCCGAAAGTTAGATTGCGGCAGAGACACGCACCGAAGCTGCAGCGTCAACGGCGGAAGAAAGCATGAGAGTTGCGTGTGCTCTCGGAACACGGGCATACGGCTTGCATTACGCGGCGATAGCTTTCCACGCCGTTCGAGTAATTCCAGGCTCGAAACGTTCCATTAAAGATTCAGCATGTAATTGCGTATGATCGTAGCAGAAATCGTACCCTCGGTCCGCGTATCCGTCTGGTCTGTCCGTTTCCTTCGAGCCACCCGCTTCGTCCCAGGCCGCGTCTCCGGAGCTCCGACTCTGGCTCCGGACTCCGTCGGAGACGTGCCACGACGCTGGGCTACCCGAGGGATTATCATTGAACCGAATGATCGCGCGTAACCGTCGTACGTGAGGCAATCAGACGACTGCGTGCCGGAAAATCCGTCTTAATGATGCCTCGAGCACCCTGCCCGGTGGTCTCGTCCGTCTCCGTCTCATTCTCATTCCCATTCTCCTTCTGTTTCCCTTCCTACCATTCTAACTTCGACGCTCACTCTACCATTCCTACTATTTTTTATTTCGATACCGGACCGTTGTTCTTCGGATCATCAAAACAAACCGACCAATAAAATGCACCCCTTTCCTCGACCTCGCGGTTCGGCTCAATCTCGCACGAAACAAACGCGTTCGGATAATAAGAGAGCTTAAAGGACGAGAATATTTTAAATATAGGATTGTCGCGGTGAAACGACGTTCAGATTCGTAGATCGTTTCTCAAAAGCTCTCGGAGCGTTTTGATCCCACGTAAGCGATAGTCGTAAGTAGCGGTACATTTTTCAGGAGCCGGCGACGTCACCGAGAAATCATTTCCGCGAGCCGTAGATTAACCCTCGTGTCTCGCCGTGAATTATACAGCGTTGCATTGGTGTTGCAGAGTGGCCCCGGGCCAGAGACACGTGGGCACAAAGTGCTTACTTTTACGATGAAATACGGCGAGGAACGCGTCGATGGGTGGAATAAGAATGAACGCGACGGAAGACGGGTTCGAGCGATTTCTAACCGCAGAAAAGACGGCCGGGAAAAGAGATGTCAGAGGTTAAACAGCGACGAAACACCGATCGAGGAGAGAGAGAGAGAGAGAGAGAGAGAGAGAGAGAGAGAGAGAGAGAGAAAGAGAGAACACAGTGTAGGAGCTCGCGCGCAGGGTATCCTTTTTCCAGTCGTATTATTCCAGCGTTATTCAGAAGATCGGAATGCAGGTACAGTTATGGTTAGCAGTAACGCGGTACGTCGTCGGTATATGGCCTCGCGGTTGACAATACCGCGAGTTCTCTGTCTCTCTCTGTCCGTGGTCCCCCGAGCGTCTCCGCTTCTTTCGCCCCTCGTCCTTTCTACCATTCTTTTTCCGGCGCGCGCGCGGTTCTCTTTTTGTTCCGACGACTACGACTCGAACTCCGACTCTGACTCCAGCACTGACTCTAACTCTGACTCGAACTCTCCGGCAAGTTGTTCCCCCTTCCCGTAAGACCGACTCGTCGCGAGCGAGCGCGTGTCTTTAACCTCGTCCTCTCCTCATTGTCGGTTCGCGAGTGCGTGTACGCGATACGTGCCTGAACCTAGAACTCGACGACAATCGATAACGTCGTCACGATCTCGAAGACACGCACGCTTCTGTCCCCTTATGTTAATCGCTCCTTAATATTCCACGCGCACCGCTCCCTCTCTTCTCGCGTCTTCTTCTTCTTCTTCTTCTTCTTCTTCGTCGTCGTCGTCGTCGTCGTCTTTGCGTTGCGCTTTTTTACTTCTTCTTCTCCACCTTTCTACCTGTCACTCGCGTTTCGTCGCATCCCACCGATGCGCTCACCGTTTTGATTCGGTTTTATGGCTGTTAACCTCCTACATTTTGCTTTAAACGACTGCGAACACGACCTCTGCCACAGCTACTTCGTTCCAGTCTACCGCGGCGGGCTTCTACAAGTTTATGGTTTATAACCTTTCTTTTTGTCGATCGTATGTTTAAAGAAAGTCGATGTTCTTGGCGCACCGGTTCGATCAATTTAATTGAAAGCAATTTTGCGATACATCTTTGGTCTTTTTTTAGACCCTTTTCAAGAAAAATAGTGATTGCGTCTGTGAATTATTAAAGCAAAAACACACAAAAGGTGATATTCTGTTGATGAGAACACGTTTAAAGTAATTTTTCAAATTATTTGCTTAATGGAATGACTTAAGAATTATAGAAAAAACAACACCACGTACTGTACTCATGTCTTACTTATATATAAGCATATTTCAAAAATTATTTTGAACACGTTCCCACCAACAGAATATCACCTTTTGTGTTTCTTCAATAATTCACAGACGCAATCACTATTTTCTTGAAAAGGGTCGAAACAAAGACTGAAACGTCGAAATTAATATATTGCAAAATTGCTTCCAATCACATTGATCGAACCGGTGCGCCAAGAACATCACCTTTGTTTGCAGTTTATATAAACCTGTGGCTGGATTTTTAATAATTAAATAGTTGTTCGCCTACTATGAGAAAGAGTAAAGAAAGACTGGTCCAATGCAAACGACTGATTTGACTACTTCCTTCCTACAGGTGTCGTAAAAATTCATCGTCGAAACATTCGTAAAGACAAGCTGTTCTCTTTCATCCAGTTTAAGTGTCCTTTAAATTGTCCTTGCGTTTCAGGTAGGGCCCAGGACAAAACCTTCTGTCAACAGCGACAGTTCGTTCAGTTCGACGTCGAGCCGAGATAGCTCTCGGCGACGCTCGCTATTACGCCGGAAAATGAATCCCGGCGCGTCGGTTACGAGCTTTCGGTCGACGATCTCTTTATTCCGAAGGCGTCGTTAATCTACCCACCGGCGGTGACTCACGCGACTCCGCGTTTCACCGTGGTTTACCGTTCGCTCGGCTGTTGTTGCTCCGCAAACACGGACGTTTCTCTAAACAACGAGCGCACAGCGCGAGATTTCGATCGTGCTCGCGCCACTTTCGTTCCGTCGTCTGGCCCCGACGGAACTGAAAATTCCAAAGTCTTCGCGCGGACACTTTGCCGAAGTGTAACTATGTATCAGCCAACCAACGTCGAGGTTCCGTGTGCTTAAACGAAAGTTTGTTTAGCGGAGAACTTAATGAACGACAATTAACTTGTTTAATCTGCCGTTGTGGCATCAACGGAACTGAACCGTTGATTTCAACAACTTTTTGATGTTCCTAGAGATATGACAAAACTGCTCTGAATGTCTATTCATTTTTTAAATAGGGTATTTTTCAATCCACCTTGTATATTTATCCCTACCATTTGAAACGAGGCTAGAATCTGCCTTCTTTTATAGGAAGAGCTTCTCGATTAGAAGATCGCGCACGCGATCCTCGAAAAGAAAAAATAAAACGAGTTACAAGAAGAGGAAGTACGGCGATAAATAACGGAAGAAATTACGAGATTGGCCAGGCTGGATGCACCGGTGCAACGTTACGTCGGTGGATCGGCCTGTAATATCGCCGCGAAATCTTATCCGAGTCACGGGTCACGAAAAATCGTACAGCATCCTCCACCCTCGGTCCACCCTCGCGAGAGGGAAGCAGGAGAGAGAAAGCGAAGTGTTCCAAGCTGCGCCTTCTCGGTTGCCCGCAAATTTATCGTCGATCGATCGTTTTCACGCTCGGGGCGAGCCGATAAACGCGTCGTAAAGATTTGCTTCGCGTCTCCTGTTTCGGATGAGAGTCTCGTCGAGCAACGCGAGATATCGGACTGCGAGCCTGTATTCTAATTGGACTCGTACTTGCCACGTCGCGAGCTTTGCCGATTTTAAAAATGGTGAATCAACCAAATCGTGATTAAAGATTTTGATATCGAGCGTGGAGCAAAGACAATGATAAAAGCAATCAAATGATTTTTGCGAATCGAGAGTAATTAGAGCTTCTACACTGACCGAACGTTTGTCTCTCGACGACAGCGATTTGTCGCAGCGACAATCAATTAGGATGCGGCTCGAGATCGGAGATCGTTGATCCAGAAAAATCGAGAATGGACGAGTAGGAGGAATGCTGGTGAAGAGACGAGACAATCGGGAGGAGCGAGACGGGGAGCAAAGTAAGACGCGAACGAGCACAAGTACGGTTCGATCGGTGCCCCGGCTATATACGTCGGCGCGCGTTTAAGCCGGTAAGGGACTCGATATCATTAATAATAATTATACAATTATATGTAGGTACGGCGTATCGAGCGTATAGTTTAGTGCCGTGTTATTATCCCGTTCTCTCCGAGTCCCGCGCGAGGCCCTGGTCAAGAACACGTAGCCTGCTCTCCCTATGGGTATATGTTATTACTTATAATATTTCATCGCCGGAATTGCCGGTTGCGCTTTGTTTATGCCATGGGAACGTCACAGGGTTATAACTAAGAGTGGAAAACAAGCCGAGCCGACGCGGCGTCGAGCGGACCAGAGCGGAGCCGAGCCTAGCATTCTTTTGAATATCCTCGGTCGCCTTACCGTTCGCTAAACAATCATTGAAACGCTTCGCACGACGCTCGACCGCTTGCCGAAAACAATCGACCGAGTCGCACGCGATCCTCCAGCTAACCGTTCGGCCCATTCACTCGATTAATCGAAACCTCGACACTTGGTCAGCTTTCTAATTCTAGTAAGTTTTTTTTAATGTGCTCGATTGTACAGTCGCCAAATGAAAATAGTCACCAGGAGCTGGGTAGCTAGATCGATGTCCAACTTTTGATTACCACTGCTTACCCAAGCATCCCGTTGATTTTTCCGGAAGCAGGATATAGCGGGAGTAAATAGACCATTCAATAAGATAATTCACCGTATCACACTAGTCGATCCGTCCGAAAATTCTTCGGAAACGAGAATATCTTCGTTCTATCCTGGCCCGGTAATTGCTCATTATTCTATCCGATTCCGACTGAAAACGCGTGGCTCCTAATAAAGTGTCTAGTTAGCATCAGAAGTCTAATCTTAGCGAGGACGTCGTTATCCAAAAGAAACTCATTTAATTCTTTTTCGATCCATTCGCTTTTTCTTTGACATCGTTAAGATCGTATAATATTTTTCACCTAGTCTCGGTATCGTATTCTTAACGTGCATGATCCTTCCTCTGCAACGACGTTTGAAACGTATAGCCGTACCGAGGATCGCAGCTGGTCCAACCTCAAAGAAAGAAGTCTCTGACGGTGTTAAATCGCACGATCGACAATTGAGATCGGCGTTTCGCGAAATTGAACAGCCAGGAAACTCGAAGCCGAACGCAGCGATCGTTCGTAGTAAAATTCGAACGAAGCCCATGATATACACTAGCTAGTTTACGGATGACAGTGGTTGAATAAAAGCTTTGGAAAGTTTGTCGGAAGAAAAATGGTAGGTGATTTCAATCGTGCAGCTTTCGTCGAAAGATTCTGTATAATAGCAGGCGACAACAGCGAAATACGGAGCATAGTGTAGAGGTGGGAGCTACCGTGACAATTGATAATCAATTACATAGTACCATTCGTATAACGCTGTAAATATATTTTTACTTGAAGACACTGTTCCCAAATTGGATAATCGTACTTGGTGGTAGAGTTTCGCAAAGGTTGCCCGTCCGCGAGGAAGTTTTCGCGGTGCGAAGGGAAGGCGCGAAGGCGAACGTGACGCGGAAAACCATTGCAACGCATCGGATTGCAGAGTGCAGCGAGCGGAACGCATCGCATCGCATCGCACCGCACCGCACCGCGTCGTTCCGCGAGCCAGAAACGAATCGATCGGCAGGGTCGGTCGAAAGGGGAAAAAAGAGGGAAGGCTGAGGATGTTTCACCGGGAAAATTTATAACCCGGCTGATCGATTATAGGCAGAGGGATTCCGAGAACTACTATGCATGATTAGAAAGCGAGGCATGCACACGAGTACGCATCTGCAGCCCCGCCTATTCCTGCTCGTCCGTTCGCACCCTTTTACACGCGTGCACGTTTACGTTTCTCGGTACGCGACCGGTCGGCCTTTATCTTTCGCGAGGGCTGTGAAACGATGGACTCCGGGCTGGGATGAAGCTTCTTTGAAGTCGCGCGGAGCGCGTGTCAAGGGAAGGAGGAGGAAGCAAAAATCGAAGGTCAGACCGGAGCCAGCCCCGGAGAGAGTCGCAGCAGCAGCAAGCAGACTCGCGCTCTCTCGTCCTTCTTTGAGAACGAAACGATCAAAGAAAGTGCGCGCGACACACCGGTCGCGTCGGTTCGTCCGCGAAAAGGGGATCGTAACTGTGCGACGCTGGCTAGGCCCCCTTTCCGAGGGACGGCTGTTTTGAGCGTCGCGCGACGTCGAGCAGTGTCGCCTGCCAATTTCTATCGGCACGGAAAGGTGAAACGTGACGGCGAGCTCGATCGAGGCAAATCTATTCGACGATATATACCCACCCTGGCCCGCGACAACGGCACCGGCGCGGCGTTTAATCGATGCGTAGCGAAGTTTACACGATTCGCACGACGTAACTAATTACCCGACACTTTGTGCGGGCACGGCGCGCACGCAGCCACGACGATAAAGGCGCGCGTACACGCGCACGGCTTTGCCGAGTCAAGCCAAACCACGGCAAACCGAGCCACGGCTGCTGCACCATCGGCGGAACCGTGAATCTTTTCCGGAGGCGGCGCAGCTGGCTACTTTTATGCGTGAACGGTGTTTTACTCGCGCCGTAATTACCATCGGCCGTTTCTCGTTACTCTACAATCCAGCGGGGATTAATCATCTATGAGATACGAGTCTCGTCTCGTCCAGTCCCGTCCCGTCCCGTTCCGTCTCGTTTGTTCCCCGCGTTGCGCGCGAGACCTGCCGCGATTTTTGCGAATTAAAAGGTTCCGCGATCCACCGGAATGCAAAACAGCCTTATCTTTTAACCCGTCGCGCTACAATTCATT
Source organism: Lasioglossum morio (assembly GCA_916610235.2). NCBI lineage: Eukaryota > Metazoa > Arthropoda > Insecta > Hymenoptera > Halictidae > Lasioglossum > Lasioglossum morio. The sequence goes on from OU744331.1 coordinate 2,003,755, forward strand.
TTACACTGGCAGAGATTCGAAGCTTCTTTATCGTTCGTCGTTACGCGCGTGGAAAGAATACGTGCACGCGTCGCTCGTAACCGTACCGCGAATAATTTTATATCAAGCTTGTTTCATCTTCATCGGAAGAGTTTACTAGATAGATAGATATTGCGTTATTTTCAGCCTTACAGCTAAGAAAATTGAACTTGGTTTACATTAACCTATTTATACACAACTATCTTATTTCACACATTCGTTCCATACCTTCTCTCATTTATTTCTATATCTCACACATTCCTACCCTGTTTTACTCTTTTAGTATCCTAATTATCACTAACCCGCTAAATTCTATACTTTAATTTTATTGCTTCCCTCCCCATTCCCTAATTTTTGCATTTTTTGTTTGGTATTATCTTTGGTTTATTTATGCTCTCTTTTCTCTTTTTTTCCTCAACTTCTCCAACCATTCTTCAACCTTTCCATCTTTTTTCCCGCTCACTACATCCTCGAGCCTGATCATTTCCCCCATTATCCAGAAGAGTTTACTAAGGCAATTATTATTGAGGGACAGACGAGGATTAATAGATTCTGTTCCAAATCTTTCTTACGAATTCCAAGTTCTAAGGAGACAATTTTAACCTAAAAGTAGATATTTTTAAGCGGCTTCTGGTTAACAGACGCAATCTAGTTGCACGGCAACGAGTTGATTCCGGAAAAATCTCTGTTCCCTTGAACGTGTGGGGTCGTTAGAGCTCGAAACTCGCGAACAAACGACTTCGGAAGCTCTAACGCCCGGCGTATTACGCGCTCCGGTGACTCTAGAGTGTAGTCGAAACATCCACGGTTAACAATCGCTTATAATTACATCGAAAATACAGAGAACGTAAAATAACCCGCCGCCGCGCGCACCGTCAAGAACGTACCTGCGACCACAACGCGACGAGGCGACGCTAACTCGATATCCCACGAACTCGACGCGGCGAGAACCACGATCTCTAACTCGGTCTATTAGTTATCACGAATTGTGAATTCTCCGCGACGAATATCGATCTGTGATCGTTTCAGGGAGCGTTGCTGCCGCATTGATAACGTGGAAAACTGGCCAGCTACACTTTCTCTTACGAGAGAAGAAAACATCCTCTAGGTATGAGATCCTTCAACAATTTCATTAATCTAGGACATTAGACCTGTTAGATTAAAATCGTTATCCAGGTCGAGTGGCTATTGAATGTACATACTAGATTCTAGGAACAATTAGAATCAAATTGCTGTCCAGGGTACCGACTAGGGTGTCCCTTAAAAGACGAAGTAGCGATAAAATGTTAGGACGCCCTCTAATTTTATTCCTTTTCATGTTTAAGTAAGTGTGTAAAATATTAGCCTAATCGAATTATTCTAAACCCTGCCTCAAGAGGCTCGAAGTTAGGATATTCTGTAAAATTTTAAAATATTTAGTATTTTTGTCGTTTTCAGTGAAAAACTGCTTACAATAGATAAGTATCACAATAACAGAATATAATCACAATGAACTACGTCTTCTTGATTTAGGGACAAACGTTTGTACCCAACAGAGAGGGAGCTATGACCATCAGCCACTTCAGAACGTAGGTCCTACGGATCATTGGACTGGAATGATTTTAAGGACATTCAGGAAGCCCGAGATTTTTTCCGTAAGTTTCACAGTTATGGGCAACGAGAGTGCAAACACATTAGCTAAAACAGCGACAAACACGACAGCCTCACTTTCCGTAAAAATTCACTCGACGTCATTAAAACCCAAAAACGCTCTTCTTTTACAGCTCAGCAGAATCTGCCGAAAAAGACTACCTTTCAGACCCAAACCACGTTGGCGCCACGGTGTCGCGTCCACGGTCACTCTGAACATTCCCACAGCCGTGCAAATCGTTGTCCAGAGACAGATTAGGAGTGCGAAGAGGATAGGTCAAGAGCTGATATCTCGGGGAAGGATCGAGCGTGTTAAATCGTGGAAAAGCGTGGAGTTTGTCGCGTGCCGGTTGAATTCCCGGGCGGTCCAAGTAGTTGCGGTGGTAGGTGAAGAGTAATTCATCGCGGCGCGGTGCGGCGCGGCGAGAGAGCGCACGCGGGCACCTCTCTTTCCATCTTCTTCGTGGGAGAAGGTTTGGCCTGTGTTGTCTGGGAACCGTGAACTGCGAACTGCGGCGTGGCAACGTTTCTCCCTTGGCGACCCGCTCGCACTCGTGCTTTACCCGACCACCACCGGTCCCGGAATTGGCCCAGTTTATCCCGCTAATGGGAAATATAAAGTTCTACAGAAGTAAAGCGGCTAAATGAAATTTAACAACCGCGTGCGCGGGAGAGCGGTTGCCGCCGCGGCTATAGGTGCGATCCGTGGCAACGTTACGCGTTTCCTGTTTCGCGTCTCGCGTTCTGCGCGCGACTACAAACCGCGCGTAATAAAACACGGCAGAGACTTGCCGGGGCAGGAAAAGGTGGGACGCGCTTTTCACCGTGGTGCACGCGTTAACGTCGCGTCACGTCACGTTAATTTACACTTTTGACCCCTGTGTCTCGGTCCCGCGTCAAAGTCCGCGGAACCACCAAGTGGAAACGACACTCAAAGTTCGTGTTAGCCGTTTGTTCGTTTCGATACGCGTCGCCGCACCGCGCCACCGCCGACCGCGTTTATCAAAAATCGCGCGAGCCCCGTTTCCTTGCGGTTTCCCGGATCGAGTTTCCCCTTGCATCGATCCCGCGATCTCTTACTCCGCACCAATTAATTTTAATCCTTCCGGGAGAGGACATCCTACGTCTACCAACATACGGGCGCAATTCCTTGTTCGTAATCTCCACGCACGAAGCCCGCCGAAGCTAATGAACTACCAATTAAGTGTCACTTTCAAAAAGTTCGAACATAGTTTATTCTATTCCCTGTGATGGTTGTGAGACACTTTGAAGCGCGTATCGGAGAACACAAGTGTAACATCATTTTACATTCAACACAACACACTGCCTTGACAAAACATTCGATTCAGTTCGATCACACGTTTGATCTTGAAAATGCAAAGTGAATTGACAAATAGACAGATTTAAATGAAAGCAAATCTTAGATATGAATCTGTAATGGTTTCAATGATGAAAATTTCCAAACAATTACATTAATCTTGATTGCACCACAACATCAAAAACCAGTCTCTCGCAAACGGAAATGTTTTGCTATCTTTTGTGAATCGAATTTTGAATGTTACTAGAAATTACCACGATAACGTGGTATACAGACAGTTAAATGTGTTTGGGATTTGACATTTCAAGGTTTCAAATAACCCCGAATATCGATTGGTCTACGTATCGATCGATTATCTGATTCGTGACCTCAGAGAGTTTCATTGTTTTTTCTCAGTAGCTTACAAGTAAGACACGAGAACAGTACGTGGTGTTGTTTCTCTATAATTCTCAAGTTATTTCATTAAGCAAGTAAGTTGATACATTGCAAAAATTAATTTAAACGTGTTCTCACCAACAGAATATCCCTTTGTATACCTTTATACCTTTATATAGAATATACCTTTTGTGTTTCTTTAATAATTCACAGACGCGATCACTATTTTCTGTGAAAAGGGTCTAAACAAAGACCGAAACGTCGAAATAAAGATATTGCAAAATTGCTTTCAATTAAATTGATCGAACCAATACGCCAATAACATCAACTTCGTTTAAACATACGATCGACAAAAAGAAAAGTTACTAATGAACTATGTTGATTATTAAGGCTATTACCGGATCAAACGAAGCCACTAAACCTCGCTCCTCCCTCGTCGAGTGGCCCGTTCGAAACCGGAACGTCAAGATCGGCGACGCGGATGGGAAATGCTCGAGCACCGATTATCGGGCAACGAGCCGGTCGCGGGGTCGCTGTTTTTCCGCGTGGTCGCGTCGTTTTTTATCGGTCGGATCGGTCCCCGCGTGTAAAATGATTTTTTTCGGATGCCGCCGGGGAGCAGGACGCGTCGAATTAGCAGTCGATAAATCGTCCGATCGAGGGGCTCGCGCGGATCGATCTCATAGATTCACTCGGGTCGGATTATTACGAATTAGCAGCGAAAGCGAATGCGATTTCGGGCAATTTTCCGAGTCGCGTCGCGCGTGCCGCAAAACGTCGATACCTTATAAATCGTTGCGTAATTATTACGTATCGTCGCGCAATTATCCTCGGTGCAAAGCTGAAAACGTGGGTATAGATACGGGAGAGCAGAAGAGAGAGAGAGAGAGGGAGAGAGAGAGAGAGAGGAAGAGAGAGGGAACGACGATGCAGAGAGTAGACTCGTTTCGTCGTTTCGTCGGTTCGTTCGGTTAGTCCCGGATTATCGCGATAATTATCCTCGGGGAATCTCGAAGATATAGAGCGGGACGGTGCTCGGTGGCGAATAAACTAGAATGCCGGGGGGTGGGTGGTGATGGTGGTGGTGGTGGTGGTTTGGTCTGAGGTATCGTGGTCGTCGAACAAGAACGGGAACAGAAACAGAAGCAGAAGTAGAAACGGGAGCGAGAGATAACGCTGTTCATCTTTCTCGCGTATAAACCGAGGTAAGTACCGGAGGCGGGTGGGCTGGGATAGGGATCGGTAGCGCGAGCGTTTGCCCTGTCGTAAATCGCGAATGATTCCGCTAAATTTCCATCTCGTCGAATGCGAAAGGGGATATAGCAGGGACCGCTGTTGGATAGGATAGGGGTTGGGTCGTCGATGGTGCCGGTGGATGGATAATGGCCAGGGTGAATGATAATGCCGCGTGCACATTGTACCTTCCCGAGCGTCGCGCTCGGCTTCTCTACAGGGTGTACAAAGTGCCCCATCGTCGCCGAGCGATAACGCGTCCCGTCGCGACGAGTCGCCGAGCTGGTGTGTTTCTCCGAGAACGCCGCCATCGCGTCCCGAAATTTCCTGATCGAGATCGGCCAGAGAATTCGGATCGCGATTATCCAGTCGATCTAACGCGATCCCGGATGGCCCAACGACAACGAGCTATAATGCGAGACACGCGAACACTGCCAGCCGGTGTACGATAATGCCGTGTGCTCATCGATGCACAGATGTAAATTCAAAAATATTGAAAGGTACTCCGCTGCCTGAAATTATCTCAATTGTCCCTAATATCACATTCCGCCTTTGTCGATACGCGTGGTCAATAAGGGAAATAAGAGCGGGCTCTTTCTCTACATCCGCGTCAGAAGGCTCGATTACAGCCCGTGCTGTCTCCCAAGCTCCCAATTGTATGTCTTACTTGCCGAGCGTCGCGTTCGCCTTCTCCGAAGGGTGTACGAAATCGTTCATCGTCGCCAACGATATCGTCGTTATTCGCCGAGAAGCCCGCCGCCGCGCCACCGTGCGCAAAATTTCCGATCGAAAACGAAATCGGGAGCGCGCGATCCGCAGCCGGCCTCGATGTAATGCGATCCATCGAGTCGACGATGTACGGCGACGGGCTATAAAATGGGCCATGTAAAGACTGGTAGCCGGAATACAGCCGGGCGCTTCTCCAAAACCCGGTATTACGAAAATTATGGAGACTGCGAGAGCGCGGGCAACGCGAGAGGCGTATCGTGCGCTCTCTCCAGTCTTTTTCTTCCTGCACGGTCACCCTCTTAGAGACCGTTTAAGGAAGATAATGCAACGAAATTTTGTTAGCTGCGTCGACCCGTTACAGACGCGAGAACACGGTGGCCGATTCGACGAGGCGTATTTTATGGCGCTGCTCGAGTTCGGGATGTTTGACGTCGTTCATCTCCCGTGCTGCTCGCGATACCCAAACACCCGGCTCGTTGGGATAAGCTGATGTATGTTTCACGCTCTTTTGGTGACACGATAATTTCGTGGTATTACCGTGTGCTTCGCGCGTACTTTATAACGATGATAATCTAAATATATGGGATGTTTAAAGATAAGAATATTTCTCCGCAGCCGGGCGAAAGTGTGTAAGATAAATTTTCCTCGACGAAATATAAATCTACGTTTTCAAAGAGCGAAGACTGTTCCTAAATCGAATGCGATGTATATTTAATAAGTTTAATGGGACGAAACACGTGCTATCAATAGACTGCGGATCCTATGAATTTATGATCACGATAAATAGATGATACAGAAAACTGTGAGGGCATTAACAATTTAACAACATTATTGCTATACTGCGGAGTTTATGCATTTATGATTAAAAAAAACAAAAGTGTACGCCAAATGCAAAATAGGAGAATTATTTATGGAATTTAAAAATACTGTTGCCTTGTTCGCGACTCTATCAAATTATTATAAATGTCTGTGTAGCTCCTGTAATTTGTAATCGATACAGACAATTTTTATTATCCATAATAATCCGTAGTGTAATCGTTACATTATTCTCGACGTATCAAAGTGATCGAAAGAGGAAATAGATTTGCATGCAACTTCTGTTCTCTATAATTGAGTTGGTAGTTGAGTTGTCAACATTCCTGTTCGCGATTTAACACTAACGATTCTAATTTGTAGTCTTTTGCTCGTCCATTAGAGATGCATGCTTCTACTGGTCTGTGTATGTATATTGGCAAAAGTGTAGGAGTGTCGATGACAGAAAGATAGAGAGAGAAAGAGAGAAAGAGAGAGAGAGGGAGAACTTTCTTGCGGAAAATTCCTCTGTCCTCGGACACGTGAGGCGCAGCTGTTCATTTACGATGATTTGACCGCGTTTGAAACGGCTCGAGAAATCGTCGCACCGACACATACACACCGTTTACCTTGATCGTGTCGCGAGTCGCGGCACGGTTTACCGATTTGCTACGAATTCGTCGAGGAAGGGATTCGTTCCGAGGCAGAGAGCGATAAGCGTTTTCGGAGCACGGCGACCGTCTCGGAAAGGAATAAACGGGAGGAAAAGATCGAGGTACGTGTACTTAACTGGTCTTGTACGGTGCACCGGGGCTCTAGCAATGGCGAGTCGGTCACGAATACCTAATCAATAATTATTACCGCGATACTCTCTATTTTTGCGTCCTGGCCCCCTTCGCGTTCTCGGAGAAACCTTCGTTTGCCGGAGACCCGCGAACCCACCGCGACCGCCGCCGCCACCGTTTCCTCCCCTCTTCCATACCTCGTCCTCCACCTCTTCCACCTCCTCTTCCACCTCCTCCTCCTCCTACTACTCCGCCACCGCCGCCTCCTCCTCCTCTTTCTCCTCCGTTTCTTCTCCCTACGTGCACCGTGCCGCCATATTTGCATATTTATAAGGGAATGTAATCGCAGAGCTCGGTTTTCGCCGCTCGTCGCTCGCTACCGTGGAAAGAATTCTGGCAAGATGGCGGAAAGATTCGAGGCAGACATGCGATCCGATTTCCTGCTCTCCCTACCGATACCTTCCCGAACAACACAACGTATCATCAGCCCGACCGATCTAGAAGAAACAATCGTTGCTTCCTCCGCTCCCGTTCTCACCGCGGAAACGCTAGAGTAGCGCCGAGGGGGGGCAACGAAAAAGTCCAAGCCGACGTTCTGTATCTCTCGAGCCCAGAATCCCGATATATCGAGCGTTTTCGGGGGAAAGGATCGGCGATAATTTCCCGCGAAGGGCTGTGGTCAGCGCGCTGCGCTTTCCATCCTCCTTGATGCTCGGGAATCGATCGATCGTTGGCATCGCCGGGCGACGAGGCCTCTCGGGTTTGCTTTGCAGTGTGTAAACAGGCAGAAAAGAGGGCAGAGGGGAAACACATCGCGTTCCCGCGCGGAGAACAAACGAGAGAGAGAGAGAGCGAAGGCAGAATTCGAAGAAAGAGAAGCGGAGGGAAGAACGGTTCTCCGCCACGATTCCAGAGTACTCTCTCTCTCTCTCTCTCTCACTCTCTCTTTCTTTCTTATACGTATGCTACAGTCAGAGCTCTTTGGCGCTATCGTTCGGCCGATTTAGAGACGAGCCAGCGGATAAGTGGCAGTTCCTCCGCCTCGCAGAAACATCGAACGCGTTCCTCTGCTCTCGTGGCCGAGTCGTTGCTCACCACCGCGGCTGTACCGCTATGAAACAACGAATAAGCTACCGTACAAAACCGGCGAGTCACGACCGGCTCGTTACCGACGACGATCCCCTTCGATATCGCGAATCATGAAATCATGAAAATCATCTACTATTCCACCGAATCACAGCCTTCCCTCTCGCGATCTCTCTACCCTATCGCATCAGCTCGGATAAGTCTCCGGTTGCGCGTTTATATCCGAGCACCACCGTTCTAACGCGATCCCACCAGATTCCTGCTGTTGCTTACCTATGGCAACTCGCCTAACGCGTAATTTCATGGCCCACAATTCTCCCCCCATGTATATTCTATATATCCCTTTCTCCCTCTATCTCTCTCTCTCTCTCTCTTTCTCCTCGCAACTTCGTCGATTTCTGAAATAGTTAACCCCTTGGCCTGCGATTTCATTTAGATTTTCCATCAGGGCCGTCTTAAGCACAGGGCTAAGCCCCGGGGCGCAAGCCTTTTGGGGCAGCAATTTTTATTGGTATTATATTTTTTTGTTATTATTAGTTATTAGTTATTTTTATTCAAAATCTTTTCACGACAAAAGTAACCAAATAACCTGTTACAAATTAACCTAACCCCCCTCCCGCTAGCCATCCCGTGTATTTTCTTATGAAGAGGGGCGCATTATTTTTAGTAGCCCACGGGCGCCGAATATCTTAAGACGGCCCCGTTTTCCATTGCCATCTGATTTCCTCTAGAATTTTCCACTATGATGGAAATAACACAACCTTGAGAGGAACACCTCGCGATACTTTCACTATGGACACCATACCTTAATGGTGTCGCGAATTGCATGACAGATCGGAGACATCGTAATCGAGTTCGCCACCCGAAACGAACGGGAGCCGTCGGATAAGGGCGAGAGATTTTCTGTTCGTAGTGGCTGTTTTCGCAACCTGTCGCGACGATTTCGGAACATCCCCCTGGTACCAGCATACAATAAAATCGACGGTTATCCTTCTAATACCGGCTACAATCTAATTTCAATGGAACAGAACGCGGCGAATAGGGTGGAAACCCCGGGCGGGCTATTCGGCCGATCGGAAATGAAATTTCGATCGACGAAAGGGCCTCGTCACCGCCCGGAGAAATCTAACCTACAATTCGCATTAGGCACCAATTTTTGCGCGACGGGTGGTCGCCGCTCCAACACAAAAGCGACGAGATCAACGCTTCTCTCTGTCGCGAATTTCGTGGCGTGCTCGAAACGATAATGAAAAACATAGAAATTATGTTGTATCGATCGTAAATGTTAAATAAACAATGTGTGGTGGTGTCAGCGCACAGGTTCAACAATCTTGCAATTAACACAATCCCAACGTTTCGATCCTGATATGGAACATTTTCGAGAGAAGAATTTTATTTATTCGTCTAAAATATTAATTTCACTGTAATATGTGATAATTCACTGTAATACCTAACAAAAGAAACACACGGTTTCTACCGGCAACGTGTCAATTTCTTTCTGAAATTTTTCATTTATAACCTTTTGTTAAAGCAAGCAAGGCAAAGTGTTTCTTTTGTTACTTTCATATTGTTTGATCTGTTTAACACACATTACAGTGATATTAATTTTTTAGACGCATAAAGAAAATTCTTCTCTTGAAAATGATCCATGTCAGGATTGAAACGTTGGGATTCTGTTAATTGCAAGATTGCTTGTTTTTTTTTATTTTGATCGAACCTGTGCGCTGTTAAACAAAAACGTTCTACGTTCCTGAAAAAAATAGTAGAACTACGTGATCTAAGAAACAGCTCGGAGCAAAGGGTTTTTCTTCGAGCAACAGTTTATCTCGCAATTATAAATTTGATTATAGGCATGGAATAATGGCTTTATATGCCACTGCTGATAAAGATCGACAACTATGCTCGATCGTATCGGGAACTATAGATAGCGTCGGCTATCGAAACGCGCGACAAATTGAATATTCCGGTTGTAGACGTGCGTCACGTAATGCGTCAGCTGATCGTTGTATACATAAAATCGTCGAAAGACAATCGGCGTCTCCACGACACGGATTAATTAGCATATGTGTGGGAGCTCAAAGAAATGACGAGAGTAAAGGAGCTCGAGAAATAACGATAGATAGAAGGAGGAAAAGGAAAGGGAGCGTTTCGTCCTAGGCCCGCTAGAGGACTCATCAGCAAGGCTATCTAGCGGGCCCTGCCTTAGACGCTGGGATGTCGGAAGGCGGTTAAGGACAGTATATATATTAATGAGTGGCAGATCAGGTGCCAGCGAGAAGGTAGTCGACTCTACTGGCCATCTTGTGGCGAGGGCAGGAAGTTGACCGCCACAGTACCCCCTTGCCAGTGAATAACGATATTCATATGAAAATCCGGAGGGAGGATGGGGTAAATATGCGTGTGTGAAGAGAGAGCGCGTTGCTCGAGAAAGTTGTGTACACATCATGATAGCGAGGCAGCAGTGAGTCGTGCCTCCAGCGTATCTCGAGCCGTAGATGCTGCTGTCCTAGTAAGGTCGTCCGAAGCGAAGGTGGCCACACTAGGAGAGGGATTACGTATTCTCGGCGGTAAGTCATGCCCACTCGATTGATGTGTCTTCATCCTCAGCTGAATGATCCTCCGGATTTTGTTGGCTCCTCCTTGTTGTTGTCCTCCGTGTTGCGTTATATGTCCAAAGTCGTGGGTCACCAATGTGGGAGCTCAAAGAAATGACGAGAGTAAAGGAGCTCGAGAAATAACGATAGATAGAAGGAGGAAAAGGAAAGGGAGCGTTTCGTCCTAGGCCCGCTAGAGGACTCATCAGCAAGGCTATCTAGCGGGCCCTGCCTTAGACGCTGGGATGTCGGAAGGCGGTTAAGGACAGTATATATATTAATGAGTGGCAGATCAGGTGCCAGCGAGAAGGTAGTCGACTCTACTGGCCATCTTGTGGCGAGGGCAGGAAGTTGACCGCCACATATGTAACGACCGCCAGCAATTCCGTTGCTACGTGTCATAATGCGCTGCAACGCCGTTTCCTGCGCTCATTAGCCGCAATCGATTGCCGTTTTTTTTTTAGCCCGTCGCCGTTTTCTACATGTTTCGTAAGCCGGGCGCCTGTATCTGCGCTTTCAGAGATCGTAAAAACAATAATAAAGGCGCAGGGTGTTGTTCCGGGGCGCTCGTTGCGAAAATGCGTTGCCGAGATAAGCAGGAGATCGTGCGCGCGAGAGAGAAAGCGAGAGCTCGTCTGCCATTTGTGACTATCGCTACACGGACTAACATTTCTGGTAATGGTTAAATTCTTCTCGATCGAAATTAAGCCATACAATAAATTTAATGATACCGGCGCCAGGTTCGATCATTTATAGAAAAAACAACAAATGTGCAATTATTAAATCATGTTTCTAACGTTTCGATCCCGATGTGGATCTTTTTCAAAGAGACATTTTTGCGTCTGCCCTTCGTTGATAGGTTAACACAAGTTTTATTTTGCACGAAGATCTGCATTGTTTGAACTATTACATACCTTGAAAATTCTGTGTAAAAATTGTGAGGATCCTGAAGAATTAAATAAAGTAACCGTGAAGGGAACGTTACCGGGATCAGAGGATCGAGGGTAGCAATGAACAGAGGACGGCGATGGGGCGGATCAAAAGATGGCTAATCGCCCGTGAACCGAGTACAAGCAATTCCGGGTTCGCCGAGTCGTGAAAACCGCGCGAACAGCCGGTTTTTGGATTGCGTTAGGTCCAGGTTCTGTCGGACCGTCTGCAAAGACAAAGTTCGCGATGAGAATCAAGATGTATTCGTTCCCGACGCATACCGAACGAGAATCTTCTCCACAGAAGCTCGGCGAAGCTTCGGCGTTGCGCAAAACACTGGACTTCCTATTACTATTTACATACAATCGAATCTATCGCGCATAGATTTCCATACGGCAAGCAAGTAGGTCGTCCGAGAGCAGTACCGGGGAATATTCTATATAAAATATTAACGCGGGCGAGCATCTGCTGACTTTCGCTCGACCTCGTGATCCTTGACGCGTTCTCGCGACACGCGCGAACGCGTCTTCGTCGACCGAGTCCAGTTTGACGCTTTATCTGTCGGCGATTGTTCCGTAATTCTCGAAAGCCAACAAAAATGCTAAAGTAGTTTCAAAGAGAAATTGAAAGTGGATACGCAGAGACGGCCGGTTATCGAGGAGTTAAGGACTTAGCTTAACCTTGAAGAACTCCGGAGTGGACAAGCCCTGGAGCGTGAAAATGTTCTCTCGAAGCAGGCAAACGAAGCGATGGAGTCGGAGCGAAGGTGTCGACAGGTGGGCAACAAGGTGGCGTTGGAGGCCGGTGTGTACGGGATACGGGGTCGTTTTCGATTGACTTTTCGCGAAATATAGCCGTCGGCGGCCGGTTCCCGGTGCGGTGGGGGAGGGAGAAGGAATAGGAGGGGACATAAATATTAATATAATAGCACTGATTGCGCTAGATCGCAGCGGGTGGCGTGCGGCGTGAGGCGCGCGGTGCGAGGGAACAACGCGCTGCAAATAACGCAGCCAACGGATAGAGACGGTCGAGGCGAGAAACGATGGATCGACGGGGAAGCAAGCCGGTTGGGGTGGTTCTGGGTTATGTCCGATAGCATAGTGACATATCCGAGAGGAACGAGAGGAACGGCGACGAGAACGAGACAGCGGATGGCCACCGCGCTACACCGTCGCTAGAAAGAGAGGACGAAGAAGCCGAGCAGGCAGGAAACAGCCGAAATGAAAATCAAAACGGCAACTGGAAGGAGTGAGTGCGAGCGAGTAGAACCGAACCGAACCGAACGCTACTGAAAAGAGTCGGCGAGAGATGGGTAGAACGAGAGAGTCGGATCATGAGAGAGCCGCGAGAGAGAGAGGGAGAGAAACGAAATGGAAGGGAGAGAGAGAGAGTGAGATTCGCACAGGGTGCGAACGCGTTCCACCTCGAGCGTCGGGAGGTTTTCCGGGGGCGAGGGTGGCACCACGGGCATTAAATATACACGCTGATTTGTCGTCCGCGGATTGTCACCTCTGATAGCTTTCATTTTGTTGTATATCGGCGGCGGCCGCGCTCGCCCCGCGCATCGCGCGCGCTACGCTTTTCGACGTAATTCGGCCCGCTTGATTGACTTTTCAGCTGGCCTTTATGGCGATATTCGTTGCGCGAAACCCGCTGCTACCCTCTCTGCCCACCGAGCCGGCCCCCGCAGGCCGAATCCCGCCCTCCCCACCCGCCCGGCCCTCTGCCCTAGACACCTCTACTAGATTTATCGGACAGAGGACGCGTGTCCTACCAGTTTTTCGTTCGGACGGAGCCCGTCAACGAAACCGTGACGCCTGCCTGACTTTTCGTCGCGAGCCGGACGCCCGCGGCTCTCGTTCCCAATGGCGACGTTCCTCGACAAATGCCCGCTCGTTTCATTGCTCGCCGACGAATTGCCCCCGAAGACAACCATCCACGCGATTCGATCGTCGCCCGTCAAACCTCGCCGAAACGTCACCGGAAGTATCGCGAGCCTCCGCGACGAGCTAAAACATTCTTTCTCCCCGCGAATTGTGCCGCAGAAGTTTTCTGGAATATTTATTTTTCTGTTCGATCGAGGTCGATCGATCGATCCGCCGACGACGATCCTGCCGGATCGATTCGCGTATTTTCTGCGGCGAACCTTATCGCGGTCTGTTTTCGCGATCCAAGCGCGGGCAGCTCGTGTTTTCTCAACAACGGAACCCGCGGCGATTTTGAATAATATACCGCGCGGCGGTGCGCATTTGTTTTAAATCGCTGGAATTCCGCCGGTATTGTCCATCGGTGGAAACAACGCTCGATGGTTCGCCGTTGTATTCCACGCACGACCCGTTGCGTCGCGCGCGGAGAATAAACGCTTCTTTCTTCGGTTCCCCGAAACTCGACGTCCGCGAGACATCCGCGATTCTCCACGGATCGGACGCAGGGCTGCGATTATTACGCCGAATGCGATTTTCGGCGACACCGTTATACTTGTTGGTAACGCAATTACGACTAGATGGGTCGATGAGAAGCGGGCAGTTTTCTATCACAAGTCGGGAAATCCGCTTCGTCATCGTCCGACTTGTGATAGAAAACTGCCCGCTTCTCATCGACCCATCTAATCGTCACGGATCTGTCGCTAGCATCAAATCGATTCGGAATTACCTAATCTTAAACGTTGTGCGTTGTAAAACCGGTTTTTGATAAGTTGATTCATTCTCACATTTCTCAGCAACACTGTGGGAAATGATCAAGCTTACAATTTAGAATATTGTTTGTTGCTTTAATTCGCTCGGTTCAACGCGCTGTTTGCTCCGAGAACTGTACATAGTTTTGTTATTATCAACTAGTGACTATTCGCCAAAACGGTGCGAATAAAGCGTGTTTGTGATCAAATCTCGAACACCCTCGAACGACACGATCGCGTTCAGACGAACGGGGTGTATATTGAAGAGCCGTTCGATTAAAAAATGGTGCGTGTCCACGGAATTTTGGAAAATCGCATCCAGCACAATCGTAGCCAAACTCCGGACGAAGTACGCGACGCAGCGCCCAGCCGTCGGATCGGTTCTGTTTCCGGTAATCTCGACAGGGCGAGAATGTTTTTCTGTTTCCCCCGCGGGTGGTAAAGGATACACGAGGGCATCTCCTCGATACCGTTCGGCGTGCTTTCTGATCGTAAAAGTTTTACCGTCTCATCCGTGTACTTGCAACGTTAAAGCTGCAGTAACCCTTTCGAGCGCGCAATTAGAGCAACCGTAAATTTTAATGTTTGCCGTTCGAAATGAATAAGAACGGAACGAAGAACGGGAAGAAGAAGGGAAACGGTACGCGCCGGCTGCCGCGGAGAAAACGATTTCGAGAAGAATCGAGGCTAGGCGACTGTGGAAGCGCGCGCCGCGGCAGTTCTCCGCTAGTGAGAAAAGGTAGCGTAGGTCCGCGGCGTCTTTTCGACGGAATCGAAGGCGAGGAAAATACGTTTGCAACGGAGCAGACACCGCCGGGGCAAAACCGGGGGCCAACGGAGCCAGACGGGGAGGACGCGGTCTCTACTCGAGGCGGAAGCAACGAAGGAACTGCACAAAAGGGTTCTGGGGGTCTCTCGCCTGCGCTGGTGCACGCTACTTGCTCGTTTCTTGCTTGCTCGCTAGGTAGCTAGCTAGCTAGCTCGCTCGCTCGCGGCTACGCGATAACGTTACGCGCCGGTTATTGGAAATAGTCTGGTCGATCTACCCCACAGTGAAATACACACAGCTCGGCGAGCCTACGTCATACCTTGGCGTATGTACATTATTCATAGCCATCGGTGAAAAGGGCGCCAGCCGTATTACGTATGCCACGGGTTATTATGCCCTCTAAATGTTTAATGTGTTTGCCTTCCTTCTCCGGCCACCCGATGTACCTTTATGTTTTACTAACTAAATTACTATTTTTCTTCTATCAGTCTTTCAGCGTTCCACGTTACCTTCATCGATTAGCCGGCTCGCTCGTGGCCTCTCCAATGACGTTCTCCGATCCTTCCATCGCGGTGTCCTCTTCGTACAGAGAAGACCCTCCCTCCCCCCCCCCCTTCGCCCTTTCGCCGATGGACATCGTCAAGTTTTATGCGCCGTTTATCCAATATTTCATCGTCGCTCCGTGTTCTGTTTGCTTTCGACGGACCGCCGCACCGCATCAAGGCCATCGAAGGAGCTTTCGAGACAAAAGTCGAATTTCAAGTTTTTATCATTCGCTCGCCACGAATTCGAACGAGTCGGTGCCATATACGCGATCCGTTCGACGGGATCGATGCGATTATGCTATTCCAGGAATAACATTTCCGTTCCTTTCTCCCATTCTCAATATTTTCCATGGAATTACTCGATCTCCATCCTCGAGGTCTTCTAAATCCATCGCCATCGCATATTTCGATTGAGGCACCTCGTCGCGAACGTTCCGATCGGAAGCAGCTCGTAATTGACCATCGTCGAGGACATCGTGCCACGGACGCGTCGTTTCGATGTCGATCGACTCGCGTTTCCGCGGAGGATAGACCGACTCGACAGACGAATAAATCGCTGGCACGGCGCGTCGGCCGCCGCGGCTGGCTGTTTACGAAATTAATATCGCATGGACGTTCCTTGAGAATGCAACGGATACGGAGGATGCGGAGAGAGAGTAAGAGAGAGAGAGAGGATGGACGGGGTCGTTAAAACCGCGGATCCGCTAAAACGCGCAACACCGAAACGCGAAACCCGCCCGGAAAGTTTGAAATTTACTGCTCGACATATTGGCTGCGAAAGCACACGAAATTAAGGCTAGTAAAACACTTTCCTGACACCTAGTACGCCTCTCTCGCGCTGCGCACCAGCCCACCTACCCTTCGGCAATCCCCGCTGTCTCTCTGTCTCGCTGTCTCGGACAGACCGGACTCGAACAGTTCGTTCGTTCTGCCAAACGGACGACGATGCCCCGCCGATAACTCCTCCTTTGTATTTATCAGCGTTCCGATCCAAGCGCAAACATACTTTCCATTGCTTGGTCCCGACGTGTCCGACGCGTTTCCCAACAATTACCACTCGGCTGGTCCACTAACACGTTCTCCACTACCGAAAATACCGATAAACTTCGTCGTGGAGGACTATTCCCTAAATCACTATTCTCAGAGAGACCTGTGGAAACCAGAATAAGAGGATAATGTATTTCCGTCGATCAGTAAAACTAAAGTGGAAGCGCCACTTCGTTACCCCCTTACCTGTTCGGAGTTGGTCAACGATCTTTTAGAAATCAGTGATTCACAGCTGAGTATATTAGTTTCCTAATGGAATTCCTGAATGGCGTTTTCGATTGTTGAGCAACGGCGTTATCACGGCCGGGCACGATGTAAATCATTCTTTTGTAACCCGTTTGATTGTATTTCACAAATTCGCCGATGCTACGAACGCATAAAGATCCGCGGTCTATCTGCGAAAAGGATCTAGTTCTCCACCGGTCGATGGAGAGCGGATTTTCTCCTTTTCTTACGACCAGTTCGATTTCTGTCGAACTTTTTCTGCTTCGTTGCATTTAGATCAGGCATACGTAGAAATTGCCCTGCGGGGCACTGACCCAGCTCCGTGGAAATCGAGAGCAACTAAACCACGCCCATCCGAGCGACGCGGAATTGCGAGATAAATAGCCTTCTGTCTCTTTCCGTAATATCGTTTGTCTCGGAGCATTGTTCCAGGAGCAAACGCGTATCTGGAGTAGCTTGTAGAATTCTTAACTCGACCGTCGGCCACATATTGTTCGAAAATCACGAGTATCGTATGCCGCTTAAAATAAGAATTACAGCTCGCGATTAACGAGCAACGTTCCCATCGAGCATCGGAAATAATATGGATACTGGTCAAACGACAATCGCGTGCAGTTGCTTTCACGATCGAAGCGTCGTCGCAACGCTTTTCAAGCATATCCGAAAGAAACCGTCGCAACTCCTCGAAAGCTATTTCTCCGGCGGACTTTCTTTTCTGTACAAATTACAATTGCACGTTGCACAATAAGACCGTGATCGCACGAACGTCGAGATAACGACCGAGTAATTTTTCTCGGCTGCAGACGAAAATCAACGTTCACGCGACCGTGATCCAAATTCCCATAGAGTAATGTAAAAGCGACGGGTGACATTTGTTTCAATAATGCGCAGACCGAGAGCCAGGCCGGTGACGATCCTCAATCTTAATGCGCTTAAACCAATTCTCACAATCTTTCACCTCCTCTTCCCGTAAGATAAATTCACAGAAATATACGATGAGTAATATACGTTGACAAAAAGATTACGCATAATTAAAGCAACGTCTTCGCGTCGTCGTGCATATATTCTCAGTACTCGCGAACTTAACGTGATTACGAATCCCAAGAAACTCGTTCTGTGTATTTCAAAGTTACTCGCCTACGACAAACACTCGCAAAAATATTTGACCAAACGCTTGCTCGCTCAACTTCGACGCTTGGTCTCATCCCTGAAAGCGAACGACTGTCGAGCTGAACAGAAAAAAAATGCGTGTATTTTCGAGCACCGTGTCGTGCTAAAAGCGCATTAAAATCGTCGCTCGCGCAACGTCACTCGTAAGCAGGGAAACACGAGTGCGTTTAACGCGAAAAAGTCTGGTAACTTGGTTAAATCTCCATCGGCGTGTTTGACGCAGCGGCGCGGTTCTTTGAATGGATTTAAAACGGGACTAGGTGAGCGTGGCACTCCTTTATTCGCGTTTCTAACGCCGGTACGTGTCGCAGGCCGTTCCAATGTTCACGGTTTCAGCGCGAAACTATTTAGCAGGTGGATATCCGCGCGCGTTCCTGCAAATAACGGTGCGATCGAAATTTTTCTACCGCAACAATATTTGCATTTTTAAGGATAAATTTTTAACGCTGCGCTGGACGAGCGTTGATTCTCGCGTATCGAATATCACCGATTGAACTTCCCCAGTTTTTCCCATTTACGAAACTTGTCGATCGGACTTGCCGATTGGTTTGGTCGCTCGTGTACCCATAAAAAATGCATGGCAATCGCCGTGCAGCGAAGTGCATCGATGCGAGATCGCTCCCGGCATCTGTAGGACGCGAAACCGATGCAGGGACATGCAACTCGGTGGATAATGCAGAAAGCGCGCGCGTTTTTCGTCGATCGTTGATAAATAAAACGGCGAACCGACTCGGGGATTACCGACTCGGATTTCTCTACTGATATTCTAGCGTTCTCTCGTCGTGAACAAATGATTTATTAATCGATGTAATTGTCCGTTTTATTCTTGCGCTCCATTAGCCATTCTCATTGAAAACTTATTTGGTAACTCGGACCTTCTGTAACCTTTAATATTAATGCATTTTCTGCAGTCGGTAATTCAGAACCGTAGACAGGAAAAAAATGAATTGTTTGCAACGTCTGTAAACATTTGAAGTCTGTGGAGAACGAAGATAACAACCAGCGGGAGAAACAAAACAGGAGAATATGGAAGGAGAATAAGAACGTAAAATCAACAAACTTACCAGAACGACGACGGAAAAAAAACTAGGGTAACAGGGGTAACTGCAACAAACGAAAAAGTACATTTCAAACAGACATTCTCTCTTCGAATGAAAACGAAACGTCGATATGAGTTGTATAGCTTTTATTGACAACACATTCTCCGCTCGACTTATCGTTACTCACTTACAACGGATGATACTCATTGTTCGATTTACAATCTGTTCCCTAGAAGTAAGGTACATGCAGCGCGAACGTATCGCAACTAAATAGTATTGCTCATGCTCGAACGGTTTGGCGCCATAAGTTCAACCCTTTCCTCGCTAACGACGACTATAATCACTAGACAGCGGATTCGATGCGTTTACGACAAACATGTGAATAGGTGTGATTTGAAAAAGTTGCAACGTTCAAAGAATTTCAAAATAGAATTATTATTTCCAACCTATCAAACATATTAAGAAAGAATATAAGAAGAGATCCGCTGTCTATCGTCACTCGCCGAACTATTGCAATCATCGACAACTCGAAAAATGCGTCATAACGTCAAGGTCTCAAATATAGTAGATAAATATATTTTGACTAGTATAAAAAATCAGTAATACGATAGACGAAAAACTGTCTCGTAACAAAAAGGTTATCCCTTAGAGAAAAAGCTCAAGTTTTGACGATAGACTTAGAAAAACGCTGGGGAAGATGTATCTACAAGTGAAAATTGTAACTAAGGATTCGAATGGTCGTCCGAGGGTTAAAGGAAGCAGCTAACCCTTGATTACAATGAACATGTTGCTTAGCTTGACGCGTACAGCTTCTGCGAACGAGAACAACGAAGAATTCGTTGATCGTTCGCAAACGACGAACGGCCACGATGAAATTAATAATTGAATCTCGCCTGTCGTCAAATTCGGAAAGATCAAGTTTGCACGGAACTCGCGCGGTACACAACCACTTGTGGATCGGAGACACGAGAGATACGCGTGTGCCGATGTCGGTGATCGAGGGTATTTATCGCTCGACCGAGATCACACGGAAGCTCGATCTTTCCTCGAAAACAGGCGTGTCGCTTACGAAATCTAATCTGCACGCGTACAAAAGTGAACGGTCCATGGGGACGGCGAGTTCTCGTCGAAATTTCGACGGAAGGCTGCGCGTGTATGCGTGTGTCAACGCCATGTCAAATTTCGACTGGCGTTGCTCGGCGAAAGTAGAAAGAAATCGATGATCTTACCGGGACTGAACAAACGGAAAATCACGGGTTCCTCGTAACGATCACCAGCGAATATTTCACACGGGGAAATAACACAAAATTCACAAAACATTCGGAACCTAGCGGCGAGACGTTTCGCGCAGACAACTGCATGTATACACAGCCGACGGTGCTGCCGCGCACCAGCCACGGCGCAAACAAGACGCACGTTCCGGACCGCGCGCAATTTCAAATATTCAATTCGCTCGATAGTTCGATCCAGCGAACGGACTCGGGGAATCGAACTTATCGGTTTACGAATGAAATTGCTCTTGAACAATTTGTCACAGAAGCATTAATAGATAAAGAGACAACTTGATACATACATTTACATACAGCATTTGTAAGATTTGTAGTTTTTAGAACGTTGCAGAGTTGTGTAGAATTATAAAATTTATATGTATATACGTTGCGAACGCTTTACCTACCGGTATGTCGGTAATACGAGATTGTTCATTATAGTTTAACTAGCAGATAACAGGGAGCCGAAGATGAAGGGTAGGCCAGACAAAAATGTTGCATATGTTTGAGAATGGAAATGGTTAAGTGTTCATTTTTCTCTCCTCTTCTCCGCGTTCTCCCCTCCCGCAAGAGTATAGATTAACAGGGGCGACAAGAGGGTGAGACAGTGGCGAAGGTGTGAACAAAGGGCTCGTGGAAATATCGCAGATTCGGCGATTCGAGAAGAAGAGGCCGACGTGGCGCGCGTAAACGCGAGGGGGCAGAAAACGAAAAGTATGGATCGAAATAAATAGACCGAGGGGGCAGTATCGAATAAAGGGAAGCACGTCGAGGGGTGGCGATGCCGGAGTGGCGTGGAGGGGAAGGGTGAGACAGAGAGAGGGGAAACGAGACACCGAGTCGGTGGTGGAAGCAGTGGCGCCTTTAAAGATGGCTTCCGCGGGTAGCGCGGCGTGTCGCGAGCAAACGGGAAAATCGTGGAAAATCCTGGAGGGATTCGCGAGTATCGGTTGAACGGGGTGTGTTGTCTGGTTGGTGGACGGTTCGGGTAAACGGGTTCGCGAGGGTGTGCGTTGTGCCAGCCCGTTTTACTCCCTAAAATGGCGGTGGCTCGAGAATCTTCGGCAGATTGAAGAGGGGAATAGGAGTCGTCGCGTCGCATCGGTCGGCGTGATGCGGAGAGAGCAGACGAATCTAGCTGCGCTCGTCATACTACCCCGTGTCGAGTGACAGCCGCGCTTACGTAACGGATTATTCTCGCTATGATAACGATATTCCAGCCGCGAACGCGAAACAAGAAACTATTTTACCGGGTTATTCGCGGCGCTGGCCAGCAGCAATCCGCTCGAAATAAGCACCGCGACTGACCTGAATTTCCACTGTCTCTCGTCCCGATATCGTGGGATACGCTTACGCTCTGCCGTTCTCGGCGAGCTTCTTCTCGCTGAACACCGGGAACTGCCGGGAAACCGAGTTGTCGGCCCTTTTCGAACTGGAATGAAATTATGACAGCAGCGCTCGTCATGGAAAACGTGAATTGGGATCCCGGTGAGTAATCTGTGTTATCTGCTATTCTCTCTCTTTCTCTCTCTCTCTTACACCTACCCTGCCGGACCGGACTCCGTAACACTCTGTGCAGCTTTTATCGGACCTCCAACGTTCCGTCATTTGTTTTCGTCGACGTCTATCGGCGACAACAGTGCGTGCGAACGTCAGGAATTTAAAAATAACGATGCCTCGTGGTGTGCCACGAAGGCGTGGATTTTTACCGGTCACCTTCGTCGTGTTCGGTATCGCTCGATACACGGATACGTTCGGTTAGGCATTCGGATAGGTTCTATTCGATTCGTAGAGATTGTCGCGATACATACTGCATATTCGCACGGCGAATACACCGCGTCAGACAGGTGCTCGACGTCTATTTTCGTCTGCCGTTGATCCGAACTTTTACCTGTTCTTAACCCGAGCGCATCCATAAGCAACAGCACGAAATAATGTTTTGATCAATTTTGTTTTTGTTTTCCTTGGAAAAAGTAAGAAAAACTTCACGCTTCAATGTACAACAAGCAGTGTAATCTGAAAGGACGATGTCCGTTACCATTCAATTCTGAAAAATCCACACCACAATTTCCATGCAAAGTTTGCTGTTTATTTCGCAACAAAAAATTGGGTCAGAGGCTGGATAAACTTAATAGTTGCTTTTTAAATATTTCTATTATCGTTGCGAGTTCGTGCTCATTCAATGTTTTGCTCGATGCTTGCGCGGCGGTAGTTATTTATTGTTTTGTTAACTTTTGTGTAGATACCTATAACTTACAAAAAATGTATCCTTATTCTTTTGTCGACACATTGAAGTAATCTCACAAAGATTCAAAACATTTGTACAAGCCTGCTAACCCGGTTCACCGTTGAACCTTCGATTCGTCAGATCAGTTAGAATGTTTTACTGTATGGAATATCATCAGGGATTTCTCGTCAGAATGATTCTAATTTGCGTGCTGGTTGATAAAATTCTTGACCCTTATTGCAGTATCCCGTGGAAATAGTTCGAAGGAGTTCGCGTTCACTGCGGCAAGAGAATCCTCGTTGGATCGATTTGATTCGGCTGGAATCGCGTCCGCGTAGGTGTTCATAATCTACAGATCATCCGGTAAACAGGTCGAACGACGAGGATTGTTTGAACACGCGTAAACGTAAAGCTTGAGCGTTCTCGGCGCCATCGGCAATCAGAAAAAGAAACACTCAACTGGCAGAACGCTCTTGTTCGCGCCGGTTCGTTTCTTTCTCGTTACGGAAAAGAGAAATGAGAGAAGCTCGGCTCCGAGCGGTCGCAGGAAATTAATTTATCGATCAGGAGGTAAATGTGTCGTGCACCGGACGTTTCCGAGCTTCTGCTCGAACAACGCTGCCCGACTCCGATAACAAAACCCCTCTGCCCGATATAATTCCAATAACGAACGAACTGGCGAACACGAACACAGAACCAGCGACGTCTTTCATGATAATTTCGTTGTCTGATTTTCCAGCGTTGTCCAGGCTCCTGAATTCTCTTCAGGAGAACAAAAACGAGATACCGAGCTGCACGGACGAGGAGTTCGGCTTCCTCAGCGATCTGCTGCAGTCCAAGGAACTGAACGCGTTGGTCAACGTCCACAACAAAATTGTGAACAATGTCAAGGACGACAAGTTCTTCCCGGTTCTGTCGAACTCCATGGACATCGACATCGAGGTTTTGGACCTGCTCTCCACCAAAACGCACATCTCGAAAGACTGCAAGGAGCTGTTCCACCTGCTCCAGAAGCCGCACATACAGGTACACCAGCAACTACGAGCCGTCGCGCTTTCCCAAATACGTGTTTCGGTATCGTTACCGTTACCATTATAATCTTACATTGTTTCTTAGCGGTCTTCTTATACCTTCTGACCTGATCCTTTAGAAACGTCTCCCTATTTTCATATTTCTAAGGACGACGTTGTCGAAATTCCTGGCGATAAATAGTCTTCGGGGCGACCAGAATTCGCTGGAAACCTGACTGAAAAGGAGTTCACGGATGAGAGAGCCGTTTGTCGCAAGGTCTTTTGTGCACGGCCTGGTCAAAAGCATTTGAATATTGCTGTTTCTAGCACCGATCCTCTTTCCGAATGACACCCTCGCTCTTCCCACGCCAGATCCTTTAGGAACACGTTCTTACAAACGAAGTAACGCGGAGTTGTTCGACGTTGTTGAAGTCGACGAAGCTGGCGCGAATGTTTATCGAATTTCTGACGAAAAAAAAATAAACAAACATAGCCGTGTCGAGAGAAAGCTGTCTGAAAGGGGGTGCGACGATAAGAGGCTCGTTTGTCGCAGGGTCTTTTGTGCGCGCACGACGCGGTCGCCCAGAAAGACTACTACCCCCGTTTGCCTGAGATCCCTCTGGAGGTGGACGAGGACGAGGAAACGGTGAAGATCGTGCAGTTGGTCAAGTCGAACGAGCCATTGGTACGTCACAGATAGGCATTACACGTCCGGTGCTTACTTTTGTTAGAGTGTCTTTGAGATTTTTTCCGCTCGATTAACACGGTAAAGAGACAGCTTGATATATCACGATCGAGAGTGAGAGCATTAATAACAGGATAGTGTACTGTGCTAACGATTAATACACGATAGCGTACACAGAGCGGAGCTTTTCGAATATCTGATTTTCCATCGATACCAGAGTACACGTCGATTCCTGTTGTCGATGGCAACCGAGATACGTCGGGGTGCAATCGTTCGAAATGCTCCGTCTTGCGTAATCGTAAACCGTAAACTTGCAACAGCGTAAAATCACGTCGATTTTGCATGGGAGTTGATCCTGATTAATCCTTCTGTACCGACGTAGACGCGCCGTGGCCCCGTAACACAGTATCTCGTAGTATCGAATACGTATTCCCGAAGTATCGCGCGAGCGATGCTACCGAACACTTCTCAAGTAATCACGTGTTTCTTTCATCGTCAAACTTGCTTCGAAGTGTGGCTCCGGCGTTGAACCGATTTTGGTAAGTCGCCTTCAAGCCGAAACATCCACACAGGCCTTTCACACGTTTCACGCGTATTCACATCGATTTCTCGCCGTAAACGATTCTTTTGTAGTGTCATCTCTCATTTTCTTTCTATTCAGTTCGTTTCGACTTTTCCGTTTCCGGTTCGATCGGCCGTCCAATTTACATGATCATACACGAACACACACACACACACATACACGCAGCTCTATACTGGAATGAGAATAGAGTGTGAACGAACCGCGCTGTAAATAGAGTAACGCTGTTTTTCTTCCCTGTCACACTAATTTCTTCATTTCGCTTCTTGGTTTCACACACCCTTGCGTCCACCATTAGTCCCCCTTAGTTTGTGTTGTTCCGTTTGTGATTTTTGCTTGTAAATAAAACGATTTCTCCGTCATAAAACTACATTGGTATCCTGTGTTATTGTCCCGCATGTCCTCGCAAGAGTGCC
This sequence comes from Lasioglossum morio, assembly GCA_916610235.2. Classification (NCBI taxonomy): domain Eukaryota; kingdom Metazoa; phylum Arthropoda; class Insecta; order Hymenoptera; family Halictidae; genus Lasioglossum; species Lasioglossum morio. The sequence goes on from OU744331.1 coordinate 2,028,900, forward strand.
GAAGATCCCTCTCGAGGTGAACGATACCTTTGTATTTCGTTCAATTATTTCCATGATGAACAATCGAGTTTCCGGTTATCCGAGAAAAGTGCAATCCGAGTGCGAAGGGTTCAGGAATATCCGAAGTTCGTTGTGTTGTCTCTCGAGGGATTTTCAGCAACGAACAGTGTTTGTATCCGCCACATTGGACGCGGCCAGCTTCCCAGTGACTTCGATCGAGAGAGCGCGCGCCCGATTGCGATTCAGTTTGTTTCGTTCTCTGTTTGGTTTTACGTTTCGTTTCAATTTCATTTCTCATGAGAAACGAAGGTGGTCCACCAGCCCCGTGCGCGTGCCTCGCAACGTAATCAAAATACTAGCTTGAAAATTGACGATAGGGGGCGACCATGAAAACGTGCGTAGTCACCGGCAAGATCGTGATAGCGCGAATAATGCACGGCGGCGCGGCCGATAGATCCGGCCTCATTCACGTCGGGGACGAGGTTTGCGAGGTCAACGGCATCAGCGTCGAAGGGAAGACTCCAAACTGTGTTGTCAAGATACTGGTAGGTCACGCACTCCCCTTAATTTCTCGTCTCCGACACCCCTGGACGGAAAGACATTTCTGAACAATATTTCTCGCAAGAGAATTCCGAAGCAATTTTGCTGGATTTATCGCGGCATCTTTTTGTCCGGGAGTGTAACGGACGGTCGAGTCGTAAATTGCAAATAAATGGGAGGGAAAGGCAGAGATAGCGGGGATAAAATTCGCGTGTCTCTTTCAGCAAAATTCAGAAGGTACGATCACGTTTAAAATAGTCCCAGCGGACAGCAAAGGAGGTATTCGTGAGAGCAAGGTACGTTTACGTTCCGTCGAAGAGCTCGTCGGACGCGGCTCGCATAATTGATCGAACAACATTTAAAACGGAACAAGGGAACGTGGTGTGGAACAGTCGGCAATGGTTTCGAGAGTAATTCTGTTTCAAAGGGTGTTCGATAAATTGTGCGAGTCGGTTGGGTACGACGAGGTCCGAACGAATCCTGGAACGAACACGGAGACGAATGATTCTGGTTGCGCGATAGGTCCGAGTCCGAGCGCATTTTTCGTACGAGGCGTCGACCGATCCGCACACACCTTGCAAAGAGGCTGGACTCGACTTCACCAAGGGTGACATTCTTCACATCGTCAGCCAGGATGACGCTTATTGGTACGACTCCAATCGCTCGACTCGTTGTTTTTACGCACACGGCATGGCATATGGCACCGGGAATCACGTTCCAATTGCATTCGTTTCGAAATAGGTGGCAGGCGAGACGCGAGGGTGATCGAAATATGAGAGCTGGCTTGATCCCCAGTAGAGCTCTTCAGGAGAGACGAATTATCCTCGAGAGGCAAAAGAAGGAGAAAACCGATGACGACAATATAAGTAAGTCGCTCGGTTTCACGCTCGAACGGAACAAAGTACGTAAAACGATCCTACCATCGTTTCCAAAACGCGTGGAAACTCTTGTACGACTATCTTGTACAGGTATCGCACTCGAAATTAACAACAACGAACTCGAACAAGTATAAGTTTTCGTTTGTTCTTGGCGCGCCGGTTCGATCAATTTAATTGAAAGCAAATTTTGCAAGATATTTATTTGGACGTTTCACAGTTTCGGAAACGTTGGTACGAGACGATCGCCGCGATATCTCGTTCTTTGTCGTTTCTATTTGAAATACATGGATTTGTAGTTTTAGTGGAGTTTTGCTCGTCCGATGGCATGCGTTAACACGCGCGTTCAGCTAACATTAATGTTCCAACGTTAATGCTGACTAAAGAGCGTCGAGAATCGCAACTAGATAGACGATCCTATCTCGGAGCTGGTCCAGGCTGCTCTTCTTAACGGATGTTGGCCTGACGACCTAACCGTCGGTTAGGCTTGTGTTCTGTTCCAGTGCCTTTGCCTTCATTGTGCCCCCGTCCCAGTACCTCTTTGCACGCCTCGCCCACAAAGTGCAACTTGCAGGGAGTAAAAACTAAAAAAATCATGTATGACGCTGCAGAGAACGACGATTTCGACCGGGAAGAAATACCGACCTACGAAGAGGTCGCGAAGCTCTACCCGAGGCCAGGTCTATACCGGCCGGTGGTTCTGATCGGGCCACCGGGAGTTGGCAGGAACGAGCTCAAGAGGCGACTCATGGCCGCCGATCCCGATAAGTACAAGACGCCCGTGCCTTGTAAGTTCGGGTCACCCGTCACCCATCTCCCGTGCTCGACCATCCGCGATCTTCGCACCCCTTCCATGCTCTCTCGACTCCTCTCCATCGTTCATTCGAGCCGCGCGCCGCTAACCAGCTAATCGAATCCAATTCGATATCCGAGCTTCGGTTCATCAGTTTCGAGTGCTACTCAAAAACCAGAGTGCACTTGAAATTTGTACAGGGTGTTTGACAACGGTCGGGAGAACATTGAAGAGACGATCCTTCGAGACTTCAGCTTCCGCTTCCAGTTATTAACGATCGAAGGTCTGCGATTCAGAGAAGTTCGTAACGGTGATGCACACCGCGAGAGACAGAGACACGATCGTCCCTTGAATTATTTTACCACCTGTTGCCGAACACCCTGTACATTTCACGCAAGTTTCTTTCGAACACAGGGACAAGTACCTACAGGCTAGCTATCATCGTCGCTACTTGGCACACATTTTATCCCATCTCTAACGCCAACGTTATACTCCTACGATGATCGCCACGTTTCCTCGGTGACGCTCGCACGTTTCTCTTCAGATACCTCGAGACCACCGAGACCGGGCGAGATCAACGGCAAAGAGTATCATTTCGTGAGCCGCGAGAAGATGGAGGAGGAGATAGCCGCCAGCAAGTTCATAGAGTACGGCGAGTACAAGGGCAATCTATACGGTACCAGTTCCGAGAGCGTTAGCTCCCTGATAAACGCTGGCTACGTGTGCCTCTTGAACCCGCACTATCAGGCGCTGAAGATGCTCCGGACGCCGCTTACGAAACCGTACGTGATATACGTGAAACCGCCGAGGTTTGAAATACTGAAAGAGACGAGGAGCGACGCCAGAGCTAGGTCGACCTTCGACGAGAGCAACTCCCGCGGCTTCACGGTAAATATCCTTTCAGTGGTGGCAGAAGCGTGGGCAACAGGTGCTCTTGGCCCTGGGGGGGAGCAACGCCTCCGGGCAAATTACAGAGAAAAGGATACAAATCCGTCTCCGCGGAGTCCAAACGTTTCTCAGACTAAAATCACCGCTGGTTACAAGATCAAAGTCTTCGGTCGGTGCTTTCGTTCTGTTTGAAATTTTTCTTTTCAATTTTTTTCTCTTTCTAACAGAATAATCCAAGTGTTTTCCTCGTCTGTCTAGAACTCGTCGATCTAGAAAAAGTTAAAGCTTTCTGAAACCTATCGAAGCGTTATCGCAAAAGAACTTTGCTCTTTTTCTTGTATAATATGCGCGTGACATTTGCAACCTTTGCCGACGCCTGTCCGGTAACCTCCTGAACACGAGTTGACTTTGTCGCTGTTCCACAGGACGAGGAGTTTCAGGAGATCCTGCACAGCGCAGCCAGGATAGAGTTTCTCTACTCGCATCTGTTCGACGAGGTGATAGTGAACGCCGACCTGTCGATGGCGTTCGAGCAACTGGTCAACGCGGTTCACCGAGTAGAATCGGAGCCGCTCTGGGTACCTGCTTCGTGGGTTCAATAAGCTTCCGCGAACACCGGAACAACGGAGTCGCGAAGGAGTCTGTTTGTTATCGATGCTCCCTAAAAGCACTTACCTAAGATCGACGATGCATTTCTTGATGTTTCTCGAGGAAGATCGTTCGGTAAACCGTGTCCAAGATCCCTCGTTCACTGTTCCACGATGTTTCGAGTTGTCAAACACTTTCAATTACTACTTTCTGCCCGTAGACGCGAGATCGGTCCCTTTGTTCCCTGTTGGCTCCGTTGCCGCCACTGTAATCGACGCGTTAGCGCCGGATCACGCACGTGTGCGTCTCTACCGACTTCCGAATAGAGTCCAGACGATGTACACGCACGTCTTTGTTCCTCGTGTCGCGAATTCGCCTGGTAGCTGCGTGAGATTCGATGCGAAACGATCCGGCGCGCGTGAGCTAGCAAAATGAATCGGCGGCGAGGAGCTCGACCGACGCCGACGACGGTTTACCGAACGGATTTCGAAGCTTCGAGACACCTTGTTGTCGGAACATGTTCCGCCTTTCTGTACCGTGCGTTCGACAAGCAAATACAAGCGAAGCTTTCCGCGACGTCCGACAAAACGAAGAAGTGCACGTTGCGCACAGCTTTCGATTGTTCTCAGCCACGCGCGCGAGACGCAAGTTACTCTGTAGATCGGCGACACATCTCAAGGTGCAGAACCGAGAGGAACGCAAGAACCGCGTTAATTGTTCTTACGTAGCCCCCCGGGGGATCAACGATTCGGAATGGTAAACCGCCTTGGACGGATAGCAAATTATTATGGTAAAGAAATTCGAAACTTTCGACGTCGAAATAGGCGCATGACCTTTGATCCCAATTGTTGTTGATTGTTGCCAAAATAAGTATCGTACCTAGAACATGTGGTGGGTAAATTCACCTTCTCACTGTTTATTGTATTTTTCACTCGATCAGCATTGCCACGATATCGCTATTTTTTTCATAATTAAAGGGCTGCCAGCGCGAGGAAGTTTCATGCGCGCTATCGTGTCGGCGTTGCATTAAATAGCGCTCATCCTCGATGTAAACTCTGTATGTTATCGGAAATATAGCATTACACTTTGAACCACGTTTTAATTGTCCCGCGAAGGGCTCTTCCATCTTTTTCCCTGGATCGCATCGCGATCGGCGCGGCACCTGTTCGTTAGCGAGATCGTCAAGCTAGATCGCAGGGAGCCCCACGCAGATCCGCGCCAAGGAAATTGCCTCATTTCCTTTTGCAGAGCGGTTTTTAAAGAGTTCCGTGACCCGTGCGGGAACTCGGGGTGACAAGTATGGAACGTTCGCGTGATCGCGATCTCCCCGTGTGCTAAAACAACAGCTCGGAATAGTCCTAATTGTTCTTTTACGATCGTCCGGAATTTTTTTCACAGACCAATCAGCAGCACGATCTTCTGTTCACCGATTGGTCTAGTTCGTGCGAACCCTGTTCGTCGAGTTTGATGAGTTCGCTTGTTTACATCGCAGAGTTCGACCATCTTGTCAGTTTATTTCTAAATTATTTTCGGACGTGCCAGTAACGGGATCATGGTTCCACTCGACTGACTAACGTTTTCGCTACCGCCAATATTAATTTCCTCGAAATCCACGGAGCCGTTTACGCAGCGCCTTTAAATTTAGTTGGTTTTTTACGATAGTCTCGATTTCTTTCGGGGAGCAACGAACTGCGATTAAGATTTATTTTGAACGCGGTAAAATCAGCACGGAAACTAATACTCGTAAAGAATAATCGTTTCGCGCGTTGATTTAGAACCGATTCCAAAAGAGAAAAACATACTTGTGCGTTCCCGAGGATCTGTATCGAAAGTGGACACATGTATCTTCGATGGTGAATAATAAAATGTCATTTGCAAATGCGTTTATTTTATTGTGCGTTAACTGGAGAACCTTCCGACTTCATTATCGTCATCCAACTGCAGAATAAAATTGTCTTTTGGGCTGAATACGGATCGCTTGCTCCGGAGGAGCAGGCGAGCACGGCACGCGGGCCATTTCGAACACTATTTTTAGTAAGTTCGGATTTTCTAATTGATCTTGAATCACCGGAGCGTCGAAGCACGTGCGCGCGTCTCTTCGGTCGACCGGTGTGTTACCGAGCAAAAATAGATCGAAAATATATCGAGGGAGAACGCAGCTCGCGAACGCGTCGCGTCGAACTTTCCTCGACGTCTCGAAGAGGGAGGAATATCGGCGATCGGCATCCCGAACACGAGATCACGGTGACGCGGCACCGCACCGTTTTTTTTCCGGAAACCGACTGTACAGAAAAGGAAAATCTGCTGTCGCATTTTCCATTGACTCGGTTACTCGAGAAATATCCTAACACCTGGCTGAAATCCGCGGCTGCGCGGAGGTAACGGCGTGCCGTGCGGCCCTCGTGATACTTTCCGAGAGCGAGGGTGCGAATCAAAGTTTGGCCCAGTATCCAATCAACCCTTAGTCGAGCCGATCGGACCAAACGATCGCTCGATGGAACTAGCAATGCTTTGTACGCTCCTGCTCCACCGTTTCTCTATACGCAACTGGAAGATCCCGACTCACAGTCTGTTGCACAGTGAACGTTTGAGAATGTGTTGTCGTGTGTTGCTAGAAGTTTGAACCAGGAATATAGTGTTGCGCTATCGAAACGCTTGAGAGAGAGAGAGAGAGAGAGAGAAAAAGAGATAGATAGAGAGAGAGAGAGAGCTCTAGGCGTTATTTCCCCATGAGACCGTGTGCCGGCGGTGTCCCGTTGCAATAGATGGAATGGAAACAGGTATCATAAACAGCTCCTCCTCCGTCTTCTTCTTCTTCTTCTTCTTCTTCTCGAGAAAAATGAAAAACGAATGAAATGAAAAACTCCGTAGAAGAAAGTTCTGATCGTTGGAACCGCGGATTCGTGGAAAGCCGCGATTCGTCACGCGTCGAATAGCCAGTAAAGTGTCACGGTCACGATATTAGGCGACAAATTTACGGATCGGGCCGCGACGTCGACCTCGTTTAAAATTAAACCGAACCCGGTCGGTACACGACAGGAACCGATCCGCTACGAAAGCAAAGAAGCCGCGAGAAAACTCGTCGAACACCGGAGCCCCGTCGAGGTTCCCCGAGGTTATTATCTCGCCTTTGAAATGTGTCAATGACACGGGCGTCGCACGTGATTATCAACGAGACACGATTAACATTCCTTATGGACTCGCGTGCGTGTCGCCCGCGTCGACGACCTTCGCCGGTTCGCGCGCCACGGTTCCCTTATGAATTTTCATTAATCGCCGTCCGTTCTATTTGGAAAGTACGACTCGTAACACGCCTCCTAATAACACCCTAACGAAAGGTTGCCCGGTCTCCGCGACGCGATAATGGCAGACGGCTTGTCGTTCTCGGAATTTATAGTGGTCCCAAGCGATCCTGCCTCCTCTCCAGATAGCCGGCATATTTTTTTCGCGCCGGGCGCAACCCACCGGAAAGAATTTCCAAATATTTTTCAGCGTATTCGACGGCCGTTTAGTCGCCGGTGTATTTGAAGAGGGTTCGATCGAATCGAATCGCGCCACCCGCGATTTCCGTTCGAAAATAATGACATTCTCACCGCTGATCTTCCTCCGGTGTTTACCAATCTCGTTTACGGTGGCTGTCAGTCGCAACAACCGCTCGGCACAACGTAATCGGTTTTTATTCGTGTGCGCGCACCTATTACGCTGCAAGCGGGTAGATTTAATTAGATATTATGCAATCGCGATTACGCTGAAATCTGTTCGGGGACACTGCGGATTTTAATCGGTCGTGACAAGATTAGTGTCGGAGGGATTTAAAATCGGTGTATTTTCCGAGGAAACAAAATTTCTGTTTAGTCCGATTCGATAGATTTTGTTTCGCTTTAAAGATCCGCAGTCTATTAATCGGTTCGCAGCAGACGTTCATCCGCGAGGTGACATATTTGGAGCTCGTTGGAAAGCATTAACACGATAAGTCGGTTGAATCATTAACATACGACCTAGATGCCCGTGGCGGACCGTAGAAACGTCTAATTTACTACCGACCGATATAAAAATTGCAAACTTTTAATCTCCCTCCGAGCGTGTATCTGTGTCGATCTCGTTCCCGTAATGACGTATTGTATGTACGGTGGCACTAAAAATAGTGAGAACCTGCCACGACTCGATGTTTAATTCAGAAAAAAAAAAATTAGCCGCATCGATTGTGACTGGACTCTGCGGATCTTTATTCGAAAGCATATTCCATAAAACCGCGCAGCCATAAATCGCACAAGCTCCGTTGTATAATTACGAGCCGTCTCGTGTCAAGACTACGAAAGCTTTTCGATCACTTACGAACACAATCGCAGCTTCGGAAGAATATTCGCCGAAACACACAGCTTTTCCCGAGCGTACTCCGCATTGAAAATACACAGCGGTTCGGCTAGCGTAGGATTAATCGTTTCCGTTGCACGTGAAATATCGTGCAACGAGGAAAATACGAAAAGATCGAGGCACGGCAGGCGATCCGGCGATCCTCCGGGCTAGAGACACACCGAGCGAGAAGTTTGAAAGATCGATAAACGGCAGGAGTCGAGCGCGGCGTAATCGATGGATTCCCGTGCATCGGAGAATTCAAAATATTGGCTTAACGCCAGAAGAGCCGAGAACGACAAGCCTCTCGGGCAAATGTAACGCCGCCAAAATAAGCACGCGGAATCGGCCCGACTCGGCCCGGCCCGAAACCGAACCGAACCGAACCGGCGCAAAAGGACAACTCCGCGAAAGGTTACCGAGACCTCGGTTCACGCGCGCATCAACGGTTCGAGCACTGATTCGGGAATACCTATCGAAGTCACGGAATCCCGACTGCGGAAACCTACAAAATGAACCGAACTGCCAGCGGAACGGCTCGCCCCGCGATACAGAAACGTTCGTCGCGTCGTCTAGAAATAAGTCGCTTGTCAGCTTTTACTCTAACAGCTGTCCACCTGTGGGACGCTGGAAACCGACGATTCTTGGCCAAAGCTTCAAAGTCCACGCATATCTCTCTCCTTTTAGACGATCCTCTAATTTCCTTCATACCAGAACCGCGAGCCCAGCTTTGTCCTCGATAGTTGTCCGAAACAAACAGAAAATCGAAATTCGTTTCATACATCTAGATTTACCAACTCGTTATTTCACGACGATCAGATAAATATAGGGGTTCGAAGACAGACTCACGATCTCTCGACTGAAATCAATCATTCTGCGAGCATATCTCAGTCATTCTTACGTGCCAATCCAATAATATTTCTCTCTTCAGGTGATCCTGCGCTTAGACACAGGCTTGCGAAAACAGACTTATCCGATCTCAAATGAAACCAATTGTTTTCGTTGTCTAAGCATCCTAAAATGATAAAATCAATGTGTTAAGGTCTAGGATGGCGAAAGTACTCTTTCAGTCTTCTTGATACATTAACGGAAACATTCATTTCTAATTATTTCAATGAAAAACGATAAATTCTTCTCGATCGAAATTAAGTCATATAATAAATTTGATGATATCGGCGCCAGGTTCGATCATTTATAGAAAAAACAACAAATGTGCAATTATTAAATCATGTTTCTAACGTTTCGATCCCGATGTGGATCTCTTTCAAAATATAATATGATCAATATTTTTGAAAAACCGTGTAATTCCAACGGGAAAAGAAAACAGAAATACATACACATACATGTTGTATCAAAAGTGGACCAACATTTAAACAAATATTCAGGAGTTACACGAAACTATTACTGAACATCACCTATATATATGCCATAGCCTTCTTGCCTTTGAAACAGCACGTGTTTCAGTTACATATCTGTCACCATGGACTAAAGTTGTTTTTCGTGTAACTCCTCAATATTTGTTTAAATGTTTGTTCACGTTTGATACAACGTGTATGTGCACTATTTAAAGTCGTTTCCTGGGCAATCGGGTTTGCTGATGGTCGTGGAATAGGATGCTAACGATGTTAATTATCGAATATAAAATAGATCGACTGTGTTGACAGTACTCGATGGAATCAGCGATGGCGAGGAGTCGCAGCAGCAGACTGACCAACTCCAGCGAGTCGATCACGGGAAAATCTGCTCTGTCCAGCAAGTACGGTCTCGGAAACGGTCTGCTGGTCTCCTCCGTGCAGCGAAACGTTCTGCAAGTAAGCGGTTCTCGGCGTTCTCGGTATTTGCATGTCTGACAGGAGATACGACCGCGTCATCGCCGCTTCATCAATTTACGCGACGCCTGTAGAAACTGTTTCGTACGTAAAAGATTCACGGTTTCCCGATTTTTCCGAGCTTGCGGACGTCACTCGCGGGATCAGTTGTGGAAAACGAAGACGTAGTGTCTAGATCAGGGGCAAGTGAAAACTCTGAAACTCTAACCGAACGAAAAAAATCGGGCCGACTTATTTCCAGATTGTTATCAATGAATCATCGGTGAACGTAACAGATACTTACCTATACAAAAGAGAAATAACGCGAGACAGTAGAAACTGGCGTAATGTTTCATTTTTATGGTAGTTCAGCTAAAGTTCATTGAACCGGAACTCTCGCTGGTAATTTTGATATCGATTTATCTCACAGCCACGCTTCGACGTTGTCTACCGTGATGCATGTTTTTCAAATATTGTGGAAAAGCATCGAGAAGCAGTTGCGACGACAAATGAAACAGCCGATCACGTAATGCCGAATCGATCTTGTTGCTCTTGTACACACGACGACAAGCGAAAAAACGAGCAGAAGTAAAAATAACATTTGCTCGGCTGGAATCGCATAGATTACTACGCGACGCGACGGTTAATTACGGAGAGAGAGAGAGTAAAAAACTCGTAATGCGTCTCGAGCGGGTAGAGATCGGTAGTCGGTGTCCGGCAAGCGGCGTTCGCGAATTGTTCGCGTGTTTCTCGCGTATCGCTAACGCGGACCAGCTTCGATAACGCAGGTACACGCGCAGACTAGCCGCCGAGCGAGCGACGCGAGGACTTAACCGACATATAAATAGCGTTTAGTTGAAACGGATGCGGTAGAACTCGCGTGCACGTCTTGCGAGGCGATCCGGAAGGCACGGCTCGCTTTCCAAGGAACTTCTCCTACTCCGTGTGTACCACGCATCGGCCGATAAATACTCGGTTTGCCCTCCGTGATTCGCGACGCCGAATCGCGACAAAACCGACAACCGACGCGTCAGTGATTTCCGAGAGTTTCCGCGGGAACGGTCGTGTTTCAACCGCGCGCTTTCGCCCACTTTCCTCCGATATTTTGGCTCGGCGATCTCCTCGTAAGTGTCTCCGCGGCTCGCCTTCTCTCTCCTCGTTCCGTTCGTTTCTCTGTCAAATAGATTTCATTCTTCTTCCCTTTTCTATCCCGCATTTGCCTCCCGTTACACACCTCTCGATTTATCAATGTTAATATTGTTAATCCATTCCTTGCAACGTTCATACCCCTCGTCTCTCTTCATCTTCGAGCAACGCTTCTCATCTCCGTACCAAATTGATCATCTACTAAATCTACCAATTATTCAAAGTGAATAAAAATGATTACTTCAACGAGAAAATCTCTAGAATTTCAGTAGTTGCTAATTAAGAAACCTGTCATCTGTAAGTTTAGTGTTACGCAAATACAACATGCTTTTTATACAGCGAGCACAATCTTGAGTGTATACGATAGCCAGATATCAATTTGCGAAAAGAAACGAAGTCACCGATTCGATCTACTTAGCTTCTCCTGAAGTATTCATTTGAAAGTGTTTTACATTCGAACAATGCGCAAACCATGCCGAAATAAATGTTGCAATACATTTTTCACAAGCTTCGCGCTCCTGTCAGCATATATTTAGTTCGACGTGTTCTACACGCTGTTCCTGTAAAAAAAAAACGTTCGTTCTGCGCGTCGATTTATTATTCATGAGTCGTCTGGAATAGTCTCATTTTAATCTTGCCTCATCTCACCACAGTTTTTCATCCACCAGGAAAATAGTTACAATCGTTTATCTTCGCGTCGTGTTTACGTTTTTACCTGTGCCAATACCCAGAACAAATAACAAAATTGTTCTACATAGGATTCTTTAAATAATTGTTAACCCTCGTACGCTCCTCAAAAATAGCTGCATAAAAGAGACTAGGATAACAATTCACCCATTTTTAATTTACACGTTAAATCAACGCGTTATGTTTTATTTATGGTATTTATAGCGTCACATTTTAAAGAAACATATCTCACAGGGTAGACATAAAAGAATGAATAACTTTACAGTATTAATATATTTTTCTACAATTCCGATTCATTGCAATTGTTGACAAAAATTTGTTGTTCACATCCTGTAGCAAACTAATTGCTCTAGCTCTCCAAAAAGGTTCGAATCGTATAGTACAATATTAAAAAAGTTATCGTCTTTTTAAGAGTGTCCGAATATTAGTGGGAGACACTGTATAACGGTTCAATGAAAATATAATAGTAGAAGAGTATCGGTTGAAACTGCAAAGGACGACGTGAAGGGACGTGATCGTTGGGTATTGGCAGAGGGGTTAAAGGCGAAACGGTGGCGGAATGTTGGTTTACCATGCACGTATGGTGATTCGAGCAGAAATCCCGGCGGATTCTGGACGATGGCTGGCAGGTAAACGGTCTCCAGGCGACGCGAGTAAAGTGCAACTCTCCGGTAAAGGGCAGTACCTGCACCGTGAACAACTACAGCATCGTCGCCTCTAGGGGAGAGCTAGCTCGAAATAACTGCGCAGCGAGAGAGACGCCGGCGCCGTGTATCGCGAACAAGAGGAACAACACGATCCTCGACGCATCCGCGTGCACCGGAGGCGCCGCCGTGCGCCGCGACGCCTTTTTCGTGCGAGAGTTCTCGAGGAAACAGCTCCCCGAAGACGTCCTCGAGTCGAACAACGTCGGCAAACTTGGACAACGGGCCATTCGGAAGTCGTTCTCCGTTCCCTTGAATCTCACCGAAGGTACTCGTACTCTTCCACTTCTATCTCAACTTCGGATCAAGTCCTTTCGCATTTCCTCGCAAGCATTTTCAAAAAACAAAAACTTTTACACGATTTCCTAGCGATCGGAACGAACGTCCTAGCCCGAACCAATGCGTCTTTTTCGTTTAACATTGTCAAGCGCGACGCGTTTTTCATCTCCGGCAACGAGTTCTGTTAAAAACGAACGATCGCTCAGTGTCGCTGTAACGAGGAATCGCGAACTACCTATTCGTCGTTCCGAGTTCGTTTAAATTCAATGAAAGTGATTTACGTGAAACATTTAACGAGTGTGCAATCTCTCTTGGATTTTTCCATTTCCCGTACGTCCACGATGTTCCGGATCGAAATCTCCGTTATTCAATCTTTCGACCCACCTCCGACACGTCCACATTTGTTAGCGAGTCTGCTCGCTGTATACTCCGAGATATTTGTTTCTTCGACAGTCTTGATCTTCCTAAAATAAAAAAAGCACTCGCTGCCAAAAATTAATATTGGAATATCGAAGAGATACGCCGAAGGAGAGACAGTGAAAATAAGCGGTAGTTGAGAGAAGAGTGACGAGGAGAGATTGTTGTTGGCGAAGCTAATGTTTCTGGTAACGATGGTTCAGGTGTGACGGGACGAGAGAAACCTAGAAGGACAACCGAGGAGGGTATACTGAAGCGATCATCCGGCCTGTTGGCGAATCTCACTCACTCGGTGAGCAGGATCACAGAGTGGGGGGCAAAGGACGACTCGTCGAAGCAAGGGAAAGCCGGCTCTCACCTTTATCATTCGGAGAGCACCGGCGGCTCGAGCAAGTACTCGACCTTGAAGGGATACTTCTCGATCTTGAGCAGCGTCACAGGTGACCACCACTCGAGCCGACAACCTCTCGGACGATCGCCGAGCTGCCAGACGCTGCTGATCGAACGGAAGAAGAAGACAGGCAGCCGCGTGAAGAAATCGGTCTCGTTCAGCTCCGACACCAGTTTCCAAGAGAGCCGATCGCCATTCGGCAAAGGTGCCGTTCACGAGGCCAAAGTCTACCACAAAGGTGTCCTGCAAGGTACGATATCTTCATTTTACATTTCCATTCTCCCGCCCCCAAACAATATAGCGGCTTAGCTACACACACACAGCTGGTTTCGGGAAATGCTGGGATTAGCGCGCAGCTCTTTGCGTCACTGTTTTCTTTGGAAATCCTTCAAGAGGACAAACTATACGCGCGTTCGACGTGTCTGCAAACAGACTCGATATCGGGAGGCTATAAATCGAAATCGCTATTGCGAAACCTCCGACACGAACCTTTTCTTCGTTGGAATTTCATTCGAACATTTAACGGACTTGCTCTATATGATATCGGCGCTACAGGTTCGATCGCAAATACAAAAATTAGCAATTCACAGACGCGGACTTTTCTCGATAATGGTTCAAAACTGAACCGAAACGTTGAAATTATAATACTGCAAAATTGCTAATTTTTTATCGTTAACCCTCGTCCACACGACGTGGTACCCGGGTACCTATTCCAAATTCATTTAGAATCGTACAAAAAATTACCCGTGTGGATGATGGTTGAAAATGGAGAATATTTAACGGACTTCTTTTAAAACCTGGATCGAGCACGATTCCACGTGTCGGTAATTAGAACTCGATCGCGGCACGAAGAGTCTCTTGAATATTCGAGGGAATGGTAGTATTGAAATACTTTAAGCTAATCTAAACTTAGCAGGGGTTGTCACAGAAATAGTGGCACCCAACGGCAAACAGTTTGAAAGTAGGTTAGATTTATCCCAAGTAGGGATATAATTGAATGTTGCATCGAGAGCTGCTCAAACTGTGGTCACTGCGTTTCGAGTTCGCATTGAAAATCCTGTTCGACGTTGTTTCGGGACAGATCGCAACTCGGTCGAGAACACCGTCAGAAAAGTGCCGCCGTCGTGGGAATCATCCTCCGAGGGCCGACGATCGGCCTTCCTGAGGGCTGCCAGAGATGCAGATGACGAGGCGCTCAATCGGATTGCAGCGCAGGTGCAGAGGTTTGGACTCGGGGACATGGACGTCAACGTGGTTGACAGCAGCGGCCGGGTGAGCGCTATTTATTTTGTTACGGCGTATTTGCTGGATCAAACGAATCGTAGATTTTCGACGATCAGAAACAAACGGGAGAAGGAAGCGGTTCCGTGCTAAAGTTAGTCTCCCGAGAGCCGACGAACAGAGGCTCGTTGCTTCCTTCCGTGACGGTTTGATCATGACCGCCGCCGCGGAAAGTGTAAATTTACACGGCAACAAGCACATCGATATCTTCCGCGGCTTGTCCCGTCGAGGTTGTCAAACGCGAAAACCGCTCCTCAAGATCGAGATCTCGAGAATCCAGTTTCCCGTTCGATCTACTGAGAGGATCAAAACCTCGAACGCGTGAAACAATCCGTAATAAAGGATAGAAAGGATCGATTATATTCAGAATTTTTTGCATGTCCAAGTGAAATTATGACGGAGAGATTGAGAGCCTCTGCTCGAAGCATTCCAGGTCACGGTCTCCGATTCAAGCCGGGAATTAGGTAGATTTTGTCTGCCGTTAATGAGCTGGCTGACTATAAACATCGATGGTAATCGGCGGTTCCGCCGAGCCCGTATGTCCCTGCCAACTCGTCCGAAGATTGGTACCGACTCCGGGGAAAGGGGATGAAAGTTTACCATCGATTCTTCTCGCGTCGATTTTTCACGGGAGCGGCATAAACGAGTCGTTAAAACACGAAAGGAATCGAACGATCCACCATCCGCGGACGCAATTGCGGGTCTGACGCGCGTACTTACGTTATAGCGGCTGCGGACGAGGTAATGGCGTCTGAACGACACCGTCAACGTCAGTAACCACTTAAATAAATTGATCTATAACGCGGTTCAGCGTATTGTGCAACTTTCTAAAGCAAACAATGCGAGCCAGTCGCGGTGGTGTCGCGGCGCTGGAACGAGAATCTTTCCACGAGCGGGCCCGGGTTTCTTCCGCGGTTTTTCCGCCGCAAAAAAAAAAAAACGCGCGAGTGAAAAGCGCATTATTCGACGGTTGACGTGGTCCAGCGAATGACTCGTGCCTTTGAAAACGCGGTTTACGTAATCGTTTCGAGCGATTCATCATTCAGGTTGTTTGTTTGCGAAGCAGACCGCCATAAGCTACATGGCCGGGAACGGTGCGGCGGCGATGCTGGAGCTAGCTTTGACGTTCGAGGGGGTGGACCCGAATGTTCCCGACAACGAGGGCAACACGCCGCTGCATTTCACGGCGCAAGCGGGTAAGCGGTCGCATTATACTTTCGAGAAGACGGAGCAGCGAAAACAAAAAAGAACAAGGACAACGCGTTTTACGCAAATTCCGTTACCGAGTCTCGCGTCTTTTATCGAGCCTGGTTTGCGTTGCTCGCGGCCACGATTTATTCGCGGCTCAGAAAGAAAGCGGGACCCCGGCTGATAAACGTCTCGTTTGCGAAAGTGAGAACGCTCCGGTGTTCTCGATTACGTCTTTCGAGAAGGATCACCGCCTCCGCAAACGTTCGTTTCTATCGCTGCTCTCTATCTCTGTTTCCTCGCGAAAAAAGTGCGGCCACGTGCTGAGCATAAATTCTGTAAACACGCCGCGGTTCTCGCGGTTTCACGTCGGCGAATAATATCATCGAGTGGCTGGTGGTAGGTGCGAGCGTAACGTTGAAATTTCACGCGCGCGCGGCCCGCGATGCCGTAAGTAAGCGTAAGGATTCGAGCGCGTCACTATCGCCGAAAATAACCGGCGTACTTGGGTACTCGAAAGACGCGTGGTCCGCGCCGCGCCGGTGTGACGCGCGTCCACGAACGTTTCAAGCCAAAACAACACGATCCCGAGCGCGCGTTACGTTACCTGAAATAAGCGGCCACTCGTCCGAAGGACACGCGCGAATCGTTCCCGATCTAAACGATTTCCCCGTTCCCGATCCAGGCCAAGCCGAGTGCTTGAACATCCTGCTGCAGAGATGCCCGGACATCGAGGTGGACGCCAGGAACGCTTCCGGTTTCACGCCGCTCATGAAAGCCGCGCTTCAAGGACGAACCAAATGCGCGAAGATTCTGCTGTTTGCCGGTGAGTTGCAGTTTCGATGGAGAACGAAGATTCGAACGAACATTTAACTTCTTCTTTCTTGCTATTCACTTGAGGAACTTGTATTTTGCAAAGAAGTTCTTTCGACTTGGTAAATCTGTCTGTCTAGGTGCGAATCCGACACTGAGGGACCACGGGAGAGGACTAAGGGCAGAGCAATGGGCCAGATTCTGCGGCAGGTACGTCTGTGCTGAGGTGATCGAGAGGTTCGCCAGGCATCGACTCTTGGAAAGATCGACCTCCTGCAGGTGGGGCAGCGAGCCCGAATTGGCGGCGAAGGTGTTGCAAGGAAAGGTACATATCTCGAATCCCCAACTCGTTTCTCGTAAAGAGAGCACAGGAAGTCCTCGACTTATGATCTGCTTTGTACATACTATATGTAGGAACTCGTTTGAATGGGAACATCCAATAAACCAACTCAGTGGCGCACCCAGGATTTAATCTTGGGGGGGACGAGTTGAACAAAATGACCTTTTTTCTTTTTTTAGCAAAAATATCTGTCAACGGTAGCCACAAATATTTACTTATATATTTCGAAATTGGAGAGGAAGCAGCTATTCTACGGTTTAGCTAATTTTCCAGTGTTTTGTTTCCTTTTTCTTGGGGGGAACTTGGCCCTCTGGCTCCCCTGGGTGCGCCATTGAAACAACTGTGTTCGTAGAAAATTCACAAGTAGCTGACTGCCTACGCTGTACACTAGCAAACACTTATCTTCGCTTCTTTCATATATGTAGTACCAAGAGAGCTCCCATTCTGGCAATCAAAAAACGAATTTCACCGTTCGAAATTGGTTTTCTGATTCGTTCTGAGTGGAGGAGTTACTTTAACAAGTTATATCGGCGCAGGTGATGCCCATCCCAACGACGCCGCTCTCGCCACCATCCACCGGCCTCAAGTCGAAAATTAGGAGAGTATTTCGCACAACGTCAGGACCAGACCGCAATTTCTCGCTGGTCTCGCAGCTGACCAGCGCCGCACTTTGCGTCAGCAGCCCTGCCTTACCTAAAGCCAGCGAAGTTCCTCCGGTGGTGAAAAGTTTGCTCCGGCCTCTCAGCGTTCCGCAACTCAGGTATTTCTTTAGACACAGTATCGCCAAATCCGATTCTCAACTCGTCCAAAGTTTATACACTTGACACAGTTTGATTAGCTTCTACTCCTCGTTACTTCTGGTCCTAACGTAGACTCGTACTCGGTTCTCAATAATTTCAGTTCGGTGCTCGTTTGATTTTATTGTAATGCAACATCTTTACTAACTTTTATCTTATCCTAATTATATCTCTTTACATTTCTATTCCTTAACCGGTCACGTGCAATCTGTAACGTCGACGACAAACATCGACAACAGAAAAAATATGAATATGTAAATTCAGTCTGTGACTAATTCTGAGAAGTTTTCTGCTTATCCCTGAGAGGGAAGTTTAAAAATGCACCTGTCCGGTTAAGGGAAAACCCCTCCGCCCTATATCATAATTGAACTGTGGATCTTACAATAATTTTAACAGATGAACAATCATCCACTCGATTCTGCTATAAACGCGCAAACTCCGCAGTCTAATTACGATACTCGTAACTTGAAGAAAATCTTGTAACGCGAAACGATCCTCGGATCTGTCTACCCTAATTGTCTCTCACGCATCAAAGAGTTGAACAATTAACAATCGTAACCGGTTGCGTCTGACGGTTCGCAGGGTAACATTGGTGTCGGCGCAAGATTTCCTCGAGCAGTCGAAGGAGAAGTCGAGTTTCGCGGAGAAGATCGAGAACGCGGTGGTGAAGCCGTCTCGATCGAAGAAGAAGAACAAATAAATCACGTTCCGGTCGACTTTGATGAACTGCGCGAGGGCTGGAAATTAGTGTTTCTTTCTCTTTCCTCGAATCTGCGAACGATCTTGGAAACGCGGGCCTCGCGATGACGGTGCCGTTTCCACTGAGGCACGCGCGCGTCCGGATCCCGTTTCTTTCCTCGAACGCGGGTTTATTTGAGCGTCGGTTGCACGGGTGTTGCGCGTTGCTCCAGATTGTTTTTTCTTCGATGGAGGCGACGCGCGGTTAAGGGCGTAAGCGTTCGAGCTTATTTTTGGTTTACGATCTCGGTGGTCCGCCGTTGCGGAACGTGTCGAAACTCAGAAACCCGGAGCGGCCCGGAGTCTCGACTGACGATCGCCGTGAGTCATCGTGAGCAACGAACAACGGGAGAGAAATAGACGAAACAGTTTCGAATACTGTCGGTGTCCATCGAGAAAGAGAGAAAGAGAGATCTTCCGCCTCGTTTACGTAGCTGGAATCAATCAGCTCCGAACCGTGTGTTTACCTCGCGTCCGCAAAACGTCTCCGGTATTTTCTACCAAAGCGGTGATCGCCGTAACAACTTTTAAATAAATGTCTTCGTATTAAACGTCCGATACTATTTCATTTATGTCTCGCTTTCCTTCGCGCCGCGAGCTACGGCAACGTTTGTAAGAAAAATATATATACATACATATACATACATCCATTATACATACATATATATTCGCTCTTTCGATTCCCATCTCTATATTTACACTAACGAATTCGCCGCGCAACGAGAGCGCGCGCCGTTCAAACAGGACGTAGTAACGAGGTAGAATGAGATCGCTTCGTCTCGATGCATGCGTCTCGTTAATCAAGCTAAAAATACAGGGTGCCGTAGTCTTTTCTCGTGAAACTTTAGCGGCACGTTCTACGTTGTACGATAACAGTTGTTTAAACGTAGGCTCTTACACGCGCGATAAAGACAATTCACAAGTAAGATATGAAACGACGATGGGTTCGTCGGTCGATTGATAATTAATTGGATGTTAATTCTGCGTTCGTGTGCGAACAATGGTTAAAGCATTTAAGAGCCTACGTTTGTAGATACGCGTCTGATGTTTGCTTACGGAATATGCCGGTAAAATTAGACGAAGAAAAACGGAGATAGCGGCGAATGTTTAAACGAACGAGGAAAGGGAACGAATCTTAGCTGCCGATTCATTCGGCGTTGGAGTCGTCGTCGCTCTTCCTGTTACGACGTTGCCTCCGGTTCTTGGCCTTCGAGAGGATTTCGTATGCCTGTTGGATGTCCATGAACTTCTCCTGAGCCTCCCGTCTCTCCTGCTCGGAGCCTTTTATCTTGTCCGGATGGTTATCCCTGGACAGAGCCCTCCAACGAGCCGTCACTTCCGATTGCGTGGCTGTCTGCGATAGACCCAACACCTGCGAAACGATCGTGCCGATAACGGTTCGTCGAAACGGAGTTTCAACGTTTCCGGAAACGGTTCCGACTTACTTTGTAGGCGTTTATTTCACCGCGAGGATCGGTGAGATCGATTAGCTGCGCCCACGTTGCCCAGAAACCTTGGTGCACCGCCTGGTTCCAAGTCGCTTCGAGACTAGCCTGGTGAAACGAACGATTCGTAAGAATTTCGAACGTGCTTCGAGCCCGATTTATCTCGGTGGAATACTTACTTTGAGATCGAGCCATATAGGGGAGGTGAGGAAATGCTGGATAGCTTCGGACAGCTTGATCTCTTCGCCCTCGCTGTCGGTCACCACGGCATTGAAATAGAAGTAGCTAACTAGCAAGGACGTGTACAGGGCTGCAGCCAAGCCGAGATAGCACAGTCTGCGAACCAGGCTCTCCTTCTTCTTCGGTTTCAGCCGCCATTTCTTGCTGAACGAGTCGAAGCTCAACGCGGAAGCCACGGTCATCAGGAACAGCCACATGGTGTCGTCTCCGATGTACGATAATGTCGGGTAACACAGGTACGCTGCTGCCAGAGCGAACCATATGGACCCTCGCTCTCTGCCGATGTTCCCAATCGTCCATATAGCTGAAAAAATTTTTTTTTCTTATTTGCAAGCATTTGAAACCCTTCTGGGTTTATTTTGCTTTACATGAACAATATAAGTAAATACAATAATGTGGAATACAGGAGTAATAGAATAAGAATTTTATATTAATACAAGTGAATATAACAGCAATGTCCGTTAACGCTAAATATGTAGGTTGCAGTTTTGGAAAAATGGATGCTAATACAAAGCTTTGATATTTGGCTTTGCTATAATTGTGTCTAGTATATTAAGGGGCAGTTCGTCAATCGGTAAATACTTCGGTAACGTGATACAGAAAACAAAAGCCGCAAAAATGCATGCGTCCATACGAACGACCTCGCGAGCCTTATCGTGCAGCGAGTCGCTGTATCGGCACGCTATCGCCTCGACAGTAATTATGTAGAGAAGGCGCGTGTTTGTCATTTTGTAATTTCGTACCCAGCGCGATGACGAAAGGTGTGAAAACCAATAGGTGTCGGAAATTGATCCCGTATACTTCATCCTCCGGTATCGCGCTGCGATAAAGTCCAGCCCACAAGTATGCGACGCCGGTCCCCGCTGCGAATCTTACTGTCGAAAACGGCGGCTGAAACATCGAATACGATTAGGTTACACGAACCTTTGCGACAATGGTCTCCGAACATTATTCTGCCGAATAAATAATCAATTATATCGATCGCAAACATTTAATATTTTTAAATTAATGCTTCCGGCGCAACAGTTTCGATTAATTTTCAATCAAATAGCTATTCTGCAAATGTGCTTAACATTTCGGTTCTAGTTTGAACCTTTTTCAAAGGTAAATTGCGTCTAAAAACCAAAGTATTATATTAATAGAGGTATTCAATTATCGATCGTAAATGTTTTTGATAACTCAGATTGTAATTTCTTATCGGCGCCACGGTTCGATCATTATGTTACATACTGTAATTTTTATAAAAATGCTTATTCCTCAGCGATATACACCCGTGGTTCACCAAGTGTGAACCGGTGTTGATGTTTTAAATCCTGTTGCATTATTATTAGCTTTACTTACGTAATTTAAACATTGAACTGATTTGCTTTGATTTATATTAGACATTGGTTGGCAACGTGCTTGCGCCGAAAGCATTAATTGAAAAAATATTATTCTGGCGGGTCGAAGTCAGAATTTCGGGAGAACTTCGGAGAAATAATTATTAGGTGGAGAGCACCGGTTCACGGGGCGATTTTTCCAAGTTACCTTGCGGTTGGTCCGAACTTTGTGTTTGAAGTCCTCGATGAACCGAGGATCGTCGTTCGCGTCTGCCACGTACCATGGTATCCTATAAATGTCTCGTAGCCAGCCGAAGCCTAAGTATCCTCCAAGAGTACTGAAGTAGACAAACGCCTGCTTGTCCCGTCCCAGATACACGTGGTGGGCTCCAAGAAGACCGCCGAACAGCCAGAACACGTACGTCCAAAACACCGATTTCCGTTTCCGTTGTTCCATCTTCTGGGTCCGCATGTCGTCGCGTCCATTCGCCAGGTTCGACTTCGCTGGTTCCATCGGGACCGAAATCGACACGCGTGTTCGGCGACACTAACGAACGAACGGTAAACTAATTTACGCGAGGCGCTCCTCGTCGTCGAATTTCGCTGACTGGAATCGTGTTACGATAACTGGTAATCGCTCATACAAAACCTGTCCGGCGCCCTTGTCTCCTTTGTCAGGCGACACACATACACGGCACCGATCGTTTCGTATATCGTCAACCGGCGCGACGGTGCTCGGTATTGTTTCGACACGTTGCGACGAACATCTGCCTTACTTTGTTTGCGATTTCCTTTAGAAAATTACGTTCTCGAGATCTTCCGGGTCTGGAACGTGTCCTTGTTTCACCGTGTCGTTTCGGGAACTACCGGAGCTGGTTCAGCCGCGCCGGTTCAGACTGTTTGTGGTTCAACGTTCTCTCAGGGCTAACGGTACCTGTGCAGGAGCGTACCTACGCAACCGTTTCGATCCGTGATCGCTTCTTACCACGGTATCGGGCTCGATATCTCGGGAAAAATCGATGTCCGACTTTCCTTTCGTTGTGTTCGAGTCCTACTCCAAAACACTAACTGTTCAACGACTGTGTTGCACTCATTTTGCAAAGAACTGTGTTGCTTATAAAGAACATCTACAAGTAGCTTAATATTAACACTTTGCCGACCGGAAGCCTATTAATAGGATTTTCAATAATTCTGCTGTACCAAAAGAAAGTATAGAAATTTTCTTTGACATTGCAATCTTAAATGAAACTATTAGACGACGTTATTGAGGGTGACTTAGTTAGTTCGTACTAAATGCTAAATGAAAATTTACCCATGTACCATACATTTTTCAAAAATATGCAATAATCACCGGTCGGTAATGTGTTAAGAAGAATTGTACGTCATACATCATGCATCAGAATATTGAAAAGCTATACTGTACAACGTCGCACGAACATGCGAAAGCATGTTGAACTAAAAATTAGTTAAACGTTCCTTCTTTTTCCTCGAGGACCCTCCGAGCGCTTTTCTCCTTCGAAGAGAGGAGGTTTACAGTCGGATATTACACTGTTTTTCGTGTCGAACAACGGAATCGAAGGGGAAATTTTCCGGGAAAACATTTTGCCCGTGTTTACGTGCAGAGAAGTCTCTCGGGAGCGTGCATAGATATTTCAGTTGGCCCCGTAAACGCAGAGTACTAAATGTCCATCGTAAATATTAAAAAGCTCTCGAAAATAGCGGGCTGCATTTAACAGTTTGTTCAACTTCTGGCTTGGTACGCTGAAACGCCCTTTTATTGTATTAACACGCCGGCTATTTGCGTGCGTGACGCGGCGATCCCGATGAAACATTAATATAAACCACCGTTGCAGTGTAATTTTCCTTATGCAGTGTCCCATGCGATATCGTTATCGCGATGTACTTCATTAATTCACAGACTGTCGGTTTTATGCGCTCGCAGCATTTCTAATCCGCGGAAACTCGAAATTACGAAATGTTCAGAAGGGTCTTTTACATTCTTGGACATTTTCATTATTAACAAATTACCGACCGGTGATTATTGCATATTTTTGAAAAATGTATGGTACATGGGTAAATTTTCATTTAGCATTTAGTATGAATTAACTAAGTCACCCTCAATCACATCGTCTAATAGTTTCATTTAAGATAGCAATGTCAAAGAAAATTTCTATGCATTTTTTTAAATGCATAAGTAAAGTGTTATTACTTCTAAATTCTGCTAATCTTCTAGTATCTGAAATTAAACGCGCGCGATCCACGGTCTATTAGCAGCGTAAATCGAAATGGTAATATTAAATCAGCATCCCTGTATCCGCAGGTTTCAAATGTCGTAAATTTTGGCTCAGCCGTTGAACAATCCGTGATCTATAGATCTCTCTTACGAGTCAATCTATTTCCACCCTATGCGCCGAAAGATCGTGATCTTTTAACCGCAAGCAAATCGGGAAGTAATATCTTCAAACAGAATGTCAGCGAAAGATAAGCTTCCCTTCCATCGATTTCATCGATGCAATGATCGATCGTACAGTTTTAACTGACTGAAAATTTTTAATTATTCGTGTAATGACGTCTCGTCGGACCCCGATTGCAAAATCTGATGCAACGAGAGAGCGAGAGGCACTCAGGTCGATGCATTCGACTGAACTTGACCTACTAAACTACGATCGTAAAGCAGATTCCATTTTTAAAAGTGGCGTAGATAGACGTGGTCGTGACTTTCAGACAAAAGTCCCTAGATCCTTCTACAAGAATTCCCTATACCGTACATGACGCCACGTACGAGTGAGAAAACGTAATCAGTCCATCGAGGAACGATAAAATACAGGTTTGTAGGACACTGAAGGCGCAGCTTGTGACGCACGCATTAAATTACACGGCAGACGAATCTGTAGACAAAATGTCGCCCGCAGGCTGAATTCTTTCTTTTCGACTAGTAGAAAAATAAAAGAAACAAATGCGGAGGGAACGTCAGTCCTTAGAAAGTCTAAAATATTATGAATTCCTAAATTGCATTGTATCGTGCAATTTTCTAAATACTTAGGGACAATCTCGATCGAAAGCTTGCCGCGAAGACAACATGGCGGCGTGCACGTGTCGTCTGCGTTCTTTCGTTGGAATCGAGTGTCGGACGTGTAACGGATATCGGTACGGTTTACTCGAACGATTTGGCCTATCGTCGGAGACAACGAGAGTGAACGTCACACTCCTGAAGGAAAATGCTTGGTAATGGAAAGTTGCGGGCCAACGAAGAGAAGTCGTAAGGAATGGCGACGGACAGCGAAAAAGGAGCGTCGCAGGCGTCTGCGTCACAAAGCGGCCGCCGAGAGAGATGCCGACGCTGAACGTCTGAGGGCAGCACTCGAGAAAAACGCGGACTATTTGAATTGGATGGAAAACTGCGAGAAGGAACAGGCCGAAAGAGAGAGGATAGAAAAAGAGGAGCACGAGCAGCGAGAGAAACTCTGGCTGGAAGAGGAAGTGAGTTGCATTCTCCACAGTACCATTAACATCGATTTATCGTTATTCTATACTCGCATGATTTCCTAATTTATTTATACCACTTAATCCTGTAAGATTTCTGGGTTTAAAGTATATCCGTGCACCCCTTTTCCATGCATTTTATGTTTCGTTATTTTTTTACCGTTACAGAGGACAGAGGAATAATTAATTTCTTTTGATAGATTCTCACCTGATTCGATTACTTCAAATGTCTCCCATACCATCGATAATAGAAGGAAACGTCAGTTCCAAAGTTGATTATTTCCTTTTTTCTCCGATCATCGGCAGTCTTCTGTTCTCGTAATCGATAACACGCGTTTCGGCGATTACAGAGAAGAACTTTGTATAACCATGAAAACAATGCGAACATGTGGATGCCGAAGCCTGCTTGCTATTACATGATCCCTGTAAGCGAGCGGAGCTCGAATCCCGACATCACGATCTCTAATCGTTCCGTTTTCTCAGGTGAGAGCTCAGAAGGAATGGCAAATCCTGCAAGAGCGGAAGCAAAGAGCGCGACAGTTGCAGCTGGAACAGGAGGCGAAGATCCGAGAGGAGTTCGAGGCGAAACAGGAAACGATTCGCAAGAAACAGGAAGAAGAGAAACGTAAGCGGGACGAGGACATTAAGAAGCGGGAGCAACTGTACAAGGAGATCGATGACTACATCGACAGCGGGATCAAGACGCCGGAAGCACTGCGCGAGATGATCGACAGTCAGCCCGGGAAAGAGCTTTGTCCGTTCTTCAGCAAGACGGCTGCCTGCAGGTAACAATATGATTTGCAATTAATCGTCATCCTGTGCATCAACTTGCAAACATTCAAATCCAATAAAAAGGGGAGTCTGCATAAGGCTGTAACAAAATGAAACGCTCATTACCAAACTATCGAGATGGAGATTAAGCAAATAGTATTATAATATTCAATTAAATAAAATAGCAACTCGACTTTCAGATACGGCGACACCTGCTCGAGGAACCACCGCCGAGTTTGCTTGAGCAAGGTGATCCTGGTACCCGGATTCTACACGCATTTCTCCCTGGAGAAGAACTCCGCGGAGTACGACACGGATATAGCATTGGAATTCGAGAGCTCGGAGACGCGCGAGCATTTTCGCGAGTTCTACAAGGACGTGGTCCCGGAACTGGAGTCCTTCGGTAGAATAAAGACCCTGAAGTACTGCTGCAACACCGAGATCCACCTGAGAGGGAATCTGTACGTCGAGTACTACACCGAACGAGAGGCGGCCAGGGCACTGAGAAAGCTGAAAGGTCGTTGGTATGCCGGCCGGCAGCTTAATTGCGAGTTTGCCAATCTGAAGTCCTGGAGAAGCGCCGTCTGCGGCATGGCGAAGTGCCCGAAAGGAAGGGCGTGCAATTTTCTTCATACCTTTCGAAACCCTCGCGACGAGTACGATATTAGGAGCCCGCATAGGTGGGCGAAGTCCTCTCAAGATGTTGCGAGCAGTCGGAGGACCGAGCACAGGTGGGTTGCACCTTCGGGAAACTTGGGGATGAAAAGTACATTATGTTCAACTCAATCTTTTTCCACTTCAATTTTCGTTTTAATTCGCAGAAGCAAATCGAAATGGGAGGACAGCAGCGAAGCGGACGACGGCAAGAACTGGAGGTGGTCGGAGTCTCCCGAGCCTGAATCTGATCATCAATACTCGAGGAGCAGCGATAAGCGGCACCGTCGACACGACGAATCGTTGCACCGACAGAAATCGTCTCGCGATAAGCGTCCGTCCGACAGAGACAGGCTAATCACCGATAACGACGAGACTCCTAGCAAACGGCGGCGATCCAAAAAGTATTTCGAGGAGAACGCGAAGGACGAGGACGTTTCGAACGGACGCGAGTCATTCAGAAGATACTCGCGGAGGTATGAGAAGAAGAGAGACGACGATGACGAAGAGGATCGGGAGGAATCAAGGTCGCCGAGGCACTCTCGCAAGAGGTACTCGAAGAGCGGAGACGGAAGCTATCGTTCGAAGTCTCGCAGATACTCGAATAAATACTGGAGAGAGGAGAGAGAGGATCGAGAGAAAGATAGGCGAAAATCGAAGAGTCATCGAGATTCCGCGGAGGACTCTTCGAAACGAAAATCGAAGTCGACCTCGGACACGGTCGTCGCCGAGAAGAACGATCACGCCAAAGATGTACCGCGTGTAAAATCGAAATGGGACAAAAACGCTTCCGGTCAGAACAATTCTGACAGTTCAGAGTCCTCCGACTCTGATTCGTCGAGCAGCGTCGAGGAGAAAGACGCGGATACGTCTGCAGTATCGACGAATCCTCGCAAACATGACACGGACGATGCTTGGGCAACGACAGACTCTGAGAACGAATCAAAAGTCAATGACAAGCGGTGAATGTATATCGAGATTTATTGTGTACAAATTCGACTCTGCAATCATCGCAGTCGGACGACCAGTCATTTTTCCATGTCGAAGTGCATTTGAACAATAAAGTATTTTACATCTACGTAGTTTGATTATCGACCAAATCTGTTTGCCGTTGAAGCGATGAGTTGACAAACGAATCCGATGCAGCTTTATGTGCTCGACGATTGCGTTAATTCAATGTGTCTGGAATCTTATCAATCGAGTGGCTATATATCTGTGATTATATTTCAATATTTTCGACGGATTGATTGGAGCGCACTCGATCGATATTTACAGATCAATTTCTTAGTGTTTTATCAGATAAGCTCTTTTTTCTAAATTCGAATCGATTCTCAGTGGGGACTGTCGGATTGATAGATGTTAAAACCATCGTCGACGGGTCTCGAGAAACAGTATTCGGTGAATTATAGGCCTTTGGAAGTCTCGAGGCTGATTTTCTTTGTAGTAATTGATCCGCGGGCTCGTCGAGGATTCGACATGATCGTTCTGAGCGTTTTGTGGGCGTTGTGCGTCGTTTTCCATCTCGGCGATGCAGTCGGTCTTCATGGATTCCATTTTCAAGGTCTGAAAGAGCCAGACACTTCGCATATAATCGATGTGCAGAAGATCGACGAGGTCTGGATCGAGCAGCCTCTCGATCACTTCAATCCGCGGGACAATCGCACCTGGCCTATGGTATGCGTTAGGCGAATACTAGATTGGAAAGATGTAAGCCCTCTAAATTTTATAAGCAACCTCAATTCATCGCGTTTCCCTATTCTAACAGCGCTACTATGAAAATTCCGCCCTGTTCAAAGAGGGTGGGCCCATTTTGATCATGATCGGCGGGGAATGGGAAATATCCACGGGTTTCCTGCAGACAGGTCAAATGCACGAAATAGCCAAGGCGCACAACGGTATGATGTACTACACCGAGCATCGTTACTACGGCAAAAGTCATCCCACCGAGTAAGAGATTAATTTCCGATGCAAACGGTGAAATGATATCACTGTTTCGCGACATGAATAAATTTTAGGGACCTGGACTCGAAGAACTTGCAGTACTTGAGCGTCGATCAAGCATTGGCAGACTTGGCGTACTTCATAGAGACTAAAAAGAAAGAGAAAGCATTCCAGAAGAGCGTCGTGGTCGTTTTCGGAGGGTCTTACGCTGGAAACATGGCGACTTGGGCCAGACTGAAATACCCTCATCTCATTCAAGTATTTCTTTTATGGTTTCCACTTTGCCTACTATATCTAGAAGACATTCGAAAGTCGAGTATTAAGAGCCAAGAATTTTCCCGTTCACTGCTGAATTATTTGTGCTGTCTTGCAAATCAATCTTTGCGCTGATAGCTCGAGTATGTGTACCCTCGCGAGATTTGAAGGAGTTTGCAAACAAACTTCTTCGAATCTATCTAACGTTCGCGAGGAATGTGTCGGTGATCATCGCGTTGACAAGATAGTTGAAAGATTTTAGCGAAAGTGTGACCGATCGTTTTTATAGGGCGCGTTGGCCAGCAGTGCTCCGGTGTTCGCGAAGGCCGACTTTCACGGTGCGTTTCATTCGTCCACGTTTCACGAAACTTTCGTCTCGCGTTCAAGCAACAAAGAATAATAAAAAAACGTATCGATTACGCTTTGCAGAATATTACGAAGTGGTGACCGAATCGCTGCGTAAACACAGCCAGAAATGCGTGGACGACGTTAAAGCCGCGTTCGACGCGGTCGAGGAACTACTGGCGACTCCCCAGGGTCCGGAGAAATTGAAATCCTACTTCAAGTAAACCACCATTTCTTTTGACATTACGCAACGCAATCGTACACAGCACTGTTAATTATATATGGTTTCCATGAAATTGTTTAGCCTGTGCGAGGTGCCAAAAGCAAACTCATCCAGCGACCTTGGGCTCTTTATGAACTCTTTGGCGGAGGTACGGTTCTTTGAACCACGCGATTATGTCACACGCTGTTTACCGAGTTTTCCGCGTACGCGGGAAAAATCAATCTCTCGGTTGCGCAACTAACGGTTTTCTTGCTCTCGCTAGCATTTCGCCGGGATCGTTCAGTACGACTCAGTGGAGAAGGGAGAGACGAAAATTGCAGCCTGCTGCAAGCACATGACTGCGCCCTATTTAGGCAGCCCCCTTCAGAGACTGGCTCGCCTCGTCGCCAATGGAAATACATGCTCGATCGGATACGCGGATTTCATCGAGATGTACACCAGGAAACCATGGAACAAGCAACCCGACGTCAGTACGTTCCATGCTCGCCATTAGTCACTGCGAAGCCTCACTCCCTTCCGTTCAATAGCGATACCAATTTCATTATTCCGTGGTAGCTATCTAGAAGGAAACGATTAATCATCCTTCAGCTTTCTTTGTTGCACAATTATTGGAAGACTTATCAGCAAGCTTCCGACAGATAACATATTAATTTGTGTCTTGGCAAGATAGATCGTCAGATTTCCTAACAGCTACCAATGAAAGATAAGGCGAGATAAAATTGTTCTCATTCTTTACAAATAGCCCGGAGAAACAGGTATCGAATTGACGCTAGAAACGGAATAGGCTTGGGATTATTTTCTTCTGTTCTTTATTATTTGAACGCTTTCAGTGAGACAATGGTTCTACCAGACCTGCACCGAGTATGGTTATTACCAAACGACTAACTCGAAGAAATCGATATTCGGCACGCTGTTCCCGTTGAGCTTCTTCACAGACATGTGCGGCGATCTTTATGGCGATTAGTAAGTGTCGTCAGCAAGATTCGTAGGAAATCGTGTATGCATTTTGCTGTAGCATTTGTTTTCCAGCTTTGACGGAAAGTTCCTGGACACGAG
Organism: Lasioglossum morio; assembly: GCA_916610235.2. Classification (NCBI taxonomy): domain Eukaryota; kingdom Metazoa; phylum Arthropoda; class Insecta; order Hymenoptera; family Halictidae; genus Lasioglossum; species Lasioglossum morio. The sequence continues at coordinate 2,059,258 of OU744331.1, forward strand.
GGTCAGGCGAACGAATTTGATGTACGGAGGACTGCGACCGGATTTGCGAAACGTGATCTTCACCAACGGGAACATCGACCCGTGGCATGCTCTGTCGGTTCTTCAAGACTTGAACCGATTCTCGCCTGCTATATTGATTAACGGTACGGGACCACGTCAAAGCAGTCTGTCTTTTAACCCACGACCATCCTCCATTTTTCCCCTGTTGTCAAATTGATCGATACAATGGTAACTTCGAAATAGTTAGTTATTATTTATCACGAGTCTGACTAGACAGGGCAAGAACTTAAAAAAGGATGAAAACTTAAATTAAAGTCGACACGAGGAAAGGGTGAGGATTAAGACATCGTGATCATCTTCTAGGTTCCTCGCACTGCAGCGACTTGTACAACGACGAAAGCACGGACGTCCCAGAGCTGGTCCAAGCAAGATCGAGGGTACGAAACATAATCAGCAGCTGGATCAAGCCTTAATTTCCATCGAGAATAAAGCGATCTAGATCGATGTAGAAAAATGTGCATTTATTTCCTATGTACAACCGATCGAGTGCCACAATGAAATTCCATGTAACTTACAGTGTATTAAACGTAACTCTACGTGTAAACCTAATTTACCTTGCTCGAGCGACTCACGACCGTTTTTTCCATGGTGCCAATACCGCGAGGCTCGAGCGAAAGAATCGTTAAAGTGTATCCTTATCTCTACGGTTTGCTCGCGAGAGGCGGCAACTAATAAAATGAACAATTTGTCGAGCTCGCGAGAAAGCAGTCGCGTCGACCGAGATCGTAGATTCATTTCTTTATGTCCGCGATACGAATGCTACCAACAGAATAATCGATTTGTCCCCCAGACGAAGAGTAAAATACGATTAGAGACGATAGTGATTGGTTATCGGGTAAATTCGTGCGATCAATCGACCTCGAGTTTCCTGAAGGAGCCGGTGATGCCGTACATGTTCGAGTCGCTGGAGCTGATGTCGGAGCAGCCGAAACCTTGCTTCAAGGCCGACACAGCACCCTCCCGAGCCTTCTCGGAGTACAGCTCCAGATACACTTTCATCTTGTCGTGGCTCAGCAATGTTGGTCTCATGTCCATCAACTCTTTCCTCCACAGATCTGCAAGAACCACACCGTTCCATAAATTATACGAACGTGTATTCTATTAGGCACAAGCATAGGTATAAGATAGTTTGTAAGTGAGAATAAGCTTAGGCTAAAAAGTTGTGATTTTTTAAGATAAAGGCGGAGTAAGGTGTATAGATGATTGTAACCCTAAGGGGAACCAATAAAGATTACCGATCATTTCCTTCATGGGCATGGTGCCGCCGTATTCCTTCGGCAGCAGGCTCGTGTCCATTTTGTGGTTCATAGCGTCATCGAGACTGGTGTAGATCTTCACTCGCTTCCGGATCTTCTCGGAGATCAGTGTCAGCCCGAAGTCGAGAGCAAACTTCACGGAGGGGTGGATATTGATGGCGTGGACCTCTTTGTGACGCATGGGTATGGTTCGCTGAAAGAAACTCGATATGTATCGGCGTAAGTGAAAGTGCACATCCGTCCCTTGTGTCGATTCAAATGCGTCCTGGCTGACAACTTCATATTCGCGTACAGCTGTCCGATCTTATCGCGATTGTTCACTTTCGAAAGATTGTACATGAACATTGAACAAATTCGTTATTGAACGATGAAGAAAACGAGAAGTTTCGAGGACACGATAGCGGACACGGGTGACGAAATAGTCCAATATTTATCTTAGAGCAAGGTACATATTTAATTGAGAAATGTGGGACACGAGGAGGGTTCAACGATGCTGCGGAGAGTAGATTCACGGTCGTTATCCGGAGATCGTCGGACATTCGGGAAAAGTGGAACAGGGGCTGGAGAACCGGTTATCGGGGCCTGTCTTTTTTCGGAGGTGTTACGAAATGCTGTTGCATCAGTGTCCTTGAATCGAAAGCGTCTCACGAGTCGATGATTGGGAATAAGCTGGTACGGGAGGCCGTCCCAGATTCACGGTAAAACTCGTGGCAGAAATAGGGCGAATGAGAGAAAGAAAGAAAGAGAGAGAGAGAGACAGGGGTGGTACCTCGCCGTTCTTGACGATGCGTACAGCTTCCTTCGGAGTGAAAAGCGTCAAATGCGGGAAACTGACGCCGGCTCCGTCGGCGAAATGAACGAATCCACGCACTTGGTTCTCCTCGTCCTCCATCATCGTCTCGTAGGTGATCGCGTGGATTCTGCACATGTCCGCGTTCGTGTACTTGTGCGGATCGAACACACCTGCGGAAACCGTTCTCTAAAGTTCCAGGTGGAAGACAAGAATCGAGAAACTATTCGTGCCGGCGAACGAGGAGCGGAAACTCGGTTGCAATCGGTCGCATGCGTGTTCGACTTTGCTCGTCGAAGCGAAAGCTATCATTATGATTGAACGGTATGCGAGTGGATTAGACGTTTACCTGGTCTGGCGATTATAACACGACGGCCTTTCGCGTCGCGACCCGGTGCGGCGAACAGGTACCTAAAGCGAGAGAAAAAAATCGGATTAGAATTTGCGGCGGCGGTCGCGTTCACCGTTTTCCTTCGAGTCTTACCCCAAGGACAAAAGCTCCTCCATCGTCGGCTCCGTCGGGTCCAAATGATTGAAAGCCGGATGATAGACCTGTCGCAGCAGCAGGTATCTCTCGATGGCCTCTTCCGCCATCGGTACGTTGAATTTCTTGCATCTCAGAAACCTTAATAAGAATTGCGCATCTGCGATTCGGAAGAACGCGCAGATTAGAAATGATACGCTTTTGTCAAGAGACATCGTTAGACTTTACTAGACTGCGCGTTTTATGCAGTTACGATAGAAATGGATAGTCACGATTAAAAAAAAAACTGCATACATTTGTATAAAAGGACTTCGGTTCGTTTAAAATAAATAATAATAATAAAACAGCATTAAAAGAAAATTCAATAAAATAATATACTAATATATGATAGCAGGGCAAATTCAAAGAGAAAAGACGATTGCAGAGGTAAACGCGGTTCTCTCACCGAGACGGCTGTTCTCGATTCGCGGATTCATTTTGATCCAGTTACGTATCTGCTCGAGGGCCTGGTCCCGAGTGTTCTTGTCCTCCCTGAGCTCATCCTTGGCGATTTGTTGCGTCTCCTTCGAGAGAGGGCAATCGTAATTGTCTTCCTCGGTTACCCACTCTACCGCACCCATTTCGATTGTCAAAGTTCGGCGATTCGAGCGGCTGTTGATATTCGCTGAAAATTCTACAACCCCGTCGGCTTAGGATCACGATTCGAGCGTTGCCCCGAAAAGTGCGTCGGTGTTCTTACGGCCGCTCTTTAGGCTTTTAGAATCTACGTGCGATAGGACACGGGAAACTGGATGCGATCCGGTTCCCCGTCTTCTCGACAGCCGGCGGATGCGATTCCTTCGGGTCCGAGCCACTGACATGGTTCCCTCGGCACCGTTCAAAGTCACGCCATCGATGAAAGCGAATCTATGTACCGCGGATGCGAGCATCGCACGCTCGACCTGCTCGCGTACGATAGTACTCGCATACTTTCCTCCCCATTCCGCGACGAATGGGCTCCAACAGTTTCGTAATACCCCATAGATATCGCTGACTCGCCGGTGATTTTGTGACATAACAATTTCGTCGGTTCATGATATAATGTTCGACCAGGTATACGAACGCCGGAGAGTATTACGTGTTCCGCGATACCGACATATGCTGTAAGCGAGTCCCTCGAAAGTTTCGCAACAACTTTCTCCGGTTACGCAATCGTCTGGGTTCTGCGCGCCCATCTTTGTTCTCCGATTTTGTACGGCCAGAGCTAACGCGAATCGATCGTGTTTCCCCATCGTATCTCGTTAAATAACCTATCCTCTGTGTAATCGTGGAGTTTCCTATACGTCAACCTTATCCGAAACAACCGATCCAATCTCACCGGACGGAGAAATTATTGTGCAACCGTGTAATCACCGTGTTTCGGCTCGAGGGTACGATGACCATTCATTTTCACGGCGAATTCGCCTCGTCAGCATAACCCTCATCTAGTAATGTAATCATACCGCGCAATTTTATAGCGGCTTACGTAAACGGGATGCTACATTCCTCGTTGATCGTTCTGCAGAACTTTTACTTCATCCCTCGTAATCAATATTCCTTCTACCTGCTCCACTGTTGCATTCAACAGGTCTTGAACATTTTTAATGATAGAATAATTGTTATTAGCCTGACGAATCTTCTTTTACGCAATAATCCCAAACGAAACTGTTTGATCGCGTTATCGAGGGTGAATTGTTGGTTCAACATTAAACCTACCGAGCCTTAAAAGTAACTGGTACGTGTTTCCTTGTAGAAATGGCATGATTGATTTTATTCAGACTTTGTGCTGTCTGAACTATCTATTTGTAATATATGCTCCATTAAAGATATCTATATAATCATTTCTTATAAAATTATTTTTATTGAACGAATAACCGTGAAACAAAAAATCTGGAAGCTGACATTTTGAACGGAGATGATAGTTTTCGGTGTTAAATTAATGCTAATTTAACCTTCGACAGGCCTCCACAGAATCAACTTTGCCTCGAATGAAAAAAAAAACAAAGCTATCGCGAGGCCATCGACGGCACCTCAAGGGCTCTCCCGTTGTTCTACAAGTTTCGCATACGAAATCGAACGTCAAGATCCACGATATTCGATGTCTAATTTGCGACAATGGAAACCCACGGTTCGCCTATCTCTCACGATCGCAAGATCGAATCGTCAACGTCGACGCGAGCGCGAGGCATTCGATAATAAACGATTCACACGACGTTTAACTTGAATGGACGCAATACTAATCAGGTTACGGGGCGACTGTACAACCAAGCAATCGGGAAGGTAAACGCCGCAGCCGTCTTCCGCGTAGAAAGTGCTACTTATGAGATTATTACTCTTCAAGTTCTTTCTTCGGCATCAATCACCGTTCGCCCCGAACGCAACCATTTCCTCGCATCGGATCGCGTAACGTGATAGAACAATTTCACGTGACTCCTTCGAAATGAAACGTTCGCTTCTCATCATTTTCGAACCGAGCTTTGCGAAATTTTTTCGAATCGATCGGCCCGTTTCGCGAAAAATCTTATTAGTTAAACAGTATCGTGTAAATTGTCAATTCCTCGCTAGCGTTAAATGTTTACTATGTCCCGAACAAACTTCTCGCAACTTTTTCCATCCTTTTTTTCCAGGGTCATCGAATAGTTTTTAAAAGGACAATGACGTTCGCACTCTTGACCTCTAAAATCTTCAATCGTTAAATACGAGGCCGCTACACGCGAGAATTTCGAATTCTCGTCGCGTCGAAACGATGAATAACGCCGACGATCGTGATTGGAGTACATCGAATCACAATTAGAGCGACAACCTTCAAATCGGAAGATATATTTTCCGTTTTCGAATGTTTAGTAAATTGGGAAGCTAATGTTTCTCTTGGTTGCAGTTCGGGAAACATTTTCAAAATGTTCGCAAACGTTCGTGCGAAATCACGATAATGGTTTCCAGAAGAAAATATAACTGAAATATTTTCGTTAATCGTAATCAATTATTTTCTACGACATTAGTCACCGAAAAGAAATCGTTATTGACCTGAAGGGTGCGATTATTATTTTTGAGAGCGAATGAAAACGATCTGTTCTTTCAAACAGGAGTGACGAAATGTTCGTAAAACGTAAAACGAAGATTGACATACCCGGATCGTTGTCGCACAGGTGAACACTTGAAGGAGACTGTCTCCTCTTGACCGTCGATCGCTCTTTTATAATTTCCAGTCGCACCTTTCTTCTAGCTCCACCTCCGGAGTACTCGCGGTCGGCTGACTTGCCAGCACCCTTCGAGGGTCAATTCCCACTGTCGCTTCGCAAGGTTCGATTTAATTCGGCTCTTTCTCGAGAACCGAACGTCGACAAATTTCAGTGTCCTCCAGCAGACTTGGCTCGCGATCCCACGACTCTATTCAGTTACAGAATGACTCGATTTACCTAATTGTCTTGCTTTTATACATGTCCCGCGACAGGTATCATCTCCCGTCCGCCTAAACCAACCACGACGGTGGTTAATTTCGTAACGATGCTTTCTTTCCATCGCGATCTTGACCAGTCCTTGCGAAACTTCTCCAATTACGGCCTGCATCCCTCTTCCTAGAGCAACTATAACTCGAAAATTCTTCAAATTTATTTCTTAACACTTTGTATACCTCCTAACAGGCTTTCCAAGTATTCCACTGCGTCAGAAACTATTTTAACACGCAAATCAAACATTTCTCCCGACCTAGAATATTCTCTGATTTTTCGTATTAAGCAAACTGGTGCAATTTATTCGTGCAATACTTAAATATTTAGTAATTTATTGAATATTAACGAATCGAGGAATGTACGAAATGTTTTGAATGATAAAACTAGAAAATTTTTGCGTAGAGGTCCGCAGACCAATCGCAATGCAAGGGATTTTATATTATTATTGTAGGTTTTCGGGCTGGAGACGATCGCATCGTGATTAATTATGGCTGAAACAGTACCAGATAAGGAACTGACGACCACTAATGCGACCATTCACCGTCAACATAGTCACGCAGATGGTCACGGTTTTGCATAACGGTAGCAATAAACCGACGTAAGTACACGTAATCCTTGGTTCTGGACTGTTTTCTTAGTTTTGACACGCAATACTGCTCGGACAGTTACAATCGGAAAGTGAAATGCGACTATACTCGCAAGAATGTTCCGGCTGAGGATGGAGAAATTACGTGCGTGAAAGGATCGTACCGATTACTGTGCATTACGTAGACAAAACGAACAAGTGAATGATGATCGTAAATGCATTTTATTTCTCTTATTATCGCATCGCGGCGTACATTACAGTTTCGACGGTGAATTACTCCGTAATACAAAAATAGTAATCGCGTTTTATGTTAATACAGTCGTCGACGTTAAACTCAACTACGATTACGATTAAAAAACCTATGCAAACCACACTATCACTCGCACCGAATAAAAAAGAAACACGATGTAATAGGAACAATATATATATGCAGGGTGTATCGCGTAACTGGAATCGCTTCGATTACTTAACGATTATCTTAATGAAAAATATTTCAGATAAACCTTTATGAATGGTTTCGAGAAGAACATAATAATGGATTCACAGAGGAGACGCGAAAGTCAAGTTTATTTAAATATAGTGAAGTGACAAGTTCGATCATTTGAAGTGACATAAGTGGAAGCACTCGATCGAAGTGGTTCCAGGTACACGTTCTACCCTATATAAATAACAAATGCAACAGTCTTCGTGAACGCGTTGAGCAGAGAACATTTCTCATTCAGTTTTCTCATTAAAATGCCTGACAATGAGGAACAAGTATAAAATAATGCATCGAGTAGAATGCCCGCCTAAATAGTAATCAGTGGCTTCGATTAAAAAAGAAGGAATTGCCGGAGTTTATCCTCGACCTATAACTTGCACTTTCGAGTAAGCTCCTTTGCAACCAGTGCCCGATAATAACAAAATTTCCAGAGTTTCGTTCACCTGATCTTCCGAGAGTTTTAAATTACTGTGCGCCGCTGCATCCCTTATGCACATCTTCAGAGCATATTCTTTCAAAGGTTCGTAAGAGACGATAGATATATCCATTAGTTTATCAGCGGACGCTTGGTTAATTTCGTCGACGCTTTTCGTTAAATCTACGTTTCGTATTAGTTGCTCGTTTACATTTTCGACGTTGAATATCGCGAATATCGTGATGCATCTGTTGTTGATCTTTTTCAATTCGTTAAACAACTGGAGAAACCCATGTAGATTATTCATTTTCAAATTCTCCACGATCATCAGCTCGGAAGAGCCGACCGAATTAATTACATTTTTTCCGAACTCGAGTCCTATTGTCGCGTCATGTAGAGATATCTTTTCTTTCCTTGGGAAATTATTTGCAATAATTTCGGTGGTATAAGATTTTCCAACGCCTGTTCCGCCTATGAGACACACGATCTTGAATTGGTCAATATCATTTTGCAAAGCGTATACAATATTTTTCACTGCATTTTCCTGGCCATGTAATTTTTCTTTTAGCTGAACCATGCCATTCTCGAACAACACGGTACGATTACAAACCGTGTATGTAACAGGGTTTAAGAACAGTGCAATTATAGCTATTACAACTGGTATGACGATTAAACATACTAAACCACGGCAGCACATGTTTTTCCTTTTCTTAACCGGGCTCTTTGATATTGTTGCAACCAGTGGTCGCAGTTTCCTTTTTACAGTTTCACAGGAATCTATGTTCTTTGTTTCTGTAGTATCGATTTGTTTAGTCTCAGGTAGCAGATACGTTGGCTTAGTGTTTGTATCAATTTTTATATCAGTTTTTATATCAGTATTTGTATCAGTATTTATTAGCGGATCATCGGATATTGGTATATCTTCTTTTGAAGTTTCTACATTTTCAATTTCCATGTATTCTACATCGTTTGTTATTTCACCTGATGCAGGATTTGCCTTTTGTTTCAGCCTACTACTGTTGTATAAATGCCAATCAGGTATTTTAAAAGCATCGGGGCAAGGTGCTGGTGATCGCCACTCGTTTCTGTGTTCGTCCTTTTTATAGGAAACAGTTTCCGATATCTTTAATTGTCTGAAAGCAGAATGCAACTATATAAATTGAAAGTGCAGATACGTGTACCTATATAATTTGTAAAAAAGTATTAGATTTTACCTGGTGATCGTATCATGATCAAAAATTTGTTCGCAACTGTATTGCCTAACCAAACCAGGGGCATTTCCAGGTTGATAAGATTGCGCTAAATGTAACCGTCGAGACGATGACAGTTCAGAAAAACTGAAAGCTCTGGTCAGTTTAGTATCGCTGTCTGAATCTAACAACTTCAAGGTTGCAAAATGGTCTTCCATCGCATTATTAATAAATAGACTCGTAAATAGTTACTTTCAAATGTCCACTGGGACCGGTGAATGGAACATAACCTCAGAAGTTCCGCCGACGTTCAGAACTTCTTTCCTTCTCAATATAAATATGCAATATCCTATTTCCTAGAATATATTCTCACGGTTTTAATATTCGACACTTCTCACTGCAATTTTTATCCTTAATTATACAATAAATACGACACAGGACCGCTCATGCAAAAAATAGTTATCATGGTGCTCGATGTTTTCTTTTTTTTTTATCTTGATCATAACGGAAAAAATTATTTCAAAGATAACGACACGAATGACGAGGAACGCTGTCGAAATGTACAAAGTAAATTGCAATTAAAATTCGCAAGGCGTATCGATAAAAACAATAATTACCAAGATCAGGAATGATCAGGAATTCCTGAGATTCTTTTATTGTAATATTCGCGCGCAGTTTAGTCCGTTTGTCCCATTGGTCTCGATCCGAATCACGGTGATAAGAAAATCTATCAGACGCGAAACCCTTGAAACTTACAACGGAAGCGCGGCAATATTTGAAACGTAGTACGACCGAAAACGATGTTTCAAACAACTGCAAAATCTAAATATCGTTAAAAAATTACTCGCATCAAGTCGCAGATGTAACGGAAAGATTGTACACAATTACAACGAATTATACATGCATTTTTATTATTTCTTGTGGCTACTAAAGAATGTAAACGGTGCTCGTGAAGCTATGTTCACCGTGATGAAATATACGTATACGCATGCGTAACGAACATCTTGAATTCCAACGCTTCTACTTACGAGCGCACGCGCACTGTAAATTGATTGTTGACCGTCACCGAAGTTTCACCTCTGGCGTGTTCTGCGCCGTGGCCCAAGCTCAGTTTCTGCTCGTTTATCGACGAGCGAACATTGGACGTTTTCAGTGTGTGATTATTTTGTGTTTTCGTGATGTGACATTTCTCGAATAAAATCTAGCAAAAATGCAATCGAAACGACTACCGATACGATGCGTTTGGATGATGTCGATGCTCGTACTGGCCGCCGCTAGGATACACAAACTCGAGATACGGGTTAGTTGAGCAATCCGATGAAACAACGCACTCGTATATTTTATCAGCTTTCGCTACGTTTTCATCGGACGCATCGATTACCTTTTAACCGGCTGATAAAACCGATACGAACGATCACGGTAATCACGTTGTCGTAACGTATCGCGTTGTGGTCCGTGTGCAGACTTTTAAAAATCCAGCGAGACGAATAATTTCGTACGGAGCGTTATCGTAAGACGGGTATTGACGTTCGGTTCGCGTGAACCACGTTCGCCCGACTCGAACTAGAAGCACCCGTGAACAACGTAAATGGTTTCCGCGAGAAATCCGATAGGCGAAGGGACGAGTGACGTATAGGTTATAGTTGAACCGTGTCTCTCGAGCTTTTCTTTCGCTGGTCGCTTAGTCATAGGTTACGGTATCTCGACAGCTCTCCGTTCCTCACGCCTGCCATGCCTTTTCACTGACTTTTTTTTTTCTTCATGTTGCAGAAAGACACACGGCGGTACATAGCCCTTAGCACATTCGGCTTTTACAAGAGCGGCATTCTCGATGTAAATCTGACGAATTTCAAGGCTGAGCCCTTCGACGAGAATGCCGTGGTGAGTTATCGTAGCGTGGACGGGTCGCGCGATACTACGCGTCGTCCCCCGTCCATTCACGGACACCTGTTTCCATTTTCTCTCATTCACGCCGCTAAATTGCCGCTGGGAAATGAACTCGAACGCAGTCTTGCAAACACGCTACCCGTTCTTCGTAACAATCGCATCGACGCGTTTCCCAGTCGTTTGTTTATCGAAGCGATCGACAAACGAACGAGAAATGCGCGCACCAAACGGATAAATGCGTTCGACTCTACTCGAGCGTAATGTAACATTCTATTTCGATAGATGCGTTTAGATTTTTTTCGTGTAAACGTTTCCTTATTGTTTCGTGAACGCGGAAGGATCCACTAAATACGGTTTGCCATTTAATTCCGTTTGTTTGGTGCGCGAGCATTGCGAATTCAATTTTAATTAAACGGATCTTGAAATCGTAAGCTTTCCCAGCGGTTTAGCGGGAAACATTTGTTCATAAACCCTTCGTGTCGTGTTCGCGTCAGAAACGCTTTCAATAAATTTTCAATTATCCATTTTAAACGATTCTTTTTTGAAATCGGGAAAAAATGCGAGCGCGACACGAGGGTTAAAATAAGTCGACGAACGCGTTCCGTTTCCCGAGCTCTCTCGCAGCCGGAAGATCAAACGGTTCGAAGCCGGCTGACACGGAGCGCGTTAAAAATTAACGAAAGATCTGTTCTTCCTGTGTAACGCGTATGCTATGTGCTTTTTCCGGCGGTGTAGTTTGGATTCAGTTTGGATCGCACGCTAAGCGACGCGATGAACCCGTATTTAGATAGCCACCAAGAGAGATGCGTGCTACAGGACGCGGCAAACTCGAAGACCGATCTCGAACAAAGGGACGACAGCAGCGCCGTAATATATTTCACGATGAACTTGAAAAATTCAACGTAAGCGTTTACGAATCACGACAGAGTCTGAACCGGGATTTCCGCTTTGCTACTTTCGTTAAACACGATGCGAACTCGTTTGCAGGCTGAAGGTGAACTGCAATCAGAACGTGCACAACCTGGAGATTCACAAGAACCGCAACATGGTGATAGTTTTTCGGAAAAAACGAGACAACCTGCCGACCACCAGGTTCAGCGATACCGTGCTCTTTCCACGGAGGAAACGGAATAGCTCGCACGGTGAGTCAGTATCGTCTGAATTGGCTTCATCTGTTCCCTCGCAACAATAAACATCCTTGTAGAATCAATAACAGCCGAGCGAGCATTCCGTGAAATTGCACGCGGTTGCGATCTCGCGGTGCCATTCATTATTTAACGCTTTATTCGCCTGCAGTTACCTAACAGTACTTCAAAATCCAAGGATTACCAATCGTCGGCTTCTCACTTTCCTTGTATAACAACAACTCATCCTCGCGATAAATATTTCAAACAGTATATGCGAAATATGAATCGTCCGGCGGCGGGTTAATAAACAGCTCGATGACGATACCAGTTTGATTCATAAAGCATCGAGTCATCCGAGAGAACATAATCTAAAAAGTTGTAATACAAAGTCGAGCAATGGTTTCCAGCGTGCGCGTTAACGGAAGTGGGTTTCGTTCTACCGAAACCTCGACACAAATCCTCGAGTTTATGGATTCGATGGTTCCGCGATTCGGATTGATTTGATTCGTCAAGGCCCTCGGTTACTGGGAGAAATGTTTTCCAACTCCGTTGGAGGTCTCGGGACGGCTAGCAATTCTCGAGAATGCATTCGCCGAGATTTCCCCGAGATTTGTAGTTACTTAATCGTTAGGAGCGCGTCGTCTCGAAAGATGAACGATACCGACCGAGGGGACGAGGGTTTACGAGGTGCGGGCGTAGCACGCTCTTCAATTTGGCAGACGGCCAAAGAACAGGAAGCTGCCGGTAGACCGCGTGGAATGGACGAAGCGTTTCTTCGCAACGCGTTCCAACTTCCGCAATTTCACCCATCGATCCGGTATAAGCTCCGATTCCGCGTTTCTCGATTTTCCAGCGCGATTAAACGATCATCGGCTCCTGCTCGTTCGTCTGGTAATTGGTCCGGCGAAATACGCTCGATGGATCCGCGAGATTAAAATTCGTGGGTACTTTTTAATTGGTCGGCCTTCGATCGTTTCGCAAAATTCTCGTAAATTCCCCCGCCGTCTGTCACCGATAACTCGAGAGAGAGATGACGCGCGTCGCGGATTATTCGGACAACATATTAAATATAAATGTCGCCGCATCCGCGAGTTATTTTAATCGCGGTTCGTCGCTAATATTAGCGGTTCGAATCGTTCGTGACACAGGCTAACAGGTGGGACGATGGGAGCTTGGCACGAGCTGCAACGATCGCGACCTTAGGACGTATACCTGTGCAATGCCTCGTTCCCGGTGTAAATTTACCGGCTGCAGCGAAATTTCATGCGTAACGATCGCGCGACAACCGCTCGCGTTTTCGCGATTGATTTGAGCGAACGTTTAATCGAGTAACCTTGAGGCATGCGTCATTCTTGCTTAAATTGATATCGCGATCGTTTCTGGATCGCTTGCTTCTTGCGTCGATCGTGCGACATTTAATGCGCTTAATTGATTGATCAGCGTCGATACAGGAAGAGGCGTCGCGGTCGACTCGTTGCACTTGCACTCAGCTGCAACTCGTCTCTCTTTCTCTCGCTTCCTCCCGAGGTTCGACGCTATCTCAAAAAAATAATACATTCTCTTCTTTTTTCGATAAGATTCGTTCGATGCATCGCAGATTAGACGACGCACTGTCGCGTCGATCAACGTCGGAGTCTTCCAATGTCCAAAATTAAATGTATGTTTATCGGGACAGTGAGAGAACGTTCACCGAGTGCCGCTATCGCTCTTGTCCCAACTAAATGCGAATGTGGTCGATATCTCACGGAATGCGGGTTCTCGGAGCGACATCGGTGATCGAACACCGGCGAGATGAGAGACGCTATAATTAACGTAACTCGTCCTCAATCTTATAAATAACTCGAAACTCAAGTATTTTTGAGGGTCCGGTTAGGTAACGATCTTCTACAGTAGTCCATTTTATGTCAACGATCGCTCTCCGCCTCTCTCGCGCTCTCCTTGGCGTTCAATTAATAATCCGCGACTCGCTCGATAGAGCTAGACGCTTTAATAGAAATGAATGAATAAAACCCTTGCCCTCGCCACTTCGTTGCCAGATCCTTTGGGAACGCAACTTTCTTGTTTCAACCCGTTCGGTACCGTCGGTGGATAATGAAACCGGTGAAAAAGCGTTTTCCATCGATTCGGCCTGGTGCTAAGGTGGAAATAATAAATCGATGATCGCATTCGTAGGTGTCGAGAGATCGGTGGACGAGGACGTGTTTGAGACTCGATCGGAAGGCAGCGGATGCTTGCGCGTTACGCTGCCGATGACCGTGCAGACTGTCAAGGGGGAGAAGTATTACAATACCAGCTTCAGCGTGTACGTTGGCAACGAGGAAGAGGAGGGTCTCTATAATCTGTACTTTCACAATTGTCCCAACTACAAATACGACTCGCAGGTCGCGTTGGACTTCACGGTAAGATCAATTCGAGAACGATCTTCGCGAACCCGGTACTAATGGGCGTCGTTTCCAGGTACAAATATTGGAGATGAACGACCAGAATTTCCTGAGCGCCGGTGAAATGCCGTTGCCGGCTCTCTATTTCATGATGGCGCTCTTGTTCTTCTTGTCGGGTTGTTTCTGGGTGTTCATACTTAAAAAGAGCAAGTAAGAGACTGCTTTCGGTTTATGTATCGTATACAGACGTTATCGGTTACGGATGTCTAAGCGTTCGTTTCTACTCAGGCACCCCGTATTCAAGATCCACTACTTGATGGCAGTGCTGGTGTACTTAAAGTCTCTGTCGTTGCTCTTCCACGGCATCAATTATCACTTCATACAGACGAAAGGGGAACACGTAGCTGCGTGGGCGATTCTCTATTATATCACGCATTTACTGAAGGGTGCTGTACTTTTCATTACCATTGTCCTCGTTGGCACGGGCTGGACGTTCATCAAACACATTCTGGCTGACAAGGACAAGAAACTTTTTATGATCGTGATACCGTTACAAGTTGGTATTCCAATGTATACTCGGTTGACGCGCGATTACTGTCGCTTGTATTGGAAGCACAAGTTTGAACGTTACAGTCGTTAAAAGCGGTGACAGGTTTAGTGTTGATAAGTATTACTAGAACAGGAAGGGCCTTCAAGATAAAACTGCGGTTAAAATATAAGCGACAGGACTCGCGCCTTGACTCGATATCTTCGCGCGAGAAGACAGAGTAGAAGCTTCTGCAACGATTTCTCCAATCCGATAGGTATTAGCAAACGTAGCAGAAATAATAATTGAGGAAAGCGAGAAGGGAGACATCGAGCACAAGACTTGGCGAGATGTTTTCATCCTCGTGGACCTGCTGTGTTGCGGTGCCATCCTGTTCCCAGTGGTTTGGAGCATCAGGCACTTGCACGAGGCAGCGCACACGGACGGCAAGGCAGCTGTAAACTTACGCAAGCTCAAGCTTTTTAGGCATTTTTATATCATGATAGTTTGTTACATATACTTCACGCGAATCATAGTGTACTTACTCAAGGTAAGATCTTCGTTCTTCTGTCGCGTTGGTGTTGTATTTTTTTTTCGAGAATGGCTCTAAAATGAGGTTCGCGATTCGTTTCCGCAGATCACGGTACCTTTCCAATACGAGTGGCTCGACGAGATGTTCCGAGAAATGGCCACGTACGTCTTCTTCGTCCTCACCGGATACAAGTTCCGACCAGCTTCCGCGAATCCGTATTTTACTTTAACAAGTGACGAGACCAATCATGCTGACGAAGACGACGAGATGGACGTCGTGTGAGTATTCGTCTTGCTATTATATTCTCTTCCTTCTTATTAGTAGACTGCAGATGTTGCATCCCGTTATAACGAACGCGAACAGGTGGAACACAAAATTGTAAAGACATTATTCCATCTGTCTATATCAAAATTGTGAAGACGAGCTCCTCACACTCAGAAAATTTGTATGCATTTATAGAACTTTCTAACATGAGGGACATTGTTATTAGTTTCGGCGTGGGTCTCTGTTCGTTGCAATAGATTGTTTCAGCGGATGTTAGGGTACCTTGTTCAGTTCTAACGTGACGGTCTCAGTCTTTTTTCCAGTGTGTCCGGCGGTAGCGGTATCACCGAGGGTCTCAGTAAAGTTAGCAAAGTTCCAAAAGTTCTGAGGCCTACGACCTCGGATGTTCCTTCGACAAAGGAAGAGAGGGACTGTCTGTTCAACAAAACGGATCCGTAGCACGAGTACGAGTGAGCCGGTCGCTCGGAATCGTTCGAATCGCAGTATATCGATTTCAACATGGACGAAGAAGAGAGGGACTCGTTCTTTCGTCTGGAGATATGCGGGGAGAGTGGCGGCGAGCGAAACATCCAACCGGAACAGTGTCTGGAAGCGATCGAACAAGGGTTGTCTCATCGAGGAAGCCGAATAGCCGACATATTTCGTAATTGAACGATCATCTTTTCCGTTCGTTCTCGGATCGATTATCGAATTCACGCACGGGATACTTTTCAGCGACCATGAGAAGAAAACCATTCGTTCGTCGTTGTACATTATCATTTTTCTCGGCTGCTTCGTTTCGTTTACGACGCACCAACGTATTTTATCTTGCAGCGCACTACGTTACCGATACGTCGCTCTCGTCTTAAAAAAGCATAATTAATCACACGGACTTTCAAATTCAGTGTAATCCGTATTTATTGGTAGATAATTGTACTAGATGTTGGAGAGAGATGTAATCTAGGGAAAAAATGGCCTCGGACGGGTTCGTTCGCGTTCGTTCATCGAGCTGGAACGCGAACAACCGACGAGGGAGGGAAAGTTCCAAGTTTTTTGATACGCGTCTTGCTGTAGCTGGTTTTCCTTAGGCATTTAGCGAAGCGATCCAAACATTTCCATTTGTTCTTTATTTTCTGTTCCCATGACACGGTCAGTCTCGTCTAACCGGAGAAAGGGGCCTCGCTGTCCGACGCGGGGCGCTAATAGTAATTTTGTGATAAGCGCGCGGCTCACCAAAAACTCGGCGTGCCGCGAGATCCAATTTTGTAAAGCACTCGATAATCTTTTATGTAGGAATAATTCTGGTGTCGAGTACAGAGACAGGTAAAGAAGGTAGCCAATAAGTTTCTAACCGTTCGACGTGTCCCCCCCCCCCCCCATTTCGTAACAATACAGTCTCTGGTTACAACCATCATTATTACTATTGTACACGCGTTATCATCATTAATTGTTACGTCTGTTACTATTCATATTTTATTGTATGGAATTAAAGGGACACCCTACAAAATCAAGTTGAAACAATAAAGCAGATATTTTTATGAATACCGTCTAGTCTCATTCTGGTCGCTACGCTGCGTGACCCACTCGGCCGCTATACTGATCGATAAACTGCGACTTTTATGCGTTTACGATTTATCGAGGAAACAAAGAAATTTCCAAGTAGTTCCGAGCCACAGACAATTTTTCGTTTTCATGAAGAACCGCAGATTACCGATCTACCGTATGGTACAAAAATGGTGCAGATCATTTTTCTTAGACTTTTTCTAGAGAAAACGCGTAAAAAACTGATTTTCTTTTTATCCCATAGCTACCCTGCTGGTTAAACTATAAGGGTAAAATTTAATACGCCATATCGAATGGCTCATCGGTCATTATTTTGGTATAAGGCCACCCTTAACCCTCTTATCCTGCTGCACACTTTATTTTGTCTTTTAATAAATCGAAAATAACACAGCAGTATTCTTAGCGATAAGTAATTCAATTATTTCTGAAAGTCTGACTGCTCGGTGAAAAAATCGAGTCGTACATTTCGCCTCGGAGTGGTTCATATATCCTCGATCACTCTGTTTCTCGATCAAGGGGAACCTGGTAACGAGCTAAACGTTTCCGACGATACCATACGAGCCGGGGGACGTTTCATGGAACTTATTGAGCGCTCGCTAACACGCTCTGTTCTTTTTGGAAAGCAGTATCCATCTGCGAACCAGTCACGGATACGTGAGCAACATTTCAAGGGTCCTTGAATCGTGATTTCCGATGAAACCAGGAAATCCATCCGCGTTCTTTCTCCCTTGAAAAATCGTACAGGAGAATCGAGATTCATCTCGTCGTCTTCGCGGAAACTATAACGCGTCATTTATTGTTTCCAAAAGGCCGGATACTCG
This sequence comes from Lasioglossum morio, assembly GCA_916610235.2. Lineage (NCBI taxonomy): Eukaryota > Metazoa > Arthropoda > Insecta > Hymenoptera > Halictidae > Lasioglossum > Lasioglossum morio. The sequence goes on from OU744331.1 coordinate 2,077,088, forward strand.
TAGTTTCCTTTTATTCGTTCGTTATCGAACGTTCGAGGAATTGCCGGGGTCGATTTATTTTGGTTCTTTCGATTCCCTTGGTCCTGTGAGCTGTGCTTGCAACTTTGACCGCAGCCTGTAGCCGAGCGAATGCATCCCTCATGGAAATTAACGGCGAACCGTCAACTGCAGTCTCGCATGCTGCGTACTCGCAAAGATCTACGTCCGCGCGTGATCGATACGGCCTAATGCTTTAACGTCCATGTATCTGCTCTCCGCAGCTCAACATACACGGGACAACAGTGTCCTTCGTTCGCATTGTTCGAGCCGTTCTGCTAACCAGCTTCTCGCAATCGATTGTTAAACAGAAAACTTGATTCTTTCCAGTCCGTAGCTAGACTCTTATTTCCATAGATTCTTTTATATATAATTCTTTTATAAAATAATTTATATATTATTAATTTTATATATTCTTTTATATATTAAGATTTTATGTATAAATTATATATAAATCGAGGTAGAAATTTCTTCTGTAGAAGAAATTAATCAAAGGTACTTTTCGTATTTGTTAACCCTTTGCACTCGAAGCTATTTGAACGGTAGAAAACATTTTCTCCAAAGATCCATTCTATGTATTTTTCTGCAGACAACATTGTAGACTCTTCAATCTTTAAAATTAATCACTCTAAAACTATTGAAGTTAGTCTTTTCACGATTGATGAAAAATCTAAATGAACGCAGTCTCGTGGTTTCCGTGGTCGGCAGGATTAGCGTCGAACTATTTCATTCAGTGAACAACAGCTCTCTCGAGACAATGGCGCGTCGATTATCCGAACAGCGGTGGTCGAGCGATTCGACCTGTTGCATTCGATTTGCGCGACGATAAGAGCAAGTTTCCGGGCATTGTGTCGTTTTATTCGCGAACGTGCCCGTCGAAAGGGAAGAATCTTCGAACAGGGTTTTCGAATTAAGGGCGTAACTTCGGCCGTGCTTCGATTTCGGTCAAGCTCGCGCGCAAACTGTTCGACAATGAGATTGTGTAAACGTGTTTTTCGTCGGTCTGTTTGCTCGAGTCCGGCGCGGCGGGAGCTCCGACGAACTTCGGAACTTCCCGAGCGAGAGTCAGAGAAGTCGTTTCGAATTTTTTTTCCGAATCGCCCCCGAGAAAACATTGTTTGGCGCAAAGTGAAATGTCTCGATGGTTCGGAAGCTTTCGAGACGCTACCGGTCGAGAGAAAAATACGATGCGGGGCAGCAGCGTGTCGACCACCTTTGTTTTATGATTCTCGCGTTTATGAAGATGGCTGACAGTGGTAAATCTCAATCATTCACGAGACAGGTAATGTCTGGCTCGCAACCACCGCATAAAATGACTGCCGCAACGCGCGAAGCTATTTCCAACGGCCGTGGCGGCGGCGCGGCAGCAAATGCCACACGTAAAATCGCTTTCTCATCCTGGTCGCCTACTTTTTGAACGCTCGGTGTGCTTCGGTGCTTCTTGAAAGATCAAACATCGTTTACGCGTCATCAGTTAGATCACGTTCGCAAACAGAACGGCAAAGAAGAGAGAGAGAGAGAGAGAGAGAGAGAGATGGGAAACCAATTAATTTCATCAACGTTTCCGAGTAAACAAAGAGTTCGTCGACTTTCGAAGCCGGCGGCAGAGCGTTTTCCGCTTCGGTTTTGCGCGAGGACTCATCAACCACTCGTTAAGCCTTGCATAAAAACGATATTCAGATTGTTTCAATCCTATATCATTAATACTACAATTAATGTTATTGGCGCACTGGTTCGATCAATTAGAGACAATAAGCAAATTTGCAAAAATTACATGAAATTTAATTCGACTTTTCTGTCTAAGTTTAGACCATTTTCAAGAATGTAAATTTTCAGTATTGCGTCTCTAATTGATCGAACCAGTGCGCCAATAACATTAAATTGTAGTTTTGAACAATTGTCGATCGAGATACAGAGAACTGCCATACCATTAATATTCGACCACAGAAGAGGTGAGGTTTTTATTTATTCACCGCAGTACGTTTCCAACCATTGTCTTATACAAATCAAATCAGTTCAATGTTTAAATTACACAAGTAAAGTTAATAGCAAGTATGTACTAATATTTTCTTCATCTTCAATCCATGTATATTACATACTTTTTATTATATATATTTTGTTGGTTTTGTTAGACGCAATTTACCTTTGATAAAGGTTCAAACTAGCACCGAAACGTTAGGCATATTTGCAAAATAGCTATTTGATTAAAAATTGATCGAACTGTAGCGCCGAGAACATTAATTTAAAATTTATAAAAAAAGACATCCAAAAGGTTTGAAGAAGCATAAATTAGAGGACCATTGCTTTGATTCCGCGAGATTTTGTGGGATTTTGAGGTGGCTGTTCGGCAGCGAACGCGTTAACAGGTCGGCATCGTATCGTAACCTGCACGATGGGGTTGTGGATGGTAAATTGCTCGGCGCAGACGTCCCATGGGTAGGAATCGAGAAGATGCAGCCTCGCTCGAATGATCTATACTTTCTAGGCACCGCGAAGCGCATTTAAACGAAGACGTTCGCATTCCGGACCGTCGTTAACGGCAGTTCGAACGTTCCGTGCTGCTATTCCATTCCGATTATTATTACTTGCCTGTCCTTCTCAGAAACATTTCATACTACGATCGATTCTACATGTATTACGTTCGGAATTCCCTCTTTATTAAGGCTATTAGCCAAAGGGACGAGGGCGAGAGGAGACGAGTTTGAAGCAAGATCATAGATTCATTCAGAAGACACCAGGAATAATTTCAATTCCTATTGAGTTCCGGTGACTGGAAATAGTGACGGGGGACCTCTTTTGCAACAGAGTCCGGATTCTCGTGGCGGGCCGAGCAAGGTGCTCGAAGGAATTGTTCTCGAGAAATATTCGATTAAACCGAGTGTTCTTGATACGATTATAGCTGAACCTAATATTAAGGCTTTTATTTGTATACATCAGTATTTCATAGATTTGTAAGGAGGTTACTCAAAACGCCGTGTTCTTTATCTTATCGCGAGATTAATTTTTCGTCGAGCGCAGCGGGGTGACGATTAAATCATTAATCGATTCCTTTCCCGTACACGATCTTTTTAGCGAAAGGATTGTTTCGGAACAAATCCTGTTCGTACATATCGTTCGTTAACCGTCTAGAACCGCTACAACCACTGATTCCTTGATTAAGTTGTCCAAGGTTAATTCTGCTATTTGGGTCTAGTTGAGTACTTCGTGATCCTGGGCCCCTGTAATAAATGTCTAGGGACGGCTATTGGGGTTTTTAGTCGGTAACGATTATACCGAGACCGACATTGGTCATCCTTGCCTTCGGCGGCAAGGATGGTTATCCTTAATCGGATTTCCCCCAATTCAAAAAAAAAGGTTAATTCTACCGACAACAGATTTGTATCTTTAATAAACGTCAATCGTAAAAGGTACAAATCGTTTCTTTTTTTTCGGAGAAGAAAAAACAGCGAGGCCAAGTGGGTAGGACAATTACCCGCAGTTGGTTGCCGGTGTTCGCGGTCGTCGATCGGCTCTCGTCGATTGCGAGGCGAATGAAAACCGGGCCTCCTCGAGTGTCTCTCAATTATTAGCTTGCTTGCATTCCATCAGTCGTTTCCCGTAGCACGACGCGACGTATCCTGGAGCATGCGTCTCGACGTCCCGGCGGCGTCCCGGCGCGGCGAGCCGGCGTCCGGCCGGTGCGGTGTGCCCACTCGCCGCGAACGCGACATCTCCAGTCGGCATCGCGACGCGCGTCAAACGACTTTCCGATTGTGTTGTTCTCTGTGTGTTTCTCTCTCTCTCTCCCTCTCTCTTCGGTCGTTCCACCGAGGCGAAATCGGCGCGAAAATCCTTGCGAAATTGTTGCCATCGATCTCCCCGACGAGATCTATCCATCCGGTTCGGTGCTTCGGTATGTTCTGACTGCGACCGATCTGGAGCTATCAAATCTGTTTTAGAAGGTAAGTGATCGTCAAATTAGGTCATCTTGTTCTAACTTGTAAAATAACAGTAATGTAGGAAGTCCCATGTTCGTTCGTTCACACAACTCTCATTTATCCAGATCATAGAAGCGATCAACGTTATTGAGGACAATTGTTAATTGCTAGATTAATGAAGTTCTCACTTTAACGCTGTAATCTAGTTCGACAGTGATGAATCGATGTTCTAGAATCTAGACACTTCCAATCGAATTGAAGAAACCAGGAACACCAAATAATTTTCAAACGTCTAAGATGTTCATCCGATTAGAAACTAACTGTTGTCAAAAGAATGGTGATAGTAATAGAACATTTGGTTATTTTTCGCTGTTCGAGGAACGTTGACATGTACTATCTTGTAAATTGGGGGATCATGGGTGTCACGGTGACTCCCATTTAATATTCGGACAATCTTAACCCTCATTCGCCCGTCATTTCGCGAATTGAATCTGTCCCTCGGTGTCAAATTGACACAATGATAAAAAAAAACGATAAAATAACAAGTGCAACAGTTACTTTTCGATGTTTTTTTCATTCGAATTGGTGAGTTAACCCTTTGCACTCAGAGCTATTTTAACTTGAAAATTAAACGTTCCTTCTGACCTACAATATTTCCATTCTCTATGATTTTTTAAATTTGATAACCGATACCGACATATCTGATAGTGTAAACAATTATTTAAATAATAGTACAGCAATTTTTAGTGCCGCCTCAGAGGCGCCACTCGAGTGCTACGGGTTAACATTCACATGTTAGGTTTTTGCGGTTATATGTTTCGCATTTAAAAAATAAAAGTCACCGAGTTTTGGACAAATTTACTTACAAATTACCGAACGGTATAACTTTTTTCTGGAAAACTGTGTGAAATTGTCACGAGGGACGGATGAGGGTTAAAAAGACGATAACGTTTTTAATATTCGACCGTGTGATTTCTTCGAGCAGTTGGAACACGTGAAAAATATGTTGGAATAAACGTCAGTTGTTCAGAAATTCCAGAGAAAATATTAAACGTTGTTTTGCACAACATTTCTATTTCTATTGAAAATGTAACAAATTACCTTTTTGTAGATCCGTGTCGAAGTAAAGCAGTACAAAAATTGCTCGCTATTAGAGTTTGAATGATTCTAGAGGAATAAATTAAGAAGAAGTGGCAGTAGCGTTAATTACCAGTACAATCGAGTTGCATCAAGGATTATAGTAAAAAGAATGAGGACGAAGTTGGAACGGGGACTTTTTTTTTTATTTGTCAATCGTACGCATCGCGGAAACTGGGATGAGCTAATGGAATGCATCGGTTGGCGAATTCCGCGTTGCCATCTGTTGCAACTCGCGACAGTGGTTTCGCGAGAGGATATTTGAAATAGAGAGAAAGAGAGAAAGATAGTGGAGGAGAGGACGTTAAACCCAGGCGATAATGTAACTCCACGAAATGCCTCGTTATCGCTTTATCTATCCTCCTTGCTGGTAAATGGGCGCCGGACGGACGGACACACCTGAGCTGTGTAGCACGGACGAGACTCGAATTGAACTTTTGCAATCGCTACGGCTAGTACCCGCGGCGGATACTAAACGCATTTACGAGCCAAAGCTTTGGTTCGCGGAACGCGTGTATGCCCGTCCCTTACGACCGGTAAACCAACTTGTTCCCTCAATATGCAGGTTCTAGCCGAATAACTCCGGTGCGAGCATCAGGTGATTCCCTCTCAACAACAAATCAGAACATACCTGGGAAAATAATATTTTTTTGCCTGGAGCTGTTTTCGAAGGCGTCTCTCCTGTTTGCGAACGGTACGGTGTCCGCGTGAAAAACAAAAGGAGATCGATGTAGTCGGCATGAACAGAATCTCCAATGAATAATATAAGTGTCAATCAATCTGCGAATAGCGTTCTAGCGATGTTTTTACGAGCGTAACTCGTCGCTTTAATAACTGAATGAAAGCGGACTGGTCTCGTAAATAACGGGGCCTGAAGACGCACAGCGTCGTTTATAAACATGATGAATGTTGTACGCTGCGCACGGGAATTATATCTTGCCGGTGGATTATCAAGGGCGAGAAAATTTCATTCTGCCGGCCAGGGGAAAGTTCGTATCTGTGTATTCAAAGCGCAAGCCTCGAGACATCGTTTTCCCCAACGGTGCCGCGTGAATTTCGCGTGCCTCGTACGAGACTTGCCTGCTATTTACAATTATTATGAGTTATTCGATAACGAAGTTTGCACACGCCTTGTGGTATAATGTCGTCCATTTCGAAAATTTTAAATTGACGTTAAATTTAAGTACCGTCACGCTCGTTTTTCACACGTCGACTGCAGAAATTGTACCGAGTCGAATAATTCTCGTGATTCGTAGAAAATCAACGGATCGCTGTGAGTTCAGTAAAAAAAAAAGTTCGGCGCAAATAAAAATGACAACAGTGAGTGGACGTGGTAAAAGTTTCCGCGCGGCATCCCTTATTTTTTAACGAGTTGGCAACCTGAAACCGTGCGTTGTCTCGCGGAGCGAAGTACTCCCGTGTTTCTTCTTCGCGAGCGCAGTAACAAGATTATATGAAAACTGACAGAAGGAAGTCGCTTTCGCGCCGGGATACTTCATTCGACATTTCAACATTTTTTTCCTTGTCCTGCGATTGCAAATCGAAGGTAAAGAAGTCGATGCGTTGGCATCGTATTTGTTCGAAATATTTCTGGCAAAATAGTTAATATCAACTGTTGCGTCGTGCAGCATCCCTTTCGGATGTTGTACCCTCTGATTTGAACTTCAAGATATTAATTTTGTGATATTCAATATATATAATTACGCAATAAAAAGTTAAACATAAATAAATAAATTAAAAATACTTGAGATAGCAATATTGCACTGTACTCAGCAGTATTTTTGTATCTGAGAGTTGGTAGTATTGTGTACGTTGGGAAACAATAATAATTAATAATAATAACCATAGTAATAGTAACAGTTTATAATCTTTAACTCTGTAACTGTTTAGTGAATCCTAATAAATTTTGAACATAATTAATTATATAATAACTAATTCAAGTTGCATTTTTTCAAGGTTTAAATATGGTTTTAAGTGGAACATTATGAATTCTCCATAAGAAGACGCGTTAAAATGTTCAAACTTGCACTAATAATTGCATTAATTTAGTAAGAATGATATCTGGTAAAATTTTCAAAAATATTCTTGCGTTTTTATATACCTCCAGAACATCCTTAAAGCACTGAACGGTGTAGCAGTACTTTCAGTATAGTATTGAAATTTTACATTTAGAGCGTCAAAAGGGGACGCGATTTATGGGAGTCGTAACATATGGATACACGAGAGAAACGATTCGGTTCGCTGTTCAAACACGGCAGACCTTATTATCATAGGATAATAGAATTTACCGATGGGATGCCTAAATCAAAAGCGTATAACGAAACATCTTTACGAGGCTGTAAAGGAAAAAGAGTTTACCGGTATTGTTCAGGACAAAGCCGTGTTATTACCCGGACGCATTGTAATTGCTTGTGCAGAGAAAGAGAGGGAGAGGGAGAGAGAGAGAGAGAGAGAGAGAGAGAGGGGTGGGATCCGCGTGTTGCTCGGACGGAACGCGACAAGAATCTCAATGACCGTGTTTTCCATCGGTCCGAGGGAAAAATAAGTCGGTCGGGTCCGGCCGAGGATTTCGACTTCGGTCTCCGCGTTATCGGCAGACAGTGAAAGAACATGATTTCGCGGAGTTATTACCGATGCGTTCCCGACCCCATTTCAAATCTATTCACGAACGCCGCGCATCCGAGAAAAAAAAAACAGTGCGGGTTCCCGTCGAACTTAAATTAAAAATGTTGCGCGCCAGCGACGTGACGGGAATAATCGAATCGGATCGGGTCAGGATCGAATCGAGAGTCGAATCGAATCGGTCGCGACATCGCAAAACGTCGACGACACGACGTGCCACGGTCTGTCGTCGAACCGACGACGACCACCGCCGCGAGAACTATAATATTTACGAGCGCGTTCGTCCAGACGGAAGAAACTTGACGCATGGACCAACTTGTCGAGCTGAGAAACAAACTCAAGCAAAACTCCCAGCACAACTTCCTTGCTCGTCGAGCGCTGTCCATCAAATTACTGCAAGTATCGCGAGTGCTTCTTCCATGTACCTTCTCTGGCCATTGTTGTCTGATTTTTTACAGGTTTTATCGTTTTCTTCTTCCCTTCCTTCCTGCCCTCGTCTCTTCGAATCTCGAGGATTTCATCGTACCCATTCGGATGATGCGCGACTACTGTCGACGCTCCTCCGAACACAATTTTATCTCGAAAATAAACATTCGTTACATATATCTCTACTTCTTCGAATTGTTTTTAGTACAGAACTTCGGCTCGTTCGATTTTGTCGTTTCGTTTATCGAGATTCTTCAACCCCTGTATGGCTCTATTTATAGGTAACAGTATTCTCCTGATGAATACTCTGTCGACACAAGGAAATCTTGATAGACATCTTTGAAGAACTCTCGGAGATTATTATTATTTATTATAGACGGATTGAAGCTCTTTTACACAAGTGTTTACAATAACAAAAAAAAAGAGAAAGATACAAGACTACTATAAATTTGTTTGACGACGATAATGTAAATTCCTATTGAAATATTGATTAAAAGCTGCGACGTTCGTTTTTGTTGTTGTATTGAAATATGATTTAAAAAAAACATTTTTAGTTTTTCCCGAATTTTACATTTTTCCGGGCAACATTTCCAACTTTTCTTTCCCTAGTACCTTATTCAGACTGTTACGAACATTTAAAGTTCTCAAGTAATGCGGTTACCAACGAACAGCATTTGATTTTTATTTATATGGATTAAAGGAAGAAAGAAAGAAATTGCGAGGTGGTTGCTGTATCTTGCACCGAATGCAGGAAGCATCCATTTTGCATAAAGATCCGCAGTCTAAGCGAAAGCGACTGGTGCGTCAGAAGCCAATACGTGGTCCGTATCGAGCGTTATCAGGAAACGTGAATACAAAACGTGTCCCGGCGAGACGATTTCCCTAAAAATTCAGCGTGTCAGGGATTTCCATGAAAAATTAATGCGAAGATCTGCCGGGGAGCCTTGACACGGATCCAGACCTCCGCAGATTCCGTCCTGGTTTGACGTCCCGGAAAGAAATGGATCCTCTAATGGGATCGAGGTACGGTCGGCGATCGAGGAAATTTTCGGCTCATTGTCGTTGGAGATCGCTCTCACAGAAAGTCGCAATGAAAAACTGTTCGTGCGACTAGGTTAATTTTCTTTCATCCGGTCTCTCTCTCTCTCTCTCTCTCTCTCTCAAGATCTAACGGTCATTGTGATTATATGCTAAAGAAATTAGGGGAAAAAATAAGTTTTTTAAATAGAATAGTGAATGATATCTCGGCTTACACTAGATGTACGATATATAAGACAATTATAGCTCCTTACTTTGAGTATTGTGCGACGCTACTAATCGATAGGAGAGATACACAGTTAAGTAGGCTCCAAAAAGCGCAAAACAAATATTAATTGTATGCTTCACACGCTGCAATTTATGAGTATAAGACAAAGGCTGTACTACAATATGTGCATATTTATTTTTAAAATTGGAATGGAATAGAATATATATGTATAATGGAATATGTATAATGCACTACCAGACGAAGTAAAATGCTGTCATAATTTAGTCGTATTTAAGAGAATGCTAAAGGAATTCGTTACAACAAATGTTTATGTAATATAAATGTAATGGAAACTAGCTGTGAAAGCTAATAAATCATCAATCAATCAATCAATCTCTCTCTCTCTCTCTCGGAGGGAGAATTCTCTCGCGTTACGATCGATCGTGGTTGTTCCCTTCGGAAGATCAGATTCCTTTTAGTCAAAATTCTATTTAGATCGTTGCTACAATATAAATAAAATACATATTGCTATTAGATATCTATGTGTAGTTTCTGTTTTGTTAGATCGAGGCTTTACTGTGTACACATGTGTGTCTGAATGTCTCAATCAGAAACATAAAGTCTCTGTCTCGATACAATTCTGGATCTACCATCGACTGTGTGAAAAGAAGGTGATCGTATTGGAGGGGTTAATAATTCGCATTCGTAGGAACCGTTTTGACCATTTGTCATGTTTCCCGGACACCGTGGCTGTACGGAAAACATCTCGGAAGGGAGAACGGTTTCCTGAAATTGGCTGTATCACGTCCACGAGGAAATATTTTCGAAGAATGTCCGGCTGGTGTTACGTATTCCGAGTCCCCTCGGAGAAGGAACGTGGATTCGAATCTCGTTCGTTCTTTTTTTTTTTTTGTTCCTTTCGTGCGTAAACGAAATGCTCGAGGGAAATGTCCGCGTAGCCGACGTAATCGGACTGTATTATCTTTCGCGTTACACAGACGCATTACAGGAATCTAACGACGCGGTTGGATCGAGGGGCAAAACGGCCCTCGCCGTTAGATAGCGTTTCCATAACAGGGAGGGTCGCCTCTTCGAAACGATTCGAATCTTCTAAACCCCTTGCACTATCGTTTCTTTCGCATCTGCGACGATTAGAACCCCTTTCCATAATTTTCTAGAAGAAAAATAAAATTAATATTTCTTTGCATTTACATATTTTAGCTGATGATCAATTCTGCAATAATTACTTATTGCTTCAAAAATTTAATTAATGAATAGGAGCTAGAAGAGTATAATTGATTTCAATGGACGCTAACCTTTCTGTTTTCGTAAAATTAATCGCTATACCTGTTCAGAAATTAGTTCGTAATGTATGCATGTTCTTATGATATGTTCGTCGATACAAAGCAAAGGGGCTAACGAGCCTAACCGTGGATATCAGAAATCTACGGCGACCCTCTCGTATTCTGGAAGATACGAAAGAACAGGTCGTTTCGAGGGGACTGTAACTTTGTTGTTTATGCCTGGCCCCATACGTTCGCGTAAGGGCTAATCCATGAAACTGGAAAAAAGAGGGTGCAGAACTAGGAGGGGTCTGTCGTAAATTCAGAATAAAAAATGGAGAGGTTTATATCAGAGTCTTGTGGCACGCCTGGAAGTCATTGGTTTCGTTTAGGTGATTTGCCAAGAACAGCTAATACAATGGCTTTCAAATTATTCCATTTGCGATTAGAAATTATGTTCACACATTTCCGTTATTCATTTCACTCCACTGCGAGATTCTCTCCGTTGCGTAAAAACGAATATTCGACCAATTAATTGAGTTGCTTTCGTTTGGTCGCTAGATATTCGTGCAAATTGTAGAATTCCATTGAGATTTGCAGGATTCAAGGAGCAATCGCCACGGTAAATTGTAACGTTTACTTTGTTTTGTTTGCAAGACTTTCCGGGGGGCGGGATAGTTGACGGTCAACATGTTAAGCGGATTAAATTTGACTTGAAAACATCGCTGCGAGGAGGCGAGTTTCTCGACAGGAATTCGTTAGCCAGGCAGATTCGTGGCGTTTACGCGGCCGCAAACACCTGTTACTTTCAACTTGTTTTTCGTTCTTGTTAACGGAATGCCAGGAGAATGCTGGAATTCAACTGCGTCCGAGGTCTCGAGGCAACGTTCGGGACGCAAACCCTGAAAGAAAGTTTGCAATTTCCGTATTGCACTCGCGACAATTCTCGCGAGTTTTCTCCGGAGTGTGGCGCCGGTGCGTTGTTCAGGCCGCAGCTGCGCTCGATACTCGGCTCCCGATACTCGACCCTCGACACGACCAGTCAAATCTTTGCCTTTCAGTGTATTATACATTCGCATTCGTTTCCCTCGCTTTGTTTCAGCAACCTCTAATCAGAATGCAGCTGTTCTGCATATTCCATTCGGATATCGTAGAATATGAATCATAGAATAGACTCGGTAAGTTCTTAATTTTCTACAAGAAAACGAGAAGCTTCTATTCTCGAAGTGTATTCGCTGAAACTGTTAAACTACTAAACCGATCACGCGATCAAGAGTCAGACTCGATATTCTGCGGGCCGGTTGAAGATGGAATAAGAATCGTTTCATCCAGAGAAAACCAGCATGACGGTGGAACTGGTTAACAGTTTCATGCTTGAAAATACAGAATCCGTTTTACAGAGTCCCACTCGGGCTCCAACGAAGTCCCGGAGTCGTTGCAAGTGAAATCCCAGAGTTTCGCGCACCTTTCCCAACCGCTGGAAGAAGGTGTGCGAACGCAAATATACGCGGGCATTCGTACACCCAGCACACCCTGACTATTCCGAAGATACTCGGAGAACAGCTAGGAAGTATTTCGAAAATTCGCATCGCATCGCGTCGCGTTTTCCAGAGCAAAGCCGGAGTTCGTGCCTGGAAACGTTGAAACAAGACGTTTCCACGGGAAAATCCGAAGTTACGATAATTCGCGACCTTCCTTTGTGCGGACGGGATTCCGGATGCAATCGTCGCACCGGCGCGCGCGCGTCACTCCTGACAATCATCCGAGTTTCAGGCAGGAATGTTTAGCGTCGTCAAAGGCCGGCTTTCCGGTCTCGTGACGTTTGATCTTCGACCAGACGTATTCTTCCCTCGATCGTCGGATCTGACGGAGTCACCGACAATCGGAAAAATCGCACAAATCGAACTCACCGACGCGCGGTCATTGCGTTAATCGATAGTTGGTGCTTTTTAAACTGAGCATACGTTTTTGGTCCCGCGTTTTTTAAATAAGTGATGAACATTTAACCCTTTGCACTCGGAGCTATTATAACTGGAAAATTAAACGTTTCTTCTGACCTACAATATTTCTATTCTCTATGATTTTTTAAATTTGATAAATACGAAATTGATATAATACCTCGTACAATACTTAAATGCGTAGTAATTGGTTAGATACCGACATATCTGATAGTGTAAACAATTATTTAAATAATAGTACAGCAATTTTTAGTGCCGCCTCAGAGGCGCAACTCTCCCTTAAATGCATAATAATGAAAAAACGAAGCCTCAACTAACATTTCGGTAAAGAAAAACATTCTTATCGTATATGATCTATTTTCAAGATCGACAGGAAAACTGTGTACACGTATAACCAACATTCTTTTGCAGGCGGACGACCAGCGAAACTTTCTATTTCAGACCAGCGTGTGGGAAATTCTGCTGTTCTTCTGTCCGATTGTTGAAGCCAGTATTTCCGTGCACATCTCCGAAATGATCGTTCGAGACGGTGGTTTTTCCGGCGGAAAACTTTGTTATTAGGGCGTAAGGTGAATTATATCCGTTTCCGTCTGGCGTCGTCGGTTTTTCCGTGGCCACAGTTGGCCCAGCGCCTCCCCGTGATTTCGTTGCCGTAACGGGGGAACACGGGGATGATCTCGGCGCGGCGATCCGTCTTCGTGTCGATTAGCCGACGCGACGAACCGAACGACTCCGCCCGCGAAAGCCCGGAAAAATGTGGAAACTTCGCCGAGCAACTTATAAAATAACTTTACCATTTCTGCTCGCAATCCACGGTCCTGATCCCCCCCATAGAATCCGGCCGAATGCCATTGTTAACGAGACGATTCCTTTTCCAGGAGATGAACGCGACAAGACTGGCGCACAGTGGTCCGGATTGAAAAATCGTGACCCATTTGGCCAAAAATCAACTTTTAGATATCGACTTCTACTTAACAGATTCTTCTTCCTAAATGTCCATATATCTCAAAAATAAAATATTAATGAACTTGAATAAATAGTTTCAGAGAAAACGAATCTCAAAGTTGGGCATTCTAGAAATGATGTTTTTTCTCTAATGAAATTGCCTTTCTTCTTCTAAGAACCTTGGCGATTTCATTTAATATTTTGATTGGAAGTTTATTTCTCGATAAAAAGCATTCTTCGACGATGAGAAATCATACCTTAAATTAATAATTACTGTATAGAATAGATTAGTAAAGTAGAACTGAAAAAATTATGAAAAATTCTTATGATTGTCTTTAATTGATAGAGGATATCTTTCAAGTCCAACTCATTTCACCTTACTGTCATATCGGAAAATTTTCGGCATTCCTTCCTCTACAACAGGCCTGGGCATTTTAGTCTCAATTGAGACAAAGCCGTCCCTACCATAGCGCCCACTGCCTCCCACCAGCATCCACCGTTACCATGGAGAAAGAACGCGCTTCGCCCGTCGCGAGCAGTGCGCAGGTCGCGACGAAGACGCGCGTTGAATGAAAGAAAGGTTGGTGGGAGAAGCAGGCGTTTCAGGGGCCCCTAACATCCCCCGACATCCCCCCAAGATAAATATTATTGTTTGAATGCATCAATGCACCGCGCGCGGGATGGATGAAACTCCGCCAGGAACGAAACGAACGATCTAATGTTTAGGTTAATAATAAGAAAATGTTTAGGTTACAGGCACTTCATATGTGTTTACTATGGTACAGATAAGATGTTTACGACTCGGAAAACCTCAAGAATATCCCTAAACGAAGATATATTACATCGATTTCTTTTATCATCCGATCCATATATATCTAGTATAAGAATGAAGTCATATGTTAAAAAAGTTAAGGACTTAGATGCAGAAGCATTGAAATTAATAAATAATTAGTATAATAATTACAACATTAACAATAACATTATTGATATAATTTTTCTGTAACCTATCCATAGCCTAATATTTACACATTTTCCATTTGAAGTTTCACGCCTATATCTTTTAAGATTTAAAAGTTACACGAACATGGTTCACGATTTTCCAATAAAAAAATTATAATTATTATAAATTGTTATAAAAAATATCTTTGACACGCTTGTGGTGCATTTTTGTCTCTTCGGTAATTTTAGTATGAGTTGATTGCAATAAGATTTCTCGAATTTATATTTTACGTATGCCATAAAACATTACATGTATGAAACATAAATATTAAAAAAATACATGCTTAGAAAGTAAAAAATAGTTCGTAAGATTATATTAAAATTTTTTTTTTTAATCAAAAATATCGATAAAAATTAATAAAAAATTATTGTTTAACAAATGCAAAAAAAATTTAATTACCTATAGTTAAAAATTACTATTTTTTAAATATTTTTAGTGAAAATTTCATTGCAATATCTCTACTGGTTCAAAAGTTATAACCGAATAGGTCACGATTTTTCAATCGGGACCACTGTGTGGCGGCTGCTCGATGGGAAACGGCGGCGGCGCTCCAATTATTTGGAACGCTCTGGACAGATACACCGTGGAGATAGAGCGACCGGAAATCGTGTCAAGATCTTCTTTGGCGGTTTCGGACGCCAGTAATGAACGGGAGATGGCTGTCGTCGGACCTGTTGCATCCGGACCCGCTTCTTCCGTGATATTTAACACGTTCGCTGCTGTCACGTTGTATTTGGCTGCGCGGGATCGCTCACCCAGACTTGGTAATGAAATTTCATTTCGTAATTACGATTGCCTCAAGTGTATCGAGTGCAAACGGTTAACGCATCATCTACCGGCGATTATTCCGTAATTTTTGGAAGTTATATCGCCGCCTGAATGTAAGAACTAGGTAACTTACAATTCCTTATTTTAGAGAAATTTTTACATTAACAAGATTAAACTAAATTATGATTCACTAAATGTCGTAGATTACTTTGACAGGTTGATTTCTTCTTTAATACGAAGCAGATAACTCAAAATGTCTAAATTTAAAGTTACCTAGTTCAATCATAAACCAACAACTCACTCTCGCAATTTAATAATTTCATTTGGAGTTATTGTGTGAAAAAAGATTTTTAAGCTTCCCTTTTTGGTAAGGATACAATATATCCTTCAACAGAAACAGAAATTTCAATCATAAACCAATTTCATTTGGGGTTATTGTGTGAAAGAAGATTCTTAAGCTTCCCTTTTATAATCGGGTCTTACCTATTGTAAATACAACCTGTTCTCTCACATATAATAGAAATCATATTTTATGCTCGTCTTACTTTAGAAATGTCGATTCTCAATTCTACCACTTTGGTATAATAGCATGTGTTCAAATGGTTGGATATTTTCAAACTGCCATTATATTGATTTCAAGAAACGTCGATCCTTATGTTCAGACTAGGGTGTCTATGTATTCAGTTTTTTCATGTAACCACGTTTTTATTAGCTCGCTTTCTTGTTTGTGTGTTTGTTTGTTTGTTTGTTCGGTGGAAAATTTTGCAATTGATTTTAAACTAACTTCCTGATGAGCTAGAGACTTGAAATCGGGCATATGGCTCCGAACTGGATGACAATGCATTATTCAAAAAAAAATTTTAAAAAGTCTATCCGTTTCGGAGCAATAACGATTAAATATTTTTCCTCTTCACCTCCCCGCGAAACCAACGTCATCGCGTTCAGCGATCCCCACTCCGCGCGACAACGTTCTCTACTTTACTATGCGTGCGCACTCTGACTCGTCCCCACTCCACGGACCCACTTCGCCCTGACGTAGCTCAGTATATAATAAAACGTCGCCGCGCGACGATTCGTAGTAGATCATCGCTTCTTTTACCAAGTGTAAGAATCGTTACACCGTTACTGCTTGCATTTGTTTTCGATATGTCGCGGTCGCAATAGTGTCTGAGATTTAGTACATGTCTCTGTTATAATTTCATAACGTGGTAAAAATGTTAAAAATCGATTGAAAACTTTCACATACGTAAGACTAGAAAGCAGAAAATAATTATGTAAATAAAAATAAATTTTTAAAAAATACCACGTTTTTAAAAACGAACTAAAAAGTACAAAATAATGTTTCCTAGTTCCATACAGATTCCCAACACTGTACTGATAGTCCTAAAAATTTGTAATTGTGAATTGTGAATTGCTGTGAAAATACTTGTAAGATTTAAAACGAAAAACGTGGGGCGCAAGATAATAGTAAGGAGTGTAGAGAGTAGCTGCCGTTGAGAAAAGTCACACAACAGTCCATATCATTTGCGGAGAAATAAATTTTTTCGTGATTTAGGTGAACTATTTATGCATCAATTATCTATTGCAAGCGCCCCACGTTTTTCGTTTTAAATCTTACAAGTATTTTCACAGCAATTCAAAATTCACAATTACAAATTTTTAGGACTATCAGTACAGTGTTGGGAATCTGTATGGAACTAGGAAACATTATTTTGTACTTTTTAGTTCGTTTTTAAAAACGTGGTATTTTTTAAAAATTTATTTTTATTTACATAAATTTTTGGTTTTTGGGTTCTGTCCTAACGATCACTTTTAACGCAGTACGTTTCCAACCAGTGCCTTATACAAATCAAATCAGTTCACTGTTTAAATTACACAAGTAAAGTTGATAGCAAGTATGTATTAATATTTTCTTCATCTTCAATCCATCTATATTACATACTTTTCAATATATATATACAGGGTGAGTCACCAAACGTTACCACCTCAAATATCTTTGTTGTGTCTAAAGATACGTAAAATATAGTAAGGACAAAGTTGAATGGTACAATGGGGCTGACACGATGCAAAAAAGAAATTTTGTTTTTATGTCATTTTTTTGGAGATATCAAGGTCACCTTCATTTTTTTAAATGGAATGAGGTATTTTTTAATACATCAATCGATGCAGCTGGACATTCGTTATAAAAAAGTACTAACCTATGTATGTCGAAAAGTTAGTAGTTCAGGAGATATTTCAATTTAAATAACTCAAAAATACCATTGCAATCGTACTAAAACGTTACACTAGTAAGTAAACGCTGACGTCTTATTGTTAGTACGATTGCAATGGTATTTTTGAGTTATTTAAATTGAAATATCTCCTAAACTACTAACTTTTCGACATACATAGGTTAGTACTTTTTTATAACGAATGTCCAGCTGCATCGATTGATGTATTAAAAAATACCTCATTCCATTTTAAAAAATGAAGGTGACCTTGATATCTCCAAAAAAATGACATAAAAACAAAATTTCTTTTTTGCATCGTTTCAGCCCCATTGTACCATTCAACTTTGTCCTTACCATATTTTACGTATCTTTAGAAACAACAAAGATATTTGAGGTGGTAACGTTTGGTGACTCACCCTGTATATTTTTTGGTTTTTAGACGCAATTAACTTTGAAAAAGGTTCAAACTACAACCGAAACGTCAGACGCTATTGCAAAGTACAAAATATTTCGACACTGTTGCGCCGAAAACATCAATTTAAAAATAGTTAATAGAGGCATTAGAAATTCATTTTTATTCGTGTTTCTTGTATTTTATTTTGCCACAACAGACAGAGAAAACGGGCGCGAGACTGTGCGGCGAGATGAACACCACGGAGAACTCGACGGAGATGCCAATATGCTTCTCGCTGGAGGACCTGGAGGACACTCGGAGCTCGGAGCTCAGGAGGATCAGCTACGGCATTATCCTGCCCACCGTCTGTTGCTTGGGAATCGTCGGGAACATATTGAACCTGGTCGTGCTCACCAGACGCAACATGCGCGGCGTCGCTTACATCTACATGAGAGGTAGGTTGTTCATCTTCAATCATCTCTAACGTCCACCTCTAACCCTGATTTAACACCCCGCCTGTCGAATGTCAATCCCCCGAAATTTATGCTGAATCGACGTGTTAAATGCCGCGCCAAATTGTGCGCCTTCACACGAGTCCCATCCGGTATGTTCTTCGGTAAATGTGGCTATTTAAGGGAAGTTCCGTAGCTTCCCACGAATATGTTCTTGTAACATCGGAGTAGCCAATATAAATACGATACAGCTAGCTAAGCTAGCTACTACGGCAAAATGAGAAGATCCTGAAAGCTCGTTAGAAACTTGAAAATGAACTAGTCACTCTCGATGGAATGGTTAATAGAACTCTCCATAATTTAGCCGTATTAACCTTCATAAAAAATAGCTGCATAAAAGAGACTAGGATAACAATTCACCCATTTTTATTTTACACGTTAAATGTTAAACCAACACATTATGTTTCGTTTGTAGCATCACATTCTAAAGTATTGGATATCGGTGTCAATAATTGCACACTGTTATTTGTAAAATAACACTTGTCTTTATTTCACGACGCGAGAGGAAGCTCTTTACTAAACGAAGTTCTCGGCTTCGACTAACTCTTAGAAGAAAATCGTTGGAACATGAAAGAGAAACCAGGGTCCTCTAACATCTCCGGATTGTTTAATTTAGGCCCCACAGTTCGGCTCTTTAAGCAAAGTATAAATTCGGATACTTTGAAACCTTTGTTTCGAAACTATTCTGAGAATCGTTTGATCGATACTTCTTAATCTCTGTTTATTAAACCGATACGGAGATCGTTGATTCATTTTTCACAACGAACAATAAGTTCATTGTGCTGGTAATTTATTGATAATTCAACATAAAGAAGTACACCTCGCGATGTAGATGTCTACAAAGGATGAACAATTCAGCAGTGTGTGAAAATATTGAACGGGTGAATTTTCACCGTGAGAAACGTACGAGGGTTAAGAGCTTACAATTAGACATCCAGAGGCACAGCGGAGAGCTACGACGAACGGAGTATCGCGGCTTTACGCGTTTCGAAAGAGAAAGAAAGCCAAATCGGTAAAAGTCGAGACAAGGAGAGACGAAAATCGAATTGCCGAGTAATTTCCCCCTAATGTACCGTCGTCGTCGGACCGGAAACGAGCGTGGACGTGTCGGGAACGCCTCCGCAGCGTTTCGGTTCCGTTCGCCGTCGTCGAATTTAAGAAACAACGACGATCGTCCAAAGAACACCGAGTCTTCTCCAGGTTCTTATGCTTTTCCCCGTTCTATTTCTCTTGAAACTCGGCTGGCTCGGACGGGTCCCATCTCGAGAAGAATCTTTGCCGGGGATCTTCATCGACGACAGAAATCGACGAAAGTTTAAACGTTACGCGAACTCCAGCCATAACACGGACTTAGGCACGAGCTAAACCGGTAATGGATTCGGGAGGACTGTGTTCAACAGATAAGCCGCGAAATAAAAGCCCGGCCCCATCCAGTTTTCGGCGGATTTGCCTCGAGCAGCCCTTGGTTTTTGGCTCGCTGTCAAAAGCGTCTGTTTTGGCAGCGGTCCCTGATTTTTCGCGCGCTTCCGCGTTGACAAGTTGTCCCGATGCGACGGCTCCGGAAGCCAAACTCGATGTCTACCGCGCGCGCGAGAGGATTCAACCAAAGAAGTTGCTTCACGGAAGTCGCAAACATCGCCCACGGCGAGACCCTTCCCGCTGGAAGTTATCGATGGATTTCGAAGCGCGTCGCGGCTTCGAATAATATTACGTAAACACGGGGAGCAAGTTTATCCGAGAAGATATCGCGCCCGTTGCGATCTGCTAACGATCCTGCCCTCTCTCCGATTCGCGTCGCTTCTTCCGAGTGTTACGTTCGACGTCGACGATAATTAGGCTAACAGCTTCTCTCACGTTTTCGATAGTCCTCGGACCACCGAACCGTCGCACAGCGAGCTATATCCAGGATCTAACAAGACGAAATTCAATTTCGATAATGAACCGAATGTGTGAAATCACATTAGAATTCGATAGTAATATTTGGTCAGGAAATAGAAAAATTACTAGATAGATTGTCATTTTTGTACAACGTTGTTTAAGGGGGTAAGGTAGTCTCCAATATTACTAGAATCTTACTAGAATCTTACTAGAAAATCAGGCGAAAACAGTGTTTGCGGGAAAGAATTGTTTGTCCTTATACGAGCATGTTACGAGCTGTGTGAGGGCTTTTCGCCTGATTTTCTAGTAAGATTCTAGTAATATTAGAGGCTATCATACCCCCTTAATTAGAACACAGTTTATTTCCTGATTGAATTACAGACAACTTCGTGGTTCGAACGCAAATATTTCCGTACCTCGAATGCAAATCTGTTTCCATTCGAAATGAATCGAGTCCGTCGATCAATTTTGTCCGAGGTAGCAAAAATCTGTAGGGCTGACTCGTCGGAGGTTGATTGTTCAGGGAGGTAAGAAGAGCGATACTCGAGTATTAAGACTGTGTCTATCTCTCGATTCGGTGGAAGGCAGCCGAACGTCAGCCAGGAGGATCGTTCGCGAGACAAGTTCGAGCTAACGACGCGCGACGGCTCTTCGGAACCGCGGCACGTATCTTTGTGCAGGGAAATAAGTCATACCGGCTTGTCTCTGTTTTCCATGGCACAGTCGACGTTCCCGGCCGTCTCGGATCGGAGCAGGTAGCTTTCGTCGTTTCCGAGCACGTCTCCAATTGCATTTCCTTACGCACAAATTCTTCCAGCCCAATATCCCCGGGATTCGCAATATTTCCATGCTCAAAGGCATGTCCTCCGCTAGTCCTCGCCGACCTCATCTTCGTTCCGGGGCTCACCCTCGTCATCAACGCGCACCGTGCATATCGATAGGCTTCCGGGGGGGGCGAGAGAAGCGTGTGGCGAACTTCGCTTCGAGAGGAGCGTGTTCTCTTCGCTCTCCTTCCTCTTCGTTCCAGCCGCTCCGCTCTCGCGAGATCCTCGATTCTCAACGAGCTCCAATGGACCGCAAACGACGACGCTCGAAAAACCCCGAGAAAGAAAAATCCCTCCGCGAAATGACCTCGGGAACGAGGTAGATCGACGGCTTGCTACTCGATGACCCGCCTTGATCCATTTTGACTCGGCTTTCCGGTGGCATCGACCATCGGGATATTTTTCGTCCAGTCAGAGCTGTTCGAAGAAGATTAAACCTCGTAATTGCACTTGATAGATTCCAGGCAATCTTCCATTCTTGTTTGTTCGTGCAAACAGAAGGAAAACACGATCATAAGGATTTCATCAGCCGAAGAAATTTAAAACAGTTGTAATTACGGTGAATAGATTAACAAGATTAAAGGACACATGGCCAACAACTGTAGTCACGTTGAAAGCACTGGTTCTCATTAGATCACTGAAGTTAAACAATGTGGAACGTGAGTGGTACTTGGATGGGTGACCGTCTGGTAAAAAACTGGAAAGTGACCCGCCCGGGTGTTTTTCACGTGTTGTTGGCAAAAGGTGGTTCGGAATCCACCATAAAACAGTAGGTCCCGCTGAAAAGGCGATAGTGAGAATGGGGAAAGTGGGGGAAGAAGATTGGTAAACGAATTTGAAACCCTGAGGGGACCAAATATCATGTTACTAGTTGAAACTTTTTCAAATCGCCAAAGAAATCCCGAAGTGGCTGCTGTATCGTGCAATTAATGCAACTTTTATTCTGCATAAAGTCTAGCGACAATGTAACGATAACGAACAGAGAGACTTCTATCTGTTTAGCTAGATTACACAGAAGAAGTACCACGAAGAATGAATTAATGTACCTCGACTTCGCCCCCACTTAAGTGGATACATCTACCGGCTCCACTTGTTACATGGAGTGTAGGTGACGTGTACCGATAATTAGCCAATTTTGCGAAGCTGACAAAATCATAAGGTAATTTCCCTCCGGGGAACTTAGCGAAGTCGATTCGAGTCGCGACGTATCGACGGCGAAGTTCTGCGAATGACGAATCGGCAAATGAAAAGTCTGTGATTAATACACTCGACTGACAAAAAAAAAGAAAAAATAGTTGTGTCTCGTTAACCCTTAGCACTCGAGTGGCGCCTCTGAGGCGGCACTAAAAATTGCTGTACTATTATTTAAATAATTGTTTACACTATCAGATACGTCGGTATCTAACCAATTACTACACATTTAAGTATTGTATGAGTTATTACATCAATTTCATATTTATCAAATTAAAAAAATCATAGAGAATGGAAATATTGTAGGTCAGAAGAAACGTTTAATTTTCGAGTTAAAATAGCTCCGAGTGCAAAGGGTTAATTTTCTCCAGTGTTTACTGTGCGAAGATCGCAGCATCGAGGAAGAATTTTACTACGCCACCCAGCGTAAAAAATTCGGCTGTTTTCGAACGCGGTGGCATTCATCTTTTTGAAGGTAATCTCTCCAGCGGGCCGCGTCGTTTCCGCAACGATCGAGCGAGCAGCATCGATCCTCTGCCGGCGGCGCATCAGAGCGTATTATCCGCGCGACAGGCCGTGGATTCGAAAAATAGGTTCGACTCGTTCCCGAGGAAAATGCGGCAATCGTAGCGGCGGTGTCTAGCCATCGCCGTTTCGCACACGGCGTGCAGACGGCAGGCAGAAAGCGTTGTACGGACGATGAAACACGGAGAGGATAAATTTGCTAAGCCAGCCAGCCAGCCAGCCAGCGTCTAGCCGTCTTTACGGTAAGATGGATTACAGTTCCTCGCTAAATATTGGATCGGAGCTTCAGCGATGAAAGCTCCGCGATCGCGATTAAAGCGTGAATCGTATCGGGAATCCCCGCAGTCGTCGAACAGAAGAATTAGCGGGCCGGAAGCTCGACGACAGTCCTACAGAAGGGACATCGACGACGACGAGCGAGCTATGAAAAATGTAGAGACGAGACCTAACCCTCCTGAAAGAAGCCAGCCGAAGAAACCCAAAGGGTGAATGTATTCCCGTTAACTGTAATTTATTAGCGGTGACCGCGCGGACGTTCATTAAATAAAAGGAAATTAAACGGAGGAGAGGAAACGCCGAGCTGGGGGCCAGACGAAGATACCAACGAGAACAATGAGACGGCTTCTTTGCGGATAACGAATATACAAAGGCGGCAAACGAGAATCTTTTCGTTCTCTCTCTCTCTCTCTCTTTTTACGGCCAAGGCCCGAACGTCGCGAGGAAACCGCATAAAACGGAAATCTCATGCGATTTCTTCGGCGTCCGCGAATTACCATCCCGACGCCGTATCCGATCCAATCCGATACGACCCGAACCGAGGTTCCTCGTGATTTCCCGGATTTCCGGCCGCCGGAATACCGCGAGACTCGCGCCCCGAATACCGCGACGAGAAATCCTCGAGGACAAACGCCGCGCCGAATGCACGCCGCCAGCAACGTCTACTCTGGATAGCCAGACAAATGCTATTTCAAATCGTGGCTATGGTTGCGATTCTGCATCGCGAGCGACACGTACTCCTCCGGCCCTCCCGCTTCTTTCGATGCGCACGATTTTCCGAAGAATCGAATCTGAATCCTCTACAGTAATTTCAAGATATGTTCTCGGCGCACAGATTCGATCAATTTGCAATTCGCAAATTTGCTTTGTTAACGAAATTGTTTATCATTGATCGAATCTGTGCGCCGAGAACGTATATTAATTATATATTATAAAAATTTACGATCGAGAAATATTAACTGTTAGTAATTTCAAGATAGAAACCATTAGCCACGTGTCTCTATCTCTATCGTAGATCTAGTGTAAGCCGAGATATCATTCACTATTCTATTTAAAAAACTTATTTTTTTCCACTCTTTAAAAAACAACCCTCACTCAGAGACTTATTTATTATAATACAATATTCTTCTCATATCGCACTAAACGCTGTTCTTAATATATCGCTAGTTATTCCTTCTTCTGTACCTTTCTTTTTTGGTAATTCCCTAATGATTGCGCCTAACTGTTCTGTCGTAATTGACTCAGAGAGAAAGAGAGACTCAGAGAGAGAGAGAGAGAGAGAGAGAGAGAGAGAGAGAGAGAGAGAGAGAGAGAGAGAGAGAGAGAGAGAGAGAGAGTCGGAGATGGTGAGTGCGAGAGAGAGAGAGAGAACTACAGAGCAACGCGAAAATCGAAATGGAATTGAACGAAATAGATTTTCACAAACACGTTCAGCACGTACATGCTTTTAAAAAATACTGAGCCACAGCAACGCGTGGCGGGGGAAAGCTAGTATAAAATGAAATCGAGTCTGTCTATCTGTGACATTTTCACTAAAATTCGTTAACAAATTATTCGTACCTGCTTTATTAACGAAAGTTGTGTTTTTTCTTTTAATAACTTGGGGAACTTATTCCTTTTTAATTGTAGATTGTTTTGTAGGATATTCCACATATGTGTGGTTTTTTAAAGGTCTTAAAAGTTTGCGGGTTCCACTTTCTCAAGGGTTAAGGTTTTATAAAGAGAACTGCGTTTCAAAAAATCCTGTAAAATTATTCCTATCTACTATCGTAATAAATATATTTTTTTCTAAGCATTTTTTAATTAATTTCGTGAAATTTTCTTGTCTAAAAATGAAATTTCTATCTCTATCCGAGACTACTTTGACGATTGGAAGGTTTTATTATTGCACTAGAACAAAGTCGCGGGTACAGTTAGTGTCATTTATAAAAGATATTGGTAATTATACAGGAAAAGTGTTCACCTGATTAATAAAACCAATAACAATTCACCTAAATTTAATGCAACACTTAGAATCACTCGATAGATCTGAGTCGATAGAGAAAACTAATCGTTCCCGAAGAAGAGATCAAATAATTGGAAGTTACTGTCAACAGGTTAAATGGAAAATCGAGGCTAGACGCTGCTCGCCAATCGTAAAAGCCGCTCGAGTTTGATAAATTCAGCAAACGAACGTATTCCATCGAAATTCTACTATCTCGAGGGGATTACAGTGGTTTTCACGTACACATACTCGGCGCATTGACGAAAAGCTGTTGCACAGATGCACAGAGAATCGTCTGTTACGTCCCAAGTTGGACCCAGAGAGATTTTGATAGAGACTTTATAGATTATAATGAGAGGGATACTGTGCAGTTTCGAACCTACCTGCATTCACCGGCTTTGATTACAGGGCTTTACTGTAGATTACTGGTCACGAATAATTCGAAGTTAGGTAATTGAAATGAATTTGGAGAAGCTGATATTTAATAGAAATTAAACAAAGTATATTTAAACACTGAATTCAGAATACATTTGAATTTTTGGTAGTCGATGCGAGAGTTAGTAATTATTATAAATGTTAGTATTTTACCGTTACGCTGTTCGTCTTATCCGCAAGTATATCCAAAAGGTTCGGTTGGAGTTCCTTTGTTATACGGAGTCCTTTTGACACACACACTCTCACACTCTGGTCGATTTGAGTTCTTTTGTTATACGGAGTCCCTTTGACACACGCACACACACCTTTTTGACTCGCGTTTTATTCGAATAATGTGGTATGACTCGGTAATCAATTGATAAGTTTTTACTGTGTACTGGCTGCTCGCTCGCGAGGTGTCGTCGTTTTTATCTTTTCTCTGTCTTTTGTTCTAAGCCAAATCCTTGTGGAGTTGGTTCGGTTTTCGCTTGTCATCATAATCGTAGTCTGCAGTTCTGTTCTTTGAATTATTCCCGTGTCTTTCTCTCTCTTGGTTGGATCCTCCGCTTCTCGCGTTCTTCCGGAGTGCTTTCAGTCTATGTGTCAGCTCTATTGTGTTCTTGGTCTTCTTGGTATTTAATTTTTGTTTAGGTGGTTTTCTTGTAACTTTTGCGCTGCAGGTAACCTGCAGGTGCTTTTTGTTTAACATCGCTCGCGTATTATATTTCGGTTTATTCGCTTGGTATATGGTTACAGTATTTTATTTCTATTTCTTGCGCAACATTAGTTAGAGAAAATATTAAATAAGTTAGGAAATATTTGTATCATGGTTATTTATTATTTATTAATCACGGTTGGACCACCGGACGTGACACGTCAAATCGATACACGCGGTAGATGGGAGCTCGACGAGAAACACAAAATAAATGAAAAACTTTCGTAAATCCCAATCGTCAAATTGCTTAATGCCGTCGAACATCAGATGCATTCCATGGTGTTCCGTTCCCGGAAGCTTTTTCAACGTAAGGGCCAATTTCGAGCTTACAAGTATTTCTTTCGAAGGTTAAGGTACACACAGTAAACTGTGTTATTACAATATAGAATACAGAAGCCATGGATTAGGCATGATTTTCGGAGAATCTGCTAAATGATGTCACTATATAATTGCACGAGGACAGTGCTCGATGCAGAAGCAGTTTTCCACTGACCGTACTTTAGAATCATTCCAGCGTGTGATAAGCATTTGTCAAATGAATCTAAAGAGTCGTGTAATTTCCATCAAACGAATCATACGTTCATTCCTTAGCCATAGGTTGTGCATTAGGGTGGTCCTTATTTTTCGACCATGAAATATTGTTCCTTTTCATGAAAAAATGATATATCCAAAGTTTTAAAGCTACGCGGACGTCGGGAAAAATTTTTAGTTCCTTTCTCTTATTGTTAGTTTATTCGAGGGGCTCGGCGTTAACTCGAATTGCAGCAGTTTTCTAATCCGGAGGAAACGAAGCGTGCGCGAGGTTCCTCGGACCCGTGGTTCTCGGATCCGCCGCGAACCTTTTTTCGCTCTGGAATCCCATTACCTTCTTCCGGGAAATCGAGCACGCTCGACCCGGGCGAAAAAATTTCCCCGTTCTGTCGACAAGCTTTCCTACTCGGTATCCCCGGGTATCGTCGGTCTATCCATTGGTTATTACCATTTAGAGAGAGTCTTCCCCCGCAACGTCTATGTACATCTATACCCTCTTTTTTTCTCTCTCTCTCTCTCTCTCTACCTCTCTATCTCTCTACTTCTTAGTCTCTCATTCTCGTTTCTTCGGTTCGCATCCCGGCGATCCGTTCCTTCGAACGTTAACGTCTACTTTTCTCGAGACTTTATGAATATTAACGAGCACGCCGCCACGCCTCTGCTTGTCGTCGCATTAAACACCTCACTTGGAACTACGGTAGAACCTCGTTTATTCGTTACCCGAACCCGGGAGACAACGTTCGCATAACAGAGGCTTACGTATCAACGACATTTAACAGCTCGCCACACCGACAATTTACATTCGCTCGAATCGACGCTTATTTTCTGTTGGGAAACCGAGGTATGAGGAATTAAATACAGCTCTAGATAATTATTGTTTACTAGCTCTCCCGACAGACGTTGTCCTGTCGATATTTTCAATAAATTTGTTTGTCGTCGTTTTGTGAATCTGTGAACAGCTATTGAAAATGTTTGAACAAAGTAAAAATGAGAAAGAACGTAGTTCTGAGTGATCATTGTATCTATTAGCGATCGTGGCCATGGATATTCAATTTAAAATGATGATTTCTGCAGTTTGCCTGAATTTTCCGACTCTCTTTTGTAATTGTTTCGAATTTCTTTTTTCTGAAAACTTTTCCAGGACTATGACGAACGAAATAAAAAAAGAATTACGCATATACATCGTTCGAATCGTGAGTTATGGTCTTGAGTTCATATAAAAATCACATAGAAAAAAGCACTTTCATTTTTTCCCGAATTATCCATTTTTCTAGGCAACTTTTCCAAATTATTACGAATATTTTTGTAAAAAAAATAGCCAAATCGATCCAGTCGTTCTCAATTGATGTGGTTACCAACGAACAGCATTTCATTTTTATTTATATAAAGATTTGACACTGCACCACTGAGGAATCTGCGTGTATACAGTGTGAGATATTATTGAATGTTGCACATAGAAATAGACAAAACTATTGAAGTGGCTGACACAACAGGCTAACTCGGACTGCCTGTTGCTGGGTCCTAGATTCCTTCACGTTGTTCTGCAGACCTGCAACAACCTCAGATAAAAAGAACCTCTACTTTTCCGTCTGCTCTGTGCACCTCGGTGAACACTCGAACATTTTCTGCGAAGCTTCGTAGAATATGATTGTATTTTCCCTAGTAGCATTTTGCTGGGCCTTGGTTGCAACATTCGTCGGCCAACCGTTGGAAATGTCAGTCGATTGGGCCCGCTGACATATTATCAGCGCGAACATCGAATTCGCGAGCGTTACCAGATATTCCAGGGACATCGGAAAACCGTGGATCCACGTCACGGTTAAATTGCAAAGACCAAAAATATTACTCGGATCCGCAAGGTGGTCGAGACGCGAGTTTCCTCGGTGGTTTGGCTTCGCTGGCTTAGCGGCTGAGTTACGATGCTCGGGGACAGCTTCCTACCGCTTCCTTAGCCGGCAGACGCACCCCGATATCTTCACGGATATCTTCTCGAACCGCTTCAACCACCGATTTCATTACAAAATTCATTTTATTGCCCGTTCATGATTTTTAGAAGTGCGCAGCTTCGAGCGATACAAGTGGAAAATCATTCATTTTTAGCATACTTTCTGAAAATTGTTGCTCGCGTCACTTACGGACAACATGAACATGGCAGTCGGGGCTGTTTCAACTCGAGAATCAAACGCTTCTTCCTAGCTAGAATAATTCCATTATACGATTTGTTGCATACGAATAGGAAATTAATATAATACCTCATACAATCTATAGAAATAAAAATCAAATGTTGTTCGTTGGTGAGCGAATCACTTGTGTAGTAACGTATTTTTAGACAGGATGTCGTTGGGTCCTTAAGAGGGTAACGTAACCCCTGAATATTACTAGATTTAAGGGTAAAAACAGTTGTTTGTCCTTATACGAGCATGTTACGAGCTGTGTGAGGGCTCATTCTAAAGAGGAAGGTTGATCGTAGGGCGCTCAACTCATGATATCTATACTTTTTTTGGTACAGCAGAATTATTGAAAATCCTATTAATATGCTTCCGGTCGGTAAAGTGTTAAATATAAAAGTTTAATCAATCTTTCAATAGGAATTTACATTATCGACGTATTATAGAGACAGAACAAGGTCTGTCAGGTCAGCTAGTGCTTAATAATTGGTTCGATACCAACATATTTAATAATGTAAACAATATTTGGAATGATGGAGCAGCAATTTTTAATGGTCACTCTTCATCACCACTCGGGAAGTTCATCGATCTCTAATCAACGGGAGTACGTTCGCGAAACAAAAGGTGATCTCGTTGGAAGAACACCTGTCGAGATAGGTGTTACAGGTTCTGAGAGGATTGCATATCCGAATGCATTCGAAGAGACGGACCACGATATCGTGGACGCGTTGAACGAGCTCGGGCGACAGGTCGGTTCGGAAACATGGAGAATTATTCGTTTCTGAGGGGAACCGGTGACAAACCGTCAGCAGGAGAGTCAGGAGCCGCGAAAAAGCCGACCTACTTTCGGGATCTGTCGTCGCTGCCGGTCGGCAATCGACGTAAAATCATACATCCAATTTCCGACGAGCCCGAACGCGACGCGAGCCGCGCGCGCGTTAAACTCGAACAACGCCGCCAACTGGATACCTCTTTATTGGAAAACGCCCGGCAAAACTTTCCGTGTTCCATCCTTGCGGACACTTTCCTAACTGCTGCGAAATTTCTGCCTTAATTTCACACCGGACCGAGGGCCGCGCGAATCTCGACCGAACGTAGTTTTTGAGTTGCGGAGGGCCAGAACGTATCTGTCCTCGTATGGCGCTATAACAACCACTCGCAAGAAGGACATTGCCCAACCGTAACACGTCGATTTCAATGAAATTTATACAGGATATAGTTTGCTGAAAAATATTAGACACGTATTTTTTTCAGCTGCTTACATTAGGGGTGAGAACCCCATGTTTGCTTTTATCTCGACAACTGGAGGATCTAGGACGATGAGTTGTTTTTTTTTTATATTCGATGTCAGACTCAGAATCAAGATCTATTAAAAATGTATGTTATCGATGGACTGCAGATTTATTATTAAAAGAGACAATTTCGATTTTGTATAAATGGATCGTCTCTCTACCGTCACTAGTAAAAACCACGTTGCAGTTGAAATCTCCGACGTCGACGAGTAACGATCGATTCGACGTGAAACGGGCTGGGATTGATTTCGTGTTTGATCGAGATGGTGGCTTTTTAAGGGCACGACTGGAAAAGAAAAGGGAATCGTCGCGAGTGAGAGGGTACGGTGATATGGCTGACGGGAAACGGCGGTAGTCCCATAAAATTTTTCACCGCTGTCTTATAGTCTTTACGTCTTTACCCTCGGGAATGTCTGGTCCTGCGTTTCCTCGGAATCGTCCTTTTTTCTCGATAGACGACGACGACGACGTCGACCGGCTCGTTCTCGCGCCGAGGTTGCTACGTCGACGACCACCCTTATTAGGACGGATGCTCGTTCCAAACACGCACAGCACACGCTCGCCCATTATTCGCGAGAATCCGCGAGGAGAATTCGGATGACGAAGCGCGGACAAAAGCCGAGATGAGAAAAAGAGGACTGATTTGCAGGATCAGCGACGCTCTCCTCGGCATGCTTTTAGCGATAATACAGCTACGGGGGCAGATACTTGTAAACGACTTTGGATATTACGAGCGTTTATGGCTCCCCACGGAGCCTCGACATCCGCGACTATATTAAATGCGCCTTCCGTCGCGCCGACGACGATCGCGTTACTTATACGGGCACCGTGGTAATTTTATTTACTCGCACGGCTACGAATTCTGATGGGCAGCCAAGCCGACCTTCTTCGTCGACTCGCCGTCTCTTCACGACGTCGTTAATCTTTTTCTTGCTGCTGGCCTGGCTAGAACTGTATACCTAGGTAAAATACAGTATTACTTTCGAAACGGCTCCGGCAAGATTAAACAACCTAGGAACATCAAAACATTCCTTACAGGTTCCCTACACATTCCTCTATTTAGTTCTTACCTTTCTTTTTTTTTTATTGAGCCACTGAAACCTATTGTAGGTTTATTTCGGCTTTAACAAAGATACACTAGTAATAGATTCCTTTTTGTGCGGATCCACTCTTTGCCCTCTATTTTATATAGATACATTCCTGAAGTCCCACTGCTTATTTCTCTAGTGTTAATATTGTACTCAAAAATGTTCATTATATTGTTCTATAAGTTGTCCCCGTAATGTTAGCATGCACAACCATGTGCATGCTGCTAATAATCCCATGTGGGGTTTCATAGCTTTCATACATTTACAATATGACTAATCACTAGAGATGCAGATCACAGTCGTTTAAAAACTGAAAGATCAATTCACAGGCTTTGACATTTGATTCTGCAAAATAGTTCTTGCCTCTTACAATCTATGCAAACAATTTTTTTTAAATTAGATGCAGTCTTGATAGACTGTCGAACAAAGTTCCGATATGAATGGCAAGGCAAGTGGGTCCGTGAGTGCAGACTTCTTTTTCGTTGGTTCTCGTTGCGTTCGGAGAAAAATATCGGCGGGCGTGTCTGCGGAGAGTAATCGAACGCGTAATTGCAGTCTTAGAAGAAAATAACGCGGAAAGCTTTCACGGCTCTTCATGAATATTTATCGGAGGTAGCGTGCTCTGTAAATTTTTAGTACATCGCTCGTTGTCGCCGTCTGGGATTCGATTAAACGCGCCAGTTCGATAGCCCGGTCCGGAGAGGTTTACTTTCCGCGAACGAGAAAGAACGATCCTCGGAGCATCGACGGATCGATCGATCGACGAACACGCTCCTTCGATACGTCGCGTTTCATTATGGATCATAATTGTTTCGCGAGGATCGGCTCGGCTAAGTAAATTTCGCATAAACTTTTCCGTCGAAGGAAACTACAGGACAAATTCCTGTGTGGAAGAAACGCGAATCGGTGAAGACGAAAAGTCTGAAAGATGCGACGGTTAATGGCATCTTCTCGGCCCGCAAACTCCTCGAAGGACTCCCTGGTGGCTCGCCGGAGACAGTTCGGAAGAGTCCTCTTCGAGAATCGTTTTGATCTCGATCGTCGAGTCTCTTTGGATCCGTCCGACGAAAGGAGGAAAACTGGTTTCACGAAGAGCGTAAAGACTACACGCAGCTGTTGCAAGTTCAAGGACAACGTTTGGAATATTTAACACTAGAACTACCGGACCAGTCAAAATGACTGATGCGAATTCTTTTCGATTCGAAATATTAAAAGTATAAATTTTGAGAAATTTTTTTAGTGAACTTCTCTATTGAAGTACATATATAATATGATTATCCTCTTGCTCTTCAATTTATCTGTAGGAAATAATAGCTAAACTGGGTTTCACTGTAAACGCAAGATTAAGATTTTATTCATTATTTAAAACAATTATTTACATTATTTCCTTTCCTACCTGTAAACACAAGAAACGACATTAAAAGCTATTATTCCACGAAGACTTCGGTAAGATAATGACGCTTTTATAATACTGTGATTTCTGTAAGAGAATGACGCTGTAATACACGTGGCTTTGACTCTCTTTTACTTGTTCTACAGGCATGCGCAATACGTATGTAGTTCGAGATGAGTTTTAACCCTTTACACTCGGAGCTATTTTAACTGGAAACTTGAACATTTCTTCCGAGTCTAGAATATTTCCATACCTTATGATTTTTGCAATTTTATGGATATGAAATTGGTACATTACCTTATACAGTATCTAAATGTTTAGTAATTGATTAGATACCGATATATTTAATAATGTAAACAATATTTTGAAGGATGGTACAGCAATTTTTAGTGGTGCCTCAGAGGGGACAGCCGAGTGCTAAGGGTTAAAAGGAATACAATATAATTGCATACCTTCTATCGTTTTTTTTTTTGCACATATTTAAATATCCCGTGTACGAAATCTAAATAAATGCCATATTGTCATTATTAGAAGGCAATGTATGCCAACTGCGTTTAGTGCTCGGTAGTTCTAGTGTTAAGAAAAATTATACGTGGCTAGAAAAATTTCGCTTTGTTTCGCGTCAAGGAACTTCCTCTAGGAACTTCTGGTGCAGGAGCGCAATTTTCTGGGCGATTCGCAGACACTCGTGAAACTCGTCAATGTCGGCGTTCCGGGGAACGTGTGGCCGAGTAGAAATTCGAAAGGCGCGCGCGCGGTTAAGGTCGTAAGGAAAAGACCGGGTTACCGTAAGCGGCTCCGAGGGCCGTTCGTTTAGGGCGTTCCGGAGAAATTTGCATGACGTCGAGACGGAAGGGTGTCGCGACGCTGCTCGTCGTCCTGCCGACGCGTTTTCCCCCGACTGCTAACGAAGCAGATTCAGTGGCCTCGATCTTAAGGCACCTCGAGACAACGTATTCGAACCCGCGATTCTTCACCCGAGATTTCATTCCCCGCGTCTCTCGGCAGACTCCGTCCGGATGTGTCTCGCGCGCGAGATTTATTCCGATGTTTGCGGACGATGTTAGCCCGGGGGAGCGGAAAATGTTACGCGCCGGAAGAATACGTGATTTAAGTAGATATTCTCGACGCTACGTGGCTATCGTTGCACGCAATGTTTCTCGATCGAGAGAGCAAAAAGTCGCGGCCAGTGGCCTCTCTCTCTCTCTTTTGCTCCTGTTATCCTTGTTCCAGGAGAGGCCTCGGGACCCGGAATCGTTTCTCTCGCGACATTTATCTCGCGAACGATATCCTCCGTTTTCGACTTATTGTTTTTGCGGCGACGACGTCTACTTCGTTACGCTTTCCATTTCCATCCGTTCGCGAGCTCGTTGTTTCGCCAGCGCGCGTTTGTTTCAACGTACCTGCACGTCCCAGCAATTCCAACGAATTCTTCCGAAGGCTTAAGGACGATCTCGAGGTATATAAAGACGCAAGAAAATTTTTGGAAATTTGACAAGAGATAATTCTTACTAAATCAATGCAATTACCAAAGTTTGGGTTCGATTCACTGCACCGTTTAATATTTATAGCAACTTCAAGTTTGCACATTTTAACACATTACCTACCGAAAGCCTATTAATAGGATTTTCGATTTACAATCTTAAATGAAACTATTATATGAGGTTAATGAGGGTGATTTGTTGGTTCGCAACGAAAATTGCTGTTGCTATTGAAGGTTTCATTAAAAAGTGTTTAGCCATGTACCATAGATATTTCAAAATT
Source organism: Lasioglossum morio (assembly GCA_916610235.2). NCBI lineage: Eukaryota > Metazoa > Arthropoda > Insecta > Hymenoptera > Halictidae > Lasioglossum > Lasioglossum morio. The sequence continues at coordinate 2,111,585 of OU744331.1, forward strand.
ATACAATAATAACCGGTCCTTATGGAGAATTCATAATATTCCACTTCAAACCCACACCCACTTCACACCCATTGGATATAGGTGTCAATAAATGCACATTGGTATTTGTAAAATCGTTGGCACCAAAGGGAAAGGGAAAGCAGGGTCCTCTCGTATCTCCGGATTATTTAGATTAGGCCCCACAGTCCGGCACTTGAAACAAAGTATCAATTCGGATACTTTGAAATCTTTGTTGCAAAACTATTCTAAGAATCGTTTGATCGATACTTCTTAATTTCTGTTTATTAAACCGATACGAAGATCGTTGATTCATTTTTCACAACGAACAATAAGTTCATTGTGCTGGTAATTTATTGATAATCCAAGGAAAAGTGTTCGTCCTGGCCGCGAAACTCCGCTTTCATTCGGATTCCATTCCGATCTCTTTTCAGAAGACGCGCTTTTCCTTCTGATCTGCGACGATCGAGCTGCTTCGAGTTTTTATACTTTATCCAACACGTTGAGATGACGTTTGTTGCGCGACAGAGTTCGAGTTACATGTCTCAGCTAGTTGACGAAGGAAGGTACGCAGGCTGTTTTGTTTATCCGACTCGCTGAGGAGCGGCTGTTTGCTTCCGGATCGAGAAGGAAGGGAGTCAACTATTCATCAAGGACGATCGCTGCCAAATATATCGAGGATGAGACCTCGTAATATGCATTAATCGCGACGCCGGCAGGGTATTTCCCAGGGGCCCGCGCGAGGACACGCACGAATTAATTCACTTGACACGCGAACGCGTTTTTCCACGTGGCGCTCGACTCTTCTAAAAAAACAAAAAATGGGACGCAAAATAGAAGAGGACACAGGTCCTCGAATTTTCTCGAGTAATTTCAACTTGGCTGCAAGATTTTCAGCGTTATCAAATTTCCACCACAAAAAAAGTCGACCGCTGCGGCGAGCCGCGGCAGTTTTTATAAAACTTCGCGCGTCCCGTCGGAGCAGTCACGTAACGATCCACGCACCGCTGCTTTTTCGAGCGCTAATTAATTTTAAACGCGAGGCAATCCTTCCGTCGCTATTGTTCGGCCGTGCCGCGGATAAATTGTTCCAGGACGACTGATAAATCTTGTATCCTTGCCAGTCGAATTGCTATTCGATCCGGTGCGTCAAAATATCGGGCAGGAAGGTGGTAGCATGATTCGCAGTCTATCGTGAACAAATAACAATCCTACTTATCAAGATAAAATTTGTCACCACAGTTTACAGAGCACATGGAGTATTTTCCAGAGGTACGTTTACTGTTCATTTACTATATTGCGAATCACGCGGATACACTGTGACGTTGTAGGATTGGCACCTTAACACTTTACCGACCGGAAGCCTATTAATAGGATTTTCAATAATTCTGTTGTAGCAAAAAAAAGCATAGAAATTTTCTTTGTCATTCGCAATCTTAAATGAAACTATTAGACGACGTTATTGAGGGTGAATTAGTTAGTTCATACTAGTAGTAGTAGTAGTAGTAGTAGTCAATGCTTTGCCGGGGAAGGATGGATCGGCCATCCCTCGCTTCCTTAGGGCACACCGGTTCATTATCACCAGTTTCACAATTGGCGCTGCCGGCTCTCGGCCCTCTATTGGGTTGCAATTATCCATTCGTTTTTCAGCCGTTTCTCTGTTTTATATGGCCCGGGCCGCTTTCAGAGTCTTCGGCCTACTAGACGGGACGGTCATCATTGATGAGCGGGCCATTCTACCTAATTCATTTGAGTTTTTGAGCTGTTTTACGGCTCGGAGCGAACGTTGGACCCTCTCACCTTCAGACCTGCAGGGTGTCTCGCCTGCACCTTTTGATAGTTCATACTAAATGCTAAATGAAAATTTAGCCATGTACCATACATTTTTCAAAAATACACAGTAATCACCGGTCGGTAATGTGTTAATATATAATAAAGTATATGTGTAAAGAGTGTGTTTCCCTTTTTAAAACAACGCGTACAGACCACAGGTAATATCCAAGTTGTGATCATCCCTGGATCAAATTTATTTTCCTGATACAAACTTGAATGTTAAATAATAGGAATTATTTCGGCGACGCCCCTAGGAGAGAAACATAAATTGCAGCACCGAGGTGAACGTGTTAAATCGAATCCGGTCGGAGCGATCGCCGAGGGCACAGAGATGCGGCGGACAGAGGACGACGCGTTTCATTAAGGGCTACCGATATTCCGGCGATACTTTGTTCCGCAAACAGAATCCAGCGGAAGCGGACTGGAAAGGAGGGTGTTTCTCGGGGCGACGCGTGACGACGCGCAAGTCCTTCGTCCTTGGCTCAATGGAACACAGACGAGCCCGTCCCCGCGCCGCTTCTTTTTTCGTTCAGGACTTTCCAATCAGAATGTAACGACGCGATCGGCGACGGGAGGGGCGGGTTGAGAGGCAGCTGAAAGGGAGCAGAGACCGAAACTCAATCAGCGAGTTCGGTAAGCTGTGACAAACGAACCGAGATATTTAAGCGAGTCGGTGGCAGGTTAATCCGGCTCCTCCGGTATTTGCGCGTGCCAACCCTTGCTCCAGCTTCGTGTCTCCTTTCTTCCTCGTTACAAACGCGATCCGTGCCGGAAGCGAACGATCCGCCGAGCCGTACGCGTATATTAAGCTGCCAGTCTTAATCCTTTGTGTGTTCGGACAAGCAACCGTGGCCGCGAGAAACTCGAGGAGTACGATCGAGAGCCTTCGGCGTTTTCGATATGTACCGAATCCGTATCAGATTCTTTCTCTTTCTTCTTTTTTTTTTTTTTTAAGTATGTTTGAAGGGGTTCGGCGAGAGACGTCGGGAACAGTTTGCCACGGCACAGTCGGTTGCTCTGGCAACGCGAAAGTTGAAACGAGTTCGAGCCGCTTTCAGGTATCTCTCGTTAAGAAAGTATAAAAATCGATCGAATAAAGAGAGGACACGGCAATGGCAATTGCGACAGACGAGGGTAATAAAAGTAGATGCACCTCGGATAGAGACGGTCGGCGTCGACAGCGACCACTGCTGGACTATCGTAATTTAAACGTAACGCGTAATTTCGGTTCCAATGGAAGTGGCGAAGTCTCGTCGAGATAAAACTTTTAGGAGTAATTCCACGTGCCACGTGCGATCGCGATTCCATTCGGAACTTGGCAGAGTGCTCAGATTTTCGTTGCTGACCAGTCTGCTGGTGGAACGTCCATGGGAAATTGGTAATTAAGACGTCGTACTTTCACAATTTACAATTGAGAGTCTACAATTAACTCTCAGTGAACCCTGTTAGCCTTTTATCCTTTCGCTCCCTGGACCCTTCATTTTTTTCGTTAGATTCTTCCCTCCGGTGTCTCCCTTGCTTCTGAACATCGGTTGTTAAGTCTATCTTATACCCTTTGAAACCGATAAGGCAGATTTTCCCACCCCCGCGTTATCACGGGGGAGTCTTGTTATCGACGGATTATCAGGCGAAGAGAAAGCAGATGCCTGCACTGTTTCCAGTCGCGATCGATCACATTGTTTTATCAACGGTTGAATACTTTATCGATTACTAATTGATGTAATTAAGACAGGATGTTCGTGTACACTTCTTATACACCCCCTAACTTTCGATGCTGCTTAGAGTTAACAGTTTTTCAACCAATTAATTCTCTTCGAGAAGAGGACGAGCGGGATGATCCTCGATCTCTACCCCGGAAAAACAGTTATTTCCATTAAGGAAGCACCGACGAGATACTGTTAAGGACTGCCAGCCCCCGTGCTATTCCGCGTGACGGTAAGTGGGTGAAATCAGCGCGAAGATAACGCTGGAAATTACAGTGATCTGAAAGACCACATCGGTAAAAGTTCTACCATTAGTATAAAAGAATATAAGTTATGTACATGTACAATATCAACATTTTATGTACCCAAATACGATGAATAAAGACAATGTTATAAAGAACCGCATTTATTTATTGCGCCACCTATTCTTCCTGAATGCCTGACCGACTGAGTTGCACTACTGAATTTTCGAAATTTTTCGAGCGTCTGACTTGTCGTTGACTTGCACTACTGAATTTCCGAAAATTTTCGCCCGTCTGATTTATGATTGACTTGTACTACTTGCCAGTTTTCGAAAATTTTCGAAAATTTGCGCAAATTGACAAGTAGAAAAGTCAACCATAAATCAGACGGCCGAAAATTTTCGAGCGTCTGACTTATGGTTGATTATACTCCTTGCCAGTTTTCGAAAATTTTCGAAAATTTGATCAAATTGACAAGTAGAAAAGTCAACCATAAATCAGACGGCCGAAAATTTTCGAGCGTCTGACTTATGGTTGATTATACTACTTACAAGTTTTCGAAAATTTTCGAAAATTTCCGCAAATTGACAAGTAGAATAGTCAACCATAAATCAGACGGCCGAAAATTTTCGAGCGTCTGACTTATGATTGATTATACTACTTGCCAGTTTTCGAAAATTTTCGAAAATTTGCGCAAATTGACAAGTAGAAAAGTCAACCATAAATCAGACGGCCGAAAATTTTCGAGCGTCTGACTTGTCGTTGACTTTACTACTTGCCAGTTTTCGAAAATTTTCGAAAATTTCCGCAAATTGACAAGTAGAAAAGTCAACCATAAATCAGACGGCCGAAAATTTTCGAGCGTCTGACTTGTCGTTGACTTTACTACTTGCCAGTTTTCGAAAATTTTCGAAAATTTCCGCAAATTGACAAGTAGAAAAGTCAACCATAAATCAGACGGCCGAAAATTTTCGAGCGTCTGACTTGTCGTTGACTTTACTACTTGCCAGTTTTCGAAAATTTTCGAAAATTTGCGCAAATTGACAAGTAGAAAAGTCAACCATAAATCAGACGGCCGAAAATTTTCGAGCGTCTGACTTGTCGTTGACTTTACTACTTGCCAGTTTTCGAAAATTTTCGGAAATTTGATCAAATTGACAAGTAGAAAAGTCAACCATAAATCAGACGGCCGTAAATTTTCGAGCGTCTGACTTGTCGTTGAGTTGTACTACTGAATTTCCGAAAATTGGAAAAATTTCGGAAAAATTTATAAGTAGTATAAGTCAACGCTAAGTTAAATTATCTTGTTTTACTTAAAATTTTCGAAGATGTTAATCTAATTCTATTATCACACATTCATGTACAGGGTAGGGAAGAAAGAACACATTAATTGTTGTAAATAATGTTCTTTATTGTTCACGACAAGGGTACAATATTATTAATATTATTATATTAAATGTGTATCGTGACTAGATGAAACGAAGGTGTCTGGCAGAGTGTGGTGACGTAGATACGAATGTCCATGCTAATACGAATGTGGATGGCTGCTCTCGAGAGACAAGTGTAACTTACTGCGTACTGAATTGCTAGGGAACAGAAAAGAACAGAAAGTTACATAGAGATTGGGGAAAGTGATAGGACGATAGTAGCTCAAGGCTCGAAGCAATATTATTCGCGTTGATACAAAAATCAAATGTACAAGCTTGAATATATACAATTTGTTCTGAGGTAACGTGACATTGCAAAGTGTTATGGAAAGAAATAGATTTAAAATAATCGTGGATAGTAATTTACACTGTAGTAATGCAATACTTGAAGTTCTTACAAATAGAGGATAATACCGATTGACCAGGTCTCACCACGAGGAGGTAGCTGCACCAGAGACCCGAAAAGGGAGTCAGAACGAATGCGATATACCTTCTGGCTCCCTATCTTACAACACTAGACTTACACCAAGCACAAAGTTACACAATTACGTCCAGTAATTATCGAGAAATTAGATAGGCAAAAGTGCGAATTTGACAAACAGAAGCAGGAGGAAAAACACAAGTCCAACATCAGAAATGTAAAAATGTCTCGAACACTGACCTGTCAAAGTTTCTTCTCCGATGGAAATTGCAATAAGAATATTGGAGATAAACATTGAAAATGATTGTTAGATCAAGCGATAGAGAAGCGGGAAGGCTAACTGTGTTGCTCCTTTGTTGCAGGATACTCGATGGCCGCTCTTCTTGCGATTTCCTTTTGCATCCCGTTCGCCCTCCGAGTTCTTAATCACAAAGAGAGCGGCCGGTGGACTAATTGGGTACAGGCCTTCTACCACGCTCACCTCGAACTGTTTCTGGGCAACGGATGCTTGGGTATGATCTCTTTTATCGTCTCGTGGCACTCGCCCAACCTGTCCTATTCATCTTAACCCTCCTGATCTATCCTTACCTCAACCCCCTCTCTACCATGAACGAGATATCTCGCCACAACAATGGTATTTTATTCGATTCGTTCATTAATCCTTTGCGTTCGAATCTATACACTATAAGTCCCGTAGATACGTTTTTAATCATCAATGTATTAAGCATCGTCTTCACTCCGACGTTTCAATTAAAAATACTGGGTCTGCCCTATTACCAAAACTGTTCGTCTACCAACACGTGAGATTCATTTGCGAATCATTTCGTTGTCGATACAGGTGTACAAAAGACCTCCCCCAAGTTCCTTAGATTTGTGTTTTAGTCATTGACATAGCATCGTTCCCAGTTCGAATGAAAACACTTCCGACCCCGTTCCGAAACTTTTCATCTTGCAGTATCAAGACCAACTATAAGCTAGTTTCATGCACGCAAAACATGTGTTCCGTGTACATACCTTAGGCAGAGGGAGATATCGCGGCCATGGTTCGAACGGTGTCTCGCGTGTCTACGTGCTCCTCTTCCTAAACGGTTCTCCCAGAAACTCGAACGACCTTTAGCAAACATTAAATGCACCTTGGTCGTTGCAGGGGTTGGAGTGATGATGCTCGTTGCGCTAACGGTTGAGCGTTACATGAGCGTCTGCCATCCTGGCCAGCACACTCGGCCACGGTGTGGTCCTCCGCGTCTGACAGTGATGCTGATCACCCTGGTAACGTTTCTGATCTATCTGCCGAGCGCGTTCCGCGGAGAAGTTGTCGCGTGCCACGACGGACCCGGCGAACCTATCATCTATCAGAAGCAGGAGAATCAGTTGTTCCTCGACTCGCTGTTTTATCAAGTAACTCGCACGAAAACACACCGCCCTCTCGTCTCTATCGTTTCAAGCCTCTATACCGATCCCCTAAGGCCCCGCTCATACAACGGCTCCAAGAGCCGGAGCCAAAAGTCATAAATCCCCACTCCTTTAGGCAAACTATCGATAGCTCTCCTTTAATACTAGATTGCCCAAGGAAGTCATTTTGTTTGCTTTTTAATTTCAATTAGAAAAACAATTATGTATATAATGACACAATTTCTTAGAATTTTGTGATTTTTTCTACAACATATAAATGCGTTTATTAATAATTGTAGTTACCTCCCCCGTCCTTCATTTCCGGTATATATGTATTATATGTGTGTTATACATATATTGCCCAAAAGCAGTAATTTTGACTGCTTGGGAGATTTTAAATAATCAAATCACTCTTATTATTGAATCGATATCGAACCGATGCGCCAAGAACATCAACTTAGTATTAGCAATAGTATTTGGCGAATATCTCGAAAACGAAAAGCGATCCCCATACATTGGAAAAGTGAAAAGTTGTTGAAAATGCGTTGCTGCATAACATATTCGGTGTACAGTGACCCTTTCGCAATAATTACCAAGCTCGCTGCATATCTAATGCCTGACTGGTCCCCACAGATATACAAGGTGGCGCTGGAGGCGATCTTCAAAGTGGCCCCGACGATCCTGCTGGCAAACTTCAACCTTCGCATAATGATAGTCTACCGACGATCCTGCCAACGTCGGCGGAGGACGACGCTATCAAGAACCGCCAGCAACGACGGAGACACGAGAACGTTCGCGGAGGAGCGAAGGTTGATGCTTCTGTTAGGCAGCACCAGCCTCCTGTTCCTCGTCTGCGTCAGCCCGATGGTGATTTTGAACGTGACGCTGCGGGAGAGCATTCTCAGCCACTATCCCTACCAGGTAGATCCCCGCGTTTAATAGACTTTGTCTGGTTCGATGGCGAATGCGCGCTCTCAGCCAAAGTTTCACTGGAGTCGTTCCGGCCACGGTTTCCAGGTGTTCCGGGCGCTGGCGAACTTGCTGGAGGTGATCAATTACTCGATGACGTTCTACATCTACTGTCTGTTCTCCGAGGACTTCCGGAACACCTTGTTCCGGACGTTGCAATGGCCCTGGGGACACAACAGTCAGAATGGAAGGGGTCTGCCGATGGAACGTTCTCCGCAGCCGAGACCCACGATCACCACCACCAACTCGCCGCCGCCGATCACTCTCGCCACTCCCGGCCATCTCGACAGAGCCAACGTTTAGGCGAATTCGTGATCACCGGGAAGATCCCGAAGATCGTGCTGGAAACCCCTTCTTCGACGTCGCGATCGAGCTCCCAGCGACTGTCCTCGATCCGCCGGAAATCAATCTCTCAACCTCTTGAATAGAGAAAGGGGTGGTACACGAGGTCCCGCTTTCTTTTTTTTTTCTTTCATCAACAATTCGAAAAAGAAAGGTGCTCAGAATCACCTCAGCAATCACCCCTTTCATTGACCGACTCTCTTTTCCTGGGACACCCTGCACAACAGTTGCGTCATATCCAAATTTGAATATAATTCGACAAGATTTTCTTTTATCAACAATTCGAAAAAGAAAGGTGCTCAGAATCACCTCAGCAATCACCCCTTTCATTGTCCGAATCACTTCCCGGGACACCCTGCACAACAGTTGGGTCGTATCCAAATTTGAATATAATTCGACAAGAACGACCCAGTTATTTTCGAATTCGTTTCAAGCCACGAACGAAGTTACGCTCGTTTCAACGTTGTTTAACACTAGAACTACCGAGCACTAAACATACATTGCCTTATAATAACGACAATATAACATTTATTTCGATTTCGTGCAAGTTTTATTTAAATATGTACTCCAACAGAGAAGTTGACTAAAGAAATTTCTCGGAAAAACACATTTATACTTGTAATATTTCGAATCGAAAACAGTTCGCACCAGTCATTCTGACTTGTCCGGTAGTTCTAGTGTTAAAGTCGGATATTTTCTACACAGCGACGTGAAATAGTATTATCTGTCACCGTTAACTGTTCATCAGCGAATGTCGTTGTCGTTCCTATTGTTGCTATTAGACTGTGGGTCTTTATGCGAGATAGAAATGGATTTTCTCCGTCTCGAATAACCGTAATCAGTTTGCATATAATGTTGTACTGTTTCGAATTGTACCAGCTCGTTTTTCACGAAGCGAATGCATAAAATCCGCAGTCTAGTCTATTTCCACGATGTTGTTGTCTTTATTTGCGTAACCAGACCGCAGCGTGTAGCTCGGTAGTTTGTCGAGGGGAGCGTAGGCAGCGGTGACTCGAGCAGAGTCGTTTCCTCGGGTGTTCGCTCCCACGAGTGGAGTGACACTGACACTGCCAGGGAAACGCGAATACAGGAATATAGTGGAAAGGTAGCGTGGTCGCGGCATGAGCTGGTACTCACCGGGCAAATTACAATGCCGATTCCAATGAAATAGTTCCGTGCTGGTATTCCGCGGGCGGCATACTTTCCGCGCGCTCCTTCGCGAACATTTCCGCCCACACGCCCCGGAGAAATTCGAATTAACGCGTGCCGTCTTCGCTTTTACATATTTCGTGGACCAAAACGATTCGCGTGGGCGGCTGGCGAGACGTTTCCCTTGGACAACCGGTGGCACTGTCCAATATGAATTCTAATCTGTAATATCCCCCGGAATCACCACGTGCGACCTTCTGGAACGCGAATTCGACGCCGGAGTTGCTCCAGCTTCCCGAAACCACTTCGAAAATGAACCCGCTCGATCTTTACATTCGCGTACACCGTGGATTTAGTGCTGAATGTCTATCGCGAGGGTTGTAATCTCATCGCTGGAATTAACGAACGTGAACTCTACTTCCTAAGCCTAGATAAAACTGTTTGGCGCTGCTAGTTTTCACGCAATACTCTACGAAGTGCATCGACCCTCTCCTGAATCTTTTATAACCATTTACACCAGTCTACGGTTGCATAATTTAACGAGCGTGTACACTATTATGTCCGGGCAACTCACCCCTACGTTTTAAACCTAGATAAAACTTTCTGCCGTTTCCGGACTACGCGCGATACTGTATTTCTCCGCGAATGGCAGGCCTTCGGGTTTTTTAAAAAGCGAGGTTTGCGATGTATCTGCGAATTCGCGTTCCAAACGAGAAGCTCTCCGTGTCTTCCAATGGACGTCACAGATTGGCGAAATAGAAAAAACGCAGTTTGTCGGACAGTGCCGATCGAATATTCTCGCGAGACTGATTTTCCGCGAAATCGTGTGGCGTGAGTGCGCGCTGGTGTGCGCATTTGCAGCACACGGCTAAGCTATCTCCTTCGTTCGTGTACAAATGTATTCGTAATGCAGAGAAACCGACTTAATGAAAGGCATTTATTCCCCGAAACCTCGAACTCTTCTGCCTTCTATCGATTGGAACGTCCTCCCCGACTGAGAAAGAAAAAAAGACACGCTAGGCAATTCGATAATGAATTCTGATCCACCGCCGCAGACAGTCCGCAGACTGTCCACATACTGTTCACATACTGCAGATTATATGGTACGCGCATTGTCCACAGACGTCGTGTGCAGTGTGCGGATCGTGTGTAGACTGTGTGTACGGTCTGTCGGTCAGTGTGGACAGGGCTTTACGCAGATTCGAGTGCACGCGTGCGAAACGAGAACTTCAAAATTCCCGATACTCTCTCTCTCTCTCTCCCGGTAACTAAAAGCCTTCGCACGGAACGATTTGATTCCAGCTTTTCGATTTTCTTTCGCAGAACCGATATCGCGAGCGAATAAATGTCTGCCGACACTGCCACGGGATATCGCCGGGAGAATTCTCGTCGAGATGACGGGGATCGATCGTTTCGAAATTCTGTGCCTCGGAATCGACCGGCGAAATTCGACGGACAAACCTGTACGCCGAAAAACGACGACACGCGTCGCATCCTTGCCAAAGCGTTAGCGCCGCGATCAAGGAATCTACAGGGTGTCCTGCTCGGAACCCTGGAGAATATCCTGGAAGTCGTCGATCACGCTGGGAGATGCTGCAAATTGAATCTTCGAGGACCGTTCGTAGCGTTTGATACTCATGATCGCAGAAGACTAGAGTGCTTTTGGAAGCAGCTTTTCGTTCCTGCTTGTACATGCTGATAAACTCTGTTTTCATTTGGACAATTGGAGATTCTAGAATTTTAAAATCCAGTTTAGAAGCCGTATCTTTGACACTAGAACTACCGGATTAATCGAAATCTTTTAGAAAGATTAACTTCTTATTGAAGTACAGATTTAAATAAAACTTGTATCGATGCTATCGACGCGCTGGTTCGATCAATTTTTACTTAGAAGCTATTCTGCAATTTATCAAATTCAAATGTCGACGTTTCGATCTACGTTCAAATCATCTTCCAGAAAATTAATCATTGCGTCTGTAAATTCTGTAAATCTCTAAGTAAAAATTCATTATAAATAAACATACAATCGATACAAAATGACATTTGAATAAAACTTGTACAATATCGAAATAATTCTCGGTACTTCTAGCGTTAAGTTCTCGAAGACAGCCCCCCAAAAATTGCTTGTCCTTAACACATTACCGACTGGTGATTATTGCATAATTTTGAAAAATCTGGTAGGTTAAAAACTTTTTAATGGAACCTTCAATAGTACCAGCAATTTTCATTGCGAACTAACGAGTCATCCTCAATAACGTCATCTAATTAAATTTCTATGCTTTGTTTTGATATAGCACAATTATTGAGAATCCTATTAATAGGCTTCCGCTGGGTAAAGTGTTAATTGTACCAGTTGATTGATCAAAGATACTGATCACCCTCGTTCCAACGTGGACAACTCAAAATTCTAGAATCGATTTTCGAAAGCACAGGAAGTTTAATTTTCTTCGTCTTTACTTTGAATCCTTGATGGCGAGAAGCGTCAAGATTCGCCTAGCTTCCTAGAGACGGCGGCGGCGATGATCTTGGTAGCGGTGGACGAATTGTGCAGCGGTGAATGATGCTCCCAGAAAATCAGTATTGAAGATGACCAATGACTGCAACAGGTCCCGAGTTACCAGCCTCGAGTTCATGCTGATCCGAATAATCGGTGCAGGCTCCGCTCGTGCTCTCGCTGGTGCAATTATAAGAACTTACAGTCCGAAAAGATTGATTGACGTGTAACGACACCGGTTGGACGAGCCAGCTAGCTACAGTGGGTTAATTACGGTGGATGACTTCCTTACCGGTAATGGACGCCGCGACACAGCTAAATAGGAAAAAATTAGCGGCGCAGCTTTGTGGAATATTCAACGAGCAAGGAACAGGAGGGATGAACGAGTGATGGAAGAGGGATGCAGGACGCGGTGTATCCTATCGAAATTTTTGGACTGCGTGGCGCTGGTGGCGGTAGACAGGGTCATCCATGGTGGGGGTCGGTGTTTGGGTGGGCGTTGCTGGGTCGATACAGGGTGGCTTCGCCGTCGGTCGCACCCCAGTGTCGCCCGACCGGGGAAATTCAGGGGAATACAGTTTACCCTCTCCCTGTCGTTACCGGATTAGTCACGTGACGTTGCGATACGTGCAGGCAAGAGACGAAGCGAGTCACGTGGCCGGTTCGTGGGAGAAGGGTTGAGGGGAGGATCGCGGGTAATGAGGGATCGACGTCGTAGAAGGGGAAAGGTAGAGAGCGGGAGGAAAAGTCTTGATCTGGCGAAACTGGACTCGCATCGCAAGGATAACACCGTGGAGCCGAACGAACCTCAACGTTTACTCTATCCCTTGCTACCCTCCTTTCCCGATGACCTTTACCCTGCAGCACACCGCGTGTATTCTCTTCTGGCAGCGACGTCGCAAGGTGGACGAGAGGAGTCCACCGGTCGTCTCGCATCGACGAGCGGTCTAGACATTCGCTGTAACTAGACTGCTTGCAACCAGTTGATCGAAAGTGCCTTCACCCATCGCCACTGTCTATTAACGATCAAACTTAACAATTTAATCACCGGAGCTCGATATATAATAACTAGACTGCGGATCTTTATGCTGTGTAACCAGACTATTTAATCCCTTTTTATTTTCTATTTAACCCGTTGGATGAAGGAATAAATGTAGACAATACAGCGTCTCAATCGGCACTGCTGAATGATTACAGGAGCGGCGATCGATCCCGTATGTCAGTAAATGTTCACAGTTGCACGCAGACCTGCTTACTCAGAATCGGCAGAGCACGATAACGTGGTCGTGGCGAGTCTAACGCAATCTGGATGCTTCTGCTATTTGTACAGTAGAATTCCTTGGATGGTGATAATATAAATCCAACACCGGGTTGGTTACGAGACCCGATGTCCCTGTTGAAAAGGATTCGTGCCTCCAGGCACTGGATGGCGGAAAGATGATAACAAAATCAAATAATTGTTGGAGATATAAATCGGGTAGAACAAAATATATTCTATCAATTAGAAGTGTACAAATGAGATCCACTGGAACCCTTCCACAATGGATTATACTGTTACAATAACGCGGTTGTTGTCATCCGCTACGACAATACGTTTATCTATCGCAACGTAAACACCTAAAAGAAAGGCGACGACCGCGCGACGGAAACCCCAAGATTCCTCGAATTGGAATGGTTATAAGAAACCGAACTCGCATGTACCAGTTTACGAGGTTCTCATTCGTTTTCGGAAGATTTTCACACGATTATTAACGAAGATGCACACATTCTAAGAATGCGTTATTCAAATACACATTACAAATCAAATTAATGAACATAGACAACTGATCGGTCTTGCCGGACAATTCCGGGAAGGGCAATCAGCTTCTACTCACTAAATGATCGTACTTTCGAATGAAAACAGACAGAGAGTCTAGGCAGAGCACAAGATCGTGGTCATGGCGACTCTCCCTGTCCAAACGAGTATATGCTCTTAGCAGGATCAATTGGAATAAACCTCGTTAAGAACCAGGCTAGCAAACTCAGGCAAACGATCGGTCTTGCCGGATATTTCCGGGAAGGGCAATCGGCTCCTTCTCTGCTAGGCGATCACAAAACGTGGCGGAAGAAATTACAAATATCTAGGCAGAGCACGCAAGCGTGGTCATGGCGATATGTGAATTTTTCCAACTGTCCATTCTGAGCAGAATTCACTATGTGAATTCAGCAGTGTACCTTTCGACATTTATTTGATTATAGATATCAAATAACACGAACCCACTCTGGATTCAATGCTGATACGCAGAATCTATGCAACACGCTGCGTCGCTACCCTCACGAACTATAATTCGTGCCTACGCCTCCTTCCGATAAATGAGACCTCTGAGTTACTCTATTCGCAATTCTATTTGCCCTCGAAATAGCAAGAAAAACCACTCAATAATATAATACGGATGTACTAATAATTAACATAATAAACTTTGCATGTCACGCATGGAACACAATCACGGCAAACTGCCTTTCTCTCAATAATACGCGAACCGCAAAATAAGTAGAGCTATGTCGCGCTATAGAACAATCTCGAATTTTAAATTAAATCTCAATATCACACGCGATAATACTCGTTAAATCTTTCAATATTATCACACGATTGAACTCAAGTTGCCCTTCACATGGGCTTACACTGTAATCTCAATGTATTGTGTTCGCACAACGTAGAATATAATTCATTCGATTTTCAATCTCGAGTGAAACCTTTAATGTAACGCAAAACTATCTGCTCTCACGTTAATTCACGATTTGTAAATATTGAAACTATTTCAATTTATTAGTAATAATTTCTTTGCAAAATTCTTGCAATTACAATAACTTCCCTATTAACTTGAAAGCTAATAAACTGAGAAATCCTTTCGTTATACGAACTTTTGGAATTGCCTTTAACAGGCTTCAATTTCTATTTTAACCGATTGCCTGCTTGGCAATGTACAACGATTTTAATTGCAAACTACGCGACTATGCGAGAGCGCTCTGACTAGAGCGTGTTGTCTGGATCGTATCCAGTCGCAGAGTGATTAATCTGCTCCTCGCATCGACCTCCTTTGATCGTGATCGAGAGGGGATCGATGCGTGCGCATCTTATTTGATGTATATCACATCTGCGATCCTTATCTATGACAAGGATCATGCACGACGTCACATTCATCGCGGTGGGGATTGATATCGAATCGCACGACATCTTGGTGTGTAACCAGGACGGTTACAGCTGCGAATGTCATTTCACCCCCTTAATGATTTTATTAGAGGAGACGTTATATATCGGCATCATCAGTGTTTAAATTTTTCCAACAATTTTGAATCTCATCTATTTAATTTTGCTATCACTGTCTATTAACGATCAAACTTTACACTTTATTCACCGGAGCTCGATATATAATAACTAGACTGTGAATCTTTATGCGACGAATGTTATTTCATCCCCTTAATGATTTTATCAGAGGAGACGTTATATATCGGCATCTCCAGTGTTTAAATTTTTCCAACAATTTTGAATCTCATTTATTTAATTTTGCTATCACTGTCTATTAACGATCAAACTTTACACTTTATTCACCAGAGCTCGATATATAATAATTAGACTGTGGATCTTTATGCTACGAATGTAATTTCATCCCCTTAATGATTTTATTATAGGAGACGTTGTATATCGGCATCGCCAGTGTTTAAAATTTTCCAACAATTTGGAATCTCATCTATTTAATTTTCCTATAAATGCATAAAGATCCGCAGTCTAATAATAACAATGCCAAACGAAATTATCAGATTACTAGGAACGTGGCTACTCAAAGATCTATTAAAAAATCCTGAGACATGGATCACAGATTTCCACAAATCACGAGATAATAGCCAGAGACAAGGATCAAGGAGGCTAATCTAGACGAGACTGATACCAACCATCAAACCGTGCCAGCTATTAAAACGACTCCCTCGCTAGGCTCCGCGTCTTGGCTGTCCCTTAATCAAGAAGAATAATAAGAAGAAGCATTTCGAAGTTTCAAAGATTCGTCTCCCGAGGTGCCGACAGTAGAGTGGTAGTAGGTTTCGAGAACCGTCCGCCTCGGGAAGAACGCGTAATTTTCATCGAGGATCCTAGAACGACATCCTTCCTGGTTCATGGTAAACGAACTTCCCGCTAGTTTGCTTGCCAGAGAAACCGGATTACCTGTTTCGCGGGTTGCTGTTAAAAGTTAAAAGGGGAGACTGTCGGAGCTCCTACGTATTCAATCCGAACGTGGTGTTTCTTGTTTCTAAAGGATTCTTTCGTTGTTACCTGCGCGGGAACAATGAGATTTGAATTCGCCACGAAATTCAGCACGGAATCGTATTGTACATATTTCGACAATTAAACGCCATGAAAATCGTAGAGAACGTAGATTTAAGTCGGTATGCATTATGCACGGTTGCGTGACTCGCGATTGGCCGAGCGATAATTGAACTGCGATACGCAACGACGAGCACGTGCATGTGAAAATAAATACTTTTATTTTTTGGAAATAACGAGAATCGTCGATTGTTATTTCGCACCCTCGAACAATTTCCCAAACAAATTTAGTACGATGATTCCTGGCAGATACTCTCGTCATTTGTCTACGAACGATTTAGACCTTGCCAAGCAAGGGCCAGGTAAGTCGAGCTTTCGAAAATTGCTTAACACTAGAACTACCGAGCACTAAACGCAGTTGGCATACATTGCCTTCTATTAATGACAATATGGCATTAAAAATTAAAAGAACGCTATTTAATTCTTAAAGATTTACAGGAAAGGCTAAATTATTCAAACTTGGTCGCTACCGAACACCTTTAATTGCCACTAGTTTAAAAATTAACAGCCAAGTTTGAATAATTTAGCCCTCCACGTAACTCTTGAAAAATTAAATAGCGTTCTTTTAAACTAATTTTTACAAACCCTTTTTTCACTATTGCAACAGGTATTTCTAAGCTAACGAACTTGCCCGCATTTTCTTTGATCTCACAACTTTTTACGGCCATAGAGAACTACGCTCCTGTTTACAGAATGTTTTTTCTTGGGATTCATACTTCCATATAGAAACGTATAGAATTTCGACGAGTGTAATTTTACTAAAAACCAGCTCGAGGCGGTGTTCGCACGAAGGTCTTCAATTATTTCGTGCTCTGTTCTCCCGAGCTCGGTGCTGGGAAGGAATTGCAGACAGCCCACGTGGAATTCGGATGGAGGGACGCAAGGTGGCAATCTTCTCGTCGCAACTTTATTACTACGCGTCTGCGGTAGTTTCCGCGAGACTTTGGGGCAAGATACGCGTGGAGAGACAGCGGAGACGGTAATTCGGCCGCGAATCGTCGCGGAAACGTCACTCGCAAGGATGATCGTAGCCGGGAAGTTTGATCGTCCTCGGAAAACCAGAGGGCCGTCGTCGACACGGTGGCTAAGTGGTTCCTAATTCTGTCGCGTCGTCGCCGTCGTGTTCGGCGAAAAGTTTTATCGGTTTGGCGTCGCGTCGGGAAGCCGCCGCGTTTTCGGTATCAGGGAAAGTTGTCGGTATTGTTGGAGGCCCGTCGCCGGACTGCTGCGTTCGCTCTTCCACTTGCCTCTCCGACCTTGTTTCCTTTCCGTCTTTTCCGAGCGTCCCGCAGTGGTTCGGTAGGCTGCTATTTGTGGCCAAAACTATTGTAGCGTTATTTCAATATTTAATATTATCTTATTATAGGTCGTTGGATTTGCTTGATACTAGTTGGAATATTATTATGTAAAAAATATATGTTAATACTTAAGAAATTGAGGTAACCTTCATTTTCTTTTTATAAGAAAAAAATGTTTTCTTAAATTTCTTATATTGAAGTTTGTAGAAAAATGAATACTGATCAATTTTCATTCGAAACATTTTCTTGTCAGATCATCGGAAATATTTGCAAAATCGTGTTAACAATGCTCACAGTGTATGTTACGGTCCAGAATCTAGTATTGAGAGGTTTTCGGGCACTCCGATTACAAATCTAAAGTTACAAAATTCGAAGTTCAACATTTAAAATAGTGGATAACACATGGTGTATTAAATCCCACGCTTGTTAAAATACACGTAGAATTATAAAACGCAGGAAAGTGTAGCTAAAATGGAAAGTGAGCAGGCATCGATAAGAGGGACAACGGTTAAATCAAATTGTTTCCTTTCTGCCCGCCGAACAAACTCCACGGACACGTCCCTCAGGATTCACCGATGCGCGAAAGCTGGAGACAGCGAAAACGCCGCGTGTCCTCGCCACTGACTATGCGCGCTTTCGAAAATACGCGTTGCGGCGTACGGTTTTCCGGAAAAGCACGCGCAGTTTCGCCCGCTTCCACCTCGCGCCGGGAAACTCCGGGTGTATCTTCGAGATATCGGCTTTATCGGAGTCTAAGAATATCGAACGAAGGACGATACCGTAGGATTTTAAATGATTTTATTTTACGCGGTGCTTGCAAGTCTTCTAATCGCTTCTTCTTAATTACGAAAAGAGAAGTTAACCATCGTACGCTCCTCAAAAATAGCTGCATAAAAGAGACTAGGGTAACAGTTCAGTTCAGAAACTAAACAAATATAGGTATGATTAACAAATAGTATAGCGCAATTTTGTTTTGAATGTCTGTAACGTGCCATTAAAAAAATCGATGTTATTATAAAATATGTTCGAGCTAGCAATAATGCGATTTAATGGATTTTTAACGATCCAGGCAAATCGATCGATCCACGCGACCGATACGCGTGTTCTTAAGACTGAAGCGATCGTGGAAACCGAAAAAATTCGACTCTTCGAGCTGTAAAAATGATGAAATCCGTCGAGACTGAGGAAAGCGAACGCCGATAGGACCGCGATCGAGGACATCCGCGACAGCGTGCAATTACTGCCTTGCCGTTAATACTCGGGGGAATCGCGTCAGGTTGAAATGTTGTCCGTTATCGTCGACGTTGGTTGCCCCAGCAACCCGGAGTTCTTCGTCAACGAAAAAGAATCCGTTGAAACCGCGAACGCGGAAAATTGGACGGTCCTAAATACCCGGGAGTGATTTTCGCGTTAAGACCGTCTCGAGCAAGAGGTTTTCTTTTATTCATGAGTGGAGAGCGGCGACGGTAGGGCCGATTCCGGGGGCTCGTTTTAAATCTATCGATCCGAATCAACCGCCCGAACCCAACGATTCGTCGCCCTCTGGTTTAATATCCGATTCCGGTTGCTGAGCAAACGTATTTTTATTTCTAGGTATTCGTGGCTTTCTTCTCTCTTGTTTTCCAAAATGTACGAAGTGAATTTGGTTGAACGAAATAACGAAATCAGTGTGCACGAGAGAGCGGTTTTTCTTTGGAAAAACTCTCAGTCGTTAATTGAACATCGTTCGTGTTACACGCAATACGTTTTGTTAAATATATGGTTCATTTATAAACATTGATAAATTCGAGCCACAGTTTGAATAAACCCCACTCTTCAATTCATATAATCTTCGCACTGATTAGTTATATTATAGATCATTATTCTTTCCACATTCGTGCAAGAAGAAATCCTCACTCTTCGATTCGTTTAATCTGTGCACTGATTAATACCACTCAATTTTAGTACAAATGCATAAAATCCGTTTCGTCATGTAGGATTGAAAAGAACATTATTCTTTGCAGAAAGATCCTCGGTACACCGATAACGATCTAGATTGGCTCCAGAGCGGAAGAGCAAATACGATTATAAGTAGCCGGTTCTTCTCCGAGTATTTCTCAGCTGTGAATGCAACGCGATTCGCTGGGAGACCGCAGTTCGACAAGGGCGTCGACAACGGCGACGGATAGTTGCATAAAGGCGAGCGAAGTCGCTTCGGCAAAATCATTTTCATAATTCAATACGGAGCCGTAACGACGTGCGCGGGTAACGTTATTCCGAGTGACGGCGACGCGGACGCCGCTGTTCTTGTGTTCTTCCTATCCAGCCTTCGACGAATAGGACCGCGTCTCCGGTCTGACTGAACGCCGACCTATTCTACTTCCTCGCGGCGGCGACTCGAACGCCGACAGCCCCTCCGACGTTTTCTTTTCACGGGAACGGGCTTTCTCCGTTTCACGTTCCATGTTCTACATATATGCACCTACATATATGCAGTCTCGACTTTCAATTTTACTCGACGCTTTACCTTTTTTTTCTCTCTCCGTATCGCGATCTGCGTCGACGCCCACGCTTCTCCTTTTTCTTTCTAGAGTGTCCTTAACCCTTACACCGGCACACCGTTTGCGTCAATTTATACTCGGCCACGGAGCACATTGTTCGCTACTTTGTTATGCACTTTGTAATTTTTATTCAAAGCGTCTCGGGTCACGCTTGAAACGATCGGGTTTACACAGTACTTTTAATAAATTATTATTATTATTGTTTATTATAGACGGACTGAAGCTCTTTTACATAGGTGTTTACAATTTAAAAAAAAGGGAAAGATACAAGACTACTCGTCTAGTAACAAAGAAGGGACATGCACGAAAACAAAAAATATAATAATCGTACAATCGATATGGTATATAATTTAATGAAATCGTCGTTATGTAATTCAATGAAAAAATCAATACGATTATAAATAGTGCATGGTTTTGCAATAATGCGATTCGTTAAGGTTGCGATGTTTGCGGATTTTTATGCAAAGTGAACATTTCTAATTGATCTCCTAATTATTTTAAGACTATGTATAATAAAATCGTGTCTGTATGTCTGCGTGTATGTTTGTAACGGCTCAACGAAGAAAGCTGGGGTTTGAACCATTGGTCAAGCCATTCTTTTTTCGAATATGGTTTGCTATAAAACCTTCCCGAAGATATACAGCGTTTAATGACTAGAGTCCAGCTTTTTACGTTGTTTTATGAATATCTTATATCCATTTTCATAGATAAGGATATTAATTCTGGGTTATAAAGTACTACTGTAAAATATAGGTACTTACAATTTTTTTCGAATCTTATGTTCCTACGTCAGATTAACAAAACGCTGCCACTTACGCGTCTTAATAAATGTAAGCACAAAACACATAATCCAAAATGGTGACAACGAACGGAACGAAGTTACTCCGACCACGGTCAAAATAGTACTGTCGTTGTCACCTTGGTTTTTCGTAAATGGTTAAGGGTGGGACTTAGGTGGGGGAAATTTAATTAGGAGATAGAAGAAATCCTCAATTACCCGAATCGAAGCCGGTGAATGCAGGTAGGTTAAAAACTGCGTTATATCTTACATTAAAATCTTTAAACTTGTATTTTATCTCAAAACGTCCACCTTAGGATGTAACAATGGTATTATTCGGTTTTTGTCGGACGTCGCGGATAGAATCGCGCACGCAAAACTTGCACGGGCGACTATGTGCTCATTTGGTATACGGGAAGCGTGCAACGTCGACCGGCAATGGCCACCTTCGGCAAGAAAGGGTGCAAAGCGAGGTAGCTCGATTGCCAGCATGTTAACGCGAGCGAATTCGCTCGCATTAGAATTCGAAAAGCTGAACAGCGAAACTCCATCGAGCGTGGACCGTGGAGTCGGGGGATTTTTCAAGGGGATGCGTTTTCAAGGGTGCAGGTGAAATCGTTCGACGTTGCTGAACGCGGTCTATTTATACCGAAACAACCGTTGATCGGTTCAGTGATTGCGGGGTCGGTTCGAAGAACGACGTACAATTGACTTGGAAAATTTATATTTCGCAGAGAAATCCACGGTCTTAATTTTAGATTAAGACTTAAGATTAAGATTCTTTTCTGTCATACTATATAATACTGCATACATTTGTATAAAAGGACTTCGGTCCGTTTAAAATAAATAATAATAAAAAGAAAGAAATCGTATCGAATGGAATTATTCTGGCTAGCACCTAGAATAATAAAATAAAATTGATATAACACTTCATACAATACTGAAATGTGCAGTAAGTGATTAGACACCAACATGCTTAATAATGTACACTGCACTTTCGTATCCCTTTGAGTGACAGTGACCGGATGAATAAAACTGTGCCATTCCATGAACATTATAAGATATATTTGGTTAAAATTGAAGTATGTGTATTTGATTCGATTAAAAATAAAACGAATATGTTCGAGTAGATCGAGGATCAGTTCTGATTTTAGGGTGAACGAACTGGAGAGACAGTGTTGGGCGACCATTTTAAGAAGCGGGTCAGAAGTCAACATTAAGCCTCGTTATGAAAGAGCTACTTGAAGAGGGAGAGTTCAGCCTCGTTTTCCGAAGCAGTCTTTTAGCGCAGACTTTGAAGGGCCGTCGGTCGGTCAGATTGGCGTGGATCGTCGATTCCGTTGGCGTAAACGTGGCCGTTTGAATATTTCCTTGGTCGTCGAGGGTATGCGCGACTCGCCAACGGTCAGGTCGATAAATCAACGAAGAAATCTCTCGGCCCGTGTCCCTTTGTGTTTACTCGCGCGCGAGTGAAAAGCTGACCACCCGCCGGCGGCCTCTCTTCCCGACGGATCATAACTCTCGGTTCGCAAATACCATTAGGTTCTCGGGTCGCGTTCTGCCACGGCACAGCGGGTACCCGAACGGGTTCATCCTCCCTCGTTGTCCGTGACCCTCGATCATCGGATCGGACCAAACGGATCGCTAAACCTCTCCCTTTTTCTCTCTTTTCATCGCGAGTCAACGGCTCCTGCAATCTCCGTTCGCATTTACAGAAGCAAAGAACCACGATTTTATTAAAAACTAGCTTTTCCCCGCCACGCGTTGCTGTGGCACAGTATGTTTTAAAAGCATGTACCTGCTGAACGTGTTTGTGATAATCTATTTCGTGCAATTCCATTTCGCTTGTGCGTTGCTCTGTAGTTCTCTCTCTCTGTCAATCTCTCTCACTGAGATGCTTGGATGGAAAGGACATTGAGTGCGTAGAAATAATGAAGTACTTAGGTGTAATTATTGATGATAGAAATGCCACGTCAATGGTTCAAATCTCAGCTTTCTACGTTGAGCCGTTCTCAATTGATACCGTTACAAACATACATACATACAGACAAACAGACATACAGAAACGATTTTATTATATGTAGAGATAACGTATCAGAAAAACAGAACGAAACAGATTGGATTAATTCTTTGGCTGAGAATAAGAAACAGATCGGTTCCCGTACTCGTTACCCCGAAAGAACCTTGGCGCAGGGGTTGCTTGCGGGACACGCTCGCTTTGACGAGCACGATGCTCTTAAAACGAGAATAAGAAAACGCGGCAAAGGCACGCGCATCCGTTTACGCGGACGTACCGGTGCGGCGAGGAAGAAACGCGGCGCGCGAAGAAAAATGAACGCGCGTTTTATTACAGCCACGGAAGCGACTCGACGCGGCTAAGAGTAAGCCCCGGAAAAAATGTAGCGAGCCGTTTGCTTGGGCTATCGTCGGTCTAACAAACTGCAAACGACCAAAGCGACTCTCCAGACGAGAGCACCGGAGGAAGACGAGCGCGAAAGTGGAACGAGGGACCATGAAAAGAGAGACCAACCAATGTGTGTGTGTGTGTGTAAGGTATACGAAACGCCGGATAGATGCCCGGACAGATGCCAGATAATTGCGGGGCCGTTTTCTCAAAGACATCTGGGACGGGACGATATTTTTCTGTTTCTTTCGACTGGCCGGAAAGGGACGGTGGCCATTTCAAACCCTCCTCGCCGCAGGCGTTTCTCTAATAAATTTCTCGATGGAAAAACTTTCTATCGCAAAGTGCACGAGCTCCGTAAAAATCGTTTCTTAAATACCCTCCCGTACTTTCCGAGTGCACGTCGAGTAGAAGCTAAACGCGTTGGGTCACCCCCGAGGTAAAAGCGAAAGGGGTTGCTCGAGTAGTCGCAGCCAGGCTCGGTAGGCCAGACATATTGCGCGAGGAGAAATGCATAAATAATTGATACTCGCGCGACAGGGGCAACGTTCCGATCCCTCCTTCACCTTCGTTCTCCGATAAGAAAAAAAAACTTGCTGAACTAACCTAACGCACGGGGGGTGGGCACGGCGTTCGTCTACGGGACGATGTCATCCCTTAACGAGCCGCGTTGTCCGTCGCGGTCCGCGCGTCGAACTGGCCTTGAACGATCGGAATCAATTCGCTTTTGCGATTTCAAGGTTCGAACAGGGAGAGAGAAGTCGGCAGATATCGCGGCGGCTGAAGGCCCGATAGATAGGAAAACGGGTTTTCGTATCTGGGGTACGAGGGGGTGGAAGCGCAGAGTGGGGGGCACACGAGGTTTTTGGGGAGCAAGGGGGCAGAAAGAGAGAGAGAAAGAGAGAGAGAGAGAGAGAGAGAGAGAGAGAGGAGGGTGGAAGGAGAGACGGAGAAATATGGCGAAGGGTGCTTCTGCTAGGAGGGGAGCGAGCGAGACGAAGCGACAGAGGACGAGGGAGGAAAGAAAGAGGAACGATCGAGAATTCTCCGGCCGGAGGTGGTTCGCGCTTGCGCTTCTCGCTAGCAACGTACTGGCACGTAATGCCTTCGGTGAGCCAGTCTGACGCCAGGCGCCGCGACGCTATGACGTCACTGGTCCGCGTTCTCTCAGCGATCGTTTCTCGACAACGGTGAGGATCCGCGAATGAAAAGCGGCCGCATCCTTCCGAACGGGCCTGGGACCGAGAGAGCCTCGCGACTCGAAAGAACCGCGAGGGACTAAACCGCGCGGCCTCCGTCAACCCGTTGCCATAATCGGGCCCGATTGCCAGCCGATTCGCAGTGACCGATCTCTCGCGATTCCCAGAGACACCGGACGCACCGAACACGGTATACCACGGACCACGTCGCCCCCGCTTACATCGGTTCCTTTCGATTTCGCCGATCTTCTCGATCGCCTCGGTCTAGCTCGACCACGCGTTCGTTTACTGCGAACTCTTTCTCTCGCACTCTTCTTTCTCGAGATGCCAAGTGCACCGATCCTTTTCGTGTCTTCCTGCTAATCGATCTGCCGATTTTCCGCAACCGATTTTCCACGAACGAGATCGTGGCCCGTCGACGCGTCGCAATACGGTGCCGCACAGTGGGAAAACTTGACCTAACTCGATTCAAAAACGAATAACTTTCGATAGAAATGAGATAGAGCGATGAAATTTTTTTAAAATTAAAGCTGAAACAATGTAGAATATGGGAAAAATAGAGAGATTATATAAAAGTCTAACTGTTTAAATATAATTCGATTTTTTTAGAAAACCAGAGGTCGTAGACAAATTTTGAGGCCAGATTTGAAATCAGCGTGAAAAAATCTACGGGAAATGATACATGGTATGTTAAAAAAAAATTTCTGCTCGTGGTACCGGAAAAACCACATTTTCTTGAAATTGTGCAAGTTTGACGTATTTTATCAAGGTTAAAAACCATTTGTACTGTAATTTCCCTATTTTTCCCATACTCTACATTGTTTCAGCCTTAATTTTAAAAAAATTTCATGGCTCTATCTCATTTCTATCGAAAGTTGTTTGTTTTTGAATCGAGTTAGGTCAAGTCTTCCCATAGTGTGCCGTTCCGATTCTATTGCATTGTAGTGATCATTACAGATTCGATGCCTGGAACCGATCGACTCTGTCCCAGGACCACGAATCCGTCTCTCCCTTTCCTCGTTTAAACAGACGTCCACGTCCTGCGACCGATCGAGCTCCTACGCTTCCCACGTGCGAGAATCTCGACGAGTCCAGTCGCCCGATAGAAAACTAAGATCAGAAACTATTCGTTTCGCAGGACTAAGAATCTATGAGAGAGACTTCGTTGTTGGTATTTTTTTTTTTTTTAATGAATTCTCTAGAACGAGGACGGATAGGAAAGTTTGAGAGACCTTGCCGGCAGTGTCTTTAATTAATTCGCTCGTCATCGAATGAAAACGAATAAGGAACTTTGCGAGAGACCTCGTCGCCGGTGTCTTTTATTAGCTCTGACGGTGTAACGGCCGTGTCGCATGAATCGGAAACACGCTCGCAGGTTCCAGAGGCGCTTTTATAGATTATAAAGCGTTACAGCGGCGTTACAGCGTGCAACGAGTGGCCCCGGGGCAGACACGTACAGGTACAAGTGCTCGCTTTTACCGTGAAATATGGATGAAAATGCATCGGCAGGGAAAACCAGGATGCTCCGGATTAAAAGAACGGTTTGACAATATTATCATCGTCGTCTGCGCCGTATATTACGGTCGTTATTCCATAGTGTCCAACGGTCGGTTTTAGCAAAAAGAGTTAGAAAAACGGTTGCGTTAAGTCGAATTTTCTGCGCATTATGCAAATCGGAATTTAAATAAGTACTGCCACCTTTTGTCTGATCCTTCAGGCGCGACGCCTGAAGAACGTTTCAATCGATCACACGTGCTCCGGACAAATAGACACAACGATGCGCGATCATCCAATTTGATTAGTCGTCCATAATTGCTGTAATCGGCGCATCGGATTCCACGCTATCAGGCCCACGAAGTCGGGTGTAATCGAACCGATCCGGTTTCGCGAGAAATTAATCTTTAAAGACGAACGGAGATACTCGTCGTTCGCGCACGACGCTTGTCAACGCGTTAACAAGCGCGAAGCGTTACCAAACAATGAAGGCTCTCACAAAGTTTCCGAGTTTGCGAAGTTTCTTAGCAGCCTCGAATTCACACCTTTTCTCTTTGAACAATCATCTCGCACGAGTTATCGAGAAACACCGTTCTCGCAAACGAACTATTTTACAGAGAAGTTGCGTCGTGTCAATTAGGAGCTACACGATTTACCATGGTTTTCGTTGTAAACGGATCAAATCGAAAGCGAAGAGACTCGCGAGTACACGTTCGATAGATTCGCGTCTGTTCCGGCGACAGGGCCGACGTCCAGTCGACGTGCCGTCGCTGTCTGCGAAGTCTATTAAACCCGTCGATAATTGGTACAATAATTTGGACGAGTCGCATTATTGGCGCGACGGAGCAGCGTGCCAAGAGTAGGCAGCAATCGCCTTTACTTCTGGGAATATCGGCCAATAGACCGGAATATCCAATAATCCGATAGCCGTTCGAGTCACGGTGCCGGACAATCAGCGTTCCATCCTGCAACCGTTCGCCGCCAGTCTCCTCTTACTGTTTCGGTTTACGTGGAAACCGTCTGTCCACGCTTCCTTCTCACACCGCGAACTGTATCCCGTGTTTCCTCGTTCACGCGCACCTTCGCGATGACACCTGTTCAAGTCCAACATGGCCGGATTTCTTCCAATCAACCTGCAATCAATTCCATCCTGTCAAGATAAGAATTTGCCATAATCAAGATCATACTCCCTTAACCATCTCGAGCAAATCTGACGGATATTTTAATCAGTTTCCGAACGAATGAAAAGCAACAAAAACATTTTTATTAACTATGTATACTGTGCGATATGATTCTCATAAAAATCCACGGTCTAGTAGTTTTTCCATATTTAAGGATTCGGATGTAACTGCAGAATGAATGTTAATTTGTCTTTTTTGCCAGAAGGAATTATCGCGAACAAAGAAATCGTAATCCTCGTAACGGCGAAGAAAATTGTGCGGCGAGACGAGTTGAGAGTTATTCGTTTTCCCAACTTCTTGCTCGCACAGTTTCTTTCGCAGCCTCGATAATTGGAATTCCTTCGCCGCCGTTAGTCCCGTGAAAGAAGAAGAAGAAGAAGAAGAAGCCGCGTTTATCGTATGCTCGCGTTCGCTGCACCGGGGCTAAATATTCGCAACCAGACTGCGGACATTTATGCAAATTCAAGATTCTCCAATGAGCCAGAGTTGAATAGAATTTTTGATGGGATTTCAGTGGGAAGTATTAACTTGTCCAACAAGTTTCCTCGCTCTACTTTGACCCTTCGAAAACTAACAATTCCGGCTAGAATAAAGCGAGTTAATATCCGTAGTACAGCGAGCACGGCGAAACGAAAGTTTCCTTTAAACAGTGTAATACACGAGAATACTTTTCGATCGATCGAACACTTATTTGTCCTTCCCGAGAGTTTCTGTTACGATCGTACCATTTTTATCTCGAACCGAATGCAGAGGCTCGCGTATAACATATGTACGAATATTTAATGGACTCTCTGTTTGTAATCGAGAATCTGACTCGACGTTTCACGGCGGGGTGCGGTTAATTTCGCTGGAATCGCATTTTCGACCAGCGGTGCGCGCTGCAATTCGCATAGCTGAGCAACATTACGTTTACCCACGCTTATTTGCGATTACTTTTGAATTGTTCCTTGTTACGCAAACAACAACAGTTGAGCACACGGAAAACAATTAACCGATAGCAGTCCAAACACTTTATGGTGACATCAGCAACCCCATGCATCCGATGCGGGATACGAAAGATATTCGTTTCTTCGTTAATCAGTTTTCATGCGAAATCAAAATTCTCGATTGCTACATATTGGAGGAAAATAACAGGCAAAGTAGATTGAAAATAATGTGGGAACACATATAATATATATAGAGAAGAAAGATAATAGATATATAAGAAAGATAGATATATAAAGAAAAGAAAGAAACAGACTTAAATGTATAATAGTTGCGCGATTAAAAACTAACTGTTAATCTAAACTAGCGATTAGTAAATTACACGACTTCAACTACACGACGTTCAGCCAACGACTGACTCCCCCAATTCATCCTTCGCCTAGCAAAAACTCGGTTTTCCCCACGCTTTCCCCTTCCGCAGTTTTCACCATGCCCAAATATGGGCCGAATATGAGCCGAAGGCCCATCGTCGCTCGCAACCCAACGCTGGTCGACGTCGCTTTCCCTTTTTATGGTCCTTTTCCGGCCTTCCCTGCATGAGTGTCCTAAAGTGTACCTTTTTTTTTAGCTTATTTTACGTCGCTTTGTGAACTCCTATTAAGGAGTTATTTCGCGACGGGACCTACAGTTTTTATAAGGTGGGTTCCGAACCACCTCTTGGCTGAAGTGTACCTCTAGAGTCTAACTAAAGTCTATTTCTTAAAACTATACCGGTTGCCCGAATATTCCCGATACCACAATAATATAATAATAGTTGTAAATTCTGGTGTTTCCACTACTGATTTGTGTCGTGAATGTTAATCGAGCCACGTACATGCTTTCCTCGGTGCAGTTAGGTTACGAGGACAGAAAATCAGGCTGTAGAACTTGTGTAGAGTGTAGATCGACGGATGGACAACGATCATTTTCCCGTTTGCTATTTTACGAGGGGAATACACAGCCGGGTCGTAGGTCGGATCGAGCCTCGTCGATATTTCGTCCGCCTTGCGAATGGACTGCACGTACCGGAAAACCGACGATCGATAGGCAGGAATTTCTACGGATCCGAGAGCAGAAACGCGGCCGTATTTTTCCGAAGTTCCCGACGCGGTGTCGCTTGTTTGTTTTTCCCTGAGCGAAATTTCGATGCGGAACTCCGGACGCGTCGGCCGACACCGGAACCTCCCCCGTTACTCGGACCAGCAATTACAGACTTCGGAAAATTTCATTCAGCAAAGTAAACTCTCCGTCGGACCGTCGAATAATCCCCGTTAATCGAGTCGCGAAATTTCATTCGATTTCCCGGTCGCCATTTACTTCTACGCGCTCGGAGCCCGCGAACTTCCGGCTTGCAGCCTTCGATTACCGCTTCGCGCTCCGAGCTATTTGCACTGAACACCGGACGTTCCTTTATAATTATAATATATATATAAATAGTGCATGATTTTGAGATAATGCGATTCATTGGATTAATTAATCCATAAGTAGATTTCGCTTTAAGTGTTTGAAAACAGGCTCTTGTTCTCAGTTCAGAATTCATTTTATTTTGCACGAAGAATCCGCAGTCTGCTCGTAACACAACATTCTATTCCCGACTTGGTCGCAGAAGTTTCTTGGACTTCCTCGAGTGCGAAAAAACAATTTAGTCTTTTCCAATCCGTCCCGCTGGGGAGACCCTCGAGTTCTTGCGAGAGTCTGAGTGGAGGAAGAGTGGCAGGCTTCGAAGGGCTCGAAAGGGCGTCGAGGTTCAAGGACACGCGGAGGCCATTTCGCTGGTCAACTTCCACCCACGGCCTTTCGAAGTACACGGTTATACCTGGGCCAGGAAGCGTGGCAACCGAGAGAGAGAGAGAGCGTGTCCGACCCGCAGCGACCCGCTTCGCGATCGAATCGGGTCACCCAGTCACCCGACGCCTAATCGCTCGTATACGACGAAACCGCGACTTCCCTCGGCGAACACGAGAGGACGATTCCGTATCGACGCGCTCCCACGCAAACTTCCGGCTGAACGGGACTTGATCACCATGCAAGATCGTTTCAATCGTTCATATTGTTGCCCCTCGAATCACTCTCCGAAAATTCCACCGGACGACTTCAAATATCCTTCGTGAATTCCCAAAACTTCCACTCAGCGACATTTTCAGAAAGTGAGATCAACATTTTCTTCTGGTGAAACGGTTTGTTAACACTGGAACTACCGGACAAGTCAAAATGATTAATGCGAATTTTTTTCGATTAGAAATATTATAAGTATATATATTGAAGTACATATTTAAATATGCCGTCTACGAAATCTAAATAAATGCCATATTGTCATTATTACAAGGCAATGTATACCAACTGCGAATTTTTTGTCGATTAGAAATATTAAAAGTATAAATATGTATTTTTTGAGAAATTTTTTTAGTAAATTTCTCTATTGAAGTACATATTTAAATATCCTGTGTACGAAATCTAAATAAATGCGATATTGTCATTATTAAAAGGCAATGTATGCCAACTGCGAATTTTTTGTCAATTCGAAATATTAAAAGTATAAATATGTATTTTTTGAGAAATTTTTTTAGTAAATTTCTCTATTGAAGTAGATATTTAAATATCCCGTGTACGAAATCTAAATAAATGCCATATTGTCATTATTAGAAGGCAATGTATACCAACTGCGAATTTTTTTCGATCAGAAATATTAAAAGTATAAATATGTTTTTTTGAGAAATTTTTTTAGTAAACTTCTCTATTGAAGTACATATTTAAATATCCCGTGTACGAAATCTAATTAAATGCCATATTGTCATTATTAGAAGGCAATGTATGCCAACTGCATTTAGTGCTCGGTAGTTCTAGTGTTCAAGACCTCGCCATGCGGCAGTTTCTTTTTCGATATTCTACTGTAATTGCTTACCGGTACGCGTGCGGAGAGACCTCCTACGTAATGTCACGTCGGTCTGCATTTAACGCGAACTTCCTTTCATTATTATCATCCTTTTATAGACGCATCCTCTCCCCAGTTTCCAGAATCGTTCTCTCCTTTCTACCGTGAGAGTACCGCGTGGAATACAGACGAAGGGTGATTTCGCATTAATCACAGAACGATGTGGCGCAACGTTGTCGATTCTTCCAGAACGGTACAGTTTTGAAAAACTAACAAAGGATATTTGATCAATTACTCGAGCGACGGTACTTTCACGTGCAGAACCATCCCCATTCGAGTTCCGCCCTCGAGACTACCAAGTGGAAGACAGATGAAGGGAAATTCGCATTAATTACAGGCTGACATTACGCGACAACCAGTCTCTCCCTAACGAACGACAAAAGGATAGTTTTCACGACTAAGAAATTTGCGGATGGGATGGGATCGGCGCGCGTTCGCCCTTCGAAAGAGAAACGCAAACCCTACCGCTATGTAAATGGTAAATGAATTGCCTTCGCGCGGTTTCATATCTCGTTATCCTACGATGAAACGTTGCTGAATAATGCAACGAGTAACGAAGCAATTATTCCCAGGCAGATTAATGTAATAGCGATGAACCGGCGTTAGGACTGTCGAGCTATCGGGATCCTCCGTGTACACACAGAGAGTCTATCGAATGTTCAACGAGAGAAACAATTCGCTCTTTCCTCTCCTCTCTTTGGGAGAAAAAAAAAAGTCCGAGGAGTTCTCTCCCCGATTAAAGTTTACAGAATAGCGCGATTCTCCAAGCTTCTTTCCTCTCTTTCTCTCTCTCTCTTTTTTTTTTATTCTCGCGAAGCCGTGTAAAAGCGTCTTTCAACCATCATCCCGGAGTTTAATCGTCGATCACGTTCAACTTCGGAACAATCGGCCGCTGCTTTAATTCTTTCGCTCCGTGATCCGAACTTACCGTTTTCCTTCGGTCCATTTATCAACGACAAACTCTCCCTCTCTCTCTCTCTTTCTCTTTCTCTCTCCGTCGGCCTTTCCGCGTCCGTTTTTCACCGTCCGACGTTCGGGATTTACTTTCTATTCGCACACGCCAGCGCCCGACGATAATCCGTCCGCGCACGTTCGATCGAATATACCCACGTACGCGCGCGTCTTATGCCAATTTACTTCCTTCCACGATCCCATTTACCGGGAACCCAGCCGACGCGGCGTTCTATCAAACAACTGGATCGTGAACAGGAGCATTTTCACTCGCGAGAAGGACGCGGCGTCGCTACCATTCATTTCTCGGTGTCCAATCAAACTGACGAGTCACGAGAAACGAAGGAAACGAAACGATGAAACGCTGCTCTCGAGAGCTGATCGAAACTGACCCGTTCCACGACGTTCACTCTATGATTTTTTCAATTTGATATAATACCTCATACAATACTTAAATGTGTAGTAATTGGTTAGATACCGACGTATCTGATAGTGTAAACAATTATTTAAATAATAATTAGTACAGCAATTTTTAATGCCGCCTCAGAGGCGCCAATCGAGTGCTAAGGATTAATGCCGTAAAACTTGTTTGGTTTATGTAGTATTCTTTCACTTGTCGTAATACAATTTAGTCATTGTTCAGAGAACGCAGACGTAGAATAGATACATTTCCGTTTCCTCGACGGAATTATTATCAGAGGAACTTCTTCTCCGGTCGGGAAATAAATGATTGCGCAAAGTTGGTTAATTGAAAGAATGCATTAGAAGAACACCTGGAGGTTCGCATGTATATTTGAAGAAACAGCTCACGCGTCCGGCATCGGGAAAGCTCCCCGCAGTTCGCGTTACATAATTAACGAGCAAGATCCTGCAATACCAGCAGCGAGGCGAAACTTTCGTCGGCGTTGAATAAAATGCAGCGCGTCTTGAAAAGGACGCTCGGGGTTTTTGTGAGCGGCGGCGGCGGCGGCGGCCGTGGCTGGGGCGATTCATTTAATAAATCCGGTGACATTTCGAGTCCTCGGTGACGGGTAGTTTCTCGGGGCTATCAGTTGGTAGTCAGTCCGGGCGACCTTTGCGAGGCTTATAATAGCTCGGTCCCGAAATTCCGCGGATTTCGTGCACGAGAGAGAAAACGGAGCCTCGGGAAACTCGTGGCGAACAATTTCATTCGCGGAGCAATCCCTCGCGGTTCGTGGCTCGAAGGATAACACCGATATATACGCGACGACGAGATCGAAACCGCATTGAGTCCTAGGGATTTCGAAATTTTACAGACGACCATCGAGAATGGACTGATGCGGACACTCTCGACGACTCGATAGATTAGGGGACGTCGACGGAGGAAGAGCATCCTTTAACTTCGCTCGAAGCTTCTTCCATCGGTGAAATACCGCGAAGAGTTAGCCGAAAGGATTTCGAACGTGTTCAGCTCGCGATTCACGAGGTTTTTAAGAATTTCCGAGGTATTTCGCGAGAGCCCTGCTTGAATTCCGTGGACCTTGAATCGAAGATGCGGGCCGAGCGGTGAGACCGTTTCCGGAAGCTCGCAACCGAGAATAGCTGAGAACATTATAGTCGATCCGGAACGAGAGGGACACACCGTTCGAGCACCGGGCCACAGGCAACCCCTCCGAGAAACATGGGCAAGAAGAACAGCAAGTTGAAGCAGGACACCATCAATCGACTCGTGAGCAAAACCTATTGTGAGTACCGACACTTTCGCCCCATTGTTGCTACCACGCTTCCATCCAACCCCCCGTCCTATTTCACCATCGGCTTTCACTATTTCCATCGCGCAAAAATGAATTTATATCGTTCCATGCTTCTCACGTTCGCGAATGACCCTAATTTACTTAATATTCGAGGAAGATTCTTTGTCACGAACGCACCATAAGAATAGAAAAATAGAACAGATATATTAATTTCGACGATTATACTATTTTCGAGAAAATAGTGATTGCGTCTGTGAATTATTGAAAGAACTTTGTTCACTCGATTGTAGCGAACGAACGCGTGAAATCCGCAGTTTAATTGTGATCATCCTGTGGACAGTTGCACGTTTTCGTAGCTTATGAAATTGGAGGGGGGACAATGATATCCGGGATGAAGCGGGTGTCGAAACGAGAGAAATATATCGACAGGAGGTTCCTCGAGGGCCGGCCGTGTGCGATCGATCGGCGGGACGCCAAAGGGCGTAAAAATACCGACAGGAAAAATAGAAACGAAAGGTAAACGGTCGGCGCATAGCAAATCGAGCATCGCCCGGTCGACACGCGACAGGTGCACGATCCGTTCGAGTATCGAAAAAGTGGGGAAGCTCGTCGAGAATTTATGGAAATCGCGATAAAACGCGGCGCGGCTTCGAACGACGCTCTCTCCGCGAGCGACGACGAGCTTAACGGGAAATCGCGAGCTTACAGAATACGTTCTCCCTACAGAGCAACGATACACTATCTCGTCTATTTCGATCGGTTGATTTTCTATGAGCGGGGCTCTCGGTCTTCGACTTTTCGAGGACATCCACGTTCCTTTCCTTTATTCGCAAGTTTTATGGAGATCCTCCATCTTTCGAAACGTTCTTCTTCTGCTTCCCTTAACCCTCATTCACACGGGTAATTTTTTGTACTATTCTAAATGAATTTGAAATAGGTACTCCGGGTACCACGTCGTGTGGATGAGGGTTAAACGAACGATGCTCCTCTCGAAAAAAAACAGCTACACCTAATTCGACGAAACGATTGCGCTTCGAGCTGCACGCGAGCGAAATGCTAATCCTGCGATTTCGTGATGCCTGCGGGTACGCTGGGCTCCCGTGCCCTTTGCCAAATGGCGAAACCGGTTCGAAAATATCGATTTTCAATATGCCGTGTCCGGAAAATGTGCTTCCAGTTGCAGGCCCGGTGTACGGTCACTTTTGTACGATCACGGGATCGCTGAATGGGACGATCGAACCACTGAATCGGAGCTGCCATTTTTACATTGAGATCACTGAATAATTTCGTATTCCAATCGATTGTACCATTATTATATTATTATATTTTTTTTCTATTTTTGTGTATGCCCCTTCTTTGTTATAAGACGAGTAGTCTTGTATCTTTCTCTTTTTTTATTGTATACACTTATGTAAAAGGGCTTCAGTCCGTTTATAATAAATAATAATAATAATTTCATCAGATCACACTATGCATATTTCAGTAGAGATCACTGAATAATTTCGTATTCCAATCGATTGTACCATTATTATATTTTTATATTTTTTTCTATTTTTGTGCATGCCCCTTCTTTGTTACTAGACGAGTAGTCTTGTATCTTTCTCTTTTTTTATTGTATACACTTATGTAAAAGGGCTTAAGTCCGTTTATAATAAATAAGAATAATAATTTCATAGGACGTAATCAATTTTTATATGTTTGTCAGACTCTATATGGTGTACCGACGTCGTAAAAACGTTCTTCGTTCTGATCAGGTCAAACAGTGCATATTTCAGACGAAAATGTTCGGTAACTCCCTGAACTGTATATCTCGCTGCACTCAGGCAAAATGGTCTCGACCGACGCGTCCCAAAAAGGAAGGAAAATAAAATGGGAATAAAGGGCGATAAATTGTTTGGTATCTGCGGCAGTGAATTTTGTAGAACAAGCTTGATACCCAGATCGTTACGTCGCGCGGTACAGCAATCAGATTTTCCGTTGGACGCGCGTATACCGGCCAGAAAAAATTGTGTAATATTTTCTGCCACGAAATTACACGGCGCATCTTTCCCGCCGGTGCTTCCGGTCGTTCTTCAAAATGCGTAGGTGCGCGCGACCGTATTTTATTCCGTGGAAATCCAGCCTTTCCGACAGAAGAATTCTTCCGAGCGACCTGTCCACGCCACCGCGCTCGGAATCGCGCGAACAGTTTCCGGTCTAGATACTTCGAAGCGAGCCGACTCCATCCGAGATCTGCCAGCCTACAAATAACTATTCGTATTTGCAAGATTTTTCATTGCGTCGAGCCTCTGTCCTCTCCGCGTATCCCGATCGTGGAAACTCGTCCACAAAAGTTGCAACGCGGAGAACATATATCGAGAATCGTCTGATCGAATTTACCGATTAACGAATTGAAATGTCGATTATGCGTGAAGTCTCGATCGGTGAAAATCGGAAGTGTACGATGTCAGACAATCTAACATCCCCGCAAGAAGTAAAGATACTTAACACTAGAACTACCGGACAAGTCAGAATAACTTTTAAAGTATAAGTTTCTTTTTTTTTCCTCTTCTCTCTCTGTTCATATACTGTTCCTTTTAATCATATGTTAATATTATAATATCTGTATTTCTACAAGAAACCTATTCTGTTTTGTAGTCTTCATACTCTGTATTATATGTAATGTATTTCTGTTTTGTAATTATGTTGTAATAAATCTCACATGAGATTTTCTATAATAAAAAAAAAAGTCAGAATGACTGGTGCGAACTGTGTTCGATTCGAAATATTACAAGTATAAATGTATTTTTTCGAGAATTTTCTTTAGTCAACTTCTCTGTTGGAGTACATATTTAAATAAAACTTGCACGAAATCGAAATGAATGTTATATCGTCGTTACTATAAGGCAATGTTTGCCAACTGCGTTTAGTGCTCGGTAGTTCTAGTGTTAAAGAGACTGAATTCTAATAATTTGTAATATGTCAAAATGATTCGAACGTCATCATACTTTCGCATTTGACCGATCCGTTTCTTTTCACGGACGCATTCCGCTTCCGACCGACACATTCCACTCGTTTATCAATTTTCCATTTTTATACGAGCAGAACGAACTTTCCACTAAACCCACCGCAGCGATACTTACAAAAATAGCAGGTTCCGAGGCAGGAAACTCGTACAAATAACGTAGAGGAGTGCTATTATAAGCGGGAAGAAAGTGTCGGAAAGAGAACGGCGATCGATCGGTTCGGAAACGATATGACATATCTCGGAGACGTAATTTTAGAGCAACGGATGGGAACGACGTGAAAAACCGAATCGATTTTGCAATCTGTCACGGAGGAGTTGTTCCCGTAGACGTCCCGAATCTGTAATCCTAATCGCGACATTAAGTAAAAGCAGGCGTCGAGGGGCGCGAGGTTTCCCGTTTATTTCTCGTAAAGGTGGAACTGCTTTCGTTTCTATCGTTTCGTCGACGCGTACAAAGTTGTTTCGGTCGCGTTACGATATGATTTACGTGCCGCCGCGTAATCTACTTTCACCCCAGCCAGCACGCTTCATTCCTGCCGTTCGAAACGGCGCTATTAAAAACTTAAACGACCTTTAACTAGATCCTCTAACGTCGGTTACGTGTTGGAAAGCCGTTTTAAGATCTACCGAGCGTTTTATTAACAATTTGCCGGCGACCTTTGCATACGCAACAACGTAACGGGGCCCCCCGGTGTCAGGGAAACAATCTCTGGATGAACGTTCTCCGTTTTACTGGCCCGGATTCCGAGTTTCGTGGCCGAAAACCGCCGCGTCGAGATCGTAATAGCTCCGTATAGATTTTTTTCCGTGGGTCAAGATGTCTCGAGTTCGGTTATCAGCTTTTTCACGTGTCGACGGCTGTTCGTCGACGTGATCGATACCCTCTTCGACGCGTGCCACACGGTCTTCGTAAACTCTCTGGCATGTCTCGGAACCGGTAGTGCCACGAAAGCGGGTAGAATACACAAGACCGACGCGAACACGTCGCGAAAACACGAGATCGCTTCGAGACGTTCAACCCTCAACGCGGTGGTTAAATATACATGTTTCCTGCAGAGAAAATTCTTACGGACGTGTCCCAACGTGTGGGCTCTCGAACCCCTTTGTCGATAACGCTTCCGAGGAGTTCGTGGCTCTTGGGAATAATTCGCCAAGGACGCGAATTTTATGGATTTATGATAACAAACCACTCGGTGCGATAAGCTTGCTAATATGCCAAGTTATTAAACTCTTTGCACTCGGAGCTATTTTAACTGGAAAATTAAACGTTTCTTCTGACCTACAATATTTCCATCCTCTATGATTCTTTTAAATTTGATAAATATCAAATTGATATAATACCTCATACAATACTTAAATACTTTATGTGTAGTAATTGGTTAGATACTGACGTATCTGATAGTGTAAACAATTATTTAAATAATAGTACAGCAATTATTAGTGGCGCCTCGAGTGCTAAGGATTAAGATGCAGACAATTTTTATTTTGCATAAAGACCTCGTAAAGAACAAGCCTCGTCGAACGCTGCACGCTACAAAAATTTGCCTGCAATATCGACTCATGCCCGAGTAGATTGCAAAATGTTTTTTAGCTCCAGGTCGTTTGGTTTCCCCGTAATAAATTCGTGAAGACGCCCGTGTCTAGAAAAACCGGATTGTTTCGGTGGAAACGAGTGCGATAACCCGGCGTCGCGACGCCCCACGCCATGCTCACTCGGAATCGCGAGACGCCAGCCGCGAGAACGATATTACGGGGTGGTGATAATTTCAGCCACGTGGCCGCCTCTTTTACTGGTCTATCCGTGTCACGCTAGCGGAACGTCTACTCTACCGAACGAATAATTTATACTCCCCGCCCCATGTACGCGGGACAGCTGCTGCCGGTATAATTCCGAGGAACTCTCGACTCGTAGTTTACGATCGCAATTTGCCCCGTTAAAAGTCAGTCCGACGGTGTATCGTGTCACACCTACGTTTTCCACTCCATAATTTGCGTCCTGTCGCGTTCGACGACGCCGGAAGTCAGTCTCAGCTCGAAATCGAAGGGAACCTCGACTTTCCAAGCAAATTCTAATTTAACATTTAGCAAGTTCACTTGGAAAGTCAACGAAATGTTCACTTTGGAAAAAGACAATTTATTACTCGAATGGAAACTGTAAGTTTTAGTAAATATATCTCTGGGAAGAATGATGGTATCGAGACTATTCAAAAATGGTTTCAAAGAATCTATAATACTTTCACGAGCTTCTCGAATGGAACTGTGAGTTTCAGTAGACATAACTGTGGCAAAAATAATGGTATCGAGATTATTCAAAAATGGTTTCAAAGAATCTATAATACTTTCAAAAGCTTCTCGAATGGAACTGTGAGTTTCAGTAGACATAACTGTGGCAAAAATGATGTTATCGAGACTATACAAAAATGATTTTAAAGCGTGGAATCTATACTTTCTGAAGCCTCTTGAAAATTGTAGCTGCACAGCTTTTCAACAAAGTTATAAGGTTTCAACTAGACACATAGAACGATGGACATTTTTATAAATGTCATTCCCCTTCGCAATGTTGCCGGGGGAGAATAAAATTTGTCAGACTAATCACATTTATCCCAATCGTTAGTAGTTACTTTTCTGTATAAAATCATCGTTCGTTCATTATCGTGCGATGATTTTTGACCGAGTTATTCAAATTCGAAGCAAGCATGGTGCATCTAACTCTCGCCGCTTCTGACAAGCGAAGAGATCGTTGTAGAATATTCAACAAAACCGGAAAGAACCGGAAGAACGCTCAGACTTCTCTCTTAAACATTTTTCGATTACATATTATCCGATGAAATCTGCAAAATAAACTAAACACAGCGAGAAATCAATTCGCGTTTCTGGAACGGTGCGTTTAATTAAAAACAATTGCGTGTCCGAGGGATCAAGAGGGATTGTCAAGGGTGGGAAAAAATTCATTTTCACGGCGATGGATCAACGCGCGCGTTGCCTCGCGACAGGCCGGCATTGAATTTTCGGCGTTAACCGAGTTCTGCGCCAAGTATTCCTGCTCGGCCCTGGAAACGTTTGTAACTTTTCCCCCCGAAGCAAGTTGCCCCGAACAACGTACGCTGCAGATCCATGGAACGTGTTAACTCGCTTCTCAGCCAAGTTTCAGCTATTCCTCAAATTTAACTTGCCCGCTGCAACGTCGTCGTCGTCGTCGGCGTGTTCTTACAAGGGCGGACGCGACCCGTTGCTCTCGTTGTAATCTCTTGAACCGAGATATTCGCGAAGGGGACTCGTGATTCGCTTACCGTAACGCTCGTCTATCCGGCCGCGCGAACAGCATCTCAGAAATTCACGGACGAAAATCAGGCAAAACGTGGTTGGTTCGCGTCGACGCTGGCTAAAAAGAAACGCGCGTCTTCGTAACTTCTTCCAACCGATCGTACACACGTTCAGCGTGGTCCCGAGCGAATAAACTAACTCGTCTTAAATGCGATCGGTTAGGTCGTTGGAGAAGTTCCGTCGTTTTTATCGGGGAACTTCGGAAACGCGAGAAAAGCAAGATAGCGATGTAACTGCACCGAAACTTGGTAACGCAATGAACGTCATTGTCCATTAAACGCTTCCGGAAGTACCCGGCGGCGCTTAAAA
Organism: Lasioglossum morio; assembly: GCA_916610235.2. Classification (NCBI taxonomy): domain Eukaryota; kingdom Metazoa; phylum Arthropoda; class Insecta; order Hymenoptera; family Halictidae; genus Lasioglossum; species Lasioglossum morio. The sequence goes on from OU744331.1 coordinate 2,152,006, forward strand.
TCTCGCGACGAGCTCTGCTCGTTGTTCGAGGTTAAATTAGAGTGACGAGTCCGTCTCCTTTATGGTAAGATTTTAAACGTATTGAAATAATAACTTTTCTTTTTTTTTTCGATCGTATGTTTAAACAAAGTCGATCAATTTAATTGAAAGCAATTTTACGATCCTTTTAATATCAATTCTCTGTATCTCGATCGACAATTGTTCAAAACTACAATTAATGTTATTAGCGCACTGGTTCGATCAATTGGTCTAAATTTACACCGAAACGTTGAATTAAATTTCATGTAATATTTTGCAAAGCTTATTGTCTCCAATTCATCAAACCAGTGCGCCAATAACATTAATTGTAATCCTTTTAATATCTATGGAAATGTTTTCCATATAAGGAAGAACTACGGTGTTTACTAATTAATTGGTCCCCTTTTCATAAATCTTTCCTCTTTTCTTTTGTCAACGACAAGAGGTTGATATACATTTAAAAAATGCGTTCTTCGATCATGTTAGATGAGAAATTAACCGGGCAACCAATACGTTTTAATATATCTTTAATTAATAATAGATTGTTGGGTCTAAATTCTGGAGGCAAGGCGATTCTTCTTCAACGTCTCGAAGTTTCCGTGCTTGAACTGTCGAAGCTACGCAAACGTTTCTCGCGCGGAACGATTCTATAGACTCTCCTAAATGGAGCCATAATTTTTTCACGAGATTATAGACGGCTGAACGCGTTCGAACCGCGTCGTATAGCGAGCGGGACGCCGTTGTCGATATATTTGCACTGGATGCGTAGAAGCTCGACTATGAAAAGATAGTGTTCTAAGAAAGTGTATCTTGACGGGTAACATCGTGGGCATCGTTCGGCGATCAGGCTTCGCGTTTCCCTTTTGACAAACCGCGCATAAGTAATCCCATCCGCCTCGTCACTTCGGCGACGCTCGACTTTCATAACCTTCGATAAATTTGCGCATGGTTTTCGAGGGAGCACGCAGTCACTGGGACAAGGACGCCCCTCCTGCTTTCCGAGAAGCCTTTCGGAAGAGAGCCACTAATCGCGCGTTCTCATCAACGATTTCCATCCTTTTCTTTCGTTTCCCCTCCATTTTCACCATCGACGAATCGCGGGCCGCCTCGACGCCGCAACTCGATAGACCGAACCTACGGAGAGGAATTATGCTTCCAACACGCGTGCTCGATTCGCCTGAGCACCGTGTAATCCGATCGCTTTTGTTCACGATTATTGCTCCGCGATGTTAATGTCGGTTCGCCCCGTAAACTCGCGTTCTAATTCACAAGCGTGTCCGGAACGATTCGTTCACTGGGAAGCTTACTTAACACTTTACTGACCGGAAGCCTATTGATAGGATTTTCAATAATTCTGCTGTACCAAAAGAAAAAGCATAGAAATTTTCTTTGACATTGCGATATTAAATGAAACTATTAGGTGACGTTATTGTGGGTGACTTAATTAGTTCATACTAAATGCTAAATGAAAATTAACCCATGTACCATACATTTTTCAAAAATATACAATAATCACCGGTCGGTAATGTGTTAACCCTGAATAATTTAATATCGAGTTTCGCGAATGAAACACCGTCGCTGAAAAATGTATGAACGCATTCGAGTACAGTCTAGATGAAATTATTAATAAACTGAACGATTTTCTAAAAGGTAATTTTGCTAGAATCGAATAAGAATTTCTTTCTTCTTTTAGCTACACAATTTTTCTCATAATTAATCCACAACAGAAGAACAGAACCGATAGTAATGTTTGATGTTCATTATTCTCGTCCATAGTCTGCTGGAACAAAAGAAGCATTAATGAAACCGCACACTGTCTCAGCGAATTCAAAAACGTCCCGGCTGAATGAAATACGAAGGACCGATGCTAATTAACGAAACGCTGTACTGCAGCAAGTAGTACAGCAACTTACCAGATAATGACGTTACTTAGAAACTTATTACGCGGCCTAATCTCCTCAATTTCCATCCCAATCTCCCTCCGCAAGGTCTCTCGCCGTCTTCCATCGAGATCCAGCTAACCGCCGAAAACGAAGGATGCTCGACTCGGGATTCGATTTCGTTCTCGCGGTTTTCATTCGAAGAACGCCGAGGCGACGATGCACCGAGCACGTCTACAACATCATGGCGGACCGGTGGCCACAATTTGCTCGTAACGAGTCTCGCGCGAATACTCCGCGGCGAACAAAAGCATTCGGAAGGCTGCTAGTCGATCGTTGGATTACCATGGAATTTGCGATCCCGTCTGGTGCAATTCCGTCGTCGCAGCGCAGCGTTTTCCCTTGAACGGATGCACACGGTGCGGAGAAAGGATCGCGGTGATTGCTAATCGGTCTTTCCCAACCGGACATCGATTCACCTCGTCGCGCCATCGTGCCGAATCAATCACTTTTTGACGCTGATGACGGAAATTTTGGTCGAAATGAAACGTGGTAGCGTGTAACGAGACTATAATCAGGGCCAGTTCGAGTCATACATTTTGTTTACGAAACAAACGGGTCTTCGAGTCTTTCGAGAATGTTTGCGAATTACAGTGCGATTTAAAGGATTTATTGCTCCATATGAGGATTTGGATTTCATTGTTTCAAAACACGTTATTTATGTTAAATAAAAACATTGATAAAGAAGAATTGAACAATTGTAGTGATTTGAGTGTTACTACCGATATCAGTGACAGCGAAGATGAATTGGAGGATATTTTTGTAAATTTTCATTTCGAATTAATTTATTCAATATTAATGGTTGGCGAAACGCGAGGATTATTTCTTGTTTTTCATTATTTCTTCCAAAATAACAGGGAATTCAATTTTCTCCATCTTCACAAATTGTGCTTTCTTTCACAATGTGAAGATACTTGAATTTACTATTTTCAATGCGTCGACTACGCATCGAACGCTTCGCTTCTGAGCTGTGATAGCTGATGCACGGTTAATGCGCGAGAAGTGATGGGAATCTGACGAATTCTGTGCGCTCTGATGCGTGCATTGAATGAAACGGAACGGTCCTCTACGCAGTCTATGCGGATAATGCGTGAAACGGAACGGGCCCTAAGAAAATTCGAACTGCGTGGTCTAAGACAAACGAATATCGGTAAAACGAAAAGCAGAATTCTTCCGGTAGACTTCGCCTCGAGGCGCCCTTCTGTGAAAAACGATCGGATTTTCGAATAACGAACGGCGGCGTCTCTCGCTCACTCCGGCCTTTGAGGGCCGCGTCGGTAATCGACATAATTTAGTCGGAGGTACGGGCGAACTTTCCTCCGAAACTTCCTGGAGTCGGGGCGCAAGGAAGCGGAGGCAACGAAATTCATCGGAACACGGGGTGAAAAACTCGCCGGCCAGAAGTTTTTCCCGATGGCAGCATTGTTCGTGAAAAACGCGGCGAAGAAAAGGTTCGATCGATGGGATTCTCGTTCCCTGTGACGGATGAGATCGCGTCCGAATAACAGCAAATGCAATTTCGAAGCTGCCCCCGTCGAGAACTGCACACGAGTGCAGCTCGAAAGTTCGTTCCACGCCCACGTTATTATAATAGTTCCCCTTCCTCCACTCCCCCCATCCCCCCGGCGGAAAAACTGGATAATCCGACAGCTGACGCGGTTATCAAAACTTATCGTCGAAATAACGCCGAAACAATTTCGGATCGAGCGCGCGCGTTCTATCCCGTTGCGATTAAAGGAACTTGGCAGCCTCGATGGCCACCATTAATCTCGCGATCGGTTCGAATCGGCCAAAATCTCGGACCAGTAAAGCTGCCGCGTCGCCGATAAAAAAAAAAAAAAAAACGTTGCGAGTCGAATCGATAGAGTCCGACAGCGATTTTCCCCGTTTCTTTATCGTTGCTCGCACAGCGTCGCTCAATCGAGGCAAGCACAATTTCCCATGGCAATATTTTTCTGGGCCAACGGGATCGATTTTTACAGCGGCGTCGTTAAAGAGGCACGACGTCTTTTCGAGGATAAAGGCTCTCGCGGAACGATCCTCGTGTCTCGAATTTCAACGGTGTACACTTCGCTCGAACCACTCCTCCGGGAGCCGAACGTTCTCGAAAGCTCTCTTTCTCTGTTCATCGCAAGTAAAAAAAAAAAAACATTGGAACTCTTAGTTTATTGTCGGTTCAATTTGTTAGCCAGATAGTCAAGATCATAAAACGACCCCATCTGCCTGGCACATTTTTTAAGAGAAAATAACATCGAATCAGGTATCACAGCGATCTCTCCGAAAGACCGTCACTCCTCTTCTGATTTAGCGTTTCATAACAGAACTGTGCTAACTCAATTACATTGTAATTCAATTACTAAGTATTTTAATCAGATGTGTCATTGAAATAGAATATAATAAAAATACAGATCTCCAAATTATAGCCCAGAACTTTGAAGAAATGCGATATATTTTTGGTAATTATATACAACAGGTTCACGTACACCGATTTTGATGAAATTTTAATATGTTTTTCTATTTTTCTTTCGTACACAGTAAACGCGTGTTTACTGTCCAACAGCCGTGTTCTGCACGGACAGTATTCCCGCAGTGACATGATTGTTTTATGATCGCGCTACTCGTCGCTCGTTTACGCCGGTTAATTTTTCCAGGGTCGACGGCGTCTCGCGTTTCAAACGAGCTGTAAACAGAGGTCAGCTTTTGCAACGCGTCGTGTCGCTTCTGTCTCTGGCGTCTCGTAGCAAAGCTGGATCGCGAGAGGCATTGTTCCGCGTAATAAGAAGCTCCCGGGCATCGTAGTTGACTCGCAAAACGTCCACGGGGCACGCGTTCCACGAAACGAGAACACTGGCTCGCTTTTTTTCGCTACAAAGAACGATTACCGAGACACTGGGACACCGACAATCTTCCACGTTTCTTTCGCTCAAGCTAGCCTGCACAACGTTGGCATTCAGGAACGAATAAGAAACGAATTTTTCACCCGGTATCTAATTTTGTGGACTCTCGCGTCAACTTCAAGCTTTTATATCCGACGCGATATTATTTGTATCCGTTGCACGAGCCAAATGAAAATGTCTTTCTTCCTTTACAGAGTTTAACATGCTGAATAAAATTTCTCATTTTTGTTATAATTCCAATCTATCCACCAGAAAATCCGATGGAAGAAACACAAATACGAATGGCACAACACGTTTTAATCCGCAACCATCGCGATTCCCTGCAAAAAGAAAATTGTTTCTTCCCCGGAGAAAATGGCCGGGCTGCACAGGTTCGGTTTCGGTAATTCTCCGAGTAAATATTTTTCTGTTTGGTTACACGTGCAAACGTTGTTCCGTGACGGTACGATTTCCTCGCCGCGGAAAGGCGAACAAATAACGCCTGTGTTCCAGCGTGTGTCGGTCGTTCCGACTCGGAAAAATTTGCTCGACGCGTTCCTCCAAGGAAATTCTCCCCGGCCGTGGAGAAAATCGGTTCTCCACACCACCGTCGGCGCTATTACACGTCGGATATTCGAATCGCCGGCACGGAAAAACTTTCACGTACAAATTTATATTTACCGCGCGGCTACGGTGTATCTTAATAACTCGGCCGAGTTTTTCCTTGCGTATTTTCCGGCGCGACGCTATCGCACAGTTTCGCCGCGAGTTTATATTACGGCGAACGGGCCAGCATTTTTATGGGGCTCGGTTCGAGTCACGAGAGAGAGTCGGGCTTGCGGCTTTCTCTCCGCGGAAATGTCGTTAAAAGAACTTACCTCGAGCAGATTCCATTGCCTTGCTGCGGTGCGAGTCGCACGAATGGTACCAGTGGTACGAGTCGACCATTTCCGCGGCCGGAACGGAACTGTTCGTTCTCCTACGGCTATCGGCAAATGCGGAATCCATCTGGACATACAATTTTCGTCGATTTATGTTAGAAGACTTGCGTTAGTTTCCAATGGGAAAATTCTGTTTGAAGATTTAGTGGCTACGCGCGTCCTAGTATTCCCGAGAAGTAGAATTGCTCGGTCATGGTCAGACGCGTCAGCCAATTCGTATTCAGCAGCACTCGTGACCGCTGAATAATTTCACAAGTTGTTACATTACTAGACTGCGAGTTTTATGTATTTATGATAACTAGACCGCGAATCTTTCGAAATATTTTCAGAATTGATGGAGTATCGACAGAATTTAATACGATTTTTATTTAGTTCTCACTTAGAACGGCTGGTACTACTGAAAATAAGATTTCACTTGATTCCACTCTTTTCAAATTCGTCTACAACAATTGCAAGTTGCATGAAAATGATAAAAATTAGAACATTCGAAAAATATACGGTTAGTATTACATTTTCTTTGTGTTTCTGAAAGGATGAAAGAGAAAATACATTTTTATCCAACGTGAATTTCTTGGAATCAACTTGGGCAATTTGTGTTTTGCATAGAGATAAAATTTATACAGAAAATTTATTATTCATTGAGGGTAATAGTAAATTATTACGAAAAATGTATGTACTATTAAAATTTATTACGAATATTAGAATTATTACGAATACTAGCTTGATAGTGATCAATTGTAAAAATGCTCGGTGGATCCTGGACTACTGCGATATTCCTCGCAGCCGAAGAATCGAAGCTTCAAGTTCGAGCGAAAGGCTCTCCGCGGTTGGCTTTTATTTCCAGTCGTCCGCGCGTTATTTCCAGGGCCATGTTCGCCGAGCGTTGTCATTGTTTGCGCGACGCGACGATAGAACGTTAACTCGCGGTCGTTGCGTCGGAATGGACGGCCTACATTTTCGGGAATTCGGGCGTAGCTATCGCGCGAAGTTCGTTTCGCCTTTTGGGAACTGGCTCGGCCGAATATTATCATAAAAGGCGAGCGGCTTTATATCGCGCGCGACTCCATAAAAATGTTGTCGGGATTTACGAGTAGCCGCGAACAGCCAGGCTGCAACCGAAGATACAGGGATAACGACTCGACAACGACGCCCGCGAGCCTTGTCGCGAGAGCGAACGGTGAATTACATTTTCTTCTTTTTACTCCCCGGCAGCGAAAGATAATAAACGAGTTAAACGTTTTGTTGCACGCGTGGGCAGCAGCCTCGTCCCGACACGTTTCATTCTTCGAGGACAAAAACGGCGATGTTCGATCGGTTTAACTTCGTTGAAGCGATCTCGTGCGCGGCTCTCTCGACGGCAAGTCGAATAGAAAATTCCATTGGCAATCCGGAACCAGCAGGAATTTACTATGCCCGGAGTATTCGCGGTATCGCTTGCCGTCTGATTTCTCTCCTGACTGCGCTCCACGAACTTGGTTGATCATTGTTCAAAGTGGAAAGCCTCTGGCTAAGAAATCCTTTGTCCGTTTATCAAATTATTCGACTGCGGATTTTACACATTTATGAGAAAAATTGATGCACCGAATGGCGAATCGGTGAAAAGATTTCAAGAATTTTAATAGGAGAACCAAACATTTCTATTCTATATCTCTATGTCTCTATACATCTTCTATCTTCTTCTTCTTCTATATAAATAAAAATCAAATGCTTTTTTGGCTAATTTTTTTTTTAAATGTCCGTAACAGTCCGAATAAGGTTTCAGGGAAAGTAAAATTGGAAAAGTTGCCTGGAAAAATGGAAATGCTTCTTTCTATGGGATTTTTATATAAACTCAAGACGATAACTCACGATTTGAACAATGGATATGCGTAATTAGAACGATCTCAAACAAATTTATTGAAATTTGGATAGGACAACGTCTGTCGGGTACAGCCAGTACATAATAATAAAATCGTGTCGCGAAAATATCATATCGCATAAAACTCCGCAGCTCACAAGTGTGTAATAAACGATGCAACGGCATCGTGGGTTTCGAAGGGGTTCATTTCCTTCCGTGGTGATCGCGTTAGGGGATGGAAGACATCCGGGATATCCGGGACGCGACGTCTGCGCTCTATGGGGAAACCGAATGCGGTGGGCACGCGACGCATATCCCAGACCGTTGGTTCCCTTGTCCTTTGGTCGACCAGAGGAAATTTACGAAGCTCGAGTTCGCTACCCTTGCGGAGATGCGGACAGAGTGGGACAGAGAGACAGTAGGGTGGAATTATGCGAGTCGCGTTCGCCGCGAACAGTAAATCGCTTCTACGCCGCCACCGAGCTCTCGGTTATGCAAATTACCAACGGAAATTGAAAAGCTATGCGACGCGATACGACGCAAGAGACCTACGAGACGCAACGGGACGAGAGAAGACGAAAGAGAGAGAGCAGGAGAATTCGCTGGCTAGCCGACGAGAGCTATAATTCTTTCGGGAATTCTGCTAGACACGGTCGGGTAAACCAGATTTTCCTTCTGAAAGCTTTCCCGCGGCCGATATTTCAGCGTCGTCTCCGTTTCCGGATTTTCGAGAGGAAATTAAAGCGAGAGGCAGTCGTGCTCCGTCGAATCGAAAGATCGTTATCGCGTCGTTGGAGTTCGATAGGAGCCTCGTCGAGAACGCCGAAAGCCCGATTACCAGAGTCAATTAAAGACCATTAACCGGATCGGGCCTCGATAAATCGTTTCGGCCGATGCCGAGAACGCGAGACTCATCCATATTTCGATTTCGTCCAACCTCTCGTTCAACGCACACATCTGTACACAAACATACACACACACGCGCGCGCGCGCGCGCACGCTTGGCAGGTTCTCGTTAAGTCGTGCTCCTCGTAATAACGTGGATATTTGATTTTCTCCGAGGCAATTTCCACCTTATTCCGTGTCAGTGTACGCGCATCGAACGCCGGAACCTCTGAGCGAATTTCCGGCTTATCGCGCAAACTTACCCCCGACCCTTCGGCTCGCCGATTCCCAGATCGAAACACAGCCCTCGAAAATTAACTCGGACCTGGCAGATCGCGAGTCGATTCCGGAATCTATCGAAACGAGGATCGTTCCGACGTTGCTCGTTACTTTCGATCGTTATCGTCCTCGGCGTTTCGTGACCCGGGGAACTTCGAGAAAAGAGAATCTTCAAAGGATTCTCCAGTCGTGCAATCTCTGTGTATTATGTACTACGATTTTCGACAACAATGTGTGTAAAATTCACTTGGCTAACGTGAATTCCGAGGACATCGTCTGGGGTAGCGAACGCGTGTTGAGCTCTCGAAAATGGAGACTTTGGGGAAAGAACAACGAGAGGGTAATTGCAGGGGCTGCTGTCGGAAGCCGTCGATCGGTTGAGCAGCTTCGAAGCGATAGTAGATTAGCGAGGACGAGGCGGTAATCGGTGCGCAACAACCTATTTGGAGCGCGGACGCGTGTCGCCGAGCCGCCAAGATACATCCCAGAGCTGTCGTAAATTCTGGCTGGCTTCCCCTCCAATTCTCCCACGAATTTCGAAGTCTCTTCCCGCAGAGCCGTTACCGTCCAACCCGTTTGCCGGGGTAATCGCGAAGCTCTCGAACTTTCGGGACTCTGGCCGATCTCGTTTCGCATCGAGTGCGGTTTTGCGCCACGGAAAATATTTCCGCTCCATTTTACAGGGTGAACCGGGCAACTTCCAATTCCGATGGATTCCGTCCATAGACTGCGGTCAGCCTGCTCGTCCATTTGCGTCATTAGCGAACCTGCACGCGCCGTTTCAGTGAAAATCAAAGTCCCCACTTCGAGATCTTCGATACTGTTCTACCTTGATTACATTGTCCAACAATAAAAATGTTTCCATGCAACTGCTGGGTGGATCTTATAGAGTTTTTCTTGCGATGATTCCGAATCTGATCTTAATTTTTCTCCTACGCGCACAGTTTTTGAGAAACTTCAGTTTGAAGAAAAGACATATTTTTCGACGTTTTTTTCGATCCCGAAAGAAAAATATCCGTACCCGTCACTGGCTGCAAATTCGTATCGGGCACGGATATTTTTCTTTCGGGATCGAAAAAACCGTCGACGTTGGAAAGTTGAAAGGGTGATATCTCATGATAAAAATCTGCTCTATCGCGTGGAGCAATTCGATTTTCCGCTGGACCCTTATTTTTTCAGATAAATTAAAAAATATCATCACAAAAAACCGGTGCAAAAGTGGTGCCTCTCCGTCTTTAATGATTATTTAAACATATTTAAACAATCACAACGTATTACTATTGCACACCACTGGATTCGGAAAGGTTCAGAGAACCTTTTACTGTAAAGAACAATACAATATCTCATATAATAACATCACAATATTTATTATTGACACAACACGATATAATTTGCAAAATATCACATAAAATTTAATTCAACGTTTCGGTCAATTAATTGATAAATTCTTACAGACGCAATACAGAAAATTTACATTCTTGAACATGGTCTAAACTTAGACCGAAACGTTGAATTAAATGTTCATGTGATATTTTGCAAATTTGCTTAGTGTCTTCAATTGATCGAACCAGTGCATCAATAACATTAATTGTAGTTTTGAACAATTGTCGATTGAAATACAGAGAACTGTTACAGTGATTAAGGTAGCGAAGAAAAGGCGAATCCGTGAATAAGAGCGCGTCAGATTGGGCGAAACTAGACCGAAGAGATTGAACGTTCTCGCAGGTAATTAAAATGAGCCGAGCGTGCGGGGTAACGACGCGTGTTACGGCCAGGGAGGGTGAAAAACTTGCTCGCCGCCGATTATCACTGGAACGGGAGCGTGCGACGCTCGGGAATTCTAATCGCGAGGATAATGGACGCGTCGACGTTTGAAATTGCGCCGCGGTCGAGCCGGAGGGTTGTCTCGCGACACTCGTTTCCGTATTCCTTCCGTGGCTGGCTCGCGATTCGATAATTGAGCCCGAAACGAACAGTCTGGCGGCCGCCGAGGGCGATTTATCGCGTTGCGAAATGGCGAGTTCACGCGAGCACCGCGGCCAGCTGGAGATGTCCAACGACGATCGTGTTTCGAGCCACGCGACTGCTCGTTTCCCCGGTTAATTGAATATCCTGTTATAAATTCGACTCCGGTGGCGTTAATTCGACGCAGCTCCGATTCGATTTGATTCGATCCGGATCCGCGAATCGGACTCATTTTCACCGGGTGTCGCGCGACGGGACATTTCTATATATGAAATCGGTAGAGTTAATTGAAAAATTTTCACGCTTCGAAGAGTAGAAAAAAAAGTTGTTTAAACACCGCTCTTTTAAGGGTAGTTTCGTAAAGACAAAATTAGATTCTGTAAGAATGTTTATACCACCGCATACATATCATATCATATGTTTTTATTGATTTATGCGTTGTATATATTGTTATTATTATTATTTATTATAGACGGACTGAAGTCCTTTTACATAAGTGTTTCAAATATCAAAGAAACGAAAGAAAAAAAGAAGAAGAGAAAGATACAATACTGCTCGTGTAATAAGAAAGAAGGGCATGCACAAAAGAAAAATTTAATAATGGTACAATCGATATGGTATTATCATATAATCCTTTGTAGTTGCATTTGAAAATTTTGTAAAGAATCACTGAAAAAAATCAATACGATTATATATAGTGCGCGACTTTGAGATAATGCGATTCATTGGATTAATTAATCCATAAGTAGATTTCGCTGTAATGTTTTTATCGAACGGTACGTTGCGTGTTTAAAGAAGTATTACGCAGTTGTGAGTCTCCTCCTTAGAATTCTTCGATCCGCAAAGACCGTTCTATTTGTAATAAATACTGTGTAATTAACACTCGTGAATTTTATCCAGCTTTCACGCGATTCTGGCACACCGTTCGCGGAAAATTGGGATAATTGAATTATCAGCGACACGGCCGACGTTATCGGTGTTATCGCGGCCCCCTATTCGGCCATAGTTGGACGCGTTACATCGCGGCCGACACAATAACTATTAACTGCTGACCGCCACTGATAAACGACGGCTTCCGTCCGTGGAACGATCCGACGCGGTCCATTCGACGGAATACTGGACGTTTCCTGACCACGAGATACTGGATATCGTGTACAGGATGATCCGAACCTCCAGGGATTAATCTGCTACTAGCGATAGATTGTGTAAAGTTTGCCAAGACACGCTTGCGAGTCGAAACAAATATTGCTAGCACGAGACCGAGTATTTTCCATTGGAGCATACCAAGCGTTCGCTATGTGGTCAATTTCCATTTATACGATTTATACTGATTCTACCGGAGTAAATATTTTTCCTTTAACGCGACTTAATTTTTTTTAATATCGTTCAGCGTGTCTCCTTTACAGTTTATTTTAACCCTTCGCTGTATAGTGTATCATATCTGATACAGTTAACAAATCTTGTATATAGTAAACTAAGAATGTGTTTTTTTACTATTTTAAATTATGTTCATTTTTCTGAAAATGTTGTTTTAATTAAGAAAGTCATGCGGTGAACGGTTAACGTGATCGCATTAGTCCACCCCCACGTCACCGTATATTGTACAGTAAGTCCTAAATTTATACGGTTAATTTGATCCTGCGCTTTCCGTGTAAACGGAGGACTTATTAATAGTTTTCCTCAATCTAGTTTAACACGCAGTATAATATCATAACGTTTAATAAGTTACAGACGAAATTGTTTCTTAAGAATGATCTAAAGTAAGATTGAAACGTTGAAATTAACGTGGTCATTTGCAAAAGTGTTTTTAAATAACAATTGATCGAACCAGTGTGCCAATAACATTAATGCAATTGTTGAGGTGGTTCGGAACTCACCATAAACAGTAGGTCCCGCTGAAAAGGCGACAGTGAGAATGGGGAAAGTGAGGGAAGAAGATTGGTAAATGAATTTGAAACCCTGAGGGGGCCAAATATCATGTTACATACATTAATGCATTTGTTATTCGGAAAAGGACGTATAACAAATACCGAGATGCTTCGTTACGTCGTCGTATAGGGTTATAATTACATCCCGAATCGGTAATTTCGCCATTTTGTTGAAAGCCGACTGAGAGGTTCGTCGCGAGCTTTAAACGTGCAAGTTTAATGTCGCGGAGATCTTATCACGAAGAAAATCGACTTGGACGATAACGAGGAACACAAGAGGGAGGAGAATCCGCTTAGCTCTTCCCCTCGTGGCATGTAATACTTCGTGGTATTTATCGTCCTCGGATAATAGCGGATAATCGGTGGAACGAACGTCCGTTCTGAAATAACTTCGTTATCGGACAGCGCTAATCTTTCCGCGGGCTACTGGTTCCATCGTGTGCGGGCTCTCGGAATCGCGGTCCTAAATTTCAAAGACTGAAACGCGACGTCGAGTTTCCGGGAGCTGGAGGAAAGCTATACTTTCGCGTCCTCGGTTACAAATGAAATTTCTACGACTGGTCGTCGAAATAAAGAGGTATCTCGAAAACGATTCGAACTTTTACCTCTCGTTTAAGAAGCTTCTGTGGGAAGAAATTCAATTTTATTGGAAGAAATGTTGTAAACAGGACACAGTACGAGAAAAGTCTACAGATTAAGGAACGAAACGTAAATATCGAATGAGTATCCCTCTTCGCGATCTTTGTAAATTGAAAACGGTGTAACGACGTTCTGAAATTTTCTCGGAAAATGCATAAATTCTGTAATCACGATAATTAAACTGATTGAACTAATTAAAATTAATTACTGAAAGGATGTATTTAATGTTTCATCTTCGGGAAGCCTGTTAACAGGATCTCCGGTGATTACGCTGTACGAAAAGGAAGCTCGGAAACCATCTTTTACGCAACAATCCCAAATGAACTGATTAAATTGTGTTACTTTAAAGAGCTGTTCCTATTAAAGCTTGATTACGCGCTGCATAATAAATTCTGTAACGCTCGGTACAATCGATAACGGTGTGCACAGATGTCTCTGAAAGTTGAACGTACTCGGCGAAATTCCAGCGAACGATGGGAAATCGCGATGAACGAAGCTGCCGCGTCGACGAAGTGGAAACAGCAGTTCCGTGGAAATTGGTCCTAATTTTTCGGATCGAAGGGATTTCCCCGTAAGCGAAGAAGCTTCCGCGTTGCAAGGCAGAGTCGAACGGGATTCGTGATCAACGTTGCGACACCAATCGCATTTGCCAATTTCCGAGTGCGCGCACGCAACATTTGCTATCGGCAGCTCCAACCATATTTTCTCCCGCGAACAGTTGTCCCGAATTCCTCGGTGTAGCGCTCGATAAAGTCCGGTTGTTTCCCGAACATTTCGCGTCGATTCGAAACCACGGCTCTGGGGAAAATGCGGGAAAACCAGGAACGTACCAGACGAAAGCACAATGCACTTTCGAACGAACCTGCTCGCACGCGCAGCATCGGCGATGTTCGATGCGTATCAATCAACGTCCGAACAACTGAACCGTCCTCGGACCGTATTGATATTCGCGACGTCCCGTCATCGACGGGAGGATAGTCGCAAATGTAAAACCCCTCCGCGAAATTAGAGTCCACGACGATTCCCGGCACGTTTCTTATATTACATTTTCTTTCATTTCTTACGGTAACGTTCGAATCGTGAATCTACCCAGGCTCCGCGTGCTGCCGAGCAAAAACTCCTCGGCTTTTTCCCTTTTGCGGCAGTAAGGCGTATACAGTCTGGACTCTTTATTGAACGGGGGAATAAAAAATAATCTCGAGCTAGGTGTATTATGCGTCTGTGTGGTACGTGTCTACTGCGAATAATATTGTTCGATTTTAATGCGTTGCCTACCGCTGAGTATTTTATCATTTTTAAAAGACTTTTCAATGGATCCTTCAACAACTTTGATTGTACAACAATAAGCTACGTTATTCAATAATTTCATTCGAAATTATAATGTAATATAGAAGGTATTAATTAGTAAAAAGTAATCTGTAATTTATAATAAGGTTTGTAAAGATGCGGCAATTCAGAGAATTGGAACAGATACTGGCTGGAGGAAGAGTATGGAACAAGTATGGAAACCTAGATTTGACAAGGGATTGCACGATAATGGGCGAAATGATCAGGCTCGAGGATGTAGTAAGAGGGACAAAAGATAGAAAGCTCATTGAAGAGTGGTTGGAGAAGTTGAGGAAAAAAAGAGAAATGAGCGCATAAATAAAGCAAAGAGAATACCGAACTAGAAAATGTAAAAGTTAGGGAATGAGGAGGGAAGCAATAAGTATGGAATTAAGTGGGTTAGTGATAATTAGGATACTAAAAGAGTAGAACAGGGTAGGAATGTGTGAGACATAGAAACGAACGAGAGAAGGTAAAGACCGACTGTTTAAAATAAGATAGTTTCGTACAGATAGGTTAATGTAAACCAAATCACATTTCCTAGCTGTAACGCTGAAATAAAGCAAATTATTCTAAAAAGGTTTGTAGTTAAGGATGAGAAACAATAACATGAAATTATAATATTATAACATATAGATGGATGGATTTAAAGAAGAGGAGGACGTTCCTGAGAACCTGGGACATTCGAGCAGTGATGTTTTATCTAAAAAAAGTTAACAATTGATTAACCAACGAGTACTACTAACTGCCTAGAGGCTTTTGGCTGCAACATCTGCCTCGCAATCCGAATTTTGTAAGCGAATACATCATTAAGTCGATTGGTCTGGATACCCGATATTTTGGCACGGAAAAAGTAGTCGTTCAATTACCTGTACCTTTGTTTCCCCCTGTTGAATGAAAGGATTGGTGGTTCTATTGTGTTTAAAGACGAAACGGTGAGTCTCGCGGTTCAGAAGCACAGCAGGTTTGATTGTTCCTCGAAAGGTAGTCTTTCCAATTGGTTTAACGTTTCATCGTTGAACGAAGGATATCGAGCAAGCTGGCCTCGTCATGGCCGAGGAAAGCTGCCGGTTCGTCTCATTATTTCCAACCACTCGACGTTGATTCGTGTTGGTAGCGCGTTCTCGGCGGATGCAGTTTCTCTTCTTTCGTTTCAGTAATAAACCTCTGAAATCTCTCGTTCCGTTGGAGAACGGAGAACCAGAGGTCGTAGCGCGAGAAGCACCGGGCCTCTTCTAATCCTCGGCTCAACGAACCTCGCAAGGGCTCGCGCCAAGAAGTGCTGCGGACCACTATAAAGAAAAGCCTAAGGGCGGCAAGCACGTTTTCGGATATTCTCTGATATTACTTTCAGGCCACTTCAATTTCCAATTTCGTCTCGATTCCCGTTTTAAAACTTCGAATCAGTTCAGCAATTTTATAAATGCTATGATATACAAATCATTTATTATTATTATTATTTGTAACGTAAAATGGTCGTCCAATATAGTCACTACAGTTAAGTCACTCTAAAATCAGTACCGATCCTCGATCTCCTCGAATATATTTTGTTTTTATTCTTAATCAAATCAAATATATATATACTTCAATTTTAATCGCTTTTCATGTTCATGAAATGGCACATTTTTATTCATCGGGTCACTGTGACCCAAAGGGTTACGAAAGAGCAGTGTACATTATAGGTTAAAATTACATAAGTACATTATACACTATTTTACATACAAACACATGTATTTTGCTTGAAGTGTTTGAAAACCCGCTCTTGTTCTCAATTTGTTCAACGAAATGCAAAGTGAAATGTTAAGATGATGCTGAAAGTACTCCATCACTATTCTAGAATTTTGCAGGTTCATTCGAGATAAAGTTCATCTGCAAATCTGAATAGATAATATTAATATTCTTCTGCTGCCTCGACGAGGATCGTCAGATTCTCAAACTTATGTCCTCACTCTAACTTTCCCTGCTACGTTTCGTCTCCACCGTGCAGAGGATGGTTTGTTCCCCTGAATTGGTGTTCCCTCCCCTCATCTAGCGTCTCTGACCTCGATTCCGATCTGAATTTTCTTCCCGTCTTTTCCTCCCGCTACTTTTAGTATTTTTGCCTGGATAGCGTTTCGAGGCTCGCCTCGACCTAAAATTTCATCTGTATCTCGAATCCCTCTATTTCTGTATCCTTCGTTCCCCCTTTCTGTTCAAGTAACGTGTTCGCAGAATCCCGAGTGCCATCGAACAATCTCGCGGAAATAACGAGCTCGTTCGAGTCGCCTCGCTAACGAACAACCCGGGACGAACGATTACGCGACCGAATCGAATTTTTCTCGTTCCCAGGATCGTTCCCGAAGCTCGAACTTCGACGATAAACGAGTTCCTTGTCGTTCAAGTTTCCGTTCGGTGTTTTCGGCTGACCTCTCGGGGCGGATTCGTAAAATTTCGAAAGAGTCGACGCGTTTCTAGCACACCGCAGCCGGAGCTGAGAACCTCGGTCAGCGGTGATATACGCTCTCTTACGTATTCTTTGTCGGGTAAACTCGCCCCCGGTTTTACTGGGATGATACCGTAAAATCGGCGAGAGAACAAACGCCCTCGAAGTGTAATTCCGAAGAGGGACGGTGGAGAGACCGAGATTCTTTCTCATTCGTCGAACGACCTACTCTCCTTTTTTATTCCGATTCGTCTAAATAGCGTGCTCCCGATCAGCGAGGGGCACCCGGCTCGAAAATAATCGAATCCCGCGCTTTGTCGAGCGTGAAAGGTAAACACGCGGAGCGAGCGGACATAGCGATTCGGAATAATGAAAAACCGATCGCGTGCTCCTCTCGCTTATTTTATTAAAAAAAGAACCCGATAAACTTTTCCGCTGCGGGCTCGCCGGCTAATTCTGCTCGATGCTCTTCGAAAATGCTCGCGGCCAACTATTATTACTACACGCAGATGCTAAAATCGAACCACCGATATCGGTCCCGACATATCGAACGCAATATACGAGTCACGATGAAATATTTCAACAAATTATCTCAATTTAGAACGTTCGAAGGTAGAGTATGGTTAGGTTAGGTTGACAAAACTGAAAATGCAAAGTTAATTGACAAAGAGACAGATTTAAATCAAAGGATATTGTTGGAAACAATTCATCGAAATTAATATATTGCAAAATTGCTTTCGATTAAATTGATCGAACCGGTGCGCCAAGAACATCTTTCATCATAATTATTCTAAAATATCGAACACAGTCAACCTTGAAACATTATCTGATCCTAGAACAAGATTCTTTTCTGTCATATTATATTGTGTAAAAGGACTTCGGTCCGTTTAAAATAAATAATAATAATAACATCAACTTTGTGTAAGTGTATGGTTTTTCAGATATCTTAAAGAACAATTACGGGGTAAAAATTGCGTCAAACGTGAAACTTACTTGAGAATCGTGAACATTCAAATATTGAATGTCTTTCCAATCAATCCTATTTAGGAAATTACACGTTCTCTGTTTGAATTTGTAGAACCGCGCTGTCGATCGATCTTCCATCACGAAGGAATCGATGGCTGCCAGGAGTTTCCGAGCGCACGTCCAATTTCGATAACGTGAAAATTGCGATGGGGAGATGAAAAAGAGAGTCGGCGAAGACTCGGAGCAATTAACTGGTCCGGGTATTAGATCGTTTTTCGATAACGAATCAAGGTCACGCGAGAAAAATACTGCGTGGGCCCAGGGGTGGTTTTCGAGGGACGATCACGGCAGTAAAGAATCGTCGGCAGCATCGGTATCCGGTTTGTTCGCCGAGCTGAAAGAGTCGGCCGCAATGCAGACCGCGGTGCACCGTGCATCGCGACAGTGCATCGCGGCGTCCTATCACCGGTAAATTCACTTTATTCGAAACCCGCCGGAACACGGGGAGCCACCGATCGATACGGCCGATCCTTTTGTCGGAGGATTTAACAAAAGTTTCTTCGTCCTCGCGTTATCCTCGATCGCATTGTGCCTCCCCGTATCTTTCTCGGATCTGAACTCGAGGATCTGCCGAGGATAAGCCGATATGGCTCGCCTCGATTCTTTCGTTTGTAAACCGTGGGACGAGCTCCGCGGGACTCTTATCGAAAGCGTTTGTCCGCGAAACTCGCTACATTCGCGAGAATTCGCGTAACCGGAACCAGAGGGAAGAGAAACTGCGCGCGACAGCTTCGACTTCCGTTGCTCCGCGTCCCGTAAAAATGTCAGACGAATTAAACGACCTCCTCGAAAGTCGCCGCCATTCTCGCCGTGTACTCGCGGACCGTGCGAACTTCTCTGGAACTTGTAAGTCATACGAGACGTTCCTGAAAACTCCAAGCAGTCACGTTGCACCTTGAAAAATTGGGTCGAACGTCAAAATTTTCATTTCCCGAAAAGTCATTTCTGTTGTAACAGAATTTTGCATTTATTCCGATTTCGTGCAATCTTTATTAGAATGGAAAAGGATTGTTTAATGTTCAGCAATGATATCAAGAAATGGTGAAAAATATTTTCTGAAAGCGTAATTCGAATGTTTCTAGGTACATAATCAATTATATCGATATCACAAATGTTGAATATATATCTTGAATATCGAATAGCTATTTTGCTATTAACTTTACTTGTGTAATTTAAACATTGAACTGATTCGATTTGATTTGTATAAGACACTGGTTGGAAACGTACTTTCTAGGTACAATCGAATAAAATATCTTCTTCACACGCCAAGGTGTACATTCCCCTTAAACACGTGTATCGTAAGATTCTACTTTTCTGAAAGTTACCGTTCTACGTCTGGCAGCGTGAAGCGCATCCCTTCAGTTGGAAGTGGATATAATTTGAAAGGGACTCTCGCGTCTCTTCGAGAAATCGGTCTCCGTGCACCGCTATTTTACCTCGCATCTATTTTATCCTGTTTACGCTCTGTAAAACGGATTCCACGGTGAATCTTACAGAGCGGTGTTTGTCGTAACCTCCTTAGAATGGCTGGCCGAAAGATTCCTAGAAGCTGCAAGAATTTAAGTTACAACGATATATTAGGTCCGCCGGGAAGTTCCGTCAGTTTATCGAACTTAAGTTCGCCGTGCTTAAAGATTGCTCCATTTTCTCCCGCCAGGAAAATTATCGTCCCGCGTTGGTGCAACGAAACGGTAAACGTAATTTCTGTTGAACACAGTTTCCGAAACTGGCTGGAACTTTGGATAAGGAGCTGTATCTCCCAGATCCATTTTCGAAGTCCGCTTAATATTTACGAGCTTGTTAAAAGTTCCGGCTAGGAGGAATCTTTATTTTTGGAAAATAATAAGTGTTCGCATCTGTTTCAAATGAGTTAAACAATTACAGTAAAGGTTTCACCTTTTTTTTATTTTTATCCTTTCGACGGGTGTCAGCTAGGAGCAATCTTTATTTTTGGAAAATAAAAAGTGTTCGCATCTGTTTCAAATGAGTTAAACAACTACAGTGAAGTTTTCAGCTTTTTTTCCCTTCCCATTGGGGGATTTCTCTTCCTTATCTCTCTCGAGGGGTGTCGGTGAGGGCCCTTTTTTCTTTTCATTTACCGAACACCGTATTCCCGAGTGTAGCCACTCATGTTCTTGGCTATAAGTGAAGTCTTCACCTAAGAAAAACATTCGGGTCCGTGTTGCTTCTTAGATCGTGAAGTTCTACTATTCCTTTATGTTCTCAGTACATAATTGTAGACAAACATAAAGGGTTCTACATTCCTGCTTTGATCAGAACGATCAGGTGGAAATTTCAATCACGTACATTCAACAGTTCGAAGGCTCGGCGAACGGCGCACGTGCAAAACGATCGATGGATCAATCGAGGTACTTGATAGTCTTGTCCCGCGTTGATCGACAAGTCAATCTGCAAACGCGTAGATCGGATTACCCGTCGGAAACAAGATTGCACAATGGAATTGGCCCGGGGGACAAGTCTCGACGGATATTACACCCCATAAACGACGGATCGTTGCGTTCGTGTGGCCACCGGAGAAACGAAGGCAACTATACACAGCACCCCCCTTCCATCGTTCGCGTATTTACTCGGGATCCAACACACGCTCGTCGCGTTATAGTCCGGGACCACACGTTCGTCTAATAATTAGTGGCACGAGCCAGTTGCTCGACGATGGGACACTTCCCTCTTCGCCGAAGAATTTTCCCCGTGGTCGAGGAAAGTTTCGAGGTGACCACACGACTCCGGTTTCCAAGCGAGTTTCTCATGGTGAACCTCCTCTGGCTCGTAATTGGTACGAAGCCAACTGGGTTTAATTGCCCCCTCGTCTGCTTCCCAGTTCTTCCTCCTACCATCCACCAAACTCGAGCTTTAATTGTTTCTTTCGACTATCTCCCCGCGGTTTATCTCGATCAGCTTTCCCTCTTCCGGATGGGACTCGTCGCGAGATTCGCGCGCGAGCTTTTCTTTCCGCTAATCTTTCCTGCAACTTTTCTCCTTCGGCTTCTCTTTGGCTGAGCACTATCGTTCGGAACAGTCTTCTTCTCGACAGAAAAAATGTTGATTCGGGGACTTTGAAAGATTCGTCGAGCTACTCGGTTCCCGATGATTAATTCGACGCCGCAGACGATCGTCCGACGTTATAAGATTCAAATGTTCCGATCGTAACTTTTGACTAGCTTTTTCTCGAACTTTCTTCCTCGAATCGATCAACCCACAGTTCTCCCAGCTTCTCGGGCTCGCGTTATTCTTCGCAAGAAGCTTTTTTCAGCCTTCCAGTCTTTCAGCTGAACGATCAGCTCGTTTGTAAAGCTCGGTTCTTTTTCAAAGGGAAAGATGTTTATCCGAAAGATCTGTTACTCGGTTCCTGATGATTAATTTACCTCTTTGCGCTAACCGGGACGGTCTGTCAGCGAACGTCTGCGTCGAACTTTGATCAGAATAGTTTCGCAAGTTGTCGTTTCCTGGATTTTTCGTCATAACTCGAAAGTCTCCTCTCTTTTCCACGTTCCCACCGAATCCAATTCTTCGAGGTTCCTTTTCGCCACGAATCTCCTTGCTGGGCTACCGCGCGGCATGTTTTAAGCGGTTACCCTCTAAACCGTAATGAAACGAAGCGAAACGTTACGCGGAAACGCGGCGCAAAGGAACAGAACTATTTGCGAACCGGCTAACGAAAATTCCAACGCACAGTTTTCTCGGGGAATAACAGGAATTCATCGATCCGCGCGCATTCTCTGGCCGGTCGTAAATTATTCGGCAAGATTATACAAGGTTCGTGTAAAAAAAAAACTGCAGGGGAGGGTGGAATACTCTCGATAGAACCGTTCCACTTTTGTTCCGCGGAAACTAGTGCGGAAACGTGACCTTCGACGATTGTTTTAGAGAAGTTGTATTCTTAACAACAATGCTTTACAATGGAAAAATTCACGGAATACTGCATCGCGGTTTCTGTTGAATTTTCGGAAAAATCTATACTCGTCTCAGCTATCTTCATCGCCCTCGACCTTCCATCCCTTCCATCTTTTTACACTGTCTTTCATTCGAGTCTCAACGATTCTTTTCGTTTCTGTTTCAGTTACCGAGGATGAGATTCGAGAATGGTGAGTCCAAAGGAACGAACTTCCCTCCGTTCTTTGTACGAAAAGAAAAATGATCGTAGAAACGTAATCGGAGATCGTACTATTCGTTTCGAGATCAATCTCGCGCGAGATTTACCGCTTCGGAAAACACCAGATGATTGATTCTTCGATCGTAAGGTGTTGTTTCTTGCACGTGAACAACTTTGAATTTCGAGAATCGACATTTGAATTCGTTTACGCTAAACCTACAGTGTTCTAAAAATGGCTGGCACGTGTTGTCTTATCAAAATGACACGATAGAATATAATATACGTTTTTTTTTCTTCTTTTTATTTTAGAAAATCTCATATGAGATTTATTACAACATAATTACTAAACAGAAATACACTACATACGAACATATGATTAATAGGAACAGTGTATGAACAGAGAGAAAAAAAAACTTATACTTTAAGGCCACAGCTTTTAAAAAATGATAACATGTAATGACAGGCCTTAATATTATGTTTGGCTATCATTACTGAGACATCCATTGGAAGCTGAAAGTCTATTTTTTACTGAGTTTATTAATCAATGAGAGTCTCTCCTCATTGTACAAATCACACTGCCACAAAACATGATTCAGCGACTCATCTCCATCCCCACAATTACACTCAGGATCATTAATGAAACCAATGCGTGCCAGGGAAAAAGCTAAATGGTAGTGGTCAGATCTACACCTATTTATACTGACAATGGTTGAACGGGATAAATTTAATTGAGAAAACCAAGGAAGTCGATTTTCATTAAAATAATATCGAAAATAGGTTTTGCCGTATAATATACGTGTGTAGGTTTAGTGTTAATAATTAATAATTCGTTTTGAAACGAGGGTGGATAACACGTTGAACGACTGTCTGTTTAGGCACAAAGGATTCCTGAAAGACTGTCCCAATGGCCGACTAACGGAACAGGTATTTAAAAAGGTATGTAACCAGCGCGAGGCGCTAATTGAACGAAAATCGATGCGCATGATTCCAGGTGTTCATAAAGATCTACAAGCAGTTCTATCCCCAAGGTGACCCGTCAAAGTTCGCCATGCTCGCGTTTAGGGTTTACGACGAGAACAGCGTAAGTTTTTTTTCACGAAAAATAGCACTGTCCAACCAAATTTCACGATTCCGTCAAGCAATACACCATTCGAGACAAAGTAACATTTTCAAAGTGAACTATTCGAGCATACATCGTTTACCACTAGAACTACCGAGCACTAAACGCAGTTGGCATACATTGCCTTCTAATAATGACAATATGGCATTTATTTAGATTTCGTACAAGCGATATTTAAATATGTACTTCAATAGAGAAGTTAACTAAAAAAATTTCTCAAAAAAGCATATTTATACTTTTAATATTTCCAATCGAAAAAAATTCGTATCAGTCATTTTGACTGGTCCGGTAGTTCTAGTGTTAAAGAACGACACCATTGTTTCACGCGAAAAACAAATGCACAGGTACTCGCGATCGACGCGCAAAAAATCCCTTAAAAACTTGCAAAAACACCTGTTGGTCGACGGAACGTGTAGAATAGTTGAAATTTGTTGGATAGTTTAATTATCGACGTGGATAACCGCTTTATCGATTCGAGACGCAGGTCTCGAAAACGTTCGACAAAAAGTCAGCTGTATTCGAAACTCTGGTTGCAGTGGACAGCGATCGATCGCTGTCGGTGCAACTTTGTCCGATGGTTTTCGCGATCCCATTGGTCGTCGGGAATTCGCGACACGCGATCCTCTTTCACATTTTCGCGGAGAGGAATGTATCCACTCGCCGACGTGTTTCACCCTGCGTCACGCGAGAACTTTCCCTCGACAACTTCGGGCCCGGGAAAGCATTTCAATTTTCGAATTCGCGAGGAAATGGTGAAACACTGCCTCTAGAGCTCGAGGTCTGCGGAAACTACTTCGATGAAAATTTCGCGATGTAAATTTCGAGAAACACTGTGTTCTCTAGAGTATAAATTGTGTTGTATCAGATCGTAAATATTGAATGAACAATGTGTGGTAGTATCAGCGCACAGGTTCGATCAAAATAAAATAAAAACAAGCAATCTTGCAATTAACAAAATCCCAACGTTTCGATCCTGATATGTATCATTTTCAAGAGACAAATTTTTGTTATGTGTCTGAAGAATTAATATCACTGTAATATGTGTTAACACAGATCAAAAAATATGGAAGTAACAAAAGAAACACTTATTTATGTTTACGTTTATGTTCAGAAATGCGTGTGTTAAGTGTCTTGTTTTTTTTTTTATGTTGATCGAACCTGTGCGCTGATACCACCACACATTGTTCATTCTCTAGAGTATTCGGACTCGAAATAAAATAGGCAAACACTGCTACCAGAGTGGTCGCGTAAGCGTCACGAAATGTGTACGAAGCAGCCATTCGTACTCGACTGAAAACAAGTAGTCGAAATAGAATATATAATAATAATGATAATAAGAAGAAGAATAAAGCGAAAGTAGAAGTTCGTCTTACGAGTAGAGCTTAGGGTGGTGCTCCTTGCGGTGTAACTAACTCTAGCGCGAACCGATTGCGAGACTGAAGGCTTTAAAGTGGATCTAGGTTTACGATCGTGCCCCTCTTTTTGACGATATCGTAACAGTTGAAACATCGTCGGTTTTCGGAGCCAATGCGAGTACCTCTCAGTGTATTTCTCGGAGCTGACGCGTACAATTTTTATCTTGCGTAAAGATCCCTCGATAGAGGCGAGAGAGCCCATCGTTTTAGACGGCTGGTTCGCGTTTTACTGCTGAGAAAAGTGGCCATCGAGACGGGAATAAAGCCGCGACGGCATTCGGTAATAGAATTTCGGAGCCCTCGGACGATTCACGATGCTCGTATCGCGAAAGAGAAAGCGCGTTGCATCATAGGGAACGAATACGAGACACCAATTTTATTTTTCAACTTTCATACGCTCCTCGGGAAGATCGATTATCTGATTCGTGATTTCGGAGAGTTTCACTGTTTGTCCCAGTAGCTTACGTTAATTCTTAATTTATTTCATTAAGCAAGTAAGTTGATATATTTGAAAAATTATTTTTAACGCGTTCTCATCAACAGAATATCCCCTTTTGTGTTTTTTTTTTAATAATTCACAGACGCAAACACTATTTTCTTGGAAGGGGTCTAAACAAAAACCGAAACGTCGAAATTAATATATTGCGAAATTGCTTTCAATTAAATTGATCGATCCGGTGCGCCAATAACATCAACTTTGTTCTCCTCGGAAATAGTTGCATAAAAGATCCTGTGATACTTTCTTACCCATTTTTGCTTCACACTTTAAACTTGAGATGTTGCGGGTTGGAGTGGACACAATTCCTCTTGTATTGATGATCACAAAATGGTATAGTTTATTGGTTAACGTATACTGAAACGGTTACGACGTGTGCCGGAGTGCCGATGTGCTTATCGTGATAATTAGCACTCAACTGACGTACTTGCCGAGTACGCACATACGTGTCGCGTAGCGCTGTAGTAGCCTCACTCATACGACGCGCGGTACATTACAAAACTAATAAATATTTATACGTCTCACAACACAGATAAAGAGGGACCAATCATTTTATAGCATCTAGAAATAGTTAACGGATGAATTTTCATCCTGAGGAACGCACCGAGGGTTAAAATATAAAATATGCTTCCGATTTAAATGAAACATCTGAAAAGAAATTGAAAATTCTTCGGGCTTCCAAAAATTATGGAATAATTGCCATGCTGTGTCATATTTTTATCCTTTCTTCTGCGTTCCCGTGTTTTTCCCATTCTCGTTGATCCACCCGTGGCATTCTCCACCGGGGACTGGAAACAGACAGCAGCGGCGTCGTCTGCGCGTTTAATGGCCCGGCTCGAAACGTTGGTTTGTCGTGGTGTCCTCGTGTCCCCTGCTGGACGATATTTCACGATTCTTCGCCCCCGCGAATTTCCTCCTCGTGGTAAACAGTTTTCGGCAGACGCGAGAACGTTTTACAAATGGCTGCTTTCGAAACACGCCGGACAATCAATTCTCGCGATGGCCCTCCTCGTCGCCTCGACGAACGGACGACAATGTGCCACTGGATTCGGACCATTCTCTTGCAGGACGGCACGATAGAATTCGAGGAATTCATAAGAGCGCTCTCGGTGACGTCGCGGGGCGACTTGGACGAGAAACTGCACTGTGAGTATGACAATCTTCATCCAATGGATATTGCGCCTGCTGATAGTCTATTTGTCAACCCTTAACGCCGGACCAGCCCCCGTTAGTCACATAACCAATCTGATTTTATGGAAAATGATTAATTCGATAACTTGACGAGACCGCTAGTGATCTTTCGTTGCTCAGCTTCGTTGTTATAATATTTTAATCAATGATTCATTCATGAAATATTGAAACAATTTATTTGATAGTCTATTTTTCAACCTTTAACGTTGGACCAGCCCCCGTTAGTCACATAACCGATCTGATTTTATGGAAAATGATTCATTCGATAACTTGACGAGACCACTAGTGATCTTTCGTTGCTCAGCTTCATTATTAAAATATTTTAATCAATGACTCATTAATGAAATATTGAAACAATTTAGCTGATAGTCTGTTTGTCAACCTTTCGTTGCTCGGCTTCATTATTAAAATATTTTAATCAATCACTCATTAGTGAAATATTAAAACAATTTAACTCATAGTCTATTTTTCAACCCTTAATGCCGGACCAGCCCCCGTTAGTCACATAACCAATCTGATTTTATGGAAAATGATTCATTCGATAACTTGACGAGACCGCTAGTGATCTTTCGTTGCTCAGCTTCGTTGTTATAATATTTTAATCAATGACTCATTCATGAAATATTAAAACAATTTAGCAGAAGATACCGATGCAACCCTATTGTACTATGCACTATCACTTTCGATGTCCACATAATTGCTAGATTGATATATCTGTATCATATTAATTTCTTCAGATCATAATTTTATTAAGTTCGAAAAGCTCGCGATTACGAATTGCTCTTTGAATCGCCTTGCATTTTGTAGTTTGCGACGAGGGTGCACAATATAGCGTGCTCGGTCCTTGCAGAAAGAATATTCTTTGACAGTCTTTCTATAGCGAGCACGTCGCATATATTTATTGACCTGTTGCATTTTCAAAGCCCATTATGCGAAAGTCCACTTAACGCTTATAAACGGATTTTTATGAAATCGCGCGTGCATGGGAGACGAATTTGCAATAATTTCACTGCGGATCGTTATGCGAAACTTTAATGGATCATTTTATAAAATGTAGGACGTGCAATCGGGTGAATTTATCAACTGAGAAGTTTCTAGCTAAAAAAATTTGTAAAAAATTCACTGGTGATGGATGTTCGGCTCGTCGACTGATTACAGAGAATCGATGTTTTGGTTCCAGGGGCGTTTCGACTGTACGACGTGGACAACGACGGTTTCATCACGAGAGACGAGATGTATAAGATCGTGGAGGCGATATACGAGATGATAGTGAGTACACGTTTTCTCCTTCGACAATGGTCTCGTTATCGTCGCTCGGTTCTCGCTACGGAGAGGCAGCGGCTCGTCCCTGGATCTGCGAGAACTCGGGTGTTTCGCTCGATCGACTGTAAAAACTCGTCGACGGGACGCGATTAACCTTAAACGGGCACTATCTAGCCAGCCACCGTCGACAACGGCTCACCGGATTGCGCTCGACGATTCTCTCGTTAACGTTGCCGGGAATCGGCAGCCGTAAAAGTTCCGCGAAAAAAAAAACCCCACGGTAATCCATTCGATCGTGCAAAAACTAACAATCAAGATTTGCTCGTTGTCAATTCCTGACAACGTTCGGTTCGCTCGCTGTTGAACGTTAACTTTTCCTGTCTGGACAAACCGATAACGTGTACAAAGAGCAATCCATTCGATCGTGCAACCAAACCGAACAATCAAGAAGATCCGATTGCTCTCACTGCTTGACAACGTTCGGCTCTCTCGATCGCTGTAAACAATAGTTCAGTATACACGAAGATAACGTTGAAAACAAATATTCATGAAGAACATACTTTCTTGTCGACGTTGGTATATTTTGTGCGGTGCGACGACTTGTCTTTTCCTTTTAATAATTCCTTGATGCATTTCACGATTTTCAGAAATACGTGGAAACACATGTTAACCTCCAACGCGCTGTCATTGAAATGTACATTGCATTTGCAACAAGAGAAACGGCGATCGCCTCGCGTCCTTATTATATGAAACATCCGAAGGACGAACTGATAACGATGAAAATCGAGTTTCAAGTCTATCGCCAGACTTCGCATTGGCTACACTAATAACTTGATGCACTTATATAAAATTTTGAAAGACCCCCTCCCAGCATGTACCCGATGTAATACACCACTTTCAGTTGAACACTTAATCTTGAACTCTTTCCAAAGAAAACGCTTGGCTGTCCCTAACAATTTAAGTGATTGTTTCAATATTTATTCTTTTTTAATTTGGAAATCTCATATGAGATTTATTACAATATAATAATATTATAAATAATATTGTAATCTTATGATATTATATCTGTGCTCGCTAATGACCTAGTTGTCGATGCGACCTGTTTAAATAAATAATACGGAAGAAATTTGTTTCAAAATCAAAGAACTTTCGATAGAAATGAAACAGAGCGATGAAATTTTTTAAAAATTGAAACTGAAACTTTGTAGAATATGGGAAAAATATGGAAATTATTGTACGAACGTTTTTTAAACTAGTACAATTCCAAGAAAATTGAGGTCACTTGTATCGCTGTCATTACTACTTCAATTTTCTTGAAATTATTCAAGTTCAACGAATTTTATCAAAGTTAGAAAACTATTTTTCCCATATTCTACAAAGTTTCGGCTTCAATTTAAAAGAAATTTCATATCTCTATCCGATTTTTATCGAAAGTTCATTCATTTTGAAACAAATTTCGTCCGAATGGCCGGCGGTCGGAGTGCAATTTGTTTCGGTTTCGGGCGGGACGGCCGGACATTTCGCAGCTTTCAAATCGCATTTCCGGTGAGCGATGGTGATCGCGCGGCTTCTTGGGGCTCGTAGAGCATCGAGCTGTCGATATTTCTGCGCAGGCTCGCGTTAAATAAATACCGGGCGGGTTTCGAGACAGTAGACAGTGATCGGCGCTATATCGGCTCATGTGCGCGCGAAGGCACGCGGGAATAATCATTATTTATGTGACCGGAGTTTCGGTGGGAGACCGAGCGCATTCTGCAGCGAACTGTTTTACGGTCGTTATCGCTGCCGGTGCACAGTGTGGCGCGGAGAGCGTCAGGGGTGCTACAAGCCACTCGGAGAATCATGAACGTTTCCCCGTGTCCACTCATTTCGCAGGAGACAACGTTGCTCTTGCGGTCCATTCGTATTCGTTAAACGCGGTTGGCCGAACGCCAGCTTGTTTGCCTCCCCCTCGCCCATTCCAAACCTATAAAATATAATGTGTGCGCGCGCGAATTTGACGGCTATCTCGCAAGATTTACGAGCGACCGAGAACCGTGGTTTTTTTTTCTTAACGGAGGATTACGCCGTGCCACCTTTTGGCCCGGGCAGATAACGCTCGCGACCTTTTCTGCTAATTGCCGTGTCGTTTGTCCTCCATTCGAGACTGGCCGTGTACCTGGAAACTGGGTAGAGACGCGGAGAGCTACACCTTCGTTTGTCACCGAAAAATTGCGCCCTGTCAATTACGGACAATCGTTTGCAACGAACCCGTCGAGCGCGGAAAGCACGCGACGCTTCACACGTTTGCATCCGTAAGCGCAATAATCCGCGCACGATCACTTGTTGCCAATCACACACAATTATTCACACACGCGACGGTCAATCGAGCATCACGAATTAAAAAAAAAAAATTTAACAACCAGGTGAAACATTCACGATAACAGCATTATTTCTCGTTCAGCTGATAATACAAACTGGCTAATGGACGTCTCGTTTCGATTTCGAAAAAGATTATTAATCGTGCACGCCGATGTGTGCTTAAATACGAAATCGTCTCTCAATTTGAAGTTCCTTTAATTTCCTGACTATTAAGTAAATCTCTCTGAAACGCGAAAAGCTTGGCAAGCAAGCTTGGAAGATGATTAATTGTTTCGGTTTGTGAACAGCTCAATTATTACCGGGGGCAAACGAAACTACGTTTGCAAGCTGTTTCTTGTAATCTACAAACACGAAGCTTAAAGCAACAGTTCCATTCGCGTGCTCGATCGCAAATACGTGAAAGCCGCGACGGTATCGCGTTCAAAGTAAATATTGTGAATAAATATATGCTGCACAGCGTGGCATTATCCAATCACACCAGCGATAGTTCTGTTTTGCGAAGCTCGAGTTAAAGGACCGTTATGTCAACTTGGCGAACCTATAAAGCGGAGAAGATCGATGCGATTTTACGAGTAAATAAATAGCACACGGAACGTGACCTAATCGAACGAGCATTACTGTAGAGTCTTGATGTAAGAAGAACACACTCTTCTCGGAGGTTGTTACGAGGCAGCTTAGATCGTGCGATGCCACTTTTGTTGGATCATGACTTCACTGTATTTCTGTTCGACAGTGCCTCGCAAAAACGCTATCGACTCGGTGAAACCCGAAGGATACGAAACTCCGTACGGGGAGACTAATTTCAAGGCACACCTGTTCCTAGTCTATTTATCAGTGTCACCAATCTCCGCGTGGAAAAAAAGATTTTTTTCTTTTTTTTTATTATTATCTTTACTACTATTAATAGATCCGAGTGGATTCAAGCCCTATATATTTTTTTTGTTATGATTCCACGTTGACAGTCCTGACTAGACGTCTCTGCTCCAACTAGCTTAACTAAAATTGGCTCTAGACTTGCTATAGACTCTGGCTTCATGAACGGAATATGGGGAAATTGAATGCAATCACGGGCATCTGTTATTTGTCATTATACGAGCATATTTTGAGCTGCACAAGGGTTCATTTGATAGAAGACTTTTTTCACTCATAAGATGGGGCATAGCGCGGCGCAATTAACCTTCCTCTATCAAACGAACCCTTGTGCAGCTCAAAATATGCTCGTCTAAGGACAAATAACAGAAGCCCGCAAATCCATGTTTCGACATAAAATCTAGTAAGATTCTAGTTATTTGCTAGTTATGTCACGTGGTGCGCCTACCCTCTTAACGTTGCTTCAGCGAACACAACACTCTGTTCTGCGCCGTTGATTTGCTATCCGTTTTCGTGCTCTCATGCTGGAATATCAGGGGTCGACATCGCGGCGATAATTGCTCGTGATTCCAGCCTTAGCAGCGTTAAACCGCCGATGAATGTTAAACGTCGAAGGAGGGAGAGCCGATCCGCGTGCGAGATTTCTTTCGAGCTTATCATCTCGACACGAAAAACTCCGATTAGCCGGCCTCTCGCGGCTCGATCAACTTTTTAAAAATGGACAGCACCTTCCGACGGACTTAATTAATACACTGGGGACCATCGTTTGTTTTCGCAAGAATATAGTTCACGGTTCGGACTATCAACGATAATCATACGAACGAGACACATTCAGAATTCCTAGTCAACTCATCGGCGTCATTAAAAACAGATTTCTCTTGATCCAGACAATTTTTCTTTCTCACGAAAATTGCCAACTAACGACGAAACGAGCTCGATTCTCGCTAGACTGCAATATCCCGTGGGAATTTCAGGGAAACGTCGATGCCGCGTATAAATCCGCGACGGCGAAAGAAAAATGGCGCGGCGAGCCAATTTCCCTCTGGCTGGATCGCATTAAACGATCTCGCGGTTTTCCACGAGGCTGGCAGTATCGCGGATCTCGCGTTTCGCGAAAAAGGAAAAATCTGGTAGGGCGGTACGCGTGCTATGCGATGCAACGATAAAACTCGGCTCCGTCCGGCTATGTTCTATCTCGTTTTAAAAAGAGAAATTATGCCACGGTGCTGCACGCTTTGCCGCGAGAAATCATTGAATAAAAGTCCGCCTTTGTGGCCGGTGTCCCGGTTTCGATGCACGTTGCAAACGTATCGAGACTCCGGGGGGGATTAGCGCGGCGGCCCGTTTCTCTTCAACGAAAATACAAAGTACGGCCGAGCTTGGGGAAACGTGCAACTTCGCTTGAAGTCGCATAGTTTGCATAGGCGGCCGGCTACTGTCGCAGCTTTTCAGCTTTCCTCTTGCTTTTTCAAAAAAACCCGCCACTGCCGCGTTCCCGTCGGTTTTCATTTAATGCCGCGCTCGCGACCAAGTTCACGACCTACTTTCCGCGGATTTTATACCGAGAATAGACGCAGTGCCTTTAACTTTTAGCTTTCACCCTCGTCGCGTTGCACGATCGCGTTACCCGTGGGTCAATTCTTCCACCGAACTAATGCATCGTCGTCTGTCGTCTTGATTCATCGCTCGACGTGACCGTCAATCGAGCTGTTCGCGAGCCACAACGATTAACACTGTAATGGTACTCGAGGGACTGCCATGACTGAAATTTACTCACTGAAATTTACTGTATACTGCTTTGCGCTGCACTGCCGGGTAATTGAATTAAATCGAATTACGTGCTCGCAACACCTCCGAAACATTCGAATTCTTTCGCTGTGAATGGATGCGTGTATGTATATTTAATGAATGAATATTTATATAATTTAACAAAAGAAACCCAGTTAGTAATAAATTTTTTAGTATCGTCAAATCGACATATTTTATCCCTGCTACCCCTGTTAGCTAAAAATGCTCGGTGGATCCTGGACTAATAAATATGTTTTTTTGAGAAATTTTTTTAATGAACTTCTCTATTGAAGTACATACTTACGAAATCTAAATAAATGCCATATTGTCATTATTAGAAGGCAATGTATACTAACTGCGTTTAGTGTTCGGTAGTTCTAGTGTTAACCGCGATAGATTTTCCATATGATAGTTCGGGGTCCTTTATCGAGGTGCGAGTTTAGCTATCTCACGAGATAGAAAAAGCGCACATAACATTTCGAGGAGTCTCGAGTTGAGTGAATTCGCACAATGCAGCTGTTCACCGGAAGGTGGAGTTTCTTTTCCGGGAAAGACTCGCGAAAGGGATGCTGGAAGGTAGAAATAGGGAGAGATAACGCGTAGAATGTACGTCTCGATGGTAGCACGGTAGCTGGAATTGGACAAGTAGGAAACGGTCGGTGAATCGGTTTAACCTGGGTTTTGCTGGGAATGTTTCAGGGGCAGGAACCGCAGGCGGGGCACACGGACACGCCGCAGGAAAGGGTGGACAAGATCTTCGATTTCATGGACAAGAACCACGACAACAGGCTGACGCTGGAGGAGTTTCGGGAGGCCAGCAAGGCCGACCCGAGGATCGTGCAGGCTCTGTCGTTGGACTACGCGTAATGGGAGAGAATTGGTTCTGTCCGTTCCCTCGTTGAGAGAACAGAGGAGGATCGAGGAACAAGGATAACCTCGACTGTTAAGGATAAGGATGAGCGAGGAACCGCGCGATCGATCGCGCGCGAGCCAGGTACCTACGTACACCGCCTCTCGATACGCTAAACGACGCCGAACCGACGTCGACAAAAACGACGCGACACGGCGAATCGCATTTTTTTCGAACACTTTCTCTTTATCCGTCTCCTCTCGCAGACAAACGGTTTTATTCCTATTGGCACGGTCGTTACACCGTTCCGACGATCGTGCGACGATATTCTTAGGACTACGTAGATGTTTCAAAGAGTAGCGGAAGTCGAGTAGCCGCCGATCTATCCTAGCTCTCTTCGTGCTCGACTCTCGATCCTTCTCGTACGAACGACGCCGGTGAGTAAAACCTCGAGAATTCGTCGTGGCAAATTGTGAAAACTCCGTAGAGAACGGTTATTTCG
This sequence comes from Lasioglossum morio, assembly GCA_916610235.2. Classification (NCBI taxonomy): domain Eukaryota; kingdom Metazoa; phylum Arthropoda; class Insecta; order Hymenoptera; family Halictidae; genus Lasioglossum; species Lasioglossum morio. The sequence continues at coordinate 2,186,055 of OU744331.1, forward strand.
ATTCGACGGTGGTCGCGAGAATGCGGGGAAAAGCGCATCCCCCTGTCGGGAAATATTCCGTCGAAATCGCGAACGCCGATCGTCGAGAGATTGTTTCGAATGCGTGCTAAAAACGGTGAACAGTTTTGTGTACACTCGTCCGGGACGAAATTGCACGCGTCTCGTTCGGTTCGGTTGTTGCAGCTGCAACTGTTGTTTTCTCTAGCGAAACGGTTAATATTTTCTCTACACGCGTTTCGCGATTCCGTTATTCCACGTGGGTGGTTTGAAAACGTTTAAAGGAAAGTCGAACGAAACATATTCCTACGAAATGCGTTGCACTCTGAAATTCTTCGAATGTTTTCGCAGCTTGATATCGCGCCAGCTCATTGCTTTCGCGAATGCATCAAGACCGTGTTCCACTTATAATCGACGCTGACGCAAACCGAACTCGCGTCCCGCACAAAGATCCGCGACCTGGTTGCACCGGCAAACGACCGATCCGTCGAACGAGATATTTTTTCGCGAGAGATAGCGGTGATCCGATGGAATCGTGGAGAGAAACGATAACGACACCGTTCCGAGAGAACCGTGCTGTCGCGCGGTTCTCACGACGCGGCGTTCGCTGGAGGAAACGAGATCCCGGGGATTAAAGTTGTGGCAACGACGGCCAAAAGGGAGGAAGTGCTCGTCGAGAATAGACGAGTGCAATTGCGTTCGCCGCTTATCGATCGGACCCCCGAACGCTTATGCGTTTTCAAGCTTCAACCCCGAAGACTTATCTGGGATCGGCGCACTATGGGGCAAACGGCAGAATTCTGTGTCAAAATCAAAGTACTTTCGATAGAAATGAGATAGAGCGATGAAATTTTTTTTCAATTCAAGCTGAAACATTGTAGAATATGGGAAAATAGGGAGATTATGGTACGAATGTTTTTTAAATTTAAATTTTGAACAATAATTCGACTTTTTTAAAAATCCTGAGGTCTACAACGAAATGTTAAGACCAGATTTGAAATCCGCGTGGAAAAAATCTACGGGAAATGATGTGTCTAATGTTAAAAAAAAAAATTTCCGCACGTGGTATTGGAAAAACCTCAATTTTCTTGAACTTGTGCAAGTTTAACGAATTCTTTTAAGGTCGAAAAGCGTTCGTACCACAATCTCTATAATTATTTCATATTCTGCCAAGTTTCAGCTTTCATTTAAAAGAAATTTCATCGCTCTATCTCAATTTCTATCGAAAGTTCTTTGAATTTGACACAGAATTCTGCCGTTCGCCCCATAGTGCGGCGCATCGAGTGCGCCGGCGAGAAATTTCTCGCTTAATAATCCGACGAACGAATCACATGTATCAGGTCAACTCGTTCTCTCTGTCCGTTGAAGAAAATATTGAACGTTCGAGTGGCCCACCGGTCGACCTAATACTTTCCGATACGGTCGAAGGGTTGAAAGAAAAGGGAACGCGGGAAGGGCGGCGATGAAAGAGGCTGGAAAGTGATTAAAGTAAGAGGGAAGTGGGAAGGCCGAGTGTTTCCCGAAGCGGTTTTCGCTGGTGGCCGCGTGGGCGGAGCGGAAGCCAGCGGATTCGTGGGCAGAATGTAGCAGAAGAGAAGAGTCGAAGTTTCCCCGGGGCAGAAATATACGAGGAACGAGCTGCCGCGGATCGGCCGGCTAAATTTTCCCTAGCTTTCAACCGGCACGCTCTAATGCCTCGTTCTTTCCACGTTTTTCCGTTTCTCTCTGCTCGGTTCCTGCCACGAGCAAGACAATTTCGCTCGCCTTTTCCATTTGCCCGATCAAGGCTCCTTACGACGCCGGAACAACCAATTGCGAGTCGAGTTTTTTTCCGTGGAATCGCACGATGTTCCAAGAGAATGCTGCTGTTCTTGGTGCTACCAAAGCTTGCTGTTTCCTTGCCGATCGATCGGGGAGACACGTGCCATTCGTTGCACGCGAACATCCTCGGTGAATAGTGTAAATTAATGTTTGCGAACTTGTACGCTGAAACGGCGACGGCTTGGGACTTGATAATGAGCCTGTAAGTGAGCCATTTTATTATTACCTGCTTTTTCTGTCCATTGGATCTCTGTTCGATTATATTATTATTTATTTTATTTCTATTATCCATCGATTGGAACAGTTCGCGAAGAAATGCAAGATAGATTGGGGTTGAATTACCGTGGGACAAAAGCGTGTACCACGGACGGACTTGTTCATTCCGTTTCGGTTTTTACCGTCGCATTATGTATTTACCGTGACCCGAGGCATCCCGTCCCTTTAAAGAATCATTCGACAGCATTACGCTTTGAACGAGGTTCCAGCAGACGGAGGCTCGTTAAAAATTCAAGGCTCGACAGCCAGCAGCTTTCGGGGACAACAAAAACGAGAAGCAAAGATAGATAGACGGAGGGGAAGCGACTTGTTTCGGTTCTCCGGTATTCGGTTCGCCGATCGTAAAACCGTACGGGGAACATTCCGCTCTTTTGAACCTCTTCGAAAGTCACGCGGGAAATCGGAATTTCAAATTCGCGAGGACCGGAGAAAGGGAGGATTGTTTTGCAACGCTGTTCAAAATGAGAATTCAATGGAAATAACGAGGGACGAATTGGAGTGGCTGATTCACACGGGGATCGTTGATTAAAAATTAAAACGACCGTTCGACGGCAAATAAAATTTCATGATGTTTTTCGACGCGAGTCTAGATTTACGCGGTTCCGTTAACAAGCGTCTCGTTGCCACGCTCGTTACATCTCGCTCGTTACAGTCGGACATTCGTGCTCTTCTCGTTTCTCTCTACCAACTTGTCTCTTGGCCCTCGTCTTTGACCCCTCAAACAAAACCCCCAGCTATTTATCCCCGAGCTTTGTTCAACAATCTCTAAACATTCTTGCGGAAATGTCTCAGACTTCTTTCTCTTCGCGTCTTCAACTATTCCGTCTCGTAAATAAACTTCTTCCTTCGACTATTATCAAAACCTATATAAACATTGAATTTTTCGTAATCAACATTTTTCGAAATTGATAATGCGCGAACGGACTTATTAACCGTTCGAGTGTGCCAGTGAACGTCGAAGCTGCGTGGTTAATTATGCTTCAGCGTGGGCGAGTGTGCTCCACGTTAAATAAAAAATTGCTATCCTTTCACGACGAGTATGCTCGACGGAAACATCGAAAGGGTTGAGAAGCGTAGGAGGGTTAACTGCAGACCCTTGACACGAAACAGAAGTAATTATACAGCAAGGAACGAAACAGACGATTTTGAAATAGAAAGCTACACGAAAGAATAGTATAATTTCTTTTTTTAAATTGACGAACGAAGCTGCGAGGTTGGAAAAATGTTAAAAAAAAAGAATAAAAATTGGCAAGTGAAGCTGCGAAGCTGTATCGACGCCGAGTCGAAAAAAATTTCGCGATCGATGCTCGATTAAGCGCGACTAATTGTTCGTTAACGAAATCGTGACAGAAAGCGTGTCGGGTTCCGGTCCGCGCGAAATTCTTTCGCGTGTTCACCGAGTCGACAACGAAATGCACTCACCGTGGAAGGGTTAATTAAACGGCATCATGGGCCCGCATTGTGCACCGAGCGCCTTCGGGAGCAGCAATTAATCTCGAGCTCTTCCTAGAAATAATTCTCCGAGGAATTTTCCGCCGCGTCACCGGCCAAAGGACACCTTTCGCCGTAACCGTGCTATTTTTTCCACTCCCCATAGCTCACCGTCTCCGGCAAATTCCAACGAAGCGTGCCGTTAACACGCCGTTTTCTCTGTCAAAGTCAGCCCCGCCGTTCTATCTTCGCGAACGAAGAATCCTTGACTCGAATTCGCGACGACCCTATTCTTCAACCTCGAAAATTACGTCTCCGGGACATGACGGGACGCCAAACTTTATTACGGCGTCTCCATTCAGCCGTTTCCAGACTGTTAACACACAAAACACCAAACAGAAGCAATTTATTCAGGATCGCAATGTTATTTGCATTTTTCGTGCTGTTCCTCGACGACCAATTTTGCTTATTCTTTATCACATTGCAAGTACGAATAATCACAAGATTATTACCAGGGTTGTTGCTTATGATGAATATCCGCAGTCTATTGATTACATCTTCTCTTCCATTTCATCAGTAACAAGCAAGTTTTCGACCGTCGTATCTGTCAGAATCTATCTCTACAGAAATGAGTTTCCAACGGATGAAAGAATACAGATTAGTTTGTTTCCCGGCGTGACGCGTGCAGAGAGCACCCAGCGAGATGAAACAGGAAAGATCGAAATTAAATAGGGCGAGGGGTTAATTCGCTGAGCCGCCATTTTCTCCAAGAGCCAAGCTGCACTCCCCATAAATCTCCAGGCTCGTTTTTCTCTGTTCTTTTCCGCCTTAATTCCGCAAATTGTTGCGCAACAGCATCCTGTTATGGTGCACACCGTTCGAACTGGTAAAACCAACCCCTTCGTGTTCCGCTCACCCTACTCGTTCCACTTCTCTCTGTAATCGCGCTGCCTAACGACATTACGCAACAACGATAACGCGTGCACGCACGCACGGGAATCCCTGCGCGGACTATCTTGAACGCAATATTCCTAGATTGCATCCCTGCCTTTTCCACTTCGCGTTTTACGATTCTCTCTGCCGCGAGTTACGATCGCGCTAATCCAAATACAGGACGATTACACATCCGGTGCGGCACGGCATGATTAGCGTCGAGAGGTTCCTCGGTTAATCGTTTCATGTATTATTTAGCAGGCTCGCTCGAAGTACGGTCGAAGTTCGAGCACCGTTTCAAAGGAAAACTTGTTCCAACCCTCGGATAGCACACCATTCTTATAATTAGACTGCGGATTTTTATGCAAGATAAAAATCCTGTGAATTAATTGCGGCTCTACATACATATTTCTTAACAATTTCCATAGATTGGGGATAGCACCACCTCTACACGCCTTAAATATTTTCTTTGTACTTCTAATGCGACATCTGCTCATTTATTTAATTCTCCAGACGTGCAAAGGAGATCGCACCTTAACGGAGATTTTGATGCTGCAGGTCACAATGGACCCGAACCTCGTTGTCAGAGGATTAACGTCGCGATTGGTAACTTTATTAAAATTCAGGAAGAAATATTGGACGTCCGAGACTCGCGGAACTTTTGTACAGTATCGCAGCTTAGGTAAATTAGTTCAAAGTAAATTACTAGACAGCGAATTTTATGCCGGAAAACGAGTGTGGTTTAAAAAAAGTGAAAACATTAGAAGAATTCAGTTTCACTACGAACTACTTTGTCGGAGAAATATGAAAAATTGCTCGACGAAAGGCTGTCGAAGTTGCGAGACCCTTTGGAAATTGCGCAACGCGTGGCAACCAGCACCGTACTCCAGAAACGCGGTTTCCGCGCGCGAAATATCTCGAGCAGCCGAAAAACTGGCAACTCTTCTTCATCCTGGCGCAGCAGCCTTGTCGAGAAGTTTCCCTGAACTTTTCCTGATTTATGATGGCAACGGGCGCGCGCATGTTTCGGGAAATTCATTGGCTGGCTGGTATCGTAACGTCGAAGAGAATCGGCCCCCGTTATTTTTCCAGGACCGTAGTACGCCCACGAGCGTCGCCCGCTATTCTACACGCATACATACGAGCCTAGGAAGAAAATTATCCGCGGATTAATCGAGCGTGGTGCGTGCCTAGATTAAAACCGTTCCGAAACTTCGGTAAAGGACGGGGACAACGAAGCGGATTTTCCCTCGTTCCGTGTAATTTCCCAGACTCCTTGCCCGGCTCCGAACATCCTGGAGATTGCCATTCTTGCGACAGGAGCTCCTGTTAGGGCTCGGGATAAATTTCGCAGAACGTCGAGCACTAACTTTCCCGTTTTTAATTTTCTTAGAATTCTCTTGGTGGAAATTCGAAATATTACTGTGGTTTCTTAGCCCTGTTACTGGCTAGATTTTTGTATGGAAACGTTTCGCAGAGGAAGGTGTACAAATGAATTCGTCGCCTTTCGAGAATTTGTTAATTCGTTGAAAAGGAATTAGGAGGTCGTAGATGTATGCGCTGTCGAATATAATTTCACGGGCCGGTTCGACGTGTGGCACGATGTAATTTTTTGCTCGGGAAAATCTGTATGTCGGTCGTTGCGCATTCAAAGTTGGCTATCGGTCGGATCCGGCAAATATTTGACGATCAAACTGTTGTTCGCGCGAACGGACACACGCGATACCATTCCCGGAACCCTTCGCGCAACTCTCGTCGAAAAATCCCACGTATTGGCAGCGTTCCCATATTCCCAGCCATCTCCGCTACACTCCTCAGCTTCTTCTTCTTCTTCTACCCCCGTCCAGACCGATTTATCTTCGGTCCAACTTATTTTATTCGATTAACGGGACTACCGAACCGGCAGCCATAAAAATACCACGAGAACCGAACTAATTTATTTAATGGAACCAAAACTGAGAGTTCGAAATTTATCATACGATCTCTTCGTCTTCGCGGAGATCATAGCTCGCCGCGCTCGATATATTAACGGAACTGTAAGGACGCCGAAAAAATATAAAAAGAAGTTCCGGAATAACATAAACGTTTATTAAATCAGACTGCTTCGTTCGCGCTACATCAACCGACAACCCTGTTCCTTGTTCGCACTGTCTTTTTATCTGTTTCCGCATCGTAGGCGGTTACTTCCAAAAACCAATCAAGTATCCTTAAAATTAACGCACGCCTTCTAGAAGGCGACAAGGTGAGGGAAGCTGGATGTACCCTCGCCTTGAGCCCTCGTCTACCTAAGTCCTTACTATCCGCGTTTGGTCTGCAGATGTTTTACGGTACGTCAACGGCTATTGAGACCTTTAGCTAAAAATGTGAAGTCCCTAATAAATTATCATAAAACAGAAAGTACCGCTAAATCTCAAAAATAGCCTGAAGTCACGTCCGCACCGTAATCATAAACGCGACCCTTTCTAAGGCCCTGTACCCTGTTGCAGGCCACATGGGCCACGGCCACTCGTATCCTTACAGAACAAAATTCATCTTAAAGTTCCAACGAGTAATTACGTGACTCGTAGCGCGAACGCCGTTCGTTCGGAACCACCGTGCTTCGATACACACACGCGATACGATAAAATTGTCAAGGGAATGCAACAATATTGCTGTGATAGCTGTCGCGGACACGAATCTCTGACAGGGTAGACATGTTTTAGCAGCAAATAACATGCTTTAAACTGTAAGTTACGTTTTTGTATTTGTACTTTTCACGTCTCGTTCTCACGTTACCGCCACAATTTATCGTGACGATTTACTGTTGCCGCACACCGTCATTGCAATTTTGCAGCTGTTCGTTCAAGGGAAAATTGAAATGAAAATTCTTTCAACTAAATATTCGCGTTCCACGTGCATCGCAACTTTGTCGTTCAATTATTTGAATTTGTCTCCTGTTTCAAATTGCACCCAGCCCATTCCTATTATAAATGCACAACTCACGACTGAATCGATCAAACTGGTCGCTTAGTTCTGTTTAAACAGAGAAAAGGAATAAGGGACGCGGCATCGCTCTGTTTCGACCTTCCCGTTCACTTTCCTGGAAGCTGATCCTAATGCGACAGTTATCGAGACATTACCGTATTTACCGTAGCGGCGAGTTCGGCGTTTTCATCCGGAGATTAACGTCTCCGTTGGTTCGTGTCAGCCGGTAGCCCGAAAGAAAATGGTTCTCGCGGCAGCGGAACGCTCGCGTAATACCTTTTCCGTGTCGATGGTCTTATGTAAATTCCAACGAAGCGATATAAAGCGACAGAGAGAGATAGAGAGTGAGAGAGTGAGAGAAGAGAGCGAGTCAGAGAAAGGAGACACGGGGGCGAGTAAGCAGAGGGTAAACATCTGCGGCGGGGAAATGTGTGCGGGGGCTTCGAAATTGCCGATTCGCAAGGATCTTCTCTCGAGTCTCGAATATTTCCCTTCGTTCCGTAAAGTTTGCAGAGCCCTCGTTGCCTGGCGAAACACGTCCGAGCAGATTCGTTGATTCTTTACCTCGCGCGATAATCTAACTCGACTGTACCGCGGTTATCCAGCCACCAGATTCTCCTTGACCATCAAAAATTAACGTGCTGTCGATCGATTCGATTGTTGGCCCCAACCGAGGCAACACACATCTGTTCCTTCGTGTCTGCTTATTTTGCAATATCCCTTCAATTTTAACGTACACTTCTGTAAGAGTACAGATGTTGAACTACAAATATTTATTGAATAAAAAGCAACTGCGAATAACAATATACAAGTAACTGAATAAACGTAAAACTCTTTAGCCGTGATTCGCGTTCGTATTCGGTATTCGTGATCGTATCGTATAAACTTCGACGTGAATGTGTGTTCGTTTTTCGAGAGAATCTGCCGTAACCGCGTGAACGCGTCCTTTATATATGTTTCTCGCTCTAGTATTTTACATGCGTTTCTTTTGTCTCTTTTTATTTTTTGGGATTACGGAATATAATTATTATTATTATTATTTATTGTAGACGGACTGAAGCCGTTTTACATCAGTGTTTGCAATATCAAAGAAAAGAAAAAAAAGGGAAAGATACAATACTGCTCGTGTAATAACAAAGAAGGGACATGCACAAAAGAAAAAATTTAATAATGGTACAATCGATATGGTATTATCATATAATCCTTTGTAGTTGCATTTGAAAATTTTGTAAAGAATCACTGAAAAAATCAACACGATTATATATAGTGCATGATCTTGAGATAATGCGATTCATTGGATTAATTAATCCATAAGTAGATTTCGCTTTAGGTGTTTGAAAAGCCGCTCTTGTTCTCAGTTCACTTTCTGGTACATAAAAATTGATTTGCGCCAGTAGAGAGGAACAATCAATACGATTGGTAATTAAATTGAAAATAAAGCTCTACACATACGATACACCCATAGAAATACAATTGAACGCATACAGAAAACCTTCAGAGTCTCGGTCCTACACTTCTCAGGAATTTTGTGGACGTTGTTTGCCTAGGTTCTGATTAGAAGTGAATCAAATTGTGCTTGTTCTAGTGCAATAGTTATGAAAGAATCAGGCAGTGTACAGCCTGTCGTTTCACAGAACGCGAGAGATGTCGCGGAAATGAACGTGGCTCGCATCGGCGCAGCTATCGCGCGGTACAGGAGTCACAGGAAGTCACGGAAAATTTCAAACGCGGCGTGCATATCAATGTATGCACGAGCGCCATGCATCAGAGAGAGAGCGAAGCTTTGCAGCAAAGCTTACGTGCCCCGGTGCGACCAAAGGGATAACGTTGACCAAAGCGTCATCGGTTTGATTTAATCGAGGTCAATACAGGGAATTGCTGCCGGCTCTTTCGGAAAATCGGTAACGCCATCGATTTTCGTTGTTCGCGTCGACACGCGCCGTGTCCTTCGTTGGCCCCATTGCATCAATTAATTCTTTCAACCCTAACGACTGAAACACGAACTTTCGAAAAATCGAGGAGGCCGCGCGTCGTTCGTGCGTCGTTTAAATAATGTATAGCGTGCCAGACTCTTCTTTGTGTATCTTACGAGATCTTCTAGCTGAGAAACGTAAACACGTTCGATCGTACGATTAGATCATGCGAGGCGTAGACGTCGCGTCGGAGGCGTCGGACTTTCGAAACGTGTTTCGGGAAAAGGAAGCTGATTTTCCTCGACAGGCGTATCGACGAGGCGACAAGGCGTGCGACGTAAGTGCCTGTGATACGCGCGAGATACTATGTACTACTTTTTCGAGCACATTTTTCCAACTCGAACGCGAACGTTCTCCGGCGATCGTCGAGACGCCACGAGGATAATTCCGAGTGGAATGCGTCGGCGCTCGATCAGACGTCGTTCCGTGACGGCTCGACGATCGGACAGACGCGGAGAACGAAACGAGAGCAAGGTGTACATCCGGTACGGCCGGACACCGATCAACAGTAGCAATAATCGAAGAACTTTGTTAGCGACGTTAAGAAGACATTTCAAGAGGTCGTTCGTGAGAAGATTCACGGAGGAGTCGAGACGAGCAGCATCGTGTATCTTGCGAACAGAGTTGTGCATTAATCGAGTTAAATTTTAATCGAGATTTATTCATTAATTTGTACGATTGAAAAAGGTAATCATTGGAAAAACGATCGATGAAGTTAATCATGAATCGTTATTTAAAAAAAGAAATCGAAAAATTATTGTTGAAATTAATCGCCACACGGTCTATCAATAAATTCAGTTGTAATAAGGACCTAAATTCAGTTTCAATTTTGTTCAGTATACATACAATTTTGATTCGGTATTTAATTTCGAAATTTCAGCAGTTCAATCATTAATCCATTACCCGATTGACGATTACAATTGAAAAGATTGCGATCGTCAACCGTAATTAACGACTAAAGTATGAGTTTAATTGTTAATTGAGATTAATGATTGAAGTATAAATTTATTCGTGAATCGTTGATTAAATTTTTGCCCAACTCTGCTTGCGAACGAATTAGGTGAGGTTTGAGTCATCATTTTCTACAGTTTGTTTGTAAAATAAGGAGATATGTTAGATGAATCTGCGAGAGATATCTTAGATAAATCGTAACCCACACGCACCTTGTGAGAAATCTAATTTATAATTTCCAACGTTACTGTTCGATCGAAGAAAAATTTCATAGAATAGACGGAACGTTACCGCTCGAGATGAAAAACACTTCTAGTCGTTCGGACGAACGATTTCCGAGAGCAAAAATTCATAAGCATGTCCATTTTCGCGGCAATAAAGATCCAGAGAGAGATTGAATAATTCAACAGTCTGTATTTCGCGAACAAATCCGAGTGCGCTAAAACGGTGACATAAACCTGACCTAATTTCTCGAGTAGTACACCATGCTGTGGCCCGGCGTCGCCGAAACTTCGCGACATCGACGAGGAAAAATCGATTGGTCGCAGGATGACCGTGGCTCGGATACCCTTGGCGATTGAAAACGCCGATGGACGTGTCTCCGAGTAGAGCGCGGAACCACGACGATCTTTCGAAACTCGTCCTCTCGGCGACAAGCCGGCCGTTACGATCGACGAGACCAGTCACCGATTCGCTGGAGCAGAGTTTTAACGACCTTTCGCGTTGCTTAGCAAACTCTCGTGCAGCTCGCCCAGAGAAACTTTCGAGATGAAATTAGCTTTGCTTCCAGAACCGAAAACGGAATTACGAATCGCGAGTGGCGAACGCTGACTCTACTGGTTTCTCGCAGACGAAAGAAGAAACAAACAGTCAAATATCCTGCTGAAGCAATTTTTTGTTTGCTCGACTGTCGCGTGTAAGAACACGCCTCTGAAACAAAGAAACCATACTATTTTTCTATTTGTTCCGATCGTTGCCGGAGGATCGTCGTTGTTCAAAGCCGGAACGCCATTTCGCGCCACTCGCGTCACTCATTCTTCGCCAGTTTGATGGACGTCGGTCGCTGACGCTTCATCCGACGAATGGATCATTTTAATTATAAACTCAATTTCATTTATAACAAGGTACAAAGAAATTCTGTTCTATGATTATACTCTTCGCGTAGAGAAGCACGCGCGGCAGAAGTGAATTTTTTTGCAGTCTAGTAACGAACTGTCAACATTTGCAAAGCAAAGAAGGAAAGCGTATGGGAAATGCTGTGAACTATATCTCTTTCTTTACAATTTCACAGTTTCACAATTTTGCAATTTCGAAGTTTTATCATTTTCAACTTTGCAACTTTAGAATTTTACGGTTTAAAACTTGCAGCTTTGAAATTTTACAATTACATCGTTTCACAATCTTCTACTTTCCAACTTAAAAATTGTACAATTTTATCATTTATCACATTCCTCGCAATTCGAAACTTGAATTCCCCTAAATTTAAACTTGACAATTCCTTCAATTTGAACTTGAAATTTCCCTCAATTCAAACGTGACATTTCCCTCAACTTAAACCGTTACGCTTTTTCATGTCGCGAATTCCGTGACGCGAATTAGGCTTGCACCCTGCCAAAAGAATTTTCGCTTCAAAGATTACTGTTAAAGAATAATTCACGATGAAGCGTCAGGATGGCTAAGCGTATCAGAAGACACCGCATTTCTGTGGAAAGGAGATCGACGATCGTTATCGAAAGATGATCTACAGGCGACCAACTCGTTATTTCGATCGATCGTACCCGAAGTCGCGAATGTCTCTGCGACAAGGCTCGGGATCGACGATGCTCGTGATCGTTTTCGCGGACGATCCACGATTTGATCGTCCCCCGTGCACGCGCAATCTGCGTGCCGCAACAAACCCGACTCTCGAAGTATTCATCGAGGCGAATCGATTTACATTTACTTATACTCGTATTGTAAGCGGGTCACGCGAACTAACAATTGCTTTAAGTAATTTTTACATTTTCAAGGGGAATTAATAACGGTAAGAGGTCGATTCCGCTTAGCGTGATTTCTAGGTGCTTTCCGTGTAAAATTCTCGTAATTAAGCTTCGTCGAGCTAGAGTGTCCTCTCTCTCTCTCACACACACTTCTCTCTGTCTTTCTCTGTTCGACTTGACACCTGGTCGCGGAAATGTCCGATTCCGTTAACACTGTTTTACAGAACCGTCCTTATAATTAAGGTTAAATTCTTCCAAAATTAAGACATATACTAAATTGATGATATCGGCGCCAGGTTCGATAATTTATAGAAAAAAAAACAACAAATGTGCAATTAATTCATGTTTATAACGTTTCGATCCCGATGTGTATCATTTTCAAAGAGACATTTTTGCATTTAAAAAAAGATACAGAAGACAAAATTGAAATATAATCAATATTTTTGAGAACCGTGTAACGGAAAAAGAGAACAGAAATAGTACACGTACGTACTATTTACTATATCTTTATTTACACGAAAAAATGTCTCTTTGAAAAAGATCCATATCGGGATCGAAACGTTAGAAACACGAATTAATTGCACATTTGTTGTTTTTTTTCTATAAATGATCGAACCTGGCGCCGATATCATCAATTCATTATACGTCCTTATAATTATCTGAAGTGGAAATAATTTATATTGCACGGCTTGTCCCACGTACCATTTATTTAAAAAAAAAAAAATAGTCGGACGTTTCGGCGTAGCAGGCTAGCAGGAGAAAGTGCTCAAGGAGACAAGGTAAGCGAAAGGAAAGGGCGAAGGAAGGAAAAGAAAAAGGTGACCTCGGTCTGACATCTCGCGGGAATCTCTAATAGCCCGAGGAGTGAAGAGCGGTCGGAGGTGCGTTAATTTTTATAATCGTTCCCGGGGAACGATTAAGGGGCGATCGAAACAGAGTTTGCGTAATCGAGAGCCAATTAAAGTGGGGGAAACAATGCGACTTCTCGTTGATTGGTCGTCGCAACGATCGGATTACCCTTGCAACGAGACGTCTTTCCTCGTTGAAAGACCCTCGGCGTCGACTCGATCTCCTTGGACGTTTCCGAGGACAAGAAGATGTCGGACCGACGTGAAACGGGGCGAGTTCGGGATTGAATTCGAGCGACGAGACAGAGACAATTTCGACGCCGATCGCCTCTTGCGATTCTCGCGTCGGAACGAGAGGAAACTTCTGTCTTGATCGATACGGAAATCAGACTATCGAGACCTTCTTTCTCTCTTTCCCTCGGTGCCTTGTCAACCCTCTCTCTCTCTCTCTCTAAACCCTCCTCTCTCTCTCCTCGCTCACTTTCACACACACACACACCTTTTCTCTCTTTCTCCCCACACACTCGTTCAACGCACCGACGACGATTTGTCCAAGGAGAGCTCTCTCCTTGCGCGAGCATAAAGTTCGAAAGAACTGTTTTACTATAGCGTAACTCTAAATATCTTGAAATGCTACAGATTTAAAGGGCTACTCTCTAACGCGTGCCGTTATACTTGTATCGCTACTCGCATCGCTGTTATTACCGCCTAGTTCTAAATAATTAACGCTAATCTACTGTTACCGTACTAAACGAGCAGCATCGTGACAAGTTTTTTCCGTCTGATTACGCTGCGACCTGACCGCGCGCAACCCTGTACGACCGGATCAATTGTCGACGCAACGGTATCCACTGTCAATCGATTACCATCGAATTGATCCGAGCATTACTCCCCCCCTCCGTTCATTCCCCGAAATCTGCAGTTAATAATTCGAAAGACAATACCTACTCGATCACTGTTGTGAACACGATTGTTGAATTGTTATTAGCGCGTTAACTAGTGGCAATCTGTGGACGAAGCTTAACCAGTTTCTCTTAGACAATAATCTCAAGAGAAGTTGTTGTAGTATGTTACTCGAGATACACCGTAGATTTAGTAATGAACAGACTGCGGATCTTTATGCGACAAATAACAAACGTGTGCATTTGTCACGAGACGTAGGAAGCCAAAGTTTGGAGTTCGTTTCTCTGTTTTATATTTGAAATTGTCGTGATCACTTTGTCGTTCGACGTTACACCGACCCTTCCCGGAAACGCATAAAATCCGCAGTCTAACAATCGTTGTTGCTGTGAACAATTTATCGAACGATTCCTCGACTATTAACAAATCACTCTTAACTAAATATCAAATGCATTGTCTATCCTTATATAAAAATGATAAAAGTTACGTAAGCACGAGCAAGCATCGAAACGCATTCGAATGCTGCTCGAACGAAGATAGCGATGAAACTTGTCTCGGAGGATTTCTGGAATGCTCGGGGGTGATCGACAACGAATTTCGTTTCGATTCCAAGCGATGTAATCGACAAACGCACTCCTGGAAACAGTTGTAGAACGTGTCCGAGTTCGTCGAGAATGATTTGGTCGTCGCGCCGACGCACGATTAGGGCGCAGCTAAGAAAAACGCGTTTCTTGTACTCTTTCACTGGACTAAACGGAAAACGCGAAGAATTTCGCGTCGGAGAATAGCAATGGAAAAATGACGCTTCTCGAAACAAGACACGCGTACACGAAACACACACACAGAGATACACGTACACACGCATCGTGAGAGAAACACAGAAGGAAATACTTGTGATCTGCACACACACACACACATATACAGAGAAACGGCACATGCATACACACACAGACACACACGCGAGACAATGATAGACACACGAAGAACAACACACGATGTGGTACACGTGTACAATTTACAAAAAAAGAAAAACGTCAAGGTCATTGTTTTACGAACTTTCTGTGATAATTATTAACAATCACTAAATACGAGGAGAATCACTTATTGCGAAGACGACGCGACGGAGAAACGGCTGGACGGATATACGTAATTGTATTATGGTAACAGGGCAAAAGCGAACGATGAATCCGCGCGCGAGAAATTTCGAAAATTGCGATGGTGTGGACAAGGAACCCGATAAATGATAAAATGTTACAAATAAAAAAAGAAAGAAAGAGAAAGATATGAAGAAGGAAGAAGAGTAACAGAGTCTTGTTATGTGATAATCGTTACTGTTTCCGTAGCTCGTTGACGATTCGCGCGCGCGCGAAGAGGAAAATCGACACGCGACTTTGAAATGTTGCTCGGTTACCACGAAAATCTAAGCGCATTGTTATTTTGTATGGTTCCATGCGTTTTTTCTAAATGTCGACGACGTCGTAACACACGATAACCGGTGGTGATTAATAAAAATAACTTGAAGCACACGCCGACGACGCCCGTTCTCTCTCTCCTTCCTATCCGAACCTGACGAAAGCGACTCATCGACTGACATTTATTTTTTTCAGATTCAGTAAGCCGATTTTGTTAAACGCGTGCGAAGAGTGGAATTCTACTGGAATTTTTATAACATTGATTGATATTCTTTTCAGGTCCGGAAAAACGATTGCCCCGTTCATCAAGAGCGATTCGCGAAATTACTCGATTTCGAACAATTCTCTCGTGGAAGTTCCGCGCGTATTTTGCAACAAATTGCTCTCTAATGGAGCCGTAATTAGACTGCGGATGCTTATGCAATTTAGAACTCTTGCGGGCCAATTTCGAACAATTCGGATCGAATATAAATTTGTATATTCGATTAAGTTTCCCATTAGAGTCCGAACGAAATAGGAAGTTTATCAAACTTCGTCCAACTTGGAATTGCGTTTGCCTGTAACCTGAGTGAATTACAATACTTCTCTTTGCAGAACCGTAACTTCTTTATTAGTTTATCTCTTAGCGGAAAGACTACAAGCAGCTTCCAGAACGGATCTATATTAGTAATAAATGTCGGGCGATTGTGGTAACTAAAGATACAATCCGCAACACGAGTATGATACAGTGTATCGAACAATTGCTTGCATTGTTTAACTCTTCCAGGAGGTTGTCATGAAATTTAAAAAATTCACATTCCCAGCTGCTGCACGTGCCAAATTTAATCGATAGAGTTCCTCCGCGCGTCGCATGTCCTCGCGCACAGCTTTTATCCTAAGCTGCACCTCCTGAACCCCCATCTCGGCGATCTTCACCTTCAGACGTTTTTCTTCCGTCTGCAACGGAAAATCCTGATCTCAAGGCGCAATCCCCTTTATTCTGTTCAGGGATCATCCCGATGCGACGCTATTTTACCCTTCTTTCACGGAGGAACTGATTGTTTCAACTTCTACGAGCCGTTCGATACAAGTAAAACAAATGTTCCAATATTGGGTGCAACAATAAACGAGAAGAAAACTGTAAAAAATTTTCGACCGTCGCATCGCAATGACTCCTTCAAGAGTTACACCACTTTGAACATCAAAACCGAAAAATTAACATTCATGCGACTAAAAGGTGTATGAACGAAAGCTGAGTGAAGTATTCAAATTTCATAAAGAAAATATGGAAAATAAGTGTGACACAGCTATTCAACTAGCTTTTCATTAATGAGATTCTATTCGCTCTGTCCACGAGAAAATTGTATTCATAGAAAATAAATGATTTCAATGTCATTATACTATTCAGTCATGTAATGAAGAGCTAGCAGCGGCCACACTCTTGTTGACTACGAGTGTTTCCGGTTGGACGTTCCAGGTGAAAAGTGGCGTAACCCGGTAAGTATGCTGTCGTTCCACAAACTTCGAGCTGTTGCAGAAGCAGCCGGTGCTTCAGCTTGTTCCGATAGTCGGTCAAGAATACGTAGCCCCTCTTCGAGCCGACGGAATCGTTCCTCTCGACGTCCCGTTCCGTGGAAACAACGACTTCTGCACTGCTCTCTCCACCCTCGACGACAACGTCTGCTTCCGTCGAGACCGGAGAGGCCAATGCAGCAGTCGAAGGGTTTCGTCTCTCGAATTCGTCGAGACGTATCCTGTGCTCCGACGATTCGCGATCCTCGTTACCTGCTTCAAAAGAATTGTCGTGGCACAAGACACCAAAGAACTTTTCTCCCACGTTCTCGACCCTCGTACCTCTCCCTTCCCAACCCTTCGGGAACTTTCTTTTGTTCCACGACCCTCTTAAACTGTCTCTATTATCAAACTTTCCGAATGTCGCAGTGCACTTTCTGGGATTTTAAGAGGCTGAATTAACACTAGAACTACCGGACCAGTCAAAATGACTGATGCGTATTTTTTTCGATTAGAAGTATTAAATATGCTCAACAATACAAAAATTAACAATTTTGCAGAGTTATATTTTCGACGTTTCGGTTCTGTTTTGAACCACCTTCAAGAAAAGTCCTAGAAAGTCCTAGAAATATTAAAAGTATAAATATGTTTTTTTGAGAAATTTTTTTAGTGAACTTCGCTACTGAAATACATATTTAAATATCCCGTGTACGAAATCTAAATAAATGCCATATTCTCATTATTAAAAGGCATTGTATACCAACTGCGTTTACTGCTCGGTAGTTCTAGTGTTAAAAATAGAAATTTCAAAAATGCAATGGTACCTTGAAATCTTTCGTATCAGTGCACTGCAAATCTTTGGACAAAATATAAATGTTGGATAAAAGGATTCAATCCCCTCAATTTCAATAATCGTAACATGTAACAGACAACAGCAAGACAAATCAGATTTATCAAAGAGTTTAAAGGAATCAAAGGATATCAATACGCAATGTCGAATTCCAAGAAATTCCCAAGTCTCTCTTGTATTCTGCAATTAATGTAGTTTTTATGTATCATAAAGATCCGCAGTAGCACTGAAGCCAGTCATTTGGAAAAGGACGGTGCGTTCACAGATTATGCAGTATTTGAGCGGAGTTTTGCGGAATTTCCGCGGAAGATCGTGCCGCAACAATTCATAATCTGCTGGAGCAGGAACCATTGCAGAGTTAATGTCCCTTAAGTGTCGTTAGCGCACACATTCGGGAAACTACGGACTAACGCCCCTCTCGAGCGAAACTAACAATCTGTTTGCAGGCCCTTACTTGCGTTTTGCGAGTCGGAAGAGTCCTCGCAGGTGCGCCTCCGTTCCCGTGGCTGCCATAAAACGTCCGCTAAAATCCGAAGAGAGAATGCGCCGTTTAAATTCCTGACTTTCGGCCATACGTTTTCTACGATTATAATTCGGTGCTGCCTTACCGGAGCTCGGAATGAATTCGGTCTTCATGAATCGTTCTTTCTCGTCGGGATAGAGAACCGACACTGTCACACTGTTGTCCGAAATCTTTGAGCTGGACACCACGATACGATTTCTCGTTTTGCAATCGATCGATGGGGAACGATCTAATCCGGGGATCTCTTTCCTCTCGTCTGTTTCGTCTCTTTCAGGAATGACGTGATCGGTGAACGTTGCATCTTCGTTCTCCGTTTTTACGCAAGAGAGATCTTAAAGTCGGAGGTAAGTGATCAATGTCTAATGAAATCTTAGCCGGTGTTGTTGCTAAATCAATCGCAGTAAAAATTCGAAAAAAAATTCACGCTAATACTAATTAAATATCAAGTCATCTCTATGGAAGTTCAAAGGTCAGTCTATGACTCGAGGCGTTCTCCTCAAAGATAACAACCCAGCTGATCTAATTAGCATGATTGCGATACAGTATATGTACAGTATATTACGACAGTATACGTATAAACTTTTTCTAGTTTCTATCCCACTTAGTTACGAAACTGCCGAATTAAATGGCAATCGCGACGCAGAAAAAATATGGCCGCTCGTAACGCGGCGACGTACGCGTTACATTCGCATTACATCGAACGGTAGCCGTTCGCTTTACGATACTATCAACTTCTTACGAGTCCCATTCCCTTAAATTCCCGGCGTACTTTCACGCGAATTATCCCGAAACGACAGCTGTTCGGAAAATAATAATAAAGATACCGATCACATGTTCCGAAGTACGGGGATCCTCTTGGGCTTCCATAGACTCGATCGGCGAGGTTTCGGAACGATCTGACGTCGGCTGGGAGGCGTCCTGGATTTCCGAAAACTTGGACGCAGGCCGATTTTCGACCAGGACTCGGTATCGATTCCATTCGGGGGACTCGCTCTCCGACGAGTTTGCGCACTTTTTACTCTCCTGCAATAATTCGCTTTTAACGAGACGCAGCTTCGATCTCCAGCCATCAATTTTTATGAAACTCCAACGAAACGTAACTACCGTACCAATATCGCACACGTGTCTTACATTTATCATCCAACATTTATTTTCAGAGATCGAAAACTCAATAAAATCTTCCAGACATCTGTTGCTACGATATCACGTTTTACTCCGAACAATTTCAACAGGACAAACATTGAAAATAAAGTGGTAAATACGGGAATCGAAGCAGAACATTTTCCAAATAATACGCAACTTAATTAAACGAACGAAATGTGTGTTTCAATTATCCAATGTTCCAAGCACGAATCAACCAGTAGTAACTCGATTTAAAAACTATTTCGATTGTTCGTAAATAATGAATAGATCGACGATGCGAAGCCTACGAATTAATTCGTACATTTAATGAAAATGCGATAGGTCTACGCGAACGAGAATCACGAAACGAAAGAGAAGCTGTTTGGTCTGAACGAAACGCGAAACGAAACAAGTAGCACACTGGATATTTCTGAAAAGACGCTTAATTCGAGGCGGGGCTATTTTCAGGTTGTCAAACGAATCTGTCACGTCAGCCAAGGTTTCGTTTAGCTTCAGAGAGCGAACGGAGAGAGGTTTGAAGAGCAAGCAGACGATTGATTAAGAAAACGAGTACCTTCCCGAGCGCCTTAGCCTTCTTGCAATGATACTTGTAGTTCTGCCAGTACTTCTTCAGCTGTGCGGAGGTTTTCCGTGTGAATCCCATCTTCTTGAACTCGTTCTCGATGGTGGTCCAGATCTTCCTTCGGGCGAGCGTCGAGGTGCTCTTGTCCAACAGCGGGGCATACTGCTTCATTAGGGACAATAAATGAACCCGTTCCTCCTTATCGAATTGATGCTTCTTTCTGTCGGTCTCCGACAAATTACGCGGCATTCTCGAGCTGCTCTATCGGAAACCGATACGGGAACTCGAACGATACGCGGACTATACGTTATGAATCTCTCTCGATGTTGATTCTCTCTCGCGATTCTCTCGCGATTCTTCGGGGTCGCGCACGCCTTCGCGGTATAAGCAGCGAATTCCGAGGCTTCTAGTCCGATAGTCTGATCGTTTCTAGTCGACCGCAGAAGCACGAGCGCTTTTGTTTCCTGCGACAAAACAGATCGGCCGAGAGCGATTCGCGATTCTTTCCATCGCTTTCTTTCCATCCTAGGCAGCTTTGCCTGTCTCGTCTTCGTTCCCTCCCGGAAGACAATCGACGGTCTACTCATGAAATTCTATCGTTCCGCCGTCTGTTCTGCTCACACGAACTTCAGAACCTCTGCCGAAACCCCCCCGATAGACCAATTTGAACAATACTCTATAGAAGTTTATAGTACAAATTAAAAGAAAGAAATAGTACAAATTAGTTCAAGTCATTAGTCATTAATCATATCAAAATATATAAATATATAATATATATATTTTTTGTTAACATCATTATATGTAAAAGGACCGGTTTGCATTAGAGCTGATTGCAAATAGAGCTCAGGCTCTACAACGCCATCTTTATGTATATAAAGAGAAGAATAAACCATAACCCGTCGGAATATTTCTCCGATAACTGGCGAGTCGATCTTCCTTCAAAATCGTTTATAGAAATAGCAATTGATTTTAGTACATTTGAAGCGTGGACTTCGTGTCTTCTAGAATTAATTCTTCGCATCGATTTTTCAATCTCGCAATGGACGTTCCAATCGGAATCTTCTTCTCTCATAATTGTCCTTTAAATCGAAAGAAAATTCTGCCTCTTTGTCGTCGACATTTAGCCGCTTGAATTGATGAAGCCGCGCGATAAATGTAAATTTTCTGTTTCCTGTAGGAAATCGTTAACGTCAAAGAAGTTCTTGCTCATCGTTCGGACAGAAGAATTAACAATAATACTATTATCAACATCTTCAACATTTTTTAGTGTATCATTTGATGTTAATTAACGAAGATATAAAAATGTACACAGCAATTGATTTTTTACATGTAATAAAAATTCACTAAAATAATAATGCAGCGATAGCTGTAACTCACAAAAGAAATGATTTTTTTTTTCAGTCTTATAATCTAATAGGGCAGCCACTTTTCACTTCTATTACTAAAAATTATGCACACAAAATATGCATCTCTTGAAACCATTCAACCTTATATTTACTAATGTAGAGTGTATAGCACTCTCTACACTCGATGGTTAGTTTTCATTTGCCAACGATTCGTTGGGCAATTCGAGAGGGATCGATCGAGATTCAGATCGCGGCACGATCAAGACGTTTCCTCGAACTTTCAAAGACAGCACACGCCGTTCGATACCTCCGTGTTTCCCGGAACGGGAAAGATGTTTGCACTTCGACGGACGGTTTCGACTCGAACCGCATAATTTCTAAGAGGCCACCGCGATCGAAACGCATGGTCGACCGTAGCCACGTTGTTCTCCGTATTTGTGCACGGTCCCGGTTGCGGCTGGCAATTACTCGTAATTATATAGACTGAAACCTCTCGACTTTCTACCGTTCAAATTTCGCCGCATCTCGTTTGCGATCGTTGCCTCGATGTGTCGTTCGTTGCGCAATATTTACTCGTTGCGCTGGCGCTACGCGACACGACCGAGTTGCATCGCGGCGCATCCCATGAGATCCTCGAAAATGCAGTGCATGCATTGTGCAGCGGGACTGCGTTTCGTTAGATTGAACGCTTCAACAGGACGTTATGGAAATTAATTACGCGGAAAAGAGCGAGAACCTACCGAGCTGAAATTTTCACCGTGCAGTGGCGCACCCAGGATTTAATCTTGGGGGGTACGAGTTGAACAAAATGACCTTTTTTAGCAAAAATATCTGTGATGTTTTAGCAAAGATATCTGCTCACGTGATGTCGTGACCAACGAACAGCATTTCATTTTTATTATATAGAAGAAGATAGATATACATAGAAGAGAAGATATATTTAGGGAAAAGTTGTTCCAAATGTTTAGTTTTACATATAACATATCCAAAAATCATCGAAATCGGAGAGGAAGCAGCTATTCTACGGTTTAGTTAATTTTCCAGTGTTTTGTTTCCTTTTTCTTGGGGGGACTTGGCCCCCTGCCCCCCTTCCTGGATGCAGCACTATCTCCGTGTATCGTGGTATTAACAAATACTTTTCGTCGGATCGAACGCATCGATCGCGTCCGTTCTAGGCTTAATTGGATCTCGATCAGGTGATCGAGCGGAGCGACGATAGGAAATCGGTCGAAAGACTGTTTTCCGGTAGCGTTATCGGTTGTCCGCGGAGCCTTAACAAAGCGATCGCGTCGCGAACAAATCCGCCTGAGCCGGACGCGAGCAGCCTGGAGCCAATTAAAATTAATTAGCGGCTGGGATCCGCTTACGCGCATATAGACTCGTTAATTTCCCGCGGGACATCGTTATCGTTTACGTTTATTATTCGTGCGCACGCCGCGAAATGGCAGGCAGCGAAGCGAGCGCGCGTGCCCGTTTATCGTCGATAGATCATGTTTCCGATTCTCATCGCGGGACGCGAACCAGAAACCGGTCCGCGAATTTGCAAGAACCTCTGTACGTGTGTCGTTCGATAACGTATCTGTTAACGATACGTTCCTCGATCGGATTATCTCATTACGTGACGAACTGCGAACTATATTAGCAGATTGCGAACTGTTTGACGTTCTCAGATTATATTGTACCTACTCGTTTTTAGAAAAAAAGACAGAGATTAAGAACATTCCGATCCTGGTCCCCTACTCCGACTTTTCCAACAGTTTTAGAAAGCAAGCTAAAGAGTTGACAAAAAATTATATTCTTAAAGAGGCAGGCTACAAGGGCATACAATTTTTCGAATCCTTTTATCACTCTGGATCCAAACCTTGGTTTAACCACCTCAGGCTCCCTAGAGAATTCATTTGCTGTAAATAAAAAAGAAAAAGAATTCATTTGCTGGGTTAACAGACTTCGATCTGGACACTACCAACTGAGTGTTGGTTTTATTTATTTATTTTATGAAGGTCTACTTTTATATACAAAAATTATCTATTTTTATTGCCCAAGCTTTCAATACAAGCAGAATGGGTCCGCGTACCTGTTCTTACAAATAGTTTTTTTTTTGTGTTATGAGGATAACCGAGAGCGTCGGTAAACACGCGGCGAATTCTTCGTCTACGACTAAATTCCAGTTTTCAGTGTGTCAGTCGACAAGAACAGACTTGCCTTCCTTGAGCTGAGACAGAATAAAGTGAAATAAACCAAAAAGTGATTAAGTGACTGTTTATTCTATCCCATATCCTACACTGAGGGCCTCCCTTTTTTAGGATTAAACTTGCTGATGACGCGAGCTGTCCATGTGGTTGTCTGATACAGGATTCTAATCATATATTATGGCAATGTCCGATCTATGATAATAATAGAAGTAATTTGATTCGCAAACTTTGCAACAAGGGATACTTTCCACCCTATACAATAGATTCCTTTTTGTGCGGACCCACTCTTTGCCCCCTATTTTATATAGATACATTCCTGAAGTCCCACTGCTTATTTCTCTAGTGCTAATATTGTACTAAAAAATGTTCATTATATTGTTCAATTCTAATCTATAAGTTGTCCTTGTAATGTTAGCATGCACAGCCATGTCTGCATGCTGCTAATAATCCCATGTGGGGTTTCATAGCTTAATAAAAAAAAAAACGTGGTAAAAAAAAAAGAACATTCCGAAAACCGCAGGTACATTGTTCGCTTTCGCCTAGATTTCAATAATGTAACCGTGTGCACGGGTACGTGTCGCGGCACCGCCCACGCGCAGAATCCTCTTTAATTGATAATCCAGAGTTTCTAGGCGGAGGCGTAAGTACGCAATCTCGCCGCCGGCAGCCGGTTAACCCATTAAGGAACTGCGACTAGCAGGATCGCATGATTAATGATGGATCGTCGTCGAGATCGTCGCGCGATCCCTCGCGGATCACCGAAACTCGAGCAACTGTCGCGCGAGGCGAACGATCCTCGGACAAGAACCAATCTTTCATAGCCAGACTGCGGATTTTATGCATTTATTATTATTTATTGTAGACGGAGCACTTTTACGTAAGTGTTTACAATAAAAAAAAGAGAAAGATACAAGGCTACTTGTCTAATAACAAAGAAGGGACATGCATTAAAAAATAATGGTACAATAGATATAGTAATTATCCTATAATCCTGCGTAGTTGCATTTTACAATTTTCTAAAGACTCAATCAAAAAAATCAATACGATTATAAATAGAAAATTATTTGGTAAAAACGACTAGGTGCAATTTAGAACAGGAGTTCAAAGTTTTGTTAAAGCAATTAAGGCAAAGTGTATCTTTTGTTACTTTCATATTGTTTGATTTGTTTAACACATATTACAGTGATATTAATTTTTCGACGCAGAAAAAAATTCTTCTCTTGAAAATGATCTATGTCAGGATTGAAATGTTGGGATTTAGTTAATTGCAAAATTGCTTGTTTTTTTTTTAGTTTGATCGAACTTGTGCGCTGATACCAGCACATGTTGTTCAAATTTCTGTTTGGCTCCCGTTTTTATGACGTTTAATGTCGCACCGCCGGCGTGAACGTGTTTTAAATCTACATTAATAATATTGTTTCTTGGCGCATGACGCAGTTCCGACGAAGTACGACGAATGGAGTATAAAAGGCGCTGGGATAACGAAACCCTGCGTCCAGGCGCGCAAAGGAGATCGCGTCTTAACGCAGAATTCGATTTCGCACCGTTTTCAAACGCTGAGCGTGCCGGGAGACGTCGCAATCACGCATCGATCGCAATAAATATAGCACGCAGAGACGTCGAAATAAACGTTCCGATCTGAAACTTTAATCACGTCGAGTTCTTAATGCACAGCTTTCGCAAGTTCTTCTCTTTTTTCGCGCAGCCGCCCACCTCCCCGCGAGAAACTTTCTCTATCAATGAAATCTCCGGCCGTAGTTTTTTCGATCACGAAACGTTCGATTGTAAATAAAGCAAACGAAATAACGATAAACTGAAATTTCATCGGTCCTCTCGATCTATCGACGCCCACGCTGCTGCAAAAACTGTTTTAAAAGGTTGCACCGTTCTAGACCGGGGTGAAAATGTTTTTAGCAATTTTTTTTCTGGGAATAACCAGGAAGTTCCCGGAGAATCCGTTTGAAACCCTGCATTGTGTCTGTCTCGAGGTACACAAAAGTAGTTTTTTATTTCGCATTGCCGACAAAATGGCTGCACCGTAACTATTTTCAATGGGGCTACTTTTGAACAACCGTGACACCGGCCGACCGAGAACAAAAAACGAACAATTTCGGTTGGCTTCGCTGACAAAGACCGTGGGAATTATTCCAAAATTTCGGTGGGAGTGTCGTAATAATGTTTAACATGCTCTGTATCTCACTTCCCGCACGGACGTATATTATTCATGATTATAAAGTTTCCAATCTTTGGCGCCCCTCTGAGGCGCCACTAAAAATTGCTGTACTATTATTTAAATAATTGTTTACACTATCAGATATGTCAGTATCTAACCAATTACTATACATTTAAGTATTGTACGAGGTATTATATCAATTTCGTATTTATCAAATTGAAAAAATCATAGAGAATGGAAATATTATAGGTCAGAAGAAACGTTTAATTTTCGAGTTAAAATAGCTCCGAGTGCAAAGGGTTAAAATGTTTCGAACAGAAAGCAGATGTCCACGGAACTCCGGTGTCCGGCAATGAATGGGTTTTCGTTCAGCATAAAAATCCGTAACCACGATAATCCGCGCGTCCGACTGACCAGAAACGTAGAAAGTTTCCAAATCGGCGTGCAGAGCAGTTATTAGAATGAACGTCAGAAGAATTGCGAAGGAAACGAATCCTCCGGAAAGGATGGGAGCAAACTGCAGGCCGCGGATGTTATTACGGTAAAAGTTAGCGCGCGTTCGTGCTAGTTAAGTACTAATTAGGCGTCCTTAACCCGAGTGTGATCCTAATTCCGAAGTGGATCGGCTGGTCGTTCAATCTCGTCAAAAGCATGCTAATAATTTAACGAGCTAATTCGAACGACGTCGCTTCGCGCTGTTCATTTTCGAAGCGTAAACTAATGAACGGTTCGTCGCGCGAACAGGATCCGTAAATCGCAGGGGCAAAATCGGACATCGAATCGTGTCAACGCGATTCTAGAACGGGACGGGTGAAGAGCCGGTCGAATCGATCGCGCACCTTTTAATTAGAATAGCTGGTTCGTGACTGCGTGTGCAGGTGGCACCATCGTACCGGGGCAATTGCAATTTTCCATCGAGCCAGGTTCCTCGCTTACCAACCGATTTCTGTTTATTATCGCATCGATCGTTTTCGAAATTTGCGCGCTCTTTTCGAAATGATTCATATCTAGTCTCGACCGCTTAGGGATCGTGTTCTGTTCGATGGTTTTTAGAGGTTATTATCGAAAGCGTTCGCGGCTACAAGCGATTTCCCTAGTTCACCGCCGAAAAAACAACGAAATTGAGGATCCCATTGATCTCGCGTCCCCTCAGGGCCTGGATCCTCGGTTTTGCGCAATACTATTGAAATGTGTAATATTAAACTTAACCGGAGGCATGGTACAATCGCAGAAGCTATTTCGCCGCGCGACTTTCTCTCAACGTCTTCTCCTCGCCGTTTACGTCTCCAAAGGTCATTTCGTTCCGGGGCTCTTCTACAGAGCACTCGTCGCCTGCCGAAAATCCTCGAATTCGCGAAAACACTTGCCTCGTAGAGGAACGACGACGCGCTCTTGTTCACTTCTCGCGGAATCGACCGAGGAAGGTTTCCACGCGAAACAACGTTTCTCTTTGCCGGGAGATAGCAACGTGCTCGTGGACAACTCAAACTCACTCCCGGAAAGATGTAACTGCTGTACGTTATTTAACTGAGACTTTACCGCCGATACTCGCCGAGCAACCGCGCGATTTAATTACCTGTTATTTTCTCATTAGTCCATCTAATACGGCTGCCGAGTAATTGCCGAGTTTCGAACCGACCGCCGTGCTTTCGCAAGCACGGATTTTTATCGTTGCTCCGCGAACTTCTGGCCGCTGTTCGCTGGTGACTTTTAGCGATCGGTCATCTCGACGGATGATGAATGGACTTTAACGGAAGCTCCTTCGGTTTTAATAAAACGGAGAACCGTTTTAACTCCTCTCTTGTTCGGCGTTGCTAGCCTGACACTCGTTTCAGCGCAGAGCTGTAAAAACGCTACGGGGATTTGAGGATACTGTCACGGTACTTTCGACTTATTGCAATTGCTAAGAGGAGAAGCAAGTTTCTTTTAGATTCTCGCTTTCTTAGGTTAATGCAAACACTTTTTATCTCGCCAGTGATCTGCAGAACAGTTTATGCGTTCAGATAAAAAAATGGAATGACGATTGGTCAAGATTGTTTGGTTCTGCAGTTCAGTCGTTGCGTTTGGAAAGACGTGTAAGGATCAAGAACAGCGGGATTTTATGATCGAGAAGTTAAGAAGAATATTCGTGGACACGCTTTGGCGATCGTTACTCTTTACAACGATTGCTACTTGATTACCGTCGACCCGAAAACTATATGGATTTAAAGGGAACTGGCAGTCGAAACTTTCCGCAGTTCTGCTGAATCCGTCGTTCTATGGGACCGGGTAGCATCGATGCAGTTGCAACGGTGCAAGTTTTCTTCCCTCTTGAACCTCCCTCGTGAAACTGCGTCCCTATCCTCGAATCCTCATTAAATTTTTAGGACGGACAACATTTCTGTATTCGAATGCGTAATTTCAATCACATAAAGTTCTACGTTTTACTCAGTTAATTACACATAACTAGACTTTATATAACTTTGAAACCCGCAACAAATTTTTTTCCATCCTGTTGGGTTGACGCAATTTTAAATATAATTAAAAAAAACTTGAGGATTACACTTTTTGCGCAGAGTCGTGAATTTCTAAGGGTATTTTTTCGTTCGTGATGAGGAGTGTGGTCCATTCCCCACCAGGAAACATTGTGTCCCTATCCTCGAATCCTCATTAAATTTTTTTAGAATGGACAACATTTCTATTTTCGAATGCGTAATTTCAATCACATAAAGTTCTACGTTTTACTCAGTTAATTACTCATAACTAGACTTTATATAACTTTGAAACCCGCAACAAATTTTTCTCCATCCTGTTGGGTTGACGCAATTTTAAATATAATTAAAAAAAAACTTGAGGATTACACTTTTTGCGCAGAGTCGTGAATTCCTAAGGGTATTTTTTCGTTCGTGATGAGGAGTGTGGTCCACTCCCCACCAGGAAAAGTATGGTCGCTCCTTGTAAGGGTGGCAATGACGAAACTGGCGTCTCGCACGCGCTCGAACATCTTCATTATCGTCGAACGTGATTCCAAAGGATTCCGTCGTCTTTGCCGTTCCGTCCACGGGAAAATACGAGGCGACCATAAATTACGTTATTCGCCAACGTTGCCCTCACCCCTGGCTTTGTCGTCCAGCTTAGGCTACCAGGAAGCCAAGACTGCGTTTTTAAGACGCACGCGTGAAACGAAACCGCAATCATTCTTTCCCCCCCCCCTCTATCCATCTGTTATCGTGCTGTCGTCGCTAAATTACTTTCAACTTGTCCAATTTCTTGAAGCGTTCACGTTTTCGCAAACTTTCAAAATTTGTTCATATTATTCTTTAATTCTTCTGTGTCCTCGCTTTCAACTTGCCTTTCAGAAACTAGTCTTTAGAATTATTTTTCTGCTCTGCGTAAGAGATTTCTTATCTCGGTATGATCGGACGTCCGCGGAAAACATAAATGTTTTGTCCGAAGCAAACGTTAGAATAAAAATTTCGTAACAGGCAATTAAATAGGATATCATAATTTTTAGAAAGTAGCACGTTACCGGTCGCTTTGAGTGCTCGGTATATTTAATGTTAACGACGTCTGACACTTTTTAACGACTGCTAGCACTTCCGTTTCGACGAGCGACGATCTCGCTGCGAGATCACGCGAGGATGTCCCCGCAGCAATTTCGAGAGATTAATGTTAAGAATGCGAAACGATCGTGAAAAGCGATCGAGATACAGGAAATCGAATTCAGTCGAAGAGCGACGGTGTTTCGTGATTTTTTTTTTTCCACCTCCGTCGGTTGGACCCGGCGTTGATGATACAATTACAGCGGACGACGGTGATGGCACGCTCTTTCTACAGAGTGGCTAAGGAAAGGGGGTACAATACCTATATAAGCTTGAATGAAGATGCTCCCAGCTATTCACTCTCACCTTTCTCACAAGCGTGCGCACGACGCGAATCTTCCGGTCGAATCGCGAGGGAAGATCGACCTCGTCTTCGTCTCCCGTCGAAAGGATTTTCTTCGCAGCGAGGTGAGTCTTTTCGCAATTTGACCCCGTGTCCTACCGCTTGAAAATCGGAACAGCCTCTCGAGAACTTGCCACACGAACAACCAAGACCTCCCGTTGTGTACGTAAATGAAAAATTGCACGGAGAAAGCGACATCGATGAATATTTCGCTGACGACGCAGGATCATCGCGGAGTCAAGCTCGCGGAGTCCTTCGATATTCGCTTCGATCTACTCGTTAATTTCGATCCGTTCTTCGTCGTGATCTTCAGGTGAACTAAATTCCTTTCAAACCCTTCGAACGAACTAGGTAAACAATTTTTCTTTCTCCATCGCGATTCCGTCAAAAAACAATTTTCCACGGCGAATAATCGGAGTCCTGCTCGTAGAGTCCTTTCGAACTTCCTCCGATATTCTTCCTGTCGATTTCGATTCTCTATCGCGATCTACGGTCTTCGCAGATGAATCCTCCGAATAAACTGGTTTCCACTCCCTTCCTGTCGATTTCGAATCGTTTTCCATCGCGATTTACGAGTGAAAATGAAACCGAACGCGACTGATTGATCGTGAAATGAGGTTTCTAATCGAAAGATAAATTCTCTGACAATTTCGACGAAGAGACGTTTTAAGCCGAGATCGAAGGAGTTATGAAACTCTTTGATAGGTTCTATCTGGAACACGAACCGTGGAAGTTTAAAAAAAAATTGTTACGTTCGCATAAAGAAAAGTTCTTGAAAGTTTTCGTACGAAAAGATCTTATAAACTACAAAACCAAAAGTTTCTGAATATTAAAAATGTTCTCGATCATTCTGGAGAATATTTCTAGCCAAACCAAGCAATTCTTGTCTGGATAAAGTGTCTCTCTTTCTCAACAAAGATTCTAAAGCAACTTGTTCCCACGGAACGTCTTCCACACAGATTCTAAAACTGCTGTTCCACGATAACGCTTTTCAAAGAAGTTTCCACGAGCAGTTTTTCCTGCCAACGTAATTTCATCAAGCAACTTCGTCAAAGAACTGGTGTGCCCTTAACCCTCGTGCGCTCGTCGACAACAACGAAGTGGAAATTCACTTTGGTCCAAAGAAAATTAATAATTTAGTAATCGTGCATTCGATTCCGAAGTTTCCGTAAACCCGAGCGCGTGTTTCGTAACGGCGTGTAATTTTTAATAATTGCCGTGAGCTCACGACAAAGCGGAGAAAGCGATCGATCGTTGCGTTAATCTCGAAGCCGAAAGAAAAAAGATTCATCGCGACGAACGCGCGTGGCAAGGTCTCTCACCGGTGTTGCGCTCGCCCACGGCATGGTAGGCAAAGCCAATAGAATTACTCTGAGAATTGCGGTAAAAGTAAGAGCGAGAGATGATGACATCCCGTTTCAGCGCGTCCGAAACTGCATTCTCGTTGCATCGCGTCTCTCTCTCTCTCTCTGTGTTCCCGAGGATCGAATTGTGTTCGATAGTTGTTCGGTCCGCGAGGAGGAGGACTCGAACGAGAGCTCGCGAAAGCGTCCAAGAGTCTTTGCGATGGCAAATAGCTGTAAATTCGCGTGGACGATGGAAAACAGTCGTGAGAATCAGTCGGGCTCCTTTTGGAGACCGAAGAAAGCGAGCAAACAGAGTCGGAACGCTTCCGAGCGCGAGGAAAAGGATTCCGCTTTGAACCGCGGCGCGAAGATGCACATTAGCTTGCTGCACGTGGCGTACAAATCATTTTTAACCCGTTACGTCGCTCGGTCAACGTCCACGAGTTTGCAAACTGCGAAATAGGCCTAATGTATCAGCAGTCTAGGAGCAATGCAAATTACCCAGCGTAAGAAACGTTCAAGGTCGCTGTTCGTTTGAATGATCAAGACTGAACTCGAAACGCGTGTCGATGGAAGCGGCCGGTTAGGCGCGGCATGCGGGAAATATTTGCCGTTGATAAAAATTCGTGGCGTAACCACTCGAATAGGAAAAATTCGAATCCCCGGTGTGGTAATCGTTCGCCTCGGGGGTTTACTCGTTTTCGAGCGTCGCGCGCAGCCTCTCTCGAGGATGCGACGCGTCTCACCTTCGGCAAAGATTCGCTCTCGCTAGAAGCGAGAGAGGATTTTTTGATTTATGAACGCCAGTCGAGGCAACAGTCCAACGAGCGTCGTTTGACACGCCGCGAAACGCATTCGCGCCGCGGTTTTATTATTCCGTTTCGCAATCCGAAGTGTTTCGGCGATGAGAACGGTTTAATATTATGACACCGTGTCACGATACACTGATCTAACGACAGCCTCTTTAAGAACTAACCTCGAACACTCGACTTTCTAGCCGGACACGTTGCGAAAAAAAGGATGACCACGTTTATTATTCTAATCGGGAAACCTGTTATTTGATTCGTCGAGCTCTGCAGCGTTTCGCTAAATGTCAAACTTTTATGCGACTACGGCACCGGCCCGGAGAAATAGAAAGTTATTTCTTCTCTCGATAATCCTAATTAGTCGAAACGGAGGCCTCTCTTTGTGATGAATTCGCGCAGTACGCACGGCCGCGATCGAGAAACGACAGCAGTTTCACTTTCTTTCGTATTTCCGGAGAATGTATAGCGCCGATTCTGTACGGCGTCCGTTCGTTCGTTTAGACCTTTGACTAATTCGGATAACGTTGATATCTGGAATAAAATAACAATTTTCATGGAAAGAATGCTGATCCGAAGAAACTTTGTGGTATCTTTCGATCCGAGTAGATGTTTGGTCCTTCGAGGAACGAGATAACAGCGACGATCAGGATAATCAGACAATGAGGACGGCTCGGGAAAACGATTTGCGTCCCGCAAGGCTCTCGGCCGTTCAGCGGCTTGACCCTTGCGGCGTTCGCGAACGTGGGACAGCGCGGTCTTGGCGAATTGCGAAACACAATTTAAACGTTGTCGCAATTCGTCGGGGAAATGATCGATCCCCGAGTCCTCGGAAGAAAGCGTTTACCTCCGATAGTCTACTGGACGCAGGGACTACAGACGCGACAATCCTCCTCGGTATGAGCGAACTCTGCTTTCGTCGCACTGACAAATTACCGTGGCTAGGGTATCCGCGCCGCTCTCTATAGAAATGCTCGTTACAAGGCATGCTTTCGCCCATCGAGCATACGAAGACGATCCGTTTTCCGCAGTCGCGAAACGAGACGGGCCGCGTGAATCTGTCGTCGCTATCGATCCTGATTTTACCTTGGAAACGATTATTGTTTCTTGATCTTGGTCCTGCATTATTTCCACTGCTTCAAATTACACTCATCTTTGCCAGAAATGCATAAAGTCTGCTCCGCACGAAGTATATTCAAAAATATGTCTAAAAAAATTAATATGAAACATCGTGCAGATGATTTTCCAGGATATCTTCGCTCAAATCACTTTCGATTGGAAATTTAATTACAATTATTATTATTTATTATAGACGGACTGAAGCCCTTTTACATAAGTGTTTAAAATATCAAAGAAAAGAAAAAAGAAAGGGAAATATACAATACTGCCCGTATAATAACAAAGAAGGGACATGCACAAAAGGAAAACTTAATAATGGTACAATCGATATGGTATTATCATATAATCCTTTGTAGTTGCATTTGAAAATGTTTGTAAAGAATCACGGAAAAAAATCAATACGATTATATATAGTGCATGATTTAGAGATAATGCGATTCATTGGATTAATTAATCCATAAGTAGATTTCGCTTTAGGTGTTTGAAAGCCCGCTCTTGTTCTCAGTTCACGTTCTGGTACATAAAAATTGATTTGCGCCAGTAGAGAGGAACAATCGATATGATTGTTAATTGAGAAATTTATGCTGCACTCTCGAGCAGCATGATTTCGTACTTTGAGCTTTTCGGAGACCATATAATTGTTGCATATTCTAATAGCGGACGGACGAAGTCGCGAGTACAGCTAGTTAACAATACATTTTTGTCATAGATCGATCAAATTTGTGGTCTGTACTGATGACTGTTGACTTCGTGCTGGTTCATTGCCGCTCACGATCGATAAAAGTAGACGCGGTTACGATTGCGGCAAGATTCGAGACTCCATTCATTGAAACGATGAACTCGATGGGATCCAGGTGGCTCGATCCGACCTCCGTATTATACCAAACCACTTTTTCTCTCTCTCTCTCTCTCTCCTTCTCATTCTCTCTGGATCGGCTGACATTGCGAAGTAGAAACCGCGAGCAAGACTTTTCTCGGGCTCGACGCGTAAGGCGATCGATGTCCCCGTAACCCAGACCTATCGAACGTAACAGTTTTCACTAGCAGATCTTCTCTCGCAACCATATTTAGAGGCTCGTTCCCGATTAGCACGCTTATCGGTACCGGGCTAACGCGGTCCATTAACGCTCCTAATCGAACCGTTTACAATGAAGAACGTTTCTTCCTTCGTCCTCGCTCATCTCGTTTATTTGTTCGCTTCGAGTGTGTACCCATTCGCGAATAGCAAATCGAGTGTACCCATGAGAAAGCAGTGGGACTCGAGGAAAGCGAATGATTCTAACGACCGTTCAAACCGCGTTTTTTGCCTCTATCGTTACTTTCAAGTGGATTTTGATGAATTGTGGAAGAACCATCTAGATAAATTCTCCAGATCCAGAACCTCTGAATTCGAGAAATTCTTTGCTTGCCTTTTAATATTCATCGAACAACGGAAAGCGGCTTTATACGTTCGTGGACACATTTTGCGCAACCTTTTAACACGTCGCGTTTAGTTTTACACGATTCTATTAGCACATTATTGACCGGCGATTGTTTCACAATGTTTGAAAGTCGACGGTCCATGGTTAAGGATTCTTCCTTGGACGATACGACGCTCCCAGAAACGTTATCTAAGCATTTCAACTAGGAGTAAACAGTAAAAGAAGAATTATCGAAAATTATTAAGAATAAGTTAGAATATGCTTCAACCATATGGTCTCCGAAAAGTGTGAAATATGAAATCATATAAGTTTTCTGCATATAAGACAAACAATCCAATGTCAATCTTTGATCATAAGGTATTATAATCTTTAATCAGGTTTCCGACCTGAGCTTTATCTTTAATTTGATAAATAATAATATAGACTGTCCCGCACTCCTCAGGCAAATTAATTTCTATGTACCTGACACGTGTTTTGAGAAATAGAGCAGGATTTCAAACAATGATATCCAAATCCTCATATGGAGCAATAAATCCTTTAAATCGCATTATTGCTAGCTCAACACACATTTTATAATAATATTGATTTTTTCAATGGCACATTACAGGCATTCAAAACGAAATTGCGCTGTACTATTCGTTAATAGTACCTATATTTGCTTAGTTTCGCACTGTCCATAATTATGTAAATTTTAGATTAAGACTTAAGATTAAGATTCTTTCTTTTCATATATATCTTTATTGAATTCCCCTAAGGAAATAATAATAATAATAAATGAAGGTGCTTATTGAATAACTAATTTTCGAAAGTAGCTCCACGCAAGAGAACAATGTTGCCCGACTCGTTCAGCCCAGTTTTCGCAACTGCAACTTTGTCCAGCCACCGAAACGGTGGATTCGAGACGGAGCGCCACCCCGAATCGTTAACGCGTTAGAAGGCGAGGCTGTTTTCCCTGGTCATTATGCAATCGGGATAATAAACGACTAACTACCGGCACCGTCTCGTTATTATTAAGACCCCGCGCTCGCGCGGTCGAAGACGTCGTCATCGCGCGACTTGGTCGCGACACACCGCGTTTCAACTCGCTGCATCGAACGAAAACCGCAGCTTCTCAAGTGCATGCTACGAATTGCCTAACCGTGCCCACCGCAAACAACCACCTTACGCGCGCAACTCTTTGCAAACTTTACGAATCCACCGCGATAATTGCGCGGCGGCTACGGCTATTTTCGACAGCGCGTTGTTCCAGCTACGGGAAGGATTTCCACGGAGTTGCCGAGTTGCCTGATTGGCTGTTAGACACGCGTATTTTTCCCATTAGTCGACGCGATAATGTCAACGAATAAAATTGTGCAAGAAAACTGTTGGTTTATTCCTGTTTAATTCAGCACGGTGTACAAAACCGTTTCGCAATATGTAGAACTTGTTACGAGAGTAGACATGAAACGCGAAAGCACTTTCATTGGGATGGATACACGTTGACATTGATCGACATATTAAGGAACACACCTTGTATAATACGATCATGCGTTTCCGCATCGATCCGCTTCGCGGTTCAATGGCGCCGTCAATTTTAATCGAGGTCCGCGACGGCCACGGTCGAGCAAAACCGAGTTTGCGATTTAAAAGAGAAAGGTCGATCGAATTCGCCGTTACGCCGGTAATGCGGATGACACCGAGGAAACGTCATACCATCCGCGGCTCTTCGCGAAAACGCATTTTCGTTGCCGCGATCGCTATCTATCTGCGGCGCACAGTGGGAGAACTTGACCTACCTCGATTCAAAAAGAAATAACTTTCGATAGAAA
This sequence comes from Lasioglossum morio, assembly GCA_916610235.2. NCBI lineage: Eukaryota > Metazoa > Arthropoda > Insecta > Hymenoptera > Halictidae > Lasioglossum > Lasioglossum morio. Next base: position 2,222,241 of record OU744331.1, read on the forward strand.
TGAGGTAGAGCGATGAATTTTTTCTTAAATGAAAGCTGAAACTTTGCAGAATATGGGAAAAATAGGGAGTCACCGACGAACGTGAATCGAATTTATACGAGTTCACGATCAATCGGATTTCGATCGACGGTGTTCGATCGTTCGCAAATCTTGCAGTTCGTAGACAACAAGGTTTGCGCAATGGAAACTTTCACATATTTTCATCCGTGCGATTCGAATTCGCGCGTACGCGACCGTCGCAACCTCTTTATCCGGGCAGATCGTTTAACAAACTCGCACGATTCTAATTAATTCGGCAGCCTATTTGTTCGAGTCGATCCCCCCCCCGCGAGCGGCGCGTTTCTCAAGCGCGTTGTATTTTAATGAACGCGACGTGCGACCGCGGAACCGTGCAATGCGTGCACTGTCTCTAATATTAAAGAGCACTTCACAGGTTACAAAGTGACGTATCACACGAACTAATCGGAGCACTCGGTGCCCTTAAAAACTAGCGCAAACTTGGCTCCACATGCGCACAAGAGAATTCAGTAGCATTCGGCGAGCAGCTTAGGAAACATTAATTAATAAAACTACAGATATGATTAGGCTTGAAACGATTTAGTATTGATCATTTACTATTTCGATTTCAAGAGTTGCTAGCAGAAAAGAATTCGTGAGGAATTTCCCGCGCGGGAACCTCGAGGAATGCGAGACTTTCGAGCCGATAATGACCCCAAAGAAAATTTAATAGTTTGTACCATTAATGGATGAATTGCGAAGGAAGATAATATTCCATTCTGCAATGCAGATAATAGTCAATTATCCACCGTTCCAAAAGTCTAATCCGATCTCGGAATAGAAAAATCAACAATGCTTAACGAATTGTCTAATATATGTAAAGAAAATATTAACAAAATTTTTCATTTTCCATTCACCGTTAATTTCGGCGCACAGGTTCGATCCTATGTTACTATTTTCCTAAGCAGTTTTACAAATTAATAATGCAACGTTTCGGTCTAGGTCGACGAATTATTAATTTGTAAAACTGCTTAGGAAAATAGTAACATAGGACCGAACCTGTGCGCCGAAATTACAATTTCTATTTAAAATTGGCGATCGAGATAAAAGAAAACATTTAGTTTCATTTAAGATTGCAATGTCAAAGAAAATTTCTATGCTTTCTTTTGGTACAGCAGAATTATTGAAAATCCTATTAATAGGCTTCCGGTCGGTAAAGTGTTAACTGACAATTCCAGATAAGAGTTCAAATGCATGATCGACGAAAAAGAAGGGAAGAAAAAGTCGATCCAGAGAAAAGCTTGGAAGATCAGTGACAGATAAGAAATCCGCGAGGAATTTCCATGTGGAAGCCTCGAGGAATGCGGGAGCTTCGGGACCTTTTTCTCCGGTTCTTAAACTAACTTTTGCGAGCGTACACCACGTGTCTGGTTGCTCGCGGAGCATCGAGGCAGCCGCGACTTTCACCTTTCACCTCGGCCGAGCACGATTCCTCGGTTGACTTCTCGAACTTTTGCCCGGCGAATGAACAAACGGCGTTCGCTGCGATCCGCGATCCACGCCGGCAATGGATCCTTCCCGGGGATTCGAACAGTGTCACGATTCGGTTTCACTGGCGAGGCATAGTCTAGCGGCCGGCGGTGGTCGATAAAATCGAATCTCGCCGTGTCGTGCGGATGGAAAGCCGCGGAGAGGATGGATTCTAGCGGGACACGTAGCCTCTCGTAGGTTCACCTTGGTCGAAAGCGACAGTGCTTCGGGTTCCCCCGGTCGAAGGCAAAGTCGACGGGAGAGCCAGAAGACGGCGAAGAAGAAGAAGAAGCGACATCAGAACCGTCTCCGCCGGAAACTTTCTATCGCCGACGGCTCAGGTTCACGGAGAAACCGCGGTGCCCGCGAGTCGATGCACCGAAACAAATCGCGGATCTTCTTGTTCACGGGATCGATCGGAAATCTGCGTGACTGTCCACCAAGGAAACGGAAGCTATTACCAGCTATTGTTCCTTATCACTGTCTCTTTATCTTCGCGCCTCGCGTCGCTGAAATTACCGCTTCGACAAACCGTAATCGCGCGCAACCATCGTCGCACAGTGTCTTACGAGAGTCAGTAAATTAATAACTTCGTAACCAATCTGTCGTCTACCCAACACACCTAATACTTTCCGGAAAAAGAAAAAAAATTCAATTGATCTTTATCTTTTTATTTCATTACGATCTGTTATTGTATAATTACCGACCAACTCTGGTTTGAAGAATTTTCTCATCGGATTATCTGATACGCGTGTGAAATCGAAATGAAAATATAGTTTTCAAAAATGTTTACGGGGTCTGAGGTTTGATTCTAAATATGAACAATTTCTTTAGATTATTTCATACTTCGATGATCGGACTCTTCAGCATTGTCTCGTCTGTGGCGTCGTCATCGTCGAGAGACACGGCGCGTTAATTGGCTGCGAATCGAGTGCTGTTCCAGAGTTTCGACGGCCCCCGAATCGCGGCAGGAATTAGAGACACTGATTGCGGAGGAGCCCTCCGTAATCAGATCTGACGAAACGCTCTCGTGCCGATGTACGTGAGAAGAACGAAACAATCGTGGAAACGGCCTTTCCCGGGACCAGAAAACTGTTTAGCGATTGCACCTAGCTCGCCTCGCCGACTCGTTAACCTCCCCGTCGAAATTATGACGAAACAGAAGGGGGAATCGTTTTATCGTCGATCGGAGGATAACAAATTTCCCGTTCGTGATCCTCGAGTTTACGATTGACGATCGAACCCGACTGCGATTAATTAACCTCTCGTGCCGAAACTGATCCAGCTAATTGCTCCAAGACTTTCTATTGTTTTTGCGTACCGCGAGAGTTCGCAGCCTTGGAACGAGCGCGCCGAGCGTTCAAGGTTCCCTTCTTCCTTCTCTAACACGCCTTCGCGCTGCCAAAACTTATCCAAGTGTCGAGAATATGTTAATTAGAAGAAGATTGCGTTAATGTTATTGTCAACGAATCAGACTAGCCTCGATCGATCGAGGATCGTCCGAAGTGATATGGTAGCATGACGAGCAGAAAATTGCAGGTCGAGAGGATGAAGGGGACCGCAGTGATCCTGGTGCTGACAATCCTGGGCGCAGCCAGGAGCCAGGAGCACGGAGGAGGCCATGCCCTGTTTGTCAGAACATCACCGTCGGATGGTAAGAGAAACCTCGTATAGTCTAGATCGCAATCGATCGAGCAAGAAACTGGACAGCGTGGATCAGACGTCGATGAGCGATTCAGTTTTGATAAAGAAAATACCGTTTAACATCCACTAGCACACTCGAGAGTCCAGCGAGCTGCTCCAGCGTCGCCCGCGGACGTGATGGCGCAAAATATCCTAGAGTGGATTCAAGGGATCTACCGGCAGGGCGCACGTAAAAGTACGTTCTCCAAAGGGACACCTACTCTCCCTTATAACGTTCAAGTCCACGCGTTCTTCTTTCTCCATTCTGTCGCACTGTATTCCATTGTTATACCATTGTTATTGTACTCGTTGCTAGACTCCGGAGAGTTTAGCGAGACTCCGAACAAGACGATCGGAGACCCTGATTTAAAGACAAGTCAGTGGCCGAGAAACGTAACAAAGTCGCTTCGAGCAAGTGCAATAACCGACGTCCGATTAACCATCTTCTTACGTGGTTCCTGGATCGCACGCTTGTCGAATGCCAACCTTGTATTAATCTACTATCCACAGGGGATTACTAATACACACTGTTACAGAGCTCTCGGTCGACTCTCGTCTATTCCTCGTTCTTCCAAGTGGTTCTCGAACGCTTCGATTGCCTCGAAAGTTCTATAAAATCAAAATAACTGATCAGCGAGATAACGAGGGATGGACGAGGGTTACCCCGAGGACCCAAAACGTACCTCTGGTCGGCTAACTTTGGAACTCCAGACCCGTGCGATTAATTACGGTGAAGAGCAAGGTGGATTTTCAAGGTCGCTCTTCTTGCAGTTCGCCAACAGTCGGACCCAGCTGGTTACCTGCCGCCGTACAGCACGCAGAGGCCACCGGATCGACCGAGACCGTTCCAGCCAGCAACAACGGGTCAGCAACCGAGCTACTCTTCGCCCTCTCAGAACGAGGTAACGAATTATCCTTACCAGAGGCCGTCCACGGGGTTCTCTCAGACGAACGTTGGCTACCCGTCGGGGCAGCCATCCACGGTTCAAGCTCCACCGTTCTCCAGCCAGAGACCCTCCACGTACCTCCCGCCGAACAACCAGTCGCCCTACGGACCTTCGACCTCCTACAATCCGCGGCCAACCCCGCCATCGTACTCGATCTCTGGATCTTCAGCTTTCCCACCGTTCAGCACCACCAGGAGCTCCACCACCTACCTGCCACCTTCGACAGGGTACTCGACGACGAGTCCTAGGTCGCCATCCCCTGCCCAGACACCTGGACCATCCACAAACTATGGATACTCGACGCCAAGTGGATTTTCCGCCACGTATGGCTACTCGACCCAAAGAGCTAGCCCTGCGTATGGACCCGCAGGCGATGCCAGTGGTTCCAGTGGCAGTGGAGCCGTCGCTGGGTATCCTGGAGCCAGTGGATTCACCACTTATGGTTATCCAACAGACAGCCCAAGGCCACCCTTCCCCACGCCTGACGCAGGGTCGAATTCCTACGACCAGGCTACCGGGTATCCATCCTCGCCAGGATTTCCCTCGTCTACTCCTGGAGGAGCCTTTCCTCCTATGGAAAACACTGGCGGGACCAGTGGCAGTGGTGCTGTTAAGCCTACCAGTGGAGAAGGTGAGCAAACTGCATCTGTTTCGCACCGGTTACAACGTTTCTAAATAAAGCGAACGTTAGCACTGAGTCTCGTAATCTCGTATCCGTCGTCGCAGGAAGTAGCGGCACTGCGGTGATGACAGGGGAAGGTGCTGCTGCAGCCGAAGACGATGACCTGAAACACCCTCCGCACATCCATGCTCTGGATGTCGTCTGCAGCAAGACCATGATGACCATCAACATCGAGTTCAACCGAGCCTTCGATGGGGTCATTTATTCTAAGGTAATCTCGGAGAGTAAGACTCTCTAAAACCGATCAAACTGATCGAGAATGTTCGCAGGGCTTCTTCATGAACCCGGAATGCAGATACGTCGAGCAAAATTCTGGCCAGACCAAGTACTCTTTCACTGTGAGTTTGGACTCCTGCGGTACTCAATTCATCAACGATTTTGCTGGCGAAGCTGGACAGGCGTACCTCGAGAACGTGCTCGTTCTGCAGGTATATCATTTCCAGATAACTTTTCATTTTTAAATTAATGTTTTCGACCAAACAGTTTCGATCAATTTTTAATCGATTAGCTAGTTCGCAAATATGCCTAACGTTTCGGTTCTAGTTTGAACCTTTATCAAAGGTAAAATTGAACCTTTATCAAAGAAAATTTCCAGATAACATTTATTTTCCACGCACTCCCCGAAGAACGACTTGAATCACTTTCTTGCATCTTACCCGACCACTAAATTTTTCGAAAGATCTTTCCTACTCGCGTTTACCGCGTTTACTTCGTGCAACAACAGACGATTACTCAATCGCAAAACCACAGGTAGAAATTAGAGATCGTGGTTTTGTATGTGTATTTAAATACACGTACCTTACTACGTGTCTTTTTAAGTACACGGGTACACGTGTACTATTTCACGTATGTATATTTGAATACACGTGCATTAATGGATCCTCATTTTAATTCATATAATTTTTAGAACATTCATGTTAATTTATGTATACCCCTATTTTGCTTTCGAAAATGATTAACTGTATCCTAAAAATGAAAACACGTTAACACACGTGTATTTAAACATACGTGAAATAGTACACGTGTATTTATTTATACGTACTGGTGTACGTGACATACACGTGTACACGTGAATTTAGATACACGTGAAATAGGGATCTCTAGTAGAAATGCACTTTCTAAGCGGCGATCTCTGTTTAGAACGAGCCGGGCATCCAGGAAGTCTGGGACACGGTTAGGCGAGTCAGGTGTCTCTGGGAAGGGAACATCAATAAAGCGTTGACGGTGAACTTTTCCGTGGACATGCTGAACCAAGAAATAGTGACGTTCAGCGGCGACACGGCTGTCGCCAAGTTAGATATACAAGTTGGCAGAGGTCCATTCGCTGCCGCAGCCGACGGTCTCGTCAAGATCGGTGAGACTATGACTCTGGTCGTTTCCGTCGAAGGAGACCCGGCCTTCGATCTACAGGTAAAGAAGAAATCTCCCAGAAAATCTCCAAGAAATTTCCCAGTGGTTCGATAGTTTCTATGAATCTAACGACCCGATGATCGTTTAAGGTGCGCGATTGCATCGCTCGCGACGAGTCCTCCGCCAACACGATCCAGCTGACGGACGAGAGAGGCTGCATCTTGAAGCCAAAGCTGTTCGGAGCGTTCCAAAAAACGAACGACACCGGAAACACTGGGGCTTCGATCATCGCTTACGCGTACTTCCAGGCTTTCAAATTCCCGGACGTGATGGATCTATTCATCGAGTGCAACGTGGAGCTGTGCAAGACAGATTGCGAGCCCTGTCCGGACATGAACCAGGTAGGAGATTATTTTAATCGAACAGCCTAGATCCTCTAGAAACAAAGTCCTTTCTCTATTAGTCCTTGCTCTCGAATGCTAACAGACACGTTTCCATGTACTCTTTAAGCAAATCGAGCCTGGGAGACGACGTCGACGATCGATCATGCTGCCAGCGCCGAGCAGACCCTTGAACACCTCGTCAGTGCTTCTCGCAGACCCGATTAGAGTGGCCAGAGGGTTCAGAGTTATCATGGTGGACGATCTGAGCGAGGCCAGCAGCCAGGTGCTGGAGAACCTCGAGCACGTCGACGTCGAACAGGTCGCGAAGACCACGACGACGACCAACGTTTGCATGACTTACAGTGGCTTCTTCGTTGCCAGCTCGTTCATGATGAGCACCGTTGTCGTGACAACGATCAGCGCGCTGATCTTCTACGTGAAACTGCAAAGAGTTTACAGGTCGAAGGGCATCAGCTCGTAAACGATCAAATCGTTTGCGAATCGGCGAATGTGGGAGTGGTAATCGACGAACGAAACGGCTAAGAAATTTCTGGGGATCGAACGGAAACCAGAGGAGACTAGGGTCCTGGGGATATAGAACAATCGATACGGTGGCAACAGGTAAGATGACACCTAGCCGCTGTATCGTTTTCTAATAGCAACGCTCGCTTCTTCGTAGATCAGCCATACTCAACCTCTTTTTCTTCTCGAGCCACAAACATATCGGGCCGCGCATAAAAGCTTGGCGGACCGCAGCTTCAGCATGGCTGTTGTCCACTGTTTCGTCGATTGCTACCCTCGCAAAACATACTTCGTACCTTTGCAGAATTTTATTATAAACACGTGTAACACTTGTTCGACTGTACAGCCATATTTCATATATCTACAATACAACCGGACCGCGGATCTTTATGCGGCGTGAAAAATTTTCTCTCGGTGTAATTCGACGAAGACTGAAGTCGAACAGTTTTCTTTATTCGTTCCATGGAGGATTTTAATACGATCTCGCTGAATATATTGTTCAATTTGATTATGGCTTGCTGCGCATAAATATCCGCAGTCTGTATAGAACTTGACGCATTTGACAGCGGTCGGAAAAGTTGTTTTCGCGTAACCGTGTATCTAACGTTTTGAACTGAACACGAAGCGACAACAGAACCCGTAGATCTTAGACAGATTTTTGTTAGGTGAATCCAAATAAATTATGTTTCTTAAAATCTGACGACTCGTTTCATATGCACTCTCTTTAACGATACACGCCGCCAGTTGGAATGAAGGGGACGAGAAGAACTCATTTTCTGTATCATCTGCGTTCATTGATTAATCAGCAATTGCCGCAATGGCTACGGTACTCTACGACTTAGATGTTCTTAAGACTACAGGTCTCAACAGAATCAATAATTCCTTTACTTAACATAAGTTTAATCGATCACAACTCTTTAGATCAGCAGAAGCATCATCGCAAACTGAATCATACTTGTAACTACCAGTCGAACTCAGACTCGTACTCATACTTAAATTTCAGTACGTAGATACCCACTCAACCAAGATCCGAACATTCAGATACTCGCATAATTTTGAATCAGAAACTCGGACACTCATTCCATTTAAATCCGAGTGCCACGATGCTCATTCAATGTCGATAAGTGTACTTACATATTCGTCCAATTTTTATATATGTACTCACACTCACTCTACCTAAATCCGAGTACTAAGATACTAACTAAATTTTGATAAGAGTACTCAGATATTCGCGTAAGTATGGAATACTCAAGTACTCACACCCACGTCCGGTGCTCGGGCCTCGTACGATTCTGTGATTTTTTGAAAACGTAAAATATACAAATGCTCACCCCTGATCCTCCTCTCTGCTACAATCGCGCCGTGCATGTTCATATTCTTAAAAATACGCAAAATGTCCTCCGGATTGTTCTCCTTAATGATCAGCAAGTAGAACGTCCCAGTCTCCGAGAGGATGTCGGGAATTTTCGGGAAAACTCGATCCATAACTTTTCTACCGTTCGAACCACCAGCCCAACTCTTGAACAGAAGCCTTTTGTCGAGGACTTCCTGGTCACTGGTTACAACGTACGGCGGATTGAACACCACAACGTCAAAAATGCAGCCACTGCGCATGCAGCTCAGCAAATCCATTTGCAACACGTCTATATCCGTCGAGTTTAGTCTGCTAGTGTTTCTTGTAACTCTGCAGGCATTGTTGTTCAGATCGACGGCAAGATGATAAGTCCGACAGTGCTTGTTCAATGCCATTGCCAGGGCAGTGATCACTACACCTGATCCACTGCCGATTTCTAGACACATAACAGGCTTTTTAGCTTTCAAGTCCTCTAAATCAGCTTCCAAAGCATCTATCAACAGGAAAGAGTCCTCTGAAGGCTCGTACACTGTTTCTAGATCGGAGTCCGACAAATTAGTTATCGGAGTGTCCATGATGCTTTTGTTAAAGGTGTACAGGAATGTCAGTATACATTGTGCAGCGTTAATTACTCTTGTCCCATGGTTGTTACAGTTTCTTTTACTGGTTCTGGCTGCTCTTCTTTGTCTAACGTGCTCATAGGATTACTATAAGAAGAGCTATGATCCAGCAAGGCTTTCCTTTTTGTCGTGTTCTTTTCTACAGCTTGGTGGATCTTGTTCAATCTCTCCTGTGTATTTTGCAGTATGTTACTCACGACTGTTATCTTGTGCTTGGCATTGATAAGCTTTTTTACATAGGCATCTGTTTCGAGCGGGCACTGCAACGCGTCGTTAATCCTCTGTAATTCTTCTCCCAGAGATTCGATTTGTTGTTTCAATTCTATCTGGCATATTCTACAGAAATGACAAGTATGGATTTACAAATTAGAAAATTGTACACGATATAAACAGAACGAACGTTGGTTATGTATATGTATTTTCGAGCGGAAGGAAAGTTTGCGTACCTCGTAGCACGGATTCTTTCATCCAATTGATCCACCGTGGGCTTCAGCAGACTCATCAAACCTTCTGTCAAAGCATCTCTCGTCGGATTTTCACAAAAATCATCTATTTTGTCATCTATCGACGTATTATCACTACCAGTGTCCACATCCATCTTTTCACTTGCGTCTACTTTCCGGTTTCTCCGTCTCCAGTAGGCGGCACCACTTACGCTTATCGCATAATTTCGTCTTATTACCACGTTTTTTTTCGAAATCAGTCGATTCTTCGACGATCAATTGCAAACAAATATTTGTAAGTAAGAAAAACCATAACTTTGACAAAAGATTCCTGAAAATCGATCAATATTTTCAGCGTTCACACGAAACAGCTCTCTTAAACGTAAATGTAAACGTGCGCAACTTTCGCGCCTTTTTACTTGTCGGTGAAATCCAGTGAAATCGCTGTGGCAGTTGTTGACAATGTAGATTTCTATGTTGTCAAGATGTCGTTAATTGATCAACGAATTACTTTTGTAAAAACAGATCCAAATAAACCTTCACGGTGCTTCAAGGAAGTTACATATTAATTTATTTGAGATAATTCTGCATTCAAGAGAAACATAAATCCAATCTGCTAAAAAATCTTCTCAACAAATTCACACGCAGCGCCGCCTACAGCGATCTGCTACAACCAATTCTTTATTAACAGTTGTTCCTATACAAGTGCTCGGAGCCCGTGGTAATCGCTGGTTCATTGATCCCCTGTGAAAGACGTACGCAGGATCACGATGGTCCAGTGTTCTTCGCACTGTAACACATTCCTCGCATCAATCGACATTCTCAAGAACAACTCGGCGATCGTTAGTATACAGTAACCATGCCCGCTCAAACATGGACTAACCTCTTTCCTCCGAAAAGCATTTCCCACACAAGATTCGAGGAACCGGGTCGTGGTGTTTAACTTGCCGGATGACTTTTCCAATTTCCACACACTTTACCAACGCACAGATAAAAGGTCCTAACGAAAACCAACGTAAGTAGAATCTTCCTACCTAAACACCATGACGAAGCGAAAGAATTATGAATATTTACAAGCTGCTATTGCAAATTGCTTTTCAGAAAAGAATAGATTTTCAAGTAAATCCTCGGTACTAAAAAGAATCCTAATTTCACCCAGTAAATCTTCGTTTTCATGAAAAACGAATTCTCGGTTTTGTTAACTTTCGTTAAATAATATTCTCGTAAAAATGGAACACATTTACAAGATGTCCTGATGGCGCTAGTAGGGTACTGTTTACGGCGCTGTGGATCCCGACTTTGAATCTCTTTCCTATTTCATTCTTTACAGTCGACCAATCCTTATTTTGTTGCAAAAATAATACTCGTATTAACACATTACATACCGTTGGCTATTTCATAATTTGTGAAACGTTCCTCGTTTAAAGATATAAAGAAATAGTTGAAACATCGAGGTGAAATAAGACGAGGATCTAGCGAGTAACCTTGTGTTCCCGGTTAACAGGTAAATTCGAGAATGGCAGTTTAAAAAAGCCTCTGGTCGGGAGCGAAGCGAAGAAAAAAGTAAGGAAGAAAGGGCGGGAGCGCGTTGGTCAGTAGAAGGGCGAAAAAAGGGGCTACCTGCGACCCTATTCCGCGCAAGCAAGGGCCGTTGATTGGTCAATGCCGGCTCGTACCTGCGTGGCGCGCGCATAGTATCGGGCCAGGTATGCGTCTATCCTTTCCCGCACATGCCCCTTCTCTGCAAAAGGACGAGGCGGCGGCGTGTCCGTTGGTGTTGGTTCCCGTTACAGCACTCTCCGGTCGTGGCTGGCGAAAGAGAGGTCGAGAGCCGTCGAGGAACCCATCGGAGAAGTGGCGAGCAGTGGTAGAACCGAGTCGTTGGAATCGCGGAGTTGTTGGAGCCGCCGCGAGTGTTCCCGGGATCCAGCAGTGTCTCGTTAACTCGGGCCGCGCGAAGTCGACGATTCCGTTGGCTGACGAATAGAGTGCGTGCCGTGTGTCGTTCGCCGCGCATGGTCCGTCGAGAAGAACCACCCTGCTCTTTCTAATTGCTTTAATTACAAAGAGACCAGCCCGTACGACGGGAGTGCGTGTCCCGGACCTGTTCCGAGTGGTGCTCTCCCTCTCTCTCTCTCTCTATCTTCGTCTCCGAGTCCTCCGTGGGATCGACGATCGCTCACGACGACGACAATGGCGGCGTGAATATCCTCGGCCTCGATTGGACTCGTCTCTCTCTCTCTCTCTCCGGCCAGGTGGATTCGCCCAGGTGAATCTCCTAAGGAAGACCAACTATATCCCGATAACGGTGTGATCTGTCGTCTTCGCGTTCACCGACGCTACTGTGTCCCCTTCCCCTGGCCAACAACAAACACGTACCGTCGGTAACGCGCGTGCAACGGACTGACACACGGTCCGTTACCCTCGCCGGTTCACTGTTACCACCCCGAGGAACGTGTACGTCGAGTAACAACATATTTTAAGTTGTATTTAAGTTATATTTCGCGGAGTTTGACTAGAAAGTGTTCACCGTGTCCTGAGAGAACGGCGTTCTTTAAAGGTAATCCCCGTGTTACCTAAACGTTTACCGAAGCTCTCGCGGAGTATTACGTACCCGGGAAATCGCGGACGATCCGATCTGCGATCAAGTAGAACGGATCGGACCGGCGGAATACCGGTAGACGCGTCAACCGCGGATGAATGGGTCACCGTTCGGAATTTTAGTTGATTAACGTTATCGCCTTCGGTTGCGCAACATTTTCGACACCCGTGATAGGAGATTTATGAGATTTTGAGTTTGGAGAGACGCGGCTGAAAGGCATTTTACTCGAGCTTAGGTAAACGACCCTTTTGAGGGCCCTCTCGTAGACCCTTTCGCAGGGAACTGATTGTTTACTGAGCTGATCGTGGGTATAAGATTCGACGAGTCGTATAACACTTCACGGAACTAGATTTCCTTTGTTATATATTATGAGCAATGGCTAGAGGACAGTCACGTTGTGATTACTTTCGTAAAGTAATGATAGATAAACCTATGATTCACAAAACTCTTAGAAATTGTTAGCACGATTCCGTCGGATTTCAATATAGATTTAAAAATACGTTCACCAAAGTGCTTTATCGACCTGTTCGTGCTGCCAGCGGCATTCTCGAGATAGCTGAACGAAAAACATTGATAAATCCCATTAAACGATAACGAATTCTCGCATCTGTCCGGTGAAGTCTTTCGGTAGCGTCAACCTCGTAAACACAAACATTCCTGTAAGAATCAGATTCGTTTATTCCCGAGTTAAGATTTTACCGATACACAGAAAAGGCCGCGTCCTGCGGCATGTGGAATAATATCGTTAATAACGAAGGGTCTTCTCGGTGTTCCACAGCGAAGGAGCGCGAGACGAAAAAACTCGGGCAAAGAGAGAAAGGAGCGAAGATAGCACGCGATGAAAATCGGTGAGTCTCGGATCGTAGTCGAATGAGCGGTAGCAAGAGAAGAAGAGGGCTTGTCCGGATGGGAGTAGTTGCTGGAACGTCAATTCTTTCGGGCAGCTCGAGGTCGCGGCAAAAGAGGAAGAAGGAGAAAGAGGATCGTGGAGAAGGACAAAGGCGGTGTGTCGTTGTTCGCCGAGGCGGGACTTGGAAAAATCGTTGGTTCAGTGGCCACTACCACAAGGTGGTAGGATGGCGGCTACCACCGGGAGATACGGTGGCGGTATGGAGATGAGGCACTCGAGGAGCGAGGATCTCCTCGGCGTGATATCCGGCTCGCGTTCACCGAGCCCCAGCGTGCCATTGACGAGCACCGCGTCCGAGGACGATCTGATCGCGGCCAGCGCCCTCCACGAGGACACCAAACCTCCGTGTCCTTTGTTGTCTTCGAGGGTCGTCAGGCCATCGGGTGTACCCGCGGATCGCATCGACCCCGAGGATTCCATCCGGGACATCGTCACCGAGAATGATCTTTACAGGTGAGTACACTTTGCTCGTCGCATCTACTCCACATACACAGATCACGGGCTGCCGAGGATCTAAAAACTCAATCTGTGTGAAACGATACATTCATTTTTCTTTTCTCTGATAGAGTATTCGCTCATGGGTTACTCGACTGTACTTCAACCGGTAAAGTACCGTGTAAAAGTAAATACGAACCGCTTGGAAACGAAACGTGGGTGAACGCGGGTTGGTTTTCCATATTACAATGCCCGGCCTGTTTGCCCCCTTCACTCGACAGCCGGAAAGTATGCGACTCAGCATGCTTGTGCGCTTTATTCATAGTGATTTACTCCTGAACACTTCGCGCAGCGTTCCTTTGACTCGCGCGTTTACTTCCAGCGACGAACGAACTGTTTTATTCAGCGGATTCGATATTCTGAAAAATTCTCGGTAATAATATCGTACGATATTCAAGCCTGCTCACGTATCTTCTTAAAAGTCTGCAATCTCTGCACGCGACGTGTTTTCTTTTTCTGTGTGCTTCTGTATGTAATCTGTTTCTCGATAAATTCGACGAGGCTGAAGTTCGATCGAGGTTTCCAAAGCTGAATACAAAAGAATAGTTCTAGCAAATGTGTTTCTCGGTACGAAATTTCAGAGAGCGCTATAGAATCGTTTGAAAAGTCTGTAGGTTGTAAATCCTGCCCCAGTTTTTGATCCTCGCGCAGAAATGGAAGAAAGTGATGGTAAAGGTGTGGCACTCTGTGCCAGTATCCGAATGGTCGTCATTATATCATTCGTGTTTGAAAAGGAGCGAGCGTCGCCGGTCGTGTTCTCGGCGACATCAATGATTTAACATTCCGCAGAGCGTTTTTTTCTGACTAAAGAAACTGTGTTCCACCGTCCTTTATAGCCGGTGTTACGTACGCTTTTTCCGATTCTTTTTTTACCGTTTCGCGCGTCATCGTCGTCTCTTCTCCTATCCTGTACCACGACCGTGTCGATCTTTCGACCTTAGCAGCGACGCGAGGCAGCTTTGCTTTTTGTTTGCGTCGCGCATGATGTCACCGATTTTTATCGATTTTTCCTTGCGAACGACGTGCCTCCGATACGTCAGCCCAAATTTTAAGTCCAGCTAGCCCGTTATCTCCTTGGGTCAGCTTGCTCAACCGTGACACAAAATACACCGGCTCGCTTAGTGGCTCGCTACACATTTTTTACATTACCGCAAAGTTAAAATGTTGCGAGAATCTTGTTACAACCAGGAAACAGATTAACTCGTTACTCCGTTTAACTTTTTCTGCGCGATCTTCCATGGATCACCGGTTATTTCACTATTTATGCAATGATTAGGAAATCTCATTGGTACGCGACACAATTCCTCGCCTAACAATCAAATTTTTTCATGATACAGTTGCACGAACCGAAGCTTCGTTTCTTAATTTTCTCCAACCGATTCTTTTCGACTGGAGTGCTAGAATATTTTCGAAACGCCCGGTAGAGCGACCGAACTGATATCCTGAAAACTGTGAGAGCAAGAAGGGAAAGCGGCGTTGCTTACGAGACTTAAAGGTCGCCATTGTTTCGTAACGTGTTAGCCGAGCGATTTTTCGATCGTAAGCGTGTCTATACGTAGAATTAATTAATGAAGAATGAAATCAGTCTAATGAAGAGTTCGTTGCGGTAGATAGCACTAGAACGCGGTTTATATTATTACACGATGAGATAGAATCGGAACAGATTCGTACCGTAAATTTCGTACACGTAACGAATCAAATAGTATACCATTGTGCAATTACTTTTTACATTTCGGCAGGTTTATTTACTATAAATGACTGTTTGATGTACTGGAAAATTTTGCCAGTATCGTTCTCTGACAAAGTAGACCGGACTTTTTATGCATTTGTCAGAGAACGAGTAAAATAGTGAAAACATTAGAAGATCAACAGAACAATTTTAATGATTAAAATGATATTTTACAGGATGATACAGTCTACTTTTAAACCGTTTAGCAAAACGATGTACACAGCGAGGATTGAAAATCGGGAGAAAAAGAGCGAAGTACATGGATGTACTATTTCCGAATAATTTACGAGCCGATAGGACTCCTTTCGAGGCTGATATTGCAGATTTACAAGTCGTGCCACCGGAGATCCGGGATTCGAAATATCCGCGTTGACCGTAAATGCAGACGAGAGACCAGTTACGTGGGTTTACGATGATTTCTCGTATTTTACGACGGACATAAAAGCACGCGAGTACTCGCATTAGCAGTGTATCCTCGATCTAAACGTATCGACGCGGTCGATTGCATTTATTAGTCCGTTGGTCGCAGGATGAAATCAGTGTGACTCTTGGATACACCACTTTGTGTTTCGCTCTCGCGATCAATCGCGATCATCTAACGATCCTTCGGAATCCTTTCTAAACTGGCTGGTATAATTTCATTCGATCCTTGTTAGACTATTTCACGATTTAGATTATCTCGTTTAGGAAACGCGATCGATTTCAAGGTCTCCGGCGAGTCTAAAGATCGTAGATCCGTCGTAGATCGCAGATCTTCCTGCATACATTGATTTTTATGGACCGCGAAGATTGGATTAGTATCTCTCGATCTGATCAATGTTATTTGGAATAATATCGAGGTTTAGAGGATCTCGTGACTGCATTTGCATTCTCGAGAAGTTTCACCGGAAACGCGTGGCAATTCGGTTTCTCGTCGGCGCGTCGAAATGTCGATCAACGTCGATGCGACGCCAATAAAAAGATCTGCAATAAAAATTTTGTAGCGATCACAACAGGTGTCGGGTTTCCTTCTGGCGAGTCGTTAGAGTCGGCGCGAAATGTAACACTCTGTGACACGTGCAACGTCAAGATCATCGCGATGCGCAAAACTCCCGTGAGATGGCAATTGTTATTATTATCGGGACGATACAGATTACTTACGGATGCATTAAATTAATAATTATTATCATTACATTCCCTCTGAATTCCGAGAAATCTGTATGGAGCTCCCGCGTTCTAAAAGTGATGTGGAACATTTATCTTCTGCACGAAGATCCGCAGTCTGGTTATGAGTCTATAATTTCGAGGCTACCAAGTAGGATCCAGTTTACGATGCGTTCCCAACTGGAAATCGAGCGACCGCCTTGCATTTTCATTGCGGTCTGATATAAATACCGGCGCGCGCTAATTATAATTCTAATTCGAACCGGAAGTACCGTAAAACTGTGTCCCGCCACGCACAATGGCCGCGTGGAAGAGAACTCGCCGTTTCCGACTCCATTCTTCCATTGTGCCGGCTTTGAATCAGACCAAGTAGTTGAATCATTGACGAGCTATTTTAACGACCGACATTTTACCGACGTTCCTGGTTCCCTTGAAACGCTTTAGGCCGTGTACACACACGCCATTCATCGGATATCGATATATGCACACCTCACGAAAATTTCACCTTGCGCGAAACTGCTTCGCAAAACGCTTCGTTCCTCTCGCTTCTAAACACAAAGACGAATTCCCTCGAGGTTCTAAATCGTCAGAAAAATTCTCGAAAAGATCAATGAAACTATTACACGATCTAAGAAACAGCACGGACCCGATGATTTCGCTTAGTTAATTTTTTCATTCACTTTCTGATGCGTAGAGATCTCTCGCGATGATCGACGATTTGTAACAACATTGCCTCGCGTTTCTCTAATTTTCATAACCCGGCTCCGAATGTTTCCCGGCGTCCACATAATCGCGAATGAACCCGGGCGAGCAGGAACTGAACGCGAACGAGTTTCCTCGATATCGTTAGCCCATCGAGACCAATCGTAATTCAGCAAGAGTCTCGTACGCATATGTACTCGGCTAATTAGACGAATACAGGAAACCGATTTCGATTTACGCGCGCATAAACGTATCCGTCCGGTCTCCTGATGTAGTAAAACTTCCCTCGCGAGAAGCCTGAGAAATATGAAAATTATTCCGCGTTCTCTCGCTGTTCAGCCTGAACAACAGTGGTATCCTACAGCGTTTCGTAGGATGTTATTAAATCGTTCGAACATTAACATAAACAGTGCTCCCTCTCGGTAAACTTCTATTACACACGAGGAGGCAGTCATTACACCGTACGCGATACGACGGTTTAATTAAATCTGGCAACTCTGTTACACCTGCTCGCGTTTGTAGTCGGTCGAGTTATTTTCGTAAGAGTATCTTTCCCTACCGACGCACCGTGCAACAAAAGAAAAAGAGAGAAACGACGAGCGTGTGTTAGAGAGACAGGAAGGAACGAACGCGCGCGTTCAAGTTTGGTGTTGCAGAGGCGCCTCGAGGTTCGCCTGATAATCGTTATCTGTAATTAAAAGCAAAATCGCTCGCGGAGTTAGTGTAACGAACGCCGCGGACTTGATTAATTGCATTGATTAAATTGCGCTTTAACCCGGACGCCGCGCAAGCTGGTTTAACATGGGATTCTAGATCAACTAAGTTATTTTTATATCCACTTGCTCCCGGCGATTCTTTTTTCTTTTTTTATTGTTTTCACGAGCGAGCAAACAACACGATGTACGTAGTCTTTCAATGTTCACGAGACCTCGAAATATTTTTATAATTTCTTTTTTTGGAAGCATCGTGATGATTCAATTGATTTGAGATCGTTGCGTTATATTTTGTTACTTTTTATGAGGACCTTACTTAATAAATCTATGTATTTATATTAGGATAATAATTTCTGAAATTAATTAGTAGATTTGAGGGTATTTGTATAGAGTCGTGACGTTTGATGCAGCGTAAATCCGATGTTAAACCAACGTGCGTCGCGTTGCATCGAACGGAGAGCTGCTAGTAATTTCCTTTGAAGCCGATTTCATTGAGAACGCACACCGTGACGCACCGAACGTGCGTGCACACACACGATCATTCTCCGCGGAAGCCGCTCCTTCGTCATTAAAAATGGAACGCTCTTCGCTTTCCGTTTTTAAAGGCGTGCTCGCTCGCGCCGCGCCGCCTCGGCTCGCGAATACTTTGTCAATGATTCAACGTCAACCCTAAATCAAGCCGGGAACGCTCACGCGAGAGCAATCCTAGCGGAAATCTGCGTGTAAAATTTCTGCGCGGCCGCACGGAACCGGTGGGAGAATCTGCTCTCCCGAGAACCATCTCTCCCTTGTATACTACCTGTTCTCCTCATTATTCAATTATTCAGCATCGCGCCAATTATTATCGGACTCCAGACTTCTTTCCTTCATTTCCATTTTTTCTTTTTAATTTGGAAATCTCATATGAGATTTATTACAACATAATGCTGAGTACAGAGTATTACATAACAGAGTATTAGTACAGAGTATATTGTATGGTATAACAAAAATATTATTTACAATATAAAAATCCTTAGGCACGTAGGTTACATGTATTTAAAAAGGCTATCGTATATACACAAGCACTAATATTGGGTTCAGCTATTAAGCAACCTATGTCCAATGGCAATTGGAAACCTGCTCTAGTAAGGTTCTGGATAAGTTTGATCCTCTGATCTTTATATAAATTGCACTGCCATAGAACATGGTTAAGCGTTTCCTGCTTCTGGTTACATTTACAATTGGGATTATCGATGTTGCCAATGCGAGCAAGTGAAGCAGCCATGTGGTAATGGTCCGCGCTGCATCGATTAATTGTAACAATACATTGTCTTGTTAGCTTTTTATGTCCAAACCAAGGTGAACGAATATCTTTATAGAATCGTTGAAAATAAGCTTTACCCTTATGTTCATTCCCATTTTCATGGGTTTCATTAGAAAAAGCCGATTAAGAATCCTGTTCGTTAAACTATTTGTTTGTGCATCTCTAGAAACTTTTTTATGGTAGAACTAGAGGTTGCATCGACTTCAAACTTGGTGGACACGTTCGTTAGCCTTCGGTGAATATCAAGCAATTGAAAACCTTGAAACAGACTTGTAATCTATGCAACAAAAGCAAAGAAATAATGGAAAACAGTACATAATATTTTGCGAGTAGCGATTGAAAAGAAAACTGTAAAATTGCAAGTACGACGGGTTAGAGAATAGTCTTTTCTGGAGGAGATAGGGAGGTTATGCCGAATCATTTGGAATTCGCGGAACGAGGACCAGACGAGCCGCGTTCCCGGATTTTCGCGTGTCACGGCTCGCGAAAGCTGAGAGGCGTGACCATGCATGAGACGCTGATGCTCGCGGTTGGTTATTTCGAAAGCACGCGGTTCTAAATAAAGCTGCGTCGCGACGGAGAGCCTCGGAGGGGCTTCCTTGTTCCGAGTGGAAAGGTTAAGGGAAACAGAAGCTGGGAAATCGGGGACGACTGTCCATCTGTATCCGTATTTCGGTTGAGGTCGAGCCGTACACAATGGATAAAAGCTGGGACAGAGGAATAAATACGTCGGGACGTGCCAGAGATATTTCGGAGACGAAATATTCGAGGGGGTGGCAAAAGGGCCGAGCTTTGGCAATTCCTTGAAAGCTTCTTCTTTTGCTCGGCGTTTCTGTTCGACGATAGCTTACGTTGGGAAAGCAGACGGCTACGTTTTTGGCAGACACGTAGCTGAGAATGCCTGGGTCCTTTATGGCTTTGTTCATCAATTCTTTGCTATAAATTGTTCGAAGTACTTCTTGTAGTATTGCTCTTGAGTAAAAGATGAAAACCAAAAATCGCCATGCTTTGGAGAGAGTGTATTAATTGCAAGGTGGGCTCTCCGATGTCACACAGATTCAACAGTAATTTCATCTGAGTTTTCACAAAAGGTTATTTATCGAGGGTTAATCGATCGAAACAGGACGCAGGCTTCAAGGGTTGACCGGAGGAAGATGTTCGCTATCTTTAGCTCGATTCTTTGTTGGTACAGCTATTTAGTTGCACGAGTCAATGGTCACGCGTCGTGGAACACGTTGATTCGCCGATTCCGAACCGTTGGCCTGTGCCGGTGGCATTATATTCCTATTAAGACCTCGAAAAAACGTCGTCGCCGATGGCCGCGAAATCCACGCCGAGGGAACTGGGACAGGCTTACTTTCCTCTCGGGGAATTCCTCCATCCTCTCGCAACAAAACGTTTTCGCGGCGAGCCGCAGCAAAAAAAAAAAGAAAAAAAAGAATCTATACCTAGGTACTCGACAAAATAATCCCGGTGGGAGCGGAACGATCCACGGAATCGGAGCAGTAGGCTAAACGATCGAGCCGGTGAAACGGAGAGCAGCCTCTTCGACGCGTTTCATCGATCGACGACGCTCGCTCCGAGACACACCGGCGAAAATAGTCGACGATCTTTTTCCTCTCCCGCGTTTGCACTCCGCTGCGTTTCTTCCGTAAATAAATTGAACTTTGCGCGATCTCGCTCCACTCGGACAACCATTTGTCGTCACGTTGGTCCCGTATTTTCAACCAACAGAGAGACAGCGAGATATCGACGTCCTGAGGCTGGTTGTTGCGAAAACCTGCGACATTTACAACGCTTAAATACCGAGCCAGAGCATAAATCGCTTACACTCGTCACATAAACTTTTATCACGTGTAAACTGTTATTCTTCTAATCGTTATTGCACACTGCAATTCATTGACAATCGCATTTCGCTGTTCCTTAACCCAGATTTCCTGTTAATATGAAAAAGAGTTTCTCGAATCGTTTCAATCAACTGACAATAATAAATAATCAATTGTATCGACAGTAGATATTTTATTGTTTTTAATCAATTAGCTAGTTTGCAAATATGCATAACGTTTCGGTTCTAGTTTGAACTTTTGTTAAAGGCAAATTGCGTCTAACAAAAGAAAAAACCAAAGAAAAAGTATATATAAAAAAGTAATGAATAGTCAGTTTTTCCATGTTTTTGGTTCTTTGCTTTGGTTCTTTTACAAATCAACTCAGTTCAAATGGTTAAATTACATTAGTAAAATTAAAAGCAAATATGTAATAATATTTTCTTCATCTTCAATTCATTTATATTACATACCATTCTTTTTTTAGACGTAATTTACCTTTGATAAAGGTTCAAACTAGTACCGAAATGTTAGGCATATTTGCAAAATAGCTATTTGATTAAAAATTAATCAAAACTGTTGCGCCGAAAACATTAATTTAAAAACTGACAATAATGATGCTTAAAAGTACTTTTGACTAAAAGCTAATGATCATTCAAGAAAGTAGAAGTCCATAACGACTTCGCAAGAATACGTGACACCTTTTTACCAAAACCATACAAAATTGTTTTAACAATGATTAAATCCCGATTTCCTTTACAAGTTAAATTTTACTGAAAATTGCTTTCACCGGGTTTTCGACAGAATGTTTTTTTTTTTTAAAGGAACACGGGTATCCGTGTATTGAGTCGGATCAGCGAGTTTCTACGTAACGTCGCCGTAAATATTTTACGGCCCCCATCTCCGCATAAGGATCGAACGGCGAACAGGTTGCCAGTAAATTCGCGAGAACGGTTTTCCTGCCGACCGAATTCGCCACTCGTGTCGGCAGAACCGTATCGAATCCTGATCAAGAAGAACGTGGTCTTGCCAAAAAGCCGAGGCTATTTCTGGGTCACCGGTGTTGTGCCCGTATACTTT
This sequence comes from Lasioglossum morio, assembly GCA_916610235.2. Classification (NCBI taxonomy): domain Eukaryota; kingdom Metazoa; phylum Arthropoda; class Insecta; order Hymenoptera; family Halictidae; genus Lasioglossum; species Lasioglossum morio. The sequence goes on from OU744331.1 coordinate 2,244,252, forward strand.
TACCGTTTGACCGTGGTCGCATCAGAATTTTTCTGTATATTCCGCTCGAACGGTTCCACCTTCCGCGAATACCGTACGCTTCGCAGTCCGAGATTGCAGATTTTCCATTTCGCGGCCGTGCAACTTGTAATTTCACAATTCGCGGACCGGTAATGGCGGACCTCGCGGAATGGACGCGATCGTTGACACAGATGATTACTGGAGAAAGGGACAAGCGTTCGGCGACTGTTCCTTAACACATTACCGGTGATTATTTGATCATTTTTCCGTGATCCATAACCGAAGACTTTCGAACACTATAAAATTAAAGTAATTTGTTGAATGTAATAGGAAATGGAAACGTGTTAAATAAAGTGTTACGATCTCGTCGAGGAATTTTACGATTGAGATTGACTGATTCGCACGATTTGACCCAGAAGTATTTTCAGCCGTGATTTATAAACAGATTTCTAGACAGTGGCCCAGAGAATCGACCACGGGAAAGTAAAAACGCAAAGACGATCAGGCCTGCTATCAAGTTTCTCGAACAACGTTAACGACGATACACGACGCTCGCGCGTGTTCGCGATCCGGTATTTAATCCCGTCGGAGGAGGAACACGATGGAATTCATTACGCTCGATAATTCGTACATTTTTCAAACACGAACTGTTTCATCGACTGCCTGGCCGCGGTCTGCTATTTCCAGACGGTTTTATTTATTTATCCCGTGCAACGGCGCGCTAAATTCCAAATGCCTCGTCGCTGCGAAACAGTTCCCACTAATGTTCTTCGCCTGGGTCTGCCCGGTTTATTGAACGCGTTAATCACGATTTTCGTTCGAAAGAGAAGTTTCACCTTATCCGCTCAATTCCCGGGGGTATTTGTTCGAGTAAAATCAAGCCGTTAACGACGATGAAAATTTCGTCGTTCTACAGCGTAGCTATTAACACATTACCGACCGGTGATTATTGCATATTTTTGAAAAATGTATGGTACATGGGTAAATTTTCATTTAGCATTTAGTATGAACTAACTAAGTCACCCTCAATAACGTCGTCTAATAGTTTCATTTAAATAGAAATTGTAATTTCGGCGCACAGGTTCGATCCTATATTATTATTTTGCTAAGCAGTTTTACAAATTATAATAATAATTCGACGTTTCGGTCTAGGTCGACGAATTATTAATTTGTAAAACTGCTTAGGAAAATAGTAACATAGGATCGAACCTGTGCGCCGAAATTACAATTTCTATTTAAAATTAGCGATCGAGATAAAAGAAAACATTTAGTTTCATTTAAGATTGCAATGTCAAAGAAAATTTCTATGCTTTTTTCTTTGGTACAGCAGAATTATTGAAAATCCTATTAATAGACTTCCGGTCGGTAAAGTGTTAATAGACTGCGGACGTTAAAATAAAATTTGTAAGATTTCGCGTCTGTAGGAAGTGCATGAATTTTCTGTAGATTATCTTTCGCGATTGGAGCTCGAGTACATAAATCTTCATACGGGAATCGCATAAACTGCATAAACGATTCAAGAAGTGTACAATGGCTCGTCGAAAGAATACACTTCCTCGGATCTCGCTTTCGCTGGACGCTTCCTAGAGGCTCCGGGGTCGCGTAAATAAGCGTTTCCTCGTGAAAAGGGAAACGCGCGAGCAATAAATATATTTGTCAACAGTCGACGCCCGTAAATCAGTGTGCCGGCCGTCAATGGAGAAACTGCATGTAAATCGGTTCGACGATTCTTCCGAACAACACCTGCATCGCAGCGATTCGTTCCTCGACTCGTTTCGTTCGTTCGTTCGTTCGTTCGTTCGTTCGTTCGGCATTCAGTGGGCGTGCAAAGAGGATTTTCAGGCAACTTTCTAAGCCGGGTATATATCCCGGTGAAAGGGTTAATAACGCTGAATAACCGCAGCCGAAGGCGCGCGAACGACCGATCACAAAAGGGCTCGGCCCCCTCCCCCTCGTGCACCCTCCCCCACACGCCCTCATCCATCTCATTACCGTTTGAAAAGATCGGTCGATGGTCGAGCACAAAAGAAAGCGAAGACTCGTTTCCATTTCTCGGCCTGTTTTCAGCGTACCGGGTGTCCACGAACTGATGCACGAAACCAATGAATCCCATAGACTACACGTTATTCCACACCCCATACGACACACCCCTTCGACAACCCTCGAATCCATTATCGTTCATTTATTATAATTTACATCCATTTTAATACCAGCCAACACAGTCCGACTAACTTCAATTCATTTATGTAGTCATACTTTCAACTTCAGGCACTTTTAACGAACATTTAAACATTTGTCGCGTCGATTTTGTATGTTTTAAAAGTCTTGCTTGGTTTCATCTGTGCAATTTTACGATCGGTTGAACGGTATTGTGTTAGGGCGTTACACCGCAGAGAATCGTTCTAGCTGATAAAAATTGTTGTTTCATTGTTGACCTAAGCGTCGTCGTCGGAGCAATAAACGAAGGCGCAGCCGAGGGTTTCGTTCCCGCTAGATTTCATGTCGCATGCTGCGAACGCGCATCGAAATGTTGCACGTGACCAGTCCCGAATGGCAAACCGTAGCTTTCTAATGACCATTTCTTTCGAGGAGTGTTTCTTTTGTTAGCGATCCTAACGGTTCCCCCGTACAGCTAAATATTCATCGATGGCTGTGCATCGGAAAATTCATCTTGCCAGCTGCATCGAGCATACGAAATGCGATTAGAAACGGCGAGACGTGGCGACAGAGTGATAGCAACGATTACAAATGAGTGTTCACCTTTCGAATGTTATGTATCATTCGATAGAAATATTGCGTGAATTGTTTACGAGCGTTGATTGGACAACCAACGCCAGAAACGATTTGACGAATCGCCGCCGAGGTTGCTCGTTGAACGCGCCTTTCATTGTTCCTCGCGGAACGCGTTAATTAAAGTTCCCGCGACCTTTAACTAACAGACTGCATTGTTGTCTTCGATATTTTCGTTACTGTGCCGCATGAAACCTAAAGAACGTGATTTCATTGACCGTATAACGGCGTCGGGCCTTGAAACCACCGGGAAGAAGCTTCATTCCAGAAGGAAGTCACGTTCACGGCGAAGAATGTTCGGCAGCGGTAGTTGTTTTATTACTGACTTTCGTTTCGGGTGCACCTTGAATATCTGATTCGCTTAATCACCTCTTTAGCGCACCTTATTAAGCCGCGATGGGCGTGCTGATGAGTAAAGGATCGAATCATCCGACTGGCTTGAATCATCGATCAATTGTCGACGATCGACGAAGGATCTTAGCGGACCACCAATAAATTTTAGGGTCCGAGGAAGGAATTTTACGAGCCAGAAAAAAGGTGGTAGGGTCTAGCAATAAATTCGAGGGTCTAGGAAATACTTAACAACAAATTTAATGGCCTTCGAATATGTATTCTAGCCTGCCAGCAAATTCCTCGGATCTACAGAAATGGGATTAATCTAATCCGAAGAGTATCGATGACAGTTCGGTTACGTGGGAGTGAAGAAGGATATAATTAGATGCTGATTTGATCCTTTTAATGAAAGTATTGACTCGACTCTGTCATATAATCACGAAGAAAGTCCCGTTAACATGTGTAAATGATAAATTACAGGATGCCGAGCTGTGAACGAGGCCTCGAGCAACAAATTTATGAAACATTGATGCGCGTGCAAACGCGCAGCCTGAAAGTAACGCAATAGTTTTATTTGTCCGGTTAGGCGTGCGCGGAAAAACCCGTTTCCACGCTGACAACATTTTCTATCGCGTGATTAATAACGGGTCACGTGCTACACGGATGGAAGAGCGTGTTCCCTGTCGGCTGTTAAATATTTTCCGCTGCTCCGATCCGGAGGAAGAGATAACGTCGCGAAATAGGTTCGATCTTCCGCGCCTACTTTCGTTCGAGGATGCAAATCCTTGCAATGAGGTCAGCGTGGTCGGAACGAGAGCTTCGAAACGTTTGCTGTCCCATAAATTATAAGCTAGCATACAATTAGTATTTATGAGATCAATAAAAATGTAGATTCTGCATTTTTCTCTCGGGATCTAGTCGGCAGATTGAGTCATTAAGACATGGTTTTAATGAACAAATTCAAAGCCATGGAAACGGTGACTTAAAAAAACCCTAATTTCTCGTGTATTACATTGATCGTGTTTGAAAGAAATCCCTACCCTAGCGTTACTCGAAGCCAGAGGGGACGCTACCCCATGACCCAGTTGGTTCATCCCAGAAAATATCGATCGCCGTTCAAAATCGGAACCAGTTCACATCCGATCGATGAATCATGCTCGTCCGCTTTCGAGGCGGACTCGATCGGGGCCATCTCGAATTTGAATAAAGTTTCGCGATCGGATCCGGAGCAGCGGACACGCTCGATCGACACGGTCGAGGCGTGCAATCGTCCGGATCGAAGAATCCAGGGACATTTTGTCAAAAACGATCAACTTTCTCGCATCGATCCGCTGCACCGTGCACTTCCTCGATGTCCATCAATCTCAAAACTTGAAAGGCATCATCTCGTTGGTAACATTAATCTTGGTTGAAACATTAATTTCGTTTTCTTTGCGGTCTTTTTCCAATTGTCGACAAAATAAAGGAGTTGTTCACAGTGATCGATAGGATCTTTAGTGCGATGCACTTGAACCCTCGTGTTTTCAAAGAGACTTCTTCTGTGTGTAGCGACCTCAGTCCTACGATACCCGCAGTGTCCGGTTCCGCACGAAAGTTACATAAAAACGTGAATAAATATTTTCGATTTGAACGTCGTCGGAGCTATCGATTGCAAGCGTCTCGCAGTGAGCCGGATCCGTCACCTTCGTGATCGCGCTAGAATTACATCGGACAGGTTCTCCTGACGTCGAACGCTGGGAAAATGAGTGTTGGGAGGGTGTACCGGGAGTTGGCGGGCCCCAGAAGCCGGGGCATAGTCGTCCGGAAGCCTTTCGAGGGATCGACTCGTGGATCTCGAGGCAACTCGCGCGCGCGTCTTTCGGATCGTGAAAGCGAAAGTTCCGAGAGCCGGAGAACGGGCCCGTCGTGCGAGTCTGAGAGACTGAGAGACTACGAACCGTCCGAGGAGAGAAAAAGAGCAGGAGAGAGGAAGTTTCGGGGACTCGAGGGCCCGTGGAGAACGTCCGGCCCCGGAGAAATCGACCAGAGAGAGGATCCGAGCGCAGAACACCTCGAGGAGAGCTGCCCACCATGACCGAAAGGTCGGCTCGTTGCTTTTTAAGCTCGTTATGCCTCGCTTGGATTCCATTCCGTGGGACCCAGCCGCGTTTCCGGTTTCCAAACGAGAGATTACGATCCTGGGACTTCGCCGATTGCTGGATCCTAGGCAAACGACCAGCGCAGTGAGAACCGAGATTCGTTTTCGGGATTGTTCTTCTCGCTGCTGACGATTTGCGAGATCCTACTCGGTCTATGCTAATTTGCTCTGTCGCAAGCGGGGAACAGTGCTCGCGACAGTATATCTTGCGACATTGATATCGTCGAACTGGATGTCACTAAAATTCAATGAAATTCCGAATCGTTGCAATCTTCTAAACAAAAAGAACATTGTTCCGTTCTAGTTAATAGACTAGTCCTATTCGTTTTTGTGAAAGTATCTCGGAAAATTTATATTATTTTAATTATCTGAAATTGGAACTTTCTCGGACCCAATCTAAGACTTCCCAATGTTATTTATTTGTTTATCGTTGCATCTGTCTGAGAAACATTAAAGTAGTCGCAAGAAGCTTTATCTTGTTCATAGAAAAGTGTTGCTCGTTATCGCGAAGATATCGCGGAGAATTTATATTATTCGAATAATCTAAGTGTTCATATAAATAGATTAAAAGTTTCTCGAACCTGAATCCAAGTCTTTGAGAAATTCGTTGCATTTCTCTGAGAAGCATTAACTGTCTTATCAAAGAAGATTCGCCTCGTTTTTGTTGACATACTTCCTTTTTTTTCTGCAGACGAAAGAACTCGCAGAGTCGTTTATTTATCTTGTGGAAGAAGATTTAGATTTTCTGCAGCCGCGATTTAGGTTTAAATTCAGCGTGGAAGCGTCGATCGAGTATTTCTTCGTTGGCCGGGGTAGCGCTATTGGTTAATTGGTAGCTGCTCGCGTTTGCCGTTTAATTAGTGTCTTTCGAAAGTCCACAAATAACTCGGCACGCCGGATTGGAAACTGGCGTATGCCAGGATTCTTAATGTTTCATCCGGCGTACCCTCGATTATCTGTTCAATCACCTCTATCCCTCGTAGCCGGCGGGACCATTACCAGCGACGATCATTTTCTCGCGGACATAATCGCGCGGAACGTTTCACCTTTCTTGCACTGTGGCAATCGTCAAATTGTTTCCTCTTTAGCGTGTTTTGCCATGGCTCGGACACGTTCGGCGCGTTTCTCGCTGGAAATTGTGCATTCTCGAACGACGCGGTCCTCGAGCCAAACTCTTTAACGTCGCAATCATTATAATCTATTTGCGGACATCTGCGTGCCCGCTCATGGCATTTATCAATTTTTCTATCAACGCAGAATACCGACCAGACTAAATCGAAATTTTCCACGTCGATCGCAATTATTATTATTCTCGGACATCTGCGCGCACTCGTCGCGTTTATCAATTTTTAAATCAGCGTAGAGTAATGACCAGACAGAATTAAAATTTTCCGCATCGATCGAAACAAACTGAAGCTAAATTGAAATTTCTTAATAGGTACATCCTTAATGTACCTGCTTCGCAATCGGTAGACTGCGCATGCTCATGCATTTATGGCTTCTGAAAATGTTCGAAAAAGGGTAGAATATTCTTGTAGAATTTTGATTTGTTTCACATATGCAGAGGTTAGTACCACTGAAAATAAGATTCTAGCTTATTCGAGTTTCTTCAAATTCATCTAAAAAAAAACTGATAATTGCATAAACATTAAGCACGTGCGGTGGCAACATAAAAGCCGCACTTCGTTCGTAAATCAAAGGTGGAAAAAGCGATTGCATTTTGTGTGCACGATTATCTTGTTTCAACCACTGTGTACTGTCAACCTTGTCCACAATAATTAATCTTATCTTATCGTCCTCGCGCGTGTCCGGCTCTGGCTGTCACCGATTAGTTGCCAAAAACGTTTCAAGGTCCTTGCGCAATCCGCGGTCCTTGACTCCTCGAGCATAAACATTTTCGCCTCAGGTGACCAGGATGTAGATTCCGTTTCGAGTCCCACCTAATCGCGTAGACGGAATTCAAATGGAGGAGATCGGATTCTTTCGGATAACATTCAAAGAACAATTTGTTCGATTCGACTTGGAATAAATTTCGAACGCGAGAAGATAATCCAGAAAACAATTCTAGTAATCTAGATGAAAAAATTGCAACAACTGGACTGGGGAGTTTACGCGATTACAGTCGGATTCCAAAGTACAGTACGCAACAGGCCACTGTCTACAACGCGATTCAGTATTCTGCTACAACTGTCTAATTGTATATTGATAAGCTTAATGATATGAGACTGCGTATTTTATGCGGTTTATGAAAAAAATAGGTTAGGTGTAATTTCAAGTAGCAAACATATTAGAAACATTTAGACATACTGTTATATTATTCTCAAGCTACTAAACATAATAGGGAAGACAATCAAGTTTTATTTTCAATCCTGTTTGTTGCAATTTAGGTGAGAAATTTTTATTTCGTTTGGAGATCCACAGTCTAATGATCACAAATTGATTTACAACTAAAATCTGCATGCTGCTGGATAAATCGATATTTTCTAATACCTAACAATGATGATGATTAATATATTCTACCGTCTTCTTCAAAATGAAATATTGGGATTTTATGCGTTTATGAAAAAAATAGGTTAGGTGTAATATAAAGTAGCAAACATATTAGAAACATTCAAACATAATATTATATTCTTTTCAAGCTACTAAACATAATAGGAAAGAAAATCAATTTTTATTTCCCATAAAGATCCACAGTCTAATGATAACAAATTGATTTACAACTAAAATCTGCACGCTGCTGGATAAATCGATATTTTCTAACACCTTTGAAATGATGCTGATTTTATTCTACCGTCCTCTTCAAAATTGCCAGAAATACATAAAAAAAAATTCGCGCACCAACATCCTCACACGCTCAAAGCATCGCTGTTCGAAGTTTCCCCGAGAGAAGTCGACGATGATTCGCGCGTTTCGAGCGCGGAATATTTCATCTGGTCGACGCGGCGTTACAAAGGCCCCGGGATCGTGCAAATAGGTTTTTTTTTCCTCGTCGAGAGCACGACTCCGAACGAAGAAAAAGCGAGAACGTTCCCATAAAACTCGTTCGATCGGTTTCCGGGTCTGCGTCCTCGAGCACGCTCCGGGGCTGATTGAACGTCCGCTCCGCGGAGCCACCCGTTCGAAAATTACGTAAATGTCGAGGTGGTTGACACTGGACGTGTTTTCTGTTCGCAGGTTCGTGTTGTTCAAACGCCACTACGACAAATACGTCGCCCTGGCCGCCAAGTACGAGGAAGCAAAGGGGATCGCGTACTACCTGGAAGAACGGTATCACGAAGTCAAGGTACGTGGAAAACGGATTTTACCGATCTCCATCGGCCGAGCAGAAGCCCCGCAAATAAACGCTGTGCGCCGGCTTTAATTGCGCGGAGACAACCATCGGCGAAATCTAATCTGTCGGTTATCTCCCGAAATAAACGTTGTCGAATTTCCCCGAAACGGGAAATCCATCAGCACAGTATTTTAAGCGGAGTCTCTTATCCAACCGTTTGCTAATTTACATATTTTTATTTATTATTCGTTGGCTACCGTTTAACTGGCAAGCCCTTAACACTAACCCTACCAAATGACCAAATGACTTACATTATCAATTTTGTAATTATTGAATTGACGACGTTGCTTACATGGAAATTGATTCGACAAATTTCTTTATCCAGATACATATTGCGATGAAAAAATTGCACGAATTCTAAATAAATAGAGCCTTGTCAGTTCTATCTGCTGAAACATTTTAATCGTTTTCAGTGCTCGGTAGTTTTAGTGTTAAATAAGTTTTAATCGTTGTACACCGTTCAAGGAATTGAGACCTTTGCATTTGAAGAATTAGATTCTAATGACAAATATAAACTACGTCGTATCAGCGTTGATTGCGGCTGAATTTTTGTTACGTCAATTTGATTAGTCTCGCGTCACGTCTCCGTGAATGTTCACGATTAGAAAGTTGCTCGGTTAAAAGGTTAATAATCGTAACTTAAGAGATCTGCGATCAGAGGTTTGTTTCTGGATGGTTACGCTGTCGAGGAATTAATTCGTTGAATTAGATTTTTGTGGACAATGCTGATTCGCGCAGATAACTTTCGAGAGTATACAATTTGTTCGTTGTTATCTTCCGAAAATTGGATAGAACTGCGATCGAACGATTGTGAAAAATATGAAACAATGGTTGTTGCGTGGTACGTGTCTCGGAGGTGCGAACATCCCATTAGCCAATGAAACGTGGTGGATTCGTCAGCCTGGGAAAAAGATCGTCGTTTCCTCTCTATTGCTTCGGATTACGTGTACAGCTAAAGTAGAATATGTCGCAAGATTAGACATCGGATACGTTGAAACGGAGGCACGTAAATGCTGAAACGCGACGAAGCCAAAAAACCGACGACGTCGATCGTTGGCCGTGCTCGTGTTCTCTTTCTCTCCGTGTCAAATGAGAGACAGAGAAACTGGCTGCCGCCATTGCTGTAAACGCCGTCGATTTCGTAAACTCTGATAAAACGGTCGTCGGGAGACAATTATACAATGTACAAAGCTCCTGTCCGAGCTAGTTAGCGACCAATTCGAAAGCATTGCCAACCAACCTCGCACTAAACTCGAACGAAAACTCCGGGATTGCAGCTTGACTGCAAAACTGCAACTGGATCGTGGCTGGATTTTTATAGCAATTGAAACTTTCGCGCGCCTACTATGGAAATTAATGTCTCCGTTGGAACAAGTTAATTTCAACAGGAAAGGTCTTTCACCTAAAATTGATTTCTCATTTACGTATATGTTTAAAACTATGTAAACTAGATCTTTAAATTGGTCCTCGAGCAGGCTACGTAAAAAATAGATCAATTTGAAATGCAATCTTCGTATGAGTTTAAAACTGAAAGAAGCTGAATTTAATTTCTGAACTTCTATTTAATTGTCGCGAAACAAACTCTCTTCTATCCACAAAGATTTCGAAGATATTCAATTGCCGGTCGACTATATTCCGACGCGTCGCGTGATTCGCACTGTTTTCGAGCCTTGCGAATTGTTCGTATTCGCAACGAAAATACCCTTTGGAAGCTTTGCAGCGGTAACGAACAATAGAGCGAAAAGGCGGATAAAGCGTCGGAGACAATGGCAAGCCTTTGGAATTAACGCGCGACGAATCCCGACCGGTTTTCGAGTCTGCGGGACCCTTTCGTTCCAATTCGACGAACCGGCTTGCAGAAATTCGCGCGAGTGCCGCGTAATGGCGCAATTAATTCACGACGACGATTGCGGAGACGCGAGACGGTTCTTCTTCCGCGATCTCGTTAGCCGGGGCGATCGTTATCCGAGGATTGTGTGCGCCTGTGTACCTCGTTTCTGACTCTGACGAGCGTTATACTTAATATCGCGTCCCGCGAACTTAATATTATAATGGCGAGACCCGAGCGCGGTGTGATATTTCAGTCATCCAGCTGAGAATAATTCGGTTTGGATAACGATGTTTTAAATCGTGTCACGAGAGAGAGAGAGTCGTCGCGTTTGGGCTGACAGCCGGTCCATGTTGAACTTACAATTTTATTCGTGTCTACGTCCATCTGCATTCTATTAAATACTAGAACTACCGGATAAGTCAAAATGACTAATGCGAATTTTTTTCGATTAGAAATATTAAAAGTATAAATATGTTTTTTTTTCTTTTGAGAAATTTTTGTACATATTTAAATATCCCGTGTACGAAATCTAAATAAATGCCAAATTGTCATTATTAGAAGGCAATGTATGCCAACTGCGTTTAGTGCTCGGTAGTTCTAGTGTTAAATACTAGCTAACCCGACAGACGTTGTCCAAATTTCAATAAATTTGTTTGTAATCGTTTTAATTACGCATATCCATCGTTCGAGTCGTGAGACATGTGCTTGAGTTCGTACCAAAATCCCATAGAAAAAAGCGCTTTCATTCTTTCTCGAATTTTCCATTTTACCGGGCAACTTTTCCAATTTTTCTTTCCCCAAAAACCTTATTCGGACTATTACGAACATTTCTGTAAAAAATTAGCCAAATCGATCCATCCGTTCTCAAGTGATGCGGTTACCAACGAACAGCATTTCATTTTTATTATACAGAGATAGATAACTTAAAAAAGAGTGTATATTAAGAGAAAAATAAGGGAAAAAACATCACATCTTTGTGAAAATATTTTTTATTACAAAATTATCGTATGTTGCCAAATGGCAACACGATGCATTCAAAATGCATGTTAAATTGGTCAAATCTCAAGTGATACGCTTACCAACGAACAGCATTTAATTTTTGATTTCTATAGATGCAATAAAATGAATTACGTGAAATTAGAAACATTTTCGAATATTAAGTCAAGAACATAATGCGAGGAATAAAATATTTTAAAGAGGTGGCAAATACGTCGCGGTGAGATAAATTCAAAGAAAGCGAGAATTACAGTGACATCGAAATGGTAGAGGACACCATAAACGCGCAGAAATGTGCAGTTCGGCGATCAGATATTCCTAACCGATGCCATAAAACGTCGTGTTAGCGTTTATCGGGGCCTAAATCGCATTCTTGATTAATCGTGGCTGAAAAGTCATGGTCGGAGTATCATCCAGTTAACTATCGTTCAATTTGATGGGTCGGCGTGGTAATTACATTAGCACAGTTATTTTTAGCCGAGCATTAGGGTAGGGCTCCTCCGCGGCTGGTGCATCGGTTGATCGAGATAAGGGTTGAAAAACTGCATGGTTCGCGAGCATGCGTTGCACCCGACGCCTCGGTGCACCTTAATTTTCTCGTGGTTCGCCGTCGGTCGGAAGCTGCACCGGTTCCAGAAGGAGAAATCCTCCCTCCCACGCGTTCGCAGTCGTAGCTAAAGGTCTCGAGCGTTTTTCTGGGGCTTTCGCACGCTCCTCGCGGAGAAATTTGATAGCTATTCTGTTCCGTGGAAACGGAGGCCGCCGCACGCTAACATGGTTAACCTAATCCAGATTAAACAAAGATTTGTTCGATGCACATTCGATACCCTTCGTCAACTATAGAATTACTCGATGAAAAGCTGTCGTTGCTGCTCGGGACGAAAATCGGATGTGTCTACCTTTCTGGCTGACGTTCTAGAAAATTGCAGATCACTTTGCATTCTCAGGAAAATAGCGTTTCCATAAAAATTGTAGAGCTAGCTAACAAATTTCTAGGTCTATAGAAACACGCGAGACGCGAACCAGAAATTGTTAACAGTTAACCGGGGATCTGTATCTGTCATTACACGTTATTTATTAGGATAATAATACGAAATGACGGTACAATTATTTTATCTTTAATGTCAAACACAAGCACTCGACGAGTCGCAGAAGGAAAGAATAACTCGCAGGTAACGACGCTTACTTTCCGGTCGTGCCAGTATTTCAATTTCTTATGCTTCAATTTCTGCCCCCCCGGGTTCCTTGGGTTTTACGACACGTCCATTTACCATCCAGGTTATTCCTCGAGGTCCTCCTTCCCAGATGTCGGTGCTCGGTTCGAGTGCTGTTCAGAAATAAATTGACGGATACCAAGGTAAAGAAACTTGCCAATTCGAGCCACCGAAATAGGGGATGAGTCACGTTACTGAACCGAACGATACCTGACAGCGTCCTTAGCTAGCTTCCCTAATCCTCGGATCGAGCTAAAGAAGATGGACTAATCGTTTTGCTAGACTTAGGACACCGTCGGCTCTGTGACCCGACGCCTTCCTCTTTGTCATCTCCGTAAACAGGGTAATTCCGTTCTAACGAGCTACCTGAATCAGGAAGCGGGGCTGGCTGACGTGTCTCAGATTTGTTGCCCGTTTTACAATCTACGAACAGGATTTGCCAAATTAGTTTGCGACTGCTAGGTCCTGTAGTCGGTACATCTTGCAGTCCCACGATTACAGCAATTTGCGCATCCTCGTGCACTCCGTGTAAACCTCCTGGGACAAGGATGGTCGACGTTGTACGACATATGTTTAAGGTACGAGACTATTACGAAGCAGCGGTGTACCTGAACGACAAAGGGTACAGTCAAGCGGGGATAGAAGAAGAAAGATATGATGGAAATGATAGATATACTATGAAAGAGAGGGATAAGGAAATTCAGGGACAGTGGCAATATAATAAAATAATGAACTCTAAAAGGTTCTGTAAAAGATATAAATATATATATACAAGGCGAGAGTGCCTATGAAACCCCCACATGGGATTATTAGCAGCATGCACATGGCTGTGCATGCTAACATTACAAGGACAACTTATAGACTAGAGTTGAACAATATAATGTACATTATTCAGTACAATATTAACACTAGAGAAATAAGCAGTGGGACTTCAGGTATGTATCTATATAAAATAGGGGGCAAAGAGTGGGTCCGCACAAAAAGGAATCTATTACTAGTGTATCTTTGTTAAAGCCGAAATAAACCTACAATAGGTCTCAGTGGTTCAATAAAAAGAAGAAAAAAAAAGTTTAGGTTAAACTAGATTAGTTTAACAAATGGCATAGGTTATGGAGAAATGGGTGGAAGAATGAATGGATAGATGGATGGAAGAATGAGTGGCCAAAGACTGCGAGGCCAAAATTAAATAAATTATTATTATTATTACGAAGCAGCAAAACGATTCGCTGAGAAACGGAGAGGAGATCAGTTGACAAGCATTTGAAGAATGGCTCTACAGAGCGAAGCCGTTTCCGAAGGGTCGCGTTTGGCACCTGAGAGCCTTGTTCGCCGGTTATCGCCCCTGCGGGCACCGTTTTCCCCTTGGCCTTCCTTGGCCAGCGGTCACTTGTACGTCTGCTGATCTGTCTCGAACCGCAGGATTTCCTCGCAGCCTAGCAAAACCAGCCTAACCGAGGATCGTCGCTCGCAGAGGGAAAAAAAAGCTTAGAACAGACGAATCGGTTACGTTTCGTTACTCCGCTTTTCCTTCTGCGGTCTCGCGTCTTGTCTTTCGACGTGTCTCCGATCCCTACCCCTTTTGTTTCTCTCCGTCTCTGTCCCTCTCTCTCTCTCTCTATCTCCACTGTGTGTCTGTTTCTGTCTTTTTTTTCTTGTCTTCGAGACTTTCTTCGGTTTCCTGGCGGTCGTTTCCGTTCCGCCCGCGAAACTCTTCGCCGTCTGCACCGATCCAGCCCGTGGATGGCGTTCATCAACCTCTCGAGGCTGGCTTACCCACCTAAGTTGACCTACAATGCGGCATCTAGCGCGGTGCTGCTCGAGACTCGAGTGGATTAAGCCGAATCCACACTTGGACGCCGCTGAAACGATCCCGCGACACCTTCCTCGATTGCCTTTCGAGAAATTGACATATCAGAATACTCTTTACACGATTAGATTTGATTACATTGTGCACGAAAGTTTCCTGAACATCTTTTAAAGAAAATACAATTCTTCGTGCGTGTCGTTAAATTTTCTGTGACATATAGTTCTCCCATATTTCACGAGCAGATACATTTAATAGAACACTAGATGACCCGACAGACGTTGTCCAAATTTCTATAAATTCGTTTGTGATCGTTTTGTGAATTTGTCACGTCGATAAACTCCTATTGAAATATCGAATAAAAGCTACGACGTTCGTGTTTCTGTTCTATTGAAGCATGATTCAGAAAGTACTTTTTGTTTTTCCCGAATTTTCCATCTTTCTGAGCAATTTTTCCAATTTTTCTTACCCTAAAACCTTATTCGGACTATTGCGAACATTTTTAAAAAAAATTAGCCAAATCGGTCCAACCGTTCTTAAGTGATGCGGTTACCAACGAACAGCATTTCATTTTTATACCTTCATTTTATTACTTTATTCGGACTATTACGAAGATTTAATAAAGATAATTAGCCAAACGAACAGCATTTGATTTTTATTTATATAGATTCCAATCGTGTAGAGTATTGCTGAAAAGGTTTGCACCGTCGAATTACGTGGAATATATGCGCGAAATAAGAGCGACCGGTGTGTACTCGCCTTAATCGGGAGGAGCGGCAGGCCGATTGATTCCTCGCCGTCTTGTTTGAAGCCGTGTTAACTCGAGCCAGACGTGGGCCGCCGTCGATGGCCATCGTCTAGGAGGATCGATGATCAATGACGACCTGTTTGCGCCTGTATGCGACCCGGCGTCTTCGATGATCGATCGTCGCTCATTTACGCAATCCGACGAACAAGTTTCACGCGATTCCGTGCGAATCCTCGTCGATGACGCGACGATCTCTCGATCTATTAATTATTCAACAGGGTGCCACCGAAGAATATACCTCTTTTAATCACTCTCCTCACGCGTTGGACCGATCTTCCGGTGCGCGTGCTTGCTCAGCAGATCTACGGAATAATCTTGTATATAATAAAAATGAAATGCTGTTCGTTGGTCACGACATCACGTGAGAACGGCTGGACCGATTTGGCTAATTTTTTTTTTAATGTTCGTTGTAGTCCGAATCATGTTTTTAGGGAAAGAAATATTGGAAAAGTTGCCCGGAAAAATGAAAAATTCGGGAAAAAATGAAAGTGTTTTTTTTTCTATGGGATTTCTCTATCAACTAAAGACCATAACTTACGATTCGAACGATGGATATGCATAATTTTTTTTTTTGTTTTGTTCGTTATAGTTCTGGAAAAGCTTTAAAAATCCCAAAGGAAAGTAGGAAAATTCGGACAAACAGCAAAAATCATAATTTTTGAAACGGTGCAAGCATTATTGGTTCCCAATAAGAAAAACATTGATGTCAACGAATTGAATTTCAAGATTCAACTTGAAATTGCTTCACAAACAAATTTATTAAAATTGGACAGGACAACGTCTGTCGGGTCAACTGGTTTAATCTAAGAAACATTCGCGCAGCTTCTTTTCTGGAGCCAGAAAAATGGTAAAACTTGAAAATTAGACCAGTTCTCTTCGACGATGTTTTTTTTTAATTCTTGTTTGGATCGAGTGAGGATTTCCAGAGTGTAATCGTCGGCACGATTGCCATCGGATCAACCTGCGGAGGTCTGCAGAGAGGTCCGCAGACTCGATGACGCAAGCCCGATTTAATTGCACGTTGGTTGCGCGTTTCGATCGGGCGCTGCGGGGCGTTCTAGTGATTCATCGTGCAGAAATACGCGGACACGCTTACGCGATCAGCAAAACGCTTCCGAGAGGACTGCTCGGAACAATGGAATCCACGGTTGGAACCGGCGGAAAGAGCCTCTTCTCTCGGAGGAAGCTTTTCTTTCTAGCATGCAAAAATGCAAACATCGCGCGCGCGCGCGTGGTGGTTTCTTCCTCGAGGAGAACAGACGCGGATGCATTTCGAAGCACCGGCCATGAAATTAGATGCAATGCTGGATACCGTGTTCTCTACCATCCGCATTTTTAATTGGCTCTATTAACTCGGTTAACTCGCGGCTCGAATCCGCTCGCGGTGAAGCAACACGGTTGACAACCGCTGCTGATAACGCTCGCGCTTCGAGATTCTCTCAGCTCTCTCGGATTATGCTGAGGAATCGTTGCCCGGCTCTATCTGCCTCGCGATATCTAATCGAGCAGCCGATAAGCACCTCTTGGATTTCTACTTCGGACTTTTTTTGCGGCCAGATTGATGGTTAAATATTGTCAGAGGGAATATTGAACGGCACGGACGCAATCGGCCTGCCGGAAGTGAACGGTGCACGATCTTGTCCTTGGCGAACGAGTTCCCAAGAATAGGAAATGCTTAGGTATTTTTAAAGAAACCTTGCTGACTTTCTGTGCGATAGTACTGCGATTTCTTTTTATGAAAATCCGAGTTCGATGAAACCCTTGATCACATAATATGGCAATGCGAATTGTATAATTCACAAAGATGGAAACTAATAAATTCCCTACTTAGTATGGGTCTCCAACTGCCTCTTAATATAGAAACAATTATAGCAAAGCCAAATATCAATGCTTGTAATTAACATCCAATCCTTTTTCTAAAATTGTAACCTTCATATTTAGCGTTAATATTTAGCGTATTTTTATAGAATTCTTATTGTATTATTCCTGTATTCCACATTACTGTATTTACTTAAATTATTCATGCAAAGCAAAATAAACCCAGAAGGGTTTCAAATGCTTACAAATAAACAAAATATCTTAGCCTTTCTTCGACGAGCTGTTAAATATAATTCTTAATCTGTAAATTCTAATTGAGGAATATCGTCGAGCTCTGTAGATAACTCCAGTCGCGACGATTTGAACGGTGCCATTTTCGATTCGCAAACTAGGCGAGGTCGCCTAAGAAAATGAAGTCATGTTCGTTACGAGGTCACGTTGCAAATGGTACTCTTGCTAGACGATACGATTTAGGAACTGGGTCGTGGCTTGACGACATCTTTCGTTATCAGTCTGCGGGAGCTTACGAACATTCGCGTTATCATACGTAAAATTGCACGAGCTGTGAAAATGGGAGAGACCACAAAAGAAAATTGTAAAGCCCACAAGAGAGGCCACCACTCGCAGAAAAACTTTTGGAAGCATAGAGAAAAAGATGATATAAGTTCTAAAAGAAATGCCAGTATTTAGCAATAAAATTTTAGAGCTTAAGAAAAAATTTCGAGGCTTACGGAAAGATAGTTGGAGTTAAGATAAGTCGTAAAGGGAAACGGGACAGCGAAGTGCAAGAACAAGTGCAATACACAAAAATTCAAAGGGCAAAAGTTCAACCAATGATATAAAGACCTGAGAACTTTAGAGCTAGCAGAATACCTGAGAAGAGAGAGAAAGGATGGTAGCCAACGGTTAATAGCACAAGCGAGAAAGGGGTGTTACTAGAAAGGTGGAATAGATATTGGGAGAAAGAGGAAAATCGGAAATGCGAGTTTTGCGACGATACCTTCGAGAATCTAGAACATATGGTAAGGGAACGTAGGGAACTTGAAAGGGGGCTGTGCATAGAAGAAATAGTGAGCGAGAGGGGGTCACAGGAAGCGATAGAATGGCTGAGGAAGTTAGGGGAAAAAGGAAAGAAAAGAAAAGAGCAGATAGAATGATATGGGATGGATAGTGCAAAGCAAAGTGTATGAGTGAACTCGGAGTTGTATAGAAGGATGAGAGAGTAAGATAAAATTGTAAACCGAGTTCCTTTTTATGGTAGGAAGGCTAAAAGTAAAGCATTCTATCTATCTATAAGTTGAAAAGGCTTGATTTTCTGACGATTTCGTTTGGTTTGTTTGCAGGCCGAGAGGGACAAGCTGGAGGAGACGAGACGCAACCTGGAGAAGCGGTTGGAGGGTTGCGAGACCGAGCTTCGTGGCAAAGAGGATGAGCTGTTTCTGCAGTTGGAGCGAAGCCTGCGGCTCGAGGAAGAAACGGAAAGAGCGAAGAGCGAACGGGACAACTGCGTGGCGGCGCGGGATCGTCTGGACAGACAGCGAGAGGTGGCTTTGCGTCGGCTGCAGATGCAACTGGCGCAGAACGAGATTACGAGACAGACTCTCGAACGGGCACGACAGGATGTCGTCAGGCAGGCCACCGTGATTCGCGCCGAGCGGGACGCTCTCGAGAGAGAGGTGAAAATAAGGCCACTGTGTTTTAGTTTTAGATAAATGACCGGCCAGCAGCCTTCATCGAGTTCGATTAGCTGTGAATAAAGCCGTGTCTCGCCTTAATCGCGCTTTGTTCGCCGCATTGTCGTCCCATTCTTCGTCCCACCCGCGGATAGATTGTTGCAAACGTAACGATCCTTCTGCGAACTTAAACGCATCGGCTACCGGAAGCCTATTAGCAACCTCTCGAGTAGCTGTACCGATACATCTCAGTGAACCTGAGTTACTTTCCTTTAAATACTTGTCAATTCTCAAAAGAAAGTATTAAAAGGTTCAAGGGATTTCTTCCGGAGGTAATGAATTTCTCGTTTTCTATTTCTAGAACGAAGTGCTGAAGGAGAAGCTACGGGTGGAGCAGGGCGAGTTGGGAGAAGAAAGACGTAGACGAGAGGAAGGCGTCGCAGCCCTGACCCGGGAGACGATTACACTGAGACACGCTGCGAGGCATCTGCGAGCAGCGACTCTTCACGCCACGTCGTGCCGCCGTCGTCGCCGGTGTTCCGTTTGTTTGTACGCGCGTCGCACTTTCGCGGAGATTGATGACTATCGCGACGAGTACGTCCACTGTTCCATCATTCTTCCTTGCTCTCCACAACGTCCTGTGACGCTTCTGGAATTCTCGGCGAATAAATGTGCAGCTTGACCTTGCGCTGATGCGCGCTGACTTGCAAAAGATTCGAGAAAAAAATTGTACGGCCTGTGGGGAAACTTGCAGAGTCCAGGATAAAATTGTAGGGCTTGTGGAAAGCTTGCAGGCTTCGGGAAAAATCGTAGAGCCGGTGGCATCTTGTAATTTCTCAACTATGTGTGTCCATGACACGGTGCATAATTTCGAATCACCTTGTTAACAAATAGAATATCAAGCTCGATTCTCCGGTTTTCTACCGTGGGTAAAATGGCCGCGACGAGAACGTAATTACCACGTGTTATGGGAAACGGGAGTATTATGCGAGTCAACGAAACGTAGGAATTGATGTTGCACTTTTTTATACGGATAATTAATTGCCGCCTATAACTCCAAAAGCGATACACCTGGAGAGCACGTGCAAATCGTGTAGGATTGAAAGTTCGAGCCGGAAGTTGAAGTGAATGTTTGAACGTTTCAGCGGCAATCTTTTCAAGTGCCTTCAAGCACCGCTGCAGGATCTACGCACCTGGCTGCGACCCAGCGCCACGCCGACATCGACATCGTCAACGTCGCGCGTACAAAGGACCAGTTCGCCGTTGGCCGACAGAGAGATAAGCTTCATCGACGATTCCAGCGTGGACAGCAGCGCTGTTGGCAGCAACCGCAGCAGTAGCAGCACGACCAGCAGCAATAGCGCTTCGGACGACGAAGCGTACCCCAGCACACCGATCGCTGAGATCTCGCTGTCGTCGGCCAATTCTAGCGCTCCAGCCACGGCTAGAGCCTTCTCGTCCGATTCAGGGTTCGTGGTCTCAATCCTCCTCAACAATTGTACAGGGACAGTCACCTACCAACTTTTATCTAAAGTGTATTTGTTCATACACTTACGTTAGGTGACCCGCCTTGTACAAATCAGGAGTAGATAGGAACCTATAAATGGTTTAGCCCCTGTACTAATACAAGACGATCGTTACAGATTCTCCTCGGAAATCGGGGATCGAAGATCGCGATGCTACGAGAACGGAGGTAGCAGCACGAGCAGCAGCAGCGGCAAAAGCAGAAAGATCAGCGAGTCGTTGAGCTGCAGCGAGCCGGACGAGCAGCAAAGCGCGGCGGCGTTCATGCGGTCCAGATGGACCTCGTCGTTTCGCAAGCTACTCGGCCGAAAGCCGAAAACAAGTCCGCGTCCGATCGTTCCTCGTAAAGAAACTCGGAAGACTGAGAACTGCGTCGAGGCACCGTGCACGAAACACGTAGTGCGAAATCACCGTGACATTTAGTGCCCCCACTCCTTCTTCGCCCTCTGTCTCTCTCCCTCTATATTGTATCTATCGGCCTCGATCCATCGAAATCGTCCGCTTTGATCGGTGAGAGAGAGCACCGTCGAACATTCCTCGCGAGTACCGTCGAAAACGTAGATACCAATCCGACAACTGCCAGCGTATTGATATATTCGCATCGCGAACGAACCCTTTCTATAGCTAAACCGAGCGGAACTTGGGTCTGTAGCGCGCATGCGTCGCTGAAAAAACGCACTGGGCGTGTCCATCACCGCCCATTTGCTTTGGAACGCTGCCATTGGTGCACAAGCAAGGCTATCGCTTCCAAAAGTGTTTTCGATTGGCCGCTACAGCGCCGAGCCGCGATTATTCACGCGATGTAATTAGTTGTACTTTCTGGATAACTCCTCCCATCTCGATTTCCTAACTCTGCTCTCCAGTTTCCTTTAGGTTCTTCTACAAACTTCGAATTCGTCAGGCAATACTATAGCATGTACAATAACGTTTGCTTGTCTTCTGCATGAACTTCTCTCAGCTCCGTGCGCTAATTCCCCGTAGCTCCTCCTACGAGCTTTGAGCACGTTCTTAACTCCGCCCATTAGCCCCCCTCTAGCTCCACCTATAATCTTCGAGTTAGCTAGACAATTTTTTCAGCAACCAAAGTAAATTGGTTCTAGCTTCCACACGAATTTTTCTCAGATTCTCCCCACTAATGCTTCGTAGCACCGCCCACGAACTTTGAGCATGTTCTTAGCTCCGCCCAGTATATCCCTGTAGCTCCTCCTACAAACTTCGAGTTCGTTCGGTAAAGCTGTAGTTATTAATATTCGAGAACGCGTAAACGACCACAGATTTCGGGTGACACTCGATAGAAACTTTTTCCTCGCAGATGATCGTCGTTCTCCGATCGTTTTACTAATAGGTTTACTGTACGTAGGTGATAACAGTTTGGCGAATTCGCGTCAGCCAGGTGAAGATCATGTAGGAATTGAATGTCGGGAACGGTTATCGCGAACGAACAATTGATCGAATTGATTCCGGTGCGTAACGATGTTGATCGTGTATTTATGGATGGAAGGGTATGTTAATTGAGATTAAAGTTTGACCGGAAATTTTTAAAACGACTTGTTTCCAATTCGATGTCGAAACGATGTTTATTGTTCACGTGACACGTTTTACGTTGTTGTCTTTGTACTGTTGTTGTTAGGGTGAGTTGTTGTCTTAGCCAAAGAACATAGTACGGTACGGTAAGGGTACGTACGCTGAAACGTAATTAGAATAATTGGACGACCGTCCGGTTCTCTCGATAGATCGCAACGTTATCGAACAATGTTGAACAGTTACGATCCTTTTTGCTGGCGTCGAGTGGAATTTCGAAAGCTTCTGTTCCCGTAGCGAAGTGTGTTGTCCAAGAAGGAGTTTCGATGTTTTTGTATAGAACGGTATACGCTTGTAATGTTACTACCGAATAGGTCGTGTTAACTCGAGAGTTTCGAACGAAACCAGTCGATTAGAGCGGGAATCGAACGGTTGCATAGGACTAATTGAACAGAAGCGAAAACGCGCACGGTGATCGCGTGAATTCAGGGTAAAACAGCGAGAGCAGTTTTGTGTTTGGTGTCGTTACGAATCAGTTTACCGATCGCCTCGAGCGAGCATTTCGATTTCTGCTGGGTTCCTTCGCAAATTACGCTCGTCAAGAGATTTATCGAATATTTTGTATATATTTTTGTATTCTATTTATGATTCGGATGGAATAGCTCTTACAAATTCACAGAGGAAATTGTCAAATTGAACCGACTGCCTGAATATACCTTAAGTTTTGATGCAACAACAATCGTGGAAACACTTAGCGTAAATAAATCATCAAATATAGATGAAACACTGCAATGTCGAGTTGTTTATTCGTTCACCGTCGACGAATATAGATAGAAATGGTTATCAATTTATACGTTCGTGTTCCGTGCCTTTTTCAAATTATCTGTCAACGATTGAAAAATATTCGGAGCGGTGTTAAATAACACCCACGCGGTACAACACAAGGTGAGTAACACATTGACGCAGTCTTACTAGTCATAACTAATTACGTATCATTCGTTATCGCAATACTTTATGTATTTGTGTTAAATTCATTCATAGAGCTCACTGTCAGGCTTCTCGACTACAGCTTTGCATTGTTTAAATCCTCTTTAATACTTAGTTATCGATGGATAGAATTCGTCAAGACACTTTCTATATTTATACAGAACAACAATCTACGTAATCAAGATCACAGAGTTGTAATCGCGAAATGTGATCATTATCTATTGTACGTTGCAGGTTTCGAAACCACTTACCGATTATCGATATCAACGCGAGATTATTTTCTCGGAATCAACTTCTACAATTTTCGACGGAATATCACACCCAATACTGTCATTGAAAGTAACATACGGTACACATGTATTCGTACTGTTAATGACTAATTCAATTTCACGGGAAAACGAGGCGAGTACAGTCGAACTTAACTATCCGATCGCGATTACGAACACAGTAACTATGAACACACGATTTTCACCGATGTATCATCGTCCTAAGACTTGTTTTTGCTGCATCGATTTCTAGGGTCGAGATCGATCTTTTAATGTACTGGGTTATCGCAGTTTATTATTGAAACGTTAGCATGGCAACCGGATGAATTTTTAATTCGAAATACTCGCATAAACGCAACACAAGAGAATTAAATCTGATGCATTAGCTGCTTTAGAGCAATCAATATACCAGCATGCGTCGTACGAAACAATAAAATATGATGACGGTTAATTGGTTAGAAAAATAATATTTCCGTAAGGAAACTATCGTTAATGCGTCACAGTTTCCTCGACACTTTCCTGGAAGAGGAAAAACGTATCTTTACGTTCAAACCAATGGTTAACTACAAAAAACAAATATGAATCTCATCGGTCACACATACAGGTAAAGACACTGATATTTAATGATAAATCAAAGTTAAAAATTTCGTATATTTTTTAGACAGCGGATTATATGCAAAATAAAAATGTTGCAAAGTACGACAGGCTGCATATAAAAGTATTTTTGAATTTCTCTAATGATTTTTCCAATTATTATTATTATTTATTACAGACAACTGAAGCCCTTTTACATAAGTGTTTACAATATCAAAGAAAAGAGAGAAAGATACAATACTACTCGTTTTTTACTTTTTGTAATGCATAAAATCCGATGTCAACTAATCATTATTCATCTGAGTCATTGTCCATTTCCAGAATAACGAAATGCAATCGATACCGCGATCAATACAGGTTCGACAATAAGAAATTTGGTCGGCAGTGTCCCCACGTCTGGGGGAGGGGGTAAGACGAGAAAAATCGCAAGAGGAAAAGCAAGGAGCACAGTAGATTTTCGTGGGGAAAGATCTGTTATCCGGATGAGAGATCGCAGAAGCCGCAGAAACATCCGTGTGCCGGTAGATTGTGGATTTGCGATTCTGAGAACTGCGAGTCGAAACAGTGACACCTCCCACCTTCGAGCGGCGCCGATAGCGCGCACGGCTATATAGAAAATTTGAGGAGCGGGAAAGCGATTGCGAACAGAAGTCGTTGGTCAGTGATCGTGGTTCTAGCATCGCGACGGCGCGCATAGTTGATACCTGTCTACGAGCCTAGCCGCGTGTATAGTGTGTGCATCGTTCCCTGCAACAGGTAAGTAGAACCTGTACATGTGCCGCTAATTTTAGACAGTAACCGGTGTCGAATTGTCAGCAAGAATCGAACACGGTTTCCACTTAGCCGATGCGTCGATACACCGAAATACACTTCGATACAGTGGCTCTCGCATGCGGGAAAAGTCGGTCGCCGTTTTCCTCGCCTTATACGACACTTCCGGTTCCGGGAAAATTGTGTCGGTTTACACGTTGAGTGGCATACCGATGTTCAGAAAGATCTCTTATCGTTTTATAGAATAAAATCGTGTCTGTCTGTCTGTTTGCGACGGCATCAACTGGGAACGGCTGAACGTAGAAAGCTGGGCTATCAAATCTTTTGATAAGGTTGTATATCAACCACCGGAATCGCCCGATTCCTCGACAGAGCCATTAGACGCTTCTTCAGTGAATTTGTCACGTCATTAGTGACCAGAGGCAACTTTTGGATACGTTTCTGCTTATAACTTTTGACTGGTAGCATCTGTTTGTTATTGCACATGGAGAAAGTCGCGCGTGCAGCTAGTTGTTAGTAAAAATTGATTTAGAAATTCGGCATTGTGTCTCGAATCCGATTCAAAAGTGGCTGTCCTTGATTGGGTACCGGTTCTGACTGTTTTCAAGCAGCCTGCACAACAGTGGCCTGTTTGCAAGGTCGCGGAACACCATCGCATTTACCGAAATAGGATACCAAAAATATAATCTACCCTACGTTCCAGAATCCACAGTTATATAACGGAGTACATTCGAAATTTCGAGCTTGACTAACTTTAAACATTTTCGGAAATTTTTTTAATGATAATCGAGTGTATTCAGCAAACATGGTGGTCAAGTATGACGTCGTACCGGTATATTTCTATATATCGGTTTCTTAATAAGTTATTATCATATTTATCGTATTCTACGTATGCTGGTGCAAGTGGCTGCTTGAAACAAGAGTCTATTTTCGAACGGTATTCCGTGAATTTATTCCAGAAAGGAGCGTTGCACTCTGAAAACTTGACGACCTGAAATCGAGTATTTACTCTTTCTGATAACGGTGTGCAGACGCTCGACCGTCTCGCGTAGATTAAAATCGATGTCGCGAAGATTCTAATCGATAAACGCGGTTGGTTTCGCCGGCACAGCTAAACTAAATGAATTGTAGACGTTAATTGTTGTTAAACGTCATTGCCAGAGTCGAGTATCAGATTTGATAAAAGTGCAGATTCTGTGGGCGTGTAAAATATTTTTGGGGATCGTGAACAGATAACAAAATCGTGCGTCGTCAAAAGGTTCGGTTCAAATTTTCTCCGTACGGTCGTGTTCCGGGTGGAAACATTGGTTTCCAACAGTGTCGTCAGATTGAGACTCGTTTCCCACTCGGCCCGTCCCTTTCTACAATCATATTCCCCTTCCACAACGATAATATTACTCCAAATTTCCGCCACGCCTCGGTCGCGTGACGCGTTTCATCTCTGTCGCGCATGTGTGTCAATGTCACGTGCTTGGCAGAGGGAAAGGGTAACTGTGTGCCCTTCGATTCGAGCGAATTCCCCTAATCTGCCGACACCGGTTGCCAGGGCGGTCAAACAAGATAGACGAAGGTACAACACGCGAAGTTTACCCTCGGAGTTCGTACTTGTATTAATTAGAGTGTTCCACGAGTATAGTGTGTCGCAAAATTTACAGAAGGTTGCACAGTATCGTTACGTCATTCCGTTTAGTACCTTATTTCTTTCTATCACGCGACATTTCTTTTCGTTCGGTCTCTTCCTGTTTTCCCGGATTCTTCTCATCTATTGATTTTTCAAAAGTTGTTTATCCTCTTTTCCTGGCGCCAACCGGCTAGACGAAGACCGTTTGATGATTCGATAGCTCACTGTGCAAGAATACGTCCCATCAAGGCTCCTGGTTATCGATCTCTTCCCTCGGTCTTTCCTTACGGTGAAACAATCTTGTCCGATGTACAAAATCTCGATTAAATTTGCGAGATTATCGAAGCAGCAACAACGTATTTTTAAATCGCAGCAAGCGATGTCCCCCGAATGATTTACAATTTTTGAAATCTCGCTGGAAAAAGTACAGATGTAATGGGAAAGTATACAAGAACGTTATCCTAGCACACAGTAACGTTTTATTAAATGTAATAGAATAAATGTTCCTTTCTATCCTTCGTATGTTGATGGTTAACCAACTGATATCAATGGTCGATACAATAATTTCTCGTTTAATAATTTACAGACGCAATTATTAATTTTCTTGAAGATCTTTGATTGATGAAGATGATCTGAACAAAGATCGAAACGTCGAAATTTGATAAATTGCAGAATTGCTTCTAAGTAATTGATCGAACCAGTGTGTCGAGAGCATTAATACCTCTTTTGTAATAAAATAATGCATTCCGTAAATTCTCGCATTTCTTATCTCGGCGAGAACCGTAAACTTTTATTGCGATATCAAGAATTGTGCAGAATCGGCCAATCTGGTCTTTCTAGAGCGTCATCATGCCTGTTTTACAGTCTTACAACTGCCGTGACCCGTGTCCCCGAGTTCTACATACACATCTCCAACCATGTGCATCACTGTCGCAAAAAATTTAAAAACCTGTTTCGCCGCAACGTTTTAGTAGATGCAATAAAATAATGCATTCCGTAAACTCTCGCATCTCTTTACTGGCTTATTGTAAACTTTTAATTGAGATTGTAAAGATGCACTTGTGCGGAATTGGCTAATCCGAGACACTTCTACCCTTATCTGCAGATCGCGTTTACGACCAAGATGGCCGGACGCAGTTAAAGATTAAAAGGATCTAACAGGAGAGTACCGACTAGCTTTTGAAAAGCCTAACAAAACTCGAATACGTGTTGGAACATAAAATGTTCAACCCTTTGTCGTATTTCAACGAGTCGCACACGCGAGGAAGATTTCAAACAAATTCTAACAAACGTAAATGTTACGCCTTCCTTTGAAATGAAAGATATTTAGAAAAAAATATATTTTTCTCGTAACATGAAATAGATATTTTCTGCATATTCAATAAAAAATATTTGTTACTCAATGTCAAATAAATATTGTATGTATATTTGAATATTAATAACAGATTGAATCTCTTTTTAATATTATATGAATGTGTATACAATATTTTGTGCTACTAGGGGTAGGTTCCGCTGAAAAGGCGATAGTGAGAATGGAAAGAGGGGGAAGAAGATTGATAAATGAATTTGAAACTCTGAGGGGACCAAATATCAGGTTACTTCTACGATCAATAGAATGTGGGCTAATCATCTATCACTATCATTTCCACGCTTCATTGGCCCAAGTAAGCATAATTTCTGACGTCAAGTGTAGTTGTGATCAAAGCGACGAAACTTTAACTCTCATCCGTCCCTCGTGTCAATTTGACACAGTTTTCCCGAAATAATTTTATTCTTTAATGCAAAACATATAACCGTAAAAATCTAAGATGTAAATGTTAACTCATCAATTTCAATGAAAAGAACGTCGATATGTAAAACAGTTTGACTTGTTATTTTATCGATTTTTTTTTTATCACTGTGTCAATTTGACACCGAGGAAAAGATTCAGTTCGTGAAATGAGGAACGAATGAGGGTTAAACCATGTGATCTGGCAGTGTGAAAAAAGTATGATATTCAAAGGTAGAAACTTTTGCATTCTCCATGTAAAACGAGTTACCAACTATCTCTAAGTATTGATACAATTACAAAGGAACCTAATATTAAGGCTTGTATTTTTATCCATCGGTATTTCATAGATTGTAAACTATCTATTTAAATCTTACTTAAGGTGGTCGGAACCCACCGTTATAAAAAGTAGGTCCCGCTGAAATAGTCGATAGGGAGAGTGTTGGTAAAAGGTGAGAAGTGTGGAACGGGATTTGAAACCCTGAGGGGACCAAATATCCATTACATATTTAAATCTTACTTGTATCATTGTAACATCAATGGCAACATTGTAAATCTAAACTAAATTGTAAAGTGAAATGTAAATTGAATGTATTCCTAACGCATCTAAGGGTCTAAAGAGCTTCAATAATAAAAATACATATATATATATTTTCTGAGGGAAAGAATTTTGATCGGGAGGCAACAACAAAAAATTTAAGATCGTGAATCGTTGGACTTATTCGCTCGATACCGCGGCACTTCCGGTGCGTGGTATCGCGTTAATGAATTTCAAACACACGCCGTGTTGACAAGGGAGTAAAAACGCGAGGCTCGTGTGCAAGCGCGATCGATCGGCGATAAAATCGTGTTCTCAACGAGACCGCTCCCTCGTTCGGGAGACATTTTGACGAATGAGTTGCTACAGGGAATGGGTAGAAAGCTCGGCGACTTCGGAAACGCGACACTTGTTTATCCCCTTGTATCTTATCGGCCTGTTATCGCATGAATCCTTGGTAGCTCTCTCGAGACAGATAACGAATCTCCGATGCGTTCTTGGGAAAAAGATTCCCTCGAAACATGTCCTATCGATTAGTGATTAGACGGATTACAGCGATCGATTTGACCTCGCCGATCTTTGCAAACTATAAACGATTTATCGAAATTAATAAAGGAAAGCTTCGTCGATCGAATGGAATGATTTCTGCGTCCATTTTGGGGCAGGGTTATCTGCAGGATGATCCACGTTTTGTCGAATTTATCTTGGACTATATATATATATGTATTTGATTGCTGTGGTCATGGTCATTGCTGTAACTAATATAAATATTTCACGTTTCAAATTCATAGGAAAAATATGTCGAAACATCTAAATAAATTCAATATTGTCATTCTCGTGAGACAACGCACGTGCGAGTTGCTTTTTGTGCTTCGTTTCCAAAATATAGACTTGTTCACAGCGAAAACTTATTCAAATAACCGACGCGCATAGAATTTCAAACACCGTCGTTTCTCAATTGAATTTCATCGTTCAAACGATCCACTTTCTCCAAGCCTGTTGAACGAAGCAAACGTAACGCAAGCGGGGCATTGTCTTTAAAGAATTGTCAATATTACAACGAATTACTCCGATAACGCTGTACTCGCTGCGAAACGATTTGCATTTAAATGCAAGTTGTCGCAGCATATTATTTACATATTTAGTAAATTTCCATCGTAAGAAAGTGTAGGGCTCGAGAACATTAGAATCGTGTCGATGATTGATTGTTGTAGATCGTATAATACCTTGGATAAGAATACAAAATTCGTGGAATGAGAATTTATTCTGTTTATTAATCGATAAACCGCGCGAAGGAATAAAAAGCACGTTGGCGAGATACTCGGCGCTAATTGCAGCTGATAATTCGACAAACGCGAAGGATGACGTCACCGTCGAGATGGGAAATCTACTTGTTGCATCAGTCTAGATTTCCTTTTGAAATTATATCTGGACACGACACGCGCTAGCGATAGTGTACATTACATTACGCAAGACACGTGCAGAGCGGTACCAGTCGAGAGGATTAACCGCAATAGGTTGTAGACTGAAACTTTTGCATTCGAAAAATGATTTTTTTCAAAGATTTCGAGTTTCTGAAATTCCGACAGCGATCTGTACGATCGACCAACGATAAAATCTTATCGATTTTTACTCTCGATTTCTACAAATCGATACGAATTCGTATCTGCTTGAAAATCTGAACTCTGTTAACGATATATTAGTCGTTACTTCATTCTTTGCAACTTTGTAAGGGAAATAATCGTTTTATAATTATATTTTACTATCACTGAGATTATAAAAGTTCATTTATGGAAAATAAATGTGTTGCCACTTTCATAAGTAGACTGCGAACTGCAACAAACCGGACTGTAATGAAAATTTATTTTCTTTCTCAATATGTGCGATAGATTAAAAATTGTACAAGAGTATTGTTAAATTCTTCTAATGTTTTCACTGTTTTAAATTACAAATCCGTTGTCTACTTATAAGGCAACTCATCTGCCAGAAACTGTTAGTGCTTGGCACGTTTAGTATCGAAGAATCCCCTGGTCGAGGCTTCGGCACGGAACCGCGTTACATTTCATTAGAAAGTTGAATGAAATGCATAGGGGAACGATCAGGTTATCCTAGTATCCTATTTGCTCGATTATATCTACACGAAGCTCCGTTCGCCAACAATCAGACAGATAGAGCAATCAAATACATTTTGCAAAAGTACACAATTGGAGTGTATATGTCGTCGTTGCTCTACAGGTTGCATCCATAATTTCAATGATATGGAACGATGAGTCACACTGCTCTATCGAAGAGCACAGTTAGTCACTAATGTTATATAAATCGGTCTGCAAAGTAATACGGACACTGTTATCAGTGTTTTCCACCACACGTATTCGAACACGCAGTATCGCGACCATATTAAAGCCACAACTTCCTCCTTAATTCTTCACGCTGTTCATTAGCTACAATAAAGAATTTCAAATTGATTGATCCACGATTATCGAGATTGCAAAACTGTTCGTACATTTCTTTGAACGTACAGTTAATCTCATAACCGATGACACGCACTTTCTATCAGAATATTTTTATGAATGGACAAGTGTAAACAGCAACATTTACTATTTTTTTTTTTTTGTAATTCAGATTAAACGTAATTTTTCCAATATTTTTATTAGATGCTAAATGCAGTGGACGTTGTCCTGTCGAAATTTCAATAAATTTGTTCTTGATCGTTTTGCCAATTAGCGAAAAGTTTAGAAAATTAAGATTTCTGCAGTTTCTCCGAATTTTCTTTTCCTGAAAACTTTTCCAGGACTATAACGAACAAAACAAAAAAAGAATTACGCATATCCATCGTTCGAATCGTGAGTTATGGTCTTGAGTTGATAGAGAAATCCCATAGAAAAAAGCACTTTCATTTTTTTCCCGAATTTTCCATTTTTCCGGGCAACTTTCTTTATTTTTCTTTCCCTAAAGACCTTATTCGGACAATTACGAACATTTTTCAACACCATTTACGAACAGCATTTAATTTTAAAATTTATATAGAACTAGTAAATGAATTTATTTAGCTCGGCAGAAAAGCTGAAGTCGATTGATCCATTCGTAAAACAGTTACTCCGATTTGTGTGCCATCGATTACGTAGACGTTGTGTTTAAAAATTTATCGAAAAGCTGAATGAATTCTAAGGAATTTGTTTATTTCTTTCAGATAAACATTCGCCATGGATAAGAACATGTCACCACCACCACCGGGTTTCACAACAGGACCACCACCACCTAATTATGGCGCTCCGCCAAGTTACAGCGCTGCACCAATCCATAACGAAGGACAGCCACGTATGTGTATAATATATAAATTTTTGAAAAACCTACGGTATCGCTACATATTACCAAAGTCAACCGTACGCTCAAAATACTTAATTCTGCGATAAATCCTTATCAAACTTACATTTTTCATTATCAATACGGGAACGGAATATACTCGAGAGATAATGAAAATGAAATTTCTCAAAAACATAAACCAAGTGGTTACTTAGAATACCAAGATTAATTGGAGCTTCGATGGCCAGTTCATTTTGATCCAATTGTAGATAGCACCCGCGCATAATCCAGAAGCCGATGAAGCGCAAAGGCGCGTAAAACGAATTATGGAAACCTGACCCGATCACGGTTTAAAAAATATGATCAGTTCCGTTCTTCTAACGTCCTTCATACTTATCGCACCGGCTGTCCCATTAGTCTAATCCCTGCGTAAGCTTCTGGAATGAAATTTCGGAAACGAACAAATTCGAGGAACGTGTTTCTGATTGCAGAAAGTCGAACTTGTTAATAATAAATACTTGGCAAGCGATCTGATAAAATGTAACAGATTGTCGCATTGCTAAAACAATTGTTTAAATGTTGCAGGTGTGGTGATCGTAAATCAACAATTTGGTCCCACGACGCAAACGATGACCTGTCCCCATTGTCAAGCGCATATTAGCACGCGAGTAGAAAACGAATCCTCCACGAAAACTCACGTGTTCGCGCTGCTTCTCTGTCTGTTCGGGTAATTATATTACTACTACAATTGATTTCTTCCACCCGAGGACAACGATTCGTTATGACTGCGGATCTTTTTGATTTTGAATCTATTTGATGCCACTTTCTTCAAGTTTGCGAACATCCGCAGTCTACTTACGATAGATACATCGTTGCAATTTGTTTCTCGATACGGAGATCATTTATGAGTTTGCTTAAAACTATTCGAGAGATCTTATTCGATTCATGTGTGATTGCAGATTATGGTGTTGCGTCCCTGTTCCATACTGTGTCGACAGCTGCATGGCGCAGAACCACTATTGTCCGTCGTGCAACGCGTTCCTAGGAAGTTGTAATAATTAATTCTACGCCGACGTACGTCCAAGCATCAACTACGAGATTCACGCGTAATTGCGTGGGCGATTATAACGCAGATACGAAAAAGACAGTCTTTTTCCTACATCGATTGGCTAACGATTTCAAGAACAGTCGAAAATTCAGACGCACACTGGACAGTGTTGAACTTTTTCGTACGATGCACGCATACACTGCACGAACACATCGCATTTACAAGAAATGTGTAACATACATCTTACAATTATACGTTCCTGTAGAGTTCTGTACAGAGTTGAGTAATATTTAACACAATTAACTAAAGCCGCTATTTAATGCTCTACTGATGCCCAACTCTGGTTCTGAATTACTATTTATACATGAAAGTTACGCGACAATGTGCATTTAATTTGCCGACCTCCTCAAAGAAGTCGGGAATCCATTCGTTCATTTTCTTATCGCTAGTTTAACTATTTAAAAGTACTATAAACGTATAAGTATATATATATAATGTTCAGAAGAATCCCTTTGAAAATATAATAATTATTTTGTATCTGTTTCAACCTTCGGTTACGAATGCCAGCCCTGCTGCCAAAAAATTCACAGGGCGTATCGATAACTATATCCACTTTGAATAACTTGCCATCTCAGTTGACCTTACACAACTTTGAAAGATAGATTACTGAAATCTTCCAGTATAAGATAGAGCAACACGTGTGAAAGAACGGAAACTGTATTATACATGTATGAACTCTGACGAAATTTTTGTACGCTATTCGAACCCACAAAATATTGTTAGCGAAATTGTTTATTTTTACGACATCGACATAATAAAATACAAAACAGCTCTGGCACTTAACTATTCTTATACCAATCAATTTATAGAGGGCAATAATTAAACTAATCTGCGTATCATTCTTTTAAGGACAATTTATACGAGTACCCGATTTATTAATCTCAAACAAATGTATGTACATTGACTCCTCTTTTTATGTTGCTGAATGGCAGTACGCACGGTCAAGGCTCTGTATGCAAAAGAATGGTCGCAGAATTTCAAATATTTCCTATACAATCGTATTGTACAGGTTTATTCGTAGATCCACTTCTCTGCCCAGGCAGCCCAATCGACAACTTCGGACTTCTTCTCCTCTCCGAACCACAACTTAATCTCCTTGTTCGCCGACTCAACAGAGTCAGATCCGTGAATAATGTTGCGTCCAACCTGGATGCAGAAATCACCACGAATTGTTCCAGGTGCAGAGTCTTTAGGATTTGTTTCTCCCAGCATCACACGACCAGTCTTTACTACGTTCAAGCCTTCCCACACCTGCAAGATAATAAATTTTACTGAGAAGCTCGACTACAAATATGTTAGGTTAAAAAAAGGAAATTACCATAGGCACAACGGGTCCAGAATTCATGTATTTAACTAAACCTGGGAAGAAGGGCCTGCTCGACAAATCTGAGTAGTGTTCCTTCAGCAGCTCTTGGGTGGGCTGGCAAAAATAAAATACAGTGTAACATTGAAGCTGTTAGATATATTGAACCATTAGTTTTATCTTCGGGCTGTATGCCAATATTAAATTACAATCGATCGCTTAACGATCCGTTACTTAACAGACCTTCAACGATTTCATTTGAAACAATACCTGCTCAAAAAAAATAATTGAATTTACTGTAAACATAGTACAAACACAGGGAACGCTTCCAAACAGCTAAAGCGTTCAGAAATTAATTCAAATAGCATATTAAAATCCAATTAGGAGGCTTCGCATATTTTGCGAACGATTCGCAAATAGTAGAGTTCCGTTTCGACCATTTTATCTTGATGCGGAGGATTATAATGTCACGAGGCCTGGTAACGAAGGTCACGGAAGCAATTACTACATGCTGGTCGATCGAGGAAACACGACAGGTGTTTGAAAAAGCTGACACGCGAAAAACCGGCGTATCCACGTGGCTGGATCGGCATACACGTATGCACGTTTCTTTTATCGCAGGGGATAATCGAGTACCGGTTAAATGAATCGCTTTACTCACCCAAACCATTTTCATCGCGACGAGCTTGAATCCCTTATCCTCGAAACGTTGAATGATCTTGCCGACGAGTCCACGCTGGACACCGTCCGGCTTGACCATAATAAAAGTACGCTCTTTGTTTTCGGCCATAATTAATTTGCAAAAACTACTCGAGGTGAAAGGAGAACGTCGCGCCACCAACTGTAGCGAATGTCTGAGAACGAGGAAGCGGCACGAGCATTCGCATAGTGGTGGAGACCACTATCGATAGTACTATCGATAACTATCGACGTGGTTGTTGCTATCGAATACTATCGATAGTTAGCGACAATTATTTGCAATCGTGGCGCGATGTTCTGATTGATACTTTTGACACTAATGATCCCTGCTGTGCGTACACGGGGAAAAAAGGATTGTACGTGTAGGAGTGTACTGGGTAGTGTACTCTCCGTCTGTATTATACAATAAAGATGAAGAAGATTCTTGCAAAATGAAGAAATGAAGAGTACCGATATGTATTACAGCAGCAAATGATTCGTGCCGCTTATCCCATAAGACGTCGTGTAAATTCCGGTACGAATCATTTGATCTGCCGAAACCTGCGTACAGCGCCATTCCACGCGGCGGCGAAACGCTCAAACTGTTAGCCAAATTTAGTTCCGTATCAACCGCTAGATGGCACTCGTAAGTACCTCCGTACAGCGCCAATTCGTGCAGCGGCGAAACGCTCAAACTGCTAGCCAAATTTAGTTCCGAATCTACCGCTAGATGGCGCTGTTGAGTACCTCCGTACAGCGCCAATTTGTGCAGCGGCGAAACGCTCAAACTGCTAGCCAAATTTAGTTCCGAATCATCCGCTAGATGGCGGTAACAGCGGTTACCTGTGGAAATATTCGTGGATGTTAATAAACTATTTCTTCTTATGCAGTTCTACTTCTTACACAATTAATTTGCTAATCGTTGAATCTGCATGGTTTATGTAATATAGGTTCATACATAGAAATGTTGAGTTGACAGATTTCCTAACCTATTCGATGACCCATCTCTTATGGACATATTTAGTAACTGCTATTAATTATACAGTGTATGAATTCTTATGAACTATTTATGAAGCTTACTTTGACATGCACATTTTAGAAATAAAGATAATTTACGTCTGGATTATATTATTTTCTTTTATAAATTAAAAGTTAACAACAAAAAAGTCAGGTCGGTAACCGCTGTTACCGCCATCTAGCGGATGATTCGGAACTAAATTTGGCTAGCAGTTTGAGCGTTTCGCCGCTGCACGAATTGGCGCTGTACGGAGGTACTCAACAGCGCCATCTAGCGGTAGATTCGGAACTAAATTTGGCGAACAGTTTGAGCGTTTCGCCGCTGCACGAATTGGCGCTGTACGGAGGTACTTACGAGCGCCATCTAGCGGCAGATACGGAACTAAATTTGGCTAACGGTTTGAGCGTTTCGCCGCCGCACGGAATGGCGCTGTACGTAGGTTTCGGCAGAGCAAATGATTCGTACCGGAATTTACAACGACGTCTTATGGGAAAAGCGGCACGAATCATTTGCTGCTATAATACATATCGGTACTTTTCATTTCTTAATTTTGCAAGAATCTTCTTCATCTTTATTGTATAATACAGACGGAGAGTACACTACCCAGTACACTTCCACACGTACAATCCGTTTGATCCTAACCGGAGCAAATGATTCTTGCTGGAATTTACCTCGTGTCTTACGGGAGAAGCGGCAAGAATCATTTACGCCTGTACAAAAATAATGTTAATAATATAAATAATTGAAACGGTGTTGAAGGACTAGATTCGTCTTTTGCTCAACCACTTTTATTTGACTACTAGCTCCGATTCACGCGTTTTATTTCCTGTACGAAATTCCGGTCGCGATCTTTCAAATGAAACAAAAATCTGCGACTATATTTTGTTCTTGCGTGTCTTTCGGATGCGTCAGTAACGTAAGAATGACTCTGAGCTCTGACTCCGAGATCCGAACAAGATTCTTGGCTGAATCTCCACGTTAGCCTGTGAATTATTTAAATACGCTTTGTGTTTCCCGCGCGCGAGGCTGCACGAGTCTCGAACCCGGAATCCGTTCATCGATTGGTTTCTCGCGTCGGGCCGTGTTACGTGTCCCCGTGGCTCACGTTATGCTCGAGTTTTCGCCTCGTTGACTCCTGTCATTCGCGAAACGCTGATCGGA
Organism: Lasioglossum morio; assembly: GCA_916610235.2. Classification (NCBI taxonomy): domain Eukaryota; kingdom Metazoa; phylum Arthropoda; class Insecta; order Hymenoptera; family Halictidae; genus Lasioglossum; species Lasioglossum morio. Next base: position 2,281,148 of record OU744331.1, read on the forward strand.
TCGTGACCCCCGGAATTTCTTCATTGGACAGTCTCAAACAACGAAACCTCGAACGCTCGTGCAATTACTCGTTTACGTAATTTATACGTCGCGTCGAGACCTGGCCAGTGTTCGACGGTATAGTGCCTTGAGAATCCATGATGGCGGACGTTAAAAGATTGCGCTAGTGCATGCCTACGTAAGAAACACCGCGTATCTGTGTTTTTCGTTCTCGGCTCCGTCGGAAACCGCCGAGTTTCGTGTTCAGATCTCCGTCTGAGCATCCGTTGCGCCATCGACACGCTAATCGGTCGAATTTTCTCTCGCCCATTGTCTCTCGGGGCTGTTATGTTCCAAGCATAATTTTTTTTATGGTGTCCGTGATCATGCAAGCCCAACAGCCGCAGCAACAGCAACAGCAAAACCATCAACAGATTGCTAGTACCGGCGTCATCCTCAAGATGAACGACATACAACAGCAGCTCTCGACAGTTGGTACGTAGTCTCGCCCGATGATCTTCCCGAAGTTCTGCGCCAATGGAACCTTCGATATTTCATTGGCGAAGTTCAAGTCGATGGTCCGCCTAGCCTGTAGATATTCATTTCTCGTCAACACAAATATAAAACAGTATTTCCACAGGTTTTTGCAATGACTGTTTCGTACTTGTACTATTTGCCATCTGCACAGTTTACATACTTCGGTCGAGTCCATGATTCAACTGTATTGTCCAATTTTTCGAGGAAACCGATCGAGGAATTCGACACAGATGTCTCGCGAATTTATAAATAAAAACCAGGTCACAGAATACCGATGAACGAGCACAATTCTATACGGACGGAAAGTGACCCGGTATTTCCAACGATCCATGCATATTTATATTAATTACGTAATTAGAATCGTTTGTGCTAAAATCGTAGCGTTGATGCTAACGAGCTCGAAGTTGGGAAATCGTTGAGTTTCTTGGACAACGTGGAAAGTTCCAATGGTTTTGTAATTTACATTTTATTAGTCGAAACGGTCCCTGTTTCTCTATAGCGTATTGTAGTTGTCTTCGGTGTTGATACCTGCTTTCCCTGAAACATCGTCGTGCCGTCGGCATTTATAGAATTCGTCTTTGTCCACCTATTTCAAACGGTACTTCTTTTATTGAAACAACTACCTTCGAAAGGCAGTATTTAACAATAGGGTCCGAATAGACCCACGCATTGGTAACCGAGGGTTAAGCCACCTTCTTTAGCCTGTCGCTCCCCAATTCACCAACTCCCCTCTCCGTTAAAGTGACGGTGGAATATTCCACTCCGTACCTATTCCATCTGCTTTCCGCGCGGGAGAGTGGGGACAGCCGTCCCTTCGTAAACCCCAGTGGTTCTCCATTCTACATTTTCGTTTTTACTTCTCCAATTTCATAGAACTAGAAGAGGAGGTTTGCAACATATTAAATAAGAAAAATGATTCCATCCTAAAGGCAATATCAGTGTTCTTAATACAAATAGATAGACCAATTTAAACAAAACTCTACAGATTTAAACAGTACAAATTAAAAGAAAGAAATAGTACAAATTTTTCAAGTCATTAATCATATCAATATATATATATATATTTTTGTTAATATCATTATATGTAAAAGGACTGGTTTGCATTGGGCAGATAGAGCTCAGGCTCTACAACACCATCTTTATGTATATAAAGAGAAGAATAAACCATAAACCAACTTTTCCAATTTCACGAATTGAAGCTCTTGGTTCTATTTCAATTTTTCAATGTTCAATTTGGTTAGGGAAGAGGTATGAAACAAACGAGGAACTCACTTACAGGAAAACTACTAAATGGTCTTAACAGATTCTATGTATACCGCACCATTAACACTTCACCTACCGGTGGTTATTTAATGGTCTTTTAAAAACGAATTAAGAGCTAGATCGTGGATCTGTATGCAAAATAAAAATTCTCTACGTAGATTGCAAGAAATAGAAACTACATTGAACGTCACTTCTACCCTTAATGATTCTAAAACATGAGAAATCATATATTTCCTCTACTCAATGTTGCTTGCTATAAATGCATAAAGATCCGCAATCTAGTAATAACATTGTCCGATCGTCTATACAAAACTGAATAAATGCCGCCCACAGTAGATAAAATAAAAAATAAAAGCAGCTAAGCCTTTCAATGCTTGACACGATGTATTAATACATTAACGATACGTTTTCCTGTTATACCTCGACATTTAACACTTCGATAATCGTGAACAGGTTTTCCAGACCGAAGTTGAGAACCACTAATTTGGTTTCTTTGTTGCATACCCAGTCACGTACAACGAGTTACACGCACCCCGACTAACTCTGAATTTTCTAGCTGAATTCTCTTTTGTTCAATAATTCCAAGTCATGCGCGAGCCATCTAATCCAACATTATCTCCTTAATCCAAATCATTTCGTAACAATTTAAAGCAACAATGTTGGAGTCACAAATTGAATAGTTTCGAGGGAACTTTAAAAACAAAATCGTTCATTCCATCTTTTGCAATATATCTTGCTGTGATCAATAACGATGAAAGAAGTCGAATGAAACAGCCTGTACCCATTGGTTGTAATCGCTAACGTACATTTAATTCCATAACATGGATTACGAACGTACAACTCAACGCGGATTAATCATTTGCACTCGAATGGTGAGCCTGAGGTACAAAATGTAAAAGAAATTACATAGAATGAGAATGTTCTACGTTGAAAGAAACGTGTTGCAATTAAACTCGCTTCGAGTGCAGAGGGTTAATTCTAACTTTTAATCTATTACATAGAAGACTGTACCGATTGAAAACAGGTGTACGAATACTTCTCTGTATGCGCTGGTACAAACGATGAAACGAATACACAAATTCCCGTTGGAAAAATTGTACAACAAACGGTCTGCGTTAGTGTCCGAGGAAGGGCAAGGGTGCCGGGTTTGATATCGGCGTTCCTGAGCCGGGTGTCTTCTTCTGTTCCCTCTTCCGTCTTCGCCGCAACGACGCAGGAGTCCGCCATAGTAGCAAAACGGACGAATCAGCGAGCCGCTCGCTGGTGGCAGGGATAACCTGGCCGTAACGTAACTCGTATACTGGTAGAGGAGCACGGCTCGGCAGTGTATACAGAAACCAGAAGCTCTAACGCATCGGTATCGAAAGGAACGCGACAGTGAAGATATAAGTGGGCTACACGCTGTGGAAGGTGGCATTCGAATACACAAACAATTAAAGAGTGTATTACGGCGAGTGGGTTGCGGAATCTCTTGAAATTATTCGAGAACTCGAGTTTGCAACTGCGTTTCGACTACGTGCGGCCGTGTGCACGCATGCCGGAACTACCGGGAAGGTCAGAGCAACGAACCGAGAGGAACTCGCGAGCAAAATGAGCCTTCGACTGGTGGAGAAAAAGGAGACAGTTCTGAGGAGTGCAAACGGGATCATCGGCACCGTTGTGAACACCTCGGATGAGATGAACGGGACTGCCGAGTGGCAGAACGGACAGAACCTTCTGGTCGTCACCCAGGACACGCAGGGCAAGGAGCTAATCGCAATCGCCGACAATCAGACCATAAACGTCGCCGTTGATTCTTACTGTTCGTATCTATTCACCTATCTGGACCCCCACCCCCCGTACAGCTCGAAAAGAAAGTATTCATACACCGTCTATCTTCTATCGTGAAACACCGACACAGTTCTCCGCGCAGCTCTCGGAACTTTCTCCGAACGATTTACGTGCCGAAAATTCCCGAGAAAACGAGACGTACGAATACTTTTTTCCTTCCATCGTGCTGTTTCCACCCCGTTCCGCGTTTTCCTTCGCCGGCAACCTTAACCCTCGGGCATGCGCACCGCGGCCATAATATTTTCGTAACATGTCTGGCTGTTTTTCTCACGGACGATTCTCCTCGAATTTAAAGTAGGAGCAATGGATACACGGTTTTCTAAGGCGAGAGAAATAAAGCTGGTCGAATATTTAAAAGGGTCAAACACGAGCCGGCATTGGCCGGGGTAGAGTTAAATGGAAATCGATCGTCCGAGACGCGCTTACATGATTTTTCTAGGGATTTTTACCCGAAACTCTGTTAATTGCGAACACTGGCCGAAACGTGATTTCGGACACGCTGCGACGGTGTACGAATGGTTTTTTTTCTCGCACTGTTCCCAGTGATGACCCTGTCTTATTTTTAGTTATTCTTTTTTATTGAACTTACCGTCACATTTCTGTCATTTTCTTTTTACTTAATATGCTTACACAATGTGTAGTAACAAGTAAATATCGTCAAGGGTTACATAAAAAGTTTCGTCATTGAGTCAGCATTGTTTCTACCGGTGCGCCGGTGTTTTTCCTCACTTGTTATTCTTTTTTACGGTAACGGCAAGAGATCGTAGACTACACCCCCTGCGTTGATAATAAACTACCGACAGATTTGTTCAGCTCGGTGTCGTCGACATGCGACAGAAATTCTAGAGAAAACGATGCACCAGTACTTTTTTCTTTTCAACTGTGCTTTTCCCGTTCCGTTCCGCGTCTCTCGTCGCCGGCAAACTTAACCCTCGGGCATGCGTGTTGGAGACGCTAACGTTTTCGTAACACGTACGCCGCTTTCTTCGCCGAAATTCTGCAGGATTAAACCCGAGGGAGACTTACCAAAGAATTGTAGGACGAGAGGATTTTGGGGGGAAGAAAGGCACGTACGAATATGTTGACGGGGGTGAAACGTAAGAGCTAAGTGGAAATCGATCGTCCGAGACGCGCTTACATGATTTTTCTGGGGATTTTTATCGGGAGCTTTGCTAATTGGGAACACTGAGGCGGAATATAATTTGACAAGGGAAGGACCCCCAACTGCTCGACTGCGATTTTAACGAGCTGTGCACGTAGATTGGACGTTCGAGAATTCGCAGGATGTAAAAATGGTTCAAACTCTATTTCCAGGGCTGCTGGAGCTCGCTCATAGGGAATATCAAGCAGGGGATTATGAAAACGCAGAAAGACACTGTATGCAGCTTTGGCGGCAGGAGACGAACAACACAGGGGTTCTTCTGTTGCTCTCTTCGATTCATTTCCAGTGCAGGAGGCTAGAAAAGTAAATATCTCGATGAAAATATAACAAGATAAACTCGATCTCGCTGTTCAGCTGCAATACTATACCTTTTGAATTTTCCAGGTCAGCCCATTACAGTAGCTTGGCCATAAAGCAAAATCCATTACTGGCAGAAGCATACAGCAACCTCGGCAACGTTTTCAAGGAGCGCGGCCAACTGCAGGAGGCGTTGGAAAACTATCGGCACGCGGTTCGATTGAAACCAGACTTTATCGACGGTTACATTAACCTGGCAGCCGCGTTGGTCGCTGCAGGAGACATGGAACAAGCTGTTCAAGCTTACGTGACCGCTCTACAATACAACCCAGTGAGAAATTTGCGATAACGTTCGAATCAAATCCCTGGAGAGATCTGTTGCGAAAGGGTATAGCACGATGACGGGGTCGAAGATGTAATTTCATTATAACTAGAGAGATTGTTAACACATTGAGTACGGCGCTCGCTCAACGGAGCCGGCAATCACATTATTTTTTAGCATTAAACTGACAGATCTCGTGATTCGTACGCAATGTGTTAAGCTTCCACAACCAAAAGAACTCTTCGTCCCGTTAAAGCCCCACTCATAAAAGGACTACGGCTCCAGGAGCTGTAGCCAAAATTCATAAATTTCGAGGGAGGGTTGACGCGGATCCGTGCTGTGCGTACACGGGAAAAAGGTTTCCATGGGCCTTTTTTCCGTGCACGCACAATAAGGACCCGTCAACCTACGCTCAAAATTTATGACTTTTGGCTACAGCTTCTGGAACCGTAGTCCTTTTATGAGCGGGGCCTAAACGGCCGTATCCCGCGTTCTCGAACTCGATTCTCGAGGGATTTCCAATCGCGGTGGTACTCGCGAGACTAAGAAACGTATTTGTCTGTGTTGCAGGATCTCTATTGCGTGAGGAGCGATCTTGGTAATCTTTTGAAAGCATTAGCAAGACTTGACGAAGCGAAGGTAGGTTTGTTTCTCGATTGGCACTACGTGTACATTAATTGAACGTGTGATGCGCATACTCGGATGCATCGGTGCCAGGCGCAGCTAAACGTTCATTAGAGATCTCTGTCGACGTGTTGACCGTCGCTTCACGGACGACACCAGTGTGCACCGATGCATTCCGCACTATGCGCACGAGCGCTAGTAAGCAGCTCTGCGGAATGGTCAGGAATCGATCCGACTATAAATCGCGCATCATTCTCGCGGTGAGCCTTTCTCGTCGCAGTTGAGAAACAGCGCGCGGCGCGCGATGCTGCGCTATCGAGACAACGAGAAACGCGGTGTTTCGCGAGAGAAAAGTTGTCCGATAGCGTGCCAAGCATCGCGCGCGCTCTTCCCCAATCCCGATCGATCGACGATGTCGCGTTTGAATCGCCCGATCTATCCTCTCGATCGTGGATCAGCGCGATGGAAACGGCGTCAAACGCGGCGCACGAGATCTCTGATCGGGATTCGAAGCTGGAAACAGTTTGAAATCCCTCCTGGCAATGCGCGAAGCGTCTTGCGATAACACCCCGATGGGAAAACGACCGAAATTTAGCCACGGTGTTATTGCAAATCCTGATTGAAAACTGCCGGTCCTATTACAGCATGATGTGTATCGGTATCTTCTTTTTTTAAACTGTCTCTCTTGCTCTCTTTCTCTGTAATCTCGAGTCAGATTCTGAATGTATAATGCTATTTTTTCCCGTTCGCGCAGTTTTTTTTTTGTTGAAAACTAGGCAAGCTAGAATAGGACCCGCAGCGCGCGACCGTAGCTGGTAAGCTCATCTCTCATTTGATTCAGCTCATTCTGAATGTGTATCTGCCTCTAGGTATACCGATCCGTAACATATACGTGGACACAAATGCGACCTTTTCTTTCCAACAACTCTTTCCAACTTTTGAGAGTATACCGAGTCTTTGTGTGTACGGTGATCTATATATATATATAATGATAAATTGCGCGAGATCACTTGACGAATTATATGTTTTTTTCGCCCGCTTATCGCGCGCCGATAACAGTAATATAAATAAATTTCGACGAGTGTTTTTGTCGTCTATCCGGCTGGAAACTCACGGGATTCTCTCGTGTCCCAAGAGTTTCGCCAACGTTCTAGCTTGTTGATACGATAGAGAAAAGAAGTTGATCCGAATGGAAAGGATCTATCGGTGGTAAATTGATAAGAGTCAAGTGGTCTGGTTCTCATAGTGCAGCGCGGCGCGGCGACTGCCTACGAGTTTCCTGCTCACAGACAGTGCACTTGAACGCTCGTAATATCGGCTCGTTTGCCTCGAAACGGTCTTTGAACCGTTCTCTGTCGCGAATTTGATCAGAAGTTCTGTGTGCAGCAGGGAAGCTCGTTGGCGGGTATCAAACGCAGACCGACGAGAAAGGCCTTCCGCTGAATTTCCTGCCACTCTTGAGCGCCGTCTAGTCCGCTCGTTCGTTTGTTCGCTCAGCACGTTCCGCCACCAGTAATTCACATCCAAACGCACAGAAATGGGCCAGTCCACCGTTTAAATAAAACGTGCTATTCTCAAACCCTGCCTGTAATTGTTTGTTCGCGAAGAAATTTCGGGATACAGCCAGGCACAGGTAATAGTACAACGATGTTCACTCAACATTTTACTTACCAGTAGTTGCCAATTCAGTGATAATGAATTCTGCTTTTCTTTGTAAAAAATTACTCGAGAGTCTCTTCAACTAATTACATCTACGTATATCCGAATGATTCACTTAATCCCTGAAGTGTTTTATTTAATTTTGCGCATCCGTGTTGCTAATTGTTTTGAACGATGTAAACGACAAACGAGTCCAGTTTCGTTTTCTAGTTCTGAAATTGTTGATGCCCGTTCACCTTGATTCGTATTTACGCTTTTCTGTCGGACTGTAGCGGTACGACCGCTCGATTAAATACGGGGATCTCGATCGCGTTCGATGCGTATTATTTAAATAAAACCAGTGCCCATCTCTGTGTAGAAAATATAGTCGGGGATTTCGCGCGAATCGAAAATGGGGAGGTTTCGAAAAGAATTCGAGTAGATGTTTCGAAAGAGACACTCACGTTTCACCGGTTTCGAGGAGAGTAGATTTCGTTGATTCTCTTCTAGAATAGTATGTTCGATGTATGGTGGCTGACGATCTCAGCGAAGCGTGCCCTCACAAGAACGCGGGCACGCACGACATAGGTACCTCTGTGAAAGTTGAAAATATACATAAGAGAAAAAAAAGACAAAAAGATTGAGGCGAAGAGTATCAGTGAAGAGACATTAACGCAGCTGTCTTATTGTTGTGGATGGGATGATCAACTCTAGGAGGGGAAGTCGGAGCAATGTGATTGGTCTCGGTTACCATGGGTTCCTTCGTCAAACGGTGAATCTGAATCTGTGGTTATTCAGTAACACACTGTCTCTCGGTCTAAGTTTATTATGAGAGCTTGCGAGCCGTACCTACCGTCAACCTACCGAAGGGTACTCTGCAGGTAAAGTAATTCCCGTAGGCCGGTCTCTGAACAATTCCGTCAGACACCTCGATGTTGTTCCGAACGTTTCCGCGAGAAACTTGAAAGTTGGATATCTCCCTTTGATCCGCCCGGGATTTCACAGTTTTACTTTACTTTTTCCAGCTTCGTTGGCTCCACTTTCGAACTCTCCAGGGCTGACCAATCTCTTCCACACTTAATTCACGAAATGCGACAAACAACGTCACGCTCTAACAAACAGAAGATCATTTGGTGAAAAAATTATTCCAAGGAGGCATTCTTTAAAAGTATATGAAGCATAATCGAGTCGCATCATTCGGGATCATTAATTGACTAAATAGTTTTAAGCTTTTATTGATCTACCGCAGCCAGCACAAAGAAAACTTCCAAGAACATTACCGAGAGACGTAAAACAGCTTTTCGCTCAGTGTTGGTCAGACGTTAGGCATTCATTTTCGAAAGCACAAGGCAAATCTTCGCGATAAGAAAGCAATATACTCGAGATATTAGAGGTAGTAAATATTGAGGGTGGGACAGTCGGTGTACGGCCGGTTGGTCAGCCCTGTAACGCGGAATCAATGGAGGAGGGTCCATAGAAGCCATAATTCGGCTTGGAACTCTGAAACGGTGTCTAAAGCTCATCCAACTTCGTTTCCGTCCAGTTTCTCCCTGGTTGTTCCTCGCTGCAAAGTCGACCGAACCCCTGAACTCCAAGCCTTTTAACCGTGTCCCTTAAGAGACCGGCCGACTGTAAATGCCCTTTTACTTATTGTTTAGGTACGGATTACTCTGTTTTACATGATGCAGCCCGCCTCTCGGCACGCGCGATGCACATCCCTGCTTGACCCTTAGGAGCGTCGTCACGTGTAAAATGGAAATTCGAAAACGTGCTTCTATCATACTTTTTTTCCAATTGCGCTCGCAAGAGACCGATTTTTATTGTATTTTCTCTGTGTGCGTTAACCACGCAACATATATATGTAGATTTGTGTAGCTGGTATCGGGGACACGGGTGATGACAATGATGATGACGATGATCGCACACGATACTTACAACACGCATGTTTGTTCAAGCTCTCAACAAAGCAAGACGGGAGAATCCTCGACGGGGTGAATTGGCCGAGTGACAATGATGACTATGATGAGAAAATGACGATGGCGAACGTCGTCGTCACGTGCCGTCGAATCCACCGGACGCATTCCGGAGAGTCGACGGACACGTGACGAGACGCACGAGTCGCTCACGTTACCACGATGACGTTTCTAGCGCGCACCTTCTTACCCTTCTTTCCTGACATCAAACCAGATCCTTCTCCCAATAACACGACTCGCAGAATGGGATCTTCGTTCTCTCTGTCTTCGTTCCGGACCAGCATCCCCCATCGCCCGATCGTCGATCGAACCACACCGGCAGTCAATCAGCAGATCCAAAGGATGCTCTTCGAATTAGACGCGTGCCGGACTTCGACGCGAGTCTGCTCTCAACGCCTAAATGGACACTTGAAAGGAAATCTGTTAAACACCTTTATATATTTTCAACAAAATTATTCTCTCAATGATAGTATCACAATTTTTGTGATTCAAGTCGAGTGCTAGGGGTTAACAGAATCTTTTTAACCCTTACATGCACGATATTTTGTTTACTATCTATTTGCCAAACGGCAACGCAGTGCATTTAAGGGTTAATAATATTTCTTTCGAGTAACAATTTTTAGCTACTACACCTTGAGCTTCTCGAGCGTTGTATTGAGAATTTCATGAAAATCGCGATTAATTGTCGAAGGTGTTTAATTAGAGCGTGGTAGAGGACGACTCTGCGGAAACCGGTGCGTTAAGAACGGTTATTGAATCGGTCCGCACACCTGTTGATACGGGTAGAATGGAAACTGGGGCGACGGGGGACGGTAGGTAGCAGCGAAGGGAGACAGACTGGGCGAAGGTGAGAATAGATGATGTGTTTTGTGTTCTCTGAGGTTTTCGAGGATGGTGAAGTGTGTGAAAGCTGCGGCGCGGCGAGGAGAGGTCGGGCAGTGCGCGCGGCGCGTCCCTGACAGTACGCGAGTCGGAGTCCTCTAATACGTGGTTTGTCTGTAGGCATGCTATCTAAAGGCGATCGAAACGCGTCCGGACTTCGCGGTCGCCTGGAGCAACCTCGGCTGCGTGTTCAACGCACAGGGAGAGATCTGGCTGGCGATCCATCACTTCGAGAAAGCAGTCGCGCTGGATCCAAACTTCTTGGACGCGTACATCAACCTTGGCAACGTGCTCAAAGAGGCCAGGATCTTCGATAGGTAAAGGCCTCCTTCTTCATCGTTCCACCCTTAGAACTATACAGTGCTCGGATCGGTCGTTTGGCTCGGTTCCCGGTGTTTTCAGAACGTTTATGCGGCAATTACTCAGCCATTACTTGCACGATATAGCCTGTCCATTGTGCTTAAACTGTGGACAGAGCTGGTCTTCAGATCCTTATTGTTTGAACGCTGGAAAATGGTTTTGTACAACCTATTCGTTGTGCTTACATCGATGATAAATATTTTTAAATTAATATTTTCGAACTTTCCTTTCATATATTTATAATTGGGTCTTACCCATTGTAAATAAAACCTGTTCTGAAACACAGCGTGTGTTTAAAATAGTTGGATATTTTCAAATTTACTAGGGTGTCTATTTTCATTGGGGATTCTCATTGTTTTTGAACATTGTAAAACAACACGATAGCTAGCAAAATGTTGAATTATAAATGCAACGACCGAGACAAGCACTCGGTTCTTATGTAAAATGTAGAGCACGATATGTCATTGCAACGAGTTTTTTTCGAAATTAGTCGAATCAATTGGTGTAAAGTAGTCGAGACGATTAGCTCAACGAACGAGGCGTGTGCTTGTCAAGCAGAGGACCGGGGTTCGATTCTCCATATTCAAGCATGTTAGAATCAGTTCCCTTTTTCTGTCCTATTCTGATCTGAATGCATAGTTTGATCGATCGTCGTCTTTGATCTATATTGACGTCGGTTTTAAAGTCTGTGCTAGAGAAAATCGACTTCATAGTTATTCCGTTGATGATCTGTTTGGATCTTAACGGTAGTAAGGAGTCGTACAAAACTGTTCCCTAAATCTATTCGTTGCGACGAGATCACTTTTTGTAAGCCGATCGAATCGTTTCTTCAGAGCAAAGAGAGAGTTGTACTAAACTAGAGAGTTGTATAATTTTTGAGTATTTTAAATCCGGCAGAGGAAAGTCACAAGGGATCGCGCAGCAGGGTTTTACGCGTTCCACCCGTAAATGCGTGTGGCAAGGAATCACGGTATCTGGTGCGCATGAGCCAGCGTGTAAACATGAAATCGATATTCATGCAACGTGAATCCTTTCAAGTTCATCGTCCCTCGTCTCTCTTCAGAGCGATGCCCGCGAAGAGCCTTTCACTCGGCACGAAGCGTGTCCTCAAATCTTACGAGAAAAAAGATACAAATTATACTTTCCTGATGACAAAACTATTATCCTGCACCCTTGAAAATCTCGACAAGATCGACGTAGTAATTTTTAAGACAATGTACACCGGAGGTAGAGCGTAGCCAAAGTGATATTAAAAAAGTTTCTACGTCGCACTATGGGCCAAACCGATCAATTCTGTGTCAAAATCAAAGAACTTTCGATAGAAGTAGATTTGTTCACGCGGATTTCAAATATGGCCTCAAAATTTGTCTATTTTTAAAAACTAAAATTTGTATTTGTTCAACGTTAAAAATCGTTCGAACCATAATCTCCATAATTATTTCATATTCTGCAAATTTTCAGCTTTCTTTGATTTTCTTGATTTCTTTGATTTCTTTGAAAGTTCTTTGATTTTCACACAGAATTCATCGGTTTGGTCCATAGTGCGTCGTCGAGTATCTGGAACATTCCAAGAACGGTCTAGACCCATTGCCACCCCCTCGTTGTCCTTGAGTCCACGCACTTGCTGTTGCAACGTCTTGGCAACGGGTAGCCTCGGTCGCCTACGAATCGGGATTCCTTATTCGCGTTTAGTCCACGGTCCGAAGCTGTTTCTCGGTGGTTACGCACAACACAGCGGGAGAATCTCGGCGTGCTATCGATTCCAACACTCGCTCCGCCCCCACGAGGGAGAAGAACCCTTTACTACTTGTGGGAGGAGAGGGTGCACGGTCTTTAACGGGGGGGGTTGGTGAATATTACCAAAAACGTAGTTCCTCCAGGCTCCGAGTTTTCTCGAGGCGACGATTCCGTCCAATACAGTCCATCCTGTTTTCTCTTCGCACACCCGATCGTGACATCCGTCGATTTCTCGGGACAAGCCAAGCTTTCTTCGGAAGAAAAACATCGAAATGGGGAAGGAATGGACTGCCAGTGCGTTGTCGTGTACACGGTGATCTCGCCCTCGACCACGATCGCACCTTCTTTACGCGCGCGATTAGAGCGAGCCCTCTCAAGACCCTCGAGCCCCGGATGCGTCTCTTGGCTTAGACACACTGTCAAAAGGTTAATTCCGACTTGTTGTCTCGCTACCAGCTCTCCCTCTCTCGCCGGCCGGTGTGCAGGTGTCACTCTCTATAGGCGCACAATCAGCACGTGCTCCATTCGTGTCGGGTTGATACCCCCTCCCCTCTTGAGAATTATCAGGCATGCGATAAACATAAGTTTCCAGTTTATGCAGGACAATTAATGTCCGTTAATGCTACATATGAAGGTTACAATTTTGGAAAAAGGATTGGATGTTAATACAAGCTTTGATATTTGGCTTTGCTGTAATTGTGTTTATTATATTAAGGGGCGGTTGGAGGCCCATACTAAGTAGGGAATTTGTTAGTTTCCGTCTTTGTGAATTATACAATTCGCATTGCCATATTATGTGAACAAGGGTTTCACAACCCTGATTACATTTACATTGGTTATCATTGATAATACCTACCCGCTCTAGTGAAGCAACTCGGTTATAATGATCGGAACGCATTCTGTTAACTGTGACAACTAAACTTCTCTCGAGTTTCAAATGGGCGAACCAGGGTACACCATTAAATGATACGTTTGCAACTTTACGACTTTGTCCTCGGAAGTTCCTGTTCGAAAAGGCTTACGAAACAGTGCGAATTCACGCTCGCGATGTTATTATGTATATAATGTTTTATTACAAACATCATTTAACGACTATTTTTTGTTTTTCAAACAGAGCTGTAGCTGCCTATTTACGTGCACTGAATCTCAGTCCGAACAATGCAGTCGTTCACGGAAACTTGGCCTGCGTTTACTATGAACAAGGGTAAGGTTCGCTACCGTTAATGCGTTGAAGCTTTTAAGCTGGAACGATGTTAATTAATGCTTTCCATTTAACAGGCTCATCGACTTGGCGATCGACACGTATCGTCGCGCCATCGAATTGCAACCGAACTTCCCAGATGCGTATTGCAATCTGGCGAACGCGCTCAAAGAGAAAGGGCAGGTGGTCGAGGCCGAGGACTGCTACAACACAGCCCTTCGCTTGTGTCCTTCGCACGCCGATTCCCTTAATAATCTGGTAATTGCAGTTACTTCGTTACAGCCATTATACTCTGTTATAGAAAAATGTTTCTTCGTGTACTTGGTTAACTCAAGGATCTTTCTGTACACGTTCGCGAATCTGTAAATCTCTGTGGTGGATTGTAACAATTGTTGATGTGTTCTCGTGACAGGCCAACATAAAAAGGGAACAAGGATACATAGAGGAGGCGACACGACTTTACTTGAAAGCGCTGGAAGTGTTCCCCGAGTTCGCGGCGGCTCACAGCAACCTCGCTTCCGTGTTGCAACAGCAAGGAAAGTTAAACGAGGCGCTGATGCATTACAAGGAGGCCATTCGTATTCAGCCGACTTTCGCGGACGCTTACTCGAATATGGGCAATACCCTGAAGGAGATGCAAGATATCCAAGGAGCGCTTCAATGTTACACGAGGGCTATTCAAATCAATCCCGCTTTCGCCGACGCTCATTCCAATTTAGCCTCGATCCACAAAGACTCCGGGAACATTCCCGAGGCGATCCAATCGTACAGAACCGCGTTGAAGCTGAAGCCCGACTTCCCGGACGCGTACTGCAATCTAGCGCATTGTCTGCAGATCGTCTGTGATTGGACCGATTACGAGGCTCGAATGAAGAAGCTAGTCTCGATCGTGGCGGAACAATTGGACAAAAACAGGCTGCCCAGCGTGCACCCGCACCATTCCATGCTATATCCACTTTCGCACGAATTCAGGAAAGCGATCGCGGCTAGGCACGCGAACCTCTGCATCGAGAAGATCCATGTTTTGCACAAACAACCGTACAAATATCCTCGCGAAGTCAGCGCTCGCCTAAGGATTGGCTACGTGTCGTCCGACTTTGGAAACCATCCCACCAGTCATCTGATGCAATCGATTCCGGGACTACACGACCGACAGAGCGTCGAGATATTCTGCTACGCTTTGAGCTCCGACGATGGAACCACGTTCAGAGCTAAGATCGCCAGAGAATCGGAACACTTTATCGATCTCTCACAGATCCCGTGCAACGGGAAGGCCGCCGATCGTATCAACGCGGATGGAATACACATTTTAGTAAACATGAACGGCTACACGAAAGGCGCCAGAAACGAAATATTTGCTCTCCGACCGGCACCGATTCAGGTGATGTGGCTGGGATATCCGGGAACGTCCGGAGCCAGTTTCATGGATTATTTGATCACGGACGAGGTCACCTCGCCGGTAGAACTCGCCAGTCAGTACAGCGAGAAGCTCGCGTACATGCCGCACACGTACTTCATTGGAGATCACAAGTAAGTTAATTATCTTTATTTAGACTGTCCTCGACGAGGTCATTGGTATCTATTGTTTCTTTAATTGTTTAAATTGTCCTCTGTTAGGCAAATGTTCCCACATCTGAAGGAACGGCTGATCCTGACGGACAAATTGAACATGAAGGGCAAGGTGGCGGACAACGTAGCAGTGATAAATGCTACCGACTTGTCCCCCATGATCGAGAATACTCTCGTGAAGGAGATCCGCGAAGTAATTGTACCTGATGCCAAAAACAAACCTGTCGAGATCTCGTTGAAAGTCGCGGAATTGCCAACCACGACACCAATCGAAACGATGATCGCTTCCGGTCAGTGTCAGATGTCTGTCAACGGCGTTGTAGTCCAAAATGGCATGACCACGACGCAGGCGAACAACAAGACTGCTACGGGTGAAGAAGTGCCTCAGAACATTGTGATCACGACGAGACAACAGTACGGTTTACCCGAAGATGCGGTTGTATATTGCAACTTCAATCAGCTGTACAAAATTGACCCGCTTACCCTTCACATGTGGGCACGAGTAAGTATCTCATAATTGAACTGTAGATCTTTATGTGAGATCAAGATTTTTCTACGTCCGTTGTAAGAAACAACTTTTTAGTCTTCGTATAAACGGCTGACGCAGCTTTTGTCATTCATTTAATAAGGAACACCAGCCGAATGTCAACGTCGTTTACAATTTACTGTTCATTTCTAGATTCTGAAACAAGTGCCCAACTCGGTGCTATGGCTGCTGCGTTTCCCAGCAGTCGGCGAGCCAAATCTGCAGGCCACAGCTCAACAATTAGGTTTATCAGCCGGCAGGATTCTGTTCAGCAATGTCGCAGCGAAGGAGGAGCACGTCAGGCGAGGACAATTGGCTGATGTCTGTCTAGACACGCCGCTCTGCAACGGTCACACGACTAGCATGGACGTTCTGTGGACTGGAACGCCAGTGGTCACACTGCCAGGAGAGACGTTAGCGTCACGTGTCGCTGCTAGTCAGTTGAATACCCTGGGATGCCCCGAATTAGTTGCGCAGACGAGACAAGAGTACCAAGATATCGCGATTCGTTTGGGCACGGACAGGGAATAGTAAGTGAACTATTTTATTTTGTTAATCAGAAACGACATCTGCAATTTTTTTACTGACATCTCCCGATCGTAATGTAATGTTTGGAGGATGTAGTTCTTGCAAAAATAATGTTAATGAGGCTCTAATCTTGCAACCCAATTTTTACATTATATTTATTTTTCAGCTTGAAAGCGATAAGGGCTAAGGTATGGAAGGCTAGGTCCGAGAGTCCCCTGTTCAACTGCAAGTTGTACGCGTTGGGCATGGAGATGTTATACAGGAAGATGTGGGAACGATACGCGCGAGGCGAAAAGGCCGATCACGTGGCAGCTGTAGATCAGAACGAAAGGGAGAAGCTAACGAACTCTTCTTAAGTCGACATCTCTTACATTTTAATTTATATATATAAATATATACATACACACGCTCTCACACACACACAAACACACACACATAAACTACAAGCAGCTTTAATTCCGTGAACATCTTGTTTTTCTGGGGGACTTAGCATTTAAAGACAGATGGTTATCGACATCCTATCTCGCCCAAGATACGATTCTCATATGAAACTCCCAACTGCGCTGATAATTACTGTTTTGTACGATAAAATCATCGAGCTTAGACTACTTACTATACGTAGAGAATATACAAATAGGTCGTGGGTGCGCGAAACTTCGACTCGGCACCTGAGAAACAAGTGATGGATTCTATTCTTTGATTCGCCGTCACGAGTCACGAGAGAAAACAATTACGCTTGCTTCCTACGTTGTTTATCATCACCGTGCATCATTCACCCTGTTATATTTATATATATTACAATTTTTCGTATGAGGTTCTCGAATTGACTTGTAAGGAATCGCAGTCTCTCGTGGTCTCTGTCCTTCGGTGGGTTAGCAACGGAGTTTGAGAGAGGACAGAGACATCAATTAATTAATTTTATGCGAAACGGTGCACAAGCAGACGAGTATTGTGGCGAGGTTCGTATCACCACATAGTTTTATAACACGCAGCTGACATCGCTGTTATTTTTCATTCGAAAGTCTGTGAGGATTTCGACGATTATTGACGCGTGTCCCGGTAGTCTACCGCTCTGAGGAACTACGAGGATGACGATTTTTCTTGTTGTTATTCGCCGTTCGCTACGCGTTTCTACACGCGTTTCGAGGCTGTGTAGAGGGAGAGATGTTAAAGAAGTAGGTTCTACACGTCAAAGATGTTAACTATTTAGCAACTGCTGAGAGCAAAGAACGCAAGTTGTATGATATACGAACGATTAATGATACACGTGTAAATATTAAAGAAGAAAAACAACAAAGAAGGTAATCGTTAGTTATTACTTTAGTTTGATAGTGAAACTGCGTAAGTTAAGACCGAAATAAAAAAAAAGAGAGAAGTTGCGTGAGGTAGCGAGGTGTTGACTGTAGCGAAAACTCCTGATGTACGTCTATAGAATAAAAAGAAACAGTTTAAGAGAATCTAATTCGAAAGAATGTGGAGACGATGTTGCGATGATGCTTCGGTGAATAGGTACGTAAAGTTCCTTTATTTTGTTTCGCTTCTCGACATTATGTTCGGCGTGTTCTTGACTTTTTGGATAGAGAGGAATATATTTGTTTGAGTACGATCGTCCTCCGTTCCTGCAGGCTGACAACCGAAGAGTGGAGCACGGATCTCTTTACGTTCGCGAGATCTGTTGCATAGTCCAGAAACGTTTTAGACGAGTAGGAAGACGGCGTGATATCCAATTAAATTTTTCTGTATGTGTGACCTCATCCGCCCACTGTGTATTATCAGCATTGCACGTTCTCGATAACGAGTAACTGTCCCATTACGCACAATTTGCGTCGCAGATACAGATTTAAGAGTAGCTCTAAACAAAAACCCTCCTGCTATTCTACTGGTAGGATAACGTCCAAACAAACCGTAATACATTCGATTCCGTGCTCTAGGCGGTGACTTTAAAAGTCGATAACGATACACGGTTTTCTAAATCGACGTTACTCTGAAACATGATTTCGTTTCCGAATTCTCCAATCAACGTTCAACGAAATTTCACCGATGTTGCAATTCTTTGCAATTTATGCTCAACGATATTTTAGAAATATATATATACATATACGTGTATATATTTCTAAACTGTTTATAAACGACAAGATATTTTTGGTAATGCGAAAAAGGAATCTATCGAATTATCGTTTCGGAAAAAGAGATTGTTATCCTGTTTTCATCGTGGTCGAGAATAAACAGTTTGTACCTTACGCTGTCCATCTCCATTTAACCACGGTCTCCTGTTAAAAGTCTACGCCTATGAGTCACAGTGCCCCATTCGTTCCGTCATTGATCGTCGATCTTTTTTTGCGAGCATTGTCCTGATCCTTGTCGTGACTCGGTTCTTTGACGAGAGACGTTTCTCTTGTAACGTTCACCGACCGACACGTCCCAGACAGACTGCGGATTTTGTGCATTTGTAAAAACTATTGCTAGATAAAATATAAGAGAGTACAAATACCAGGAGAGCTCAATTGTACTAAATTATTTATTTCTGAATCTGTGCTAATACTGTCGGAACATTTATTGTTCCGAATGATAAATCAATTCACCCTAAAGGATCGGGTTGAGAACCTCTGACTCGGCTGCGACCGTTCCGTTACCCTAATTCATTGTGCCGCGCGAGCTTCTGCCAAAATTTCCTGGATTCTAAAAACGTTTCACCGCTCACAGAGTTTGGCATTAACGCGAATTTCTCTTAAGCGAAGTTTTGCAAGTTACTCGCTGGCGAGAGTCTCGAATTCGCGAGGCTGAACTCCATGGAAATTGGATCGTTTTCGCGAATGGAGATTATAATGGGAACTAGGTCATCCATGAAAGCGATGCAGGCTAGGAAAAAGGACGAAGGTAAACGCAAGGAGAATGGTCGCAGGAGAAGAAAAGTGATGTCATTCGAGTGGTGTTCTAATTGGAGGCTCTACGCGGTTCTGCGCAAGGCTAGAGCGACGAGTTTCGCGGCGATAGAGCACGACGAGGCATCGTGGCCCTTAGCCGCAGTATCGATTGCTTGTGACGGTGCCACCACCATGCGAGAGGGTGAAACTGGGTCGAAAGCATCCTCCACGGGTTCCCTCGTCCCGTGTCCCGTTCTGCCAGCTCTGAAAAGAGCACCGGGGCTCCATCTTCAGTCGCTGCTTGTCACTAGGCGATGCCCATTATTTAAATGCCAGCTCGTAATCCAACACAGCCGTCCCTCGATCATAACTTCGCTGCCTCGAGCTGGTATTTCCTTTCGAAAGACGCTATCCTTACAGAAATCGTAGCCTCGTTGCGCCGATTCCCATAAATATGCATGGAAACTCGAACGCCTACTGTCCGAGAAAAGATCTCGAACAGAAAACAATATTATCGTACGATTGTTGGAGCTGTAATGATTTTACCAAACGTTTACAAAATAAATTCACACTTATACTGAAAGAATATCACACTTTCCAATTGTGTACCGTTCATTTTCAATTCGATACTGTTGGCGAAACAGAAGAGTATGTTGAAGAGCTATAAACTATAAAAATATATTTTTTATTTACGAGCCCGAGAGTAGACATTTGCTTGTTCTGGATATTTACGTGATTCATAAAACTCTGGAACATTGGAAGACCCAGAAGGCAATTTCTTGTTCGCACCACTGTACGAACGAGGGGGTGAGCTCACCCCTTATAGAATTTTCGTTTGGATGAAATATCTACGGAACGGCGAGATATACAGAAAAGGTGTTCCACTAAAAGTTGCACCCCTTTTTAGCATCTGCAAAACTGCAGCTCCGAATAATAAAAAAAATGCTTTCCTTTGGACAAGCTGTTCCAGTAAAAATTCTGGACAAAGTATTAATCTATCTGGGTCAGTCAGGAGCGTCTGATGAGTAGCTGATGGATGTTTATAAAAATGAAGAGAGAATTTTCGTTGCGATAGCAGAGCAGAAAGATCCACGGTGTTGTCGACACCGTTGATCAACAGCCGTCAAAGACGAACTAACAGAGGACAGTTGTAGTCCAGCGCGTGGCAGAAAGTGTCAATAAACGGAAGGGCAGAAATCAGGTTAGGTTCGAGTTAAATTGGGTTTCTAGGGTTCGGCTTGAACAGCGTGGAAAGGATCGAAAGGTTCGGGCGGGACCGAGTCTTGTTGAAAACTGCGACACGAAAATCCGAATGCTCGTTGCTGCCAGCTCTCGTTGGGGTGGCTCGCGTTTGAGTTGGCGTTTCGAGCTTCGAGGCAGGAGGGGATCCTTGACATAAATAATCAGCAGTGGAGCACCGCGGTACTGCCCCCGTAGTCATGGTAACACCATCGATCGAGGCCTACTACGAAGTCGAAACTAGCTACCCTCCTCGCGCCACACACTTCTTTCTCATCCCCCATCCCTTTCCTTCTACCTTGTCTCTCCCTCTCTTTTTCGCTCCCTCTCTCTCTCTCTCTCTCTCTCTCTCTCTTTTTTGCTCTGTTTCGCTGGCGCGTTTCTTTCGACTCCTTTTCCCTCGGTTTTCTCACCTCCACCCCCGGCTTTGTCGCTCTTTCCGCTTACACTGCGATTCTTTCTGCTTCTTCTTTTTTCTCCATTTGTTGCGTTTCCTCCCAGTTGGATGCATTCCCTTCAATTTCCTTGTGCTCCACATTCCCGGACTTCTTCCACGCCTAACCCCCTTTACGTTCTCTGGCTCACCTTACACCACTTGCGACGGAAGGACCTCGTCTGTCCCACTTTGATTTTAACGAGCTTTCCCGCGACCCACATCGGGGGCCAGAATCGTAAGAAACTCGACAGAATTCTCGTCTCCATTAATTATGCATTATTAATTATTATACCGTTCCGAATTTATTATAAACTGAGACTACAAGAAGAATGATTCTACTCGTTTTTTTCTTGTCAATGCGCAGAACTCGCATTTATCACCGTTCTCCTCTGAAAAATCGAGTCCTGTTCTCCGGACAGCGTTTCTCCCTCACTGTCGATTCGGAATTTTCCACGACGGGACAAAGCAAATATGAAATGCGCTCGAAACGCGTTCAGCTCGGCCTGTCGAAAAAGTTACAGGGAATTTCGCCTCGCAAAATAGTGTGAAATAGTAGCTACGGGAGCCGAGAGCTAGTTCGCGAATTTGTCGACGAGCGTTTTATAAAGCAGAGCGCAAATTCGGTGTAATTTGGATCCCCTGAAGATTAGAGGGAGCTTGGAAAATACGATTGCTCGAAAAATACGATACAAATTGAGGTTCTCGTTGCTCTGTTCTTATCGCATTCGATCTTCTCGGGGTCAAGATTGTCTACCAAATCGAATGTACGCTGGTTCCGCGAACATTAACCCTTGAAAGGCGATTTCGTTACTGGTAAGCACGATTCGTGCAGGGTGCATCTAAGCAACATAATCGCCGGGATCGTTAAGACGTTGGTTTTACGAGTCTGGGTCAATAGATGCCGAGGAAACTGGATTTTGTGGAGCAGTGGGGTAATTCAGACGTTATCGCCGCTAAAAAGTTTCCCATCGCGTGACAAACAACCCCCCGGCCGCCATTACGCTCCATTATGTTCCTGCCTATCTCGTAAAATCGTCCAACCACCGTTCCTCCGATAATAAAATAAACGACACGATCTGTACGCTACGAGGAAGATCGGTGCTCGATCTGTCGACCGTATTTCGCCTTCCACTTTTTCTTCGCGACACCCGGAAGCCGCGATTCCGGGCGAAAATGATCCCTAGGGAATCCTGTCTGCTTGATCAGTTATTTGGAAATCTAATCGAGATCCAAGCAGTGGAGGCTCAAATCAAGTGGAGGCCCCAAGCGGTAAAACTTTTGGGAAAGTGAAACTCAAGTTAGAAATAGAAGTTGCAAGGAAACTCATGAACTTAATCTTTCGTAAATAAATTTAATTTCTTTGTAATAAAGAATGAATACTGCGAATTCAGGGTTAACCTATGGTATTATTTTCGGGCCCTCGAACTCGAGTTAGAAATAGAAGTTGCAAGGAAACTCATGAACTTAATCTTTCGTAAATAAATTGAATTTCTTTGTAATAAAGAATGAATGCTGCGAATTCAGGGTTAACCTATGGTAATATTTTCGGGCCCTCGAACTCGAGTTAGAAATAGAAGTTGCAAAGAAACTCATGAACTTAATCTTTCGTAAATAAATTGAATTTCTTTGTAATAAAGAATGAATGCTGCGAATTCAGGGTTAACCTATGGTAATATTTTCGAGCCCTCGAACTCGAGTTAGAAATAGAAATTGGAAGGAAACTCTCCTACACTTATTAACAAATAAATAAATTTCTTTGAAGTCCGCCACTGGATGCAAGATAATGTTCAACACGAAAAAATCGATCGTTCTGCTGCAGGGAATGAAACAGAGAGAACTCGATTTTTCAAAAGACGAAGTTAGACCTAATGTAGAATTCATCCTCTCATTCGGGATAAAACCGAACTCTGTAATCGTAGAAAGCTTCCGAATTCGTTTCGCTTTACCGTCAGTCGCTTTTCAATCTCGCCTGAGAAAATTCCGTTTCCACTGCGGTTTTTCTCGGTTCGCACTCTCGATACATCCTCGTTAACACCTTTTGCCGAGCGCTCACCTGTGTACAGGCAAACTCCTCCTTCCCTCCTGCGGTCCTCGTTAGTCCTCGAAACCTAGTCCGAGGTTGCGTAACGTAACGCGTGTGCCGTAACGCCGCGATTATAGCGCGCTCGCAGGATACTCTTCTCGATTAGGCGAGAGGGATAAGGAAGAAGAGAAGCCGGACTAACGAGCGGTATGTACAGGTGGTTGCAGCCTGCGGTTTTCTCGAACTATTTAGCCCGGTTTACTTGGGAAATTCACTTCCAGCGAACTACGGTCTTTCGCTCCTTCATCGAAATGCTTTTGGCGAATTAAAGAAACACGGCTGGATGTGTGGAAAATCTAACCTAACCCTCTGCCACTAGACTTCTTCTATGTATTACACTCTCTTGCCCGTAGCCTTCCTCTCTGTGTTATTCAAATTGTTACAGAGATAACGCGAAGATTGCTCGTTTGTCCAAGTATTTTGCAACCATCTGCGAGCTTGTAAGCACATACAGGCTGTTACGCTCGCGATTTCGATGCTGTTACGAAAGACTCGAGACTCTGAAATACGAGATGGGTGTTACTTTAAGGACATTGTTATTTTATTTTTGTATTGAACTCGTTCTACAATGTAATACACTGTTGCCTTAGTCTCGCGTTTCTACAATTCTCAAGATGTGGAAGAATATACATAGTATGGAAGTGACTGCAAATTTATTTTAACAATTCTTGAGACGCGTGCGAAGAAACATTAATAAATTTAAGTAGCATGATAAGATCGGCTTCAGGTTTGTAGTAAAGTAATCATTTTCAAAATAAATGTCGTTAGCACAATTTTGAAAATTGATCGAAACTGTTGCGCCGAGAACATTAATTGAAAAATTATTAAATATTTGCGATCGATACAATTGATTATCTATATATATAAAAACGAAGTCCTGACTCACTCACTCACTGACTCATCAACGCCCAGGCTAAACCCTTGGCCCTAGAAAGCTGAAATTTTGCAGACAGGTTTGCTTTATGATCTATACAAGGTATAAGAAAGGATATTTCGAAATCCAACCCCTAAGGGGGTGAAAAGGGGTTGCAACGTTTATACGAGAAATATTTTATTTATATAGTATATAAAGAGGTACTATAAGTATAAACCAAATAGTCTTAACCCTTAGATACGTGGTGGTTTTTCAAGAATCAACTACTTATAAATTAAATTCAAACTTATATTCGACAAATGGGGTAAAATGGTGTGAATAAGCCTAAAAATCAGTTTAGGGACGTTAATTACGAAAATGGCATCAAATTTGAAATCTAAGATGGCAATGTGACATAAAATTAAAACTCTATAGGGGTGAATTGGGGGTTAAAAGGTTTTATGGAGAAACAATATCAATTTTCGAGGGCATTAAACAGTTTCCAGTGCGAGCGAAGCCGCGGGGAAAAGCTAGTTTATACATAATAATGTTTCTTTTCCTTATGTTTCATACAACTAAGAAAGTGTTATAGAACGTATGTATACTTTACGGTGATTTCTGCGAGCGTACGGATGACAGGGGCTGACTCATCCCGGGTTAGCAGGTTGAGCGAACGGTCAGGTGTAACCTGTCGGTCGGAGGAGGAGCAGGAAAAGGTGAGGACTCGAAGGAAAGGGCAGAAGAACTCTGGTCGGAGGTGGAGCATACAGGTATTTCCGTTGTTGCACGGTCTTTCTATCCGTTTGGCAGGTTTATCGGAGGACATGCGCCGTGGTTCGCGCGACATGTGCCCATCTACCCACTCACCTACACCTATACCTGGATCCTAGAGTGGCTGGTCCCTGGTTGCCAGCTTCGGCCTGTTCTGCCTGCCAGCTTCGCCTGCCTGCCTGCCTGCCTGCCTGCCTACCGGTTTGCCTTGATCCCTTGAATAGCCAGGAGGTGGGTTGGTAGGTAGGTAGGTAGGTATACGTCTTTCTTACGTAAGCGCCCCACTAGAGAGCGAGTTATCGCGGCAGGGTCGAGCGGACGAGCCGGATCAGAGGGAGAGGATGAGATTTCGAGGGATCCAACGAGTGGACTCTGCGGACAGAAATCTCTCTGAACAGGAACTAACGCCAATGCGCTAGCTCCCGTTGATGCCGCGATCCTTTCCTTGCGAAACCTTCCTCCACTAAACTCTGCAAACTGATACTTATATGTACATGTATATATAATCGCTTTGATAAGCTGGCGATCGCATGACTACCCTTCACCCCCTGTTCCACATTCTTCTCTATCCGATGGAGTCTTTCTCCATGTTAATTGTTACCTCAGTAATGCTGCATAATTTTGTAGGTTATGTTCTCTGTCAATCGCTTTGGTATTGTGAAAATTAATTGTTACCCTTTCAAGAACGACCACTATCTTACAGATATTTCCACAATCTCTCCACGATCGAATCTATTCGACGTTCTTCCATGTCGTCCCCGGAGGGTTACGTAGAAGTTCTTCTTGAAAATTCGCGATCGTTCTTAACAGAAGCTTGCCAAACACGAAGGCTGTCGATGGAAGAGGCATTGCCAATAAAATAATTAGTCGGAGAGGTAGGGATGACCTAGAGGCCGGTTCGATCTAAAATAGAGATCGCAGCCGTTGGTTAGGTTGTTTATTGATCAGCGTCTCTGCCGGAAAGTAGGATTCGCGGGATTTATCGCGTGTTTGCCAAGGCTGCGTGTCTCCTCGAGTGATCTTACTCGAGTTTCTCGGGGGTTGGCGGAAAAGGGGAGCGGGGGTTGAAGAGAGAGAGAGAGAGAGAGAGAGAGAAGGGAGGGTTTTGGAATTGATGGATGGTATTTCGGTGGTCTGCGGATCGCCGCGGGTTCGCAACCGGGCCAAGAACACCGCTGCGAATCGCGCTCGACAGAGCCGGGAGGCAGTTTGCGCTTGTGCAGTGACACAGATATCAAACCCTCTCCCCCAACCCCCTTTGCTCTCGTATCTGCTGCTACTGCTGCTGCTGCTGCTGCAAACTGGGCCAGCGCATCTACCAAACGGACGCGCAAATTTACTGGATCAACTTTAGCGTTCAGCTCCGCGGGGTTGAATATTAGGGTCGCGTTTCTCGAGTGCTCGCCCGTAAATTGCTCTTTTCCCTTTCCTTTTTGCTCCATACCCTTCCCCCCTTCGTTTTTTCCCTTTTCCAGCCAGCCTCGTATTTCTTCGATGTTCTTCTCTGATAAATCCCAACCCCCGCGGCTCGTGAAACGCGCGGGTCAAGTCGCGAGGAATAGCTTCCACCTGCGACCAACCAGGTTCTCCAATTATTTGACGAATTCTTCGAGATTCTACTTCCCTCCTCTTACTTTATTATCACTTCCAATTCTTGATCGACGAAACTTCTCTGTCCTGCGATTCACGAAGACAATTGCTAGTTTGCCACTCGACTTGTTTCTGTAGAATCATCCCCTTTCTACCTCTGAATCAGATCGGTAACAGGTTGTCCAGGCGAACGATGCAAATGGGTTAACGAGAGACAAACAATCCGGACTTGAGGTCTTCCGAAAGATGATTTTCGACAATTTCGTTCGCAACAGTTTCAGGGAGAAATTCCAACCGAGAGAAATAGCTGATTCGAGGAAGACAGGGGGAGAGAGAGAGAGAGAGTGGTGATTACGCGAGTCCTTTGGAAGGTAACGAACGCACGGGAAGCAATTACGTTCTTCTGCACGGTGTACTTGGGAAATTGTCGGCAGGTCGGGGGCCTGGAGTGGCAGCCATGGCTCCCGGAGGGAACGCCATGCTAATTTCTCAAAGAATAGCTCGGGCTCGGGGAGGCTTGGCCCGAGTCAACCTCCTCTCGGGGAATGTATAATGAACACGGGAACCAATATGAATACTTTCCGCGCAAATAATGGTATTGCCTTTTGTTTCACAGTCGTGCTTGCCTTTCCCTCTTCGATTTCCCCAGCGAGCCGATCGCCAGTCGAGAAAGAAAAATCGAAACTCGTGCCGCAGACTCGTGCAATTTATATTAAACAACCGGGGATTTTTAATCTCCCCTTCGCGACGATTTTCAAACAACTGTACACGAATAGTGGGATAATTAGACATTGTTGATCTACGTTGTCACAGTGAATGTTTATGCATGTTGAATAGGTTTGATCAATTTTTACTTCGAAGCAATTCTGCAATTTATTACTAACTGGGTTTCTTTTTCTTTTGTTTCTTTTCGAATAATTTAGATACTTATCTTGAGATTTAACAAAAGAAACCCAGTTAGTAATAAATTTTTGAGAATCGTCAATTCGACATATTTTATCCCTGCTACCCCTGTTAGCTACCACAATCGGGCTATCACAAGAGAAAAAGTTGGATGTCTCATCAAAATGAAGCTACTCACGGAATATTAGCTTGATAGTAATCAATTGTAAAAATGCTCAGTGGATCCTGGACTAGATCGATAGAAAGGAACATTTGTCTCGTAATACTTCGGGAATACTTTTGAATGTTTCCAATGGACAGAGTAGTAAATGAACGAGATCAATTGAGGATGAATTATTGATCACGTTTATTTACGGTTCATGCTGTATACTTTTGTGCAATCTGCGCGTAATACAGCGCGGTACTGTCTGGTAATATTTCGAGAACGTCTGAACTTTTTTCCGATGGAAAGCACAGCAGCCGAACGAGCCTAATTGAAGATGCAAGCCCGATATAGGATCAATCGGACGCGCGAGCAATAAAAACTGCCCTCTTTCGGAGGCTAAAGAGCCCGCTGGTTTCGAAATAGTTTCCAGGTCAGTTATTCTGTAGGGTCTCGATTAAGCCGTTTAATCGGAAGATGGACAGCCCGGATAAATCGAGAACTGGAGGAGAGAGAAAAGAAGAACCACGATGTTCGTATGCACATACATAAAGCGGTTTTATTTGGGGAGGCGAAGCTGACCTGCTTGCCTCCCGTTCAAAAATTCATCGAACTGTTCTAACAATAAACAATACTGGGTCGAAAGGTGCGCGAGGGAGTCGATCGTGCACGGAGTGTTCTCTAACAGTGAATTTTCCACGCGAAGAAGACACGCTTGCGTTCTTTTCGTTAACAAAAAATATTTCTTTTGGAGGGATATGCATTTTGTACGGAGCCTTCGCTGCACCGGACAACCGCATAACCCGCATACCCAAGACCACGGACGATCGAAGGGTTAATCGAGGTCCCACCGCGAGCATGCAACATTTATAATCCCCAACTGTAATACGTATAATTCACTGGCTTCTCGAACAAAGTCACTGCACGATTACTGCGTCGATCGTTATAAACCCGTGTGCTCGACATTCATCCGCCTCGAGAACAGAACGATTATAAATCTGTTGCATCGAAGAATCGATTCGCAAGTGAGAATAATTTGTATCATTCGTGTGTGATCGTACAATAGCAGAGTTCAGCAATTTCCAGCGTAAACGCGTGTCGTAAAAGACGAAGGGAGCATTAGCGAAAATTATTGCATGAACGAGAGCGCAAAGAGCGAGACGGTGAAATTTCTGTTCACCGAAGAGAATTCAAACGAACCGGGGGATCAAGTCGCCATCCCATTCAGTTTGAAAGGTTCCCGAAGATTCTGATACGCCGTAACCGCGGAAGGATCCGCCGTCTAGCCGTGATCAGCACGCGGCTCACGGTAGTTGCGTTAAAGTATATTTCCTCGTAAAGATACAGTAAATAAAACCCGGGTGGAACGGTTTGCATAGGTGCACACCCCGACTGGCGAACCGAGAATCGGTATCCTATTCACGATCGTGGTCGCGTATGGCAGCTATGTATGTACCCACGTAGATATACATATATGTATGACAGTGGTGGCGGTGCGCGTTTCCTCGCCACGGGGCGATAAGGGAAGGCGACCGATAAAATTCTGCGGTCGATCGGCGAAAAGGCGGAGAGCTCAGACGTGCCTCGCCTTGCCTCGCCTCGCTGCGATTAGGCTTGCGCGGAACACGACCACGACGAAGCAGAGCAGTGCCGAGTGCTCGTTCGACCCAGTTCGTAAAATAACGCGAGCCGGTAGGCGTACTTACCGAAATGTGGGACAGCCGCCGTATTCATGCGCAGGAAGCGACGACGCAAGCAATTACGAATACGCGAGGCCTATCAGCGTCGCAGCCGCGAGACCGATTTCGAATTTGAATCGCCGCACGCTTGGTGGCTCCTCCGAAAACTTTCAGGGGCCCTTGAAAAAATCACCGCGTAGCAAAAGCACCCGCGGCAGAAGTGAAACTTCTTGCTGTCTAGTTATGATCGATCAAAATTTGCTAAGCATAGGAGACCGTATGGGAAATGCTATGAACTATGTTTCTTTCTTTACAATTTCACAATTAACTTAGCGACTTTAAAATTCTACAATTTTTCAACTTCACAGTTTTACAGTTTACAACTTTGCTACTTTAGAGTTTTCCAGTTTTACGATTTGCTGCTTTGGAATTTTACAATTCCATCGTTTCACGATTTTCTACTGTACTACTTAAAAATTGCACAACTCTGTAATTTCACAGTTTTATTATAGTTGTAGCATACGTGTTTTAGCATAGCGCCCCCAAAAGGTCTTTAATGTTTCCCTGTTTGGTGCAGCGGAGGGACTAAAAAGTGGGGGAACAGCTCGGACGAATCTTTCTTCGAAAAACAGCTTGTACAGTAAGTTGGTTGATGATCTGGTACAAGTCTTACAAGTTGTTAGACCTGAATTTCGACTGGCACCCGGAAGCAGGAGTAGATACGCATCGTGGACCATTCCGGAGGAAACGGGCTTTCGAGCTGGCAGTTCCAAACCGCAGCGGATCGTCGTTAATTTTCGAGGGCAGAGGCTCCATCTCTCTCTCTCTCTCTTTCTCTCTCCGTCTCTTTTAACGAGCGTCGATGAGAACGAATTACTCTCGCTGCCTACTCCCCGTAATTATTCCACTTTTCGGTTTTCCGTCGTCTAGCGCAAACTCGCGATCCTCCTGAACGACATTAAATGCTCGCGGCTTCGTTACCTCCCCATTACCACGGCAATTCCCCGCTAAAAATGCTTATTCCTTCGAAAACCTTTCCTGAAATCTCGTCCTCGTTCTACACTCCCGGAAGTCGACCAGCAAAACTTCGGATACTCTTCCCCGGAACCGTAAATTGCATCTGCATCGATAGAAACCTTTCCGTTTAACGATTATCATTGCAGTTTTAGTATTGCGACGGTGGAACAGGTTCTTCGACTGTGTCTTAAAACCCCTAATCGATTCAGGTAATTCTTCTTTCCCGGTAATTCCTCCTATGCTTGCAAACGATGCCTTATCAGCCGACTTCTTCAAGCTATTAACGAATTTATTGCTACCGATACGTCGCAGGTAGTATTAAAAAAATTGCCGAAGATAAGAAGCGTTCGATCAGCGATATCGAATCGAGAGAGATCTTCGGCCAAGATGTTGAAAGACCGAAACGCCTGCAGAGGGTTGAAGCATCGGCCTCGCAACTTCGTCAGCCACGTAACCCACTCTGAAAAAGAGTCTCGTTTGCCACTCGACGAACAGGTTCTCCGACAGCCAATTATTCATAGCGATCTAGCTGGGTATTTCAGTTTCTCGAGTACCGAGGACTATTGTCCGCGAAAAGAGACGTACCGTATCATCCTAGGGAGAAGTCAATGGAAACGTTGCTTCGTCGATGTGCGTACTATCCGCTCCCCGAAACCGTCAACAATGTATCTCGCTTAGCTGGTCGTCCAGTGAAACGCTACAGTCTCGCTAGGACAATTACCAACACTTTTCACGTAGCGAACAACAACCTGGCAGCAACACGAAACGGCTCGGACGCTTGTGCTGGACGCGTCCGCAGCTGTATGTTCCACGTGTCCGACGACAAGCCACGTGGGAACGCGGCGTAACGGTATGCGAGCATTGCGAGCCGACAAAGGAGCTGGCGGGACCACGGTTTCCACCGAGAAAAAAACCTCGAGCGATTTAGAGGAGAGCCGGAGAGCGAAATTTCGTACGTGTTCGCGCCGTACTAGGCCTCCGAGAGCAATTTTTCGCGTGTACGTGATCGCTGCCTCCGCGCGTCTACCGCTCTGTACATGTACGGTCCGGGGCGAGCCAACCGATTCTTACGTAAGATAGATCGACTTAACGAGATTTCGTTGCTTCTTTTTCTACCCGTCGAGCTACCCAGCCGTGGTCCCTGCACAGGTGAATAATCGGTATACAACGCGTCTGCAGTGGATCAGAGGCCAGACGCCTCGGATCATCGTTCCCCGATGTCGTCAAATTGAAAGTAATGATCGCGGCGCGTGCTAAACGAAACCAGACCGAGTCGCACAATCGCTTAACACGTTCTCCACCGCCATTTATCTCGTTAGCTATTTTCATCGTTCAAATGTTTTGTTCAATGCATCCAGCCGTAGATTCCCTCTTATCCAACAATAGACTTTAACACAACGCAATTAACCCTTAAATGCATTTGGTCAACATACGAGAATTTTGTGATAAAAAATATTTATACAAAGATGTGATGTTTCTTTTGTTTTCCTTATTTTTCCCTTAATAAACACTATTCTTTTTTTAGTAATGTTTGATAAATAGAAACTGTAAAGATGTGATGTTTCTTTTTCCCTTATTTTTCCCTTAATATACACTATTTTTTTTAGTAATGTTTGATAAATAGAAACTGTAAAGATGTGATGTTTGTTTTTCCCTTATTTTTCCCTTAATACACACTCTTTTTTTAGTAATTTTTGGTAAATAGAAACTGCAAACAAAATATCGTGCATTTAAGGGTTAACAATACGTACAGCATATTTATATGATATTTTACTATACTTCATCTAAATTATACGTACACTAATTCACGTAAATAACACCTGATTCGACACAAGACAATTAACAATACATACAACATATTTATATGATATTTTACAATACTTCATCTAAATTGTACGTACACTAATTCACGCAAATAACAATGATTCGAAAAAGACTGCCTACATTTGAACCGCGAGAATTTCGTAAAAGACTGATCGTACGGTTCAATTGGAAAGTCAGAGGATTTCGAATCGGCCGTGTTTTCGGTCGAGGATTCGCCAGCGATTTCGCAGAGCTAGGCGGAGCTAATTGGAATCGGAGGAGACCGAAACCGCAGAGCGATCGGCGGACACGCGATAGGAAAAACTGTCTGACCACGGAAATTCCTCTGGTCGTTAAGCACCGTTTTCAGGAAGGCATACGCTGCGAGCTCTCGTGGCCGCGCTTACGTAGCGGTAAGTATACCTGTAACGCAGCTGTTGCGAGTACGCGAGAGCACACGCGGATTACATTTGCCGATCTCCGCTCATAAATTAATACCACGATTCCAAGTAGGCGCAACACAACCACGTGTATCGCGTGGTTCTACGCGCGCACGCATGCACGCATGCACGCTCGCGCGTGCACCGAGCTACAAGCGATCGCGGGACAGCGGTACTCAACCGTGCGTCGAAGGTTACCTGTTACTTCTCTCCAGGAAATTCGGGGTAGATACCTTTTCTTTCTGTAAAACATGAAGTTGTTGCAGGAGTTACTGCTCCACGAAGAGTCTGTGTTCATATATAATCTAGAACGATCCACAAGAAGTTCAAAAATTACGACTTCTTTCTGTTTAACGTTCTCTGAGTGGGCGTGTCCTTGTTGCTCTTCACTCGAATGGAACCAGGCCAATGCTACACAAAGCAATCTAATCCCACGTACAATTTAAAATGATCTACGCGAAGCTGAAAGTCTGGAAATTATACCAGAATCCTTGAAGTAGATTGTCTACTTTGATCTCTTCCTGTGCAAAGTACTCTTAATGGGCGTGGCCTTGTTGCTCTTCACTTCAACGAAACTAGACCAACGTTCCACGGAACAATCTTTGTCCACGCCTAATCCAGAATGATTCGCATCGGAATCCTTGCAGTGTATCTATCTTTTTCTCTTCTTGGATAGGTGCCCCAAGTGGGCGTGGCCTTGTCGCTCTTCACTTCAACGAAACTAAACCAATGTTCCAAGGAACAATCTTTGTCCACGCCTAATCCAGAATGATTCGCACCGGAATCCTTGCAGTGTATCTATCTTTTTCTCTTCTTGGATAGGTGCCCCAAGTGGGCGTGGCTTCGTGGCTCCCGCTACGACCGAAGCTTTCCATCGTCCCGCTCCGGTAGAACCGAGACGCGCAACAACTCGACTCGGTTCGTGGACCGTGGAAGCGAGTGCTCTCGGTCTTCCAGTTTGAAGTCCACGTCGATGGTGAAAGATAACGAGCCGTCCGTTCTCGGTTTAAGTTTGATCGACGGATCTACGAGCGGCGCGAAGAGCTTATGGTTGAGCGTCACTGTTATAGAGCGATCATGCGCGCTCTTCCAGCTCTTCCCTGTCCCCGCGGCTTGCGTCGCCCACGTATCCTTCTGCTGGTTGCGTAACGCTGCAGAGTCATGCGATAGGATAGCTCCGGCGTGGCGCGGATCGTGCGACGAACACAGACGAACGGGAACGAGAAGGAACGGGGTTTCGGAGAGGAAACGAAACGAGACGGATAGCACGCGAGCGAGAACGATGAGAAGCGAGATGGAAGATCGAACTATCGAGGAGATCGAACGAGGATAGCGAAGGACAAGGCGAAGAAGAAGAAGGAGATGGCTCGATCGGTCAGAGCAGGGCCGAAGAGGTCGGCCGAAGACGAAGAGAGTGCAGAGAAGAGGCGGTGGTTCAGCCTTGAAACATGCCGCGCCGGCTTTGTCACGAGTTCCGCGCACGAACGCACCGCGTATACGGCGCTCCGCGGATTACGTCGAATCGGTTTTCCCGATCTTTTTCCCACGTCGACGGCACGCCCCGGCTATCTCCGCTCGCGGATCCCGATACCGTTACCGTTCTCTCCGCCCCAATCGCGATTCTCCTGGTCCGTCAGGATCGACGGAGCCGCTCCACGCTTGGCCCCGAGGGCCGGCCTTCTCGTCTCTTCGTTCGAACGGTCATCGATTTTTCAGGTCTCGTGCCGCGCGCGCTAGAGCATTCGAGGCGTCGCGACGACGACGTAGCTAGGCAACTACGTGGCCGTCGATCGGCGCCCCTTCTGCTCGAGTTCCGGCAATTCCAACGAAAAAGAATGCTCCCCGCGTGCTGGCAGGTTTGTTCCCGGAAACCGTCGACACGATGCCCAAGGAAAATCGCGCTGCCTTTCTTATCGTCACGCATCAGAAGAAAGACAGAACTCCTAAATAAACTTGTTCTCGATCAGATACGAGCATAGTTTGCTCCCTGGAGCGCTGTCCTGGCTCCGCAGAAGTCGAGAGCCACAAAGCCACGCCTACTCAAACCTCCCGTCTACATCCACCTACTTCCACCAATACATGTGTTGGAAATAGAAAAAACTGCGTTACCGATCAATAATCGCGACATCTCTAATAGTACTAAGTAACCACGAATGTAATGAGGCGTACGTGAGAAAAACAAAGTCTCACTCTGTGTACAACCGCACGTGCGAATAGTCGAGTTAGTTCTACAAGTGTATCGTTCAATATACGTATACAGATATTTAGTCCACCAAAGAAGAGTTCAATTCACTGGAACAATCTAAGAATTCTACAACATGTCCCATATTTCAACTTGCTTGCTCGTATAGCTTGTTTCACCACGTTTTTTTGAAACATTGTCACTCGACGAAGGTAGCTGGACTAAATTGTTTACCGCGACAAAGCTCGCCGCGTAACAAACTTTACCGACGCGACAGCGTTTCGCGTTTCTCGGCACACGCAATAGCGTCCGGACACATTCTTGTTTTTCCCCGTAACGTCGTTGTGCAACGTCCCTTTGATGCGACGGCGAAAAATCGACAGTCGATTGAACGCGTCCGCGACACTGTTGCAGAAAGAGGCGCTCCAGCACACTCGATTAACTTTGCAGAAAGTAATGCTGACGCTCGCGTCGGTATTCAGTTTGCGTTTCGGCTGGACAGAATTTTTCGAAACATCGTTCTCCGTTTCAGTGGCGCTTCGAGCGAACATTCCCGGCTATCGTGCACGATGTTATTTAAAATTAGAACATAGAGCAGAATGTTGCCCGATATCGACCGGCCGAATTCGTCCAATATTCGATCGTAAATCTGGACTCGCAACAATCTGTTTTGTGCAGCAAGGTCTACAATCGGACACAACACGAGTGACCCTGATCGAGGAAAGCGTTCCCAGAGAGCTAGCAGGCCACACCGATGCCATCGCTTTTATCTATTTTTATCTATCGCCGAGCTTCTCGGAACCCCGTACCCGATATACATATGCTGTACAAGGAACGTTGCTGCGATCGCGAATATCATTTTCGTGGCTACGCGTTGCTAGAACGAGAACCGTACAACGTGGCGGAACTTCTGCGAAATCCAGCGGCGATACGTTCTCATCGTGATCGGGATTGCGCGCTGTGTGTCCATCCGATACCGAGAGCTGCTCGATAAATTAACCGGCCGGGCTATTAATCGCCGATATCGTCGGCCCGATAAAACTGCCCCGGAACAATAAATTAACGTTATTTCGGCCGCCCCGATTCCATTCGTTTATCGCCGTCGGGAAACTCCTCGCGCTGATTCAGGACGAATCGGAACCGCGATACCGCGGCGCATCCGATCCGCAACTTTGACTTCCGAGTACGCACGGTAGACTGTGAGAACGCCGTGTGCATTCGTTCTTCTTCGTTTGCACGCTGAACAGTAGTTCCAATAGCTGATACAAGCATGATTTTATAAATTCCAGCGGTCCTGACGAATCCACAGGGACACCGAAGGAGTTCTAGGACGAAGCTTAACGATAATTATGTCTACGATCGATCTGTTTATCGCAGGTCCAGAAACTACCTAGAGTGCTGACTAATGTCCGCTTCTAGCTCAGACCTCGGCAAATGAATAGGATCAATGCTGACCGTAATTGCGGCGGCAATAAGACGCCAAAGTGCCGGAACCGCTCCGTGGGAAAGCGTCCGGAAACAATGAAAACCGATTGGATCTTCGAACCTAGAAAGGTGTTTGTACGGGCTGAAGTGTTTCGCGGCAAAAAACTTTTGTCGAACAACGGGGAATACTTGAGCCTATAAAGACACTAGAAGAGTGTTGTCATAATTGATTTATTAAAATGATTATCGAAGCAAATATACGTATGTAGAGGTTAGATATAAGTATGTCAGAGTTTAAAACTTATTATTATTGAGGAGGGTAATAAATTGTTATGAAAAATTTATAGAGTCAGAGAATATAAGAAAAGTGAGACGTTGATGTTCCAGAGGAATATCGAACGCATCATCCGCAGTATATTAATTTGCATTTATCAGAAGCGTGCATTTAGTTTTGTTTTTTGCATTTCCGGTCCATCGTGCATCGCTGCGATTGCACGGGGCATTGAGCAACGCCGTTCGTGTTATCGAAAACGGTGTTCCTGTCTGTGACATCGGAGCGCGGGATGTTACACAACCGCCGTTTATAATATATTCCGCATACATCGGAATACGCGAGAGAGCGAGCAGCCAGCCGAGCGCTCGTGTTTACTGGGACGAGCGCAACGAAGAGCCGGCAGGTCGACGAGTAATTAGGCCAGTGAAACGGGTCGATCGATCCCGCCCCGAAAAAGCTTCTCCCTGCTCCGAAAACCCATTTCAGAGAGCCCCAGTACAAAGACGGCGCTACCAACGCAAACGGTCTCTCTCTCTCTCTCTCTCTCTCTCTCTCTCTTTCGCTCCTCTTCTTCTCCTTTCTCTCTCACCTTTTGTCTCGCTACCATCTACATACTTACTCCTCTTCGCTGTTCCGTAGCGGTTCTTTTTATGCAGGGCCCTTGGTCGTTGCACTTCCGCCAATGTCCCTAACAAGCCCTCAACGAGCCCCGACAAACGGGAATTCCTCGCGAAGAGCGATCCCCGAATGAACTCGCTGTGCGCATCGCTATCAATTGTCACACATTCGACGGACATAAAGACAGGCAAAAAAAGTCTACCGAAAGGTGTTCGATCAATGACGAAGACAGCTGCAATGCGGATGGCACGTTCGTGCAGTTTTGTTAGATTGGAGCTTGTACATGTTCGCGAAACACGTTACTCCTGTTGATAAATATCACGATTTCTGTGGAAAATGTTGAGCATAGGGTTGAACGAACAACTTTGTCGGATTTTTACGAGGTTAAAATAGGAATTTTCTAACGAGAACACAATCGTCGAAAGTAACGGCGTCTATTGTTAGTCCGACAAAGGGAACGGCCGTTCCGGAGCGTGGTTACCAGCGATATTCCCGAAACGCCCACGCGATGAAGAAAAAGAAATGGAGGTGGACCGGATCGCGGTGCTTTTGTCGGTTCAAGAAGACGAGCACGGGAACGCGAACGAATTAACGCGACCCTGACGAGCCGTGGCGTTACGCAATTTCCGGGAAGAAGCGATCGCTGCCTCTCGGCGGGTTCTCGTTCTTCCTGAAGGAGAAGAGATTTGGGTGTCGGGGGGGCCGTCCTTGAGGCGCCCTTGGCTGCGACGAGCGAACAGGATCGGCTCGGCGGAAAGCTCGGGTTTTGCCGAGGGTTTTGCCGAGGGTTGGGCGTGGTCTAGCACAGCAGCTCGCCCGGTGACCTCCTAGCCGGCAAGGCGGCCATCTTTGAGCGAGTCCGATTGTCCGGGCTCTGCGAGGGTGAAAGTTGGGGTGGATTTTCGGCGAGGCTCGAACCACGACCACCACCATCGCACTCCCTGCCGTGGAATCCTCCTGCGTGCCTCCATTGTGAAAGGAGCCGCCCTCAGTGCCCTCACCCACGCCTCGCTGTACACCTAACTCACGGCCGTATCATCCTCCTTCCCCTAACTCTTCACTTTCGTTTTCCTAACCCTTTGGCCCTTTGCCCTGCTGCGCAGACCTTGCATCTCCACCTTTGACCATCATCTTTCGGATTGCAGTCTTGTCCAAGTTTTCTTTTATTAAGCTGCGGAACCCCACATTGGATTAACGCGGTCCAATAACTTCAAACTTTTTTTGACGTTCCGATTCTCACTGTGCGATACTTATAGTTTTTCGCGCTGATTCCGAATCTGACCTTATTCTTCATCCTAGGCGCACAGTTTTCGAGAAATTTGAGTTTGAAAGAATAAACATATTTTTCGACTTTGAATAAATATTGTCATGTTATTATAAGAGATATTGTATTGTTCTTTACAGCAAAAGATTCTCTAGACTTTCCCGGATCCAGTGATGTGCAATAGTAATACATTATGATTGTTTAAACATGTTTAATCAGCGCGAAAAACTCTATAAGAATCGCATAGTGAGAATTGAAACGATTTTTGGCTGGTGGACCGTGTTATTAGCAGCATGCTAACATTACAGAAATTACTTATAAACTAGGACATATGCAACACAATGAACATTTTCAAATACAACACCAACTAAAGATACAAACACTGAGATTTCAGAAATGCATGTATATAAAATAGGAGGCAAAGAGAGGGTCCACACAAAAAGGAATCCATCCATTGTATAGGCTGGAAAATAACTCTTGTTGCAAAGTTTGCGAATCAGAGCATCTCTATTATTATCACAGACAACCACATGGACGAATTGTATCAGCAGCAAGTTTAATCTTAAAAAGGGAAGCCCTCAGTTGACAGTGTCCAGATCGAAGTCTATTAACCCAGCTAATGAATTCTTTAGGGAGCCTGAGGTGAGCAAACCCTGCTTCTTCAAGAATATAGTTTTTTGTTAGCTTGTTTCCTAAAACTATTGGAAAAGTCAGAGTAGGGAACCAGGATATTAGGAGAAATAGCCAACAAAGATGCTTCTTTAGTTAGTACGTCAACCTTTTCATTACGTGTGAAATCCAATATGCGAAGGGATCCAAAAAAGGAGCAATTTCTTGGATTCCAGAATGTAGGAATTTATCAAATTATGGATATCAAGAAGAAAAGACAGTCAGAATAGATGTACAGGTAGTAATGAAAACAGTTAGTTAGAAGTGTCTTAACTAAGTTATTTACAACAAATATTCTAAGCACTATACATAGAATCGTTCTAATTCGTGTTCTACCATGCGCAAACGTTGTAGCTCGTCTACAGAGCTCTGCAAAAACAGCCTTCGGAACGAGGAAGATGACAATGTAGATTCGTTACGCAACATTTCGATCGGCTATTCCGATGGCCTTCGATTTAATCTGTTCGACATCGAAGACGAGTTAGCTCGTCTTGCCGGTCGCTATGTTTACCGACGAGTTTTCACTTTCCTATGGCGTGAGTCACGCTGGGTACCATGCACACCACCGTGTGCTCGAGACACGTCGGTTTAATTTGTTTGCAACGATCGTGTGCGTCGACTGTTGCCTGAAAAAGTTGTCCGTTTAACATATTTGGTCGAGAGGGAAGAAATAATTGATTCGCGAGCGTAAAACTGTCGTTCCCGTGGGCGTAGTCGAGAGGCTCTGTCGAGGCTGTGGGCCGACGATAAAACCCGGGAACCCGGTCTCTCGGAGGACGTTAGGAGACCGGCTTTATTTCTTCCGAGTTCGAGAAACGGCGAATGGACACGCATACGCGATCGCGAAAATATCAGGCACATTTGAAATTTAAATTTCGTTCCGCGGGTCCAGCGAGAACTGGCGCGAACTGCCGATCGATACGCGGCCGGCCACGTGCATGAATTTTGCGGCGCGATGCCGCGCGCTCGCGATTACCATCATTTTCCACCGGGTTACAAATGACACAGCTCCCTCCCGGAAAACGGAATGCAACTTCACGTTTGCACCGTGCACTCGACTTTAACCCTTTGCACTCGGAGCTATTTTAACTGGAAAATTAAACATTTCTTCCGATGTAGAATATTTCCATACCTTATGATTTTTGCAATTTTATGAATATGAAATTGGTACATTACCTTATACAGTACCTAAATGTTTAGTAATTGATTAGATACCGATATATTTAATAATGTAAACAATATTTTGAAGAATGGTACAACAATTTTCAGTGGTGCCTCAGAGGGGACAACCGAGTGCTAAGGGTTAAAAATAATTAGACCACGGATTTTTATGCAAAATAAAAATATTATACACTGTACAACATCCATCTACCGTGTAAACGGAAAATTCGGTACAAATCGCCAGCAAACTGCAGAACAAAACACTCTCTCGCAATTCAGAAAATTAGTGTCGACGCGAGATTACCTCGACAATGATTTCACCATCGGAATTGAGTAAACGGTGACTCAATTTAATTCTCGTTTCACACATTACATTCGATGTACCTGCAGAAACTTCCGCAATCATAAGCAATTAGCGATTACGTCGTTAATTGTACAACATGTTCGCTTTTCAAATCGTGTGAAACGAGTCGCAAGATTAACGATGATAAGTAATACGTATCTTCTTCTTTTGATGTTTATACCTACAGCGAGACGCAGCAACGCGTTTGATAATGATGCCTATGTTGTTCGTTTGACAGTAGTCATTCCTTTGTCTCGCTGCTATTTCTGTGTCAGCTTGCTAAGCTCCATTCGCGGGATTCATCTGACGCATTTCCGGGAAAATGACGCGTCCGTTGAGCAAACTAAAGACGACCTCCGTTTCTCGATGGAACTGAAGGTTATTAAAAAACGAATTGCAGTGTAGATGGTTACAGCGTCGTCAATAATCTATTACACAACGGCGATTATAACTACGAGGAAAAAATAAGATGACGTAACATTCGTAACGATTACAATTAATTCGTAATGATTGTTCAACTAAACCCTTTGGAGGGCAACCATTATTTAAGACACAGATACATCATTGTATTGCCAGACGAAAATATTCGTATGTGTAGAAGCTACACTCAAAAAGTGGTAATTCGGTGATAGAAAAAGAGTGTGCAAATTTTTAATGGAATTGCGAATCGAAGGATGCGCAAAAGTTTCAACCACGAAGACCGAGCGCTGTTCTAAGGGGAACGGTGTCTCCGCGTGACTGACATGGCAGTCAAAGTGTTAAACGATGGAGGCAGGGAGACGTGGAGGGATGCGAGGGATCGAGAATTCCTGGTCGGAGGAATCCCGGCCGATTTTAGCGAAACATTATGAAGTGGCAGTAGAAACAGCATAGTCGAAACCCCGCCGCCTTTTCTTCTCTTTTGCTTCGTCAAGGCCTCGCTTCCACCCGACCCTCCCCACCGCTCGATTCTCTCGTGCTTATATCTATCGCATCACGGTTCCATTCGGTCCGTTCCCCTCCGTTTCTCTACCCCTTCCACGAAGCAGCTTTGCGATTTTTCTGCGCCTAGACCTCGGCCGTTCTCTTCTCCTCGCCTTTCTTCCGTTCTCTCCTTCCTTCTCTCCCTAATCGGGCTCTCTCGATATCTATTAGGTCATCCTGCAAGCTGTGCCGTTTCTCATTGCACCCGCGTGCACCTCGGCATTTCGTTCAAGCCGCGTTTTCATGGAGATTTCACGCCCGGAACATACTTCCCCTCGAGAATGCTCGTTCTTAGTCTGAAACGTTCTAATCCCGACGATACAGTTTCGACCTGTTCGAACAGGAACGATGAAATCCTCGGCAACGATGATTGCCGAACGAAAACGCAGTCGACCCGCGTCGTATGAAAACGATGCGATCGGCATGGAAATTTTCCTTGGTTGCGTGGAATCGTTAGCCATGAGTCACCTAATAATAAGTCTTAGCACACATTTGCCTGCAATCTCTTGCACGCAAGAACGTATTTAGAGTCGCGGACTCGACCGGAAAACAGGAAACGAGGAATTAACGAAGTTTCCAGGTCCGATCTTCCCCGACGATTTCATTGTTTGTTAATACAGCTCGTGCACCGCGCGATACACGGCCTACGTCTGTGTCGCGTGTTTCGTAGCGCCTCGAAACGCGTTCAACCCATCGCTAGTTTCGCCCGTCTCTTTCCCCTCGGCTCTCTCGCCGTCGTTCTCTTCCCCTCCTATTCGCGCGATGATCCACGATCTTTACGGATGCCCCTCGCAACCCGCCAGCCCGCCCCAGCCATTTCGCAATGATGTCATCCGCAACATTGGCGCAGACACCGGCGAATTTTCAAACTGCGACCGCGCGGAAAATTGGATTTCGGGGACGCACGCACGGACTCCCGGCTTCCTCGGCCGCCATTTCGCGCGGAACCCGGCCGGAAGTCACTGGGATTGACAATCAAATTGGTCTCGGGAAAATTAGGCTTCCACGGTGCTTGAAAAAGCTTGACTTCAGAGAGTTTCATTGTTTCGTCTCCAGTAGCTTACAAGTAAAACATGAGCACAGTGCGCGGTGTTGTTTTTCTATAATTTTTAAGTTATTTCATTAACACTAGAACTACCGGACAAGCCTTAAAAGTATAAATATGTTTTTTTGAGAAATCTTTTTAGTAAACTTCTTTATTGAAGTACATATTTAAATATCCCGTGTACAAAATCTAAATAACTGCCATATTCTCATTATTAGAAAGCAATGTATACCAACTGCGTTTAGTGTTCGGTAGTTCTAGTGTTAAGCAAGTAAGTTGATATATTTCAAAAATTAATTTAAACATGTTCTCATCAACAGAATATCACCTTTTGTGTGTGTGTTGTTTTTAATAATTCACAGACGCAATTCACTTTTTCTTGAAAAAGGTCTAAACAAAGACCGGAACGTCGAAATAAAGATATTGCAAAAGACAAAAAACAACTTTGCTTGAAAAAGTGTTTGAGAAAGATTGATTAAAAGCAGTGAACCGTCTAAGTGTGAATGCTGGATATTTCGGATTGAGAGATCATTGTTGAACGGATAAAAATTGTCATAGGATCGAGAGCAGGGCTCGCACCTTGCGGATTAAACGGAAACCCGAAGGGGACGGGTCACGCTTCGCGGGTATCGTCGTTTTAGATTATTCGATCCCTTTAAAAGGGGTTTAACCCC
This sequence comes from Lasioglossum morio, assembly GCA_916610235.2. Lineage (NCBI taxonomy): Eukaryota > Metazoa > Arthropoda > Insecta > Hymenoptera > Halictidae > Lasioglossum > Lasioglossum morio. The sequence goes on from OU744331.1 coordinate 2,324,014, forward strand.
TTCTCGAAGTCGCTAATGCGATTAACGGAGACGAGGGTTCGGCCGTTACTCTTAACGAGAACGAAAGATTTCCGAGCTTCTTGCGTTGTCGCGTCGCCGACAAGCGAAACCGGCTAATTGAAACCTGGTACTCAATTCCGTTCGCAGCGTGCATTGGTTTTCCACGGTTGAGAGAAAACGCCGAAGCTAAACGTCTGAGGAACCGATCGAAAACATGTACAATTAGGCTGTCTTTTAGGTGCCAGCTAATTAGAGGATTCGCTAGCGTTAATACGCGAGAACTCCTTGATAACTCGTGATCCGCAGCGGAACCTGATCCTACGCAACAGAGAAAGAGAGATTGCTAGGCGCGTTTAGTTTTAATTCAATTACGCCCTTTCTCCGTCGTTCGCTCTCGCAAAGTGATTGGATTACTAATTCCGCGAAAGGCACGACTAGCTTTACGGGAGTATCTACAAATTTAGTCGGGACCTGGAAAATGCAAGAAGCTTGAAGATCGTGTTAGTCTTTCTAAACACGGAGTCTACCGCGCTTGAATAAATTGTGCTATGTATAAAGTTGAGGCTATTGAAACGGTAAGTATAGACCGTGGAGTTTACGCATTTAAAATAGGAAAGATCGAAACGTTTGTACAATGATCCGTCGCTGGATAATCAGCTTATTAATTACGCGAGAAACACGAGCAACACTGTCCGTATCAGATCGGATTAAGTGCTGTACGTGCGTCTACAAAGTCGAGGCAATTGGAGTGATAAGTTGGAATTGGCGCTAAAATAATTCAGCGTCGAGACCGACCGGTCGTGTTAATTTCAATTGGAACCGTAGCGAATGAGTTGCCAGCAAAGGCGCAGAATAATTGAGCCGTTGATGGCGAAATGATAGAAAGAGGTGGTCACGGCGATTGTGACGTTGATACACAGGTGTCCCTGTCGGAATGGGATTTTCGATCTCGGCCACGGAACGACGGATTCGACTATTCGGATGGATAGCGATCGCGCGAGAGACTCTTTTTGGAGACAGGTACCAGCACGCGATGAGCCATGGCGAGCGGATTCGAGGCCAACGAGTAAAATTAGACAGCGCGTGGATGGAATCCGAGCCAATCGAGCTGCCCAAATGGAAATGGAAACGCTTCGGGTGTTGTACAAGAAAGATGGCCGCAATGGGACACGCTGGCCTCCTATAAAATGGCGGTTCTTGACCACCCGCCGCTCTCGGTGGCCTGCGTTTCCCAACCGCTTTTACCCGAATAATCCTTTTTCAGGTCTCGACTCCCTTTACGGTCCTCCGGACTCGCCACGGCTGTCCGCCATTTTGGTTCTACGAGCCAAAAGGTCCGACCATGCCTCGAGATCGATGATAAAAATTCCTGCGACCCGTGGGTGGCACTGCGTTTGCTGCCACTTCCCTAACATGGCCACTATGCGGCCACCAAGAAAATTGTTTCATGCAAAATGCAAACGACGAACATGAACCGGGTCCTCGAAAACATTTCTTCCGTGTTAAAAAAAAACCCGCGTAGAAAAATGGGTTAACGCGATAACAAATGCTGAAAGGTAATACTTGAGAATTGAGAGAATTCCTCCGTTAATGGGTAAGAATTCCGAAAATTCTTTTAATGAATCGTGCACGCAGTGCGGCAACCGTTTATCACGTTAGGTATTTAAACAATGCGGTCAGTACGGCCGTAATCATTGGCAGAGAGAACTGCAAGAAGATTGTATATCGTTTATAAATTAATTCGCCTAACCCAGACCTTTTAAAACAAGCCGATTACGTTGTACAAGAAATATCGATAAATTCGATATGTTTATCGGGTTGTGGTTTTTTTTCTGAGCGTGTCTGGTATCGCGCGGGGCCGTAATGAGAGTTTCTCGGAGTTTGCTGGTAATAATGTAACATGTGGACGATAAATTAAGATATTTGCAGGCACAGAGTGAAAGAAAACGGTTCGAATAAGCTGTGTACACGGAACGGAACGGGTGCAATTACGAGTTCGAAATAATGTCTAGAACGGAGTTAACGGTGCGGTGGCGTGTGTGGGCTCTCGAAGTCGATGGAACTGACGGAAAGAAAGAAATAAAAAGAAAAAAAAAAGAAACGAGGAGAAGAAACGAATCTGGGAATATTACGAGACCGGTACAAACTATCGAGACTACAATCTCGATAGCGGTGCGTACGTACAAAGTGGCACAAGGCAAGCCAGTCCCACTTCCCTTTCCTCCTTGCGTGTGTATTATACGCGAGCACACACCGCCGTGCCGCCGGCACACACAACAGTATGTAGAACTCTACACACTCTGTATCTCGTTCCATCATTCTCTGTCTCTCCTACCATTCTTCCCAAGGAGTGGTAACTTTCCAAACTTCTCGCTTCTATTTCTCCTTTGCCGTTTGATCGTCCGTCGATAGGACCCGAGGAATCCCGAACGATACACCCCTGGCCGAACATATTTCTCCGCCAAACGAATCCCAATCGAATCCACCGTTACGAGAATTCACAGAATTACCGAACATATTTTCACCAACGACAAATGTTAAAATATGCATATCGTTTGTCTATATTTAGTACTTGTATTTTGTACTTTGTTTATACATATTGATAACATGAACACAGCAAGTTACAAGTTGTGTCAAGCCCCCCCTGGGTTTCTTAATCTCTGTCAAAGTGACAATAACCACAAATATGTTCCTCGGAGAACTAGATCATTCGACAAACACTCAAATACCGAGTAAAAAGAAATGTTGTTTGTTGTTCGAACAATTAGATTATTTATCCGCGAGCAGGGTTAAATGCCTGAGCCCGATGACGAATCAGATTCAAAGCAATTGTTGATTATGGAAGAACTCGTTTTGTTTTTTTGAATTAAACATATTCGAGGTAGGCTAATCTGTGAAACAATTTGTTAAATCAAGAGGCGACTTGTCTCTGCTTACCTTTTCGAAGTTGGCAATTCACACCTGTAACGTACGGCGCGTTAAATTAGCAGTTGCGAAACAAACGGGTCGCTCGACTCCTCGACACGGTTTTCTCCTGGTCGACAGCAGAGTACAAGTTACACAGCGAAAACAAACACGTTCTTCTATTTACAGAAACGACTGACACGCGGTCCTTTAAAGAGAGACCTGACGTCTTGGAAAACCTCGTTTCCTCCGATCTTCTTCGCGATTCGAATCGACACAGAATCTCATCGCGCACCATTTTCATTCGACACTAGAACTATCTACTGCACCGGTCAAAAGAGTCTATTTAATCAATTCTGTATCTCCTATTATACGACTGTTAAATAATAAAATACTCATTATCAAAAATAACTAAATAAATTAGTTCATTCAATTTGAATATTACAAGAGCCACGATATCTGTGAAACAGGTTTAGTCATATCATTAAATATAATAAATCTTATCGCGCACCATTTTCATTCGACACTAGAACTGTCTACTGCACCGGTCAAAAGAGTCTATTTAATAAATTCTGTATCTCCTATTATACGACTGTTAAATAATAAAATAATCATTATCAAAAATAACTAAATAAATTAGTTCATTCAATTTGAATATTACAAGAGCCACGATATCTGTGAAACAGATTTAGTCATTTCGTTAAATATAATAAATTAGTCGTTTGAACTCGGTATGACGGACCGGAAAAAGTCGTTGCATTCTTCATTTACGAGTCGGTATTAATTACTTTAATTCGTAGAGAAATAGTTCTCGTCAATTTTACGAGATATTATAAAGTATTTGTTTTAATTGTTAAGTTAATTCATGCAAAAAATTATGGTGCTCATAAGATCAACCGAACGACAGCGCAATTTTAGAGGCATTCTTCATGCTCGCACGATTCTCATCTTGGAACCGAACTCGTAGAATGAGGTTATGCCGCCTTTCGAAAGATGATTCACGATATCTGGCCTGGCATACGTGAGGCCGCGGTGACGTGGAAAGCCGATTCTCGCGAATCGCAGGGAAAACTCGATGATTCTACAAACAGGTCTTATCCAACAGGTAAGTTGGGCACAGGTGCCTGCGACAAAGTATTCTCGTCGACAAACTGAAAAATCTACGAGAACGATCAAACGAATAACGCCGTAATAAAACTTTGTTCTACAGCACTAGAAAAGCGTGACTAACTTGCTACAAACTTGGCATCGACATAGGTTATGCGCGAAGTAACGTCTATTGACTCATGCGACCAGATTGCAAACTCCTAGTACGGAATGGCAGCGAGTGCAACGTTGGTAAGTGCTACAAAAATAAACTAAGTGCACGTCGAATTCCTATTACCTCGTGCAGCGTTCTCTTTACAAAGAAATGTATTTCGCGATCGATGAAGACGATACCGTAACATCGATCACACGGAAAACGAGCACGCGTCGTTGTTAGGATTGTTTCGAGCGTCCCGATGAAAAGTATTCGTAGCTAATTCTCAAATCCAATTTTCCAGAGTGTTGACGGAAAGTGTACAGTTCTGAAAGGAGTCAAAAATTATGGAATTACAGTTGGAAACGCGGTCGACGTTCGATTAGGAAAAGGAGGTTAAATGCCACCGAAAGAGCAATTCTTCTGAAAGAAAAAGTGTGCAGTTCTGAAAGGAGTGAAAAGTTATTGTAGAGTTGGAAACGCGGTGAACGTTCGATTAAGAAGAGGTGGTTAAATTACCACCGAAGAAGCAAAGTTGGGCTGAAAAAATTGCAAATAATAGTTGTGTAGGTTTGAGGTTACACTGAAAGCAGAATCGATCGCGACGGCGAATTTTTTCTGCGATGTTCATAGTAAAACCGGGCTACTTTTTCGCCTTTCACGGTGTCCTAACCCCTCGAGAAGTCGAGGGGAAAAATATCGAGGCCCGTAATCGCGGCAACGATCCGGTACACGGCACGAGGCGGACGGTATTTGCCAAGTTACGAAAGTAAGCGGCTTTAGAAAGTATAGAAGGCTCTCGAGGTGAACGGCGGCTCTAACGGCGGGGATTCTTGCACGGCAATTACAAAGTTGCTTTGCAACGACGATCGTGCTGCTCGCCGTGTTACACGTAGCAAAGGCGAACCGAGCAAGCTGGCCTGCTGCTCGATGTAGCAGGTGCACACCTTCCGATTTACGACATACGTCGCGGGCCCGGCTACTAAAAACAGGCGACATAACGGTCGAAATGTTGCGGCCTTGTCGCGAGAGCGGGACTTTTCGAGAAAGAGAGAGAAAGAGAGAAAAAAGAAAAATACTGAACTCCCTCTCTCGGGCAGGAGAGAATCGGCGGCGCGAATTAACTCGGTAACGATTCACTCTTGGACCGAGCGGAAAAGCAATTTACGTGCTGCGAGGAACGACCTCGTTTGCGCGACTGAAAAACGAGAGGGAACGACAATGAAGGATGACGATGCTCGATGAACGGTCAGTACTCGCGCAGTGTTCTCCGTGATCCCAGAGCCTTTTCAAGATATTGCGTTACAGCTGGGGGAACACGGTTTTCACTGCTGAGCCCGTGCTCTCCTACGTGTATACAAAATACCAAACGTAGAGTACAGTATTTTCTCTTCAACTGTTCAGGTTGGTCGATGATGAGCCAAGGAGAAACAAACATCGTTGCGGATTCTTCTGGAACGTGTAGACAGAGAGATAGAGAAGCCACTCGGTACGTCAAAGGATATGCCGCGAGGCCGATAGGAGAGAGAAAAAGACTGACTATCTGTGCACACAGCCAAGCCAGTTTCTCACCCCCACTGACCCAGCGACCGAGAAAAGATCCACGGGGTGCGTGGCGCGCATCGGTGGACCGGATTCGTGGCAGCTCCCCGATAACGACCCGATGCCGTTGAATAGCCGAGAGACAGGAGAAAAAAAGGAGAACTATTATTCTCTCTTCTCTTGCCCTTTCTGCACTCCAGCCGTTGTTGCGTATTCTCCACCAACTGCCGTAACAAACGTTAGATCACACACTGGCCCAGCGAGAGCGGAGCCACGGTTTGATCACGTGACGACCGGGTTGCGTCACAGTCGCCCCTCTCACCACTCAACCAACGAACCAACGAACGATCGGACCGCCATCTTTACCCACTGAGAGGCCAGAAGAAACACGAACACGAACATCGCGACGTACGAGCAACGTTTCCGTTTTTTCCATTCCTTTTTTTCCCGAAAAACTGCACGAATGACACGAAGCCGCCTCTGCCCGTTGGGAGAACCGGTGCGCCTCGCGGAACTGACTAAAAACTGCAAACCCGTCGTTACCCGCCCGCGGATTTACCTTCGGCTATCTATAATTAGGAAAACCGTTCCCGGGTGCCGCGCTGGCACTTGGCTCTCGCTTGGCAAACTTCGAGGACCGATTGGAACAATATTTTTTCAACGACAAGCATTCGCGACACGACTCGAAACCGAGGAGAGATAATCGGCAGTGCAACAGGGGGGGAAAAAGAACGATAAGCTTGTACTAGAATCGCGGTGACCTACTTCCATTTCCGGGGTCAAACGGTCGGAACTCGATGCAGCCCGTGAGGTACGATCACACTCGTCGAAGAATCAAGACTCGAGAGAATACACACAAGCGTTAAACGGCGAAGTCCAAACCGCGTGGTTCCACGGTCTGTGGTTTCGAGATACTGGTTTCCGGTTGCGTTTGGTCTTGAAGCCACGCCACGACGGCACAAAACGAGGACTCGAGGGACCGTGGTTCGCGGCAGACACGAGTTTACGTACGCGATGATGTGTCTTCTATGAGAGCTGTCGTTGGTTTCCCAGGAACGGACGGTGTGTGGTACAAGTCGGCACAGAACGCGGCTGGATCGGAACTGAACCAAGTCGAGACTCGGAGGAACCGTGTTGGCACGGTAGCACCGTGATGATGATGATGATGGCCGGTGTGTGTCGAGTGAGCGAGAGAGAGAAAAAAACGAAAGAGCGAACGAGAGAGAGAGAGATAACGAGTTAGAGAGAATGCAAGAGAGGGAGAGAGACCGCAATCTAGCAAGTGAACTCTTCGGTGGGCTTCGGGTAACTGCCGGTGAGAGAGGAGAGAACTCGAGAGCGTGAAACACGACCGACTCCGAGGGCGAGCAGCGACGAACGAGGATGCGCTCGAGCGCGTAGCCTATGCCGCACTCTCAGTCCATCCCCACCACCGTTCGCGATCGTACATCCGGTGGCAACAGTGGCGCGCATTCGCGAGCACTCCGGCCCGTTGATTGGAGCGCGGCCGTTGCTACTTGGCCCGCGATTGGCCGGTTCTACACCACGGATTCCCGCGACGTTCACTATCCACGGGGCACGCACACGGGCACAGCAAGACCGACACGTATGTACAAGCGTATATGGTACACATGCACGGAGCCAGCGCGCACACGAGGACACTCGAGGTCTCACACACACGGAAATGATCAACGCGGGACGAGGACACCGCGCGTCGTCTACACACGTGAGTATATCTGTATGTGTATACTTATAGGTCGCGATGGTGAGGAGGGGGGGGACACTGTAAGCCGGAGAGAGAGGGAAATATGTGCACACGTGCGCATACGGTCTCGGTACTCACGGGAGCTTTTGTACGTGTGTGGAGGAACGCGCGCGCGCACGCGGTCGCACAGATCCGCATCTGTGTCTCTCGACGAGCGTCGTGGTGTACGTGTTTCTGTATGTGTATAAGCGTGTACTCGGTACTGGGAGATTCCACACGCCCGCGCCTGGCTACGGTCGTATGACGGTCGAACAGGAACTGGCCGCAACCCGCGCGGAAACGCGCTACTTATGCTGCCGGTGGGAAGAAAACCGACGAATCAAGGCAGCCTTTATACCCGCCGCCTTTGGACTCGATGCTCGACGGGTCCGAAGGGCCGACATGTAGCGGTGCACAGAGCTTCCCCGACACACCAACCACGGGGATGGATGTCGGCCAACCGCCCCTCTTGCCGCTATGCGCAAACTATGATCAATCCGATGTACCGGCCGATTCTTGTTCACCGAATGACGCGTTCACCTATGAACTTCGGGAATATATTAGAAAGAATTACCGCGACCAACTTACGCTCTTTTCGTCGCGTTGTTCCCGACTACATTCTGCCGCACTCGATTTTGCAATGATCAATGTCTAATTACGGATTTTCTTTCGAAGTCTGTCTACGTGTTTTCTAGAGGCATTTTTCTGTGATAGCGTCCACAGGGTGGAACGCCTAACACCAATTTCGAATTTTTTACGTAAGCTACGTCGAGGCAGTGAAATATTAGAAAGTGACCGTTTTGTGAATTACTGTAGAGCTATTGATAAAGAATTGCAACTGCGAGGATTGCTGACGAAACAAGAATCGCCCTGTGCAATATTTACGGTACAGTAGTAAAGGTAACCAGACTATCGTTGCCACTACTACTCACGCTGAGACCGGCGTCGAACCTTTGACCCATTTTTCTATCGATCCTCCACGTTTCGCATATAGGGCGCCGCGGTGGCCCCCGGCCATCAAGATCCGCTATTCCGGACACTCGAGCTTCCGCGGTGACCTCGTGTTGGTCCAGCAAGTACTACCCCCGGCAAAAAAATATTCGCTACCTCGAACTACATTGCAGATGTCACTGTAAAAATATTTCCATCGATAACAACCCAGCAGATCGGAGAATAAATACTACCACGGAAATAAATATTCGTTTCCGCGTATCTCCAACAATTTAGAAGATCTCTACATTCTTGAAGGTACAACCGAGGCAATGTTCATCGAATACAAATATCGTCAAGTGCCAGGAACGATCCCGTTCGCAATTTCGATCACTCTTCGCGAGGGGTAGTACAGAGTTCACCCTCCATTCTGGTGCTCATTGCTTCTGCTTCCCCGAGCCGAGCATAAAATCGTTGAAGACCGTAGACCGGGTTCGTGGATCCACGCGTCGCGTCGGTTGGATGTTTTCTCAATAATCATCGTTACGTAACGACGGCGGGGCGTTCGCTCGAAACAATTTCCGCGGAACCGTTTCTCCTGGTACGAGAAACATTTAGCAATAGATCTTCAGAACCGTGGACATAGATCTACCGGTACCGCGAATAGAATAAGTACATGACGGTGCATCGGCGGGATCGCGACGAAGCTTCGAGAACGACTGACTCTCGAGCCGGATCGAGCCAGCGAAAGATCGAGAAAATTTCATGGATCCGAATGGATCTTCGCCAATCCAAGTATTAAACGTGTAAGAACGGTGCTGCGCGTATAGCGGTTAGTCGATTAACGAAGCTCGCGTACTGCTGTAAAGGGGGGTGGAGGGGAGAAATAAAGGGAAAGGGGGCGAAATGCTCGGCTCGATTCGGCTCGAGGGGAACGTCGGGAGCCCGACTCGATTCGACTCGACTCGTCGCGACTCGGTGTCGTCCTATTTCCACGCTCGGGAAGGTTCGTGCGGCAGAGCCGATCGTGCACGAACCAACGGGGTATAAGTAGGTCGTTCGGAGCCGCACGTGTCGTCCTTGACTCACATAGCATGGCGCGCAGGCGCTCACCGTTGCCGCATTGCTGGTCGCTAGGGCTTTTTCTTTGTTCCCCTCTTTCTCGCGTGTGTGCGACACACTGTGTGCCCGCGCGAGCGCAAACGCTCCTTACCAGCGCCGCCCCCGTGTATGTGTGTGTGTGTGTGCGAGCGTGACCATCGTTACACGCGCCTCTCCGTGCACTCTGCGAAATGAGACAGCGGCTGCGTAATCCGTCTATCATGCCTCTAACGTCGCCTATGTACCCGATACACTGAAAACTATTTCTGCGGTTTTCCGATCGAGACAAACCCCCCTGCGGAACACTGCCCGATCCCCTAAACGACAAAGAATTAGTTGACCCTTAACTGGTCGGTCGAAATTGGACCTTAACTTGGTCGCTGGTTATCTTTGCTTCAGCTACAGCCTTCGTAGACGGCGAATCTTTATACAAATTAACAGTAAACCTACCACGAATGGACTTGTTATTATTGTTAGTATATTATTTTCGAAGGATCTTAACTTGCCAGTCCCAAGACTTAACCGGACTCTGCTGCAGTGGCTAGAAATACTGCAGTGGGTGACACGTTACCGGCCCCCTATATGGGTCACAACGATTTTACAAGTCTAGATGTACAAGGTTGATAACAAAGGGCTACGAAACTTTCTAAAAGTTTTCAAGCTGGTTTAGAATTTGAACCAACCTGGACGTATTCGGTCTCGGTTAACCTCATTAGTCAGCTCCACGGGTTTTTCATATTTTAATGAATCCCGTTCAGTTTTCCAGCGTGAACACTTTCCTTGAGAACCCGTTTCTCGCATAATGCTGGCCAGGCTCGCAGTCAGTGCGAAGTAGAAAATGTTCTATAGCCCCCGGAACAAGGTTTAATAGGACAAACGCCGCACGGGAACTATACTTCGTGGGCTGGCCCGTCCTTGAAGCTGTACCCATGTGTTACGGCCCTCACGTGTAATCGTCAAGGGTTTTTGAAGACCAAGTTGCTAGCGTAGCACGCTAGAGAAAACTGTAACAGTATATGCGATACGTAGTTCATTCAACGAAGGGCGTCGCACGACGGCGCGTCTAGCTTTAGGCAGCGGGGCAGACTCTGCTTATAGACAGAGCGAGTAGATTGCAAGTTTTACGTTGCCGAGGCATATGCCGTTATGCAAATTACGTCAAATACATTTCTGGCGATTCCCATGCGACGCGAATAGCGAGGAATGAATTTGCGTGGGACGTCCGAGAACGTTGAGTTCATGGCTGAAATTGGGGTTCACGGTGCTTCGGGTTCAAACGTCTGACAAATTTATTTGAAAATATTCCGAATGATCTTCTTACGAAAAACTGTCGAATCATAACTTGTCTTACTCGTTTTTATTGTACGTCGGGTAATTCTTCTGGAATTTATCGAGGCAGTTCGATATCGGACATCTACGTTTCAAGACTTCTCTGGCGCCGTAGCGAGCAGTGATTAATCCGACAAGTATTCATAACAGTATAATCCACTCTTGAGCTGTAGGGAAGATTGAAACCAGCGAATAATCTTAAACTGATAAGTCCGACCGCTGAATAGTTTTCGATAAGAGTGCTGGAAAAGTTTCAATCGCGTCTATCAGCTTTGCAACAAAGTTTAACTCTCAGTTATCAATATTCGTCGCGCGTTTTTCAACCCACTTCTTCGAGATCTTTCTCGATCCTCCTGCTAACGAAATTGTTAGATTACGTTATTGAGAGTCGGTTGTTGGTTCGATATTAAAATTATCATTGCTACCGAAGGATCTAGTAAACGATCCTTATCCGTTAGACTTCAAGGTAGATGTTGAAGCTATGCCCAATTAAATGCGAACAGTCCGAAACGCTGTCTAGCTAAAATATTTGGGATTTTACGGGGAAATCGGAGGAAACATTTGGGGACTGTAACAAAGTAGCATGCGAGCAGTGTGTAGGGGTTAAGGTCCCGACAATCTAGCGTTTCGATCTCGTCCACGTCGAGGAGGTAGGATTCCGTGGATGAGCTGGATCCACGATCCACGATCGAGAAGGTCGAGAAAACGGGAAGCCGTGTGGTTGTGCAACGTTCCAAGGCGAGTGAGCGAGGCAAGAGCACAGCCACGGTATACATACAGTGTAGCATATCACATCACAGAGGATACAGTTCTTACGTACACAGCAAAGCACGCGTGTTGCGCGTTCCTGCGTGCCCCGTGTGGACGCATATGCGCACGCTCGATGATAATCGACAGAAAGAGAAAGGTCATCGGGGAGCGAGAGAGCAGCCCCATCCATCGCTTCCTCTTCCTTGTAGCGATTACGAGTAGGTAAGCGGGTATCCGAAATTGCGGAGAGTGACGCAACGCGCAGCTGTACGTACGGATTCTTGTACGTGAAACGCTCTTTTGTGTGTGCACGCAAACTCCCCATACAGGGTGTCCCGAAATCCCTCGCGCCGATCAAACTGCCGGCATTAAACAGCCGTAGATCCCCTTTCATACGAACCGTTCACAAAAACGCTGCTACTGGGGGAGATTTCCCTTGAAACGTCACCGAAAACGATTTTACTAATTATTATAAATGTACATTTTATTGATCTCTTTTTTGTTAAATACGTTTCAGAATAGTTGGAATGTTGGTGAATTTTCTTGGAATGATTAATTATTGGAGAAAGAAATCTCTGATTTGCTTGGACCTGGTTAATTTTCCTTGTAGAATTGTTGTCCGATCGGTCGAGGTTGGTTATTTTCGCACACCCCGTGGATTCGCATGCGTGTGGTATAGTATAGTGTTGAATTCGCCGGCGGAAGCACGGTGCTGTACGACAGCAGGCCGCGCTTTCTTGCAATGGAGCGGTCGTTCGTTCCGTATGCAGTTGATCGATGCCTCGAACTTTTCTAGTATTATGTTTTGTCGATCGTCTATCCCTGGCCTAATATAATCGGATGATTGAATTTACATCTAGATTTGGTAAAAATAATAAGAATATTCGAATAAAACGTCTGAATATGGAAGAGCATATCACCGGATATATGAAAGAGAACATTTTATCGTGTATTCGAACACGTTTTTCCTCGAACAGTGTCGCTTTTCCTCGATCGCCTTTTCAACGGAAACCGCCAGCCGTTCGAGGAAACGCGTTGCAAGTTTCCAATGATTTCACACTTTTTACTTAGCCCGGTTATCACGATCAACGTCACGGTGACCGGTGCTTAAATCCGCACTGCAACAAGAAGAATAACGTCGCATGCAAAGTTGTTAACATTATACTCAAATTGATAAATAATTTTCCTTAACGTGGCTGTCTTGTTGCTCCGGAAAATTTGTGGTTGTTTTCGGCCTCATTTTCTATTTAATCTTTTTCGAATTCGAGCACGAACGCCAGGAAATTCTGTTGGAAAAGACAATGTACATGAAGAAGAATCTGAAGAAAGAAAAACAGCGAGACTAGCTCGAAAGTACTGTTGTTAATCAACCCATGGCATTTCCTAGGATACGCAGATCGTGTCCCGTGCGTTTTACCGTGGAACCCACGGTGCAGTAATTTCCCGGGATCGCGGAGCACGGTGTCCAATGATGAACGCGATCCACGGGAGGCCGTGTTCGCGGCTGAATTGCTATAATACTCAAGGACAGCGGCGAAGACCTCTGACGAAGTCGAGCAGCGAGCCGAGAGAGAGTCGGTGTTGGCTTTGGCATCGTGAGTATTGATCGCAACTCGGCAACTCAAAGGGGAGGCCACCACGTTAGGCTATTCGAACCCCCAATTGGATCGACCTACCTCGTGGCTAGGGAACGGAAGGAAGAGGGGCCTGGCGAAAAGCGGCCTATTTCTTCCCGTCTTCCATCGAAAGTTCGTCGATGAAACTGTTTTTAACAAAAGATCCTAGAGACACCCTCACCGTCTAGATCTAGCCGATACAATTCACCCGATTCCGTAATAACGTGAGCCCTTCCGGAAGTACCAGGCACGTTCAAATATAACCGGGCCAGTTTTCTGCCAATTTTCTGGGTCAGCTATATCCGCCGGAAAAAAATAGAAAATCGTGAAAAAGTGTAATTAACACCATCTAAAGATTGTGATAGTCGATTACGGTTCTTAAAGCAATTTGTAAACGCGTTTTTCCATACAGAAGTTTTTCTCTCATCCCGATGGTAATTATGAAACTAGATATTTGCATAAAGATCCACAGTCCATTAGCGAGTCCAAGAGTCTAATAATTATCTCAGCCTTCGACTGATATAAGGCTACACCTGCCTATTGCTCTTTAGACGATTATGTTCTGGATTTATGTGCTCTCGACGATGTACTCCGAGTTTGGAAGGTGTTCTCTTCGATATCTCACAATTAGGTCGATCGATTTCGGACGTCTGCTTGGACAAACAACATTAGACCCAGTAAAAGCGGCTGCGAAGTTAACTACGTTGTACCTACTAAGTAATGCCTGAGAGCCTCTCGATAATTCAAAGGAAACTAACAAGTCGTCTCGAATAGTCTGACTATTATGACAACGTGAACTATTCGTATAATTCAGAGGCGTTTTATCGGAATTGAACAGCTTTGAAAAAGAAAATGAGAAGTAGGCTTGGACTAGGGTTCGACCGAGCCCAGCGAGCAAAGGTCAAGCATCAAAATGGCGTCTTTACGCAACAGCGTTCGAGGAGACTGCGCTCGACATCTGCATAAGAAAAGTCATGCCACCGGGGCTGGCACAGTGGCAGAGCCGCGTCGTCGCCTAACCTCGCAAAAAGCCAGATGACGCGCCGATGACCCAGCCTGATTTTTAATTCGTTCGCTATAGCGGGGAAACATCGGGTTGCCTCTGTCGGTCTGTCACTGTGCGACACGCAAAGATGCAGGCGTGTGTCAACGACAACGACGACTTCAGTCGGCGCGTATTTTTGGCGAGCGGGACGCGCGCGCGCGCATGTGGTCGTTCGCAGGAGGGAGGCCGACAAATTGAGAATTTCAGGGCAACGATTATTGCCAGTTACGAAGAAGACCTTGAAGTTAATTCCTTTCGGCGAGAGGAAATGACCGACCGCAGCGCTGCTACGAATTTTTTCGCGAGGCGAACGAACTTACATAATTCTGCGGGACTATGGGAGGCGTTAGGCCAACGAGGCGACTGGCAAATGGGCTTTCCGGTCGGTTTACGCCTCTGACAACAAACAAGACCGATGCGACCACGCTCCAGATTAAGAAGATCTAGGCGAACTGTAGGCTTGCACTTTCAGGCGCAGCACTTTATTTAAATCGAAGCTGAAACTTTGTAGAATATGGGGGAAATAGGGAGATCATGGTACGAACGTTTTTTAACCTTGATTAAATTTGTTAATCTTGTGGAATTTCAAGAAAATTCAAGTAGTAGTGACAGCGAAGTGCTTCATGTTTCGTAAGTAACTGAAAACGTTAAAATACTTCATTATTATTATTTTTATTGTGTTCCATGTATGAAAATACGATATACCTTCGAACTAATGTGTTATCGAATCATTTCAACGAAAAGATTTCATTCGTTTTTGTCAGAAAAATAGATTTTCTGCAACAATCCTGATGTTGTAGACAAATATTGATACGATATGATGTTATTTAAAAAATTGTTTTTGAAATTGTATAAGTTTAACAAATTCTATCAAGGTTAAAAAAACCTCTCTCTATTTATGCCATATTCTACAAAGTTTCAGCTTGAATTGAAAAAAAATTTCATCGCTCTGTCTCATTTCTATCGAAAGTTCTTTGATTTAGAAACAAATTTCGTCCGAATTGCCCACTGTGGCGCCGTCGTTACACAATTTTATCTGCTAGATTTCCTTTTCAAACTCGTGGCCGCGAATCATTTTAAATACAGATGTCTAACACATTCTTATAAAATTAATTAGACTGGAAGTACAGACTGAAAGAATCGAGGAGTGTTCTTTCTGGAAATCGCACAATGTTCGAACAGCATGTTTAAATCATTCGAGTAAGAAGGAAACTCCTCGAAGTCGTGTCATCCAATTACCAACGAACGTTGGTCACCGCGTGAACGTTTCGGCCGAGTGCTCATTAACGGCTGACAAAAGGTAAGGCGTAAAATTGTCGTCGTTGCGACGACGTCCCCTCTTTCTTGAGATTATTTGAACAGCGTATGGCTCCGACCAAGGACCATAACCGAGTCAACGTTGCGCGGTTCGCAGTCATTGCATAACGCGATAGAGCCTGTTCCGAGCCGTCAACTGACGAGCCGTTGCTCATCGAGCGGGCAACAACAACGCGGAATGAAATAGCATCGGCGACGTAAATGCGAGGAGAGGCAAAAAAATTAGAGATTATCTGCGGCGGCCGTGGCGAGGTTGTGTTCGCGCACGCTCGACGGAGCTCTGTGTATGCACTTTAACGATGCACCTGTGTGCAACAACGACGGATACGTAATCGTCGTTACGAACTCGAGGTTCTTTTATTCCTCTCGGTATACCGGGGCTCCCGATACTAATCGCGGGAAGGACAAATTTTTCCGCGAACACCGCGACTGTTCATCGAGGCTGGCAAACACTTCGGGTTCATAGTTCACCGGCTTTGCAATTCCAAGCTGCTCGACAATCTCTCGCGTTAATCCTCGCCAACCTGCACTTTTTTTTCCCTCACCCCGTTTCCATCGTTTCGTGTTCTGTTCTACGGTGTCGTGAATGAGAATTGACTGACAAGGCCACCAATTACGAGCTAAATTAAAACGTCTACGAGCCGGACTGCATTGTAGGTGGCCAAGCAAAACGCTGTCCACAGAATTGCCGTCTTTCGAACTATAGTTAGTCACTAGAACTTCTGTTTTTTTTAAAGAACATAGCTGAGACTCGTTCTTCCTATGCACATAATTGCTTCGTGCAGACACGTGGGAAGGCAGTGGTATTTAGCGAGTCGCATATTCATCCTTGATAACTTTGTTATCTTTATACTGTGGATTCTATGCGTTTATTCGAAATAAATATTTAATTCCTCAAATTGCTGTCTGGTTAGTTGACAAGAGAATTGCGTACAAGACATTTTTCGTCGCGAGTCAATGATTTCGACAGCGATTTTGTCAAGCAGAGCAGCCAGTAAATTTCGCAAAAACGTAGTTCCGCCATGCCGATTCCGCTCGCGCACTTTCGGATCGTTCGAGCCGGCTTGCAAGCTACGGTTCTTCAGATAAGCATGTTCTTATCTGCGCTTGTACTTACGTAAGCAACGATTCGCGCGAGCCTTTAGCCTCGGCTCGCTCTCTTCCTCTTCCGTCCTCTCGCGAGCCACGTACCCTCTCCTTTTTATTTTTTCGCCGACTCGCGCGCGATTCACCGATTCGCCAACTCTCTCTCTCTTTCTCTCTCTCCTCTTTCCAGAATCGTATTTCGTTTTACGCTAACAAGTCAGTCAGCCGGTTGCCAGAGCTATTCGTTTGATTCAGCTCTTTCCCCTTTCGACTCCTCTTTCGTGCCTCCGGTCCGCGTTTTCGCAATCCTCACCAATCTTCCTCCACGAACGAGTTAACTCGTCCTTTGTGCTCGAGGTTTTCCTCTATCGTTCGAAGTGCTTTCGCGGAGCCATCCGATTTGATATATTAGACCGCCGACGAAATTCGCGAGTTTTGTCCCGTGCCATTCTCTTTTGTTTCTGCAAATGTTCGAGCAGAAACGTTGCTGCGAAATTCACTACAGACACTGTCGATTCTAACAGGAAGTATCTTGGTTATACGTAGCTAATGGTGCACTATCGATATATCATATTGTTCGCAGAATTAATTTTCATGCTTGCAACGCAAATTCGTTTGATTACCATAGAATAACTTTTCTTTTTGTCGATCGTATGTTTTGAACAAAGTTGATGTTCTTGGCGCACCGGTTCGATCAATTTAATTGAAAGCAATTTTGCAGTATATTTATTTCGACGTTTCGCTCTTTGTTTAGACCCTTTTTCTAAATTTCCAAACAATTACATTAATCTTGATTACACCACAATATCAAAATCCAGTCTCTCGCAAACGGAAATGTGTGCTATCTTTTATCAATCGAATTTTTAATGTTACTCCAAATTACCACGATAATTAGTGAGATAGTTTTTAAAGTCTTAAGTCATTTCATTAAGCAAGTAAGTTGACATATTTCTAAAATTATTTTTGAACGTGTTCTCATCAACAGAATGTCACCTTCTTTTTTTTAACAATTCACAGACGCAACCACTATTTTCTTGAAAAGCATCTAAACAAAGACCGAAACGTCGAAATTAATATATTGCAAAATTGTTTTCAATTAACACTTTACCGACCGGAAGCCTATGAATAGGATTTTCAATAATTCTGCTGTACCAAAATAAAGCATAGAAATTTTCTTTGACATTGCAATCCTAAATGAAACTATTAGACTTAGTTAGTTCATACTAAATGCTAAATGAAAATTTAGCCATGTACCATACATTTTTCAAAAATATGCAATAATCACCAATGTGTTACATTGATGGAACCGGTGCTTTTTACAAAAGACTTTTTGTTTTCTGCGCCACACCACTGCTCTGTAGGGCAACCTGTGTCCCAAACATAATTTACAGACCCCACGAGGAAGTTGAACCTTTTGTCTCTGTATACATTGACATCGTCCACGGTTAAGGGAGCCTGGGACTGGTTCTTCGATAAAAGGATATCGCGAGGGCCCGGATATGGGGGCCAAGCGAACAATTTCAAGCAGAACGAGGTGAAAACAGAAACACGGAGAGATAAGAGAGGTAAAAGGGCCGGTTCGACAGTTTATCGAATGCAGCACGTGGCGTGGGACACGTGCCTAAAGGTCGTCGCCCGACTATACCGGATTTTGTTTGATCTCCCTCTGCCATTCACGCTCTCTTCACTCCTACTCGGTCGGCTAATCATCGTGCCCCTTATCCTAATTCCAGTCCGGCTTGACCAACTAATAGAAAACCCACGAAACTCCGGCTGGGAAATTCATTAGAAAACTTTTACGAGACTCCAATTGAACTCCGACAACAGATGTCACGGTGGTATAACACGTTTTATGGTGTCAGGGTCGCGTAAATGGCAGAAAAGCGAGCAACGAACGCTGGGACAGAGAAATTAGGATCAAGTACAGCCGGATCGAACGATTCGTTTCCCCGCGCGCGAGACAGGTGAAAAATGACAAGACCGATTGCAGAAATCGGCTTAATCGATATTTAATCTGTGCGCTTCGCGGACAGCTTTCACCTTTATTAATTCACCGGCGATGTTGCAATATTTCTGCGCAACGGTATGCACGCGTTTCCGAATTACTTTGTACGTCGGCTCCGTTTAGCCGTGGGGGTTGAACGGGGCGCGCGTAAACGCCGTTAAACCGCAAACGGGAAAGCTGTCGGTGAAAAGTCGATGGCCGGGCAATAAAAACCAGGCATTTAGGGACCCATTTTAGAATGGTAGCGTGGTTTAATGGGTCCTCCAGTCGATCCCACCGTCATAAATTATGGTTTCGAAACGGCTCCCGGGATCCGTCCTCCGGAAATACTAGGAGAACCTCAAAGTTAATACCCGAACAAAGTACAATACATATTTTCCTATTGTCGATCGCCTGTACGATTCCGTGAAGGTCGACGGTTTTCGGGCATCCTCGTGATCGAGCCGGTGTCGTTACGTAAGTACTGCGGTAATTTACGATACGGACGGAGTAATTCTTGACGGAACGGTGAACCGGCTGGTGAGTTACGCCGAGGCTGGAACACTGCAATCCCCACGTGAACCAACCGCTATTAATAGGAACCAGCCGCACCTATTTATCTTGCATAGGAGAGTCAAGTGCAGCTGGCCGACCAGCAACTATAATACCGAGCCGACAACCAACCGAATCGATCAACGATTCAGACTTACAATCCAGCTGTTTTTCAACAATTTTTCCAACAGTCCTTTAAACCTCGATCCGAGCTTTCATCAGCTTTGAACCGTTCACACAGCATCGTAGGACATAACGTCAGAACATGTATAGTGTTTGGGCAGAACTCACGTGTGAGTGTGTGTGTGAATTTGGACCATTGCCTATCAGATATTTATAACGGATAGTCATCATTATTATTTATTTAATGCTTTAAACCAAATATGGTTTATATAGTATTACATAATGACTTAATGCGCCTCTTAACTTAACATTAATTTGTAATTGAAGAGGTTCATTCAATGAAATGAAATTATATTTTTAATGCACAACGCTTAACGAAATCGAAACTAATTAACAGGCCTTTAATATCTGGACCACATAGGAAGTATTTTATACAAGTCGGGAGACAGTACTTGTGTCGAAATACAGATCTGAAAGTAATGTATCACGTTCAACTTCATATTTTGGGCATTGCCAAATCGGTCATCATTTTCAATTTTTTTTTTTTCAATTATGTTACTGAACCATTTTGATTCGTGCTTGAATTTTTATATTTAATCCTTTGTTACTTCGGAAGCTGAAGTCGCGTGGCGCTTCAGTTTGAAAGAAGTTTATTCTCTTTTGCTTGGCAAACGCGGAGTGCGTGGCCCAGTTTCCGAAGCCGGGGCTTTTTGTCGAAGAAGATCGATATCGGATTCGGAAGCGACGAAAGGGAAATTACAGGGGCCGCGCGTAATTAGCGTGCGGCCGTTATCTCTCGTAGGAAGTCCGCGTCTCTCTTTCGTCTGACTCTCGAGAGTCCACGATCGGAGCAGGAAACAATGAAACCGATAAGAACCCGCTCGTTTCGTTGACGCACGCGTAAAGCCTATCTCTCGCACGCCTCGAATTTCTCTACCACCACGCACGCACACTCGACACTGTAACCCATACACGTGTTCCGCACCGATAAGATAAAAGGTGACACATTTCTTTTCGAGAGCAAGAAACGATCCGTTTCGTACGCATTCGTATGTATCTATTAAAAAATCTATATCGCGCGCGCGCGCGCGGCGGGCCCATTGGAACACGCGGCGACATCGCACGTTTTCGACCTGGCAACGCCGCGGACTCTTATCGTAAAATTTGAATCGTCGATTACGCTCAATAGACGCTTTATTGGGTGTAACGTCGAATTCTTTTCGATTCCGAAGTGAGCCTTTCCTTGAAAGAAGAACATTCGGAAATGCTTGTATTCTCGACATGCGACAGGCACTGATTTATGCAATGAAGAAGAAATAAAACCGTTCGATCCGTTACTCGAGCCTCTCCCCTTGAACGAAAGGAATAACATTAATGTTTAATAGGAAAAAATCGATTTCCTCGTTAGGCTAGTCTCTCCCTTACCGTAGCGTTCACCAAGAATACCGAATATGATTTTACGTGACATTTCGTAACAAGAAAATTTTCCAATCGATTTTTTATAAAGGGCCCACTGCGCGCGACGACTTCCGCGTGCGTGTGTACCGAACTGGCCCCCCATCAAGAAAACGCGTTGCTGCGCCAATGCGTCCCCGGACGGACGTGCGTGTACACACCACGTGTCCTACCCTCGCGTGACTCGGTACCGGGAGCACGTGGCCCCCCACCACGTGGTCCCTAGGGTCCACCGATCGCTCCCGGAGAAAAAGACGGGGAAAAAGATAGATCCTAGCAGGGCGGGGAGGAGATATGGGGGCAGAGGGAGGAACAGTCTGAAAGAAGACGATGGAAATCGGTGAGAAACGGGTGGAGAACTTCCACCGTGGACGAAGAGGGACGACCTGTGTCGAGGGTGAGTTCGAGGAAGAGGGTTGCACGGAATGAAGACAGAGGACAGCTAGAAAGGGAGGCTAAAGAGCCATCGCCCCGCGAAGACGCTACGAATTATTCAAATTGAGGACTGGCCTTTGTTTCTCCTGTCATTCACTCCCTTTCTGATCGCTTGCGAACTTCTGCAGACTTCTCGGGACGTGCACCGTGACTGAGAAGTTGTTCGAAAATGTTTGGAATTTCAGTTCGGACTTGGACTATTTCAGCTTTTTTTTTATCGACATTCAAGTCGTTTGGTCCAATTCGTCCGGCGAATAAATGTGAATAATGACAGACCGCGACTGGGTATAAATATCCTCTTTGTGCCTATGTCTTTCGACCACGGGAATAGTCGAGTCTTTTTAAGAAACCGACGATGTATCGGGGACGCAGATAAACGGCGTTATCGCGCCAGACCACTTGTATCGATTTATTTTTTTGTTCCGGGTATATACTAATCGAACCGTGATTTCGATCGGCGTCTGACAAATCGTCAGACTGTGACATCGACCACCTCGAACCGGTGGTGTACGCGTGTACGCTATTACAAATTGCGCTACGCTCGCTGGAAAGCGAAGATAAATGAATCCCCATCCCCCGCCACGGAATCTTCCACTTATCATAGACAGTGGCGCAACGGCACACGAAAAATATCGCGTTCGCTGCACGCTATCCGGCAAACTATGTGCGTTCGCCAGAACTAGCCGGGCTTTTAGTTGAGATGAGATTACAAACACAGCCGTTCGAGATAAATGAATTATTACGGATACGTACGTTAACGTTGCTTGACAAATGGTACCGGACAGCCAACTTCACTCTGACGTGCAATTCGAATCATTCTTTATTGCAATTCAGCCGAATACGAAAGAACGATTGTATTAATAAATGTTTAATGTTCTCGGCGCTACGGTTCGATCAATTATTACTTAGAAAATCAAAAAAACAATTTTGCAGATTATCAAATAATCATCGACGTTTCGATTCCAGTTTGAATCCTTTTCAAGATTTATTTGCAATGCGTCTGTAAAAATATATATTTATTGTACAATTTTCAAAATATCTTCTTCATAAAACTAACTTACTTGTTTTTTATGTGATTTAATACTATATTTTGGACATCGTGATACACGTGTTGAACGTGTGTCTTCAATGCTTGTTGTCAAGACACTGAATATATTCGAAAAGATCTAGGTTATACCAATCGATATTCGGCGGTAAATTTGAAACAACAAAATATTAAAATAAACAACAATTATATTATAATAAAAATTGATTAATATATTTCATGCACTCGATGCGGTTCTTTCCGAACCGATTTCGAGAAGGAGGTTTCGAGGCTTTCGCTAGGAAATTGGCGAACGTACGCAGCTAGATATCGGCGGACGTGACACGGAGGCAAAATCTGTATTGGACGGTGTTATTATCGATCGGACGAGCGGTCGTCATTACGTCGGCTACCGACACCATTATCGAACGTGACATCGATTGACCCGTTCTAATTACAATATTCTTACGCGTTGCGAAACACGTCTGCAGCGGACAGTTCCATCGAAACGTCTGCGTCACGATCGTCGACGGATCGCGGACGGATCGAGGGCCTAGCACGATCGTACAGGAGAGATTTGTGGATCAGGAGTTTGCTGGATCTATCGGTGAGGGTTCGCCGAGGATTCATCAACGAAACGTGGTGGTTCGAGGAAGCCGTCACGTATCGACGAATGCACCTTGGGATTCTTGTTACTTGGTTCGCTCCTTTGTTACACAACCGGCTCTCCCGCCAACTCGGCCAACTATCGACCCCACCAGCCTCTCTGCCCCCCTTTTTTCTTCCGTCTTTTCTCTCTCTCTTTCACTCTTTCAATCTCTTTCTCTCTCTCTCTCTCTCTCTCTCTCTCTCTCTCTCCCTTTCTCTCACACACACATACTTCGTTTCACACTGCCTTTCTACCCGGTGCTCCCCTCAGCCTCTTTTATTCCAACCCCATCTCTCTGTTCCTTCCTTTCTCTTTTGACAACCTCCGTCCTTCCACTCTTTTCTGTCGACCGCTTGTCCTTTCTCTGCGGGCTCCCTCCATGTCACTGTACCGGAGAGCTGGACGTACTCTACCTTCTCGAAAAAGGACCTAACGTTCGCCGCGCTAGCTCAAGAGGGTAACGTAACCCCTTAATATTACTAGATTTAACTCGTAACCACTGTCACCCTATTTTAGTTACATAGCTATATGGTCAAATTGACCCATCAACAGTGGTTACGGGTTAAGGGTAAAAACAGTGTTTACGGGAAACAATTGTTTGTCCTTATACGAGCATGTTACGAGCTGTGTGAGGGCTCATTCTAAAGAGGAAGGCTGATCGTAGGGCGCTCACCTCATGATTTAAGTAAAGGAAATCGTTTTCTATTAGAAAAATACATGGAAAACTGAGAGTAGTTGTCTCAATTTTTTCCCCTCCTTTGAACGCTCATATTATTAGATATAAACATAATATCGTTAAATCATGAGCTGAGCGCGCTACGATCAACCTTCCTCTTTCGAATGAGCCCTCGCACAGTTCGTAACATGCTCGTATAAGGACAAACAATTGTTTCCCGCAAACACTTTTTTTTACCATTAAATCTAATAATATTCAGAGGTTACGTTACCCCCTTAAACGTGAACCTGTTGACCCGGTGGTTTCGGGGATGCTGAATACAGCTCGAGATCCCAGAGTGGAAACACTCGGACGGTTTAACGCGGAAGAACATGTAACTGGTTCGATCCTTTGACAGGTCGATCGGAAATGACACTGTCTGTCTGGGACATGCTTGATCTCCGAGATGAACCAGTTTTATTCGACCCCCTTCGTTCCGATCGTAGAATTTTATTTCGATTCATAGGGAATCCATCGTACTCCTATCTATTGTAAATTCTGTACGAAACGATGAAAAAGACCGTCGAAGGCGGAGACAGCCGACGACTCGTGGGTGAAAAGTATTATTCGATCACGTGGCTTGACCGCGTGTCAGGAAACAGTCAGGCGATACGGGAAGTTTGAGATCTCGCCGAGACGATAAACTGTACCACGTATGTACGTCTGGATAAATAATGCTCTCGCATATTTACTCGTGACGTAAATCACGCCGACGACGACAATACGTCGCTGCGGTGTACAAGCGTTGCAGACAATTATCGAGAGGCGGCTCGTTAATTGGTGGATTATAAAACGGTCTCTCTCTCTCTCTGTCTTTATCAGGAGAGAGAAGAAACATACACTGTCAGGTTCGCGACGGAAAAGCTCTCACAGCTTTTGGCAACGCTTCGCTTACCTAACCGCGGTTTCCCAATCTTCGAACAGACCTTCCACGGATTCGAGGAAGAGGGATCTAAGTTGGTCCCCGAGAAACCTTCGGGCTCTTCGAGACGTTGCGGAAGATGGTAGATCGTTTAGTTACAGTATTGTTTATACATGTGTGAGTATTCGCGATTGGGATGAGATTGAGATAAAATTGAGAATTAACACTTTGCACTCGGAGGTATTTTAACCCGAAAATTAAACGTTTCTTCTGACCTACAATATTTCCGTTCTCTATGATTTTTTAAATTTGATAAATATGAAATTGATATAACACCTCGTACAATACTTAAATGTGTAGTAATTGGTTAGATACTGACATATCTGATAGTGTAAAAAATTATTTAAATAATAGTAGAGCAATTTTTAGTGGCGTCTCAGAGGCGCCACTCGAGTGCTAAGGGTTAATACAGACACTCGTAGTAAGACAGAGAAGGAATGAATGAGTGACGCAAAGAAAAGAATGAACTGAATTCTTGAAATAAGATAGCTTTGTACAGCTAGGTTAATGTAAGCCAAGTCACATTTCTTAGCTGTAAGGCTGAAATAAAGCAAATTCTTCCTCTTCAACAGAAAGAGGAGAAATTGATATAACACCTCATACAATACTTAAATGTGTAGTAATTGGTTAGATACCGACATATCTGATAGTGTAAACAATTATTTAAATAATAGTACAGCAATTTTTAGTGGCGTCTCAGAGACGCCACTCGAGTGCTAAGGGTTAATCTTGACACTGAGAGCCGCGAGGCCGCGCCCATTTCGTATAGAGAAGCAGATAAAATATCGTGTAATTTGATAAATTTTCTATTTGGCAAATCGCGAACGACAAAAGGACGATTTGTTTATTTTCTGGTAGCATTATTACAGCGTAGCAGGGTAGTTTGTAAACTGGAACGCGGATTTATTAATATTCCGTGCTCGCGTTTTATTGCTTAACGCAAAGGCTGGGATTAAACGGACGAAGCTCCGGGGAGCAGCGGAAACGCGCAAAGGCAGAAGCGGGTACGCGAGATAACCGAAAAGGCTATTTGGTCGGACGGCAACGCGGGCCCGGATTATATGTATATATTTTCGTTCTTTTCCGTCGAATGAAAAGTTAATGAAATTTCGCTCGATCCGCCGGGTACTTTGTCGCCGCGGACGGCAATTATAGTCGGCCGGGACGCGCGCGAAAAAGGCTACGGCGTGCCAGAGAGAAACAATGCCATGACCTACATCACTGTGCAGCTTTTCACGCCGAAACCGCACAATTAACCAGACACCGTTGATAAATTAAACAGCAAGATTGATGTCCCTGCGCCGCCATTAACTACCATCCAAGAATACCATTCAACGTTTCCTCATACGCGACGCGTTTTTTTCGGGACAGTCCTTCGCCCGCTAACGAACCGGAATCGTTAATGACGGTAATAAAGAGAGATATAAAATTACCGCTGTCCCGATATCACAGTGCTTTTCAATCGAACGAATATATTCGCGTGCGCTAGCCGATCCATAGTTCCAACGAGAACTTGACACGGCGAACCCACCGGGACCATAAAGACAAGCTCCCATTGGTTCTCGGACGCAGAACCATCGCCAATTAAAACGGAAACTCCAGTTTCGAGCTATAATGTGTAAGGAATAGCCGTATTTATTATAAGGAATTGTTTACAGTAATTCTGTTGTTATTTTCGATTTTCTACTTTTATAAATTTTACTGTATATAGGGTTGTCTGCTAATACGTATACATACATACATTCAACCGTATAAATGGTAAAAGAAGACACATAGGTGTTCGTCTTTTCAATCGAGCAAATCGAGAAACTTATTAAACGTTATGCTTCGTCGACGGTCGGTCCAATGTTAAAAACTGCACACAAAGTATAGCCGCTGTAGTGAACGACTCTGCAGGACTTTTACGATCCTGTCAGGTTCCGAATGGATCGTTTCGAATTTATGGGAAATGAAAGTTTCATAACACACGGTAATGGCGGTTCTAATGTTTGATCAAATTTCGAGTGAGACGGGCAAGTTTGGCTCACGTGATCCTTGGAAAGTGTGCAGAATGCAGGGGATCCGTGTGTCCCGTTCGGCTCAATTCATTTCGGGGCCGCGTCGCGTCGTGCACGCGTATATCACCGTGTATCGTTAACTTCGAGTGTACGTGTACTCCGATAATTGCCATTTGTTCCGTTGCGAAAGCGTGCATAGAAGTAAGGACATCGGAGTGGACGTAACGACAACGCTATAGCAACCTCGGCACGCTAGTTCTGCAGCGAAACAATTGTATCTCGTTTCTCTAGCTCGCCATTGAGTGAGACACGCCTTGACTGTTCGAATTTCTGTATTAATATTGTACTGACTCTCAGACAGTGTCACTGTCGCCGAGAAAGGTGCCTCGTTCGTACGTGTTTCTGTAGAAGAGGAAGAATTTGCTTTATTTCAGCCTTACAGCTAAGAAATGTGACTTGACTTACATTAACCTAGCTGTACAAAGCTATCTTATTTCAAGAATTCGGTCCATTCTTTTCTTTGCGTCACTCATTCATTCCTTCTCTGTCCTACTACGACTGTCTGTATTAACCCTTAGCACTCGAGTGGCGCCTCCGAGGCGCCACTAAAAATTGCTGTACTATTATTTAAATAATTGTTTACACTATCAGATATGTCGGTATCTAATTACTACACATTTAATTATTGTATGAGGTATTATATCAATTTCATATTCATCAAATTTAAAAAATCATAGAGAAATTTGACACAGTTTTCCCGAAATAAGTCCTACTGTTCTGTTCTTTGTATACATATAAATTTGTCCGAAACTTGGTTACTTATTTTTTTTTAATGCGAAACATATAACCGTAAAAACCTAAGATGCAAATGTTAACTCATCCATTTGAATACAAAAAAAAAAAATTAACTGTTTAAGTACCTTGTAATTGTATCGATATTTAGTCTCTGTGTCAATTTGACTGTAATGAGGGACGGATGAGGGTTAATCTTCGAGTTAAAATAGCTCCGAGTGCAAAGGATTAACATTACACTCAGCCATAGTGATAAATTTCACACTTCCTTTACTCTACCATGTAAAATCTATACCAGTCTGTTCGAAACAATTTACGAAAGGACGTGCACGTGAATCAGGATGGAATGCAAGATGCTCGAGAGCACGTCGCAGCGAAACGAAATTGTAATTTTATGGAGAAGACAATTAATTCCGTCGGATTTGGACACGAGCCAGCCCATGTATATTTAATTTCGCCAGGACAATCGAGTGGAGTTGCAACGCTGATTAAAGCATAATTTGCCCGATCCATCTTTCGACGCCGTTTCGGGCTAGTCACGGATAACTGAACGCAGACGATCATTTTCCCACGGCGCGTTGCAGGCCGGCATGACTTACGGGGGAACCGCGATAAGCATTGTTTGGGAGATCTGGATGAAAGAAGAGACCAGGGAGAGGGTGGTAAGAAAGAGAGATTAGGGGTGTGTGTGTGTCGGAGGGTGAAGGAGAAGAAGTGGAAAAATTGAATTGGTGATCTCATACGGGGAAATCCCGTGGCTTGAACTCGGGAACACTGCCAAATGGGTCAGAACTGGTATTGAGCTGGTACAGCAGCTACAGCGTTGTACTGCTGACCTCAGCCCCCCTCTCGTTCCCCTTCTCGCACCGCCCACTCGTTCGACCGACCCCCGTGTGGCCCCCGGTGGCCCCACCGGCCCCTAGACGCCGATCTAGAGCGATTCTAGAGCGAGGCCAACGCCGGAGAGCAACTATTCTCTCGGCGCTGCTCATCTTATGTCACTCGTTTCTCCGCTTCCATTGTTCCGCGAGACCATCCTCCTCGGCCATCGGTCCTGCTTGCACCAACTAATTCAATGAGAATTAACTCGGGGGGGTGGATCGTCTACTCTAACGAACTCCTCTATCCGAATCGGGCTGCCGCAGCATCCCTGACACAGTTTACCCGAACCAACCTCGCGTTGCCGCAGTATTCTTCTCGCGAGGACCTTTAGCATTTCGTTTCGCCGATCTCTTTGTTCGTTTTCTTCGACGGAGCCGCCACTACGTATCCATTCTTGGCTGAACAGACAGCGGATCTTTATGAAAAATTCAAAATCTAGTATATGTACTCTGTACTGCAGCGAATTGGAGTTACATTTCTTTCAATGGTTTTGCTGTTTATATTTGCAGATATTCTCGGTACAGTTCGCTCGATGGTCGAGGTTTCCGCGCGACGTTGGATCGCGAAAGTGGAAAAGTTCCCTCGAGATCCGCGATTCCACGTAGCGATACACGCACAGAGAGCGGGCTTCGTTATCGGCACTGGAAACCACGAAAGGAAGAATTAATCGCGATAAAATATCTGCGACAGTCTCTCGGAGTGGGCAGTTTTAACGCGATAGCGGCAGTAAATATACACCACGCGTCGTCGTCGTCGTCGACTACCGGCTCGTTGGTATGGCCGATCCGCTATCTAATCATAGAGGCTCCGTATATTTGCGTAATCCCTTCTTCGTGTTTGAACTTTCGGAAACAGAAGCGTCCCAGAAAAGCTCGACCCGGTTTCGCCGCGGCTGGAACCAAGGGAAACGCGGAGAGCGAGAGAAAGAGATGGAAAAGAATCGTACAAAAGCTACCGGAGGCCGATTGTCGGAGGGTTAAACGAACGAGCGCATCCTTTCACGGGATCTCTGACTTATTGTTAGTCTCGTTCGGTTTCAGGGTATACGCTTCGAGGCCTCCTTCGCGCGGAGAGATTCGATCAGCCGACTGGGATTTCGCGTTTTCAGGAGAGTGCGTGTTTCTATTGGTTGGCGATACCGTGGGAGGACTGCGGCCACGTGTTAACGATTCGCTAACGTGACGGAGGAGGCGGTCTGACACGGTGATAGTTTGGTTCTGCCGGCCGAGAACCTTCCGCCAGGGTCCACCCGGAACACGATTTATGACGGACCTTGTCCTGTGTGCCCTTTCTTCACAAAATGCATCCATTTTCTGTCTCACCGTTCCAGCAATCCTCCTATCCCTTTCGCTCCACATTCGATGGGGAATACCACTTCAACGTGTCACCTATTTCTCGAAACGATTTTCTCCTTTTTTAACGTCCCGACTCACAGGGAAGTTACTGTAATTACCCCGAAAATCGAGTTTTTAGCAGATCTTCACGTTTCATGGTCATTGGAGTCATTTTAGACTATTTTTATCAAAATGTTTGTATGCGTGTGTGGGCGTATGTCCGTTTGTATGGTATCAAATTTTTCGTTAACGTTTTCTGAAAAAGTAACAAAACGATCAGGATGATGAATGATGCAATCGATGTGCCCCGCTGTAACATAACGCCGTCGAACATTTCTAGAAGAACATGAACAATTGTTAAAGGAACAGTGAAGCGTTATTCGGTCGCTAAGATATACCGAGCCGTACGTAACGAAACGTAAATAAATGTCTTATCGTAGGTTAATTAACTTCGACTGTAATCTAAATTGTTCGTTAATGGGGCATTCGCATTTGGAGTCGTCAATTTTTTGTCTATATTATAAACTTTTATATCTGCATAGATATGTTGTACGTGTGTAAACTTTGAAGAAGTTTGATCAATTGATCATTGAAATATTATTTTCGCAATATTCTTGTCCAGGTATTGTATAACAAGACCAAATGCTAACGACAACAACAGCGAAAACATAAATCAAACATAAGATGCTAACACGATCATTAATAATGTCGTATATTTACGACGTCCACCATCTTGTATCTGGCACGAAGAAAACCCAATTAATTTCGTGCAACGCGGTCTAATTTACGCGAGGCTAGTTAATGAGATTTCTTCCATATTCTTGCTAGCATTTCGAAAGGGGTATACGTTGCGTTTAATAAAAACTTGGCAAGAAAGCCTCAGCATTTCACGCATACAAAAATTACGTACATTTCTCCATGCAATTTCCCACTAGCACTAAAAACCGTCTCATTAAAGAAGAGAAAAACATACCTCTCGTATAGAGAGCGCGCGAGAGAGAGAGAGAGAGAGCCGATGCTCTTACATGTAGCGTATGTACATCGCTTAAGTATAATCCGTCGATTTTAATGATGTAGGATACAGTTTGCAGAAAAATATTTTCCATTTTTAGCACATTCGCCACCAGCACTTGATTCAAGAGTATATACGCTACTGTTAAAAATCTTTTTCAGAAAGTGATTCTAACAAAAGTGGTTTGCGAATTCATGATTAATAGACCGTAGATTTGATACATTCATAAGAGAAATGAATAGTAGAAATTAGAGTGCATTAATATGTAATTGTCATTGTTTATAAAGGCTCCGTGTGTCGGATAATTTTCATTTCGCACAAAGATCCGCAGACTAACGATCAAAATTGATTATTGAGAGTTTGAACGATTTAAATAATCGTTATTTATATTCGACTAGTTTCGAGAGAAGCGTCTCCACAATGTTGCTAATCGCGAAAGAAATAGGAGCTTATCATTGGATCGGGATAGGTATAGCGTTAGGCCGAGTCCCTTGCAGGCTCGGAAGTTCGCATTCTTCCCGTGTCCCCGTTCCGGCAGGGCAGCAGGCCGATAAATCTGGCTCGGATGGGCGGCGATATTCGGTCGTGTGGCCGTCATCGCCGCAGCCGCCGACGCCGCCGTTGAAATCAATCGCAATTGAGGCTTTAATTAATCGGAATGTAGGTCGGCCGGCCTCGTGGAAAATTCAACAACGGGGGGAAAAAGACGCGCGCGCGGTTTATTTCCTTCGCCGCTCCTCTCCCGCGACCTCAGAGACCGAAACTAGACCACGCGAAGCTTTTGGTAAATGTGTCAACTACCCGCCGGCACGGGATCAATACTTGCGCGCCCTGGTTTGCTCCTCTCTTCTCTTCTCCTCTCCTTCCACCACGCTCTCTCCCCTGCTCCCTTCAACTCTATCTATCTATCTCTCTCTCTCTCTCGCTCTCTCTCAGTTTGCTCTTCCACACGATTCTCCTCTCCCGTTCGAGAGACTCGAGCTCTCTTGCACCCTTGTCCACGGTCCTCGCGGCCTTCTCTCTTCTCTTCTCTCTACCCCTGCGACTCTTATACCCCCCTCTACAACCCCTCTCCCCATTGCCGCGCAACCCCCATTGTTGAGCTTGTTACGGAACATTTCGTCCCGCTTTTCCGCGGGGCTGCAGTCTCTAATTGTCGACGCTGTCGTCAGGCAGAAATTATCGGTCGGACTAAGCCGAGGAACAATCGGCCGCGTTCGATCGCCGACCAGAGATACATGCATCGAGATCTTCTTCCCATGAACCCGCGCGAATTCTGCACGGATACCTGCACCGTTCAGACCTATCATCGCGGTTATTGCTACGGGTCGGCGAATTGCGTGAATTTCGACCGTTCACGGGTCAATGCGATTAACCCAGCTTCTGAATTCTCTTCAATGTTCATCCTAGATCGCTTCTTCTATTTTCTGGAATTAAATTCCCTTGTCAATTTGATACCGAGGGACAGATTCGGTTCGTGAAATGAGGGACGGATGAGGGTTAACACTAAAACTACCGAGCACTAAACACAGTTGGTATACATTGCCTTCTAATAATGAGAATATGGCATTTATTTAGATTTCGTACACGGGATATTTAAATATGTACTTCAATAGAAAAAGTTCACTAAAAAAATTTCTCAAAATAACATATTTATACTTTTAATATTTCTAATCGAAAAAAGTTCGCATCAGTCATTTTGACTGGTCCGGTAGTTCTAGTGTTAAACTCGGTTTGGGGATGCACGTGGAGTCGCGAAGGGTCGACAGGTTAAAATCGTTCGAATTCGGTGTTTTTCCTATCGAAGTGTCGCCGGGGATCGTTTTGTTTGCGGGAATAACAATTTACTGTTACTCGTCTCTCTGTTCCCGGCTCTTCCCACTGTTTTCGCTGCATCCCCCTCGTATCCCCTCGCCACCCTTCAACGCCGATCGTCTCACCCCTGATGCCACCTGCCTTCTGGAAGGGAACGGGCTCAATAGAGAGACGAGGGGTGCTCGAGGGGGCTGGATTTCAATGGGGCAAAGGGAATCGAGCCCCGGATTCACCCCAACGACTGCTCTCGCGCATGCTTCGGGCCTCGGAAACGCGCTTCCTTCTACCCTTCCAGGATCCAGTGTGCCCGTGCGTTTCGTCCTGGCCAGTACCCTCTATCCTGCTCCCGATCCTCCACGTTTTTGTATAATTGATCAAAAAATGTCGACAGGAACATCTAAAGCTTGCGACGACGGATGATCAAATTTTTCAACCCCTTCATTTCAATATCAAATACGCATAAAGATCCGCAGTCTACTTGTTAATACACATTTCGATTCTGATTCTCGGACGCCTGCAAGCTCCGAAAAGATAACGAAAGCCTGTGTTCGTTCTTGCACACGTACGGAGCAGGTGTTTTTATAAACGATGCGGCTGTCACAGTTCCGATGCTCGTTGGAATGACTCAATTTCGCGGAAGCTAAACATTATGTATCCGGTAGAAAATAAGCGAAATTTGGTATTTAAAGTGACGGTTGTCCGAGGCCGTGACGCAAGGCGGTAGTAATAATAACATGGACGCGAAGGACAGGACAGAATTCGACATTGACGTTGCCAAGGCTCGGTATCTCTCTGTTTGCCAGTCACCGTTTCCGTTTGATTCCGATTTTTTTTCCCCCTGCAATTATGTAACCGGGGATGAGCAAGTGCCATCGGAATTTCACTATTCTTAGCTGGATATTTGCCGGTGCGTTACGTCAAACCTTGGCTTGTTAGCGGCCGCGAGGTAACGGGCAGACTTACACGCGGCCAGACCGATTTTCTCGCTCGATAGAGCCTCGATCTTGACATTTTGGCGGAACGCGAGCGCGCGCGCGCGCGCTCTCCTTTCGCAATCGATGTCTTTATCTCTCGAGTTCCCCTGCTTCCTTTCGAATCGACATTTCAATCGACGCGTTCATTTTCTTCCTGGGGCATTAACACGCTCCTTACGATATTCGAACCGTTAACGATATCGTAAAAACGAACCGTAACACTATAAACCCGGACTCGTTTTAAAGCTCCAACCCTCGCGATCCACCGTTCGCTCCTCTTTAAAACGATTCTACGTGATATAGCAAATGGGAAACAGATAATATACTTCTTCTCGAAAATGTTACGAGTTCGAACGTATCTGAAGACTTTGATAAATTTTCTTTACAACAATGCCTCAGAATTTTCTCTACGACTCTTTTTAAACCGTTTTATGAAGCAAAAAGTTCGGCCGCTCGTATCGAGGAATCGATAAAGACTCTCTGAATTGAAAGTGAAATAGTCAGAAAAAATCGTAGAGCTAATTTTGAAGTGTCGTTGTAAAGAGGAAGGCTCAATCTTCAAATCCATAGTAGATTCGTTCTCGTGATAAATTTCGCAGAGTTTCTAGAGACGTTCAAATTAATGTAATATTTTCTTGCATGTTTTGTAAAAGGATACACAACGATGAAGACTGTGATAGACACCGGCAGCCAGCGTATTAAATTGAATTCGAAGTATACGATTTATACTACTTTTACTTTTCCGTATAAAAGTTAAATATCGCTTTACAATGTAATTAATCTTGACTCCATAAAGAGTGGCGACACATTTCCACAGTTTATTCCGGGGTTTGGAGTTTCACGTTCGTTGTATATGTATACATATGAATGCAGCCCCGAGCTCGGTTTCGGACATTCTCGCAAAAAGTTGCGGATCGATGCAAAACGCAGCCAATCGCGTGGTTAGCGACCTCATTCATCGAAATGAATGGCGAAAGTCTGGCGTTGCTATGCGTTTCTGCTGTTACAAGCTTGACGGTTTGCAAAAACGAAAAAAAAAAAGAAAAGAACCACCGTTTTCCGTCGCGATCGTGAAATATTGCGACCGGCGAACGAAATAGAAATTCTGCTAAAAGACCGAGAACGAACGAACCGTTTCTTCGGCTGTGTGCTGCGGGAGGGGCACCATAACCGAGCACGAAATATTGTTCCATAAATCTGTCATTAGGAGACAAAAGCACATAAATCACATCGAGACAGTTCTCTTTCAAGATATTATTGCCTGGAAGTATTTATTCCCCGTCGTTGACTTCGACTTTGGTGCAATTGAGTGTTGATGCAGTTCGAACGGGGACCTCGTACGTTTTATGCATTTGGTGCAAGCGAAGACTTAATAAAATTATTACAGAAAGAATTTAGAATTGAGAATTTAGGTGGAACGTTCGTGAACGATCCCCGGGCAATGGTGGAGTCCTGTAAAAGTTAATGGGAGCAGGTGTTGGACAGCGGGGCCGGGTCATCAGGTTAAGGGGGCAAGAGCTTTTGGAAACAGTACTCCCCTCGTTGCGCTGCTCGTTTACAGAAATATTCGTGGGAGAGGAGGCGCAAATAGCCAGTCGAATTCGAGCGGCGTCGGCTCGTTACGGAAATATCCGTAGTCTCCGGGGGTGGGTTTCCCGTGGCGGTCGACTCGTAAATAATTAGTATCGGCCCGCTAGAGGAACAAAGACGCAGACAGCGCGAGGGGTGGGGGCTGATCGAAAGGGCCGAATCTATTGAGTGGCTCGAAAAATTCTGATCAAATTCATACACGGTTCCTTCAATTATGTAGGGGTTGAAAACGATTCTTACGAACCTTCAAAGTAATTTGCTAAATAAATTAGTAAACATCCGATGAAGGGGTGCAACGAAACGGTGTAAAAATAGCCATTTTATTACCTAAACATTTTGAAATTACATTTGTTGACGTACCTCGGAAAATGGAGGTCGTAGAACAATGAATTTTCTTTTAGATTGTGTGCGATCGAATGGAGAATTTTGTCATTGGTGATATTTGGTGGTAGGATGATGGGATTTGTTAATTTTCGGAAAGATTGCGGAAACTTCAGCAGCCACCCAATAGATGCGAAGCTCGTCCTCGCCCTCGCCGCTCTCCAGGCGGCTGAATTTTCAATAGTGGGGCTGGATCGATGGCAGGGTTGACCCAGTGACCTGGAACCCGCCGCGCGCCGGTTAGTTTACGAACTGCAGCCTCGATCGATGCGGGATATACTGGATACCCAATCGCAATTACATTCCCGCCGCCTTTTCCCCGCTCCTCGACAACGAAATATTTTTCGTTTCGTTCGCGGCGGTTCTAATGGAACTGGCCGCGGCCAGTAATTCGATTATCAGCCGAGAATTTCTCATAGTAATCACGCCCGAGTCGTTTGTATCCTTTTCGTCGTCAGCGGTGAGAAGCTAGAGGAGAATATAATAATAAATATATTTCCTCAGCATCGTCAGTCGAAAATGTGCAGTCGAATCATATTCGGAACAGTGTTTTCCACTTAATTTCATTACAGCGAACCGAGTAATCGAAAGACGATATGTCAGAGCACTGACGTTTAATTATTCACAAAGTCCATTACGTTTCACTCTTGAACAAAATTTATGGGTTTTCCAGGTAACGATCGGCTGAACACGCATTACCCATCAATGAAGAAAAAGAAACTGATCGAACAGAAGACGCGTGTGCACCTCCATCTGACTGCGAAGGCTCGACGAGGTGAGATCCTTGAATTTTAGAAAAATCAACGCTGCATCTCTTTTTTGCAATATTTCCAACGCGATCGGCGAATCCGCATTGACTTCTGAATTGTCGCATAAATATTTACCGGGTCACGATCAGATAATATTGTTTTTTTCCCCGAGACGATTAGATCCTTATTTCTGGCGTTCGACAATTTCGACGAATTAATTCTTATCGATACCATTTATAAAGCTGAATCATCGGCATGTATTTTTAGCGTGTGTTGCGGGCTCGCGTCGTCCTGGCAGACGCTTAGTCTATAACTATCGCGGAGATATTTTCGCGGCTGGCAATCGCGAACACGGCGAAGGACAGATGTCATCCAATTGCTGCAGGGAACGTCCAATCTTCTCCCACCTGTTGCCGGACACCCTACACGCAAATAATAAGATCGTTTATCATTAATGTTGGTCGATCGTGTTGATGTTCATTCAACGAAATCGATTGGCAAACGCTGGCACACGAATGTGCTTCGATTGCTCATTCATCGTAGCTACAAGTCAGTCCGCACTTTCAATTTATACAGCCTTGCCTTCTTAATTATATGCTTCTCGTGAATATTTAAAGGAAGCCTCGGGGAAACGCACTCGATCGATCGTCGAGCTTCCTGCCCGTCTACAGAGCCAGGAAAATAAGTTTCAATCTCTCGTTTATTGAAATCAGAAGATGTTCATCGTTCCGCGTGAATTTTCCCGGCGCTCGCCAAGCTGTGAAATTCAAAGTTCGAAAGTGAAGGAAACCTCGAAAAAGCAGAACTCGTATACGTAGACTGAAGCTCTCTCGGAAAGGGAGATTTAAAAATAACGCCGGCGAGAAGACTAAAGATTTTTGTTCTCGAGACTACATAATGATTCCGGTTCCTCGGGGACCATCTGCAAACGCGTACATTTGCATAGATATCCGCAGTCTATTATTAGCGAACCTGCTTCGAGCTTAACACATAATTACAGCAAAAGAAATGCTCGCTTCTAGACAAGCAGGCGCACAGAAAAGAAGTTTCTCGGACTCGAAATCTCACTTTTCAGAGGAAACCTCGGGGCGTTGAACGGTGCGCAAGCAGGCCGCGGATGTTAGCGCGGAAATTCGCGGATGTTTATTTGTTTATTGGGGGTGTACCAGTAAACTTTCGCTCGCATCAACATCCGTGGTTTATTTATACGTGAAACGCGGAGATTGAAGATGCCTGTCAATTTGTTGAAAACCTTCAGCAACGATTTTCTCGAGTTCTTCTTTTCTACGTAATTAATTATCTAAGGTTGTAATTTTAACCCTTTACACTCGGAGCTATTTTAACTCGAAAATTAAACGTTTCTTCTGACCTACAATATTTCCATCCTCTATGATTTTTACTTAATGTGTATTTCTTTCTATTCTCTATATTTATTCTCTATAATTAAGAAAAGGTAATACTTAAATGTGTAGTAATTAGATACCGACATATCTGATAGTGTAAACAATTATTTAAATAATAGTACAGCAATTTTTACTTGCCTCCGAGGCGCCACTCGAGTGCTAAGGGTTAATTGCAGCCACCCCTTTTCTAGCAAGCTTCCATTGGTCACTTGGCGCGTACGTAACGTAAACAAACGGTGAAACTGACTTTGCGATCCACGTTGATTACGAACTTCGGACACGAAGAAACCCGTCGCGGCGGAAGGGAAGGGAGCAAGGGGCGACGGAAAAGAGACACGTCGAGTAAGATTGAAAGTAGCGCCATAAATCGAGCATTGACCCTTTTTGGGATTCTTCCGCTCGGCTGGGAAAAGTGGATGGACGAGCGCGCGAGCATTTATACGACCGCTGGAGACAGTTGTCGCATTGGAAAACCAACTGGGAATCATGCGAAGACAGACAGGGACGAAGGGGGACAACTGTACTCCTCGTCTTGATCATCATTTTTTACTACCAAAATAAATATCCATGAAAAACCACCCTCGAAACTTCCATCGTTTTTCAAGGGCTCCGCCTGCAAGAGTGTCGTGTAGAATTATTTTTCACGAGAACGAATAATGATTCTCGAACGCAGTTTGGTGCATTTTATTGCTCAATGTTCAAACTACGATTGTGAACTCCTTTTTTTTCCTTTTTTTTTTATTAAGCATTTCAGATCTCAACTGAGATCTATATCTGCTGTACAAATGTAAATTACAATAAATACATATTCATACATACATAGACACTATTAAATTAAATTAAATTCGTACTTTACAATTCTTTAGGAAATTAAATATAAGAAGACAAGCTTTAATGTTGGGTCGGGCATCTAACATTTTAAGCATAAGGGTAGTTGCAACTTAATTTTACACAGTTGATGAATTAACTTGGATCGCTGCAAATCAAAGAGGCTACATTGTCAGAATCTTACATTTACATTTTTGTGAACTCCTTCAACAGTGAAATCCTTCTGACTAACATTTTAATAACTCTGTTAATACCGAGTATTTCTATAAACAATTTGTCACGAACGAATGCACAGAGTAGGACACGTTTCCCACAGAAATGCGCCCGAGCACCGGTAAAACTGCGTTTGTGACTCTTCTGCGAAAGTATACGGCCTTAAAACGTGCAATGCAGCCAAAGGCTCATTATACACGCTACTCTAAAAGCTACATTGTTTCGTGGCACTCGCCTGCTGCATGTTCTGCACACAATATCAACTTTTACCGAATAAAATTAGTCAGTCTTCAAATTCGCAATGTTATTAAGACCCATTACATGCAATAAAACTGCCAACAGCTCCAACGTTACGTGCTGTGCACTCGTCACACGTTTCGTAGTCAGCTTTCACCAAATAAAATCAGTCAGCTGTACAATGTGCAATATTTCCAAAGAATCATTGCACACGATAAAAAGCTACAATTATTACGTGCCGCGCACTTGCCGCGCATTCTGTATACAGTATCGACTTTCACCAAATAAAGTCAGTGAACCGTGGAATGCGCAATATTTTCAACGACTCGTTAATAAGCAGTAAAAGTGCCAGAAGCTGCGTCGTTTCGTGCACGGTGCACGTTCAGCGGACAATATGTTCGAAGACTCTCGTTAATAAACAGTAAAAGTGTCATTGCTGCATTGTTATATGCAACGGTGCATCGGTGGACGGTATCAACATTTCCCAAATAAAGCGACACAAAGGCGAGCCAACGTTCCCACTCGAAAAGAGAAAAAAAAAATCAGAGAGCACGCACGTGTCGCGTGGAGGAACAACACCCGAAGTTTCTCAACCTGCGACCCGTGGGATGAGTCCTCATGAATCTCTGAGTGTCTTGACCTTTTTTTTTTTTAAAGCGCGGCCCCACTCGAGAGCCTCGTGTAAAGAAGAAAGTTAACGGGAACGTTGAATCAAAATGACCAGATACGTCCCACTGCCGGTCGACACTGACTTCAACCAATTTATTTATTTCTCTCGTTTTATTTATCTTTATTTACCTGTACTCTTAACTATGTTTCTTGCGCGCGGAACGGGAATAACGTTCGCCCAGAATCCCATTAATCGAGCATTTAATTTGCTTGCAGTTCCATTAGGAGCGACGGAGACACTGGAACGTTGCATGGTTTATTCGGAAACACCGAAGGTAAGGTTAAATTGAATAGATGCAATCGAAAATAGTGGTGAGATAAATATATAGTTTTCTTCTTGTTCGCAGTGGTCGAAAAGGAGAAACAGCGCAGGACAGGGTCAACTTCTGTCCGAAAGTGAAGCGGAGCTTCGTGAGAGACGGCATCGTAAGAATTAGGGTTGCGGGTTCTCGGAGGCTAATTGAAGTGTTACGTAACGTGGAGGAACGAACGGGTACAGGGTTCTGTTGGAGGGTTCCCGGGGTTCAAAGGATGACCCAAAGAGCGAACAATGGACACGGTCGGGCTGGCACGGTCCGTCTTGGTCGTTGGTTTCGTTATGTAAGGCGTTATTCTGTAGGAAGAAAGAGACAGGAGCCGTGCGCACAGCGAGCATAGCAAGCACAGCAAGCAGGTGCGGACTATAGCGGCCCTCATCCGCCCACATGAAAATCATTCGATCGGACGTGGAAAATTTTCCCTGGGTTTCGTCGACGAGGAGAGGCGAGGCGCGACGAGGCCGCGTGTGCTCCGCGGTTCTAATTCGACCCGTTAACTCGTCTCGCGTCATAAATCATGATAACAATGCGGTGGCAGGTAGAACCACGGGACTGTCCTCTACGTAATGAAAATGGCTCTACCTGTGCGTGACCTAATTAGAACACAGGCCGCGTTCTCGGCTCGAGACGCCACGCCACGCTGGGAGACCGAGCCGAGAATAATTTTCAGAAACGAAAGCGTAGCCTCTTTTTCCACGAACCGACGACGACGCGACGATCGACCACCGCCGCCACGTGTTCCCTCTATCACGAGGAGCTTAGAAAGTCTCCAACATTGTAGAAACCACTCCCTCGCTCCCCTGTGAACGATACCGGAATCCTGGAAATGGTAGAATTATAAGAATTTTTAGCATTGCCTCGGATGGGACAGTCGAGTGCAAGAAGACGTTAAACTGCATCGCGAGGGGTTAACCGGTGGTCTGGAACCGCGGGTTAATTCCTGGGGTGCAGCGTCTTGCAGGGCAATCCGCTAAATAAATTAATAGACTGCAGAGGGAGGAAATGGGTGGGCGGTGTGAATTGTTTACGGAGGAACGGGAGAACGTTCGAGGAAAGCGTAAGAAGAAATTGCAGTGGACGGAAGAAGGTGAGAAGGGAACTCGGAAGAAGGGTGGAAGAGGGAGAGGAAGCAGTGCAGGAAGAGGACTCAGGAAAAGGAAAAAGGTGAAACGGTGGTTAGGCCACTAGAAGAGAAAGAGAGAGAGAGAGAGCGAGAGAGAGAGAGGAATCCTCGGTCGCTGGTTGGCTCGGAGACACGGGAGGGCTAGAGCATTTCGTTTCTAGGCGAAAGGGGGCTAGAGGAGGACAGGGTCGACGACCCTTGCACGTGGAGTGCTCGGAAGTAGGCCACGCCGTGACATCACGCAAAAGCAAGATGGCAGCCGGGAAACGGGCACATTCTAGTATTCGGGCACGCTCGCCGTTCGCCGTTCCCCCGTTCCTCGTTCAACGTTCGCCCAAGCACTGAGACAAGCCGACGCCCGTGTGCACTCGAATCTTTTCCTCCGAGCGAGGGTGCGTTCCGATATTCACCGTCTTCTGCCTCCGCGACCTCTCCACACGATCCTCTCTCCCACTCTCTTCTCTCTCTTCTCTTTTTCTTTCTCCACCTCTCGCTCTTTTCGTCTCTCTCTCTCTCTCTCTCTCTCGCTCTCTCTCTGTCGCCCCCTCTACGCTCCGTCGTGTTGCTCCTATACAGGGTGCTCTCGCTGTTACTAGCATCGTTCTTCGTCCACGAGGAAAGTCTACGAAGAAATTTTCGTTTGACCTTGCTCGACTGCGACGGTCATCGCGTTGAATGCGCACGAGTTCGTCGCAACAAAAGCTTTTGTATTGTATACAAATTACATTCGAACAAATACTCTGAATGCAGATAGTTCGTATTTGCTAGCAGCTTGTATTTCTTCCGATCCTGACCTTGTACGACTGCGAAGGTCATTGCGTTACACATGGTTGCATTTACCTTGACACATGATTTCGTACGATGAACAAAACATGCAGCGTTTCAGTCAGAAAATTAATGATTGTTTGGTTACACTATTTAACCCTTTAGCACTCGAGTGGTGATTCAGAGTCACCACTACAAATTGCTGCGCCACTAATCTAAATATTGTTTACATTATTAAATATGTTGGGATTTAACCAATCGCGAAACTTTCAAGAATAATATGACGTGTCATATCAATTTCATATTCATGAAATTATTTTAGGTCGGAAGAAATGTTTCATTTGCGAGTTACACTAGCGACGAGTGCAAAGGATTAATTATTTCTGCGAAGGTATATCACAATTCGTTAAATACTCAGCAATAACCAAGTCTATTGTCAATTGGTAACTGTGCGAACACCCTGTACAGTCGGATAAGAACGCCGCGATGCGTGCCAATACTCGCGATGAATATCGGAACGCAGGGATTCGGTGCAGCTGCCAACGGTGTTGCATCAGCGCTTACCGACTCGCGTCCCTCGTCCAAGAATTTTCCTCCTCGCGGAAAATCCGCTCCGCCACTCGTCGTTCCTTTTTTTCCAGTTATCTCTATTCGTTGTTCTCTAATATATCGATCGCGATTGCCCCCAACAATTTCTCCTTCTCTGACTGTTCATTTCGAATTTGAGAATCGTTCGATCCTAAAGATGGCCATAATTGCTTAACGATTAGCGTTTACCGTCTCTAACAATGACTATAATCACTCAATGCCTGATGCTTACTGTCTTCTACGTGAAACTCTAGCTTCCTAACGTCTAGAGCCCATCGTACTGCAAAGTCAACTATAGTTGCTCATCTAGCACTCGTTGAATTCTATAAGCAGACTGTGGATCTTAAAAATAAAAATGTCTCGCGTGAATGGCAAGATGCAGATTTTTAAATTCTTCGAATGTTTCTCATGCTTGACAGTACACTGCTTTTCGTACTAGTGATTGTAATAGTTGAACTGAAACAAAAAGAAATATGTAGCTTGAGAGATAGCACAAACTACCGCCATCATCGAGGATAGTCAATCCACTGCGCGATAATAAATGGCACGATGTTGCAACTTACGCAACACTATTTACCACCCTGCTGCGCAGATACTATCATTCTCCAAAAATGGTTTCATTTATTGCTCCATTACGCTGCAGTCGAGTGACTGCTATAATCGTTCAACGCTCCAAAACGTTATTCCTCGTCAAAATTTCGCATTAATTAACTCGGAACGAGTTCGCCATTAAACTCTCTGATTGCTTCAACGAGTATACTTTCATAATTCCTCCGATGTATATGTATACGTACACATATACGTATATTAATATAATCTCGTTGGAACAAAAATCCAATAGTTCGTAAAACCCGTGAACGAAAGTATCTCTCTTAACAGGGAAATAATTAACACTATTAGAGCCAATAGCGACGAGGAGGACCGGTGCTCGCAGACACTTGATTTTCAATATTTTCACGCATTCCGACAGCGCGAGTAAATCGCGGATGAGTTTCATCTGGAGCCATATCTGAGAGGATTAAAGCAATCTACGGAGAGCTTGTGCTGCCGGGAAATTAAGTCTGAAACGTGGATTAACCCATTGTCCTACGATGGAATCCCGATTTTTCGTATCAGTACATTCGTTTAATTTCACTCGACGGTGGACGTGGAAATTATTATTGTTTCACAAGAAATAAATTCAAGTTCACTGTAGTGAATCAAGAGTGAAACGGTCAGGACATGAACGGACCAGGTTGTTGCCCTTTGATCAAAGATCCACCGATCTAGGGTAGTGATGGACACCACCGACTAAATTCAAGTATCGAGTAAAATTACTATTTAGTTGCTACATACTATCGAATATTTAGTCGACAGTTTTTAGTCGACTAAAATTTTGTTTCAGTGTTGAGTCGAGATTGTGGGCTATACTTTAATAATAATGCAATATAAAGGCAAAGTGTCAATGAACTGTTTAAAAAATCAGTCGACTGAAAATAGGAGTTGGCTAGTATCGATTTAGTCGATAGCTTCAGTCGACGATGCCCATCACTGATCTAGGGGAACCTCGGATCTGAAAAGAAACCGGTGCGGCAGATTTTTCGCTGTTTTTCGCATAGTTTACCGGCTCATCGATTCGATAAGCGGCACGCGTTGTCGATACATACAACGAAAGCAATCCACTCTACGGGCTAACGACTGGAATCGTTGGAACTGCGGCTCGGCGGCCAGAGGAAAAAACGCGAGCGCA
This sequence comes from Lasioglossum morio, assembly GCA_916610235.2. Taxonomy (NCBI): domain Eukaryota; kingdom Metazoa; phylum Arthropoda; class Insecta; order Hymenoptera; family Halictidae; genus Lasioglossum; species Lasioglossum morio. Next base: position 2,367,875 of record OU744331.1, read on the forward strand.
ATTACAGAGCTCATATCGCGGCGCGCCGGGCTGGAGCGGGCTACAGCGGGCCCTAGTAATCAGCGTTTACTCGCGGCGAAGCGTACTCGACGCATAATTGCCTCGCGATTACGTGTTATACAATCGCGGGTAAACAAAAACGCTATCGGCCTGCGTCGGTAGACAATCGTAAACGTGATTGTCCGTCGATTGCATGTACGAGCGCGTGGGGCCCCGCGAATCGCTCGGCACGGACCCGGAACACGCGAGAGACACCGACGCGAAGGCATCAAGCTCCTCCCGGAGAAAGAAAGGATTCATTGAAGATCCTCCACGCAGATAATTCGACGTTTAACGGCCACCGGGTTGAATAATTAACGGACGACGGAGTGGGAGGAAGTCATCGGGACACTCGTTTTCTCGTTCGCGGGACCACCGGTTGTGGAGGCTGTAAGCCGCTCGCGAACAATCCATTTGATCGGATTTGCTAGATCGAAATAGCGATTTTATTCATTTTACGAATACGAAACTGAATACACCACATCGTGCAAACATATTTAACCCCTAAATGCACGATATTTGGTTTACAGTTTCTATTTATGCCTATTCTATTAAGCAGTATCTATTTGCCAAACGACAGCACAATGCATTTAAGGGTTAAGGTAAAAGCACCAATAGTTGAGCAGTTAAGAAATATTTTATGCGTGAATAAACAGTAAATGCCTTTTATTCTTTATTAACTAGAGAAGCTCTATGGATGAGAATTCTGTTTGAACTTTCTTACATTGTGTAACAAAGCTAACTTCCTTAAAATAATTTTGTCGAATAATACTTGGTAACCAATCATCAACGATTAGTTTTAACATTTTATACAGTCCTCATCTATCTTCCAGTATATAGTTAAAATAATTGTATTGTTCGAATTGTATATACATATTTGAAAATTCAATAACTGTGTCAGAAGTCGATCATCATCGAAAACGAAAAAACCAGTGGCGCAGCAATATTTCATAAAATGATTTCGATATGTTCGCGTCAGTCACAGCATGGAACTGTCATCAATTTATTAATTTAATTTGTGTCTTTGTTGAAGGAAAACGATCTCCGATGAAAATTTCAACCGGAAAGGAGGCGCCGATCGCGGAGACGTTCGAGAGGACAAAAAAAAAGCTGGCACGGCCGAGGAAAACTGCGCGCGTACATATATCGGAGCGTGCTTACGTCAGCGTAATTAAAATGCAGGCAGAAATCGCACGGCCGCGTATTTCTGTAATACGCCGCTCGCCGCGGACGCTAAAATAATGCAAGATGGATTTGACTTTCGTCCAATATTCAGCGGTGTCGTATGCGTGCTCACGTTCCACGTGGTCACGCGTTCCGAATAAAGAACGCGCGTATAGGATGCACGATGCGCGCGGGCTGCATCCGTGCGAAGCGCACCAACACGCGGCGCGAGCACTTGCGTAAAAACCTTGCCTCGTCGAGTAGGCTCTTTTATGCGAAGATTCAATACTGTTCAAGTATAATAAATCGAGGTCTCGGCGTTGCGCTCCACCTGTTCCCCTCCGGGAACTCGCTGAATTCGTTGATTGTCTTCTTTCTTCTCGTTTCACCGCCTAAACTCGATTAGAGATTGGATCTTTTGGCTGTACACGTTGTATAACAACTCGCTGTTTTAGCAAGCGTTTTTGTTGAGATTGTAGTTTTACTCCTGTTATGGTGTTTGGGTTTATCTCTTCAATGTCCAACGAAGACTCCGTCCAAAATGGCTCCATAAACCTGCGGATATGTCCGCAATAATAATCGTTAAAATAATCGTTCCAAGTGGGCCGCAAGTAAACGAGAAGGAACCTAACGATGATCAATCAAGATCTTGAAGAAACTATCTTGTTAATGGCACGACATATGTCGTTGACTAGAGAAATTTGAGACTCAGAAATCGAAAGTGCCAGGGACGCGGTGTACAGGCTTAGAAGACGATTAATTAGCTGTAACGGCCGAGGACTGAAAAAGGGAAGGGTAAACAATGTTTCTCCTCCCTTTACTTAACTTTGACAATTGTGAATTAACCCTTAGCACTCGAGTGCACTATTATTTAAATAATTGTTTACACTATCAGATATGTCGGTATCTAACCAATTACTACACATTTAATTATTGTATGAGGTATTAGATCAATTTCGTATTTATCAAATCTAAAAAATCATAGAGAATGGAAATATTGTAGGTCAGAAGAAACGTTTAATTTTCGAGTTAAAATAGCTCCGAGTGCAAAGGGTTAATAAATGTAGAACCGGTCGTTCTGATTGATGCCGGACGGTTTCGTGTTAAAAACGAAGCGCGGTGCACTTGAGCAACTTTTCCATCGGGGCGATTAGTTGGTTCGATCGAGTGCTGTTTGCCAAGGGTAGTCGATACGGTGTATCGCTTGAACATCGGTGCATTAACGTAACTGCACGAACGAGGTTAATACGTCACCGTAATGGAGGTGGTCGTAGGGCTTGACGCGCGCGCTCGCACGGTGGCCGTTTTAAAAATGTTTATTTGTACCCGCGCGCTGTGCAACGATGTTAGCATTCTGATGTCGGCGCTGATATTACATATTGCGAAGATAGCAGAGAGAAAAGAAAAAAGGGACGCACACAGCCGAGCCGAGGCGATAAAACCCGGCAATTGTTGCACACACAAAGTGCAAAGTCTATATCCCGGGCCCGTCCATTATACGAGAACCGCGGATTCGTAGTTGTAACGCGATTACGATGATGTAACGCGCTCGCGCGCGCACGCACGTCGCCTATCTTATCGGAAAATTCTGTTCGCCGCGTGGAAGCGAGTGTTCAATTTCCGAGTTTCCATGATATCAAATGCGTTCCCTCCCATTTCGACGACTAATAAAGATCTGCTCCCCGAACGATTCCTCCGAACTTCCGCGAACATTTGAAAAATTTTATGACGCGCCCAAGTCGAGCAATTAACCGGGTACGCGACTTTCCGAACAGAAGCTATTCTAATCCCCCAGCCTATTACCGAACTTCGAGAGCTAAAAAGTTTCTCCAGTAATAGCGTTCCGCGTGGACTGTAGAAATGTGTTTCAGTTCGAAACGCTTTTGCGGATGGGATCGGCTATGGTGTGACTCGGACTCGTTGCAGCGTACGCTCGTCCTAAATAAACGGATGTGACGTCACGGCATCCATATAATCGAATTTACTTTGATACCCTTCCACTGCGACGTGGCAACAAACGAATAGCCAGACTGTGTTTCCGATTTGTCGATGAACAACGCGATGATCGGTTCGTGTAGAAGTCTCTGTGTTTTATTCACAGGCATCTAGAATTTTGATATCGATAGGTAATAATATTGTGTCGCGAAAATACAGTTGCGACTTTGTTAGCAGTCGACAGTGTCGCGTACTTTAAAGCGATTTTAGTACAACTGCTGGCACCTTACGGTGGGTGACAGTGGAATTTCTGTTTTCTTCAATTTAAACTCATGTAAAAGTCGATGTGAGTCGACTTTCTCTCTTAACAAGCTATTCGGTTTTAATTATTTATTTAAGTTTAGTAGAACCTAGTAGAACATTATTTGAATTTGGCGATATTTTCGAAAAATGTTGATTTAGCGCCATTAGCATTTAACGCCGTACGGGTGAAACGGTGAAACTAGTAAACAATTAGTTACCAACGTACGATAAGTTTATAAACTTCCAAATATCGATCAAATCGGATTCAGCCACCGACGAGATACTGTTAAATTCTGCCAGTCTTACGGGGGATCATGTCTCGCGCATATTTCGGTGTTCTCTTACGCTCTCTGGGAATTATTCTGATTGGAGTGACAAACAGAAGCACCGACGACATTTCGTTTTTTTTTAAATTTTTTTACAAGTCAATGGTCCCTACAAGCTCTTCTGGCTCCACTCACACACGGACTACGGCTCCAGGAGCCATGGTGAAAAGTCATTTGAAGTAAAGGTTGACGGGTCCCTGCTGTGCGTACACGGGAAAAAAAGAATTGTACGTGTGAGAGTGTACTGAGTAGTGTACTCTCCGTCTGTATTATACAATAAAGATGAAGAAGATTCATGCAAAATGAAGAGTACCGAATATGTATTACAGCAGCAAATGATTCGTGCCGCTTTTCCCATAAGACGTCGTGTAAATTCCGGCACGAATCATTTGCTCTTCCGAAACCTGCGTAGAGCGCCATTCCGTGCAGCGGCGAAACGCTGAAACTGTTAGCCAAATTTAGTTCTGGATCTACCGCTAGATGGCGCTGTTGAGTACCTCCGTACAGCGCCAATTCGTGCAGCGGCGAAACGCTCAAACTGTTAGCCAAATTTAGTTCCGTATATACCGCTAGATGGCGCTCTTGAGAAACCTTTGTGGCGGATGTAGATAATGAAGATTTCTAATGTAGATAATGTAAATTTCTTATTATGATAATTGTATTGATTAATTTATTTGGTTGTTAACATTTGTTTTGTTTTTGGTTATCTACTGTGCAGCGGCGAAACGCTCAAACTGTTAGCCTTTAGTTCCGAATATACTGCTATAGAGAAACGTCCCTATTGAAGCGAATGGCCGATACTAATATACAATCTTGCATGAACGCGGAACCTTTCGTACTATTTGATTATTTGCAAGTTTACACAGAACGAAGAGATTAGATATTTCGAACGTAGTTGTTGCGTTACTCGATCGTTCGCACGAGTTATCGAAACGACAAAGACGAGAGTAGATATGACACATGGAATGTAATGAAATGAAATAATGGAATCAAGTGGACAGAGGACACAAAAAAGATAAAAGATAGAGATATTAGAGTGGGAATTGGAATAGAGATGGAAATACTAATTTAATTTTATGAGCGATATATATCAATGTATATATACTAATCGCAGCACGGTCTTGTAGCAAATCAAATGAAATTAAATGAAACGAAGTGAAATAGAATAATGGAATCAAGTGGAATAGGAAACGCAAGAAATGCAAGATAGGGATATTAGAGTGGAAATTGGAATAGAGATTGAAACACGAATTTCATTTTATGAGAGATATACTAATCAATCATTTACGTACAATATTTGTGGCAAATTAATTTTAGGGCAGTCAGAGGTGAAGTGTTCTTTGCAACATATATATATTTCATTTTGTACTACCGTTATTCGCAGAACTGATAACACATAACCAATATCGCGAATCTTTAGAAATATATTTTGCGGCCAGCATACGTAAGTATACTTATTATTAGTTCAATGTTTACGTTTGTCAGACGTTACTGTCAGAGTCAGCAACGGGTCTCGATTTCCCTGATAAGAATATGATACGTTCACTTTTAGTACACACTCATAATCTCGGAAGTTTGAGGAGTATGTACTTACATATGTATATACATTGTACATAGTAAACTCGCCATTCCCGTTGGAGCAATGATTTCTCGATGGCGAATCAACACGTCTACGACTTTGATTTATGATTTTTCAAAGATGGAGAAGAGAAGGTTGGAAGTTCATTTCAATTAACACATACAATTATCCGAATTTTCCGATCAATTATCTCGAACTTTTTCCCAGAAAACTTTTTCAGAACAATAACGAACAAATCAAAAAAAGAATCACGCGTATCCATCGTTCAAACCGTGAATTATGGTCTTGAGTTCATAGAAAAATCCCATAGAAAAAAGCACTTTCATTTTTCCGTGAATTTTCCATTATTCCGGGCTAGTTTTCCGATTTTTCTTTCCCTAAAAACCTTATTCAGACTACGACGAACATATATTTTTTTTAAATACTCAAATCGGTCCAGCCATTCTTAACGAGCAGCATTTCATTTTTATTTATATAGATAAAGATCCGCAAATCTAATAATAACAATATAATAATAATAATTTTCTGATTCATTTTTCAGACTACATACTTTCCCGCTCATTGTTTGCGTAGCTGATAAAAGAGAGTATATATATATCTCTGCTGATAGTTGCTCGCCGAGGGAAAGATTGATATTTGCAAGTTTAAACAAACCGTTCGCTGTCCGAGAGTTTTCCTGCAGCTCTCCGCACTATACACTAACGAATTTCACTCTCGAGAGTAAAACTCGCGCTGATTTTACTGTCGGATGGACACGTACCGTTAGGGGTTGCCTAAAAGAGGAAGTGCTGCGCTCTAGTTACCGATCGCAATGTTCGTTTGAAGACGAGCATCCGAGTTCGGATCGATGAACGGTACAGGAGACACGAGAAGTCAACACGTGGGAAGAAGGGTGGTTGATCGTATGGAAATGGAAGCTACTTGGCGGCGACGTGATCGCCACCGATGCGGGTGGCGTAGCCGCGAGATTCGCGAGGAGGCGTCTCAGGCGTCGCGTCGAGACGCGCGGCAACTCGGAACTGCGCGAGCGATCGGACAGTTCGGAGGGCAGTCGAAGTTAGCTCGAGTCATGCGTTAGAACTTTGTCAGCGGATCAGACCGATACTTAGTCGCTCGACGAAGAAGATAAACGTAGTTTGGATCCGGGTCTGTCTCGACGCAGGATGAACAACGGCGAAACAAGGATCCGAGACACCCCTAGAGTTTAGACTCTAGGCGAACGGTCGTCGACGAATAGTCCTTCCAGGATGCGAGGGTGTTTCGTGTTCGGTGGGATCACGGTGATGATCGTCTGTTGGTTCGGATGCGGCTACGGGTACAGGCTCGAGAAGTGGAGAACGGACGCGTTCTGCGAACCGTTTCCTGGGATCGTTCTCGAGCAGAATAAGACCCGACTGTTCGAGAACGGCAGCTTGCTCTACGATCACGACCAATTACCGTATCCGGTGGGTTCTTATCGAGTGCTCGGGAACGTGACTATCGGGTGCGTGTGCGATCTACGGGTCTGCCTGAAGAAGTGTTGCGGTCGCGACAAGATCCTCGGCGCCGGTGTTGTGCCGAATTGTACCGCATTGCCGGTCAGCTCGCAACGGCCTGATCTTGTCCTCCAACGGGCCCACTTGGTCCCCGAGCTTCCGGAAATCGGGGAAGGCGGTGTCGACGCCGGAAACCTGTTCAAAATAATCGAAGATAGCATGGACTGCTCGAAGAAACCCATCAGGTACATACTCGAGCCGGAACGCTACAAGGAAGACGCGTTCGTCCTCGATCGGAACGGCACGCTGTGGACTGACTCGGACAGTTTTCCAGCATGGAGCTACTGCCTCGACTGGAAAGAGTCCGATCAAATGATCGCCGTGGTCGTCTGCAAAGAGCGCGACGGTGTCGAGCCGAAGAAATTGTACGATATCGGCATTATGATCTCCATACCGTTCTTTCTCGCGACCTTTTTGGTTTACGCGATCATTCCGGAGCTGAGAAGTCTCTACGGCAAGACCCTTATGTGCTACGTCGCTTGTCTCGTCCTAGCTTACACTTTTCTCGTGCTGGTCAATCTGTTCTCGAGCTTTGCGTTCGCCCTCTGCTCTGCCATAGGTAAGCTTCCAATTCTTTCCCTTCTCTCTCTCTCTCTTTCCTGTTTCTTTCTTCTCTCGATGAATCCGGCACGAAATGATCCGATGCGACGTACCTTTATACTTAACACTTTATCTACCGGAAGTCTATTAATAGAATTTTCAATAATTGTGCTGTACCAAAGGAAAGCATAGATATTTACATTTACATTGCAATCATAAATGAAACTGTTAGATGACATTATTGAGGGTGAATTGTTAGTTCACAATGAAAATTGCTATTGCTATTGAAGGTTCCATCAACAAGTGTTTAGCCATGTACCATAGATTTTTCAAACTGATGCAATAATCACCGGTCGGTAATGTGTTAATAATGGTCAGTTCATAGCAGCCAGCCAGCATTATATTCCGAATCCTACTAATAAGCTTTCGGTAGGTAATGTATTAAGAAGATCGAAATGCCTGTTCGATAGCTTATCGGAAAACGAAATAATACTAAATAATAAGAAATATTATTCACCGCTGTTTAGAAGGTGCGTTTTGGAGCTCCGGTTATTCCTCTTCGAACTGCACGCTCGTCACCAGGCGCGATACAAATTAGAGGTCAGAGATACCGGTATCCTGTCACGACGCTGCGAACGTTCGCCGTTTCCACACGAGGGCAACCGGGCTTGGGTCTTCTGTTAAAACCCAAGAGAGTGTACTCGTGTACTTGGCCAAAAATTACAATGATTCCATCCGATTGCGTTAGGTCAGAGTCGCCGTTGATATCCAAGGATGTCCGGTTAAGCTATAAGTAAACGAGAAGGGATGCGTGAGAAGATGAACGAAAAGAAACGAGACGAAAGCGTAAGAGAGCGAACAGACAATACCTTGCAGTTCTTCTATTGTGAAATGGGGCGCGTGTCGTAACTAGGTCGCGTAAGGGCGGCGAAAGGACACACCCGTCATTACGCGAGAAAGATTAGTTTGTAACTCGGTTGGTCGTTTCCGTGTAGCGCGATAATACACGCGGTCCGGTTGACAAATCCGCAAGACCACCGATAAACAGTCGGCTCGCGCGTACGCACCTATGAAGATGTTGACTCGCGTCCATCCTGGTGGAAGAACAAGGTTCGTGATACGGCCGGTATCAGTGGTATTGATTCTATTGGTACACGTTCTAAGCATCGAGTGTTCATTGGTGTGCAATTTCACGGGGAACGAGATTCATAGGAGTTCCGGGAGTTACAAGACCAAGGGCGAGATTGCTCTCTGTTGCCCGCGCGAACATCTTTTGGTGAACTATAGTTGCGTGCCCGTTGGGAATGACGATGCCGGCGTGTCTGTCGATTGTCCGCCTGTTTATCATTACGAGGATACGTCGGAGTTGGTCAAGCAATCCGTTTCGTTCCGTATCGCCACCAAAACTCCTTGCCCCAACGGTGGATACCAGTTAAACGACTCCGAGTTCAAGCTTCTCGACAACGGCATGATCTACATGGAGGACGGGGACCCGCAGTTTGTCCAGGACCGATCCCTGTATTGTCTCGGTCGCCAGGACCTCGACCACTATGACATGCTAATTTGCTTCGACAAGGAAATCATCAATCCTCCCGTTGGAATGATCGTATCCATTCCGTTTCTTTTCCTCACGTTTCTCGTCTACACCGTGATACCCGAGCTGAACAACATGCACGGACGCACGCTTCGCGGATACGTCGGCTCCATGTTTGTTGCATACTTACTCTTCGTGGTCCTGCAGACGATGCCGCAAGAACCGATCTCGGACATTTTCTGCGGATTTATCGGTACACTACAGTTCGATATTTCGCCCGTAGACGCGTTCACCGTCGACGACTGATTCGACAGCTGTAAAATGTAAAGCGAAACAAACATTTCGTAATGATCCATCGGCAGGAACATTTCTTTCCGGATTCGGAGAAACAATTCCGTCATCCAAATACGGCTGACCGCGTTTCCTCTAATTATTATTACGTTTATCCTTTTACTATTTATTATATTATCCATGTAACACCGTGCGCTGTAATTCTGACGCGACTTCTTCTTTCTTTCAGCGTTCACCATCTACTTCTCGTTCCTGGCTAGCTTCTTCTGGTTGAACGTGATGTGCTTCGACATATGGTGGACGTTCGGGTAAGTCAAACGTTCTGCAGGGTAGCTCTGCATCGCAACGATCACCAGCCTAATCGAGAGTAAAGAAATATACATATACGTACACATACGTATAAACGCCTACACTTTGCTCTCTCGATCGAACAAGAGAAACTCGATAGTTGATAAACACCGAAGAAAATTGATTGCTATAGAACGCAAATTAATATCCGGTTCGTGACGGCACGTGTACACACTGCAAACATTCTTAAATTAATTTCGATCGGTCCATGGAGCTGTTGCCGAGTGTTTGTATCGCCGAAACGGAACGCTGCGACGGGCAATAGCTCTCGACCCGGCTCGAATCGCGTCTTTAATTCGTTCCGATTAATTGATAGAGGCGACGATCGATAGAATTCATAGACAAACGAGTGGCCGCCTGTCGCGTTTAATCTAGATTATCCACTCGTGCTCTTTAACGTTTCTCGCGTTACGGGTATCTTTGTCTGTTCGGTGATTATCGCGTTATCGGCACAGTTAAAGGAAAAGACGGTTTCTCAGATATCACGGTCCGTCCCTTTCCGTGAGAAACTGTACCGAGAATCTAACTGAAAATGTTTCCCCGTGAATTCCGCCGGTTTCGGGATCGAGCGTGCTCGTCTATTTTCTACACAGTTTGGAAAATGGAAAACGTGCCTCGCGTTCTCAATTAACCGCGAACTCCGTCTCACCGTCGAAGACGGCGTTCTCATAAAACTTTTCGATCTACTTATGTATCTATAGAACGCCAGGTGTACAGCAAACAAATCGTGACGTATAGTCCAAACAAATTCTCGGATGCCGAGAAACGGTCTTTTCTTCGATGCTGACGCCAACGCGGATGCTGCGCCGCGACGCCCCGCCTCGCGTCGTCGTTACCGTACCGATGGAAGATGGTACCCGCATTCGAATTCCTCTCGAAAAAGAAGCACCGCGTTTCTCATCGCGTAATTACTCGAGACAGTCGAGAATACGTTCTTTTCCGATTCCGAAGGAGAGATCAAGCGTTTAACCGCGGGTAGTAGTCGAGCGATATTTTTAAGCGCGAAGAACGCAACCCGAAAACAGCCTGCGCGTTCGCGGTTTTCGATTGTATATACGCAGTATCGTGCTCGCAAACATAATTATTATTATTAATATTTATTATATACGGACTGCAGTCGTTTTACATAAGTGTTTACAAAAAAAGAGAGAAAGATACAAGACTACTCGTCTAACAAGAAATAAGGGACATACACAAAAAGGAAAAATATAATCCTGCGTAGTTGCATTTGAAAATCTTGCAAAGAATGAAGAAATCAATACGATTACAAATAGTGCATGATTGTTGCAATAATGCGATTCATTGGATTAATTAATCCATAAGTAGATTTTGCTGTAAGTGTTTGTAAGTGTTTTGAACAGTCAATATGATTATTAATTCAATTAAAAATAAAGCTGTAGTAGGGTACTATTCTTCGAGCAGATAATGGTTCAAAGTTCATTGTAGTTAATATTGCGGAGTAATCATGATCAAAGAATGACATTAGTAATGGTTAACACGATGTATTATCTCGCTCATAACTAGCCTGTCCGCCAAGCCCTCTTTTTTTTTTCATTTTCGAATGCATTTTCTGGATCGGTGACACACGACAAACGATGTGGCCGACACGAAGGCAAGGACATGGGCGTGATCGCGTTGACACTCGCACGCACGTCTCTGGTCCACCCTTCTTCTCGTAATGTACATACACCTACACGTATACCCATATTTTATATATGCGTAAACGTGTACACATTATGTACCATATAATATGTTCTGTACATGTACGGGGTCAGCTATCATACAGCCCGTAGGGCCACGAATATTTACTCGTCGCGTGACAATCATCCTTTCATCTATGTATCTGTATATGTACTATTTTCGGTTATTCGTCGATTCGATTGGATCGCGCCGGTCGGGACCAACGACGACGCGAAAGCAAATACAACGTGTACTTTATCGGCGTGCGAACGTTCAATCTTCTTTTTTACTAGTGCTTACTTACTCGGAGAAACCACTACGATGCGTCACGTAGAACCACAACCGTTTTTGCGTTTATATCCGTTCGCGTTCCGTCGAATCGAAAACCGAATCGAGACGAACCGATTATCACTACAGAATTACAATTAATGTTATTGGCGCACTAGTCCGATCAATTGGAGACAATAAGCAAATTTGCAAAATATCACATGAACATTTAATTCAACGTTCCGGTCTAAATTTAGACCATTTTCAAGAATGTCACATTTTCCGTATTGCGTCTGTAAGAATTTATCAATTAATTAATATATGGTTAAGCAAACACCTTCCCGAACAAGCAGAAAACATTAAGGTATTAAAAAAGAAAAACAATTGTATAAACTCACTTGCTTCGAACAATGTACTAACTTAAATTCTTAAGAGTCAAGGAACAGCATCTCCAAAATTTACATTCTTGAAAATGGTCTAAATTTAGACCGAAACGTTGAATTAAATGTTCATGTGATATTTTGCAAATTTGCTTATTGTCTCCAATTGATCGAACCAGTGCGCCAATAACATTAATTGTAGTTTTGAACAATTGTCGATCGAGATACAGAGAACTATCACTACAGAATGATTGAACGCGATTATTTTCAGAGGTTTCCGGTCGCTTCAAGGCAGCGTGAATCAGAGGGAACAAAAGAAATTTATAATATACTCGATCTACGCCTGGGGGTGCGCGTCCATCCTCACCATCGTTTGTGCCATCATGGATTTTCTTCCTGGCATTCCCAGTAGTTTCATACGACCCGAATTCGGAGTAGTAACTTGTTGGTTCAACAGTAAGTTGCCGGTCGATACGGTGAAACAGTATTTTAAATAGTAAATAATCCTATTTATTTTGAGGTGTGTAAAGTATTATTTTCAACTTCAATTTGAAATGTAAGCAGATTCAATAGATTTATGAGTGTAAATATAGTTTCCTATCGTTAAGATACACTGCGTGTGTTTATGCGGGTTATTGGAGTATTTGTAACGACGCAGAAAGTAAGATATTTCTTTCAGATTGTTAAGATATAATATTTTACTTTCGAAATTGTATATCTTATTTGAAATATTGTTTTCTTTTAATAATAATTTAGTTAAAATGGCATACAATGTCGTTAACGGTACTGCTATTCGAAATACCAGAAGGCAAACGAATAATCTTCTCAAGACAAAGACTCAAGTTTTTCATTTTCATTGTTCAAAATATTGTTTATATTATCCAATATGTTGGTACCTATTCAATTACTAAACGTTTAAGTATTGTACAAAGCATTATATGAAGTTTATAAGCTAAGAAGGGAAGCAAATCGTATAGAATTATTCTAAGTTGGAAGAAATGTTTAATTTTCGAGTTAAAATAGCTCTGAGTGGAAAGGGTTAATTAGCCTTAATTTTTTGATCGCCTCGAACCGAGTAATCTTACGTTGTAACGATCATTTCTAGCGGAGGATGCGAAAGCTGTATACTTTTACGGTCCCATGGGTGTCACCGTGCTGTGCAACATATGCCTGTTCATCTCCACGGCGATGAAGATCGCGCAACATAAAAAGGCCACGGCGAATCATTTGAGAGGGGTCGATAGTAGGCGCCACGACGACAACAAACAATGGTTCGTCTCCTTTCGGGATCGCTTTCCTGTTTTAATATCGTGGATCAAGGAGAAACGTACAACGGCACGGTTGTCGTTTCAACGGATACAAAGAGACACGAACCCTTGCATCGCACTTATCGTTCGCCTCGTTCACGATGAAAATATTATTTTTAGGTGTCCTCATAGATCGAGTAAAACGAACATTTTCCCAGGCTTCGATTTGTTTTCATAATGACGAGTACCTCCGATACAGTAAACACACATTCATCCGGTCTCGATCACGTAACAGCGCAGCGTTCCTGCTTGATCCTTCTTTATATAATATCAGCTGCTCGTCTGCCAAATCGGTGTACATTCATTTCTCGAAGTTTGTTGTTTTTTGTGATCTCACTTTGTAATCTCTCTACGATTTATTTTATTATTTTCATCCAATTAAAGATGTAGATTTCAAACGGAGAACGTTCAGTGTAAACACCTCGAGAAATGTTTGTACAATTAATATATGTATATATACGTAAGTACGTACTTGTGGGTATAAGATTGTGATGCACATTTCGCAGGTTCAATCTGTACCTGAAACTATTCATCGTGATGGGCATCACCTGGTCGATGGAAATCATATCGTGGCTGTGCCACAACTCGCCGGAGTACATTTGGTACCTGACCGATCTGGCAAACGCCTTGCAAGGTGTAATAATCTTTCTAATCTTCGTTTGGAAGGAGAAAATCAGGCGATTGCTCTTGAAAAGGTTTCGCTGCTTTGGCCACAACGTTCTCTCGAGTAATTCGTCACGCAGCGCGTATCACAGTTCGGCGTCTCGAACCTGCACCACCAGTTCGATGGCTTCAACGCAGATGTTGCCATTGTCCTCGACTAAGATTACACCAACGTCCGCGTTGTTTCAGGATACATACAAATCTTGTTCACCGAACGCACCCTCGCGCAACGACGGAACAAAGTTGTCCAACGATAACAGCGATTGTCCTTAACCCTTTGTACAAAAGTGGTGACTCGGAGAGAGAGAGAGCTAATAATTCGTAGCATCATTCAATTTGTATTCGATATATATTACTAAACGTATTTAATATTTCATTAAACTACTGAAAGTATTGTACGAGGTATTATATATCATTTTATATCGATCAAATTAAGAAAATCATATAAAATGGAAGTAATTGAAGCCGGAAGATAAATTCGCTTTTCGAATTAGAATAGCTCCGAGGGCAAAGGGTTAACGCTACCAAAGTAATACCCGTTTCTCTGCACGACGACGCATCGAGCGATTCAATTTCGACGAAGAATCGACGAGCCACGTTGTAGCAATCGTTGTCGTTGCTGACGAGTTTGTACGTCACTTTATATGCTAATGTTTAAAGGAACGACCGCAGCGAGTCGCGAAACCAATGAAAAAATACCGCAAGTGTTGCTTGCCTCGTCTGTCGTCCGTACGAAACAGACTGTGCCGTACGAACGAATTTTCTAACATTTCTTTTCTATGTATGTATCGCACAACGTGTATAAATCATGTAGTTTTTATTCTTTTCTTAATCAATATTAAAGTATAGTACAAACATCAAATAGTCAACGACCATGGTCCCGTTGCAGCGCTTGGATGGATTTTCACGTGTTATTGACAAAATAGGTGGCTCAGAACTCTCCACCTTAATAAACTGTAGGCCCCGTCGCGAAATAATCTTAAACAAATGAGTTGAAAGCGACGTAAAATAATAAATAAAAAAGGAACAAGTCGTTCAAGCAAGTCATTCAGCAACAATCGTTCGATTAAAATATTCTCTCTCTCTATATATATATACAGGTGAGAATATTTTCAATTTAAAATCGCGCGATAATTACACGAAATCGTTTATTTTGCATAATGTCAAAAAATCGTCTTACATTGTACATAATTACATTTTACAATTAGATCTACTTAAGCGAATACGTCTTCTCGATCGGCTCCGACACCTTCGCCATCCTCCAGACTCGAGAAATTTAGGAAGTGCGCCGGTCGATGAATCTCGTGATAAAATTCTTTCGGATTTGCCAGCTGGAGCTCGTACTTCATGTTTGGATCGTGTCTCACGCCTGGGATTGCATAGAGAGAGATATCGTATTGTATTATATAGAGAAGTCGACGCTCAAGAATTCGATGTACAGTAAAGTTGCGATCTAGCTCCTATCGCCTGTTCCGAGCAGGGACAGAGATCGTGTGGGGAAACTATTTTTGTATGACTGGCAATTTGTGGAGATCCTCGTGGTGCTAAATCGTGACTTTACTGTAACGTCAACGTGACAAAGAGGAGTCCTTACCCATGAAATTGTAGTTCCACGATCCTTGACTCGGGACCATAAAGAAACCTAGGAAACGATCGGACAGCAACATTTGTACCTTTTCGTAGTGACTCGGTAGGTAACCCTTCGGATTATTTCCTTTGTCGGTATTTTGTTTTCCCCATTCGAAACCACTGAAAAGCAACGACTCGTTAGTAAATTTGTAAATGTTTATTTTAATAACGAGTGTACGAACCTGGGCGTCAACTTGTAAGCTGTAAGGGAACAAGATCCTGGCGTGAAACTGCACGTAATCACGATAGTCTTTTCTCCGTCCCAGATTGGATTTTCCGCCATTACGCGGGCATGCGTGGATATGTCCTAATCGAAACGAATCAAATGACAAATTATCTACACTGTAATAGCAACGAGGCAAAGATTACAGTAACATGTGCATCGAGGGAACATGTAACACACCTGTGGCGATAACTGCGGCAATTCGTTCGGTTGAGTGTGGATCCAACCGAGAGGTTCCATTTCCTTCAAATATTGATGAATAGGAAGCGTATTAGGCAAGTGAACGGTTTGATGGGTTCCCCACTGTGGAGCCATCACTATGCATCTGATTTCTTTCACTTGTGGATTGTCGGGTGGACTAATGCCGTACAAATATCCCGCGATCTAAAAATTATACAAACGACATGCTATTAAAAAAAGAAAACAAACGATACAGAGTTCAACGAAGTATAAGTATACATACGAGTAGACTACGGATTTGATGCATTTGTTAGAAAAATGAGTAGGTGTAACTGGAAACAGTAAGGATATTAGAACAATTTAAAGATATTGTTGTACTAGTTTCAGCTTATCGAAGATATTACAAAAGAAAATGACTTTCTCCGGTTTGTTTCGATTCAGGTAAAACATTTTTATTTTGCATAAAGATCCGCAGTCTACATATGAGATAGAAGAATGGTTCGAATAATCGCACACCTGTGCTCGTAAATCGGAGATCGTGACGAACTTCTTGAGAACATTTTTTGGCAATATGTAGGTGTAACCAGTCTCTTTGATGTCGTCGGATGACACATAGATGTGATTCGTTCGAAGATGCAAATTCGTGGCGGAGATCGCTCTTACACGCCATTCGGTCTTCGAACTGAACGTCTGTGTCTCGTAATTCGAAGTGGTTGCCGTGATAATTTCGTCGCCGTGTTTGTTCACCGTCCTCGTGGTCGTCGCGGTCAGTTGCGACTGTTCTTTCGTCTGTTTCTCGATCTCGGCGATTTGTTGGCGTTGAGCGGACGGCGCACTTATCTCCATGCCCAAAATGATGTCTCGGATCTCCGACTGGGTCAGAGACGCCACATTTACGCTAAAAAAAAAAAGGAACCATCGTTTTATCCAGAAGACTTTGTTTCCCTCCCTGGTTCACATTGTAGAAACAATTATAACTGCTTGAACGACACGTACTTGTTCTTTTTACCATAATCCGCCAGTATTAAATCTTTCAGTTGCACCTCGACCTTGATCCATTCGTCGTCCGTCAAAGATGGCCATATATGATGAGGCTCCGTGATTGTTGTCTTATCAGGTTTCAATACAACCTTCGTCCTCTCGGTGTTAACGTGTAAAGCGCGGAGAATCAGGATCAAACGGGAAAATGCCTAGGGAAAATAAAGATTCGATTATTTAAGCACTTCTGTATCGCCCTACAGATCGAGAAAAAGAAAATCTCGAAGTACCGTGTACGATGAGATGGTCTTCAGCCAGTCGTCGTATAAATTGAACAACACCATTTGTGGTTCGGTAGCTTTCAGAATTAGATCGCCGAACTTCTCGACTTTCAAGCATGCTTGGAACGGTAGTTGTAGTTCCGATCCCTTGATAACAATGTTGGGGAAATCGAGCAAGTGCACTTCCAAAGGATCCAACATTCCCTTTCTCGTCACAATGATTTGCTTCGGTTGTTCTTCCACTGGCAGAGACCGAATCAACGCGGCCACTTCCTCGGCAGTTTTCCATTTGGCTAACTGTTATAGAAACGAAACGATTGATCGATGCAATTGTTGAAACTATCGGAGTACAAGGGTCCGACCTACATACCTGACCCAAACGTTTCTGACCAGCCCAAACGGACGTATGAATGATTTTCAAGAACAACTGTCCAGTTCGAGGATTGAATATGAAAATAGCTCCGTTTATAGGCTTCGTGGTTAAATTACCTTCGAACGTCTTGTGGATCGTAACGCGATATACGTTGGTGTCGTCCACAAACCTAGAAGATCGATCGACCGACAATTAGAACGAGAAAAGTTCGTCGATCCGAACAAACGTACCAGATAATTTGATTCGAGAACAGTTCTCCGTAATTCTGCGAGGATAAATACGGCTCCGTAGGTTCCGACGAGTATAATTGCAAAGCTTTCCTGATACGTTCTCGTAACACGTACAAAGCAGGGTTCGCTTTCATGATTTTTGCCATCGCTTGCTGTATAAGGGGTTTGCTGCCTGGGAACCAATTTCCATACGCACTGTTCAAACATCAATTTTCTATTTAAATTATATCTCTGACAATTTATATTGCGCGCAAATGTAAATACTTGCCTGTGTAAATTGTACGCCAGATCAATGGCAATCAGTAATCCCGTTGGCGATGGATAAATGGACATATTGTCCGTGGTGTAATCCAAAAATTTCGCTCTGGCGTATCGTTCGATATCATGAGAGTCGTAATCTCCCCATCGAAGTTGCACGTCTATCCAGTATTTTTGCGTGGTGGTGTTATCCATGAGATCTCTGTCAAACAACGTTTAGAATATAATTCGTAAAAATTCGTAATAACAAAATAGAAAAAGACAGAAGATACAGACTTTGAATCAGCCAATAAAGATGGCCTGGAAACGTTCCATTTGTACGCCGAGAATAACAAGATATCGGCGCACGAGGAATTCATTTTGTATGATTTTCTGGGATGTATAGTTTCCTTCTGAACAGTTTCGATTTCCAGCGCGTCCAATTCTTGGTCGAAAACTTGGCAGAGATCCATCACGATGGATTCGTGAACCTTCTGCCACAAATGGGCACGGAAAATTTGGATCAGCGAGATCTTCAGCGTCGGGATTTTACCGTGCATAAATATTCCTGTCAAGTCCAATTGCACCTAATCGAGTCAACAACAAGATCGATTAATAACACTTGGAAAGAACGTATCCAGAGGTTTTCCGACGTACAAATGTGCGAGAACTGCTTTACCTGGAAACCAACGTATACGTTAGCTCTGTTAATAGTTGGCGACCACCATAACGTGAATCGCCGATTCGGAATCTGATTGAGACCAGATCTCTGTGCGTTGGTTAATTTTTTGTATTTCATAGACTCTTCGAAGCCGGATGCTTTCTCCCTAAAAAAAGAAACAACGAATTAACGAATTATTCTCTACCTATTTGTAAAATAAACTTGACCAAGAGTCATACCAGAAAAGACCTTCCCATGTTGGAAAGTATGTTCCCTTGAACAGTGTATGCTCCAGGATACCCTCTACACCGCCGAGGGCTTGAATCATGTCCGTTCTATAGTTATTCAAATTCCAGAGTTTACCGTCGTGACGTTGATGTGTCCACCAGAACGGATTTTGCTTTAGAACCTAAGCAACGCGTAACGTGAACATTAAATTTCTGAAAATTTGTGAGAAAGTGTACGGATACTTTTTAGCGGTAGCGTACGCAAGTACGATATATACCTGATACTGCTTGAATTCGGTACGTATTCGCCAGCCTTTGTCGTAAGCAAGAGTATGCCTGTCTTTCTGGAACAGGGTATTTATTCTAGGTATACCACGATCCCAACTATCCTCGAGATCTTCCAAAGTGAGCCTGCGATTTTGCGCGTTCGCTTCTTGACGTTTCAACGCGTATTCCGCCCATACTCGTTGCGAGTCGATAAACTCCGATTCCCATGGTTGAATGTATCGGTACAAATTCGGAATCAGTTGATCCTCGTCGTGACTCATACCAGAACGGAAATGCGTGATGCCGACGTCGGTTTGTTTCGACCATCTCAAGTCAGACTGTAAACGAGAGACGATATTTTAAAAAAACACACAACAACGATGCAGTTGTAAAAGGAAAACCGATAGGCCACCTGCGGGATTAAGACGTGTCCCATTGAGAGCATTCCTAGTCCACCCAGCTCTTTCGGCGTGTAAAACACAACCGGCGGGAATCTCGAAGGCATTTTCGAGTTCAACCCGATCTTGATACGGGTCTGAATTTTATTCTCGCATTTCACCAACAGGTCCAATAATTCCTGTGTGTTGACCACAGCCTCGCGGAAGTATGTCATCAGTCCGATCAAAGCGGTGTTCCATTTGTTCACGATCTTCGTGAACGTCGTGGATCCGGAGGCCATGAGAATTTGCCGGACCCTGTTGTGAAATCGTTGTAAACTTTCGTCGTCGACTCTCAGGAAACATTGAGCCGTTCTTTCCTTCGTGATTTCATTTTGCAGATTCCACACACCGTCCCTGTGCGTGAATTCTTCGTGCGTTGTCCTGCATTTCGGTAATATTCTGCACTCGAACCCGCTCATGTTGAACAGTAAATTCGGATTGTCTTTGCTGTAGACGCTAACGAAACTGTTCTCCCACTGAATCGTAGTCGTAGAACGAGGTAAACGGTTCTTAATATCCCAAAAAACAGCACGACCTCTGCAAACATTCGATATTAATAGACAGATTCATCTATGAGTTCGCGAAACCGTTCCCCGTTTTGTCTACTCACAAGTTGACGTCGTGCTTCATGAGTCGCATTCGCGCATCTCGGGGCCAACATTTTTTATTATTGTAACCAACGATGTTCTCGTTGTTAGGATCCGGATGCTCCGTCAAGTATCTCTGGATCAGATCTCTTGCTTCGTCGGCGGAGAACCTGGGCGAAACGAAACGATTCGTATGAAACGCGTCCAAGAAGAACAGTATTAACACTAAACCTATACCGAGCTTTATATTACGTGCTCTAATATTTATACAATCAATTCTTATAAAATTATTTTCACGTATTATTACAAAAATTCTAAATAAGTTCGGTCTTTTAATTTTTATAAAACAATGTATATCCGACAGATTTTTTATCCGGTACGGTTAGTGTTAATTAATTATAGAACAGGTCAGGATGCTACCTCAAAAACAAATGTATCCTGTCGACGTATCTGCAATACAATCTGATTGGGTGCGCTGTTTCGGAAGCAACGTCTTGGAAAGTTAAGAAGTCGTTCGGCATTTGTGGAGGGCCAGCCATTTCACTGGCTCTCTGCAATCCAAGGACAAGCAAATCCAATACGAGGCCGTAATACTGTGCTATAAACGATGCAAATTGCAACCCTCTGATTATTCCGTAACTGTTCGTATGATTCATATCCTGCGAACAAAATAACTTATTACTGTCTACCGTCCGAGTTTCGATTTGGTCATCTTCGAAGATACCTTGTAATTGATGACAACGTTATTCTTTGCGGTCATGTAATCGGCTATATTATGATCGACTATCAACCTAAGCAGTCTGTTTAACAAGGTCAAGTCGATTTTCTCGTACAGTTTCTCAAACTTCGATTCCAATAAAACGTTGCACTCTCCCTCGCTAACATCCCAAACATCTTGCAAATTGTTGATGCCCTGACACCACTTGTAGACCAACAGCGGAGGTGGTTCCGTGTCCGAAGGTTTCACCCACGGCGGAAACAATCTTCGTTTGTCCGCTTCGTACCATAAATATTGATCCAAGTAAGCGTCTGTGATTTTTTCTAGGGGCTCAACGTCGTACACCGGAATTAGATGGCTGTAAAGATCCATAAATTCGATTCCCACCTACGAAAGGAAAACAAACGGCTCTCAAAGAAGTTAAACGAAATGGAAACAAGATTTCAAGCGTGTAGACAGCTTCGTTATTTACCTCTTTGAACGCTCTCTGTGTCAAGAGATGACGCTTGATTCTGGACAACGCCTCGTGTGGATTATCGTAAGCTTGTTCAATCAAACCAAGCTCCTCTCGTTGGCTTTGGTTCAACCTCGATTTCACGCTGTATGCTTCTTTCAAACGTTCCAAAGCTAATATCAACAGTTTCGTGTCGTGTTTGTACGACAAAGGCGGGAAAGGTATAGGGGCGAATCTTCTGGATTCCAACCAGTGCACAGTGGTCGTGTATATAGCTACCGCCTCTTCCGGAGAAATGTACGGACCGTCCTGTGAACACAGATTTTCTTTTCTGACCCTTTCCGCGCAAAGCGTAACGTGCCTTGAATGTTTTACATTTTACAGTATACTGTATACCAACGGTTTCCAACCTGGGAGGTGTCAAAATTGTTTAATACAAAATTAATTTGTAGTTTTCCCTTTCTTGTAACAAAGTTTTTATTATTTAAATACTAAAGTTATTGAAAACTATTAACACTTTACCTACAGGAAGACTATTAATAGGATTCTCAATAATTGTGTTGTAACAAAATAAAGCATAGAAATTTTCTTCTACATTGCAATCTTAAATGAAATTATTAGATGACGTTATTGAGGATGACTTGTTAGTTCACAATGAAAATTGCTGTTACTATTGAAAGTTCCATTAAAAAGTTTTTAGCCATGTACCAGATTTTACAAAATTATGCAATAATCACCGGTCGGTAATGTGTTAATAAAGTTCTATTATTTTAGTTTTAGTAGCATGAAGATTGGAAACCTCTGCTGTATTGTGTACTATACCTTCAAATAGTTGTGCTGTCGTTCCTGTTCAGCTTTCAGATATAATCGAGTCAAACGTCCAAGATTCTTCTTGCACACAGTCTTGTCCACGGTCGCTCCGCGTCTGATACGTTCTCGATTATAATGTGCGGTGTTGGTCCACCAGTCCGCCTTCATTTTCACGTAACGAAGAATCATGTTTTCTATGGGAATCGGCAGTCCAGGAACCTGAAGACATCGGTTCGAAACGAGAGATTTGCCTTGGTGTTGCAAACAATGATCTAACGAAAACGAACCTTCCAAGGAATATTAGCTTTCCAGCATCTCCAGGCTTCGCTAAGATGCTGAAGTATCGTTCGAGCTTTATTTTGCTTGATTCCCTCCGGCATCATGTCCACGATATCGTGCATCACGGACGCTCGTAATTCAAGATCGAAGTGCGATTCCACGCGCTGCTTAGTCACAGTTTTCGCGACGCCTTTCGAGTGTCGTCCTTCGAATTGTCTGGACAACAGGTTGCCCAACCATCTCTCCAACAACGGAGTTATTCCCCTCATAAAGAAGAGCCATACTCTCCAGCCGGGTGCCCAGAATCCACAACCAGGTCCTTTTCCAACAGGACCCTGTTATTCAAACGCAACAAACTCGATCACGCATCTAAACTGAGGCTGTTACTTTCCCGAAGGTTTGAAGATAACTTCGAAGTGTAAAAATTTCGAAACTCTGTTTCTTTTAATTTTCTAATAATTTACTACGGAGATTCGAAATTCGAAGCTTCGATTCTCATCACCTTCGAAGTTTCAGAAATCTAAGCTTCGAAGCTTCAACATCTCCGACCTTCGCTGGAAAGTAACAGCCCTAATCCAATCGACTAAAAGCGAAATACTTCAAATACTCACTGTGTTGAAACGATAATAAATTAAGTGTTTCAAATCTTTGCACATCCGGATTTGCCTCATTAATTTGTACTTGTACCTATACATTCCAGTCAATTGACCGACATGTGCGAAGATGTACTGCAAACCGTCGGCAAGTTGAAACGCGTCAACGTTGTTCAAACGGTATTGCACGTGGGAATCGATGATCAGTTTTGTTAGACGTAGAATCTCACGACATAAGTGAAAAGCTATAAAACAAAACATTATTATGGTATTGTACCAACCTCGTCGATACGATAAACAACGAGCGACACTCACCGTTTCCGAATCTGGATTTCTTTCTCTCTTTGGTGGTTAATGTTTTCACAGGTTTCAAATTGAAATTATAATCTAAATGAAGGTAATTCAAATTCTTTCTGTGAATCAATAAATTCAACATGTTGTATCCCTGCCTGCATACCTGTAGGCCAGCTTCGACCCAATCTATAGTGGTAGTTTGGAAGAATTTGGTGGATTTAAACGACCGAAACAGATAACGTTTCTTCTGCGGCTTTGGAGGCCTGTGCTTCAAGGCGTTCAAAACGAAATATTTCAACAGTTTTTGATAGCTGACACGAACTTTAACGGGTTGTCCAGGAGGGCAGTGCTCTCTGTACCAAGATTTCACCAAAGGAATGTCGATGGCTCTTCTTGTTCTACCGGATCGAGTGTTGAAAGGTCTTGGCGCCCATAACAAAGCTATACCATTCGCTGTGTTATCGGTATACAGAGGTGTTTCTTGCAAAAACGGCTGCACATCTTCAGAGAGCACAAAATCTTCGTCGTCTTCGATTTGTGGTTCGACAGTCTGGAAGATAATGCGACGACAATAAATTATCAACAATACATCTACCTTTTCAATACAATGCAATACCTTCAACGAGTTCCTGTGCGAAATGGGATTTATCAACGGATCGAAATAAAACGCAGGTAGATCAGGATCTTCGGTTTTTATATAAACAACGTTTGGTGCATGGTACCTGGAAAAAACATCACAGATATTAGAATTATTTTCTCATGTTTAATTCTTTCAAATCTTTAGCAAAGAAACAAAAGGAATGTAGGTGATTTCAGCAGTTTCCTTCTATACTTTAGGAAGGATACGAATAACGGTCACCACTGTTTCATTTTTCTGTACCACACTGCTAGTAAGACTTCAACATACTAAAAACTTTATCGGTCTTAAAACTTGTGTGGACAATATCAAAGACGAAAAAATAAGTCTGTTTATCCAATAATTACCACGACAGGTGCACGAAGTGTGGCATATTGTTGTACAAATAGGGGAACGCGATGCGGTACTCTGTTCTTATAGGTTGCCTGATTATAATCTTATTAATGTCGTTAAATTCGTTCCAATCTTCATCGGCTGCGTTCGAATCCTTCACCAATGGTTCAAACTTTGGACCACCAGGTATGGCCATGTTCAACGCTTTCGCGGTAAAGAACGATTTCGGATCGAAAAGGTAGAAGAAATTTTGATCCACTAAATCTGTCAGCAACTGATTAGCCAAACGATACAACGTTGCCATCTGAGGTAGCGTCAAATTCCATCTTCGATAGGTGGATCCATTTACGTGTCTGTAACGTAACGAATAAATTATCAGATTAGGAAACTGTCAAAGATACAGTTGTTTTACGATGCGTACGATACTAGATCATTCAGTGTAGCGTTTTGTCCAGCTCATGGTAACCCACAATATTCGTCTCGGACAAAAAGTTGTGCAATTACCAGAACCGTCAACTCACAGGCTAGTTGATTTCAGGACCCCTCCGCGATTCATCATTACATATTATTTATCGCTTGTGCCTCGAAGAAATAATCGCAAGACAATTTTCAGACGTACTTTGTGCCAACCAGTGGTTTGTGTTCATAAAACCAAGATGCTACGGATTCATCTTCCTCTGAGTCGAGCTCGATCTGAATAGCTTCCAAAGGTTCTACGTCCAAAACGTTGTCGGCGTAATCCAGCGGTGGTTCTTCGTCGTCGAAAGGTGGGAATCTCATTCTTTTAAAGTGACGACGATCCCTTTTTTCTCGTCGCATCATGATCCACATTGTTCTATATAATGGAAACAGCTTTTATTAATTCGCTATGTTACAACGAAACTAGCAACTGGAATAAAACTATTTTTTTCTACATCTTACCCCCATTGAGCAATGTACACAGGCTCTATAACCCATGGGATTTCATTTACAAACGTAATTGCTCCTGTTATGTGATATAGTACTTTCACATCCCGAATTTGTTCCCAGGGCATTGGCATATTTTCCAACAGCTTCATAACTGCATGAGGCATATATTTCAATGCTCTGAGGAAAGAAAACCAACGTTATGAGTTTATTAATTACAATTCTCCTCTGGATCGTACATCAAACCTTTATTTACCCTAAATAGACACGTTTGTCGTGTCTGTATTTACGGCTACTCATGTCTCCATGATCTCTGATAATTTTCCTTATATGTTCCGGTGGCATATCCTCTTTCTGAGCATCCACAAAACCAAATTTTCTCTTCTCTGCGAATCTTTTTGATTGAAGTTGTTGCCATTTCTGAGCTATTACAACGAGCAAGATTTATGTAAACATTACAGTGTTTAGAAACTTTGTATCAGTTTACGTGAAATAGTATACAAAACAGTAGTTATTCCATACCTTTCTCTTGAAGTTTATCTTCCGATAAAACTTCAGGTGGTTTAGGGATTTGAGGTAACGGAGGCCCTGCTATTGCCTGCATGTGAGCATGGTGAGCGGCTTGCGCGTGAGCTGCTGCTTGAGCATGAGCTTGAACAGCCGCAAGTTGCGCGTGAGCCTGTTGCTGGGCCATCATAGTGGCCCAGGGGTTTGGACCCAACAAATATGGTGGGATCGACATCTTTTTATGTTAAAAAGCTAGAAAAAACATACGCTTGTTAATAATGTATGAATATTCAAAAGTAATATAGTAATTATCAGTTGAGAACGATCATTTAGAAAAGTAAATACCGCGATTAGCAATATAATTACAAACAAACCTTAACCTCCTAGTATAAGCGTTAATAAATATTCTAAATACATATGCACCAGGCGGTAAACAGACTAGATCCAACCTACGAAAATCTTATATGAGAAATAGAAATCAAGAAGATGGTTATTAAATTACGAAATACCTGCTACTCACATCTAATTCGCCGTAAATTTCGTACTCCAGCGTAATACGAGATTATACGCGAAACTTTAATAAATAATTACCTTAGCTCGCCAAACATACATACAGTAATAATGGCGGCATAGCGTATATACATGATGTACATATTTACAATTGTGATCGTGTGATTGTGACTTGAAGTTGACTTGTGACCAGTGCTTCGATATGGGCCAACTTTTCTCGCGCAATGGCGGCGATTTCAGTCTCAGTAACGTAAGATTCTCGATAAAATTGGGTACCTTGAGCCAGAGAGGAAATTTCCTCTGATTTCCTCTCTGCTTGAGCTGCCCGCAGAATTTTAAAAAATTCTAAATTTATTTTAAAAAAGGCGCCGCCATTGTACATAGGCTTCAACTCGCGCCGTAAGACGTCCACTGATAGTATCAGTGAAGACGTCTCAGTCGTCTATCTCTACATGTATAAATCTATGGTTCTACAGAACCTTGATGTTACATATTTCATGGTAGATTGGAGTTTCCATTCGCGGTGATCTATCGTCAGTGTTCTAAGGTACACGAGTTGTGTGTGTGTGTTTTTTTTAAAGTTTCTACGTTTTCGTGTAAATACTGTTGAGAAAATAATAAATATTCTTCATGCTGTGTACGATTTCACGTGCAGTTTTGCAGGTAACGAGTGTACGAGATAATATAAATCTGGGACAAGCGAATACAAAGAAGCATCGTGCTATCGCGTCAACGTATATACATCGATAGATTATTCGATCGCGTTGCGATATATGAAAATTATTAACGTGAAAATCTTTTAAATGTAAATCCATCGTGAACAGAATGGCTGGAGTATTCGATATAGAATTGCACGAAGGAGACTCTGTCAGTCAAGATGATTCGGACGACGATGTTCTGGAATGCAGAGAAGTTTGTTTCCTCCTGAATTCTCGATACTGTGTTGCATTGTTGTTGGTAGATCGTTTATTTATTTTCTTATCTTTTTCAGGATGATTACAATCTCGCCGCAAGTGTCAACACGATTTTAGAGTAAGTGTTGTAGAATTTCTGAGTAACTAGTGGCTACAGTAAAATTACAATGGTAATTTGTGGCATTTGTGGCTTCTAAAAATGTTCAAAAAATGCTGGAATATGAAATTCCACGAAATTTAATACGATTCTTTACTTATTTCGGATCTACAAAGACTACTGCCACTGAAAATGAGATTTTGTTCCCACCTTTTTGAAATTTGCCTGAAAGAATTAAAAATTGCATAAACGTAAAATAATCTAAATGAGTGATGAGCAACCCACGAACTGCAGTGGGCCAAAAGTGGAAACCTAATGCTACACACTGGCTGCAACGAATGCAATATTAAATACTTGTCCAATTCTAGTCTGTGTTTACTGTGCAATCTCCTAGGGCCTCTTTAACAAATTTATTTTACTTTATTCTTGACTCTCTCCTGGGGAAAAATCAGAAAGAAGTATTATACCTATTATTAACTTGTTTTATAGGTCTGAGAACTTGGAGACAGTTCAGTTGTCCGAGGATATCGTAAACCCTGGTCAAGAAAAGACCGGGCCCCAAGATTTTGAGTTATGCAAGATTCTTGGAGAAGGTGGATATGGAAAAGTTTTCCAAGTGAAGAAGGTTACAGGAAAAGATAAAGGCAGTATTTTCGCGATGAAGGTATATTCAACAAATGTTTCTATGTGCTCTTAACTGGAGAAAACGGTAGAAAGTTTTCCTTTCCTCGTAGGTATTGCGAAAAGCTTCTATTATAAGGAATCAGAAAGACACGGCGCATACAAAAGCAGAGAGAAACATCTTGGAAGCCGTGAAGGTAACTATACGCGTAATGTGTTCGACGAAACAAAGGATCATTCGTTTAGTTTATTATTATTGCAGCATCCCTTCATTGTCAATCTAATGTATGCTTTTCAAACCGGTGGTAAATTGTATTTAATTTTGGAGTATCTTTGCGGCGGTGAGCTATTCAGTTATTTGGAAAGAGAAGGGATTTTCTTGGAAGATACAGCATGGTAAGTAATCGAAAATTTCTCTTTGTTGCGGTAACTGTAGAAAATTGCCAAGCACACAAAATGGATTCGGATAGCGCGCAATGACGTCCTTTTCGTTACTTGTTTGTGTCCACAGCTTTTATTTGTCCGAGATCATACTTGCGCTTCAGCATCTGCACAATCAGGGTATTATATATAGGTACAACTTTTCATGACAATAATATTATTTACGATATATATCCTTGTTCGCATTCGACCATCGTGTACTACCTTTTCAGAGATTTGAAACCAGAAAATATCTTATTGGACGGAGAAGGTCATGTTAAATTAACTGATTTTGGCTCGTGCAAAGAACATATACAAGAAGGTACAGTGACGCACACATTTTGCGGAACTATAGAATATATGTGAGTAGTATTCTTATTTTGTAAGCGGTACACGGTTATTGTCAAAGCAATGGAATAAGTTAGCTCGAATGAAATAATAATTCCAATTAAACACGAACCATAAGCTAAGCTGGTCAGTCTAAAAATCTGTATATACTGTTTTTCATTAACATACTCAGGGCGCCGGAAATTTTAACGAGAAGTGGACACGGTAAGGCCGTTGACTGGTGGAGTTTAGGTGCAGTAATGTTTGACATGCTTACCGGAATGGTACGCGAATTGTACAAACCACAAGATACTTTGTCGAGAAGTTCAATTACGTAACATTGCAATAGCTATAATTTACGTTTACAGCCGCCGTTCACAGGAGACGATAGAAGAAAAACAATTGAAAAGATTTTGAGAGGAAAACTACGCCTGCCGCAATATCTGTCACCGGACGCGAGGGATTTGATACGAAGACTATTGAAGGTACAGCTTATCGAGTTGTCTGCGTAATGTAACAATGTTCGAACGTCCAATTAAAATTAGTTGTATCACGATTGCAGAGGCAGGTATCCCAAAGATTGGGATCAGGTCCAGAAGATGCAGAGGAGATAATAAAACACACCTTTTTTAAGCACATTAACTGGCACGACGTGATATCACGAAAACTCGAACCTCCCTTTAAACCTTCGTTAGTAAGTAATTGCTACTTGTATTATGAATAGCTTACATGCACGAGTACAGAACTTGATGATAGTTAACGTAAAAGATTCGAAATATTTCCAGAAAAGCGCCGACGACACATCGCAATTCGATGAACAGTTCACGGCCACCGTGCCTGTAGATTCTCCAGTCGAAAGCACTCTTAGCGAGTCTGCTAACATGATTTTCCAAGTACGTGTCCGAAAGTGTCTCTCGACACTCGAATCGATACAGTGAAATTTTCTTATTCAACGTTCACAGGGATTTACGTACGTAGCACCGAGTGTCCTAGAGGAAATGTACTCACAACCGAGAGTCGTAAATGCTAAGAGCCCCCGTAAAGGTTTCTTAAGCACAGGCTTTAGTGGAAGTCTTCATAGTTTATCGCCAAGATCACCGGATACTCACCTTCGCGCACCTTCTCATTTTCGTCCACACAGGTAGACACTTTTTCCCTCCAGAATAAATTTTCTCCGAAAAGAAGAGAAAAGATTGATTTCAAATTTTTCTAGGCAATCGCATTCTAGGTTCGAATAACGCGGAAGTCACGAAGATAGCAGGTACAGCTGTCGAATCGTTTATAGTCATTCAAAGACAGGTAAGTAAGAAAGATTATCGTGTTAAGTTGGGGGAAATGTGTTGGCAGTATGATTTTCTGGCATAACGATTTCTTGCAATTCAGCGGTTACACACGACAAATTTAATACGATTTACTTGGGTAGACGCATAGAAGAAAAAAAAATGAATTTTAAACCGAAAGAGGAATCGCATTGATAGCAGGCAGAGAGTCGAGTAGTGGTGCTACACGCGTTACAGATATTCCGCAGGCCTGTGACTGCTCTAGCGTGACTAGCCACTGTTTACGTTACGAAGAAGGAAAGTAACATACGATATATGTTTCCGTTGTGTAAATATACGTAGATTTTTGATAAGCAGTGCATTTTTCGAGGAGAAATATGCCGTACTATTGAAAGGTCTAAGAGATATTTTTGAAGGCATGGTATCCCATTGTTGCAACGAGTTACTTGACTATTTAACACAGTCTGACCTGTCAAAGAAGTACGAATTTATCGTAAATGTGAAATATTATTACCTAGGCCAACGAAAGGAACCGATTCTAGAACGATACACCTAACAATGGTTCGCTTGCAATGAAAGTTCCCAGCCTGATGCAATTCTCCGGTGGTATTTTCAATTAACCACTAGGTATATTAGAACTTATTTTAAGTTGGAACAATGATAAAAAGGAACCACTCAAATTACCCAATACGTCTTCGTGTAGTGCACGAAGATCATTGGTGTATTGTCAATTATGACATGACAAATGTAATCAACGTTTCGAACCTTTCGTTCGCTACCGCTAATACCAGGTATAATTGGTTTCAAGTAATTTATCTATGTTTTACTTTGCCATATAGGGCAGCAGTAACAAACCAAATACCACATTAATTTGTATTAATATATGTATAATAGAATCGGATGGATATCTTAGGCATATTTCACTCGTATTTCATCATACTTAATCGTGGTTTGTTTAAACAATAATGTCCCGAATAATGTACAGAATGAATCGCCTGCGACGAGCCATCTGAATAATTCCTACAATTTTGAAGACGAACGTTTAAAATGATGATCATTTCAGATTTTTTTCGGAACCATCTATTTTTCCAAGTGGTACTCTATATAGTTTTGAAGACAATGACTTAACAAACAGAACATCTTCGGCTTTGTTCGTGGAAAGAAATTTTGTCGGAACGCTTGAATTTGAATTTCTTTCTACCTTCGAAATTGTAGGCGTTATTCAGGCGATTTGTCTTAGGCAATCCACGCTGTATACGCAATCTATACTTAAAACGTTTTCCTTTTTAGTGGAAAAGGCGATTCAACCAAATTGTATTGGTAACGTCTCAATATATTATTAATGGATTACGTCGCACTCTAATTAGTAATTAATCCGATTCCCTTTTAGATGTAATTATTATGAAAGTGACAATTACACAACAGATTCAAACTGCCCAAGTGTTCACAGCCGACAGCTGGATAGTATTAACTTTTACATAGAGAAACGCATATACGTTCGCGTGTTTAGTAAATATGTAAAAGTCTTGTTAATAGATGATTACGTTATATAAAAGAGACATGTTGAGAGTAAGAATTTGATGGTTTGTAAGATACATACACACACATATATATATATATTATAATACATATATATATATATATATATATATATACATATTACAAATGTTTCAGGGATAAAATATTGCTTTTCTAGATATAACATACAGCGAACATTTCACTTGTGTTACATTTCTGTAGTATAGGTCGCTATAATGTAACAAGGTGAGTCTTCACGTTTTCATACAAGTATGGAATTTAACCGAAACAAAAAGAATATTTTCCTTCGGCATCTCTCGGAATGTTTCATATTGCTTTGAAACATTTGCGAGATATCTTATAAAATTGACGTAGTTGTCATCTCTTATCGTAAAGTAATGATTTTTGTATGTGTATTTATTATGAAACCGCCATATTTCACGGACGCGTATAGTTGTGTAAAAATCGAAACCATTGTTCGCTTTACCTCGTATATCTCTCTATTTAGAATCTATAGAAAAAAAATTAATGCACTTTATTTTACTTAACATTTATTCTGTAGTTCTTTATCGTTGGAAACCACATCTACTTATATGTATATATGTATATGTTACCTTTAATCAAAAAATCTATTGTATACATTAAACATACAAAGAAAGATGATTATTCTTAAGATCGTTTGATTCGTTTCTTATCGTGCCTTT